>CM062812.1:427232691-428702390 GCA_031772625.1 Pinus tabuliformis | reverse complement strand
TTTTTTTCAGAATGTAGACGTTATCTGATGTTCTAACTCCTTTCACCACAAGTTATCCTAAGGAATATTTCTTATTTCACAATATTTAGTGTTAAAGACAACATTATGTCCTTGATCACAGATTCGGCTAACACTTAAGAGATTGTGTTTGAGCCCATCTACCAGCAAAGCATTTTGAACCTTTCCTTTTCCATTAATAAGGGTAACAGTTCCTTTTCCAGCAACTTTGGCAGATCCACTTCCAAAGGATACATTTCCTTCCTTTTTTAAAAGAGACAAACTTCCT
Source organism: Pinus tabuliformis (assembly GCA_031772625.1). Taxonomy (NCBI): domain Eukaryota; kingdom Viridiplantae; phylum Streptophyta; class Pinopsida; order Pinales; family Pinaceae; genus Pinus; species Pinus tabuliformis. The sequence continues at coordinate 428,702,104 of CM062812.1, read as the reverse complement.
TTTGTCACTTGTCATATGTCTGGAGCACCCAATATCCACAAACCAATGATTTTCATCACTGTGAGCACATAGAGCTAGGCCACATTTATCTGTATTGGGATTCTCATCTTTTGCTTCTCTTCTTTTGAGGAGGCAATTTTGTTCATTATGTCCATTATCATTACATAATGAGAAAATTGGATCAAATTTGGCCAAAGGATCAAAAGAGTTGTAGGTCTTGATTTGTCCTTTCCCTTGAGACCATATATGGTTTATTTGTTTGATACTTCAATCTTGTTGTTTCATTCTTACGAGCCATTGAATGTTTAGCTTGATGACCAAAATTTTTACAATAATAACAATGCCCAAAAAAGATAATTTGGTACCTGTTGTAATAGCCATGATTTGAATCAACATTATTCCTTGGAGTTACTCTTTCTTCATTCTTTGGATTTGAGATGGGCCTTTCATGAAATGATTTTTCTTATTTTGGGTTGCTGGAAAGTATGTCGGCATAGCTTTTCGCATTATCCTTAGTACTTGATGATTCTCCTTCAAAACCTATCCCAAATTTGTCATATTGAGGTTTTTGAGCATTTAGGATAATGTCAAGTGTTTGAGAGCTTTCCCAGCTCTTTTTGACTTGCTCCAATTCTTTCCTCAGAGATACTATTTCAGCTTCACGATTTTCACAAATTTATTCCTTTTCTTTTAGCTTATTTTTCAAGAGGTCTTCCCTTCTTTTTTCTTCCTCCTTTTCTACCTTGAGAGAAATGATTTTATTTCTTAATTTCTCATTTTCTTCAATGGAACTCATTAACAGTTCATCTACATTTCCTTCTAGTCCTGAATCATCATCATTTGTGAATGCCATGAATAATACTTCTTGGCTTCCACCATAGTCATTTTCTTCATCTGACTCATGATTACCTCCTTTGCGATGAGGGAAATGATTAGTTGATTTCTCTTTTATGACTAAAAATTCATCTTCATCAAACTCATCTTGCTTACAGAATAAATTCTTCTTATTAAACCCTTTCTTTTTGTATACCATTCTTTTAGAATCCTCCTCATTATCACTATCATGCTTATGAGGACATTTTACAGCATAATGACCTATTCTTCCACATTTGAAACAAATAAGAGGGTACTTACCTTTTAGCTTGGATCCTTTCTTTAGTCTTTGTACAAATTGTGCCAATTCAGATTCAACATCGGAGTCATCACTGCTGGTATTCCATCCTTTCCCCTTTTTTGATTTTGAGGCCTTGAATGTTGCATCTTTGGAACTTGGGTTTCATTTTCTCATCTCATAGGAAATGAGGATTCCATGAAGTTCATCCATCTTAAGAGTATCTAAGTCCTTCATTTATTCTATAGCACTTACTTTGGATTCAAATCTATCAGGGAGAGATCTTAAGACCTTTTGAACAACAGTGCTTTCTTCAATATTTTCTCCCAATCCTTTAAGAGAGTTGACCACTTCAGCTACTCGGATAAAGTATGATGCAATATCTTCTTCATCATCCACTTTCAGATTTTTGAATTGCCTTCTATGAGTTTGAAGTTTTGCCTTCTTAACTTTGGATTCCCAGTCGTATAAGCCAGCCAGCTTATCCCATACTTCTTTGGCCGAGTCAAAATTCATGACTTTTGTAAATTCACAATCAGTTATTCCACTAGTGATGAAATTTAAGGCTTTTGCATTTTCAATGTAATATTTCCTTTCATCTTGATCATTTGGAAGAGTGGAAGGAGCAGTGTACACATTCAAAACCAAATGCCAAACATCAGGTCCAAAGGACACTAAGTAGTAGGACATTCTTTTTTTCCAAAAACAAAAATTTGTGCCATCGAAGAAAGGAAGCCTTCCTCACACTTCTTGATTTTTCATTGTGACTAAGAATCCTTCTTCCAGCTATTAGGTTGATTATGAAGAAGCTGGCTCTGATACCAATTGTTGGAAATATTGAGAGGGGAGTGAATCTGTATTTTCTTTCAGTTATTATTATTACCAATTAGATTCTTCACAATTTAATCAGAGAAACGTATAAGTATAATTTTATTGAGTATAAAAGAATAAATAAAATATAAATATGTTCCCAAGCTCCAACTTGGTTTTGATGAGGATTTGACCTCTAGGGATTTGACCCTTTCTATCCAAGGCACCAACCTTGAGTTTAGGCACATTAACTCCAATGACACCAATCCTGCTGTTGTTTTGTATAGAGAATATAAAATGTACTTACTTTATTGTCAAGGGGCACTTCACTTGTTTCAAGATTAGTTGTACTTCATTTGTTTGCTTTGTCCATCTCTGTTGTACAGGATGACACCTTGAGTTACTGGTTGCTACTTACTGCCTCTGTCCAAGTTATCACTGTATGCATTTTCATTAGAATTTGAAAGAATATGCCTTCACATTTTGTTCTTACTTCCTTCACCTTGTGAATATTCAAAATATGCACTTCACTGCATAAAATTTCTTTGCAGGGGTGGGAGTCTATCCCACTACAAAGACTTGATAAGCTCAATTGTGGAAGTTTGAAAACATTGTCACATTATAGAGACCAAACAACTGTGCCAACGAGGAATTGTTCTTCTTCAATGGTTTTGTGACAGAGACCGAGGAGTTGTGCCAAACCTTATTTAACGTAGTTATCACAGAGACCGAAGTTGTGCCATCGAGGAACAACCCTGCTGTGACCATTCAAACAAGAAACAAAGACCGTGAACCTGTGGAGTTGTGTAAATGAGGAACTGCAGAACCTCGCTAATGAAGAAACTCCTTTTTCCGGTTGTCCGTGAAAGAATAATCTTTTTTTTGCTTATCTTCTAGCTATTCACGGATGTGAACATGTTTTCCTTTCTTTTTTGTGTAATCCGCTTATCTTTGTGATGTGATCTTCACGAGTTCGATGTTTTGAATGAGGAACTTAAGCTCCAATATATACAAGTTTTTACCCTTTAATGAATAGACACGTCGGTTGGGCTGGATGAACATGGGGAAGCTGACCTGTATGTTTTTCATTAAATCTTAAATATATGTATTTTGGATCAAAGTTTTTGTGTGTTGCCTTTGATAGAAAAAATTGACACGTAGGTTATCACAAAACTTATTTTTATTCAACCTAAGGACACGAGAGTAACATTTTTCCACTGACACCATCATAATAAAAAGTATTCTTTGTTATCTAATTAGCAGATCCACCAATGGATTGTGTTGTAACGCAACCAATTATATAATACTTGGAGCAACTGAGGATTGTGTTATCTCCAACAGTTACAATCTCCATATCTAGGTGTCAAGTTTTCATATTTCAAACTCTTTCTTTTTCATAGAATCAGCTTTTGTGACTCAATTCAAACAACATTCATACCATTTTCACCAACACAGTGTTTTAGGGTATCCTAGTATTTCTTTCATAAGTGATCATTTAATATTTGGAATGCTTCAATGATTTTAGGGCTTTGTTATCAATAAAGGGTTTGTCATTACATTGTTAAATGTCTATGGTTTCATAATGCTCGTTAGGCATCAAGGGTTTGTAAGATAACACTCCTAGGGTTTGTAATTAGGTTAGGGAAACATCGTGTATCACAAGAATATTTGCAGCAAGAATATTTTCCATCTCGGCCAATGCCATATTGACATCAATGAAAACCTAGATTAACAATATCCCCTTTGTCATTGATGGTAATATTCTTGCTCTTCCAACATTCTCTCCCCCTTTCACATCAATGGAAAACAGGGTGCCCAAGTATTTCCCCTATCAAGCTGCTTCTTTTCTTTACAAAACATAGCTCTTCATAGGTTTGTTACTCCCTTATCGAACTACTCCCCCTGTCATGTGGCATCTTAAGAATCAACTTAATGTGATGCTACAGCAATACCCCCATCTTTTGGCGAATATGTTCAAATGCTTGTCGAGGAAAGGGTTTGGTGAAATATTTGCAATCTTCTCCTTAGTATTGATATACTCCAACTTGACGTTTTTTTCAGCCACCTATTCATGGAGAAAATTATACTTGATTGGTATATGTTTTGTCTTTGAGTGCAACATTGGATTTTTACTGAGACTGATAGTGCTTGTGTTGTCACAATAAATGGTGATTGGTTGGTTGGTATATATGTTAACATCCTTCATAGCTTCCTTCATCCATAATATTTGAGGACAACAATATGCAACGGCTATATACTCGGCTTCAGCTGTAGATAATGATATGGATGTTTGTTTTTTGTTGAGCCAAGATACTAAACAATCTCCCAGGAAGAATGCATTTCCACTAGTACTGTTTCGATCATCGACACTTCCTGCCAATTAGCAACGGTGTATGCAATCACAGTAAGAGTTGATATCTTAGGGTACCAAAGGCCAAAATCAGTAGTTCCTTTCAAGTATCTGAGATTCTTTTTACAGCCAAAAAATGGGATTGTTAGGAGCTGATTGAGATCTTCCCACCATTCCTACTAATTTCATAATGTCAGGTCTTGTAGTAGTTAAGTATAAGGGGCTCCAATTATTGACCTGTAATGAGTTGCATCTACCAAAGGAGAGTCATCATCTTTGCTTAATTTACAATCTGTGGTCATATGTGTGCTCATGGGTGCACAATTCATAAACTATTGTCCCAACTGCTTCTCTCCAAAATTTTGGCTGCAAGTCAGCTACTAGTAACATTGTTCTTGCCATTTCTTGAACAGTTCGGTTTCTTCTTTCAACTACCGCATTTTTCTTAGATGTTCTAGCAACAGAGAGTTCTCTTTCGATTCGATGTAATTTACAGAATTCATCAAATTCTTTTGTTGTGAATTCTCCCCCTTTATCCGTTCTAAGACATTTAATCTTAGAATCCTTTTCGTTTCCTACAAGAGCTTTAAGATTCTTAAAACATTCAGATGCTTTGGATTTATATTTTATTAAATATACCCACATCATTATAGTATAGTCATCAACAAATAAAGAAAAGTACCTTTCTCCTTGGAGCATTGGAGTTCTAGTTGGTCCACATAAGTCAGCATTAATGATCTCCAAAGGTTTTGATGTAGATAACTCCTTGGTCTTGTGGTTGGTTCTAGTTTGCTTTCCATGTTGACATGGACCACATACACCTTGATTTGGATTGAATAACTTTTGGATGTCTCACACTGCATTAATATTGTTGATATTGATCAAGTTATCGAAACTTGTATGTTTCAGTCGCTTGTGCCGCAACCAACTTTCATCTGTTTGACTTAGGTAACATTTATATTCTTGAATTTTGTTCAGAATGTAGACGTTATCTGATATTCTAACTCCTTTAACCACAAGTTCTCGTGAGGAAGAGTTCCTTATTACACAATCTTTAGTGCTAAAGACAACATTATGTCCCTGATCATATATTTGGCTAACACTCAAGGGATTGTGTTTGAGCCCGTCTCCAACAAAGCATTTTGAGCCTTTCCTTTTCCATTAATAAGGGTAACAGTTCCTTTTCAAGCAATTTTGTCAGATCCACTTCCAAAGGATGCATTTCCTTCCTTTTTGTTCAATGAGACAAACTTCCTTTTGTCACTTGTCATATGTCTGGATCACCCACTACCCACAAACCAATGATTTTCATCACTGTGAGCACATAGAGCTAGGCCAAATTGATCCGTATTGGGATTCTCATCTTTTGCTTCTCTTCTTTTGAGGAGGCAATTTTTTTCATTGTGTCCATTAACATTACATAATGAGCAAATTGGATCAAATTTGGCCAAAGGATGAAAAGAGTTGTAGGTATTGATTTTTCCTTTCCCTTTGAGACCATATGGTTTATTTTTTTAATACTTCAATCTTGGTGTTTCATTCTTACGAGCCATGAAATGTTTAGCTTGATGACCAAATTTTTTACAATAATAACAATGCCAAAAAAGATAGTTTGGTACCTGTTGTAATAGCCATGATTTGAATCAACATTCTTCCTTGGAGTTACTCTTTCTTCATTCTTTGTATTTGAGATGGGCCTTTGATGAAATTATTTTTCTTCTCTTTGGTTGTTGGAAAGTATATCGGCATATCTTTTCGCATTATCCTTAGTACTTGATGATTCTCCTTGAAAACCTATCCCAGATTTGTCATATTGAGGTTTTTGAGTATTTAGGATAATGTCAAGTGTTTGAGAGCTTTCCCAGCTCTTTTTGACTTGCTCCAATTCCTTCCTCAGAGATACTATTCCAGTTCACGATTTTCACAGATTTCTTCCTTTTCTTTTAGCTTATTTTTAAAGAGGTCTTCCCTTCTTTTTACTTCCTCCTTTTCTACCTTGAGAGAAATTATTTTATTTCGAAATTTATCATTTTCTTCAATGGATCTCATTAACAATTCATCTACATTTCCTTCTAGTCCTGAATCATCATCATTTGTGAATGCCATGAATAATACTTCTTGGCTTCCACCATAGTCATTTTCTTCATCTAATTCATCATTACCTCCTTTACGGTGAGGGAAATTATTAGATGATTTCTTTTTGATGACTACAAATTCACCCTCATCAAACTCATCTTGCTTAGAGAAGAAATTGTTCTTATTAAATCCTTTCTTTTTGTATACCATTCTTTTATAATCCTCCTCATCATCACTATCATGCTTATGAGGACATTTTGCAGCATAATGACCTATTCTTCCACATTTGAAACAAATAAGAGGGTACTTGCCTTTTAGCTTGGATCCTTTCTTTAGTCTTCGTACAAATTGTGCCAATTTGGATTCAACATCAGAGTCATCATTGCTGGTATTCCATCCTTTCCCCTTTTTTGATTTTGAGGCCTTGAATGCTACATATTTGGAACTTGGGATTCATTTTCTCATCTCGTAGACAATGAGGATTCCATGAAGTTAATCCATATTAAGAGTATCAAGGTCCTTATTTTCTTCTATAGCACTTACTTTGGAGTCAAATCTGTCAGGGAGAGATCTTAAGACTTTTTAAACAACAGTGTTTTCTTCAATCTTTTTCTCCAATCCTTTAAGAGAGTTGACCACTTCAGCTACTCGAAGAAATTATGATGCAATATCTTCTTCATCATCCATTTTCAGACTTTTGAATTGCCTTCTATGAGTTTGAAGCTTTTCCTTCTTAAATTTGAAGTCCCCATCGTATAAGCCAACCAGCTTATCCCATACTTCTTTGGCCAAGTCAGAATTCATGACTTTTGTAAATTCAGAATCAGTGATTCCACTAGTGATGGAATTTAAGGCTTTTGCATTTGCAATGTAAGCTTTCCTTTCGTCTTGATCAATTGGAAGAGTGAAAGGAACAGTGTACCCATTCAAAACCGAATGTGAAACTTCAGGTCCAAGGGACATTGTTGGCATTATCACACAAGTTGGCGCTATGACACAGGTATTGTCTTTGATGGAAACTCACTCAAATGACAGATCATAGTTTAAGCCCTCAGAATGAAGGAAAAAGAGGTATATGCAGGTTCCTCTTAGCCAAGTCTCGTATACACGCGGGATCGCCGATCAAAAGGCGCATATACGTATGCATGCACTTTCATGCAAGGAAAAGCGCATACATGTGGGAAAACTTATTTTTTGGTCCATGGTATTTAGTCCTTGGTTTTTGAACCATGGTATCTCGTCCGAAGTGTTGAACCCAAGTATTGGGTCCATGGTATTGATTCTCTATGGTTTTGGACCATGGTATTGAGTAAGGCCTAAGACTATAAAAGGGGAAGGAGATCATTAGGCAAAGGCATTCACTCAAGCATTGAATATCTTATGAAGAGCAAGATCTAGAATTGGGTTATGGTGCATAGTTGGATCTGAACCAAGGAGGAACCTGAGTGCTAGAAGAAGGATAAGTTCTATTGATGGGTCAAGATCTTAAGGCTTGAATAGTAATATCTTTGTGTGATTTTGATCTGTTATATTTGGCGCATGACTTGATCTATAAATCTGATAATATGGGTATAACTGATGTCTGAATAAGTGTAAAGGGTAAATTATCTTTTATAGATCTGTATGCAGGTTCGGCACAGCAAAGGCGCGTATACACGCTGGTTCAGTAATTCAAAATAGCGTATACGCTGGTTGGCCTTAATACAGAAGCGTATGCATGCAGGTTCCACATATTGAAGTACCGTACGTCTCATGGAATATGTCTTAGCTACCTCTATTTATTGTTGCAATGTTCTGTGGTCAAGATAGGTTTCTGATTACTATTAATGTATTCTGGTTACAACATTCACAAAAGTGATTGTTTGATTTAGTTTTGATTGAAGCAAAGGAAATTAGTTGATGTTGATGTATTTGATGTTTGATTATTGTTATTGATGGATCCAGTCTGAAAATTTTATGAAACGTGGTCCCTAGAAGAAAAGAGAAAGTTGTAGCCTTCTGTAGGTCAGCACCTACGTACTAGTACATCAGCTAGTACAAGAGCTAAGGGGGTTGTAGCTCCCTTCTAGGAGAAGCTGGAGAACAAGAGAAGATTGTAGCCTTCTGTAGGTAGAAGCCTGCGTACTGGTATAAGACTGCACCAGTACAGAAATATTGTAAAAAGAAGTTTCTTATTAAAAAAAGATAGAGACGAATTGCAGTAGGTGGTTTTCACCCACATTGGGTTTCCACCTTATATCTTGTGTTCATGTGTGTGATGATATGTTCTGTTTTACTACACTTGTTTATTGTTCTTAAGGTTAATGAAGTTCTGATGCACTAATTAAAGATCAACATTTAATGAATCATAAGTTTACTGATTTACGCTGGTTGATTTAGATACAATTGCGTATATACATAGTTTCCCATAACTGAAGTAGCGTATACAAATCTGATTGTGAAATGAAAGTTAATTGATTTGATAATACTGATTCACCCCCTCTCTCATTATTATTTCCAACAGACATTAAGTAGTAGGACATTCTTTTTTTCCAAAAACCAAAATTTGTGCCATTGAACAAAGGAAGCCTTCCTGACACTTCTTGATTTTTCATTGTGACTAAGAATCCTTCTTCCAGCTATTAGGTTGATTACGTAGAAGCTCGATTTGATACCAATTGTTGGAAACACTGAGAGGGGGGTGAATCAATATTTTCTTTCAATTGTTATTATTACCATTTAGATTCTTCACAATTTAATCAGAGAAACGTATAAGTATAATTTATTGAGTATAAAAGAATAAATAAAATATAAATTTGTTCCCAAGCTCCAACTTGGTTTTGATGAGGCTACGACCTCTAGGGCTTCTACCCTATTTATCCAATGCACCAACCTTGAGTTTAGGCGCATCAACTCCAAGGACACCAATCTTGCTATTGTTTTATATAGAGAATATAAAATGTACTTACTTGATTGTCAAGGGGATCTTCACTTGTTTCAAGATCAGTTTTACTTCATTTGTTTGCTATGTCCATCATTGTTGTACGGGATTACACCTTGAGCTACTAGTTGCTACTTACTGCCTATGTCCAAGTTATCACTATATGCATTTTCATTAGAATTTGAAAGAATATGCCTTCACGTTTTTTTCTTACTTCCTTCACCTTGTGAATATTCAAAATATGCACTTCACTGCATAAAATTTCTTTGCAGGGGTGAGACTCTATCCCACTGCAGAGACCCGCAAATATCAATTGTGGAAGTCTGAAACACTGTCACGTTATAGAGACCAAACAATTGTGCCAACGAGGAACTATTCTTCTTCAATGTTGTTGTGACAGAGACCGAGGAGTTGTGCCAAACCTTATTTAACGTGGTTATAACAAATACCGAAGTTGTGCCATCGAGGAACATCCTTGCTGTGACCATTCAAATAAGAAACAAAGACTGTGAACCTATGGAGCTGTGTAAATGAGGAACTGCATAACCTCGCTAATGAAGAAACTCCTTTTTCCGGCTGTCTGTGAAGGAATAATCTTTTGTTTTCTTATCTTCTAGCTGTTCACGAGATGTGAACATGTTTTCCTGTCTTTTCTGTGTAATCCACTTATCTTCTGTGATCTTCACCGAGTTCGATGTTTTGAATGTGGAACTTCAACTCCAATATATACAAGTTTTTACGCTTTAATGAATAGACACATTGGTTGGGCTAGATGACCATGGGAAAGCCGACCTATAAGTTTTTCATTAAATCTTAAATATATGTATTTTGGATCAAAAAAAATTGTGCTGCCTTTGCTATAAAAAAATTGACACGTGGGTTAATCACAAAACCTATTTTTATTCAGCGTGAGGACACCGAGAGTAACATTTTTCCACTAACACTATCATAATAAAAAGTATTCAGTGTTATTTTAGTAGCAGGTCCACCAATGGATTGCGTTGCAACACAACCAATTATCTTACTTGGGGCAACTAAGGACTATGTTATCTCCAACAGTTACAATCTCCATATCTAGGTGTCAAGTTCTCATTTTTCAAACTCTTTCTTTTTCAGAGAATCAAGATTTTGTGACTCAATTCAGACAACATTCATACCATTTTCACCAATACAGTGTTTTAGGGTATGCTAGTATTTCTTTCATAAGTGATCATTTAATATTTGGAATGCTTCAATGATTTTAGGGCTTTGTTATCAATAAAGGGTTTGTCATTCCATTGTTAAAATGTCTAGGGTTTCACAATGTTGGTTAGGCATCAAGGTTTTGCAAGATAACACTCCTAGGGTATGTAATTAGGTTAGGGAAACATCGTGTATGACAAGAATATTTTCCATCTCGGCCAATGCCATATTGCATCAATGGCGACCTAGATTAACAGACCTTCCACCTTCATTTCTCTGTCATGATCATAGTTTGTTAACAGCTTCTCTGTGTGTCTTGGCATCTTGTGCAAAACACCTGGGAGTGCCAATGGGCCTTGTGTCGTCAATTCCAGATTTTGGTCAGCCATGTTGTCCTCTTCTTTGTCCTTCTCCTCTTCTTTTGAATCTGATGGTTCAACCTCTGAATCTGTTGGTTTGTCTCCTTCACTGCCTCCTCTGTTGCCTTCCCCTCCGTTGCCTCCGCCGGAACCTGAGCCCAGGAGTACAAGGTTATCTTCTTCTCCTTCTAGGAAAACTAGAGGTTCCTCTTCGTTTTCAACAGCTTTTGCTAGCTCTTCAAGAGTGGAAAGGATTTCTTCTTCAACAGATGAGACTACCACTCCTGTGGGAGTAGTCTTTTGCTTCCTCTGCGAAGAGGGAAGAGTGTGCACTCTTGGAATCATTCCAACATCTTTAGCAAACTGAAGGATGATGGGATGGAAAACACGGATGTGATGATATGAGGTTTATAGTTTGGGTCTGGGAGGTGAGGAATAACCAACTTCAGAGTTGTGCATGGGAGAGAGGGAGTTCGTGTTACTGACTTGACCAAATGATAGATAAGTGGGGTTGGTAGGAAATTCAACCATAAATTGTTGGTAGCCCTCCTTCTAATGCCAGAAATGTTGATGGTGTTGGACCCGCCAACATTCAAGGGATCTCCCTGGTATGAAGTCCCAACTAGACCTCACATCATTTGGTGTAGGAGTCCCATCCGGTATGATGGACCGATTTCCATTATCTTAGAGATTTTCCTTAGCTCTTGTTGTTCAGCACATGAGAGTGTTATGCTTGTATATTCAAAAAGCGAGGTGAGTATGCCTGGTGAGTGCATAATGTAACTTGTGTTTGGGTTCTCTTATTATAAAGGAGAGAGTAAAAGTGAGCCTCTAGATGAGAGGTAGTAGTAGCACCCAGGGAGAGACACATGCAAGAAACAACAAGGGTCTGTGTAGCATCCAACAGAGTAGTCCACAGTAGATGCGGCAGCCATTAAAACCAAAGTGCAAGGGAAAACATGTACACTATCCAGCGGAGTAGTCCACATGGAGGTGATGGTTGTTATAACCAAGAAAAACAGGAATGGTCTGTCTAATGTTCTGCGGAGTAGTCCACACAGACAAGACAACAATGATAAACAATACAACACATCTTCAACAATGTAAGTACTAAAATAACCAAATTAGTTCAACTATCTTTGTACAAGTTATTAAACATGGATTACAAATGTTTAAAGGGTAGTCTTACAAACATCTACAAAACATGTGTGAGCTTGAAACAGGCTTCTAAATTAAGAAAAAATCTCAAGACACATTTGTACACCATACATCACTAATGCCAATAGTGGGATATTGAAGCCACTCCTCGCTCCTCAAGGAACAAACTACAAACTCTCAAGGCTATTTGGGAGGAGCCAGGGTGAAAAGTATTTTGCTCATACAATGGGAGGGTTATATATAGCCAAGGGTGATGCTTGACCCTTGTGACTCTTGGACTACGCTCGTGACTGTTCAACTTCCCATGACTTTTCAACTAACATAACTCTTTGACTTCTTATGTGCATCCATTGGACTTCACTTTACATTACATTTAGTTATAATGGATATGAAGCATAATGGTGATGTGGCCAAGACAAATCATGACACAACTCGACATGATACTATTGACATGTATTGGTTGACTGTGGTGTCCATTTCAAGTTATTGTGTTGCTGAGTGATGGATGTACTTTTGGTGTGCTTTGTCTTCTCCTCCGCATAGCATAGTGTTGTGGGGTCTTCAGTGGTCTTGGTCTTGCTTGATGGTTCAATGCATGTGTTCCTCTTTCTTGTTGTTTGATATGCTTGGTACGTTCGTCCAACTAAAAGCAAGTCTTCTAGCATGTGCACTCCTTCATCCCGTTCATCATCTCACCATGATCTACCAGTGTACCTGTTCCTGCAATTCACTCATGACGGGACGACATCAAATCCAAAACCTCCTAGTCTAGCATGATGCATTGTTCTCGTGTTCCAGGTGACAGGGAGGGAGGACAACTCACTGAGACAGCGCAAAGCACAGCTCAGGCTGGAATGAGGCATTCTGGGAGGACAACCTGCATTGTCAAGAAAAATTGTGCAGTGATCACTAGGAGGCAAGATTGTGCAGTGAGAGTCACCAGTGTCATCTACAAGGTGGGACCCTAAGGGAGGCAGCTTCTGCGCAGTTTTCAGAGGGAAGACAGAGCGGGCTACAGAGGGACTATTGGTTAGTTCTGCGCAATTTCCAGAGGGAAGACATAGCAGGGCTGTAGAGGGACCTGTTGGTCATGACTACGCAATCTCTAGGAATAGTGCAGGACAGTCAGCAGGGGAATTACTAGACATGTCAGCGCAATTTCTCGAGGCAGGGCAGAGCAAGGCAGCATGGGTCATCTGGGCAGCTCTGCGCAATTTTGGGGAACAGTGCAAAGCAAGGCAGCAGATTACCAGTTGGGCTTGTCTGCGCAAATTTGGAGAATAGTGTAGACCTGTGTCTCATAGCAGTGTAGGCTCCCGACAGGAAAAGAGGAGGGTTGATGACTATGCTTGAGAAATGTGTAGTACAGTTGGACAAGGAGGCAGTCTCTGCGCAATTTTGAGAGGCAGACAAGTTGCTCATCTCCAAGATTGCACAATGCAGCTGACTTGGAGGACAACCTCAAGCACTGCGCAGTTCTGGGCAACAGAACAAGGTCATCGAGGGTTGAGACTACGCAGTGCATCTCAGTTGAGGTCCGTCAGAAGAGGGTTGTCCAGTCGAGCAGATTTTCAGGATAATGTTGAAAGCAAGTGAACTTGTGCAGACTAACATTGTGAACATACACTTAGGATTATTCATGACGAGACAACATAAACCCTCATGACAACAAGATGAAACATTCCCTCAGTGAGATTGTCTTGGAGTTGAGAGCAACAAGTGCGACACTTGTGATAGACCTTCAGACGACCGTGACGACACTTACGTGACAGTGCTTACAACTTTGTGTGTGAGTATGATGGATATTTACATGGCGAAGACAACCCAAACACACAAAGATAGACCTTCAAACTCACCAGAATAACATCACAAGCATGGCAAAGAAATCAACATGCCAAAAGACAACCACTGGTCAACCAAGCAAAAAGATGAAAAGACTTCACAAGAGCTTATGGGGTGAGCTCGAGTGTTTGCAACCATCAAAGGAAAAACTAAGGAAGGCTTCGAAATTTGGATGCAAGCCAAAATTTTGGAGAGTGTTGCAGCTACTACAACAGATCCATTATCTTCTAAAGTGTTCTCAATAATATTCTATTTGAAGGCCAATCAAAGAAGCTTATAGTGAAACCACCTCCAATAGATGTCCCCATAATACATTTTTATTCACATAAAACTTAAGATGTTCCACATCAAGCAGGTTGTAGAAACCTCTTTTTGTAGTTAAAAATACACCTTACTTATTAGTCTCTAGAAGAGAATTTGAAATGGTAAAAAATAACCTAAGATGAGGGTTCTATAGGGTTTTTTTTAAGAGATCAATTGCCTAGAAATGTAATAATAAGTGGGAGTCACATCCTCATTTGCAAGGTGTCTTTTCTTTTGTGGAGAAATGCCCTAGACTACTGGGTTGGATATTGGATATATATTTGCATATTTGGAGCTTTGTTTTGGACAAGCTTCGCATTGTCATCTTGCATTGTAAGGCTCTATTATGTACCTTGTTTTTTTCCTTGCTTGAAAATATCTTTACTATTATATTGTTTGTTAGTCAGCATAGGAACATTGAAAGGAGTGACTTGTTTGTCTTCTTAAGGCTTGCTAATATCATATCTAAATTATGCAATGTATGAGCTGATTCTTCAATATAATATTGTATTTTTTAATTCATATGCTTATCTTTGATGTCATATCTTGAGGTAAGTACTTAATGGAAGGGTTGTGATATATTTTTGTGTTTAATATGTTGGAAAAAAGTGCAATTTTCATATTGTTATAGTTGAATATATTTTTATTTTGAGTACGTTCCTTGGTTTAATTTGCTTCATAATCAAGTTCCCATTTGATAGAATTTCCTTGAAATCCTCTACCCAATGGATAAGGCATTCATCTACTTGAACCCACCATCATTTATTTATTTCAAACATTGAAGTGTTGTCTTGCAAATCCATGATTAGTTATTTGAGTTTTAAGGACAAATTGGCAATCCTATTATGGAAACCCCCTCACATTGAAAAACAACTAACATAAAGTAAAAAAGTGTCCATTGAGGTGACAATGAGTGGAACCTCTAAGTTACTGCAGGACTTTTTCTTGGTTATTAGGCTTGTCTTTGTGTAGATCTTGGAGGTAAAAAAATAGTGTTGTTTTTGGGGATAAAATACATATCCTAGAATTCATAGACTGACTATGTTGACATGATGAAGAAATATTCTTTTCCTCATTTGATGACTCCATAAAAGTTACAAAAACATTCTCATGAAGAAGATGAATTGATGGTAAGTTATGAAAGTGATGTGAATCCATTCTTGTACAAATATTTTCAAGCCAAGAAAGAAAGAACAACCTCATTGACAATTTCATATCAAGTTCATTGAAGCACATAGGATGATCCATCCATCGTGAAGGATAAATAAGGCTTGTCTCACAAAGCTTTATATTAATACATTTGATTTGAGAATGTCTTATCGCTTGAGAGAAAGCACATTGGGGATATGAAATCAACATATTATGGTGCCAATGAGATATAAAATATTCTTCTTAATCCTAAGAGAGTATGTAATGCAAATTTCGGAAGAATGATTTAAATTGATGAAATGCTTCAAATCACTTGTGATAGGGTTGTATTTTTGCTATTGTGAATGTAAACCTCCTTGTTAAGGGGAAATGTGTGCTTGGTTTAGAAGGGAAATTAATTTTTCCATAGAGAATGAAGGTTTGCATTATACTCACTCTTCTTATCTATGTAATAAGTTACAAGATGCATATGCCATGTTTGGGGTTTGTGAACAAGAGAAAGGAAGTAGATAACTTGGTGATTGTATATCAAACTAACCTTTTTGATCATTTGGTGGCTATAATCTAGAATAAATGTGAATCATTTTGTTATTTTCGAAGAAAAATCTCAAATATGTCAAGGGAAAGCATAGGGATGAGCCTTGGAAGGATTCTTCAATAGAGGCCTAACACATATTTTTATCACATGAGGTATTGACCATTGATATTATATATTTAGAATATGATAATAAGCTCCTGAAGACTTGGTTGCACCTCAGAAGGAGTAATGTATTGAAAATCTTGATAAAGATAGGGAGGAAGGTCTTCAAAATTTTGTTGCCTTTCTAAATCAAGAAAAGTCATTGACACTTGATTTTGTGGATCCAATTGATGAAGAATTAGAAGAATCTCTCAATGCTCTTTTAACAAGAATAAGAATTTTTGAAGAATTGGTAACTTTGAAAGATCTACTACCACTATTATGCCAAATAAAACTATATCATAAAGGCCACAAATGGGTCAATTACAACTTGTCTCTAGAGACTTGAATCCATGCAACTGAGGAAATGATTGTTCACCAAACCACTCAAGCTAAGATCCTTTGATGGAAGCTCACAATGTTGAAAATTGTGAAGCTTCCATTTATGCTAATCATGATCTAAGATATGAGCATGGTAAATGTAAGGCTCTTCCATTTGAGTTCCCTAAAGCTCAAAACTAAATTATAAAACTTTTTGTACATGTTGGGAGGGGATTTATTTCTTTCATCACTCTAATCTTGAATTTGTTTGTAATCAAATGCTTCTGAATTTTCTCAATTTGTCTCCACTGCATGTCAAATGTACTATTGGCCCATAGTTCACAACCATAGAGAATCACCAGAATCACTAGAAGCCCAAAAAGAGTTTGAGTGGTTTTCCAGTCCCATAACTCTGCCTATTTACACCTATTTTGAAAAGCATAAAATGCTTTCCAACCCCCCAAAGTTCTTTTCTTTCTACAACCATTCGAGCTTAGATTTTTGTTGATGCCAATTCCGAGATATTTGTAATCCACAACTTCTTATAGAATGTTGCCTTCAAAGTAGAACTTATGTCGGTTATGTTTTCTTTTCTTAGAGAAAACCACTACTTTCGTTTTTCTGATATTGATTTGCATCCCCACACTTCTACAAAAATTCTCAAGGGAGAGTAAGTGCTCTTGCAAACCAAGAGCCGATTTAGCAATTAGAATAAAGTCATATGCATACAAAAGAAACCTTATAACAAACTTTCCCAAATAGATACCATCACCCCCTTGCGAATTTAACCACTCCTCAAGCTTGTCAATATATAAACCAAAAAGGGTAGGAGACAGTGGGCAACCTTGCTTGACCCTAATATCACTTTTGAAACTTTCAGAAATGCCTACTAAAGTTCTAATTTTGGCTTTCACCTCTTCATACAACCTATGCACAATTTCTCTCAAATGTTTAGGAACCCCAAGTTCCTCCATTATGTGCCAAAGCTTATCCCTAAGAACTGAGTCAAACACTTTTATGAAATCAACAAAGCAACAAAAAGACTTCTTCCTTTTTCTCCCAAACTTTTTCAATGATGTGCCTTAAAGTTATACAATGATCAACTATGGAACGTTTAGGTCTAAAATCTGCTTGCCCTTTAGCACGCTTATCTCTTTTTTCTGCCCACTTGCTAATTTTGTTTTCTAGCATGCTTCCAAATAGCTTTGCAAACAAAAGGTTTATCATGATGGTCCTATAATTGGAGGAATTATTGACGTCACAGCTCTTGAAAAGAGGTATTGTCAGACTAGTTGTCCAACTTGTGGAGAGCCCCTGTTGTATGATGTTGTTGAAAATTTTTGTAATGTGAAGTGCAAGAATCTTTGAGCCCCACTTTAGATATTCTGCTTAGAGTTCAACTAATTCTTTTGCTTTTCCAACACCCAACTTCTGATACCCATCTCTACCTCTTGCACTGTGAAGAGTTCAGTATCAGTGTTGACCAAGGGGGGGAAGGTCACCCTTGGGATCCTGCTCATAGAGTTGTCTTGTATTGTCAAACCATTTAAAAGTTGTAATACTATTTCCAATTTGTATCTTTTTTGGTTGGAGCTCCTTCCAAAATAATTTGGGATTATTTTTCCCAAGGAAGATTAGTTCTTCCCTCCTTGAAACCATGAAATCAACATTTTTCTTGCTTAATAACTACTTGTAAGCTTTGAGCTTTATGTTATCCTTGTTTGACTCTTTCCACATTCTCCTTGTCTTTTTGCACTCCTCGTCAAACCAAGCATTAACCGGAAAGCAATTTGTTTCAAACTTCTTAATTTTTGCTCTTTTGCACTTTACAAGTGCGCATTGAATTAAATGTGTTAATTCATGACTATGAAAGCTGTGAATTGTGAGTTTCTCCTTCTCGAAGAACCTCTCTAGCGTCATTTTGAAGGTATTACAATTTTTTGGGGTCAAAAGAATTCTTCCCTGTTGGAGGTTTTGTTGGACATGCTGAATTTTTTACTATATTTGTTTCTTTCCATTCCAAGAAAAAAATATAAATAAATTGGCTTGTGATCTAATTTTAAGTCCCACAACTGAACTCCAATCAAAACTTCCTCCATTTTTCTCACACAAACCATGTGAGCAAATTACATAATCTACTACACTTACTCCATTGTAAGTATTGCAAGTGAAATTACTGGACTTTGTCCATATAGTCAAGCCATTACAAATGACTAAATCAAAGGCTCCACATAGAGTAAGCAATTATTCACCAAAGAGATTGCAGCGCTTGTCCTTTCTTTTCTGCTGATGATTACTCTATTCTGTAAGCGAAATAGGGTCGCAATCATCTTTACACTAAAGAATGATAGTTTGGTCACTTGCAGTTCTAGCATTGAAATCACCCACTATAAAGATTTCACATCGCTGTGAATAAATTGCAATATCCACTTTTAAAGTTAATGAATCTTTGTAGCCAAACCCTCTACCTTTGGAAATTTTTTAAACTTGCAGCGCAAAATAGCACACTGCAATTCTGATGTTGCAATAGTCCAACTTCCACCATTTACTAACTTCCACAATTTACTTAGAAATGAATTGTGCAAACTAAATCTGATCCACACTTGGAAATTATTCTTCTGATCCACTATCCAGAATATACCAAAAACACCTTCAACCAGTTCAGTCGATATTTTCCAAAATAAAACCCGAGTAAATCCAACGTTTCAGCGGAAATTCGATTTGCTGGAAACACTACAAAATTTCAAAAAAACCCTAATTGCCTCCGGCCCGCACTCCAATAATCTTGGATCTGTGCGCCTATACCCTTTGTGCTCCCACCGATTCTCTATTGCGTTGTTACAAGACCACCCTTCCTTCAAGACGTCCGGGTCAGTGAATATTTGTTTCAGAAATCCTTTCTGGTCTATGGATTGCAACTATAGGACTCATGATTGGAGTGAGGTTTTGGCCTTAGAATGTGTGATCCGCCACAGAATAATATTCCCTCGCTGCAGAGCAGATTGTGGGGCTTACGTCTTATTCTTCTAAGATTTAATAAATTTCGCTGGCCCACCGACATAGATAGTCGGGCCTCTGTAAGTCGTCAATTTAAAATGAACTAGCCTCTGGGATTTGCGGCTTTGCTTTACAAAGAATTGGCTGCCAATGCCACAAACTATCCAGTTTTGTGCCAATCAAATATCAACAGAAAGAGAGAGACCAGACCTGCTGTCTCAGATAGAACAGGATTTCGCTTGCCTGATTTTCACAGAGTTTCGCTTCCCTTATATAGGACTAAACATCAATGCAAAACTTCGCTGGATCAATTGCCTCAAGCTTTACTGGTATTAGATGTAACAAATCGAACTTCGCTTGCCTAAATTAATTCCACAACATTTTTGGCATCAGATAGAACATACAAAGCTTTGCTTGGTTAGATAGAACACAACATCTTCTCCACATAACTTCTTCATTGCCTCATATGGACCAAAACACAGAGGAATAATAAGAGGACTTCCCCTTGGAATCTTTCACCACCTCAATTGACAAAGAGAAAAACAGTCTAAAGCCCTCAAAGCTAATGCTTAAAAACAAATGAATTGATCACACTTATGCTCCAAAATGAATTCATCTCTCTCATATTTGTAGATTTCCTAAAAGAGTCTTCTTCTTTTTTTAATGATTGAGTAAACTTTACTCCAAGTCCCAACTTTAAGTTTCTTCACCCAGTGGCCCCAAAAATTGCCCAACATTGAAAATTTTTGGGGTTTTTTCTCGTTATGGGAGACTATAGCCCAAGGGGATGGATAGGCTATTTCGTCCCATTCATCCTCAATTTGTAAAGGACTTTACATTCATCTCCAAAATGAATTGCCCCACACTTGATGCTCCAAATGAATTCATCTCTCTCATATTTGTAGATTTCCTAAAGGGGTCTCTTTTTTAAAATGATTGAGTAAACTTTACTCCAAGCCCCAACTTTAAGTGCTGCCCCAAAAATTATCCAACAGTGAGAATTTTTGGGGTTTTTTACCTTATAAAAGACTATAGCCCAAGGGGATGGATAGCCTATTTCGTCTCATTTTTCCTCAATTCATAGAGGGCGTTACATTTTTTTGCTGCTGGAAAATACTTCAGTTATCGTAATATTTGTTAACCAAGGTAGAAGCCCTGAAATGAGAGCCTTATTTGTCCTCTTAAAGCTTGATAAAATCATATTTGAATTACACAATGTGTATAGGAATGCTTATTCAATATAAGGTTGTCCTTTTACTTCATATATTCAAAATTGATGTTATATCTTGAAGCTAGTACTTGAAACATTATGGCATCTTTTTGAACTTAATATGTTGGTTGAAACTGTAATTAGTAGATTTGTTATTATTGGAAAATTTGTTATTTAGCACATGTTTGTTGGTTTAATATGCTTATTAATCAAGTTTCCATTCGATAAAATTGCCTAGGACTCCTTTGCCCAATTGATAAGGCACCTAATTATTTGAATCCACCAACTACTTATTCCAAACATTAAAGTTATGTTTTGCCAAATCTGCTATTAGTTATTTGAGCTTTCAAGACAAATTAGCAATTCTATTAAGGAAACTAATAGGAATTCAAACTTTTAATGTATAATTGGATTCTTCATATTTAATACATTTGTGATGCTAATGTTCATAGGAAATTATTATTAAGGATTATTGTGTTGATGTTCTCTTGGTAACATAATCTCATAGCTAGTTGATATCTTGTCTACAACTAGACTTGTTCTTTACTTGTTATTTCTTTTGATTTTGTTAAGCATTTATCTCATAAATCGAATAGAATTTTTCTCACAAGTGAACTTATTCCACATGATTAGTATCAAATCCATTTTTGAATCCCATGTGGATTGGGTATCTATTGTTTGTTTTTGGTCTTCAAATATAAAGTGACTTTGGGTATTGGCTCACTACTGTTTTGGCATTGTGTATTCTTGTAGCCAACCATAAGATTTTTGCCCTCCATCTAGAGTACTTATATGTTTCCTAAGATATGAACCACTACATCCACATATAGCTAGCTTCAATGCTTCAAGTGACAATCCTTGAGATTTCAAATTTCTTGTGGTTGCCCTTCACACTCTCACAGTCAACTATTGTGTGGATCTGATCTTCATGGTTGTAAGTTTCTTTCAATGATTGTTATGATAAAATTTGTCGCATCCCATGTAGATCTTCTAGATAACAACTCAATGAGATGCCCACCCTGGTTGACAACTAAGGGATTTTCAAGCATCACTTTTCTTGCTTTGTTTTGTAAGAATGCCCTTAACAAACAACTTGAATGTCACTTTTCTTGCTTTTTTTTTTTGTAAGAATGCCCTTAACAAACAACTTGAATGTCACAAAGCTAATTAATCTACCATCTCTTTGAACCTTTGTATTTTGTTTTGTAGCCAATGTATTCGAAGATTTAGCGAGTGATTTTTGGCATGAGGAGAATGTTTATAAAGGAACTTTAACTTCTTGAGGGAAGGTTACCTTTGTACTTTTTAAGACCTTTTCAAAGAACTAAGTTTCTAAAGATTGTATCAATAGCTTTTCCTCATTGTATTAATGGCAATGACTATATGATTCATGGTAACATTTATGCTTGCTAACAAGGTGATAGAACTTGTCAACATCACTATCTTGTTAGCTAATACATCACTGCTTTGTTAGCTAATAAGGTTAATGATATTTTTGTCAATGAACCATCTTCTTGGATGCAAAACACCCA
Source organism: Pinus tabuliformis (assembly GCA_031772625.1). Classification (NCBI taxonomy): domain Eukaryota; kingdom Viridiplantae; phylum Streptophyta; class Pinopsida; order Pinales; family Pinaceae; genus Pinus; species Pinus tabuliformis. Next base: position 428,680,105 of record CM062812.1, on the reverse strand, counting down.
ATTACAATGATCCTACAATTCAAAAGTACTAGATAATTAGACCCTTGACTTGGGTACATCGTTTGATTATAATCTAATCCTTGAAGATGAGAACGTTCCCTTTGCTAAGTTGAAGCTTATAGGGCTTGCAAAATTATTGGTTTTAGCACATGCGGAAAATCAAAATCCAATCATCAATTTGACTAGGCTTGTCATGAAGCCATTAGTCTTGTGTTTTATCCTTCCAATTACAAACAAGTTATTATACCTTAGGATATAACGTATTCATTTTTCATTGACTTCCTATTTTTTTCCTTTTGACTTTAAAAATTTAAAATTTATCCAAAGTTTAACATTATGAAATAAAATTTATTATTTTTAAATAAAATTTTAATTCATTTATCTCAAATATTATTGATTAAAATGTTTCACCTCTTATTATGTAATGATGGCATCAATAACTACTATTGTAGCATCCACATTATTTTTATTATTTATTAAAAACAGATTAGCTAACCTTTAATGTAAAATGGAAACCAATTTAATTCAGATATTACTTAATTCAATAATTAAATATTATTTTAATGTAAATGGGAACTCTTACATTTTTCAGGACATTGACAATGTCTTCGCAATCATGACGCTCACTCGCATACCTCTACAATGCCAGTGGTAATCTCGAGAATACGTAATCATTGAAATTTGAATGAGACTACACTTCTTCTCTCCTTCCAAACTTTTTACACATGGTAAGTGGCTTCGATATGCCATGCTTGGTCATTAGAGTTTCATAAACAAAGGCCTTGGATTTTGTCTACACAGAGTCGCCCTTGAATTGTGCATCCACATCGACCTTGATAATTTCGGTGGATAATCATGACATTGCCTATACATTGAACTTTGAAAAATGAAAGCTTCCATCTCCATCTATTCTTCCAAGCTTTCCACATGTTAAGTATCTTCGCTCTTCCTTGGTTGATGATGCATGTGCTTGAAATGTTCAACCATGGAATTTCCTTCAAAAAAATTTATTACACAATTCTTACAAGCTGGCAATTCTTACAAGAAATACAGATGGAAACAAAATTAATCATAAGATTGAATTACTATTGAATTTTATATTTAAAAGGGGATTATAAAATAGTTGTAGGTTAAATGATTAAGAAAATTAATTCTATTTTTATGATATAGATTTTATTGGAACAAACAATCTGTTAAAATTCATAAAAAAATTCAATTTACTTAATGGACTATTTTAATATAAATTTTGATACAAATGTGAATAGAATGATGCAAGCATTTTCCAAAATATATAATTTTGAAGAATTAAGAGTAACCAATAGAAATAAATTAGTAAGGTTGTTTAGGGTGGATTGAGTTAAGAATCTTATTCATCACCCATTGTTTTTTTGATTTGCATAATCTTGCAACAATTAAGGTACTTTTTATGATCAAGAGCAATTACATTATATTAGATGCTTTGTCTTTCTCTTTGTGGAAGAAGTATGTAGTGTTTGAAATGGGCGACCCTTCTTATATTTTTCCGTGGAAAAATATAACATATTTAGTATTTAGTTTTTAGTTGATTTGTTATTAGTTTTCCATTGACCAAAAACATTTAAAGTTTATCACCAACTTAATATTATGAGATGAAAAATATTATTTTTAAATAAAATTTAAATTCATTTATCTCAAATATTATTGGTTGAAATATTTCGCTTCTTATTGCATAATGATGGTATGAACTAACTTCATTGTCTTACATCAATTATTACTATTGATCCAAATTATTTTTATTATTTATTAAAAGATGGACTAATTAGAATTCAATGTGAAATGGGAGGGTGAACATTGACCTCTTGTGTGAAAAAGGAGGGTTGTTCATTATTGATGGTTGACAACTATTTCAGCCTTTCAATTGTCGTGACCTAAGTGTTAATGTGCAATAAAGTGTTCACAAATTTGGTATGTGCTTATGTACAAAAATATTCTCTAAGCAATAACTAAATATTAATATAGAGTGCTCACAAATTTGGTATGTGCATATGTACAAAAATATTCTCTAAGCAATAATTAAATATTAATAACGTGTATGTGAGTAGAGAATTGAGGCAATCATGGGCCAAGGTGGACCATTAGTCTAGTAAAAGTTTATGAATCAAGGTAAAAGACATGACATGGACAAACGAATAATTTTAAAAGAAATATTATTTTTTATTAATATATTAAACTTTTCAATTCATCAAGTTGTTAAAATAAATATATATATATATATGAAAAAATGACTAGTATGTTAGACAATAATCACAATTAAAAAGTTAGAATTAAAATAATAATAATAATAATATTGATATTAAAATAAAAGTTGCAAGCAAACCATGTGTAAAACAAAACATAGATAGAAACGGAAAATACCATTAAAATTCATTATATGGGATCATAGAAATAGAAAGCCTTAAGATAATAATAAACAAAGACATTAGTGTACTCCAACTTTGAACAAACTTTATTTGTGTTGCGTAATTTAAATTTATGAAAGAAACCAAAATTTGTAATTAAAAGAAAATTCATAAAATTGGGTATATTATAAAGGGAAAATAATTAACAATTCGTGTTCAAAATCTTTAAAATTTACAAATTGCATAACTTGTTCCAAAACCATTCATTAAAAAAGAGTTCAAATTGAACTTAAAATTCTTTAACTTTATGAGTAAAAACTCTACATGTTGGATAGATATTGTCCCTTTCATAAGTAAAATTAATATCTCCATGAAGGGTGGAATTTGATAGTGAAATTACAGTTCATGGCTTATTTTGGTCATCATATGACATTTCTTTTAATTGACCATGACTTGTGAAGGGTGTGTTTTAAAGTTATAAAACAATATTCCTAAATATTTATTTTTAATTTTAAAGAAATATAAGACAATATTGTGGATTTTGATTCTATATAGTTTGTTTGTTTGTTTGTTTTTTTTTTTTTTTTTTTTTGTCCAATGGCTTGTTTTCCAAATTTACCTTTTTTTGTTCTAGTTTCGGTTTCTGGTTTCTGCATGCACTTATATAGGCTTCCATTTTACTCAATCTTCATAGTTTTTCGCTTTAATTTATCTATATTTAAACTAGGCGGCAGGTATTCACTAATATGTAGCTTGTTTTGCTTGCATCAAAGACTAAACATGCTTATGTAAGATTACATCCCCCAATTCAACAAATTATGAATTCTTCTCAACATTAGCTATCTAGTTGATAAGTTTGGCCTTGAGTTTAAAAATGAATCACAAGGGCATTTGTATGTGAATTGAAGTACATGGAGGTCACTGCCCTTGCATAGTTAGCCAATTATAATTTTTTAGAGCAACACAAACTTCCACAACATTTATCATCTTCCAAGTTTTCTAGATAAATACCTTCAAAGCCTACGACACCTGCTAGTATAAGGTCATCAACTTTTTCAGAATATTCTTCTTCTGCAATTAAGTTTGGTTAGTGTTTTAAGGAACAAGGACATGATAAGTTTGAATGTTCCAGATTGAAGAAAAACACTTTGATTATATAATTTTCTAATGAAGAAGACAATGTTGTTTCCATTAAAATTTTCGGTGAAGACACGATTTACAAATAGTTAAGATGATCAATAAATCTACTTGCTGTAGTGCTCCACTCCCTCAAAAGCTTAAGATATTCTGTTTATCATAAATGCACATCTGTCACATGATTTCTCCACTGTTTGTATCATCAACAATGACTCACATGATAATTTGATTGCTAAATCCATCATTGATAAATTGCACTTGCTAGTAGACCCTCATCCTCATCCTTATGCACTTGGATGAAAGGATCACGGTTACTATTATGAGATCACACACAAATGCACTATCTCATTCAACTTTGGTCCTACATATGAGGATAAAACTTGTAATGTCATAAATATGGCTAACTGTGTTCTATTGCCAACCTTATCAATATCATTGTAAGGCTCAATATGACACATTAAACAACACTTCCTTACTGCGTAAATATAACACTATCTTATTCAAATACACTTGAACTACCACATCAACCTGATCCTATTTTTTTTAAAAGCTCCTGCAAGTTAAGAGAAATTATTACATTGATAGCAGTTCTTGTTCACTTGACCTTAGGACTCACTGAGGAGGCCAATGCCTCAACTAGGTGTACACAAAAACCCTCAAAATTACAAACTAGACGGTACAATACTAAACTTAACATGAGCAGAGAGCAAAATTACATTATCTATCAGCGATATTCACCATTAGCCTGAAGCAACACATGACTATTGATTATGAATAGAAAAGTAGCAAAGTAGGCCTCAAAGCATATAGCCATTCCCAGCTCATTTGATAGAGATGATGACTGCATTGGATTCTCTTTTCGAGATGTCCAAGATTGATATAAAGATCATCTCATCCGGTCAAGCAGAAGTGTGATTTTGAATTTATGCCCACATATGTGCAAATTGTTCAGGTCGGCCGCATCATCATGTAGGCTCAAGAAGCCCAATGGATGCGTCTCTTCACCCACAATGAATTGTATAAATACAAGAGACCTCACACCTCATTTGGCACATTCATCATTCACACATTCTTCTCTCCCTTCATCAGATTGGTTCGTACAGCTATTTGGGCAGCCCCTCTCTCTCACATGTGGCAAGGAGGACGGATTTTCTGAGCAGAATTACAAACCAAAATTTCAGACTTCAGAGGCAGGTTTGACCAGCGTTGACTGAGGGGTTGCTGACCAAGTTTCACTGTGTTTTGAGTGTCAAAGGTTCGATTTTTCTAGGCCACATTGCTGGGCACAAAAACTGAGAAATTCTGGGTTGTTTGACCTGTGTTGACTTCAAGGTTGACTATTGTTTGACTGCAAAAAATTCCAAAAGTTTTCTCTCTCCTTTGAATGAGTTTGACCGAGTTGTTTTGGGTTGAAATTATCCTCCTGATTAGGCCGAGTTTGAGCAAGGAAGACCAAACTGCTTTGAGGAAGATTTGTTGCTGATTTGACCAGCGTTGACTGCTGATTTCGAAGAAGGAAGAAAAGGAAGATGTTACAGTTGCAATGGGTTTGGCCACTATGCTAGAGAGTATCCTCACAAGAAGGATACTCCAAGGGATGATGACAGCAACAACAACAACTTCAAAGGCAATGGCAATCACAGGAACAACAAGTTCAACAATAAAGGAAAAAGGAATGCTCCCGCAGCTCGATATGGAAACAGTGATCCTCCCAAAAGATCAAGAAATTCCAGGTATGAGGAAAGTAATGTTGTAGAAAATCAAAATGAATTTGATCTTATTTCCGCTTTATCTACTGCCTCTCCTCCAGATACATTGGACCATTGGTTGATTGATAGTGGAGCCTCAAGGCACTCCACTAGGTACAAAGAGGCCCTCTCAAATTTGGTTGAAATGAAGACTAACTTGCAAATCATACTTGGAGATAATGCCACCTATCCCATCAAAGGAATAGGTACTGTAACTCTTCACTTGAATCAAGGTCAAACCATTCATCTACAAGAAGTATTGTATGTGCCTGATTTGAAGAAGAACTTGGTAACTATTTCTACAATGGAAAGTAAAGGCTTCAAGGTAGCATTCATTGATGGAAATGTACGTTTTTGGAAAAGAAATCCTAAAGATGCATTTACACTTGGATTTAGGGTTGATGGTCTTTATCAAGTTGGAGGAAATCCTTCAGGAGCCACGTCTTGCGACACTTCTCTTCAATTTGAATTGTGGCACCGGAGATTTTCCCACCTTCATTACAAAGCATTACCTAGGGTAAGGAAAATGGTCACAGGTATGCCAAATTTCAACATGAATCGTGAAGGTGTTTGTCAGGGTTGTGCAACTGGGAAACTTACAAGGGGACCATTCCCCTCAAGCGAAATTCAAACTCCTGACATTCTTCAATGGTCCATTCTGACCTATCTGTATGTTGCCTGTAACATCATTAGGAGGATACTTACATGCTATTTTTGTGGATGACCTCTCTCACAAAACATGGATCCATTTCTTGAAGAAAAAGGATAAAGTATTCAAATGGTTTCGTGCTTTCAAAGCCTTGGTAGACAATCATACAAGGAAGAAGATCAAAATATTGAGGACCGACAATGGGACTGAATATGAATCAAATGAATTCAATGACTATTGTAGAGAAGCTGGGATTAAGAAGGAGACAATTGTTGCATACACTCATGAGAAAAATGGAGTTGTTGAAAGAAAGAATCGAACGATCATGGAAGCCACCCGTGCCATGCTTCATGATCTAGATCTATCGAAATTCTTATGGGGAGAAGCTGCAAATATTGTTGTATATGTTCAAAACAAATGTCCACATCAAACATTGAATTTCAAGACACCTGAAGAAGTTTTTATTGGTAAGAACCCTGATGTTTCTCATTTTAGAATATTTGGTTGTCCCATATATTTTCATGTGCCTAAAGAAAAGATAAACAAGTTGGGAGCATGTGGGAAAAAAGGAACTTTTGTGGGCTATAGTGAAAACTCAAAGGCATATAGAATCTATGTGGCTAGTCAACGAAATGTGGAAGTAAGCCACGATGTTACATTCGATGAAGACACTGCTTTTGAGAAAGCCAGAGATCTCCCCATTTCAGAAAAAAGAAAGTGATGATGCTACAAGAAAGTAGAAAGAACCTTCGTACAATGAGCCTATGCCCGATGTTGAAGGCCCAATGAATCCCATTCATCCACCTCCTAGTGATCCCTCTAACTCAAGGAAAAGACCGTTGTGGCTCAAGACACTCTCGAAGATGATGAAAAGCATATTGCTCAAAGAGAGACATTTCGTGAAAGTAAGACGCCCACCAGGTATCAAGGGTACCTTGTTGCTATGAGTACCATTGTTCAATTTGAGCCTTGTACGTTCGATGAATGAGGAGTATGAATCCATCATTAGAATGATGTCTGGGATGTAGTTCCTAGACCCAAGGACAAGTTTGTGGTCACTTCTAAATGGCTTTACAAAATCAAACATGGCGCCAATGGGAGTGTTGAAAAATACAAGGCCATGTTCGTTGCTCGAGGCTTCTCTCAAAAGAAAGGGGTGGACTATAATGAGATATTTGCACCAGTTGCCTGATATACCACTATCTGTTCGATTATTTCTCTTGCTAAACCTCAAGGATGGAGTTTACACCAAATGGATGTGAAGACTGCATTCATGCATGGCTCACTTAAGGAGGAAGTCTACTTGAAACAACCTGAGGGGTTCGAAGTACAGGATCGAAGGACACATGTATGCAGGTTGAAGAAAGCCCTCTATGGGTTGAAGCAAGCCCCCAGGCTTGGTATAAGAGGATTGATAGTTATCTTATGAAGTTGGGATTTACAAGGAGTGATGTGACCCCAACCTATATTTCAAGGTTGAAAATGACAGGCCTCTCATTCTGGTCCTTTATGTGGATGATCTCTTGCTAACACGTGCAAACCCTCTCATTTATCAATCCAAGAAGGAGTTGGCTTCCGAGTTTGAGATGAAGGACCTAGAACTGATGCACTACTTCCTAGGCAAGTCTGTGTCTACTCTGATGGAACTCAACTTCAAGAAGCTATGTGTAAGTGTTGTTGGGCCCGAAATGGAAAATCCTTCTAAATATAGACAACTTGTGGGGGCCCCGATGTTCTTGGTAAACTCTCGTCCTGACATATGCTTCATTGTGAACACGTTGAGTCAATTTACGGTCAAGCCTCATCACATACATTGGATTACTGCTAAGAATCTCTTGAGATATCTCCGAGGCACAATCTATTATGGACTGAGATACATTGCTGGGAATTTGAGGCTGCATGGATATACAAATGCTGATTGGGCTGGCAGTGTGGTGGATCGTAAGAGCACGTCTAGAAGTTGCTTCTCTTTGGGGTCTGCTTCAATTTCTTGGATGAGCAGGAAGCAGAAATTAGTTGCACTAAGCACCACCGAGGCCAAATATATTGCAGCTAGTATGGCCTGTTGTGACGTTGTTTGGTTGAGGAAGCTCTTCAATGAGCTATTTGACCACATGCTAGATACCACTGTGATCTTCCGCAACAACCAAAGTGGGATTCACCTTTCAAAGAACCTTGTGTTCCACAACCACTCTAAGCACATTGATATCAAGTACCACTTTATCCAAGATATGGTACAACGGGAAACAATAAGGCTCCAACACATCAGGACTAATGAGCAGATCGCAGATATCCTCATGAAGCATTTGGGGAAGGTCAAATTCTTAGCCTTCCGAAAAAGACTTGGAGTCGTGGAAAGACCCTCCCATGAGGGTCCCACTTGAGTTGGACACTGAGCTCTAGGTGCTCCTGGTGGCATGGGGTACTTCTTGGAACTATGAGCGACCATAGGGTGAGTGATTCACCTTCCGCTATTGATGCGCTATGTACAGGGTAAGTGGTTCACCTTCCCCTATGATACCCCATGATGGTAGACATGTGTGTAAGGTGAGTGGTTCACCTTCCCCTACCATTGCAGACAGATGTATGTAGGGTGAGTGGTTCACCTTCCCCTACGATTGACATATGCATAGGATGAGTGGTTCACCTTCTCCTATGGCATATGAGAGGATGAGTGGTTCACCTTCTCTTGTTGATGCCCTAGCATACATCCCACCCATGTTGTCCGGGACTCATGGGAAGTACCTCTCATCTGGCCAATGAGTTGGGAACGTGGATAGGGACCATAGCACTATCGACGGACGCATCGTGTACTGTTGTACTTCACATGTCTAGGATGCATGGTGTTCAACAACTTGATCTGGGATCATTTGAGGTTCTACCTCTGGACTGACTTTTGTCCGTGGAGAGTGGTAAGATCTTGTGACTCACACTCGATTGATTCTTCTTCATTATTACTTCATGGTTCAACAGAGCAAAGATGACATAACAAAGATGATACATGATGGCATGATGGCAACAGATGGATTGGTAGGTGGAATTCTCTCTAGTTGAGAGGGAGTGTTAAAATTGGCAACTAGGACCAACTTCCACCTTAGGACAACTCATTTGATAGAGATGATGATTGCATTGGATTCCTCTTTTCGAGAGGTCCAAGATTGATATAAATATCATCTCATTCGGTCAAGCAGAAGTGTGATTTTGAATTTATGCCCACATATGTGCAGATTGTTCAGGTCAGCCTCATCATCATGTAGGCTCAAGAAGCCCAATGGATGTGTCTCTTCACCCACAACGAATTGTATAAACACAAGAGACCTCACACCTCATTTGGCACATTCATCACTCACACATTCTTCACTCCCTTCATCAGATTGATTCATACCAATGTTTTAAAACTCCGACTCGGGTTTGGAACCGGCCAAGGGTCGGCTCCGACTCCGACTCCAACTCGGTATCGACTCGGCCAGTTTGATTTCAATGACTCGATCATTGTAAAAAATACAATAAATATTTATTTTTTTATGAAAAAACATAATTTTAAATATTTCCATTCATGTTTCCAAACACAAAGCATTAGAATATAGATAGAAGACAACATATAATCAAAGTAGGTTCATGAATATATCCATTATATCAAAATGGCACCAAGTGCACTACCCAATACATACATGATATAGAGATCAAAACAAAAACACATAACCAAGGAGGCTCTAAATGGCCTCTACAACAAAAGTAAATTGTAAAACATCACTAGTCACCACTACTATTGGCTACTGCTAGATAAGACAACATCGTCTGGCTCAGACTCTGAATCAGAGTCAGACAGGGAAACCCATGGCTCCTCCTCTCATCACCATCTCCAGCTGCAACTGTAGTAGTAGCACTAGCAGGCGCAACAGCTGCACGCTGAGATAGACGAGATATGCGCCTCCGTCGTGGCTTAGTAGAGGAAGTGCCTGCAACTAGAGGACTTGGGGTTGGGCCTGGTACAAGTGGATCTACATTCAATTGAACATTATGTTCAGCAAGAATTTCAGTTAATGCCTCTGTCTGTAAATCCAAATCAATACCAAAATCCTCGTCATAATCAAACTCTGCTGGATGACTCTCCACTACCCAATCTGATGTTGGATCAATATCGTCCAACACAATGGGATTTGCATTAGGTCTTTTGTTCCGCAATTGGTTGCGTCTTAGTCAGAGGTTGTATTGGACATAGACTAGATCATTTAATCGTTTTTGTTCCAAACTATTTCTCTTCTTCATGTGAATCCTCTCAAAAGACAGTCCAATTGCGCTCACACCTAGTAGCACTGCAAGTTTGACTCAAAATACGAATTGCAAACTTCTGCAATTGAGGACAATGGCTACCAAATGCCTCCCACCATTGTGTTGCAAAAAGCATAGTTGTGTAATGAGTTAGCTCAACAAATTATATCCAACTTTCAAATTATAAACAATTTAACAAAATAAGAATTTCAAAATTGAAATTATTTGTTTACCTGACTCATCTGCTTCCCTTGCAATCCTTGCTAGGTTCTTGTCAAAGGTACCTGTGGCTCTGCTGAAAGAAGTGATTTGTCGATGTATCTCTAGCTGATCACTCTCCTTAGGGATCATGCGATCAATGCAGTCAATCAATCCATCTCTAAGCTCCCCAGTCAAAGCTTTTGCCTCCAAAGCTTTATAATGATACCTTGGGTTCAGAAAAAACCCAGCAACATGTATAGGGCGATGGAGTTGATTGTTCCATCTTTCATCAATGATTGCCCAAATGGGCCCATACTTAGCCACTCTATCGTTGTATACTGCCTTTCTTTGCTCCTTTGCTTGATCCATAGCCTCATAAATGAAGCCCATAGCCAATATTTCCCCATCCACCAACTGCAACACCTTAACAAATGGCTCGACAACCTTCACAATCTCTGTTGCCTTTTTACAAAATATTTCTTCATTAACTTCCTTTTTCACATCTTTGCCATCTTGTTTGCTAGACCATTGGCATCCATTCCATTCATCACTGAAAAACACCTTTTGCATGTTTTTATGTTGTGAAAGCATAGATTTTAATGTCAAAAAATGAGTTGCAAATCTAGTGATGGCAAGCCTAATAATATCCCTGCCCTCTGTGTGTTTCCTCATCAAGCTCAAAATCCATGAGTGGTTGTAGATATATTTTGTTATGCTTTTGGCATGCTCTACAGTGTTCTTGACCCAATCTATTTTGCCAATATCCTCAAGCATGAGGTCTATGCAATGTGCAGCACATGGGGTCCAAAAAATGGTTGTGTGTTTTTCCTCTAACATTTTACCAGCAAGAACATAGTTAGAGGCATTATCTGTGATGATTTGAACAACATTAGCCACCCCCACCTCTTCAACAACCTCATCCAAAATTTGAAACAACAAATGTTGATCTTGCACCACAGATGCATCAACTGATTTTAGAAACATGGTTCCCTGTGGGCAAAAGATAAGAAAGTTTATGATGATATTGTTCCTTTGATCAGTCCATCCATCTGACAGGATGGTACATCCTATTTTTACCCATGAGCTTTTGAAATCTTTCAAGTATTCATCAATGGAGGAAACTTCTTTTCGCAAAAGAGATCCCCTTAACGCATGCATAGTAGCGTCGTTGAAGCCCTTTCCAGCAGCAAATATGGCATCAAACATAGGTCCATAATATGGTGAATGAGAAGCATTGAATGGAATATCATAATCATATCTAGCGATGTAATCACATGCAGTCTCTCAATTCTTTCTTCAAATGGTCATCTAAAGTGGGTTGCATATGACTTCTACTAGCTTGAGGACCATGTGCATCTGATGGAGAGGAAGGTGTGAAACAACTTTTGATATCACCCTTCTTTCCCATTTTACCCTTACCATTTTCTTCAATAGACTCCAAAAAGGGCGGAACATAATGAAAGGGGTTGGATGCATCAGTGCAAGGGATAGATGAAGAGCCCTCATAATCAAAATTTGGATTGGCAGCCATCATTTGTTGTATACTCCTCTTCCTCCCAATTTCAGCCTCTATTTCTTTTTGCCTAGCTTTTTCTTACTCAAACTTCTCAAAGTTATCTAGCAACTCCTTCCTAATCTCCCCAATTTGTGTTGATGGTGCTTCACATGGAGTAATTTGGCCTCTAATACCAGCGAAGTGTTGTTTCAGCCTATGAATGCCCCCTCCACCCTCCTTAATTTTTCAATGACAAAATTTGCAATGCATTTGATTATCAATCATTTCAACATATGCCCAAGCTGCATCTTTCACTCTAGGAGCCATTTTTTTATATTTGGACTTGGAAATGAAAGGAAAAAATCTGTAAACAAAAAACAAAAAAAACATTGCTTCAATGTTCATTTCTTTTACAAAAAAAATTCTTTCCAATTTCCAGATATGCACAAAAAAAAACAAATTTTATAAGTGAAAAAAATACCTCTAAGCACAAACCGCCTCCTCAATGTTGCTCCAATGGTTGCCCAAGAAGCTCATCACTGCTACTCCAATGATTGCCCAAGACTTCTCATTGCTGCTCCAAAAACAAACTCCACAACTCTTCACAAACTCCTCACAAATTCTCACACAAATGCAATGAGATAGTTGTGAGGAAATGTGAGGGGTTTGGGTAGCTTTTATAGGCTTGGGAGAGGTAAATGGACTTAAAAAAACTTAAAACCCAATTAGAATCAAGTTAGGGGTTCGTTTTCCCCCCAAAACGGTTGGTTGGGCATGCTTGGGCGTGGTTGGCCGAACCGGCCGGTTTAACTCGGGCTCGGCCGAGCCGACTGGTTTGTTACCTAACCGATCGGACTCGGCCGGTTCGGTAACAAACCAGCCACCGAGCTGTTTTTTCTATCAAGTCGGACTGGCTGGGGGTCTGGCTCAGTCGGCTCAGCCAATTCGGAGCCGACTTGGCCATTTTTAAAAACACTGGTTTGTACAACTATTTGGGTAGCCTCTCTCTCTCTCACACACATGTTGCAAAGAGGACGAATTTTATGGGCAGAATTACAAGCCGAAATTTCAGACTTCAGAGACATGTTTGACCAACATGTTTGGCCAATGTTGACAGAGGGTTTGTTGACCAAGTTTGACTGCGTTTTGAGGGTCAAAGGTTCAATTTTTATAGGTCGCATTGTTGGGCACAAAAACCGAGAAATTCTGGGTTGTTTGACCTGCGTTGACTTCAGGGTTAATTGTTGTTTGACCGCAAAAAATTACAACAGTTTTCTCTGCCCTTTGAATGAGCTTGACCGAGCTATTTTGGGTTGAATTTATCCTCCTGATCTGTTAAAATTGGCAACTAGGGCCAAACTCCACATGGGTCATCTTATTTATGACAGCTAATATTTTTCTTGGATTCCTCTCTCTGAGAGGTGTAGGATTGATCTAAAGATCGTCCGATTCCAAAGTGTACAAATAAAAATATGAATTTATTTATATTGTGGACAAATTGTCAAGGTCATCTAGCAAGCAAAACAAGTATTCAAACCCCCAACTCACCCTCAACGTTGCATATCAAAAGGAGACCTCAAGTCATTTTCACCATCATCTCATCTCACATCTCTCTCTCTCCTCTTGTGATTGGGTACACATTTATGGGCATTCTTCTCTCTCACATGTGCGAAGGAAAGCACAGACTTCTATTCACTGTGTTAACTGAACTGTAGGGAGGTTGTTTGACTGCGTTGACCTATTTTGACTTCGGTTGGGTGAGGCATCTATGTTCTAGCAGGCCGCAGATTTGGGCACTAAAACCAAGGCAATCTGACCTCTCCTTTGCCAGCGTTGATTGTACTAGCGCTAGCCACAGGGTTGACTTTCATTGACCAATTTTGACTAGACTTATTCAGACTATTTTGGGCTAACTACACTCGCTGTTGGAGGCCGAAGTTGACTGGGTTTGACCAAGCTGAATACAGGAAGAACTTTGCCCTGTTGACCAGTGTTGACTTTTCTGGTTAGGGCTTTTTGTTGCTGTCATAAATTATCAGATTTGTAAATTGTATTATCTCTCTCGCTGCTGAACTATTGAAGAATATAAGAAGAATTGATCAAGGGTTTCCCCACATTGGGGTTTGTCCCTGGATGGTGCCACATCTTGTGTCCTCTTGTCTTGGCTTGTCTTCTACTGTTTATGTTTATGTTCTATCTGCATTTTACTATCATGTTGATGTGATCGCTAAACTAGATATTGATATTGGGCTAATAAAGAAATTGAAGTAAAATTGCTCTTAAGCATAGAACATACCATTGTTAACTAAAATTAACATGGGATCAGAGCTAAGGTGAAGACAAAGCTCAAGCAAGAGTGAAAGACCAATCACCAAAGACAGTTGGACAAGGACAAAAGGCTCAATGGGTTCCTCATCCCACTTCCCGGCTAAAGCCAAGCTCCGTGAAAAATCTGACTATCATGGATGGAAGATGTCTCTTGTTTTGACCTTGGAAGAATAAGAAGTGTTGGATTATGTGAAGGATAAAATCCCTGAGCCTCCTTCAAATGCATCGGCTGCTGCGAAGACCAAGTACAATAGGGCTGAAGTCAAAGCAAAGAAGATTATCAGAGATTCCATTGACAAGCGTCTAGTGGCCTACATCTCCGATTTGAAGACCTCCAAGGAGATCTACGACAGGTTGATCAGCATGTTCAAGGTTAGTGATGCTAATCAAATTTTATTTCTCAAAAATAAGTTGAAGGATATTAAGGGAAAGGACGAGGATATTCAATCCTACTTCTTAAGGATCACTGAGATCAAGAATGATCTACTTTCGATTGGAGAGGTCATTCCTGACAAGGAACTTACTATCACTACCCTTGGGGTGGACCCAAGTGGTATATATTTAAAACCACTATTCTCAATAATGATCAAATTCCAGGGTTTGAAGAATTGATGTCGAGATGCATTCAAGAAGAAACAAGAATGGTGGAGCAAGAAATGCCTTCTAATAGAAGCAACCCCACTGCATTCTCCGCTCATGCCAAAAGGAGAAATAATGCAGGGTCTAAAGGTCATTTCAATGGAAGCCTAGATCTAAGGGAGGGAGGAAGGGCAGGTGCTTTGTTTGCAATAAGTTTGGCCACTATGCAAGGGAGCATCCAAATAGCAGGGACACATCGCATGATGAAGATCACAACATTCCAGGGGCAACTTCAACAACAACAATCAAAGGAATGGCAGGTCCTATGACAAGGAAAAAAGGAATGCAGGACATCAAGGAAATGGTCAACCCTCCAAGAAAGCAACAAACTCTAGGTATGAAGAATCAAATGTTGTTAACAATAAGCAAAAAGAGTACTATCTTATATCGGCCCTCTCCACTACCTGTCCACCGGACACTTTGGGGAATTGGCTAATTGATAGTGGTGCCTCGAGGCACTTCACTGGATACAAGGAAGCTCTCTCTAATCTGATAGAGAAGGAGACAAACTTGGAGATTATACTTGGAGACGATGCCACCTATCCCGTGAAGGGAGTAGGAAATGTTATCCTTCAATTGAATCAAGGTAACACAATTCATTTACAAGAAATACTATATGTACCTAATCTCAAGAAGAACCTGGTGTCCATTTCTGCAATGGAAAACAAAGGATACAAGGTGACATTCATCGATGGAAAGGTACGTGTTTGGAAAAGAAATTTTAAGATGCTTTTACTCTTGGGTTCAGGGTTGACACTTTGTATCAAGTTGGAGGAAGTCCATTGAGAGCCATGTCTTGTGACACATCTCTACAATCTGAACTATGGCAATAGAGGTTTGCCCATCTTCATTATAAGGCTCTACCCGATGTGAGACAGATGGTGACAGGTATGCCTGAGTTCAAAGTAGAGCATGAAGGTGTATGTCCGAGATGTGCCGAAGGAAAACTTACAAGGGAACCATTCCCCTCAAGTAATAGCAAGACCAAGGATATATTGCAATTGATCCACTACGACATATCTGGTATGATGCTCGAAAACTCTTTGGAATGATACTTATATTATCTCACTTTTACAGATGATTATTCTCGCAAGACCTGGATCTACTTCTTGAAAAAGAAGGATGAAGTGTTCACTTGGTTCTGTCACTTCAAAGCCTTGATCGAAAACCAATTCGAGAAGAAAATTAAGATATTGAGGACTGATAATGGGACTGAATACGAATCCAATGAATTCCATGATTATTGGAGAGAATCTGGCATTAAGAGGGAGACTACAACACCATACACCCCCGAGCAGAATGGTGTAGCTAAAAGGAAGAATTGTGATATTGTAGAAGTTGTTCGTGCCATGCTTCATGATCAAGGGCTTCTGAAGTTCCTATGGGCTGAAGCTGCAAATACTGTCATGTATGTTCAAAACTGATGCCCTCATCAAGCATTGGACTCCAAGACTCCCGAAGAAGTGTTCATTGGTAAGAAACCCGACATCTCTCATTTTAGAATTTTTGGAAGTCTCGTATATTTTCATGTGCCGAAAGAGAAAAGAAGCAAATTGGGTGCATCAGGGAAGAAAGGAATCTTTGTGGGATATAGTGAAAATTCTAAGGGTTATAGAATTTATGTGGCTGGTCAAAGGAAGTTGAGATAAGTCATGATGTCACCTTCGACAAAGATATGGCCTTCAACAAGATCAACAACCTTCCTATCCGAAGGAAGGACAAAGAAGCTAACACAGGAAAACAGGGTGCAAAGGAAGATGAATCGATGTCGAATGTTGATGAACCTATGGATCCTACTTATCCTCCTTCTCAAGAGCCCTCCTCCTCCAAGAAGAGACCCTCATGGGTTAGGGAGACTCGAAGATGCCGAGAGAAATATTGCACCAATGGGGAGTAAAAGCAAGAAGGCGAACAAGTATCAAGGATACTTGATCATCATGAGCACTATCATTCAAAATGAGCCTTCATCATTCGAAGAAGTCGTGAAGCAATAAGTATGGAAGGATGCTATGAATGAAGAATACGAGTCAATTATGAAGAATGATGTATGGGATGTGGTTCCTAGACCCCAGGACAAATCGGTTGTCACCTCTAAGTGGCTCTACAAAATCAAGCATGGAGCTGATGGAAGTGCAGAAAAGTTCAAGGCTCGCTTTGTTGCTCAAGACTTCTCTCAAAAGGAAGGTAGATTACGATGAGATATTTGCACCCATTGCCCGATACACCACCATTCGCTCGATCATAACCTTTGTTGCCTCACAAAGATGGAACCTACATCAGATGGATGTCAAGACCGCATTCTTGCATGGTTTGATCAAAGAGGAAGTCTATGTGGAACAACCCGAGGGGTTTGAGGTTCATGACCGGGAATCTCATGTATGCAGGTTGAAGAAAGCTCTCTATGGTTTGAAGCAAGCACCTCGGGCTTGGTATGAGATGATTGATAGCTATCAGATGAAGCTGAGATTCACTAGAAGTGAAGCCGACCCGAACCTTTACTTTAAGGTTGAAAATGATAAACCTCTCATACTGGTACTTTATGTGGATGACCTCTTTCTGACTAGTGCAGACCCTCTCATTCTCGAAATGTAAGAGGGAATTGGCTTCTGAATTTGAGATGAAGGACCTAGGACTGATACACTACTTCCTATTGTTGGAGGTCTAACAAAAGCCAGGAGAAATTTTCCTATCTCGAGGAAAATATGTTGTGAAGATATTGGAAAGATTTGGGATGGTGGACTGCAAGTCTGTGACTACCCCGATGGAAGTTAACTTTAAGAAGTTATGGAGTAGTGTTGTCAGACCTGATTTGGGAAATGCTTCTAAGTATCGTCAACTCATAGGAGCACTGATGTTCTTGGTGAACTCCTGTCCGGACATATGTTTTGCAGTTAACATGTTGAGCCAATATATGGTTGAGCCTCATCATATACATTGGATTGGTGCCAAGAATCTTCTGAGATATCTTCGGGGCACAATCACTCATGGACTGTGATACATTGTCGTAGATGTGACGCTGCATGGTTATTCTGATGTTGATTGGGCTGGCAGTGTGGTGGATCGCAAGAGCACTTCTAGATGTTGTTTTTCTTTGGGTTCTGCTTTGATATCCTGGATGAGCAGGAAGCAGAAATCAGTTGCCCTGACCACCGCTAAGGCCGAATACATAGCTGCTAGTATGGCCTCCTGTGAAGCTGTCTGGTTGAGGAAGCCCTTCAGTGAGTTGTTTAGACATGTGTTGGATACCACCATGATCCTCTGTGACAACCAAAGTGGGATCCAATTATTAGATATCAGGTACCATTTTATCCGGGATATGGTACAACGATGAGCAATAAGGCTCCATCACATTGGGATTGATCAGCAGGTCACCAATATTCTGACAAAGCCCCTAGGGAAGGTCAAGTTCTTGGCCTTCTGAGAATGACTTGGAGTCATGGAAAGACCCTCTTGTGAGGGTCCTGAAGGTCAAGTTCTTGGCCTTCTGAGAATGACTTGGAGTCATGGAAAGACCCTCTTGTGAGGGTCCTGTATGATATGGACATTGAGCTCTGGGAGCTCCGAGGGGCTTGGGGTACTTCTTGGAGCGATGAGCAACCATAAGGTGAGTGGTTCAACCTTCCCCTAATGGTTTATTGTGTACAGGGTGAGTGGTTCAGCCTTCCCCTGTGATACCCCTTAGCGACATGTAGGCAGGATGAGTGGTTCACCCTTCTCTTGCTGAGACATCCTACCCATGCAATCTGGGACTCATGGAACGTACCTCTCATCTAGCCAATGAGTAGGGAAATGAGGATAGGGACCATAGTACTACCGATGGACGCATCATGTACTACCGTACTCCCTATGCTAGGATGTCGATATTGATCTGGGATCAATTGGAATTGACTTCGGGTCAGTAAGAGTCATATGAGACACTCTCTTTTGATTGGAACTGACTTCGAGTCAGTAAGAGTGGTATGGGACACTCTCTTTTATCTGGGACTGACTTCGGGTCAGTAAAGAATGGTATGATACATTCTCGATCACTTCTTCTTCTTCATAGTTCAACAGAGCAGAGCAGTGCATTGATGGCAGAGATAGTACCGACCGGTAGATGGATTAGCAGATGGAGTTCTCCCTAGTTGAGAGGGAGTGTTAAAATTGGCAAATAGGGCCAAATTCCACATTAGTCATCTTATTTATGACAACTGATATTTTTTTTTGATTCCTCTCTCCAAGAGGTGTAGGATTGATCTAAATATCATCCGATTCCGACACGTACAAATAAAAATATGAATTTATTTATATTATAGACAAATTGTCAAGGTCGGTTAGCAAGCAAAACCGGCATTCAAACCCCCAACTCATCCTCAACGTTGCATATAAAAGGAGACCTCAAGTCATTTTCACCATCATCTCATCTCACATCTCTCTCTCCTCTTGTGATTGGGTATGCATTTCTGGGCATTCTTCTCTCTCACACATGCGAAGGAAAGGAGGACAGATTTTTGTTGACCAAGCTGCAGAGAGGTTGTTTGACTACATTGACTTCAAGCGTTGACCTGTTTTGACTTCGATTTGGGTGAGGCTTCTCTGTCCTAGCAAGCCGCAGATCTTGGCAGTAAAACTGAGGTAATCTGACCTCTCCTTTGACCAGCATTGACTGCACTAGGGCTAGCCACAAGGTTGACTTTCGTTGACCAATTTTCACTGGACTTTATCGAACTGTTTTGCACTGATTACACTTGTTGTTGGAGGCTAAAGTTGACTGGGTTTGACCAAGCTGAATAGAAGAAGAACTCTGCCTTGTTGACCAACAATGACTTTTCTGGTTAGGGCTTTTTGCTGCTGTCATAAATTATCAAATTTGTAAATTGTACTTCTCTCTCTACTGAACTATTGAAGAATATAAGAAGAATTGATCAAGGGTTTCCCCACATTGGGGTTTGTCCCTGGCTAGTGCCACATCTTGTGTCCTCTTGTCTTGGCTTGTCTTCTACTATTTATGTTTATGTTCTATCTGCGTTTTCCTATCATGTTGATGTAATTGCTAAACTAGATATTGATATTGGGCTAATAAAGAAATTAAAGTAAAATTGCTCTTAAGCATAGAACATACCATTGTTACCTAAAATTAACATGATCAAGCTAAGATTGACCAAGGAAGACCGAGTTGCTTTGACGAAGATTTGCTGCTGATTTGACCAATGTTGACTTTTTGGTTAGAGCTTAAGTTTGACTGCAATTGACTATAGAAAATTACAAGGTTGTTCTGACTTTGAATTGGGCAAGTCAATTTGACTTTTGTACTCTCTCTCTACTGAACTTTTGATTTAATAATAAGAAGAATTAATCAAAGGGTTTTCCCCACATTGGGGGTTTTCCTTGACATCCGTCAAATCTGGTGTCCACTTGTCTTGGCTTGCCTTCTGAATTTTGTTTTATGTTCTATCTGCTTTTACTGTCAATGTGACAATTGTTATTGCCATTGAAATTGGAAATTTCTATTGCGCTAAGAAACAATGAAGTAAATTGTGCTAAGCATATAACATACCATTTTTAACTAAAATTAGCTTGCTTATCTCAAAGAACCATGAAAAGCATGGTCTCCAACTCCTGATGCAATGTTATAGAATGTAGGAAATGAAGTCGATGCTTCCTGAATTTCCCCAAATCCGGGACCCAATTTAGGCGGTCTCCAACAACCTCTAAATCAGAAAAATAAGACCTTTCACCGAATTCTTTCAACTCTAGGAGGAGAATCTCTTTCCTTACTTTTTGAGGGACGGAGTTGAAATAATTCTCCACAAACTCCAATCCAGAGAGTTGTCGTTGTGAGGTAGACGAACCTATCATTCCACCTCTACAACTTGGCACTCTACCGAGGAGCCATAATCAACTTGATCCTATAGTTAAAAAAAAATCTTTAACTTTATTCAACAACCTTATCCACAACATCATTCTCTTTGATTTTCAATCCCAAGTGCATTCTATGGTTTTAAAGGATTATTGTACACTTCTCCCTTCGACATTTGCTTCGCTTTTTCATCAACCTTAGTTGCCTTGAGATGCCACTATAGGAGAAAAATTTAAGAATTTCAAAGTTTCTCACATGTTGCAAAGTATTGTCACCCATGGAAGTTCATAATTGGTGGTCTCATCTCACTAGTTCGCAATCCAATTTGACATCATTCAGCACATAAAGCTTTCCTTCAAGTTTATAATGTTTTTGGTTACGATCTTCTAAATTAGTTTAGCATCCATGATGTTGTCAACACATTTCATGAATCAACAACAAAGACAAATTATGACCACTCACCTTGTAGATGTTATTTCATATTTTCAACTTTTTGCACATAATGTTTTTGACATAAAGACTCGTTAGACTTGTCTGAGATTCCCTACATCCTACCTTGTTGGCTACATCACATCCATTGAATTTCTTAGCACTAAATGGAACAACATTTTCCCTTTCCTAAAATCATTGTAGGTCAATGCTTCTATTGTTCATAGGAATGAGAGGGATTCTAATTCTTTGTGTAAGATTCGATTCTTAGTAATTAGTATATTTGTTGCATTTGCATATAGGTAATTATTATTGAGATTTTTGTGTCAATGCATTTTTGGTTTATTCTCATGCATAGTTGAAATTGCCTCCAATTAGAGCTACTTTTTTTCAGGAACGAAAAAGCGTAATTATATTATATAAGGAATATAATGATGAAAAATACATTTGCCAGATAGAAACTGCATATGAGCTAGAAACTGACTAAAGGGCAATCCGTTACAGAAAAAAACCTGAGAAAGAGGATAGAAATCCCCAAAAACATAAATCTGATGATCATCCAGATAGACAGCCATTTCTCTGTAATAGAGGTCTCAAAGACGATATTTTGTAAATACAAACATTTGGAGTACTAAGATCCTCCGTGGAGCTACTTGTTTTTAGTTACTATTTCTTAGGATTTTGTTTTCATTTATCTTGTAGTTTGATGAGGTAGTTCTCTTGTTTTAAAGTTCTATAAGCTTGTATTTTTTTAATAAAAGGGATTCAAAGTTTATTGTCACACAATATGTGTAGAATTCTACTCATGAGTTATTCCATTCAACATTAGAAACCCCCCTTGCATTGGAAGGAACCAACATAAAGTGAAGGCATTGTTTACCAAGGTGACAATAGGTGGGGCTTCTAAGTTTGTCCTAGGATTTGCGCTTGGTAATTGGAATTAAATCTTGGAGATAATAGGCTCGTGAATTTGATATTAAAATGATGGAATTTAGCAAGGCGTTGATGGCCTAAGGTTATGTTCCTTCGAATTCATAGGTGGCCAATGTTATTTAGAGTTTCAAGACATTGTGATAGTATCATGTCATGTTGGACACGATGAGACTTCTAAAGCTTATAAGATCTACATTCCAACACAACAAAATATTGTGGTGAGTTGAGATGTGATGTTTGATGAGGATGTGTGGCCCTTTAGATAACAAAGATCTCATTTTCGTGATTAGAGGGAGTGAGGAATTCGTTGTTCCCAAACTTAATTAATTATTCAATTTGTTTGGTTCTCAATTGGAAGTGTATTTCCAACTAACATGTGTTGGGAATCAAAGGATAGAGAAGAATCAAGTCCAAGCGTGATCAAGGAGAGCGTGAGGATGGATATAAGATCACACTCTACTCCAACACATAGGAAGACAAGACGACTTAATTAGGCATTGAAAGATGCATAGGAACATGTAAGAGAACCCATATCATTAGTTAGGGTGACTATACCTCCTAAAAGATATGCTAAACATATTACATTGACTTCTTCCATTTGTGAGCCTTCTAATTGTTTTGGGGAGATATGTGATGCCTTGATGGAGGAAATTATTATTCAAGGTTATTAAAGATTATTCTTTGGAGGACATTGCCTTCTCTAGGGGCTTTTGTTGTAGTGGCTCAAATAAAATTTAGCACAACAACTTGAAGACCATCTTAGCATGTAATATAGTTGCATCCCTAATCTTTCAGATATTGCACCCATCAATCTTAGAGCCAATTTCTTGGTTTCCTTGAACTATTACCTTGCAACGTCTCTAAAACCACATAACTAACTATCATAAATACTTGATTCATGGCAATTCATCTAATAAATCACATGTATCGAGAACATTCATGTAATTTGGGGGATTATCAGTGTGCACAATTCATGAGAGATAAATGTGTTCCCCACTACATGCACTACGTCAAGTCGCTCTTCATAGCATGGCATTGCAATGCATCAATGAATCACTTGAAGGGAGTACGAGGAGCAACAACAACTTCCCAACAATTGACTAAAATAGTGATAGTTGCATTAGATGACAGGTGGGCTATAAAGATGTGATCAATGGAAGGCTAAAATTGAGTGTCACTAGAGTCGAAAGACGATACCTACCTCCAATGACAAGTGGAGTAAGAAAAGGTGATAATTGGGTGGTCTAGATTGAATAGAGTGAAAGATGAAAGGATATCTTACACCCATCAACAAGCCTTGAATGTTAGAAATACTTCTCCAAAGTAATGGATCTTCACTAACGAATGTCCTTAAACTTCCCCATTGTTCCTCATCCCATTGAACTAGTGCTTTCCAAAAAAAAAAATCCTTCTTTTAAAATGGTATTTTTGTTGATATGATTTGTCCTACTTTTAGGAAGGTATTTCTTTTGATATGCTTTGTCCTTATAGATACACTTGGATAATGATCTACCATTAACTTCTCTTCCTCAAAGGTCAAACATGGCCGTCCAAAATGTTGCTGCCTACTCCTTTTGATTTCATTGATGCCTCCTCAATAAGGGGCACTCTAGAGCATGGTAAATGTGTGACACACCACCATATTTTCTCTTTAGGGCTTTCTTGTAATTGTATATTTTATATACCTCTCTTTGCTTCCTTAAATGGCTTTTTACTCCTTTTGATTTCACTGATGCCTCCTCCTCAATAAGGGGCACTCTAGAGCGTAGTAAAAGTGTGACACACCACCACATTTTCTCTTTAGGGCTTTCTTGTAATTGTATATTTTATATACCTCTCTTTGCTTCCTTAGATGGCTTTTTGTATTCCAAGTTCATTGTGATGAAAATACTTCAAACCCTAACTGACTTCATCCAAGAAAATGGGCCTTCACATAAATGAAAGACTGTTTGTAGACCTCCCGACATGTGTTTCTCTCCATTCCCAGGTACAGCCACCTAACATAAATGTCAATCTCACGATATGCTCTTCAAACAAGAATAACTCTAGCAACAAGAAAATTTTCAGAATTCTCATGCAGATTTCATTATGATTCCATGGAAGCTTGGGAAGAGACCATTGGTTCAACCAAAAAGAACGAGAGGAATTCTACTAAAAAATAAAGGAAGCACCTGAACTCCACTTAAAAACCTGCAAAAACATTTCTCCACCCTGGTACATCCACCTAATATAAATGCCAATATCCCAATATGCCCTCCAAACAGGTATTCAACTCTCGCAACAAGCAGATTCTCGGAATTCACATCGAGGCTTGGGAAAAGACCATTGAATCAATCAAAATCAACGAGAGAGGAAATCTACTGGAAAATAAAGGAAGCCACCGAACTCCTCTCCAAAACCTGCAAAAACACTTCTCAACCCTTGCAAACAACTTCCCAAAAGGTTTTAGATGAAAAAATGGAAGCACAATAGGGGCTATGTAACAGAAGACAAAACCACTAGATTATAATATAGAACGTTAGGGTTCCTTTTTTAAAATGTTTTCTCTTATATTCTTTTTTTTCCCATTTTAAAATTGGTGGTGGGTTCCATCTCTCTTTGAACACAAGCAAAGTAGTGAATAGTGAAGAATATGTTCTACATATACAGTTTTATAGACTGTTTGTTTCAGTAGCTGTGGGGTTTTATGAGTATGAATTCAAGGGAACGATTTTTCGTCCATTTTCAGAGCACGAACTATGTCACATGGTTCGGGTTCGAGTCCGGGTTCGGCAATGATTAGGTTCGGTTTGAGTTCGAATTTTTTGATAAGGTTCGGATGAGGTTCGCCATTAGGTTTGTCTATATATATATATACATAATGAATTATAGGATAAAATAGTAAGAAATCAACATTAGTAAACATAAAAATGCTATCACGGGCATGGAAACTACAAGGATAAATAAAAAGCTTGAGTTGCAACATGAGGTTACGAGTTTTGATCTATGGACTTGGTCAATGGCAATGAGGTTCGCAGAACCTCAAAAAAAGTTTAAGGTTCGACAAAATTCGAACCTCAAGGTCAAAGTTCGACGCACCTTGCGACATAGAGCACGAATTCAAGTGGTGAATGTTCTTTCATCAGAGCACTAATTTTTTCCACAAACAATAAATGAAAAGGAAGCGCGGAGAGCAAATGATGCATTACAACTGACTGCACATTCGAATAGTGAAGAAATTGAGAAATCAATGAGTTCAAAACCCGTGTCTATAGATCTTTTCCAGTTTTTATTTTTTCTTCCATGACCCTAATTTTTCTGAGTCTTTTCAGCAGCCCCTAACATGGAGATAAAGAAGCAGAGAAGAGTTTTCGAGAAATATTTAAATGCAAACTCACATATTCAGCCAAATGAAAATAAAACAGGCAACCGTATGAGAAAATATGCGCTGTAAACAAGCGAAAGATGAAAATGAAGTGGAGAGAGCAGACTTCTCTGCGTCCGAATTCTAGTGGCAGACATCAGAATCTGTATAAGGTTGAGTTAAATGTAGGGATTCATGTTACAAGCATTATTGGAGTTCAAGATCCTGCTACAGGGTACACAAATCTGTAGCTATTTTAAGGACGCACCTTAAATCTCCAGCAACACAGTAGGGCATCCACCCCCTTATAAAAAAACAAAGAACACGAAAAGGACTAAAAAGTAATGAAAGAAATAAAATGAGTAAAAAACCTTGTGCCACCCTACTTGTACAAATAAAATTTTAAAGAAACAACGCTTTCTTACCTTTTTCCTCCAATCTTCTTTTGAGCACTGCAGAGGGCACTGCTTTCTCAGCAGCATGCATATTTTAACAGCAAACAGTGAGAAATTCCCATGGGTGAGTTTTTATGTGGCAAATCTGTTGGTCAACTAAGATAAATATCAGACATTCTAAACATTTCTTGAAAAACAGTATGATAAAAACTATTTAAACGTTAACAAAATGTCACTATACACCCCCAAAAAGGAGTTAAGATAAAGATCTCCAAAAGTAAACAGGATTAATGAATTAATTAGCCAGAGATAGCTAGCATGTTCTCTGGCGTGGATTAGCTAGCATGTTCCCTGGCGTGGGTTTTTCATGTGTCAAGTCTGTTGGCCAACTAAGATAATTATCAGGTATCCTGAACACTTTTTAGTAAAACAGTCTCATAGGAACTGATTAAACGTCAACAAAATGTTAAAAATAAAACTATATACCCACAAAAGAGGAGATAATCTCATGGTCCGAAAAAGCAAACAGGATTAATGAAAAAGTTTACCAGAGATATCTAGCATGTCCTCTGGCAGCAGAGAGAAGTCTAGTCTAAAGGTGTTTCTTGAAATGGAAGAAATGTTTGGTAAGTCTCTTTCCATCTTTCAATTAGAATTTTTCCCTTGTTGACAATGCGTGCAAAGTGGCCCTGGATTGGCAAATGTCACAAAAAATCAAGGGAGTATTGTCCCAACAGTCAAAAAACCAAAATTTCAGTCACTCAAATGTGTGAGGTACCAATTCGATATCACTGTTTAACTTTCCGTCCTGTTCCTCTCAACTATTTGGTCAACTTACAATTTCTCAAAGTGATTTGACATCACCAAAAATCACATACAATTCCACCCCAGTGTTTGCTGTAGCTTGGGAATAAACTCAACTATACCAAATGTTGTATATTCTATATATCTTGATAAAATTTGTACAAGGTCAAATTTACCAACTGACTGAATGCTTTAAAGCATATCACAAAATCACGCAATAGTATCATAGTATGATTCCAATGATACGGACCAAAACACACAACATCAGCATCTTCCCATTTCTGCTTACCACATCAGTAAGACATGTAATAGCGAATAACTGAATCATGCAAACGCTAATAAATAGATATCATAAATGCACAGCTTTATGATGTTGTTTCTTGTAAATGCTAGACGTGAACATGTATTTTTCATTCCTCCATGGTTTTCCAACTTACTGAAACTGTACAAGAAAAACAGATGGAACGGAGATAAGTTAAGCCCCTAAAGTCAATTCGGTCCAGTGATGGTGGTTGAGAAGAAATAATAAAATATCCTTATCGCCCTCACTTCGGTCCAAATCCCACTTGTGACATGTTTGCTATGAATGAGATAGTTGCTGGCAAGGTACCAGCAATCTCATTCTTCCTCGTGGGTTTAAGAGTGAGCACAGATATAACATGTTAAAAAAAGTGACAACAAATATTAAGACAACTTGAAATAATAAATTATAAACCCAAAAATCATAAATTACTTGTTGAGAAGGTAGATGATGGTCCAATCCGTTGACCTTATTCTATATGTAGTTAAATATACAAGTTTTTACTGATATTGCAATAATTCACGGTCCCAGGTGTGGAAACATGTTGCTGAACAACTATAATCCGTACCATTTATGTAGGTACACCAATAAAACCAACTGCAAACATTTAAAATTTATTTGTTTGCATTGCTTAAAGTTGCAACAAATGACAAGAACATTTCCCTAAGAATCACTGGACTGTGCTGTGTCATCCTTGTGTTTTACCATACCAGTATCGACAAGATGAGGCATTTCTGCTGCAAGCCAAGGAGCAAGCCCTAGGCACAATGCATGTGCAATTCCAAAACGGGGACTGCCACAAGAAGGACATCATTCAGAGCGAA
The DNA here is from genome assembly GCA_031772625.1 of Pinus tabuliformis. NCBI lineage: Eukaryota > Viridiplantae > Streptophyta > Pinopsida > Pinales > Pinaceae > Pinus > Pinus tabuliformis. Next base: position 428,652,390 of record CM062812.1, on the reverse strand, counting down.
CACACACACACACAACAAAACCCTAATTAAACTATTCCTACAATTCATGGAATAGAATACTGTACATACCAATTCTTGGCCCACAAAGGTTTGAAATGAATGGTCAAGCAAATCTTCCCTCCCCTGTACATCTGCAGCATTTCAGTCATTGTTAGATGTACTGAAAAAAACTCATGCATAAATGATAAACCAGAACTTATGAAATCTCGATGTAATTATTGGGAATATTAATGTAGAACAGAATCCCAACATAGGGGCATGCCGGTGTAGTGATATAGCTTGCAACATCATATAGACAACAGGCACAAGTCCAAGATGGTCCATTATGCATTATACCAAGACAACTGGTGGTGTCAATACAACCGAATGAGATGCTACACATCAACCCGAACTTACAGATAAAAAGAGAATCTTATGACTTTTAAAGAACATACGTAGCATCAAAACTGTAATCAAATGCACTAAACAAATTTAAGAATCAGAAAAACAATTATAATTAAAACTATGATTACAGTATAAGAAAGGAAATGGTTAAATTGCCGAAGAAATTGCATAAAAATGCAACTTTGGTTCAATAAGCCTAAGCTCTGGGAAAAACCAAAAAATAAGGTCGAGAAAGATAATACCCGTAATTACAAATGAACGAAGAAATTTAAAATAAACATTAAAGCTCAAAAAGTTCCAAAACCCCATGCCCAAATATACGAGACTGAAAGGATCCAAACTGATACCAATGACTGAAATATTTCAACAACCAAAGTCAAACGTTTAAGATGAATGTTATTTGGTTTGGTGATAAAGCAGGGATGGTGTTATTCCATTCAGGGTTCAAATCCACCCAAAGCCATGTGTGTCCCTCATAGGCTAGTGTGCCCATATAAGCAGGTGGTGTGTGGTTAGGACCAGCAGCAAGTCCCAGGCTAATTTGACCAGAGAAAGTCCTGCAGCTCAGGCAAAGAATTGCTATCACAAGTCCACTTTCTTTTGTTGACAGGAAACATCTATCACAACCAAAAAATACATATGCAGCTATGCAATCATAAGTGTACGAAGTCGAGAATAACAACAATAAGTAACGAGTGAAATTAATTACAAACCAAATGAATCAAATAAACGCAGCACATGGAAGCTTACAAATACCCAAATAAAAGTCTGGGAGCCAAATTGAGAATAGAATTTTGTCAAAAGGCACTAGGTTGGATGGCGAAGAGTGTTTCATACCCTCACCAAGGTTTACTTCTCGAAGGCTGTCTTCTCGTAGTTATTTCATGCTGTTGGGCCAGGGACAAGTCCCGATCGAAATGGACAGGATATATACCCTACCTGGGGCATCTTAGCCGGAGTTCTCCAGTATTGCAAGCCGGCTACATTCAATTGCAAAATTCCCTAACCGGGAAGGGCAGACTTTCCACATTCATGGGAAGCATCTTATCGCCAAACCAAAAAATATATATTCCTATGAATTTGCGAGAAGATAAATAAATATGTACCTTGGCAGTTTTCCCATCGAGCTCTGGTAATTCGATTTCGGGAGCAGTGGCCGGGTATGTGACAGGAATATCGAATTGCAGATCGAATTCATATTTGAGGAGATTGTGAATGTACCAGCACTTGCCAGTCCATCGAGTGCCATCTGCGTTGGCTGAGATCCTGAACCAGTCATTATCGTTGGCTTTGTTCATACCCATGTATTTGATGAGGGATTGGTACTCTTCCTTCAGCCGTTGGGTCCAAGCAGCTCCATCCCTGGGGCCTGCCCTGGTAGATAGCAGAGGTATCTTCTGCACAGTAGATTTAGTGTTCGAATCCCATCCCTCCATTTTCTCAGTCTCTTGTTCCGCAACAGTTGTCTAGACTTTCGGCTGGAAATTTCTCTGCGTTGGAAATTTCTCTGCGTTTTTCGAATGTTGAGTAAGGAATATGAACATTTAAACGCTGTTAGAAAATTTACAAAGTTGAGTGAGGAATATGAATATATTTAAGCGCAAAAGCAAGTGGTTATCACAACTAAAATGGGTTCAATTATTTATCACGAGCTGATTTTAATGGTTTATATTTATTTTATATATCCAGGTTTAAATTATTTATAATTAGATACTCTCTCCATGAAGACACTCGCTCAATATGAAAAAATGTATGAAAAAATGTTGTGATTCATGTAAACATTTTTTTGGGTCAAATTATATTAAAAAATAAAATAAAAAAGTATGAACACAAATTTTGGTATAATTAAAATTATAATTATATAGTTAAATTTTTAGTTATATATAGGGTGTACAAATGGAGGCTACGGATGTCTTGGACAAGGTGTCTTTGTAACGCTTGTATTATGTAAAAGTGGAGGTGGCAAGGCAGAGTTAATGTCACAATGATAGTAATGTATGTCATTTGGTATGTTAAATTCTGGCTCAGATGATGAACGGATGATAGTTAAGGATTTTTGTACAAGGAGGCGAGGTACTCACCTCGACCTCCATCTCTGGTTATCTCTTATTGCCAATTATCATTTGGTGGTCGTTTTCAGTTATTCTGCCTTGGGCTTCTCTCTCTGGAGTCTCGGGAGTGTAATGTTTGAGTTGGTTGGAGGTTATGTTTGTTTGTATCCCACAAGCTTCTTTTGATCTCGGTGAGGTCCACTTTGTTGGTAACTATTCTTCATTTCAATTTGCTTTTTTTTGGGAAGGTATTCTACCAATTTCTCAGTTATAGCACTTTATGGGTGGTCCATGCTATGTAGTGGTGGTTAATTTGAATTATTTGTGTTAATAGTTATTGGTTTCTTGTCGGGGTGGTGTTGGAGTTTGTTAGTTAGGTGTTTCATTTTTTCAGTCTAACAGCAGTGGTAACTTATATGGGTTTTCCCCTCTTTTTTTAGTCACTACAACAGTCTAAGTCTTTGTCTTTGTTTCGAAGTTCGGTTGTTCTGGTGTATAGTCTTGTGGATAATTGCTTGGTAATGACTTTGCAATGTGGGGAGCTTGATAATTTGTTAGGTCTGGGGCGTGTCAAATGGTTTTATGTTGATGACTTCATTATTTATCAATTTCGATTTCAGGGCACTCCTCTTTGTTCGTCCTCCTCCTTCATTCGCAGAGGTCTTGTAAGTGGTTTCCTCATTATTTATCTGTTATTCTACTCATGGCCCCGAGGCAACGAATGAGCAGTCGATGAGGTGGTGTAAGCATTGGGCATAAAAGGGTGTGCCCTTTCTCCTATGATTCAGTGGTCACAAAATTTGATTTTGTTCCTCTCAAGGTGCGAAAGGAGCTCTTAACACTGGAAGGTGTGAAGGTAGGGGATCGCCCCTATTGTTCTGACTCTGAATTGATTAGAAAGGAAGGTAAATGACTTCCTAATCTTGGTAGATTTCAGAAAAGAAGGTTGCAATTTATGGGTTCGTTGGCTTTAAACCACCAAACCACAAATTTCATGTTTCTCCTCTTCAAGGATAAGTGGGTGAAAACATATAATGTTTTCTCAACATTGGAGGATGTCAAGAGGATGCTATGTAATTTATGTTTCTCTTTAGATAATGATGATGCTCATTTGGCGCGGGTGGAGAGATTTTTTGTAAGTGATTTTGGGTCAGGAGATCTCACTGATCCTCCGGCAGATAGTGTGCAAACCCCTGCGTTGATCTCTTTCGACAACGACTAATTGGTGATGACAGGTATTGTTGCTTTTTAGTTTGGTAATGGTATTTTGTTTTGGGACTTTTGGGATGGCCTACAATGGCATTTATGCATTCTTAGATGCTAGGAAACAATGTCTGTGATTTTGGTTTTGGGGTACCATAAGGTTGTCTTCATGTTGTTTGGGTTGCTGGCATTTGAATGGTATGTAATGCATCAAAATTTTCAGAATAATGACGGAGAAGATGTTAGCGTTTTCTATGGTGCGTAAGGCTTCTGAGATTTTCTAAACTGTTGGTGCATATTTGGATACAATGTTGGTATAACATACTAAAATGTAATGGTTTTGAGGCAGAAATCTTGGCTTATAGTTTTGTTTGGGATGTGGCCAAAAGAAAATTATATTTACCTATCATGAAATTGAGGTCTCCCTAACATGTAACTAGGGTCTCTCGTTTTGAGTTTCTTGGTGTTAATCATTATGGGTCTCCAACGTTATTGGAGTTCTAATTTGAAGATTAGATGTCTAGTCGAATGTGACTTTGCTGATTTGGGATCATTCGTATGTTTCTTCTTTTCTAATGTGCTATCTATTTGTACTTACAGGCGTCTTCACTCTTTTGAGTATTGTAATATATCTGGATACTTGGTTGTTATGTAGTAGGAGATTAATCTTACTAAGGGTTGCTTTGGGATCTGGTGCTCAAGGCTATCGTTTGTGGCCATCCTTGAGCCACCACTAACTATGTAATTAGTGTTTTTGATATGAAATACAAAGATATATATTTACAAACAAACAAAAAAATTAACTATATAATCATAAATTTAAGTAAATTAAATTATAGAAACCCAACTTTTCACAACCCATGGTTTTGACAACGCATGGTTTCTCCCATGATATTCTTCTTTACTATCGAACTCCAAGTTTTGACAACCCACAGATGGTTTTGATAACCCATCGTTTTTCCCATGGCATTCTTTTTTAATGTAACCTAATTAGAGGCATAAAATTTTGAAAAATAAGTTATGGGACTCTAGATTTAGATTTTATAAATTATAATTTATAATTTATATTAAATTATAATTTTAGGGCCAAGATTGTGACCCTCGAAGAATTCAACCAAACACATTTTTCAGGTTAAAAAAATTATAACCTATATGTGTATTGAGTTTTTAAAACCTTATATTAAATTATAATTTTATGGTCATGGTTGTGGCTTGAGTGGCCCTAATAGTTAAGAGCATGTGTTTCCTCCTAAGAGGCCACAAGTTCTAATCCAAAGGAGGGTAGATTATGTATGCCTTTATAGACTTTAGCAATTGCATCACTATGTGGAGGTGGGTTTCTTGTTGCATAAACATGAAATTTATGTTATGTTGGTTTGTTTGTTCTTTCATTTGTGACAATTTCTCTCCCATAATGAGTTGTAGAGCACATGTACTATTAGTCCAATCAATGGGTATTTGGTTAGTTTCATATGAATGGGTGTTTAGTACAACTCCTAATATGTACATAAGTTTCAATGGGTATTTAGTTAGTTTCATATGAATGGGAATTTAGTACAACTCCTAATATGCACATTAGTTTGTATTAATAAGTTTATTGGGGATGTTATCCTCTAATGTGAAGAAACATCCCTTCAACTCTCTACTAGATTTTACTTGGAATATATATATGAAATGAAATATACTTACAATTTTTTTATTGTTGTGTTAAGAGATGCTTTCTATCAAATCAAATGAAATAGGTGTGTTATGTGTGACGCTAATGTTGATGTAGAAAAATATTAGTACTATCTATGGAAAAACAATTTTTACCTACTAAGGTGTGATATAAAGTTGGTGTCGACTTAAAAAGGAAATTGTTTTTATAAAAGGAAGAGCTTTTGTGACCCGCTAGAGGGATTAAAAAGGATAGAACTCAACTTCTATATGTTTGGAGAAGGAATTGAAGATGACAAAAACTAGCCTAGGTTCATTTTAACTTTAGAGTTATCAAACATTTAAAAGGATCAAATTCCTTTAGTGCAATTTTTTCCTCAAGTTTTTGCATTTAAAAAACAATTTGTACACAGATGGATTTTATTCATCTCTTGGTGCTTGATAGATCTATGCTAAAATATAGATCTAGGTTGGTCTACTCATATGTTGTCATTGTAGTGCGCCAAGAGGCTTCTCCCACTGTTGGAATCATGATTGCCAAGACACCAAAACCCGCAGGTGTTAGTAAACAGACACATCGCCATAGTTAATAGAGCCATGAGAGGCGGTTAAGCACATGTCACAAAACACACAAGAGCGTTGGTTTATCCAATTTCCAACAATCTCCCCCCCAGGAGTCGAGTGTGATTTGAACTCGAGACCTTTGGCTCTGATACCACTTGTTTGAATCACGATTTCCATTACACCAAAACCCGCAGGTTTTAGTAAACGGGTGCATCACTAGAGTTAACATATCCATTAGAGACGGTTAAGCACATGCCACGAAATAAACGAGGTGTTACACAATAATTTCTCACTGCCTTCACCTCAGTCCCTCTGTTGTGTCATGTGTCAAATAAACATGTTCATATCTTCCCACTCATGTAAGAAGATTAAGAAAATGCTCTCTAATGCTGAAGATTGACCCTTTTTTGACTAAGTTCCTGCATCGTCGCTAGTAAACCCTTAAAATCCGCAACGGTTCTTTGTCATGCACTGTATCGTTGCGACGTCGTCACTATTCCCCAGTTCACGACCTGCGACGATCCAGATTTGGCGAATTAGTTCAAACAGTCGGCCTTCTGGATGTTTCGAGAGCTAGTTGTTGGGTCAGTTTGGGTTGCCTTTCCACCTCTGGGATAGTGGTTCTGCCTTTTGTGCTACCTCCCTTGAGGATAAGCTCCCTCTCCCTAATTTCATGGAGGCTCCTCCTCCTATAAAATCACTCACCATTGTTATGATCTGCTAGTTCCTCAGTTGCTAGTTTTTAGTTCTTTTGGTTGTACAGTACTGCTACTGCTTTTGAGTTTGGTAGATAGTTTTGGTGTGAGTGTGACAAGTGTGGGATTGCTTTATAGTTTGCAAGAAGGTGTGGAGTGCCCTTAACCTTGTGTTAAAGCTTGTGAATAAGAGAGAGATATATATTGCTATTTGGGAGACCCATCTTTGAGAGTGAATGCTTGAAGAAACACACTGGTTGGACCCTCTGAGAAGGCTTGCGACGTCAAGACTTGGTTGTAAGCTTTGCTCTTGATTTATTATTAATACAATCAATGATGATTTCCTATGTCTTGTATGCAATTTACTTGATAGCTCATGACTTCTTGACTTTGTGAGTAAATAGATCATTATTGTTCCTCGATTACATGCTCTGTTGTTTCTTTGTGGTGTTTCAGGTTGATCGCTCGTTAAGGAGAAGGAAACGGAAGCTGGAGCAGCGCAACGGAACTTCATCAACCACCGGTTTGAGGTAGGCCTCCAACGATGACTATTTAAGGGAATTAATTGTTGTTTTGTCCTTATTGTGACTAGACCCACTCTAGGGCTAGAGGGGTTGCCTCTGTCCGTAGAGGGAACACTTTCCTGCATCACAAGTTGGTGACTCTACTGGGGAGTCCTTTGTATGTTTTTTCTCTTGTTTGCTTTTGTTTGGTTTTGATTTGGTGTCTCTTGAATTTTGGGGTTAAACCATCAGTTTTTGGGTTACCTAGGTCAATCTGGGAAGTCCCCTTATTGTCTGGAAGAATAATCTGGTGTCATTTAGGTGATTTTACTTTGTATTTTGCTTAAGTAAGATCGTCGCTGAAGATAGCCTAACAGTCACGACGACATCGCTGATGTTATAGCTTTGTACCCGCGACTATTTGGCTTTCGTCTCAAGTTGCTAGTTTAATTCCCGTGACGACTCCTGAAATCGGACCGTCGCTGAAAACATGTGTACTTTAGCGATTGGTCTCTAGTTGTTAGTGTAACACCAGCGACTAGTCTCTAGTTGTCAGTGTGACACCAGCGACTAGTCTCTAGTTGTCAATGTAACACTAGCGACTAGTCTCTAGTTGTCAGTGTGACACCAGGGACTAGTCTCTAGTTGTCAGTGTAACACCCGTGACGATTCTTGTAAAGTTGTTTTTACAACTTTACCTCCTGAATCCATCAATCTTGTTTATCTCCTGTTGTTTCTTGTCTCTCATTAGCTTGTTTTGATTGCTTTTGGTTAAGGTATTGTCTCGTTGTTTTCAGTTGAGTGAATCTTGTGTGTTTAGACCTTGTGACCTAGCTCTCTTAAGCGTTTCAAGCCGTTTTCTTGGGTTGCTTGTCTATCCAAGGTTCATCTGCAACCATCTTATTGATTTGCTTGAAGCTTTTTCATTGCTTGTTTCTTGCTAGTTGATTTTTAGTGTCGATTATTGAACCAATTTTTGATGTTGATTCGATTTCTTCAGTACCAAGCATAGACTACAATTGTTTGGATCAATTTGTTCACACTTGCTTGTTTGTCTCTTTAAATTCAAAACAAACAAACAAACAAAAGGAAAAAAAAATTAGGGATTGCATTCATTTGATATACGAAAGTGAAAGTATATGTGCATTTCAAATTTTCATGTTTGAGGAATTGAAAAGCAGACTCTAAATCTTTCATTAGTGGTATTGATGCATCATGAGATAGTGTATTGATGCATTGTGTTTCTTAGTGTTTGCATTTGCTTGTATTTGTTTGGGGACGAACTTTCTACGCTCCTTTAAGTAGGTGTTCATCAAAATGAAATATGCTTTACTCATTATAGCTGCATCCTAGGGTTTTTTAATATACATACAGTAAGACCTGGAAATTGAAACTTAATTCAAGATCAACTCGAAAATGAAGTAAATGAATTTAACAACGCATTGGAACATAACACACATTATTTAGAGGTCTAGGCTAGAGACGTGCTCCGGCGTCGTTAAACCTAGTCACTATTGTTTTCACTCAAGGTTGGGTGATTCCTCCTTCTGTGACTCAATAGCGGTCTAGTACGAAATTGTGCTCCCAGTATCGTCGAGTATATATCGGGAAACCCCACTAGGTTATCATCCTACATCCTTAGGAAGCCGTGTCTACCGCCTTGCAAACCGTAACGCACCGAACACGGCATTCAGGAAGATTGATTGCCGTACGGAAAGTCCTTGGTTTTCATATGATTGCCAAGGTGTATATGCAGTTTTATGGATTGTTTGGTAAACCTTTTGCCTAGTTCTCCATAGTAGTCACTTTCATTCCTTTTCAGACTCCTTAAAAGAAAAGGTCCATCTGAGCACTTATCCTTTCAGGTTCATTAAACCTCAAAAGAGATAGAGTCACCTTTTTTTCCTTTTCTCGACCCTTGAAACATGAAAAGGTCCAGTTTTGTTCCTATGTCATAAAATTTACTGCCCACGAAATATTCCTGGTAACAGTTAGAGTTCTTCGTTACAGTTCAAGTGTTTTTCAGGCTCCTTCCCAATGGCAACTTTCCCTGAGTCTACCGTCCAAGGTCTTCCCCTAGATGGAAATCCTGGTCCGTTTCCGTCTTTTGGAAATGTCAGTGCTCCGTACATGGCAACTTTGTCTTTGCCCGGGTTAACCATCGGTCTGCCCGTTTGGTTGTTTTCAACCTCGATGGTCCCGAGTGTCATGACTCCTATTCCACCGTCTCCTTCATCCGAACCACGACACGATGATTCCAAGGTTGAGCCTACGCCTTCTTCCCCTGTTTCTTCCTCCTCCTCTCCTCCTTCGCCTTGTGAAAGTTCCACATCTAGTAACCAGGGGACTAAGAAGAAGAAGAAGAAGTTCGATAAACGCGAGGCCACTTATGCAGCTATTACTTCGAGTACATCTCAGGTCGGACCACCTTCTGCTCCTCCATGAAAGGTTAAGTTTCCTTGTAAATTGTGCAAGGGTGACCATCTTCTTCGTGATTGTCCTGGTATTCCCAGGATTTTAGAAGTATGGTCTCACAATCCGGCTCGTCCCTCGTCGTCCTCTGAAGCTCATGATGATGCTACCCTCTCAACTGGTAGCGTAAGAAGAAAGGGAAGATTCGATTCCCCTGTAGACTGTGTGAAGGCAACCATCCCCTTCACCTTTGTCCATTCATGGATAAAGCTTCCACCGTTTTGGAAAGTCTTACAGCTTCTTCACCTCAACTTCCCGTTGGTTATCAAAGGCTCTCTTCAGACCCTCTCCCGATTGACAACAAGATTCACTTAGATTCTTCTCTTGTCCACCCTTCTCTTCCCGAACCTAGTTGTGCTAAGCTCGTTCCAGACCAACCATTGGTCGGAGAGAGTGTCGACTTGGATTCACCACCCGTTGATCACTCTGTTCCGGAAGAGCGTCATGATCACACTGCTCATGTTCTTCTCGTCTCATCAGATTCTCGTAATTCCGAGGATGACCCTCCTATCCCAGCTGATTCAAAGAGTCCTTCTTCGATTCCTGTAGAGCATGGGGGCAATCATATGATACCCCCACCAAGTAGTTCAGTCGTTTCCTTCGACTGGAGTCACTTGACTGCTTTCCGCCTTCCATCCTATGTGCCTTTCTAGATTACAGTACATGCCTATGATAAGGCAGTACATGGCATTGTCTTGGATGAGGGTGCATCGATTAGCCTCATGCCTTTCACTACTTGGCAAGCTTTGGGCTCCCCACAGCTTGTGTTGGTCATGTAGAACCTGTTGGCATTTGATGGAGGAACCAGTCAACCTTTAAGGATCCTTCCGAAGTTCCCTGTTACTTTGCGAGGCAAAACCGTCTATATAGACGTGATGGTTGTCCAAGGTGCTTTAGATTTCAGTCTTCTCCTTGGTCGTGACTATATTTATGCCATGGGAGCTCTTGTTTCTTCACTTTTCCGTGTGGTTTGTTTTCCGCACGATAGAAGAATGGTGACCATAGATCAATTATCATTCTTTAGTCCCCCGGTACCTCCTGTGTAGCCATCATCCCCTATCGGTTCTTATCCAAAAGCAGTACCTTCCTTGCCACAGGTCAATTATGTGGCTACCCGTTCCGTCTCCGCCTCTGCTGATGATTATGCAAATGGTTTCGTACATCATGTACTGGGGGCATTGGAACCCGATCTATCATTAGTTCCTCATGACATGTGTTCCTCCCAGAATGCATTTCTTCCATCTAGTAAAGACCTCTTGGGAGCCATGTTCTCATCTTGCCAATGAACAGATGTCCGAGGACAGTTCTTTTCTTGTGTCGACCTCGTTAAAAAATGAAACAAGGTGTCCAAGGACAGTTCTTTTCTTGTGTCGACCTCGTTAAAAAATGAAACAAGGTGTCCGAGGATAGTTCTTTTCTTGTGTCGACCTCGTTAAAAAATGAAACAAGGAGTCTTGAGGAAAGTTCTTGATCTTATGTCAACCTCGTTAAAAAATGAAACAAGGGTTATGAGGATAGTTCTTTTATTGTGTCAACCTCATTAAAAAATGAAACAACTCCCTTTCCAAATCGAGTCTTTGCTTAAGATCTCGTAAAATCCAAGTCGAGTCTTTCCAAGATCTCGAAAGTGAACCCTCATTCCATCCGCCTCGTTGAATGCAATGAAGCTTGGGGGCCATGTACCTCGATTTGCATCATTATGATGGGGCATGTGAACTTATTACAAGCATAGTTTTCCGTTTCAAGATTGTGTAAACATGAAACCGAATCCAAGCAGAGTTCTCTATGGTTCAAGCTTGTGTAAAAATGAATCCATACCCGATTTACATCTCGTGATTGCCATTTTTATCCGCTGAATTTTGCTAGATGAGCCTTGGTTGTTTCATTCCATCACCACCATCTCCTCGGCTGATCATATGCTTTCACTTGGTTGTTTTTCCTTTCCTGAGGAACCGCAACGATGAGTGGTTTTATTAGCGAGCCTCTTGACCATTACATGTTTTGAGCAGTTCCACCATTATTGGAACCAGTTACTACCCTTTATACCACTCGTTCCTTCAAGACGAGTCTCCTTTAAGCTCTTTTTTGACTCGTAAAAGATGAAAAGATTGCCGAGTATTTTTTCCCTTTTTGACTCGTTAAAGAGAATAAAAATGGAGGTCTGCTTTCAGCTCTTTTCCGACCGTTTAAAGACAAAAAGATTGTCGAGTTTTCCTTTTTGACTCGTTAAACGAAATAAAAGTCGGTCCACTTTGAGCTCTTTTCCGACCGTATAAATGTGAAAAGATCATCAGACCTTTGTCGTTTCGGGTTCGATACTGGTTACGAAACGACGTGTCTTTGATCACTTTTCTACTTTTTCGGATCGAGGCCACTAATTACAAAAAGTACTCCTTGATTGTAATGGTCAAGAGGTTCTCACAAGTATTATTTTATACTTTTTTCGGGCCCGAGAGACACAAATTTACGAAAAATGACCCCCCTGGAGTTTTCAAAATTTCTAAACATGAAAAAGACTCCGAGTTTTACCTATGTCGGACTCGTTAAACCCTGACAACATCGGACTCATCACCATGACGAGACTCAAGATTATCCTCCCTAGGGCTCGTTAAACTATTACTAGTTTGGATTCGACCGAAGGTCGAACTTATATTACAAGCATATGCTATCCCCTTCAAGCTTGTTTTCAAAAATAATTGGGGTACTCACCAACAATGGTGGGGGAAAATTTGGAAGTTGTCATTAGTTACCTGCGGCAGCTAGTCACTCTTGAACATTGACACTTTTGCTTCTTGTCGGGTTGGGATATCCATACATCGTCATTTGGCCTTCCGGGGTTTTGGGTTTCCATTTAGCCTCATTCCATTTGATCCATGCTGTCTCCGTCAAGCCTCTGATCCCTTGGTACCTGAATGCTGCCACCCTCCGGAGTTGTGTCACCGACATGTTCAAGAGTATAATCCTTCTGCAGTTCACATCCTTACCTCCTCCTCTGATACTCTGCTTCACCATCTACCACTTGTTCCTTATCTCATGTCGTTGATGAGGGAAACATTATGGCCCTCCTGCGACAGATCATCTCCTGTCGACGTCAGCTCATTATCCAGGAGGTTGATCTAGAGATCCCCTTTGGTACCTTGGAGCTTGCATGCCTCAATGGCAAGTTCTTCGTACCTGACGATAGACTTTCATCATTGGTTGTCGATTGGACGATTCCATAAGTGTTCGACTTCAACTCATTTTTCACGCTTCGTGGATTGTACTAGACAATATCTTGAGAGCCATTGGCATTATTGGTGGTTTCTCTCGCGTTTGTTAACGGTTTTCATCATTGACCAATAATCAAGCGACTTTCTATCATGCTCGACCTCAGCACATCTATTCGCGTGTTAGAATTTGTACTATGGTCGGTTGGGTTTCAAGACCCCGAACTAAGATTACACATGTTCGGGCTGCGTGGGTTGGTTCATGATCACATACATGACTCTTGATGGATGGCTGCGACCATACCTTTATCATTATCATGGTCTTACTAGCTGGGTGGCTGCGTCCATACCACAGACCAAGTTCATATGTCTTTTGGATGGCTGTGCCTATGCCTTGACTTCATGTATTTCAATATCAGATATATCAATTGTACTTGTGCCTATAGGTTCTTCTAGGTGGTGTTCTAGTTTAGACAGTTTCGTAAAACATTTCACCCCTCCCACTCTCTCGAGCTTCATACTTTAGGGGGCATCTGTTACACAGTAACTTGTCACTGCCTTCACCTCAGTCCCTCTGTTGTGTCAAGTGTCAAATAAACATGTTCATATCTTCCCACTCATGTAAGAAGATTAAGAAAATGCTCTCTAATGCTAAAGATTGACCCTTTTTTACTAAGTTCTTGCATCATCGCTAGTAAACCCTTAAAATCCACGACGGTTCTCTGTCATGCACTGTATCGTTGTGACGTCATCGCTAGTCCCCAGTTCATGACCTACGACGATCCAGATTTGGCGAATTAGTTCAAACAGTCGGCCTTCTGAATGTTTCTAGAGCTGGTTGTTGGGTCAGTTTGGGTGGCCTTTCTGCCTCTGGGATGGTGGTTCCGCCTTTTGTGCTACCTCCCTTGAGGATAAGATTCCTCTCCCTCATTTCATGGAGGCTCCTCCTCTTATAAAATCACTCACCATTGTTATGATCTGCTAGTTCCTTAGTTGCTAGTTTTTAGTTCTTTTGGTTGTAAAGTATTGCTACTGCTTTTGAGTTTGGTAAATAGTTTTGGTGTGAGTGTGACAAGTGTGGGATTGCTTTATAGTTTGAAAGAAGGTGTGGAGTGCCCTTAAACTTGTGTTAAAGCTTGTGAATAAGAGAGAGAGATGTATTGCTATTTGGGAGACCCATCTTTAAGAGTGAATGCTTGAAGAAACACATTGGTTGGACCCTCTGAGAAGGCTTGCGACGTCAAGACTTGGTTGTAAGCTTTGCTCTTGATTTATTATTAATACAATCAATGATGATTTCCTATGTCTTGTATGCAATTTACTTGATAGCTCATGACTTCTTGACTTTGTGAGTAAATAGATCATTATTGTTCCTCGGTTACGTGCTCTGTTGTTTCTTTGTGGTGTTTCAGGTTGATCGCTCGTTAAGGAGAAGGAAACAGAAGCTGGAGCAATGCAACGGAACTTCATCAACCACCGGTTTGAGCTAGGCCTCCAAAGATGACTATTTAAGGGAATTAATTGTTGTTTTGTCCTTACTGTGACTAGACCCACTCTAGGGCTAGAGGGGTTGTCTTTGTCTACAGAAGGAACACTTTCCTGCATCACACGGGGAGCGTTGGTTTATCCAATTTCCAACACCCACAACACTAGGGGTGGGAGGCGCGAGTAGTGGAGGAATATGTGTCATCTCTTTATGTGACATTAATGTTTATTTCAAAAAATATAACATTTCTACAAACATATTTTTTTTTTCGTAATTTGGGAGAGGGATCGGATAAGATAAAATTTTTTACAGAGGATAGAAACTAACCTAGATCCATCTTAACGCTAGATCTATCAAGCACTAAGATATATCTAACCTTTACTCAAACTTTTTCACTTTAAAAAATGTTTGCACCTAAAGAGATTTAATCCTTTCCAATACTTGTTAAGACTTGGAGTTAAGACGGATTTAAGATAATGTACATTTATGTTCTCATTGAGTTGAGACACACTTTCCATAACACATTTGGAGTAGATAACATTTCTACAAACATATTTATTTTCGTAATTTGGGAGAGGGATTGGAGAAGACTAAAAAAATTATAGATGATAGAAACTAACCTAGATCCATCTTAACCCTAGATATATGAAGCACTAAGATATATCTAACCTTTACTCAAGCTTTTGTACATTAAAAAATGTTTGCACCTAAAGAGATTTGATCCTTTCCAATACTTGTTAAGATTTGGCGTTAAGACGGATTTAAGATAACATACATTTGTGTTATCATTGAGTTGAGACACACTTTCCATAACGCATTTGGAGTAGATTTATTATTTATTTCTGTAACATTAATGCTAACTCCAAAAGAGTAATGTATGTATATATATATATATATATATATATATATAACTAATAGATTTGATTATTTTTAATACTTGATAAATCCAAAATTAAGATAGATTTACATTAATTAAAAAAAATCAAATTAAAGTAGATCTATATCTAATATTACATAGGTTACATTAGATGATACATCTGTTCAGTACAAGATATAAAACACATCTAAATTATCATGATATAGCCATTATTTAAGGCATAATGAAAGTCCTTAATGACCCATTTTCAAAATGAGATTAAAGTTGATAATACATATCCTAATCATAAATCTAACATTTTTAAAATGTTGCACGTCCCTTAAATGTGTAAAAGAGTAATTAAGGCATTGAAAGAATACTAACTTGCACACCAGCTCTAACTAGATGGTAGATTGGTTAGTGCATCAATTTGGGCTATGTCAGAACCCTCCCATCATAGACCTGCAATCCTCCTAAATTTTTGTTTGCAACTTGAGATCTTCCCAAGTTATTTTGGCACATAAAGTTGTGCAGCTTTACTTTGCATTGCTATAGGAGCTTAGCCAACTTGTGCCTACTACAACCAAACTACTCTTCTTCACCTAATGCCTACTCATAAATTTTCTTAAGCTACAACAATGTAGATGCCAACTAAACCCAACACAACCTAGTTCATTTAACAATAGGCATGCGACCAACTGCAACCTTCAAAAATACGTAGTACTTAAAACTTAGAATACATATAAATGCAAGGAACAATAACATCCAACATAAATAAAGAATCCATAATTCACAAGTATGGGTTGCACCCAAGGTAGATGCCTTCACATGTTTGCAATGTACAATAAGGGAGCACATCCAACTGCATGCGGCTCATTTAAAAACTATAGTTACACTAGACGCATGTACTAGTAAGAATTGTATATCCAACCCCTAGAGCAACTACATCCTAGACTCTTGTAAGTCTTTTATCCTTCTCTTTATCACTTAGTCAATACAATTTGTCCCATTGTGCCCAAACCCTAAACTTGGCACAACTGTAGAACTCTTTGAATGACTTATGATAGGCCTTCAAATAACAACAATAATACTTCACTCCTTAGCTCAATACTTTAAATGCCAACCCAAGGTTCATACAAACTTAAGAGTTGTTATGTATTATGTGTGTAGACCCGCACATGCATTTATCTATAGGAATAGACTATTTCATCCAGGGAGCACCTTAAATTATTCAATATGGGAGAATGAAAGGTAACAACTACTCAATCAATCATAAAGGCAAAAATTGAGATTAAAGTGCAAGGAAATATATAAATTAAGTAAATGAAGGGACTAAAAAGCATAATTTAGAGGAACAAGCAATTAATGACCAATCACCACTTATCCTATTAGTGGAAAGATCAGGTACAAGTTTACAGAAGGATGTAAAGTTTCAAATATAGGTGAGTTGATATGAGTTGTTGGGTCAAATGTTGAAAATGTAGCTTGGAAGGTGATTATGCATTAGTCAAGTGCCATGACATGCATTGAATCACCAAAATTATCTCACAATAGAATTAATCAAATATTTCTTAAGTTTGGACCTTAAGCATAGAATCAATCATTTTTATTTTATTTTATTGGCCACTTTTTTATAAAGTAAAGAGGTCAACATAAGATTATATCATGATCGTTGATATCAAGTGTAGAGGTGCAATCTCATCCCTCCATCACTTCAGAGATTAGGTAAGAAAATTATAAAAGAGGAAAAGGGGTTACTCAAGAGATTAGTTCAATTTGGCACAAAAGTTGGGCATTCAATAGTGACAGGAGATTGAAGTGACAGTAGAGTTTGGATTAATGAAGAGGCTATCTTTTAGGGGCAATGAATGGACTCATGGAGGCCAAGATATCAGGCCATTTAGGTTGATTTGATTGAGCAGAGATAAGGCCGATTCACAGGGCCGAATTGGTTAATTCATGTGGGCTGAAGAAGGTTGAATTGTGGACTGATTGGTTGGGCCGATTTGCATTCGACCGTACAACTACTTTTTTTGTTGGCTTGGAGGGTTGGAATTTCTGAGTTATTTGCTCCTATTAAATCTGTGAAAAATAATTGTTGTACTAAATTGTTTGAAGCTGAATAAAGAGCCCAAGTTTGCTTGTTTTCCCCACTTTGGAGTTTCTAGGGTAAAAACTATGTCAAATATTTTTATTTTCTTAGTATATTGTTTGTTTATTTCTATTGTGCATAATAAGTTAGGAACCTAGAGTATTTCTTGTTACATAATTTTAGATATGAGGACATTAATTTTATTTTTTTTATGAGAATTTTTATTGAACAATAAATCTAATATAGGTTCAAGAAAACTAACATGGCATTAGAGCAGTAGTCATTGAGTACAAAACCAAGGACATTTGACACAGGGTATCCACTCAAAGGAGTGGGAGTCTTTAGCAAGCAAGTGTTTTAGTTATTTAATCCACCATGGCTACTAGTGTTAAAGATAAGAAAGATTGGAAGGATCCTCAAATTATCTTCAATGGAGGGTTTGAATCACAACTCTTCTTGAGGAGAACAAACTGTGAAACTTTGTCAACACCACATTTGTTCCACCAGTTCCAAATCCAATTTCCCTAGACCTGCATGAGTAAAAGAAGAAAAGGTGCAAAGGATAATTATGGATAGATTCAAAGATCACCTTATCTCACATCTGTCTGAGAATATGAAAATGAAAGAAATGCGGGAAGCACTCACCAAGTTGTACTAGAGAGATTATCAGAGTCTAAATATAGTATTGATGGACCGTCTATACAACACAAGGATGCCCAAGGGTGAGGGTGTAACTTCTTATTTGACTAGGATCACTCAACTATAGGATGAGATGACAATTGTATGAGAAATTATACTTAAATAGGAATTGGTGTGTATAGCCTTAAATGGCTTTACAAAATAGTGGGATGTGTTTGTGAAATGCTTTGTGGGTCGAGAACACCTTCGCACTTGGGAAAGAATGTGGGAATATTTCATTCAAGAAGAGATTAGAGAAGGGGTTATCAAGGTGAACATAAAAAGAAATTTGAGGAAGAAGAAGAGAATCTTACACTAGTTGGTAAGGGTAAGATGAAGGCAAGAAAAGGGCCAATGAATGGGTCAACTTAGAAGGGAGAGAAGAAAAAGGACCTAAATAAGATAAAATGTTTTTCTTGTCATAAGCTAGGACACTTCACCATCCAATTCCTTAACAAGAAAAAGGGCAAAAAAAATAAAAAGGTTGTTGCTACAGAGTAACGAACAAAATTTGTATACTAGTTAAGCAATCCAAAATAGTTGGAATATAGAGTCATTCGTTAAGGATAATAATTTTTATATTGAACAGTGTAAAAAGAATTGATATGAGATATGATGATTACAAATGAAGGCCCACTTATATACCTAGGCAGGTGCTCGTTCATGAAGGATCATGTTAGTAGAGACATGCCTCTTTAATTAACTAATTATTGTTTAATTTAATCATTATTATTATTTATATAGTTTATATTATTCACATATATTTTTATTCATAACATACAACTGAAGTAGATGAATTTGCAGCTAGATTCAAAAATGAGTTTTCACTCATTGCCTATTTCTTGAGTTTAGTAGTCACCGACTTGTGGTATATTGACATTGGTGCTTCTTTCCACATTATGGGTTTGAAGGAGTATTTAATTAGCTCGAAGGAGAAGGAAATAGACTTCTACATAGAACTTAGGGACAATACCAAGTACAAAGCAGTTGGAGTTGGAACCCTAAAGTTCCAGAGGGAATCTATTAAATCCTTATTGGTGAAAGATGTGTCAAGTGTCCTCAGAATGACCCAAAATATGATTTATACTGCTACCTTGGAATATAGAGGTTACATTGTAACCTTTGAGGGTGGAAAGGTGTATATTCGACCTAAGGATTCCAGGACAACTAAAGTGACATGAGTTAGAAAAGGTAACCCATTCAGAATTCAATTTGAACCGACACAAGCATTGTTGCGTGGCAGTCTAGATTTGGGTGAGTTATGGCATAGGAGGATGGCTCATTTGCACCATGGACACTTAATGTGCTTAAGAATATTGTGACAAGACTACTAGAGTTCAAGGTTGAGCAACATGATCTGTGCAAGGGTTGCAAATTATGACACCTCCTTTTTTATCATCGATACTAGGGCCAAGGGCATCTTGGATATGATACATTTAGATGTGTGTGGGCCCAAGTCAATAATGTCCTTAAGTGGAATATACCACTATTATGTGAAATTGATAGATAACTTCTTTAGGGAGACCTGAATATACTTCTTGAAAAAGAAGGACAAGGTTTTTTGTCGGTTCAAGGAATTCAAAGCCCTTGTAGAGAACTAGACATGGATAAATATTAAAATACTCAAGTATGATAATGGAGGTGAGTACGCCTTGAATGCCTTCAAGGAATTTTATGCATGTGAGGTTATCATAAAAGTGTTGACAATTCGATACAACCATAAGCTAAATGGGGTTGCAGAGCGGAATATTGGAGACATTATTGGAATGACCAAGGCTACATTACATGAGCAGGAGCTACCTATGTTTTTATGGGCAGAGGCTTGCAACACTATCGTTTATTTGAAAAACCAGAGTCCACATAAGGTGTTGGGAAGGTTGACACCTAAGGAGGCTTTTAGAAGAAACAAACCATATTTGTCACACATTTGTATCTTTGGTTGTCTAGTATATTGCCATGTTACATCAGAAAAGAGAACCAAGTTGGAAACTACTATGGAGAAGGGAATTCTTGAGGGGTAGAATGAAACTTCAAAAACCTACAGGATATACATTCTAGCACTTAGGAAGACAATGACGTGCAAGGATGTGAGGTTCGAAGAGTAAAGGACTCTTAAGAGGCCTCGCGGTATAAATTCCTATACAATGGAGGTTCAGGAGTAGGTGAAACCAAAGACAAAGATATTGTATAGACCCAAAGTTACTGCATCACAGAGTGGTGTGCAGAATGAGTAGGCCAAGAAAGAGGAAAAGAACAAGAAGAAAATTACTCCTCTCACTCAAGCCGAGACTCCTAGCATAGGGAGGACCTCTCACTCAAGCCGAGACTCCTAGCATAGGGAGGAAGAGGGCCAAGTGGGAATAATAAAAATTGAGAGATGCATAAGAGTATGTGAGTACTCGAGTTAGATATTCAGTGAGACAGAGCAAGGTCCACAAAGATATTAAGGCTATATGGATTTAATGAGTGACTTGATTGAGGCTGAGCCTACTAGCTTATAGGAGGCATTTGAGCATTAGGTGTGGATGGATGCTATGGTGGAAGTGTATTCTTCCATCATAAAGAACAATGTTTGGGAGGTTGTGTCATGATTAGAGGAAAAATTTGTGGTTGGCTCTAAATGAGTCTACAAGATTAAACACACTGCAGATGATAGTAGAAAAGTTTAATGCTTAATTTGTGGCTAAACGGTTTTCACAAAAAGAAGGGATTGAATGCGATGAAACCTTCACCCCAGTAGCTAGATACTCATCTATCAGGACAATGATTTCTATTGCAACACATATGGGTTAAAATATTCACCAGGTGGATGTGAAGACAACCTTCCTCAATGGCGTATTTGAGGAATAGATTTACATTGAGTAGCCAAAGGTGTTTAAAGTGCATGGGAGAAGAAGGTTCCCAGGGTGTGGTATGCTAGGATTGATAGCTACTTGCAAGGCATGGGCTTCACCAAGAGTGAGGTAGACCTAAACCTGTATTACATTATGGTAAAGGGTGAACCTCTCATTTTGGTGTTGTATGTGGATGACTTATTTCTCATAGGTTTGTGAGAGGCTCATAGGAAAATGCTAGAGGGACCCAAAAACATAGTTTGACATGAAGGATTTAGGGTTGGTGCATTATTTTTTGAGCTTGGGGATGTGGTGGAAGGATGGAGATATTTTCCTCCTGTATGGGAAGTATACATTTGAGATCCTGAAGCAATTTAGGATGATGGACTGAGTAGACCTTATATTATATAGACAACCGATTGGATCTCTCATGTACGTGGTCAATACTAGAATAGACATATGTTTTATAGTCAATCAGTTTATGGTGGAGCTGAAAAACATGTGTTGAGATATCTTCGAGGAAAAATTAATTATGGACTAAGTTACACTCAAATGGATGGGGTGAATCTAGAGGGGAACATCAATGCTGATTGGGAAGGAAGTACATTGGATATAAAGAGCACTTCTAGATGCTCTTTCAGCTTGGGATCAAAATAAATTTATTGGTTCAACATAAAACATAAGTTAGTTGCATTGAGTTTTGTTTAGGCTAAGTACATGGCTGCCAACTTGGTAGCTTGTGAGGAAATTCATCTTCAAAAACTTCTCATGGGGTTATTTGATAAGGAGATGGAGCTGGCTTTGATTCATTATGACAATCAGAGCTATATGAAGATCTTGTAGAATATAATGTTTCATGACAAGTACAAACACATTCAGATCATGTACCATTTCATTCAAGAATATGTGTAGAAGGGGTTAGTAAAGCTACTTAATGTGCCAATGAATGAGCAAGTAGCAAACATTCTGGCCAAGACTTAAAGGCAGGGAAAATTTATATTCTTCAGAGATAAGTTGGGGGTGGTGCATAAAACCTTCCACACTAAGATGTATTGTTGAAAATGAAGATTGGAAGGTGACTCTACATTGGTCAATTTCCATGACATGCAATGAATCACCAAACTTCTCTTACAACAAAATTAATCGAATATTTCTTAAGTTTGGACCTTAGGCATATAATCAACAATTTAATTTTTTTATTTTATTGGCCATTTTTATATAAAGTTAAGAGATCAATGAAAGGTTATATCATGACCATTGATCTCAAATGTGGAGGTGTAATCTCAACCCTCCATCACTTTGGATATTAGGCTAGAAAATTATAAAAGAGGAAAAGGGGTTGTTGGAGAGATTAGTTCCATTTGGCACAAGATCTAGGCATTTAATAGTAACAAGAGATCAAAGTGACAATAGAGTTTGGATCAACGAAGAGGCTACATATCAAGGGCAACAAATAGACTTATGGAGGCCGAGATACTAGGTTATGTAGTTGATTGAGCAAATATTAGGCTGATTTGACAGGGCCAAATTAGTCAATTCGTGTGGGCTGAAGAAGGACAAATGGTGGAATGATTGGTTAGGCCATATAGGTTTATTTGCATCAGGTTGTACAACTACTTTTTGCTGGGCTGGAGGGTTAAAATTTCAGAGTGATTTGATGTTGTTAATTCCTAAAAAAGATGTGTTGTAATCAATTTTCTAAAGTTGAATATAGAGCCCAAGTTTGTTGGTTTCCCCACTTTGGGGTTTCCACGATAAAAATGTGTCAAATAATTTTATTTTCTTGGTTTACTTTTTGTTTATTTATGTTGTGCATACTGAGTTAGGAATTAAAAATATTTATGTTACACCCTCCTCCCACACTTACAGAAGCTTAGCGTCCACCAGAGTAAATATGTGACAAGAGTTACTATGATATGACTCAACTCCCTAAGTACATTTAAGGAAGTGGAATCAACAATAAAAACCTCTACTAACCTCCCTTAAGAACTACAAGACCCCCAGGAGCCAACTAACCACTCCAGGTGCCCAACCCCTGAGTTAACTTGACTTTTTAATGATATGGACTCCTAGTCGCTCCCATGACAAGGAAAGCCAATGACTGTAACCCTCCAGTCACTCCCATGAGATTGCTTCCCAACATTGTAGACTAAATTACTAAGTTCTATGTCAACGACCCCGAGATCTGAGACACCTTTTCAGGGCTAGGATATAGACCTCTACCTAGAACTTGATGAAACTCTAAAAAATGGTAAATGACACAAGGAAAAATCCTTTAATTCAAAACTTGATTAAGGACTTAACCTGACCCATCCTAACCATGACAGACATTCCGTCAAACACATCATGAACATGTAACCTACAAGTCATAATTACATATCTGAACATAAGGGTCTCATACTTATTTGAGAATCGTCAAAAAGGTCTGATGCCCTCTCACAATATCTACATTATCATCTATTAGGTCATACATTCATTAACCATTCATTTACTAATCAATACATGGTGAGAGCCATAACTAAAGGTTTTCATAAAACCATGTTTATAACCAGCATATAACTAGAATAATAACAATGATAGAACATCCATCAAAGCCACATAATAACAAGTATAAATACTCATGAAATACAAGAGGGAAAAGAGCTCTTATTAACATATGGAAAAGCCAACCAATTCAGGGACTTCCACGTACCACCCGACCATAAGTTGGACTCAACCAAATTTTTCTTTCAGCCAATCACCCCTGTGCCATATTCCAAGCATGAATATGGGACTCACAACAAAACCAAATAGGGCTTCCTTAAGCTTTACCGCATATCCCTCCATTACTGGTAAAGGGATTTCTAGGCCTGAAACCCTCATCTATACAACCATAATTTACCGTATATCCTGCCATTATCGGTCAAGGGATTCCTAGGCCAAACAATAAACATACACTACTAGGATTTACCGAAATCCCACCAAAACGAGTCAAGGGATCACTAGGCCCTAAACGAGCATGGATGCCTCCAGATTTCCTCACCATTACCTTGAGGAATTTCCTTGTCTCCACCCTTAGGCTTTATTATGTATCCCGTTGTTATCGATCAAGGGGTTCCTAGGCCCTTTGGAATTTTCCTGAGACCACCTCACCTGGTTCCAAAAGCATTCAAAAATCCAGCTCAACCAAATGAAAGTACCCCATCACACCATGGCTATTAAAAAATAGAAAGGCAAGGCTGAAACCCCTGTCAAACTTGGCAAAACCCATGCCAATGACAACAAGAGAACCAAATAGACACATGCATGTACCATGCATGTGAAAACTAGCAAGGAAATTATACATGCAACTCGATACTTGCAAGTAATCCCGCTATAGCCACTTGATCCAACTCTTCCTTGCCTAATATTTGTTTCCATTTTCTTCCTTGTCCTTCCTTTCTCCAATGCTAGAGTGCTTCAAGAATTCTCTAAGTGTGCAAGAGTATGAGAGAATAAAGAGAATAGAGAGAGAGAGAGTTCCAAAACTGAATTGACAAAAGATTCAACTGACAAAAGCTGTGAACTGATCCTCAAAAGCCTTTTTATCAATGAAGCCTCTATTTTCTTCAATTTCCTCTATTTTCCTTCAATTTCATCCTCACGTGAAACCTATGACCTTTCACCTTCCTTTTCTCCTATTTTCCATTATTTTCATAAATAAAATGCCAATAAATGCCTCATTGCCTTTGCAAATTTTCCCTTAGCCATAATAAACCAAATGAACACACACTAGGATGTTTTTCCCAATATTCATCTTGGAATACATGTCCCATGATCTTGGTTTTATTTTTCCTTTATTAACTTTATTACATCAAATTTTAACCTGAGACTGTTACAATCCCCTCCCCCTTAGGGGAACACCGTCCTCGATGTTCTATGACACCTATAACCATCAAGACCACTAAAAACCAAAACATACTGCCCATGGAACTTTATAACTTAGCTTGATGTAGTATTTACAATGAATAACCTACTAAAAAGCAAAACCAACATGACCAACATAACAACATGACAACCATACCGCTAATTGGAGCTTTATAACACAACTCCTTGCGATATTTACAATAACAACTATACATAAATATGTACATATACCAAAAATCATTTTCCTTCACCAGAAAAAATGAAGGATACATAGCCCACATCTAATCAACCATCTCCCATGTAGCTTCATCGAGCCCAAAGTACTTCCATTGCACTTTAACTTGCGTGATTGCTTGGTTCCAGAGCATGAGCATCTTTTCTACAATATGCACTGAGGTTTCGGCTGGAATTCTCCTTCTGGCTCCATCTGCAATACAAACCAATCAATACACCCGGATGCGGGTGACATTCAAGGGAATTTATGAGGAATCTGATGAATGGCGGCGAGAGGACAGGCCACTTGGTCGATGGCACCTCTTCCTACACCCTCTGAGCCGATCTCATGACACACCGCAAGCAACATTTAATGCAGGCTCGGGACACGAAAGAGCCTTCATTTGCACGAACATGGACTCCCCTCGCCATTTTGTGGTTCCGTCTGCTCTGCTCCGCTGCAACTGCCCGTCTCAAGACATTGATTCCAGCTCCCGCACAGTTATTGGGCGTTGTTGCTGGTTAACGAGTTGTATCAATTTCGGTAATGGCCATCACCATTCCCATTCCAGGCTTTGTCAGTTAACCACCCCCCAGCAGATCCTTGCTCCCCTTCTCAATCCACCTGCCATTGCTTCCACTGAACTCTTAGCTAGTCCTTCTGATATGGTTCAACATCGAATGAGAAGTCAAAGAGGAGGGATTCGGGGAGGTAGTTCCCGCCCTCAAACGGAGCAGAATCCTGAGCCTGCTGACTCCTCTCCCTCCCCTGAAATGTATCACCCCCATAGCTATGGTTCAGGAAGATATCCCAATACTTGTAGTAGCTGGGGTCGTGCTATGTCTCTGGGTGAAGGTCGCAGAGAATTTGGGGTTCATACAACTAATTTTCCTTTGCCCCCTCACCCTGCTCCCCACTCTACCCAATTCAAATTTCAAAACACCTTGAACAGACCTATGATTACTGCTACAATCACCATCCTCTTCATTGAAGAAAATGAACAGCCTGATACCCAGATGGAAAACTCAGATTTGAGGGAAGAGGTAGCTCTCAGACACAGAAATGGCCGAGACACAGGAAAGAATCTGTAGATTGAAGGATAAATTGCTCTACATGGCTAGACCACGGGTGGCGGTCACCAAGTGGAAGATGGATTGAAGGGTCGGATTTGAAGGCGACTGCTAGCTGCCATGGTGATGTTCAACTTGAGGGTGAGCTACACGGCGGAGCGTCAGCGAAAGAGGAGGATGACTGGATGAAGTATGCCTATCTGGTTGTCGAGGAGCCCATCCCAAACGAGCTTGAGTGATACTGTGTGGTTACTGGGTGTCATCTGTTTGGAATTTTTGATATGTTAGTTCTTTTGGATTTTGTCTGGATCTTTTTGTTTGTCATGGAGAAAATTCTCCGTTTTTGTTTTTTCCGGTCTTAAAGACTGATATTCCATCTAGATTTTTTGTCTCTGCGGACTGGTTTCCCTAATGTTGGGGCAGTCAAGACACTTTCTAATACTCTATGTTAGACACTGCTGAGGCTCGAGCCTCATTGTACTTTATTGTCACATATTAATAGATTAACTTAACTTAGAAAAAAAATACAAACCAATCAATAACATGATCAACATATTTTACATATCTCTTAAGCAATGAAACATGGAAAGCATCATGGACTTTCAATATCGGAGACAATGCAAGTCTGTAGATCACTGGTCCAATCCTCTCAAGGATCTCAAAAGGCCTGCAATACTGAGGTGCCAACTTCGCACATGACCCAAACCTCAAGGAGCTCTTCTTGGGCTTGATGTGCAAATACACATGCTCCCCAACCTAAAAATCCTTAAATGCCCTGTGCTAATCGGCATAACTCTTATGCATATCTTGTGTTGCCTTTAGATTCTGATTGATAACCTGAATTTCCTGTTATATGTCTACCAACATGCTCGATCCTCACTCCATCTAATAGGAGTATTACAACTCCACCCATAAATTGCCTCAAACAGATTCATCCTACCTGACTACTGATACCCATTGTTGTAAGCAAACTCAACCAGTGGAAGATATTGTTCCCACTTCCGCTATTGATGCATAACATACATTCTCAACATGTCCTCCAGAATCCTACTGACTCTTTATGTCCATCCATCTGTCTGCAGATGATAAGTTATACTAAAGCCCAACTCTATACCCAAACTTGCAAATAACTCCTTCCAAAACCTGGAAGTGAACTTAACATATCTATCTGACATAATATTTCTAGGAATACCATGAAACCTTACTATCTCTCTGATGAAGACATGTGATACCTCACTAGCTGAATAAGTAGACTTCACTGGAATGAAGTGAGCTACCTTAGTCAACCTATCAACCACAACCACGATAGAATCTTGTTGTTTAGATGTCTTCGACAAACCTGTAATGAAATCCATGGAAATGACCCCCCATTTCCACTCTGGAATAAGAATCAACTGTAGTAAACCACCTGGATGTTTGCACTCTGCTTTTACTTGTTTACAACCCAAACATATCGTCATAAAATCTGCCACCTCTTTCTTCAACTTCGGCCAATAGTAGAACTTATTCACCGCTGTCAATGTCTTCTAATATCCCAGATGACTTGAATACGACTTAACATGAAATTCCATTAAGATAAGGTTCTTCAGCTCACTATTGTCTAATACATAGATCCTGTCCCTAAATCTAACCAAGGCATTTGTCATGAGAAGATAATCCACATCCTATTCACCTGTACCCTGTTGTTGTAACCTATGCTTAAGATGTTAGTACCTATCATCTTGTTGCCTTGCTTGTAAGATATGATCCTGTAAATTTGTCCCATAAGAACTCATAGCTACTATATGATTTACATGTACTTTCCTACTAAGATCATCTGCAACCTTGTTCTCTTTTCCCTTAATGTACCTGATCTCGAAGTCAAACTCACTGAGCATGGCCAACCATCTAGCTTTCCTGGCATTCAAATTCAGTTGGTAAAACAAGTATCTCAATCCATTATGATCACTCATCAAGATGAACCATCTGCCAAGACGGTAATGCCTCCACATATTCAATGCATGGATGATTGTTGCTAGCTCAAGATCATGTGTCACATAATCCTGCTCGTGCTCATTTAGTTTCCTTGATTCGTAGCATACCACCTGTCCCTCCTGCATCAAGAGTCCACCAATTCCTCTCTTGCAAGCATCTATACACACCATAAAATATTTATTCGGATCTGCAATCTTTAGAGCTAGAGAATTTGTCAACAACTGCTTCAACTACTCAAAGCTAGCTGCACATTCTCCTGTCCATTCAAATTTATTTCCTTTCCTATGCAATGATGTAATAGGATAGGAAATCCGTGATAAGTTCTCGATGAACCTGTTGTAGTAACCTGCTAACCCTATAAATGATCTGTCCTCATCCACATTCCTAGGAGCTACCCATTCCATAATAACTCTTATCTTTTCCAGATCCACTACTATGCTTTCCTTGGAAACCACATACCCCAAATAATGTACCTATGTCTGAAAGAAACTACATTTACTAATCTTGGCATACAATTGCTGCTCTCTTAGCAATCTCAATGCTGCTGCTAAGTGTTCAACATGTTCTTCCTCATTCTTAGAATATATCAATATATCATTAATGAATACAATAACAAACTTATCCAGATAAGGATGCAACACAATATTTATCAAGCACATAAAAATAGTTGGAGCATTAGTCAAACCAAAAGGAACTAAAACAAAGTCGTAATGCCCATACCAGGTCTAGAAAACAGTCTTGTAGATGTCCCCTTCTTTAATGTGTACCTGATGGTATCCTGATCTCAAATCAATCTTCAAAAACACTGCTTCTCCCTTTAACTGGTCAAACAAGTCATCAGTCCTTGGCAAAAAATACCCATTCTTAATGGTCACCTTGTTCAATTTCCTGTAATCAATGCGCAACCTAAGAGTACCATCATTCTTCTTCACAGACAACACTGGTGCATCCCAAGGCGACACACTTGACCTTATGTATCCCTTGTCAAGCATTTCCTTCAACTACAACTTAAATTCCACTAACTCTGGAGTGCTCATCTTGTAAGTTGCCTTTGATGCTGGTGTTGCCCTTGGTTCCAACTCAATAGAAAATTCCACTTCCCTGTGAGGCAGTAATTCTAAAATCTCTGTTGGGAATACATATTGAAATTGTTGTAGAACTGAGAACCTATTCAAGACTTCTACCACCTCAACATCTTTACCTTTATAACTGGAAATATGCACTGCAAATATCACACCCTTTCTTGCGACTGCGCTTCGCCTGCATAACTGTAACCATTCTAATTGATGTAGCCTTCTTCTTACCCTACAAGATTCTTTGTTCTACGTTGCCATCCAAGTACTCAATAGCCTTGTCATAACAATCCACCTTAGTATTGTGAAGATACAACCAATCCATACCCATAAGCATATTGTATGATCCTAATGGAAGTACATTCAGATGCGCTAATGTAGGCATACCATTCAACTCAAATGCATAAGATCTTACCCAATGATGAAATCTCCCTTCTTAGTACCTACAACCAAATGCAATAACCTATAATTTGTAACTTGTAACTACACATGTAAATAAGTAAACATGTAAACTTGCAAACCTATAAACAACCGAACCTGCAAACCTACAAACTTGAGGTCTTGTGCACTTCGTTGGCCATTTACCTTTAGCTTTGTCCTTCCCTTTCCAACCTTGCTGAGACTCTATCTCACACTTTGATTGCTCATAATAGTGTTTCAAGTTCCCAATGACTTCTTCTAATGATTGAGGCTCATCATACTCAATCTGATCCTTGAATGTTAATGGTAATCCACTGAAAAATCTCTGAACTTTGGCTTTCTCATCCTTAAGATATGGTACATAACTCAATTACTCCAATAACTTAGTTGTATACTCCTCATCTATCATCGATCCCATCTTTAGCTCATATAACTCCTTAGCTTTATTGTCATAATACCTCTCTGACAAGTACTTCTTCCTGAAAAGTCTCTTGAACTCATGCCAACTTAACTCTTATGTCCTGATATCTCTAACTTGCTTCACATCATCCTACCAGATGTCTGCTTTCCGTTTTAGGATGAAAATATCTATCTCGACCTTCATGTTCTCTGTGTAATCATGCAGCTCAAAGAATTACTTCATTCCAAGCAACCATGCCTCTACATCTTCCAGTTTCTTTAGCTCTTCATCTAATGTAGGTGGCTTGGCTTTCTTGAACTCATTCGACAAATATCCCTTATCACTCCTCCTGTAAGGATGATAATGATGATGACCATGATAAATGTCTAAACCAAAACTAGAGTAAATCTGATGTCCACTGCCTCTCCTATCAAGTGTATCCAAGAATCCTCCACCCCTAACGGTATCATCCTTGTCCGGCCTGCACCCATCATGAGATCTACTACCATATACTCCATTAACTCTATCTTCCTATTCATGACTGATTCTAAGCGGTCCCTGTCTCTGCAAGTCTGAAAAACTTTGAAGGATAACTGCATTGACCTCTGCTTGTTTCTCTTATGCCCTAGTAAGTCTCTCTTGTGACTAAGTTATTTTGTCATTATCTTCTTTACAAATTCTTAATTCTGCCTTCAAACTTCTCAAGGTATCTGTTATGTGATGGGAGTACTCATCACCATGTTGCTTATTTGATATGTAGGGAGAGTATCGTGAGCTATAATCAACCATTTTGCTAGTCATCTTTGATCCTCTTATTTCTGCAAGCATATCATGTCAAATAAACCAAACATAAACATAACCAACATACCTCAATATAGTTCAGGGAAGGATATCTCGTCTGCAAGATCAACCAGATTAACACAATACATGTATAATCATAACAATATATCGACCTCATGCACAACAATACCAACTACATACCATGACCTCATGCACGACAACCATAACCATAAAAATGCTTGCATAACAAACATATGGACACTAACATGCATAAAAAATGCATATACAACTGACATGCATTCATGACAAACACATCTTGACAACAACATCATCAACTTCTACATGACAACACGACTACAACAATGACCACCACCATGCATACACATCAAGCACATATACAACCTTCATGCATGCATGACAAACACATTCTTCCCATTCAGTCCAAGTGTTGAACCATGATATGATACCACTCTGTGATATCAGATATCACCCAAAGAGAGTGCAACCTACTCTGGTACCACTCTGTAACACCCTATTCCCACACTTACCCAAGCTTACCGTTCCACTAGGGTAAATATGCGACGAAGACTTATTATGATATGAATAAACTCCCTAAGTACAGTTAAGGAAGTGGAATCGATAAACCAAAACTTTATTGACCTACCTTAGGAACTACAGGACCCCCAGGAGCTAACCAACCACTCTAGGTGCACAACCCCTGAGTTAACTTGACCTTTTAATGAAATAGACTCCTAGTTTCTCTCGTGACAAGGAAATCCAACATCTATAACTCTCCAGTCGCTCCCATGAGCTTGCCTCCCAACGATTTTAGACTAAATTACTCAGTTCTGTGCCAACGACCTCGAGATCTGAGCCACTTTTTCAGGGCTAGGATCCATACCTCTGCCTAGAACTTGATGAAACTCTCAAAAATGATAAATGACAAGGACAAATCCTTTAATTCAAAACTTGATCAAGGACTTAACCTGACCCATCCTAACCATGACATACATTCCGTCAAACACATCATGAACATGTAATCTACAAGTCATAATTACATATCTGAACATAGGGGTCTCATACTTATTTGAGAATCGTCAAGAAGGTTTGATGCCCTCTCACAATAGTTGCATTATCATCTATTAGGTCATACATTCATTAACCATTCATTTACTAATCAAAACATGATGAGAGCCATAACTAAAGTTTGTCATAAAACCATGCTTATAACCAACATATAACCAGAATAATAACAATGATAGAACATCCATCAAAGCCACATAATAACAAGTATAAATACTCATGAAATACAAGAGGGAAAAGAGCTCTTATTAACATATGAAAAATCCAACCAAGTCAAGGAATTCCATGTACCACTCGACCATAGATTGGATTGAACCAAATCTTTCTTTTAGCCAATCATCCCCATGCCATATTCCAAGCATGAATGTGGGACTCACAACAAAACCAACCAAGGCTTCCTTAGGCTTTACCGCATATCTTGCCATTACCGGTAAAGGGATTTCTAGGCCTGAAACCCTCATCTATACAACCAGGCTTTACCGTATATCCCGCCATCACTGGTCAAGGGATTCCTAGGCCAAACCATAAACATACACTACTAGGCTTTACCGCAATCCCACCAAAACTAGTTAAGGGATCACTAGGCCCTAAACAAGCATGGATGCCTCCAGATTTATTCACCATTACCTTGAGGAATTTTCCCGTCTCCACCCTTAGGATTTATTGTGTATCCCTCTATTACCGGTCAAGGGATTCATAAGCCCTTGGGAATTTTCCTGAGACCACCTCACCCGGTTCCAAAACCATCTGGCAATCCAACTCAACCAAATGAAAGAACCCCATCACACCATGGCTATTCGAAAATGGCAAGGGAAGGCTATAGATACTGTCACACATGGAAAACCCCATGCTAATGATAACAAGAGAACTAAATACACACATGCATTTACCATGCATGCCAAAACTAGCAAGGAAATCATACATGGAACTCGATACTTACAAGTAATCCCGCTGTAGCCGCTTGATCCAACTCTTCCTTACTTGATCTTGGCTTTCCTTTGCTTTCTTGTCCTTCCTTTCTCCAATGCTAGAGTGCTCCAAGAATGCTCTAAGTGTGCAAGAGTATGAGAGAATAGAGAGAATAAAGAGAGCTACAAAACTGAATTGACAAAAGCTTCAACTGACAAAAGATATGAATTGATCCTCATAATCATTTTTATCAATGAGGCCTCTATTTTCTTCAATTTCCTCTATTTTCCTTCAACTTCCTCCTCACATGCAACCTGTGACCTTTCACCTTCCTGTTCTCCTATTTTATATTATTTTCACAAATAAAATGCCAATAAATGCCTCTTTGCCTTTCAAAGCCTTTGCCCTTTGACAATTTCCCTTTAGCCATAATAAACGAAATGAACACCCACTAGGATGTTTTTCCCAACATTCAGCTTGGAATACGTGTCCCATAATCTTGGTCTTTTTTTTCCTTTATTAACTTTATTACATGAATTTTTAACCTCAAGCTATTACAATTGCTTATTATGAAATTTTAGATATGAGGAAATTAATTTTATTTATGTTCTAAGAAATTTGATAGAACATTAAATTTCATTTGGGTTTAGGAAAGCTAACATCAAAATCAAGAGACAATTGCGCTGAAAACTCGCGTTGCAATTATCTACATAAAATTGAAATAAAACAAAGCAAACCCTAATTATAACCCAATATATTGCATAAGTTGAATTGGAGCATAGTAAAGCTAATTAATCTCTTGTGAAATGAAAATGAAGTGAATTATGGTCCAATACACTCCCTTTGATGCTCACAAAAGGTTACAAATTAAGGGAAGAAAAATTGGAAGTAGTTCTACAAGAAACTGTGTGTTGCTATAGGAAAATATATAGGCATGTAGAAATTGCTACAAGAAATTGTTAAGAATTAAAAAATTACTATAGAAAATGCATAATGCCATAGTAATTATGTGTTCCAAGTAAATTTTATTGAATGAGGATAAATATAAAGTATTCCTAACATAAAAAGAAACAAATACACCATAAAATACTATTTATAGGATTGATATTATTATTACAAGAAACAAATTGTTGGTAAATGTGACACCCCTTTCATTACTCCAAATTTTGTAATGTAACTAAGAACATATAATTATGTGGTGCCAACATTGATGCCAAGAGTTGAAACTTTATTATGAGATGTAATGTTTGATTTTAATAATAAAATGTGCTAGAACTAAAGGAAGGGGGGGACAACCAACATATTATGATGCCTTGAGAGGAAAATGCATACGTTGAATTAAATATTCCCTTAATGTGATGGTTGTGTTTATAAAAATGAAAGAGAAAATCCATTGAGGAGATTGTTCTTTTTGCCTTTTTTTTATAGCATTACTCCATTATTCTTATCGTACACACATTTTTTTACCTCTCTCATTTATGAATTTGAATTGGCATGAGAATCGGTGACAACTTGTGTAACAAGAATTGAATGTGTTCTAGTGATTTTTCCTTGGACTGGATGGCTATGAGGACTGGGAGTTATCCTGTTTGTGTGTAGCACAAAGAGCACTAAATAAGGGAGGGCCAAGGGACTGTAGAGATTAGAGAAGGAATCCATTGTATTGTGCAGACCTACATTGTCATTTGTGAATGTCTATGGGCTTTGTCAAGGAATGGAAAGGCTAAGCGCTGAGATTCTTTCCTATTTGTGGAGAGTGGCCTTCACCTTTTGTGTTAAATCTTGTTTGAAAACTGTGTGCTGAATCCTCAAATTTGGTTTTTCCCTCAAGGCATCGAGATTTGGCTTAGGGGTGGCCAACTATGAGAAAGGTTGCAGCATAGTTGAGCCTATGGTTGTGTGGAGGGTGGCTCACCCTTATTCAGTTCCAGATTACAAAAATATTTGACTCAAGATAAGTATCTCTTATGCAAAATTAATTAATTTCTCTTTTCAACAAGTTTATATGTATATGCATTTACCATTCAAAAAATTTATCATGGTTGCAACTGTTATACTATTTGGCTATAAATTTTTATATGTATTAAATTTTGTAACAAAACTAGATGAGGAAGATATGCTTCCTAATTCTTCTTTAAATAGGCCAGGTTGTAATTTTTGCTATAAATTTTCTTTTGGGAGGTTCCAGAAGATGAAACTTGGACCATAGTGAGGGGAATTCCCTTTGATCCTATAGTCCAATTTTTAGATCTTAGCTCGCGAAATTTTAGGAAATATGATTAGAGGAAGTTGGGCTTCCAAAATGCATACTTAAACAGGTCATGTTGGAATTTCTATTATAACTTTTCTTTTGGGGCATTCCAGAATCTGAAACTTGGATCATAGTGAGGGGAAATCCCACTGATCATCTGGTCAAACTTTTAAATCTTATATTACGATATTTTAGGAGATATGATCAAAGGAATTCAAGCTTCCGAGATTCTCCTAAAATCATGCATCAAAAGAGTCATGTTGGCATTTCTTCTATAGCATTTCATCTAGGAGGTTGTCAAGGCTAAAAATTGGATCATAGTGAGGGGAAATCTTACTTATTTTCTGGTCCAACTTTCAAAACTTGGGTTGCGATATTTGGGAGATATGATCAGAGTAAGTCAAGCTTCCTGGATGCTCCTAAAATCATGCATCAAACAAATCATGTTGGAATTTTTTGCTATAATTCTTCATCTGGGAGGTTCTAGAGGTTGAAACTTGGACCATAGTGAGGGGAAATACCAATAATCATTTTTTTTTCATTTTTTACAACTTGGAATTCTATAATTTAGAAGATATTCCCTAAGGAAGTTGATATGTTAGTTTGCATGCAAAGTGTTTGAAGAAATGCCTAAATGGTTTAATGAATCATTGCATACAAATTGTTTAATGAAATGCCCCAATGAAAATGTTGTTTTGTGGATGGGGATAATATTTTTGCATGCTAGCAATATTGTATGATAGTACGGTGTAGCTAATATATGCTTGTTTACATGCCAAAGAATTGAAGAAATGTGTTAAAGGTGTTTTATTACAATTTGCATTAAAACTATTTGATAAAATACCTCAAAGAAAAAAATAAAAGTTGCATGTTTGAGTGGTATATTTCAGTTAGTATGTTACAAGTGGAATCAAAGCAATGTTTCTTAAATGATTTCACACAAATCTTTTGAAAAAATGTCTGCAAGAAAAAGATCACTTAATTGGTTGTATACAAAGAATTTGAAGAAAAGGTTTACATGTAAAGTGTTTGACAAAATGTATGAGAGATGAAAATCAAGTTTTTGCAAGTGTGGTTATAATAAATTTAGTATGGGTATGTGACAAAGTGGTATCAAAGTTTATTGTCAAGCTAGTAAAAAGAAGAAGAAAATTTTGGGGTATCCCGTAAGCTCTAGAAGTATGAGGGAACTGGGTATGTGATCATAAACTAGCCATGCATCACCTACTGTATAAATAGAGGAAACTGAAAATGATAGCAGTAAAGTAAATAAAGGACAAAGTTTCCTCAAAGAAACCCTATGTGGCCCCTACCTAATGTCCCTAAAAGTAACCTAGAAGAAAATAATAACAATCATGTGGAAGATGAAACTTTACCATTATCATATCATCTCAAAAAATTAGAAGATGAAAGCTTCCTATGAAGCCCGTGAATGACTAACAAAATTAAGTAAAAACTCAAGGTCGACCCTTGAGCTCTTACACCAAGAGGTAGTATTGGTGCATCCCTTCAATCACTCATTGATTTATGGGTTATGCTTCCCAATCCCTAAAATCAAGGTCCTTGGTTTGAACTGAATCCCTTAATAGATTTCATTCCATGGATCATCCTTTCACATGAGTGAGATGGATACAATGTATTAAAGTATTGTCATATATTAGAAGAAGGTGAGGGGACAAGATCAATGTTTTTCCTCAAAGTGTGTTGGAGCAAAAATCCTCACGTGGCTTACCTTGTTGGAGTTAGTTTTGCTAATGACATTCATCATGGAATCAAGCATGACTCATATGATTAACCAATTTCAATTGATTCACCATTTCATTACAAAACCCCATGATTTTATATTGTTTATGGTTAAAATGTGAGTTTGCTAAGTACAAGAGGAGGTGAAAAAGAGTCATGGATGATCCTCATCATCTATAATATGGGGCCCATAATCACTCCCAATCTTAAGTTTTTGGACACTTGTGCAACAAAAATTCTTGTTGTATACTCCTTGAATCATTGTTGTTTCTCCTTGCACCTTTGCTTAATGTCCATGTCATATATCTAGTAATGGCATCTTGCTCATTATACCCGATATTTTGTTCAAATTCTACCTAGTTTTCCTTTTCTTTTTCCCTACCCAAATTTGCTGGTGGTGAAGGATGTGAAAGAAGAGGGAAGTTGAATTTTAATCTAGTCCACTTCTCCTACAATTTCATGAGGGATCCCTTGTAGAGTGAGACTCTAAATGAGGCTTGTATAGTGTTGGGTGAATGGAGTTCTCTTATTTGAAGACCATGGGGGAGTGAGTACCACCTCCTTTGGTGAGTTTAGACTACCTCCTCTCCTAAGAGTCTTATGATATCTTCTAAGTGAGCATTTCCCTTGTCACGTCTTTCCTCCAAAACATGTGCCACATCCATATCTAAGGTGAGGGCCTCATGGATGGCTATAATTTCCCCTAATTTAGGAACTTTATCCCTAATCCAAAGAGAGGTATGTAGCTTCTCTTCCCTAAATTTCATTAGTTCAGATGCTCTTAGTTCTTCATGTTGAAGCCAAGATCACAATGCCATAAGTTGAACATCCATACATATGGATATGGGCTCCATTTTTAAGGATGTGGGAGGGAAAGATTGTGTAGGTAGAAATCACATTCTTATCCCTCACCTTGCCATCACTTGCTTGGAACACATCTACGAGTTCCTTGTGTTTCTACTTGAGATCTAACTTCTTGCGTTAGGATTTCCAAATAGAACTTACACCATTGTTCTTTAACAAAGATTGTATAGACCTTAGCTGGATACCTGTAACTCAACAAATTTTGTGCTAGTTGGGCCATCTTGGATATAAATACCCTCGTTATTTCTAATTTGTCAATTTGGGTAGCCAAAATTTCCTTGATATTTTCTGAATCTTTCTTCAAGGATTACTTTTCCAATTTCAGTTGTTTGTCGTCATCTTCCCTCTACATTTTCATAATATGGAATTTTTCTTGTAGGTGGTGAAGCTATTTTTCTATGCTCTCTTTGTTATCTTCTTTCTATTTTTCCTTTTTCTATTTGGCCTATTATGTTATTCCATTTCAGTGATTCAACCTTAGCTAATTCCAATTCCCTTAAGGTGGACTACATTATAGTTTCTATGAGTGTTTCTTCCTATTTCTCCTTTGGTTCCCTTGATGGCCTCCTTCTAGGGATAAGAAAGTATTCTAGATTTACTATGGAAGAGGATATGGGAGTGATCAATGTAGGAGTGGTTTGAGATCTAGTCCTAACCCTCTTGTATAGCTACCCACTTTGCTCTTGGATTGCCAATTTCTCTTTTATTTTTAATGGGTTGCTTGGTGGTCTCCCTATGTTAGGGTCCTAACATCCCCAACCCATTAATTAGGAATATTACTATATATGGAGCCCATTTGTAATAAAAAAAGTTTAGTGTCGTAGGTGAACACGATTATTGTGAGAGCAATTATTAAATGATTCTCCCTTTTAGAAATTTCATTCTCTAGATTGTTCTTAGGATATAGAAAATAATATATAAAGACGTGAAAATGTTGTAAAAGGTGTCTTGGAAATAATTTGTAATATGAGCTCTACTCTATTATAGGTTGCCCCCTTGAGGAGGCCAATGCACATTGCTTCCATATCAATAAAGGTAAATATTTTGATTCATATCGTCCATTTTGTTACTATTATATTTCTTTGTATGATACATTTGAGTAATGTTTGTAACTCCTACTTTGAATATTTCTATTTGGCACATCATACGTGATATGCATGTACTTTCATGGAACATTTTTTAGAATAATCTTTTTTTGGGATAGAAACATGTTTTAACATTTATAAACAATACAAAGATATGTTGTTAATCAAGTAAACCTATAGTCGGGGAAGCATACACATAGAAAATATAAGAGGTTTCACTAGGTTGGAAACCCTTGTAACCCCTATTGGTCCCTCTTTGAGTATTATTGCATCATAAAACAATTGTCTATGAATTTCACTTCCATGTACCCTTCGGTATATTAGAAGTCCTATAGATATCTTGAAACCAACCTTTGGTAAGTCACTCGACCACCTGACTACTATAATTGTGTTAAGGACAACACTTGGAAGTAGTATTACTCTCTCAAACCTAGGTAGTTGATAGTATCACTAAATGTGCAATTGAAACAACTTAATTAGTGCCATGAGATATTGGGCCAAGTACTACTATTAGAGCCCACAAGTAAATTAGAGAGAAATAGCATAGGGAACTTTGTTTTCCTTAGGACCCTTGAAACCTTATCCTTGCCATCATACCATAAAATATATAAATGGAAGAGTTGTGTTGAAATTTTGAATCTTTAGTCATTGGAAACCTTGCTTTCTGCTTCTAATTCCAAAAATTTCTACATAATATCCACTATTAAGAATTTTATTATTCTGTTAGGACAATATTCTCTAGATGGGAGTACAAATTTGTAGGAGTAAAAAAGCAAAAACTAATACCCACAAGTGCCTTTATTGGACACCTATCTCAATAGACTCACCATGTCGTGTTGATTGTAATGGCACCTCTCTTCTATGAGCCTTTTTTTATGTAGACCCGCTCACCTTACTACTGAATACCTCTCTCAACACCTCTAAAATGTCACAAAAATCACATTTGTATCACTCTGTAGTAAGTTTTTTTGTGTGGACCTACTAGCTCCACATCCCATCACCTTTCTCCATATGCACCCATTCAAAATGGTAACCCAAAACAAAGATTATGTCACTCATGTTGCTAACTTGGAACGATTATGTGATTCCCTCTAAACCATATTTGTATAAGCCTAAGATGTTGTCGATCAAAAATCCACCACCATTAATGATATGTTGTTGAATGTTAGTTTCGATGTGCTAATTTCAACTTCAGAATTAAAAACAACTTCTTATCATTTGCTTCATGTGCATAGGTTTCCTTATGGTGTTTGTGAATGTAACAGGTAAACTTGTCAAGTTTTATGTCAAATTTATGAGCAAAATAGCATCTAAATAAAGTGTTAAACAACAACAAACAAATATACAACAAACCATCAAAATGAACACTTAACATAGTGTTTTGATGAAGGAGTTCACCCCTCCTGGGCTACGTCTCCTTGGTCCAGATTCCATGGCTTGGGCCTCTGTATTAGCTCATAATGGAAAAAGTGTTGTTTATAATGCTCTACTGCTCCTGAAACCCACTTCAATGTGCTCAGTACATCAAAATCATCTAGGAATGACTGTTTCTGAGCCAAAATTGGTCGAAAATTGAAAAAGTTATGGCCTTTTCAGTTTTCCCTAGGAAAACTCCACCAAATCTGGAGAAAATCTAGTTAACCCCGCCAAAAATGGAGTGATGTCGGATTTGTCAGACTTGCCAAAACTACCACCAAGTTAATTTGTGCTTTAATTAAGGATAAGCATGGTTTAATTAGTGTTAAACATCAGTTAGCACGTTAAGCGTGCGGTTAGCAATTAGCGTTGACTCCTCGTTTGCATTGTTGGTCACATGCGGAGGGGGCTAGCGCTCTCCTCCCCCAACCGCCACAATTTATCACATGAAATACATATCGCAACCACAACATGTTAAGTAACGATGTCACGGCATAATGGTAAGACTTTGGGTTTGTGTGGGCGAGGTCGGGGGTTCGACTTCGCCAACTTGCAAATAAACTTTTGTCACTGCATGCTGATGCTAATAGGCCCTTGGGGAGGGACACGTGGTGGCCTCCAGGCTTGCCACATGTCTCCTTCTCATTGGTCCTCCCCTGTCCAATAAAAAAACAATAACTCATCAAACTGTAGACCAATCAAAAAGTGCCACTTGGTGTGATCTCATTGGCTGCTGACCAAACCATTGACCTGCACAGCCACCTGCCATGTTAGCAGTACAGATTGCTGACTGGGCAGTGACTGTATTTTTTTTTTTTGAAAATTCCTCTATTTGGAAAAGTGGATAGAAGTCCCTATCTTTCTCATACGAACTCCATTTTGAGTGAAACGAGTTGCATTGGGACCGTATCGCCGAGATGGGCGTGGTCATTCAGTCTTTGAGCAATTATGAGCACTTTGATTTTTGAGCTA
Source organism: Pinus tabuliformis (assembly GCA_031772625.1). Classification (NCBI taxonomy): domain Eukaryota; kingdom Viridiplantae; phylum Streptophyta; class Pinopsida; order Pinales; family Pinaceae; genus Pinus; species Pinus tabuliformis. The sequence goes on along the minus strand of CM062812.1, from coordinate 428,611,571 downwards.
AATATTGATCACCTAATCTCCCCACTGGAAGCCTTTTGGACCCCAAAAGATACTATCAATTGTTTAGCAGGTGAGGGTACAACTCCCTCACCTTCTCAATCTGCATCCATTTGGCCTTAGAAGGATTTTGTCCCTTGAGTCCCACTCGAAGGTATTCGACATTCCCTCTCTTTGAAGTTCTGGTTCTTCTGTCAAGTATGAGATCTTGTTGTAGTTCATCAAGATATTCTGGTGAGAAATCATCTATTGATGGAAACTGAACATGCTCTCCTTGATCATCAATCAAAGGAGGCTCAAACAATCTCAAATTCTCAACATTAACAACAAAGTATATTTGCATATAAGGAGGCAAATCTAGCTTAAATGCATTGTTACCAATCTTTTCCAGAATTTTAAAAGGACCATAATGGATTGGCTTCAGCTTTTTACCTTCCCCTTGAAGTCTCTCTTTGCTAATATATAACCAAAATTCATCTCCAACTTGAAATTTATGATCAACACAGTGTTTGTCATGCCTTGCCTTGTAGTTGCTTTGACTCTTTTCAAGTTGTTCTTGCACTGTGTGATGTATCAACTGAATTTTCTCAATGAACTTCCTTGCCTTATCGATGTCGCTATGACCATCAATAGTGACATCTTTCTCAAAGATGAAGTCCAATGGCGATCTTGGCAAGTACCAAAAACATGCCTCAAATGGCAATGTGTTTGTGGAAGAATGCTTTGCCCTGTTGTATGCATGTTGTATGTAATGCAATTGTTCATCCCACAACTTGGGATGTTTGTTGCAATATCCTATAAGAAGATGAATGATTGTCCTATTGACCACCTCAGTTTGTCCATCTATTTGTGGATGAAAGGTTGTACTCTTCTTCAACTTAGTGTCCATCATGTCCCACAAATTTCACCAAAAATTCCCAACAAATCGAGAATAATGATCACTTAGGAAGACCAAAATAAACCCAAACATTTTGAATGAAAAGATGAGCTATTTGTTCAACTTACTTTGATTTTTACATGGCGTTAGAATACACATCTTGCTGAACCTATCTACAATTACATACAAGTAATCATGACCTTTCCTTGATAATGTAAGACCTCCTACAAAATCCATTGAGATACTCTCCCATGGATGTGAAGGTATCAGAAGTGGAGTGTACAATCCTAGTTTCCTATTGCTAGGCTTACTTATTACACACAAAGAACATCCTCTAATGAAACGAGTCAAACACGCATGGCCAATAACAATACCTTTGGAGATTTGCTATTGTCTTGCCTACACCAAAATGTCCAACAATCAATGAAGTGTGTGCCTCCCTTATGATATTGTTTCTTTTTCCCTATGGAATACATAACTTGCCCAAGTGATACAACAAATTGTTATGTACATGGTAATTTGACTTTTCAATTTGGTTTCCTTGCCTCAAGCTTGCATACACATCTTGAAAGTCATTATCATATGCATATTGCTCAATGTAACTTTCATGTAAAACATAATTGTGCTTGAGTATAATAGATGAATTTACAATAGGCCTAGAAAGCATATCAACTACCTTATTGTAGATTCCCTTTTTGTACTTGATAACCAAATGAAATTGTTGTAGAAAATCCATCCATTTGAAGTGTCGTGATTGCTACAACTTTGATTGTGACTGTAAGTATTGCAATGGTTGATGGTCGGTATGGATAATGGTCTCCTTCCCCATCAAGTAGTGTTTCCATTTTTTAACACTTTGTACCAATGCGTAAAGTTCTTTATCATAAGTGGGATAATTATTCACAACACCATTAAAAATTTCAGAATGAAATGAAATGGGTATACCATGTTGCATGAGAACTGCTCCCATGGTGTAATCACTATCAGCCGTTTGAATCTCAAATGGTTGTCTAAGATTCGAAAGAGCCAATACCAGTGCTGAATTGATCTTTTGTTTTAAAGCATCAAATGCTTTTTGCTGTATATCTCACCAATGGAAGAATTTCTTGACACTAGTCAATGCATGTAGTGGAGTTGCAATGTAAGAAAAATTAGCAATAAATTTCCTCCAATATTGTGCTACCCCTAGAAAGCTTCTTACCTCTGTAACTGTATTGGGCTTGGGCCAATTCACAATGATCTCAACCTTAGAGGGGTCTATCTTCAGCTCACCTCCTCCAACAATGTGTCCCAAATACACTAAAGAAGTCTTGCCAAATTCACACTTTGACATCTTTAAAAATAATTGTTCTTTTCTCAAGACATCAAGTACTTTGTTCACATGCATGACATGTTCATCTCTGGATTTGTTGAATATGAGAATATCATATAAGTAAACAATGAAAAAATCATCTAGAAATGGTCTCAATACATCATTCATAACACTCATGAAAGTAGTTGGAGCATTTGTAAGACCGAAAGGCATAACAAGCCACTCAAACAATCCTTGTTTAGTTTTAAATGTAGTTTTCCAAATGTCCTCTTCAGCTATTCTAACTTGATGATAACCACTTTGTAAGTCTAACTTAGTGAAATAATTTTCATACCTCAATTGATCAAGCAAATCATCAATTCTTGGGAGTCGATAACGATTATTTACCATTATCTTATTTAGTGCACGAAAATCAACACACATGCGCCAAGTCTCATCCTTCTTTGGCACCAAGACAATTGGTGAACCACATGGAGAAGTAGATGGGGGTATGATACCTTTGTTCAACAATTATTGCTTTTTCTTTTTTATTTCCATACTCTCCATGATTGACATGCGATACATGCCAATGTTTGGAAGTGGAACATCCTGCTGCAGCTGTATTTGATGTTGAATTCCCCTCTTGGGATGTAACCCCTTTGGTTCCTGAAACATCTTGCCGTGCTTGCTTACCAAATCAAACAAATCAGATTTTAACTTCTCATCACAACCTTCAAAAGATTAATAATCTATATCATTCTTTTTCTTGATCACGAGAAGCACAAATATTTTACTTGCATTTACTAGTCTCTTCATCTGCCTTGCATTAACCAAAGTAATGTTTAACTTTTTGCGATGGGCTCTCACAATATACTCCACTCCATCCTTGAGCAATTGATATTTATTCTCATGGCGATAAAATATCACTTTCCTATCATGCAAATATGGGCTTCCCAAAATAATTCCTGATATGTCAAGTGGAACTACATCTAACTCAACTTCATCAATGAATTTTTCAGTAATGGCAAACCTGAATAAGCATTTCATTGTAACCTGTAAATTTGCATTATTGATTATCCAACCCAAAGGATATGGCTTATGATGAGGTACAGTTTCAAGGTTAAGATTTTTTACCAAGTCTTCTTAAATTAAGTTCGATTATGACCCACTATCAAATAATGCATCAATATTTGTATGATTTGAAATTACCCTTACATGGAACAACTTTATCCTTGATTCTTCATTTGGAGTGTTGTTGTGACTATGTGAGGAACTAGTGCTTGCTATAGCTTCCTTTCCCTTTGTGACCATGGCTGAAATCTTGGTCTCATCACTGAAATCGGATCCAAGATCATGTTGTGTGGTAGCGGTTGTCTTTTGTTTCCCCTTATTGTTTGGTTTCTTAGGCCTTAGTTCGGGATGTAGTTTCCAACAATGGGCTTCATCATGCCCCTCTTTGGAACACTATTTGCATGTAATTTTCTCCCCTTCTTTATTTACACTTGCATTCTTATTTCCTTTCCATTTTATACCCTTCTCTTTCTCCTTACCCTTAAATGGCTTCTTCTTACTACCCTCTTCCAGAATGTTCTTTCCTCTTGCTTCAAGGTGCGTGGCTTGCACACATAACTCATCTAAATTGCTTGGATTGAACATAAGGATAGTGTGTTTTAAGTAGGAATGTAAACCCCCAATGTATTTCAATAGAGTATCTTGGGAATTCAAGTTTACTCCTAACAACAAAGCCCTTTTCCTAAACTCCTGGGTATAGTCTTGATTGTTTGGCCCTTGAGTTGCATAAAATTTTGCCAAATCATAATGGATTTTTGCATGTAGGCTAAAAAATAAAACTATATTTTAATTGAAGAAACAAATTCAACCCAAGAAATGGATATCTTACCATGTATTCACATTTCCTCTTGAGTCTGTGCTTCCCACCAAACTAGTGTTGCTCCTTCTAGCCTCAATGAAGCCAACTGGATCTTTATGTCATCTTCTTGAAGGTTCTGAATTCTGCAATAAACCTCTAATTTTCAAATCTAGTTGTCCCACTTCTTTGCATTTACCTCACCATTATACATGGGAAGTTCAAACTTAATGTCCAATTTGAGTAAGGGAGTTTTTCCTTTTGGGGTTTGTGAATGAGTATGAACAATTTTTGTGGTGGAAGTGGAAGATAATGTTGTTTGTGATGATGAGGATGATGAAGATGATGAGGAAGATGATGAAGATGGTGGATATGGAGGAGGATTTCCTCCATTACCCTTTGAATCCTTCTTTTCATCTTTTTTATCTTTCGAGCTTCCCTCTCCATGTGGAGACTTAGAACTCTCTCCAGCCATTCTAGTATTCCCATCTTTATAGAGGACTCTAACCATGTCAGTTAAATCATAGAAACCTTTCTTGAATGCTTCCTCTTCTAAAAGATCTTCAGTCTCTCTTGCTCTAGATATGATGGCTTTGGATTCAAGCTTAGCTTCTCATACTGATTGTACCTCTTCAATCTCAACTGAAGGTAAAACTTGAGGTGCTTCAAGTGCAACTGGGATTGAAACTTTGGGTGGATATTGTGGCCTTGTGGCTCTCCTTCTTCTGGGCATCACCTCAGGATTTGCAACAAATAGTTTCCCTTCTCCTCTCTGCAACTTTAACCTTGTAAGCATCACAAATTTGCAACCATTACAAACTTACTTGCACAAAACTCAAGCAATCAAGCAAATAACCTGGCTCTGATACCAAACTTGACCTGTTATTGAATGTTAGTTTTTTGGTGCTAATTTCAGAATTAAAAACAATTGCTCATCATTTGCTTCATGTGGATAGGTTTTGTTATGGTGTTTGTGAATTTAACAGGTAAATTTGTCAAGTTTTATGTCAAATTTATGAGAAAAATAGCATGTAAATAAAGTGTTGAATAGCAACAAACAAATATACAACAAACCATCAAAATGAACACTTAACACAGTGTTTTGATGAAGGAGTTCACCCCTCTTGGGCTACATCTCCTTGGTCCAGCTTCCATGGCTTGGGCCTCTGTATTAGCTCAAAATGGAAAAAAGTGTTGTTTACAATGCTCTACTACTCCTAAAACCTACTTCAATGTGCTCAAAACATCAAAATCATCTAGGAATGACTCTTTCTGAGCCAAAATTGGTCGAAAATTGCAAAAGTTATGGCCTCTTTAGTTTTCCCTAGGAAAACTCCACCAAATCTAGAGAAACTCTAGTTAACCTTGCCAAAAATGAAGCAATGTGGATTTGTTGGACCCACTAAAACTACCACCAAGTTAACCCACACTTTAATTAAGGATAAGCATGGTTTAATTAGCGTTAAACTTCAGTTAGCGTGTTAAACGCACGGTTATCAATTAGCGCTGGCTCTTGGTTTGTAGTGTTAGTCACATGCGGAGGGGTTTGGCCCACGGGTTTGGCCCTCTCCTCCCCCAACTGCCATGATTTATCACATGAAATACACATCGCAACCATAGTATGTTAAATAATGATGTCGCGGCATGGTGGTAAGACTTTGGGTTTGTGTGGGCGAGGTCGCGGGTTCAATTCTTTGACCTGCAAATAATTTTTTTTCACTGCGCACTGATGCTAAAAGGCCCTTGGGGAGGACACATGGTGGCCTCTGGGCTTTCCACATGTCTCCTTCTCATTGGTCCTCCCTTGTCCAATAAAAAAATGCCAACTCATCAAATTGTAGACCAATCAAAAAGTACCACTTGGCGTGACCTCACTGGTTGTTGACCAAACCTTTGACCTGCATAGTCACTTGCCACATCAGCAGTACAACCCGCTAACTGGGCAATGACTATTTTTTGTTTTGCGAAATTCCTCTATTTGGAAAAGTGGATAGAAGTCCCTATCTTTCTCATACGAACTCCATTTTGAGTGAAACGAATTGCGTTGGGATCGTATCGCCAAGACAGACGCGGTCATTCAGTCTTTGAGAAATTCTAAGCACTTTGATTTTTGAGCTAAATACTAATCACCTGATCAATTAATGAATAGCTTAACAAATCGAACAATGTACATAATTGATTTTCTATGTTTCTTACTACCTTTATGGTTGCACACTCCTAGGAAAAACCCTTACTCTAAGAGGAAGTTGAATCGTACCATATAATACTGGGGCCTCACTCTAACTCCTTTATATGTGATGTGCACCTTCCTAAAGTGGATGCGAATAAATTTGATGGATTTGACCTTGTTGAGAATGCAACAAGATGATGGAGCTTAGTGGAAAGAAGTCGCCTTCACTAAGTGGGCCTGCAGGCTATTTTTGGCGCAAAGTCTATTTTTAGACCTATGGATCATGGTCTATGAGTTGTAGGATGCTATTTGTGGATGATTGGTCATGTTGGTAAAAATAGATGGACTTCTATTTTTAGACATATGGGCGGTTTATATTTTTAGACTGCCAGGCTAAAAATAGAACAGTCGAATATTATTGTCTCATAATAATATTTGGACTATAAACATTATCTTATCCTCTTGGAGCACTTTAGTTTGAGCTACAGATGTGGCACATGCAGTTGTCAGAAGGAAATATGCTTTCCTTGTGGGTCAGTTGAGCTATTGCATGCAGGACTTCAGTTAGAACTCATGTGGTTGAGTTTCAGTGGAGTTGATTGTGGAGTTGATGGATTTGTGTTCAGTTTGACTTGGTTAAACTAGTTGTATTTAGTCTAACTGCAAATACACTAGTGATGAGTGATGTGAATTATTTGTTAAATTAATTCACTAATTATTAACTCATAAAGAAACTAAAGAATACATCAGTTAACTCAAGGCATTGACAGTTCAATGGAGACAGGTGTTAGAGGTTGAGATTGCTATCAGTTGTGACTATAGTTGTGCATGAGATCTTGCACAATCAGTGGGATTGAGTAATTCCAACAAGGATTGCGTGGTTCAGCCAAGGAAATACGAGTTTTCTTCAGCCATTCATCATTATTCTCTTACAGGATTGTGCAATGGAGGCAAGCAAACAGTGGAGGAGATTTGAGGCATCAGATCTGAGCTAGTTTGTGTGTAACAGGTGGAGATAGTACTGAGTACTTGTGAGGAGTATTGTACTATGTATTGTTACATGTTCTCAATCAATATAATATACAGATAGTGTGGGGTTTTTAGCTGTATGCTTTCCCCAGGTTACATACTGTGTTAATGTGTGCATGCGATTGATGTTTCATTGTTTTTAATGCTGCTAAATTGATGATCAATGTAGAGGAGGTTATGTATTATGCATGTATTCTGCAATAGTGTATAATTAGGATAATCTCTGTGAATAAGTGTCATATTATTCGAAATTTCTACATGGTATCGGAGCTGTTGATCATCAGATCTATTATTCAGAAAGTGTTTACATTTTATTTCTTCAAGCAGAGTCTGTAATCGGGCCAGGTAGCCTCTGGATTCATCCTTCCTTTGGAAGGTGAGATATCCGGTAAAATCCCATACAGTCAATCTCTGTATGAGAAATACTTTGTTCTCATGAATTTTAGATCAGAGGCGGTTGAGTTTTGAGCTAGTGGAATTCGAATTTGCAGCAGTGTTTTCTTGGTGTCAACGTTGCAATGTCTTTCAACGGATTGCGATTGGAGTATGCTCTTGAGGGCAGCTCGAACTATATTGCATGGAAGGACAGGATGGAGGCAGTGTTAGATGATAATGGGCTAAAGGAGTTCATAGAGGCTGATGTCCCAAAGCCTACTGATACTGCACAAGTTCATGCTTGGCAAAAGAAGACAACAAAGTGTCGAAGGATTTTGTTGGAGGGCGTGAAGGATGACATTGTGTCCAGCCTGCATTGAAAGGCTTCTCCATACTTGATGTGGAAAGCATTGACAGATCTATTCCAAAGCAAGAGCGACTAGAGGAAGTTGGCGCTCAAGGATAAACTTAGAAACATTAAGTGTGAGAAGGGAGATAGTATGCCCAAGTGTCTCACGAAGTTCACTCAGTGCAGGGATGAGCTGGGAAGTGTGGGGGTGACTGTCGATGATGAGGACTTGGTGAGCTTGGCTCTCCTTGGTCTTCCGAAGAGTTGGCATTCCTATCAGGACTCTGTCAATGGTCAGGAGAAATTGCCAGGATGGGAGAGACTTTGGTCAGATCTTGTGTAGGAGGAGATTAGGCGGAATACCAGGGACGGATCTTCATCAAAGGCACCTGATGAAGAAAATTGCGCTTTGGTTGCCAAAGCAAAGAAGGGGAAGTTCTCATTCCGGTGCGAAAGGCAAGAAGCAAGATATGTCCAAGGTGAAGTGCTTTCACTGTCACCGGCACAGACACTATGCCACAAATTGTCCGCAGAGGAAGAAGAATAAGCAAGCTGCTGGATCTGCAGCAGCAGAGGCTCTAGCCTCACAATTTGAGCTTGATTTTTCATTGATCGCATGCTTGGTATCAAGTGTGATGGGATTGGTATGGTTCTTGGATAGTGGTGCGTCTTTTCACATGACAGGAGATCGAGATTTGTTTTCTGATCTAGAGGAGAAAGATCTTGGAGTGCACATCGAGATGGGTGTTACACTAAAATTTGTCACCATGAATATTTGCAGTCAGTATGGCTCCATCAACAACCATATTGTCCTCCTTGGCAAGTCTTATACCTCTGCTCCTCATGTCAAACTCCAAAAAAGAGAGAAAGTCTTTAAAAGTCAATATAACTCTGGTTACGCAGTTTCTCTTACCCTTACCTGCGTGTACGCACCTCAAGTTCATAATACCTGCATACTTGTACGCTCTGTCTGTAAAGGGGTGGGTGCGTACTCCTGTAAAGGTCAAAAGGCGCAAGTTTTACTTCAAAAAACTTACTTATGGTCGATTCTAGAGCATTCTAGAAGATGGTTTGACATGGATTGAGCGCCTCCAGATGGTTCATGCATCCCAATGAAAGAGGAACTTATCCCATGAAGAGGGGAGCTATCCCTTTGAAAGAGGAGCTTATCCCATTGATGGTGGACCTGATTAACTTCCTCCAAAGCATTATAAATACAGGCATTGGGCCAGAGGGAGGAGAGGTTGAAAGCTGAACATTCCTAAGGGTAGATGCTGCTGAAATTAGGACTCCCTTATAGAGCTTGAGAGGAGAGATTCCAATCCTTTCTTAGCTTCATTTGGAAGTGGGTGAGCTGATCAAAGTAGAGGAGAACTCTTGCTGGACCCTGGGAGGGACCTGCACAACACCAAGGCACTGGTTGTAAGGTTTCTTTTGTTTCCAATTAATACAATTAAGTTCATTTTTCTCAACAAGTTGTTATATATAATTTGTTTCATAAACTCCTTGGTCTTTATGATGAATATGTTTTATTATATGAGTTATTCAGGTGCTATGTAATCATTTGCTTGTTAGTGAATGCAGGCTTCAAGGAGAAGGAGCTCATCTGGATCGGAGAGGCTTGGCTGCTACAAACAGCGTTGGACTAAAGGTAAGCCTTAAACACTTGGTTGCTTTTAGTTTAAATGCATATTTAGAGAAAGATAGTGCTTGATTGTTTTGTTTGTCACTAGAAAGCCTTAGCTTCTAGGGAGGTCGGTTTTGTCCGCAAAATTGACTCTTTCCGCATGACAAAATGGCGACTCCGCTGGGGAATCCATGGATTTGATTGATTTTTTTTTTGATTGATACTTTGATTTGAGAAAAGTTGATTTCTTTCTGGTTTTTGATTGATTGACTGTGAATTTGGGTGGAATAGCTTAGGGTTGAGTTAGTTTTTATTTTTCTTGTTTTTGAGAGCAGTACGCACCCTCTGCGTTAAGCACAGTGCGTACCTGTACGCACTTCTGCTTTGTACACAGAGCGTGGCCGCACCTGTGCAAACAGGCTGCCTGCGTACCCTGTCAAAACTTTAGAAAATTTCCATTTTTTCCTTTTTGCCTATTAGATTTTGTTTATAGTTTATTTATTGCTGCCCAGATCCACTGGTTACTTGTCAGAAGTTTTCATCTAAGCTTGTTTCATTAGCATCAAGGGTTTTAGTGAAGTTCATAGAAATTCTAGCCCTAGGTTTGATTTTTGTATTGGTCTTGTAGTGACTCTGGCTTTAGAAGTTGTAAAAACCTTGGATATCCCTGGTCTTTTCAGTCTTCTTAGGAGTTAGACCTTTCGTAAAATCACCTTTGTTTGAGAAACCTACCGTTGTGTTGTCTCTTTGCGGAATTTCGAGAAGGCTTGTTTGTTAAGCTGTGAATTTCATTCTTAAGAAAAAGAACAAAAGCTTTTTATTTTTGTTTTTGACTGATTTATGATTCTGCATGAATTAGTCCTTGGTTGAATTTTAACCGAGTAAAACATCCTGGAATTATATTTTGTAGGCTTTTACCTCATTAGATTTGCTTTTAGGTAAATTTCTCTTAGATTTTCATAGATCTTAAAATTGATTTTTGTTAAGTAGTTTTACATGCTTTGTTAAAATAGAAAAAATACAAAATCTCTTTTGAGGAAAGTTTGTTTTAGTAGCATTTGAAGTCTTTGAAAAGAGAAAGGAAGTTTTCGTGAAATAATTAGTGGTCATGTGTTGTGTGCTTTGGAAAAGATAAAGAGATTGTTTCTTTGATTTTCATTGCGAAGAAAGTTGTCTTTATAAATTTTGCATTCTCCAACTCTCTTAGCTAAGGAATTCATTGAAAATGAAAGATTGTTTTGTTTCATCCTAGGTGCATCTTTTTAGTGGATTTGAGTCAAGTCTACACACCATCAGTTTCATCTCCGCTACCTTTTGTCCTAAAGAAAAGCCATAAAAATTAACGCTTAAAGTAAAATTAACTTAGTAACTTTTTATTTACTAGGGCTCTGATACACCAACATAGATCAGGCTAGTGTCTTGGAGTAGGAGAGTAATTAACTCTCCAAGACAGTAAAAACAAACAAGTAGCTTATCTTGCGGTAGGATAAATCCAATAGTTACATTTATGCTCTGGGAAAGCTCCTCTTAAAGGAGAAGCACGAGATCATGTCCGAACCAGTGAGGGGATCAATCCTCCTTCATTGGGAACGACGCCAGATATGCACGTACTACAAATGGTAAACCTCGGATTAACCATTGTCGTGGAGCCTGGGGTCACTTGTCGGTAAACCTTGGATTATTGTCAAGGAGCCGGCAAGGGGATTGAGCTTGTTACTCTGCCCTTGCATGTGTATCGGATCGTAGACTGTTCCCCCAGGTATATTTGTTGCTGTTGGTGACCTTAGTGACTATTATCTTTAGGATTCTTCCTAAGGTGACGGTGGAGGGAAGATCCCACTGTACCTGGAATAGACGTCGGCTAGACTCACTTGGATTTTCTGGGGGGTTCACTTCACTCGAGACGGTTAAAGTGGAGGAACTTGGTCTAGTCTATTCATTAAGCAGGTTGCCGGGGTAACTGTTCCACCCGCCACTTCTGTACTGAATTTTGCGATGTTGGATTTCATCACCAACTAGTGTTTTTGGTCCGGAAGGTTACTGTTTGTGTGTGGTTTGACGCCCTAGATTCTTTAGGCGTGTGATTCGAATTTGTTTGGTTCTTTAGAGACTTTAGGCGGTTTTCTTTGAGATTTTACTTTGTTTGCGTGTGCAGTAGTTAAAAGTTTTAACTGTGGCTGAATTACCGAGACAGTCCCGTAGACTTCGGGGCCAGTCTCCTGAGGTTGTAACCGTGGCCGATTTGTTGAGGAAGTCCCGTAGACTTCGGGCCCAACCTCCTGAAGACGTCCCGGGTCGTTACGAAGGTTTGAAAGTCCTCGTAACTCCTAGTGGCAGTAAAGTAGGTTCACCTGAAGAAGGAGAGTCTTCGTTGGTTGTTCATCCTGATTACCAAACTCTAGAAACAGGTTATAATCCTGAAGCTATTTCGGTTTCCGAACTTGCTGGTAGTTTTTCATCTACTAGTGATATAGGCGAAGAACCTGAGATATCTGAACCTGTTACTCCAACATCGGGGTTAGTCTCTCCAACTTCTAGTGTTCCTGATTCACCTAGGGTAGAAAGAGTCATCACCGAAAATCTTCCTTCTGGTTTGATAGCTATTGAAGAACTTGCTCCAGAAGAAGAAATAGACATCCCTATCCCTGAAAATCAACCTACTATTGATCTAAGGGAGCGTGAATCCATTTTTTACAGTCCACCTAGAAGTACTACTTGGTATCTTTCTTTAACTAATTATTTGGACAGCTCAGGGTCAAGTTTTTCACCACCTCGTGCTCCTTATCCACCTAGAGGTCTTTATACTCCTGTAAATATGTCTGGTCAGTCGTCCATGTTTACTCAATCGCCTGAATCCTTTTTGTACGAAGGTCCTTCTGTTCCCTCTGGGTATCAGTCACTTTCTGGTACTTTTGCGGGAGCATCTCCTCAACCCATTGAACATGGGTTATTAACTGGAAACAATGGTAATAAACCGTTGAGCGTAGAAAACATTCTCATGATGTCAGGTTCTATTCCCAATTCTCAACCTCAAGGTGGCCAGTTACCGCCTGGGGGGCAGCCTCAATTAACACCTGGGGGGCAACCTCAAGGTACACAGATTGTGTCTGGGGGGCAACCTCAAGGACAGTATGTACCCATGGTGCAATACATTCCTCAAGGTCAACCCCAGACTCAATATGTACCCCAAGGTCAACCCCAATATCAATTTATACCTCAAGGTCAACCCCAGTATCAGTACATGCTTCAAGGGTATCTACCCCAAGGTCAATACTTGAACCAAGGTTTCCAACCACCCCAAGGTCAATCTTATGTTCAAGGTACGGGAAATGTACCTTTCAATTATCAATCCTACCCTCAATCCGGTTATGGATCTCAATATCCTCAACCTGTTATGGGTCAATACCCCGGAATGAACATAGTGTGGGATCCATCGCAAATTCAACAGGTGTTGTAGCCAAATGTACAGTTGTCATCTCAAACTGGACAACCCTTAGTTTCTGGTTCACCCCAGCAACCAGTCCAGTCTAATATTCAAACTTCTGTACCTTCGGTAGTTTCTCAGTTTGGGCCTATTTCGCCTCGTACTCCATCTCAAACGACTGCTGCAACTACCGCAACATCTGCTCCATCTACCCCACTTACTTCTGGAGTATCGACAGCTCCGGTTTCTACTGTTCCTGTATCTACTCCTCAGACATCTTTACCATCGTCTGGACCCACGATTCAAACTACGGTTCAGATGCCTGTAGGACAACCTGGTTTAAGTATGGTTGTCACAAGTCAACCACAATTCACTTATCAACCGTACCAGGGATAGTACCAATTCGGTCTTGCTGTCCAGCAACCAGTTTACCAGTATCAACCGTATCCTGGGTACACTTATCAACAACCACAGCAACCCCAGTACGGTCCGGTTAATCCTGGTTTTCCAGGAGGATACAGTATCCCGAACGCGATTCCCATTCCTAGTTATCCTGGATATCCTCCTCCTGGGGCTGGTATAATGACTCAGAGTTTTAGGGATCCTAATCGGCAGCTACCGTTTATCGCAATTTTGGATTTACCAGACTTGTCACGCCTGACGAACGATCCAATTAATTATCTTCCGTTTTGGCCGCCAATGCAAATAAGTTGCCCAGTGACATTCCCAAGTTTGAAGGTAAATCTGGAGAGGACTCGTTGAATCATGTGATGACTTACCACCTCTGGTGTGCCTCTAATTCCATCTCGGATGATTCGATCCGCTTACGTCTTTTCCAGCGCACTCTCATTGGTCTTGCGGCCAAGTGGTATATTGAGTTACCATGGGCCTCGTTTTATAATTTTAGCCAGTTAGCTACCTCGTTTTTAACTCATTTTCAGTTGTCGGTCAGATATGATAATGGCACGGAGTTACTAACTTCATTAAAACAATCGACGTCCACATATATTTCCGATCATATTCATGAATGGAGACGTCGAAGGCGATTAGTGAAAGTTTTTATCCCGGACCAGATCTTAGCTGAATGGTTTGTTAAACCATTTTTACCCAAGATTACTGAAGACGTAGCTAAGGCCGGAGTAGTTACTGAGGAGCAAGTGATTGCTCAAGCGCAATACCTTGACTTACTTTATACTCAGTAAGGTACGTTACACGAAAAGATCCCAGATCTTCCTAAGTCAAATCAAATCGCTGCAGCTCCTTCAGGGTCTCATGCTGCTGATGGCATGATTGGTACGGTGAACACTAAAAGCAAGAAGAAATCCTCCAAGAATTCTTCTCCTATGATAACCTTGCCTGATTCCCCGACAGGAGATTCTTCCGCTGAGGTTTCCGCCGATATTCACGCTGTAGAGTCATCTACAGCTAAATCCAAATCCGGTGGGAAAAAGAAAGGGAAGAAGAAGAATAAAGCAAACAAAACTCCAAAGGAGAAAACTGAAAAGTCGGAAACCAATGACGAAAAACGCAAACCTCGATATCCTTGTCTTATTTGTGAAGAAGAACACTTTACAAGAGACTGCCCTCATCGAGCAGAGGTTGCGAAAATCGTCAAAGGTTCCCAAACTCCTGCTGTTTTGAAGGATCCATTTCCAAAGCAGGATAGTAAGATGATAAGTTCTTCCTCGAGTGCCAATGAAGAACCCATATTGATGATGCCCCATGTAAGGATTGCAACTCGATCGCAAGATTATGGTAGTAAAAGTCCTATTGATGGCAAAGAAGCAGAATCTTCTCATTCTAATCCATCAACCTCAGCTCCTGGTTCCGATCCACTACAGATCGAGAAGCCTAACCCAGAATTAGTAATCAAACCGCCCGCCAAGGTTGTACTTCGAAGGTCTGCTTTCAATCCACATGCGAGAGCAGCCCGGAATTATAACATTGTTGAGGACTTAGCTGTTTCACCCTCAGCAATGTCAGCTTTGGAAGTGCTGCAATCATGCCCAGCACAGCGAAAATTACTTTTGTCGGCTATAGGAGCTATTGATGTTCAGGACCCGAACCTAATAATCTTTGATC
This sequence comes from Pinus tabuliformis, assembly GCA_031772625.1. Taxonomy (NCBI): domain Eukaryota; kingdom Viridiplantae; phylum Streptophyta; class Pinopsida; order Pinales; family Pinaceae; genus Pinus; species Pinus tabuliformis. The sequence continues at coordinate 428,596,483 of CM062812.1, read as the reverse complement.
TAGAAAATAGTACACCGCGTTTACCTCATCAAATGGCTTTCCATATCCCAGTGATAGTAAAAAACAGGCCTATTCATCGGACTGTAATTGATGAGGGAGCTTCAACATGTATTATGTCGATACAGTGTTGGAGATCGCTTGGTTTTCCTTCACTAAATCAATCCCCGACAATTCTTAAGGCCTTTGATGGCCGTGGGTTTCATCCTTTTGGCATTCTACAGGATTTGCCTATAGGGGTTGAAGGAAAATCCGTTAGTCTAGATGTGGAGGTGGTTGATGCCCCTCTAGACTACAACCTTCTCTTGGGTCGAAGTTGGTCTTACGCTATGACAGTGGTCGTTTCATCGGTCTTCCAAGTAATAAAGTTCCCACATAATGGAAAGATCGTAACAATAGACCAGCTGGCTTACTTTTCATCCGACCCATCCTCTTCAGAGAGTATTCAACATGTCGGTAAAACGACTATCCCTTATAAGGATGTTGGAGTAGGATTAGTTAAAGATGCCGGTTTACTGGGAACTTTTCCTTTTCCTCCTATCAACGCATTGTCTTCATTTGCATCCATTCATATGATTACATCAGACACCATTATTTATGATGATCCTTGGATCGTTCCTTCTGAATCTGAGATAGACTCATTTGGTGATGCTATGCCTTTGAGTCCATATGAAATTGCCTATGAAGCCGTGCAGTCTTTTACCGACCCGCGTTCAACCAAAATAGACTTAATGAATGTGGTCTGTGAGGAATCACTTTTCACATCAACCTCGGAGTTAATAGCGTTTCCCGAAGTTGTTTCATCTGACGAGCAACTTCGTGAAGTCCTGTGTGTAGACGATTTACCATGGGAAGATCTCCATCACATATCTTCGTTTTTACCTGAGGATAATCATTTTGAAAATGATTTCTCATCAATTTTTACAGCTGAATATGTCAAGGAAGCTCAGAATCACATGAAACATCCTGATTCAGAGCTGAATTTGGGAAATATCTCTCGAACTATTCCCATTGACATTTCGGTTAAGCTTGGAATTGTTGAGAACATTCATATAGGTGCCTTGTGTACAGATGATGAAATTCAGACATACAAGGCCCTATTTCAAGAATTCTGCGACGTGTTTGCCTGGTCCTATGAGGAAATGCCAGGAATTGATCCCGCAATTGTTGTTCATGAGATCAAGACTTACCCGGATGCTAAACCCGTCTGGCAACGTTTGCGTCAGATTCACCCACGAAAAGCGGCTGCAATTAAAGCAGAAGTTGAAAAACTGTTGAAAGCAGGTTTCATTTATCCGATCCCGTTAACGGATTGGGTATCGAATATTGTTCTGGTTAACAAAAAACAGGGAACAATAAGAATATGCATCGATTATAGGGACATTAATCGAGCTTGTCCAAAGGACAACTACCCAACACCCTATATCGATCAAATAATTGATGATTGTGCCGGCAACGAAATATTTTCCTTTATGGACGGCTTTTCCGGTTACAATCAAATCAATATTCTACCTGCCGATCAACCAAAAACGGATTTCATTTGTCCATGGGGGACATTTGCTTATTGCAAATTGCCTTTTGGGCTAAAGAATGCCGGAGCAACTTTTCAAAGGGCGATGTCTTATGCGTTTCATGACATCAAACATATTGTGCAACCGTATCTCGATGATTTGCCTGTTCATTCATTACATCGAGCTGATCACCTTGTCCATTTACGAGCAATCTTCTTGAGGTGTAGGCATTATCGTATTCGGTTGAACCCACACAAATGTGTCTTCTGTATAGAAACGGGTCGATTACTGGGATTTGTAGTTTCGAAAGCCGGCATTCGCGTCGATCCCTCGAAGGTAGAAGCTATCATCAAATTGCCTCCTTCGAGTCTTCGCCAACTCCAAAGTTTGCAGGGGAAAGCAAACTTTTTACGATGATTCATTCCTAACTACGCCGAGGTTACAAAGGGTTTTACACGGTTGTTGAAACAGAACGCTCAATTCTCTTGGGATGAGATAGCTCAAAAATCTTTTGATGCACTCAAACACGCGTTGACCCATGCACCGTTGTTGCATCCTCCCAACTACAACTAGGATTACTTTTTGTACCTTGCCGCCGCTCATTCCACCATTGGGATGGTCTTAGTTCAGGAAGACGAATTCGGAACGGAACATGTGATATATTACCTTAGTCAGACGTTAAATCCAACTGAGCTAAAATACTCACATGTGGAGAAATTGGCATTGGCAGCCGTTCAAGCTGTCCAACGTTTTCGTCACTACATTTTACTTCGTAAAACTACAGTCATTTCGGATTGCAACCCTATGATCTACATTTTGACCAAACAATTGCTAGGGGGCAAGTACTCTAAATGGATTGTTATCCTGCAGGAGTTCGACTTGGAGTTTGAGAAATCTAAGTCTAAGAAATCTTTAGTTTTCGCGGAGTTAATGTGTGACTTCCTGCGTGCTGACACGGAAACTGTGGCAGAGGAGCCCATTGCGGACGAATCTTTGTTTCTAATCAACACTTTAGATTCATGGTATGGGGATATGCCAGCTTGGTTTGCGTCACGATAGTTCAACTCCTTATTATCCACAAGCGAATGGTCTGGTTGAGTCCATCAACAAAGTTTTAGTTATCATGATCCGACGAATCATTGGTATTCATCGGTCGAATTGGCACAACATGTTATTTTCAGCGCTTTGGGCGTACTGAACCTCAGTGAAAACATCAACAGGGTTCACTCCTTTCCAACTAGTTTATGGTTTGGAAGCTGTGCTACCCATTGAATGCGAAATCCCGTCACTGCAAATGGCCATCGAGTTACTTCCAGCTACTTCTGAAGAGGAGAAGCGTTTATTATACTTAGCTCAATTAGATGAGAATCGACGTGATGCTGCATTGGCGATCGAGACTCACGCAAAACGTATGAAAGCTCAGTATGATCGAAATGTGACCCCTCGAAATTTTTCGGAAGGAGACCTAGTGTTATTATATGATCAAGCTAATGATAAATTAGGTGCTGGAAAATTCGTTCCTATGTGGCATGGGCCCTATATTGTCAAGAGAAAGCTAGTAAAAGGGGCCTATGAGCTGGTAGACTTTGACGGGGACTCTTTGGGTAAACCCAGAAATGGACTTTACCTAAAGAGGTATTATGCTTAAAAGATGGGTATGGAGATCTTTAGTTAGGTTAGTTTTTCTTTCTAGCTGGTGTGTTTGTTAGTTTAGATAGTGTGCTTAGCTTAGAGAGTGTGTTTTTCGTCGTTATTCTGGCTTATCTTGGTTTTACTCTTGATATTGCAGATGTCGATGCCTCTCCAAACATACATTGGTTTCGCTGATGGTGCTTGTCGTAGTACACAAAATATCTCTTCCGCAGCTTGGGTTATCTATTCGCCCTCTGACGAGTTAGTTTCTATGCATGGGGTGAGCCTCGGTCAAACAACAAACAACATTGCAGAATACAGTGCAGTGATTGAGTTATTGTCTGAATCTATTTCATTTGGGATTCGGAGTTTGATAGTGAGGTTAGATTCTAAACTCGTTGTATTACAACTTAATAGAGTATATGCCATTAGAAATCCAGTGTTATTAAGGTTATTTTTGAGAGTGCGTCTCTTGGAGCGTGAGTTTGATTACATTGAATATCAACATATTCCAAGGTCTTTAAATACATTAGCAGATGCAATTGCTTCTCGAATGTTAAATAGACATTTGCAATAATCATACATGTAAATTTAAAACCATTCCATAACATGATTTACAAGATAGGCCGGTGTTGGGCTCCAAAAATGGCACTCATTACCATACATTTTTCACTTATGCTTCCATTATTTCGCTCACTATTCATCACCTTGTCACTCCATTTTTCCTACTATTCACCATTAATGGGTCTCATTCATATTTTCCAAATATTGTTTATTTTTAAGCATTTTTGAGAGAAATTCTTGATTAAATATTAGAAAATAATATATTTTACTTTATATATGGAAAGTGGGTTGTTTTGGTGACATGTGTAGGTTCCAAGGAAGTTTCCAAGACACCTTTATGTGGCCTTGAATGATCAAATTCGAATTTGATAAGATAAACCTCATGGAAAAGATCATGGAGAAGATCATGGACCTCATGGAGGATAGGGTTATGTGTCTAGATGGTTGAGAAATGTATGGAACTAAAAGAGAGATTAATGGATCATCATTATGAGTTTGTTATCTCCTCTCATTGTATAAATAGGAGTACCTCCTCCATTCCAAGAGAGGACTCTTAGAGTATTGTATCCAATTGATGATGGAATAGAATAAGGCTTCATTTTTCATATATTTTCATTATGTAGTTTTAGATATAAATTGTGTGAATGTAGGATATGAATTTATGTAGTTTTAGATATAAGTTTTCTTAATGTAGTATATGGAATAATTTGTCTTGTTCTTAGGAGAATTGAGCTCACTCTAAAAGGATGAGAGAAACATGTTATTTCATATTAGATCTTATTTCATTTAATTTCTTATATGTTTGAGGATTTGATTTGTTTATGATTGATGAATGAGTTTTAAATTAGAATCTTACCAGCATATGAGAGAACAACCAAGAGTCTAAGTTAGACTCTCTCTCCATTTGATTTGCATGATAATTAAAATTCATTCTTTTGCTTTTATGTTTCAAGTATCATATGAGGAGATACCAAGAGTCTAAGTTAGGCTCTCTCTCCATTGATTTATATGGTAATTGAAATTCATTCTTTTATGCTTTTAAGTTTTAAGTTGTTTCATTTCTTATGCTTGTGAATGAATCTTAGTTTAGTTTGGATTAGTACATGAGAGGACAATCAAGAGACTAAGTTAGTCTCTCTCTCTACTTGAATCTGAACAATAACTAAGTTCATTCTCTTGCCTTCATTTCAGTTTCTGGTTTTATGAATGATTTCTCTATGATACTGTAGGGAAGGACAACCCAGACCTCCTTAGTTAGGAGCCTCTTCCCTTGCATATTGTATTGAATCATAAATCATTTAGTTAGACATAGAGTTAGTTGCCTACTCCTGCATATATTGTGCTGGCATCATCACAAGCTTACGAGTTTCCCTGGTCGATAATTTATGCAACAATTTAAGTCCAATAAATTGCCCAACATTTTGGCGCCGTTGCAGGGGATGGTGCTAAGGGATTAGGCATTAGAAATTTAATTTAGTACTAGTATTTTTCTTTAGACAAAATAACTTGTGAGACCTGGTGATAGCAGGATCTTCACAAAGAAGTTTAAGTTTGAGTTTTTTTTATGGTTTAGTGTTTAGTTAGTTTTAAATTTTGTCTTTTCAAAAACACCCCCATGCATGAATAAAAACGAATCAATCGATTAGTATGCTCTCTTCCTGCGCTTCGTGCGATCAGGAAGATCAGAAAGTCTATTGATTTTATTCAAATAAAAATACTCTTGCTGGAGACCTAATTTGCAGAAAAACAATAAAGAATTTTGTGAATGAAAAAAAAAAAAAAAACATCTTTAAATTTTTTAGATGAAATTTAGTTTTTTAATTTTAGATTTAAAAAATAAAAAATAAAACATTTAGTTTGTTAGTTTTAGATTTTTAAAAAATAAAAAAATTAGTTTTTAATTTTAGATTAAAAAAAAATAAAAATCCACAAAATAATAATACTATATGTATCATAACATATATTATTATTGTTATTAAAAAAAAAAAAAAAAAAACACTAACCATTTTGTTTTTGTTATTTTTAGATATTAAAAAAATTTAACCATTTTCTGTTGTGTTTTAAAAATAAAAATAAACAAAATAACCTTGTTTTTTTCTTTTTCCTTGTTTTTTTAGATATTTAAAAATGCAAAATATTTAAAAAAAAACAACTTTTTGAAAAAAATGCAAAATATTAAAAAAAAAAAAAAAAAAAAAATATTAAAAAAAACAACAACTTTTTGGAAACTAACCATTTTTATTAGATATAAGTTTAATTTCATTAATTTTATTTATTAAAAAAAAAATAAACTTAAAAAATAATGAACGTCATGGCCATCACAATTTAAACCTGTTCATTTATTGAATAAAAAAGTCAGAGAAGAATTGCAGTTTGACCATGATTTTGACTTGATTTATGGCGGAATTCTTGGACTTTGCAGTGATGCTACTGCTGGTGTGTTCTATGCTTATGATGAAAACCCCATATTTGAGATATCTGTGCATGATGAAGGCCAAGATATGTGGCAGGTTTATTGTTGAAGGAATATGCTGCTGCTTTAGAGCACTCTAAGAATGCGCCAGATATCGTGGCCGGCAATGGCACTACGACGGTCGTGGTCATTGTGAGGGCGATCTTGAAGCAGTACATGAACTTGCGTCCTTGCAAGTTTGAGCTAAGCGAAGCTTAGCATTTTTCAAGGGATTTTGTGGGAATTCAATTGCAACCATTATCGCCGGTGTCAAATCAGACCAATTCGTGGGAACATCATACTACAAGCCCTTCGACATCATGCTTGACAGCTTCTTCTGCAGATGCTGGAAGTCCACGGGAGCAAAAACGTCATACAGATGATGGAACGAAATGTGTCTCACCAGGGTCATCATCTCCAAGCCATATTTGTTTTGGATCAGTTGTACCTGTCTTACTTCCTCCTGTAGACACGATGCCAATTATCACTAACTCAGTTCCAGATTGTATGTCCCAAGCTATGAAAAGTGCGGCCATTGGAAGAGTTTATTATGCAACTCTAAGTAATGGCAAGGCTGCAGCAATTAAGAAATTGGATACTAGCAGCCAGCAAGAGTCTGATTCTGATTTTCTGGCGCAGGTATCAATGGTTTCCCTCGGCAGAATTTGGGGTCTCACCTTCACAGTGTCATCAAGCAAGACGTCCTCCCAATAAATTGCAGTCTTAGGGCGACATCGTCGATAACATTCTGCACGACTTTATACTTTGAGAGGGTTCAGCTGTCCAGCTCCAGGCTCCAACGCCATCCGATCGCTCCAACTCGCGGACAGGTCCGACCAGAACGTCCCAACAGCAGCAACCACTTCTTCAACATTAGTTGTGTCGACACGTTTCTGCTTGAAAGTTGCAGTCTGGTAGAGAGGTGTGCTTAGAGCGCCATATGGGTCAAAAGAATTGCTAAAGTTCACAAGAATTGAAGAAACACTCAACTCTTTTTCTTGGACACCTGTATGCACAATTTCACACAAAGCAGCGGACGAATCCTCTGCAACACAATCTGTGTCATTGTTAACAACGGCAGCCATTGCCAGCTGAAGTTCCTTGTCACTGCTGCACCTGACCAATACTGTTGTCAAGCTGCGATTTCTACACAACTCGGGAGACCAACGGGATCTACTCGAAGGTAAGTTGAGGATAAAGCCCTGGCCGATTTGTGAATTGCGTTGCTTCAATCCATGCATCACCAAGTTCTGCGCTGCGGCCATGGGCATGGATGACTAAGGAATTTAGTAAAGAACCCTGACGAGCAGCGCCTCCATATCCCTTCACCTGCCAGCATGCATGTCTTGTTTGGATTTTGTTTCCATTTTTAGTTTAAACTCGTTTTGTATTTATTGTAATATATTATATTTTTATATTTGTTTATATTTATATATTTTCATTTAAGATTGGATTTATTTTGATTTATATTTGTATATTTATAGTAATAATTTTGATTTGTTTTGATGTTTTTAGATTTGTATTTGTATATATTTAATAATAATTGATTTGATTTGATTGATAAATAATGATTGACCTGTATTAATATAAATTATGATTGTATTCGTATATTAATTATATTAATATATTAATATGTTCTAATTATATTAATATGGTTAAAAAAACATTTTTATTTTATATTTATTTTTAGTTAAAAAATTGGATTTTCTTTAAAAATAAAAAAAAAAAAAAAAATACTAACTTCATTTTAAGGTTTTCCTAAATAAATTTTGTTGATTTTACAATTTTAAAAGAAAATTGAACTTGAATAATAAATTAAAAAATTTATGTTTTTAATTTATTGTTTAAAAAAAAAAAAGTAAAATCAACATAAAAAATGATGTTTTCATTTATTAAAAAAAAAATAATTCACAAAATTCACGCACACTTGAAAATAAAGAATGGAAGCATAATTTAAAAGAACATTTGGTGGATTATTTAAATGCTGACTAACTTGTTTAGAGTTGGCAAATTGATATTGTTGTATGCTTTTATAACGCACTAATCTGCAGGGCACAACAAATCCATGCACAGAAGTCAGCTGACACAAACAGGGAGTATTACTTTTCATGGTTATTTTCACAAATGGATTGATATTAATATCATGATTAAGTCAATTTTAATACTTTGTTTGTCCTTAATTTGATTTATTTGGTATAAAATTTTTGCGTAAGAAACATGAAGCAACTGGCCATTTCTTCATGAGCACACTTATGTTTTCTTTGTACCAAGTTTTTTTAACAGGTTACAGGATAATCAAGTGATCATAAGGAGATTACATTGTGCGCACAAATGGTCATCCAAAGACTAAGTCATGAAGAATTCTAAAGACAAATCCATGTCCACGACCATTACTTTGCACTCCTTTTTTTGCAAAAGATTTTCCACCAATTGTCAAGCCATAAAAGCATACCATTTCCACGTCCATTTTTCACAGCAAGAATTCTTATTCATACACCATGCATTTCCTTATTGTCATTTTCCATGTCAATACCATTCCCCTTCATTTCCACCAATAAAACTCTGCTTGAGTCAAAGTCCTAGAGTCTATGTATCATTGAAGAAACACCTAGAGGCTTGCATGCCTTAATGGCAAGTACTCTTGCCAATGAACAATGGGAGTACATTAATATCCCTTGTTCGTTGGATCTTGTAGGTGACTCGACTACAACAAATTTATTCGTACCTACAAAGATGTGTTAGGCATCCTGACTCCCATTGGAATCAATGGTGGGAGCTCTTGTGTTGGCTAGGGGCATTCATTAACGGCCACTAAGTCAACAACTTCTTGCTATGTTCGACATTGACACATTTAATCACATAGTAAGATTTGTGCCATCGAGCGTTGAAGACATGAAGACCCATATTTTGTAGCCGATGAAGCCAATTTCCATTCATTGTATACATTGTATTTCACTTGAGGACAAGTCAATAAATAAGGCTGGGAGGAAAATGTAACTTCTATATTTTGTATACCTTCCAAGCCTTATATATTTTCAACCATATTCAGCAGACTCATCAGATTCATCATCCAGCAGCAGATACAACTTTCAACCATGTTCAACAGACTCCTCAGATTCATCTTTCATCCACAACTTGAAGAAGAAGCTTCAGATCAGAATTGTGGCAGCTGAACATGCATGATTCATCCACTTCCTTAGGTAAGTAAGGTATCATGTTTTCTAACCTTTAATCTTGAAATTCTTTTTAGAAGCTAAAATGATGATATTTGGAAAATATTCCACTATTTCACTATTTCCTTTCTCATTTAAAATTGCCAAAAACCATCAGTTGGGGAGGGGGGAATTTCACACTTCATTCTTTTTCCTCATTCATATTACATCTTAACCCACATAGTCTTCCCACAATAAAAACTACTACAAAATGATGAGCATATGATTGATCTCAACAAAGTAAATAATGATTGAAAACACAAGAACCAATCATTAAAAAGAGATCTCAACAAAGTAAATAATGATTGTAAACACAAGAACCAATCATTAAAAAGAGATCAAAGTAAATAATGATTGTAACACAAGAACCAATCATTAAGAAGAGATCAAAGTAAATAATGATTGTAACACAAGAACCAATCATTAAAATATGTCAATACTTTGCAAACAAATAAAAGTTATCCAAAGATGTGCAAAGTTAAAAGGAAGTCCATGATTGAAAGATGTTTGTTACACAAGAACCAAACATCTTGTAAAAGGAAGCTCATTTAAGAATCAAATCAAATAAGTCATTGTAGTAGCTTGCATGAGGACATGCAAGAACTTCAGTTGGGGAGTATGTTGGGCTCCAAAAATGGCACTCATTACCATACATTTTTCACTTATGCTTCCATTATTTCGCTCACTATTCATCACCTTGTCACTCCATTTTTCCTACTATTCACCATTAATGGGTCTCATTCATATTTTCCAAATATTGTTTATTTTTAAGCATTTTTGAGAGAAATTCTTGATTAAATATTAGAAAATAATATATTTTACTTTATATATGGAAAGTGGGTTGTTTTGGTGACATGTGTAGGTTCCAAGGAAGTTTCCAAGACACCTTTATGTGGCCTTGAATGATCAAATTCGAATTTGATAAGATAAACCTCATGGAGAAGATCATGGACCTCATGGAGGAAATCATGGAGGATAGGGTTATGTGTCTAGATGGTTGAGAAATGTATGGAACTAAAAGAGAGATTAATGGATCATCATTATGAGTTTGTTATCTCCTCTCATTGTATAAATAGGAGTACCTCCTCCATTCCAAGAGAGGACTCTTAGAGCATTGTATCCAATTGATGATGGAATAGAATAAGGCTTCATTTTTCATATATTTCCATTATGTAGTTTTAGATATAAATTGTGTGAATGTAGGATATGAATTTATGTAGTTTTAGATATAAGTTTTCTTAATGTAGTATATGGAATAATTTGTCTTGTTCTTAGGAGAATTGAGCTCACTCTAAAAGGATGAGAGAAACATGTTATTTCATATTAGATCTTATTTCATTTAATTTCTTATATGTTTGAGGATTTGATTTGTTTATGATTGATGAATGAGTTTTAAATTAGAATCTTATCAGCATATGAGAGAACAACCAAGAGTCTAAGTTAGACTCTCTCTCCATTTGATTTGCATGATAATTAAAATTCATTCTTTTGCTTTTATGTTTCAAGTATCATATGAGGAGATACCAAGAGTCTAAGTTAGGCTCTCTCTCCATTGATTTATATGGTAATTGAAATTCATTCTTTTATGCTTTTAAGTTTTAAGTTGTTTCATTTCTTATGCTTGTGAATGAATCTTAGTTTAGTTTGGATTAGTACATGAGAGGACAATCAAGAGACTAAGTTAGTCTCTCTCTCTACTTGAATCTGAACAATAACTAAGTTCATTCTCTTGTCTTCATTTCAATTTCTGGTTTTATGAATGATTTCTCTATGATACTGTAGGGAAGGACAACCAGGACCTCCTTAGTTAGGAGCCTCTTCCCTTGCATATTGTATTGAATCATAAATCATTTAGTTAGACATAGAGTTAGTTGCCTACTCCTGCATATATTGTGCTGGCATCATCACAAGCTTACGAGTTTCCCTGGTCGATAATTTATGCAGCAATTTAAGTCCAATAAATTGCCCAACAGCCGATAATAATGATATATATAGATAGGAGTGTGTCAAAAAATATATCGTCTTCGATCATAGGTTGAAAAACACCTTATGATCGGCAAAAATGATAAGTACAAAAAACCAAAATGTCACATGTGTCTACAAAACGACCATCCAATCACTGGTGATGATCTCTATATGACACCACTGCACGGGCTACCTTACACAAGAACCTCCTAAAAGGTCCTGGGACCCCGACTACATAGCGCTGAAGCCTGATAGGAATATCATCTATGGTAGTCTCCGGTATATCTGCTGTAAGACGCTCTAGGTCACTTTCCAACTCAGCTAAAGTCTCTGTGGCCTTGTCCTGTGGGGCCAGTGCCGCTGCAATTGGTAGTCTCCTCTCGAAAGGCCGGAGATTGGCTGGACGTCGTGGGCCTACATCTGCATTTTGAAAATTATTACTATCAGTTTTGAGATGATATAAAAACAAACAAAAAAATAGATAGTTTAAAAAACTTGTGGAAAATGAAGTTACCTGTATCATCCCATTGTTCTCTCGGTGGAAGAACCATGTCTGGATCTCCACGAAAATCAACTCTGGCATAAGGAAAATCCTGTATAGAAAAGACCTGGTCTTCTAACCAGTGAAAGTACTCCGGAGTAAATCGAACAACCTCCGTTCCCTCATCAGGATGACGGGCCATAACCGCAACCCATCGCATCAATTTGGGCTCTCGAGGAAGCCCAACACCAACAATGAGCTGCTGTGGGATCATCATCGGAACCCTCTCTAAGCCAAAACTCACAACTAAAGGCCCATAACCAAAAGTCTTTAGTTGTCCGTTTTTGGCTCTAGTTAGTTGGCCTTTTACATTAGCCAACACAGCATCACACCAGTTGAAAATGGTACCTCGATAGCAATCAATCGCCATCCGCATCTGGGATCTAGTGGCAATGTGTAATGCGACAGCCCCGCAAAGTCTGGTAACTGTAAAGGCAATCACCATAAGTTTAGGGCGGGATATAGTTTTGATCTCTATCCCCTTCTCCCGAGTCTGAGTGTTACACCACTCTAGTCGGAGACTAGCGATGGATTGGCCACCCGGCCTAGTCGCGAAAAGAGTCAAGTGTTCGCCTCTCTTGGGCAAACCAGTGAGAAAGTAGATATCTGCGGGCTCCATCTCGAGCTGGTGCCCTCCAATATAAAAACACTGGTCCTGAACTTTCCATCTTTCTACCAACCACTCTAGAAAGCTCACTTGGGCCCTCATGCCAGGTATGGCCCAGTATTTATAAAGGCCGCATGCCTTCAAAGCATCAATTGACGATTGGTGATTAATGGCGGCCAAATCAACATCTTCGTGCTCTCTCTCGCGCCAATCAAGCATGGTGAACAATCTACACACCATAAAACATCCATTAGAGTTCATAAAATCAAAAAAAAATTGGTCCATTTTGGAGGGTTTAGGGTTTAAAAACTTGTTGCGCGGAGTACGCACCCCGCCTTTAGGAACAGAGCGTGGGTACGCAGGGTCCCTGAAGGCAAGGTGCATACTCCCGACATTTTTCCAACTGAAAAAATGTCGAGGTACGCGGGTCCCTAGTGTGGTGCCTGCGTACGTCGAGAGGCGGTCTTTGAAACCCCAAAGCCTCCAAAAAATGAAATCTAGGGCCTTAAAAAGAATTCTAAACGGATGAAACTAAAGAGGAGGATGTCGAAAATTACCTGGAAGAGACGGCGTTCGGTTTCGACGGTCGGATTCTCCGCAATGTCCACAGGAAGTTTCTTGCCAAAAGCCCTTTTTCTCTCCTCAACAGTAAAATGGTAAAAATGAATTGGTAAAAGCCCTTTTTATAGGTTTTTTGGGTAAATAAATGGTAAATTTGTTTACTTTTCACCATGAAAAGGTATTTTTCAAAGTATTTTTATCAATCTTCAACATGTATGAGTAATGTGTTGGTTTTTGTGCAGGATAAAGGATTTTCAGGGAAAATTGTCATTTTTTACAAACAAAAACATCAGAGTCATCTTTAAGCCCTTTTCTGACTCCTAAAACATGAAAAGATTGACGAGCGTTTCTTTTACACTCGTTAAAACGGAACTAAAATACAGTCCTCTTATAGCCATTTTCTGACCGTAAAAACATGAAAAGATAGCCGGATTTTTGTCGTTTCAAATTCGATATTGGAAATAAAACGACGTGTCCTTGATCGCTTTTTACTTTTCAGATCAGAGACACTAATCATGAAAGTACTCCTTGGTCGTAAAGATCAAGCGGTTCTCTCAAGTATTATTTTATACTTTTTCAGGCTTGGGAGACACAAATTTACGAAAAAGGTCAACCCTGGAGTCTTCTTAAGTTTTTTCAGACTCTAAAATTGAAAAACATCGAGTTTCTCCTATACTGGACTCGTTAAAATTTCACAGTAAAGGACTTGTTCGATTACAAACAGGAACGGACCACTCCTTCTTAGGGTTCGAATCTAAACTAAGTTGGACTCATCCGAAGGATGAGCTTATAATCAAGCAAATATTATCCTCCTCAAGCTTGTAAAAAATAAAGAGGTACTTGCTAGAAATGGTGGGGGAAAAGAGAGAAAAATGAGCCTATTTGTTATCCTTTGTCTCAGAAAAACCTTATCACCACTCTTGAACACGACACTTTTCATTCACCTGGGTAGGGAAATCCTTTACCTAACAGTTGATCAAACCACATTGAAAATCTTCAGCCGTTTTCTGGGTATTAACTTTGGGTCAATTGTCACCAAGCCATCTGTTGTGTTGTTATGTGTTCAAGAGGTCACTGCAAATAAACCATTCATCTGCAAAATATATGTCATCCATCTTGACCATCCCTGAGTCAGTCCTTACAGCTACATTTCTTCAACTTGATCTATGATTTCGTGTTGTGGGCTTGCCTGCAACGGATCGCTTTCTATCGACATCAGCACATTATCTAGAAAGATGATCTAGAAATCGTCAGTACCTTGAAATCTTCATGCATCAATGGCAGGTTTCTCACCTTTGACGACAGTTTACATCATTGACTTTTGATCGAAGGATTTTGTGACATGTTCGACATCAACACATTCATTCACATCTCATGGATTGTACTGGGTACTTTGAGAACCATTGACATCACTGGTGGTCTCTCTCACACTTGTTAACAATTTACATCATTGACTGGTAATCAAGTGGTTTCTACCATGTTCGACATCAACTCATTTATTCGCATGGATAGAATCGTACTATTTCAGGAAGTAGAAATGAAGACCCTGGATCTAGTTTCCGCCATCCAGGCTGCGAGGAGTTTTGTATTCATTATATAGTAGACTAATTATAAACAGATGGATGCGTCCATACTGTGTCTACATGTGTCTATGATTATGATGTACTGCGAAATCATTCCTATATCAGAGCAGTAGTTAGTTTGTTAGTTAAGTTTTTGATCTGAGTATGGGAATGCCTACCTCAGCGATGATATGATCTCATCTATGTATTTTGCGTTGAATATTTGCAGTTTCCAACTGGGCTCTCCACAAGATAATCCTCGAAATGATAAAGTGCTTCACCCTTCCTAGATGATATGAAACCCTAATCTACTACAGACCTCGCACTTTAGGGGGCAATTTGTTAGACTAAAATTTGTCACCATGACTATTTGCAGTCAGTATGGCTCCATCAACAACCATACTATCCTCCTTGGAAAGTCTTATACCTCTGCTCCTCATGTCAAACTCCAAAAAAGAGAGAAAGTCTTTAAAAGTCAATATAACTCTGGTTACGCAGTTTCTCTTACCCTTACCTGCGTGTACGCACCTCAAGTTCATAATACCTGCGTACTTGTACGCTCTGTCTGTAAAGGGGTGGGTGCGTACTCCTGTAAAGGTCAAAAGGCGCAAGTTTTACTTCAAAAAACTTAATTGTGGTCGATTCTAGAGCATTCTAGAAGATGGTTTGACGTGGATTGAGCGCCTCCAGATGGTTCATGCATCCTAATGAAAGAGGAACTTATCCCATGAAGAGGGGAGCTATCCCTTTGAAAGAGGAGCTTATCCCATTGATGGTGGACCTGATTAACTTCCTCCAAAGCATTATAAATACAGGCATTGGGCCAGAGGGAGGAGAGGTTGAAAGCTGAACATTCCTAAGGGTAGATGCTGCTGAAATTAGGACTCCCTTATAGAGCTTGAGAGGAGAGATTCCAATCCTTTCTTAGCTTCATTTGGAAGTGGGTGAGCTGATCAAAGTAGAGGAGAACTCTTGCTGGACCCTGGGAGGGACCTGCACAACACCAAGGCACTGGTTGTAAGGTTTCTTTTGTTTCCAATTAATACAATTAAGTTCATTTTTCTCAACAAGTTGTTATATATAATTTGTTTCCTAAACTCCTTGGTCTTTATGATGAATATGTTTTATTATATGAGTTATTCAGGTGCTATGTAATCGTTTGGTTGTTAGTGAATGCAGGCTTCAAGGAGAAGGAGCTCATCTGGATCGGAGAGGCTTGGCTGCTAAAAACAACGTTGGACTAAAGGTAAGCCTTAAACACCTGGTTGCTTTTAGTTTAAATGCATATTTAGAGAAAGATAGTGCTTGATTGTTTTGTTTGTCACTAGAAAGCCTTAGCTTCTAGGGAGGTCGGTTTTGTCCGCAAAATTGACTCTTTCCGCATGACAATGGGCGATGATGGTAGATACAGTGCGACCGATATTGGTACCATTTCCTTTGAGAGGGAGTCTGGTAAACCCTTCGTATTGAAGGAAGTGATGCATGTTCCAGGATTGAAGAAGAATCTTATCTCTGTGGCGATGTTAGAAGACAAGGGATATGATGTTGTTTTCAGTGAGGGAAAGGCTTTCCTGCGTAGTAAGACAACTGGAAAAACCTGGAAGATAGGGGTTCGAGTTAGGAACCTTTATCAGTTGCATGTAGATGGCTGCGCAGCAATGGCATGCAAGGCAGAAGGATTGGTGAGCCGGGATGATGGCGAGCTGTGGCATAGGAGATTGGGTCACCTTCACCATGGAGCCTTGAAGATACTACAGCAGACCACTACTGGGCTTCCTAAAGGCACTCTTGCGCAGTCAGATCAGTGCAAGGGGTGTACTTTGGGAAAGTTTGTGAAAGCCACCTTTCACGAGAAGGATAGTCGCGCCACGACGATCCTTGAGAGAATTCACACAAACATGTGTGGACCTTTCTCAGTAGCTTTGACAGCAAAGCACAGGTATTATGTAATCTTTGTTGATGATTTCTCTCGAAAGTGTTGTATCTTCTTCATGCAGAAGAAGAGTGATACATACTCAAAGTTCTGTGAGTTCAAAGCACTGGTCGAGAAGGAGTCGAGGAAGAAGGTGAAGGCTCTTAGGAGCAAAAATGGTGGTGAATACATCTCTGGCGAGTTCAAGGATTTCTGCAGTGCAGAAGGGATTCGAAGAGAGCTCATAGCTCCCCATAACCCACATCAGAATGGGGCTGCTGAGCGGAAGAACAGAATGATCGTGGGTTCTGCACAGGCGATGTTGCATGATCAGGGCCTACCCCTTCACTTGTGGGTGGAAGCATGCAATACTGCAGTATATGTGCAGAACCGTTGTCCTCACAGGATACTTGGCATGAGTACACCCGAGGAGGCTTATTTTGGTAAGAGGCTTGATATTTCTCATTTGAGGATTTTTGGTTCTAACTTTTACATGCATGTGACAAAGGATGCTAGGAAGAAGCTGGAGCCGACCGCAAAGGTTGGGATATTTGTGGGGTACACTGATACACCCCACAACTATCGTGTGTATTTTCCAGACAGTGGCAAGACTGTTGTGCGACGGGATATAAAATTTTAGGAGGAGAAAGCCATGAAGTGTTCGCTTGAGAGGGAGCCACACTTGCATGTAGATGAGGAGCTATTAGTTCCTAAGGATGAGCTTCAGGACGTGGATCAGCCACAAGATGAAGTTCATGGAGTGGAAGAGACCACTCATGCAGCGCCAACCATCAGAGGGCGAAAGTGCTTGACAGAAGCTGAGCGACTGGCTCAAGATGCAGAGAAGGTTGTAGGACCACCTGCAGCTCAACGTAGACAGAGACAGTCACCCGATCGGTACATTGGATACATGTCTCTTGTGAGCAAATGTGTTGTGACTGAGCCATCCTCTTTCGAGGAAGCTGTGGAGGATCCCGCATGGGTAGACGCCATTGTAGAAGAGTATGATTCGATTGTCAGAAACAGTGCATGGGAGATTGTCCCAAGACTGGAAGGGAAATCAGTGGTGGGTTTGAGATGGATCTACAAAGTTAAGCAGGCAGTTGACAGGAGTGTGGAGAAGTACAAGGCAAGATTTGTTGCCCGAGGCTTTTCACAGATAGAGGGGATCGATTATGAGGAGACCTTTGCACCTGTCGCAAGGTATTCTTCCATACAGACGATTCTTGCTCTCTCAGCGCAGATGGGGTGGCACATTCATCAGATGGATGTGAAGACTGTGTTCCTCAACGGAGTCATTGAGGAGGAGGTGTACATAGAACAGCCTGAAGGTTTCGAGATCTTCAACAGCGAGTCGCATGTGTGCAGGCTCAAGAGAGCGTTGTATGGGTTGAAACAAGCACCACGTGCTTGGTACACATGGATAGACAGTTATTTCACTGGACTTGGATTCTCCAAGAGTGAGGCAGGTCCTAACCTATACCAGATTGTGGTGGAGGGTAAGTTTCTTGTCATTTTACTTTATGTAGATGATTCGATTCTAACGGGTGCTGAGCTGTTGATACTTTCATGCAAGGATGATCTTGCTAAGGAGCTTGAGATGAAGGACTTGGGCCTCCTTCATTATTTCCTGGGATTGGAAATCTGGCAGCGCAGTGATGGACTATTTGTTTCTCAGGGTAAGTATGCTCGGTAGATATTGGAGAAGTTCAACATGCATGGCTGCAAGCCTGTTGATACTCCTCTTCCTGGAGGTTGGAGGAAGGAGGATGCTACTTCGGCGGAAGTAGTGGATGCCACTATTTATCGACAGTTGGTGGGGTCGCTTATGTATCTGGTCAATACACGACCCGATATATGCTATGCTGTTAACCAGCTTTCACAAGCTATGGTTAAGCCAACCAAGCTCTTCTGGAAGGCAGACAAGCAAGTATTGCGTTATCTCAGAGGCACATCGGGATATGGATTGTGGTACAGACATGAGGATGAGGTGAAGCTATGTGGCTTCACGGATGCGGATTGGGCAGGGAGCCCAACAGACAAAAAGAGCACATTTGGAGGGGTCTTCAGTATCGGGTCGACAACAGTTTCTTGGTACAGCAGGAAGCAGAGATCCGTGGGACTCAGTTCAGCAGAGGCCGAGTATATGGCAACAAGTTTGGTTGCATGCGAGGCTATATGGATGAGGAAGATCCTGGTCGGGTTGTTCGGTTCATACTTGGAGCCTACTATGATTTACTGTGATAACCAGAGTTGCATTAAACTCCCTGCTAATCTAATATTTCATGATAGATTTAAGCACATTGACATCAGGTACCATCATATCAGAGATTGTGTGCAGCGGAGAATCATGTTACTTTTATACATTCCAACGGAGGATCAAGATGTTGATATCTTGACGAAGGCACTCACCAGGAGAAAATTCGAATACCACCGAGGCAGGATAGGGGTCGCTGATAATCCATATCTTGTTGAGAGGGAGTGCTGAGAATGCAACAAGATGATGGAGCTTAGTGGAAAGAAGTCGTCTTCACTAAGTGGGCCCGCGGGCTATTTTTGGCGCAAAGTCTATTTTTAGACATATGGATCATGGTCTATGAGTTGTAGGATGCTATTTGTGGGTGATTGGTCATGCTGGTAAAAATAAATGGACTTCTATTTTTAGACATATGGGCGGTTTCTATTTTTAGACTGCCAGGCTAAAAATGGAACAATTGAATATTAGAAGAAAAATGTCTTTCCAAATATTAATGCAGGCACCATTCCCAGAACACTAGCTGAGATGGTCAACGACAAGTGGAGCATCCTCTTTACATAACTTCGATATTTTGGATCCAAGACCAGACCAAAATCTGGAAGTTCATAAAAAAAGGTTGATAAGGTTCATAAATAATGGGTCTTTCACAATTATACCACAATTTTCCTTTAGGAGACGCATAATTTTCCAATGCACAAGATGAAGTTTATTTCCATTGTTCTTTCCTCCTTGCCAAATAAATTTTCAAATCAAAAGCATCATTTGATTAAGCATAGATTTTGCAGCCAAAAGACCAGAACAAGGATAAGGGGAAGAGAGTATGAAACAAATTTCACCAGGATAACTCTACTAGCAGTGGTTAGCCATTGAGCTCCTCAGGCATGAATTTTCTTTTTGAACTTGTTTATGATTTTAGACCAACTTTTAACTTAGAAGCACCCAAATAAATTTTGATTCCAAGATATTTAAAAATATTCCAATTAGACTCCAATGGGAATTCCAATACTTTGGAAATCTCCAAAAGGTTCGCAACAAGACTATTCCATCCAAAGATCAAGCTCTTTTTTATTTATTGACTAGGCACCTAGAGAGATCCATGTATTGATCTAAGACATGTTTGAAACACGTTGCAATTTGCTTTGATGCACTTCCCAATAGAAGCGTGTCATCTACAAACTAGGAGTGATTAACTTCCTTAGTATTCCTTGCTATACTCAGGCCTATTAATCTTCCCTCAACCCTAGCCCACTCCAGATTCTTACTAAGACTTTCTGCAACGAGAATGTATAAGATAGGGGAGAGGGGGAATCCTTCCCTCACACCCCTTGAGGCCAAAATGAAATTACAAGGGAAACCATTTATCAATGGAGCAATCCATGGGTTGCTAATACAAGCTTTAATCTAATTAATGAACTCCCGACAGAACCCCAATTTTTCCATAACAACAAATAAAAGGAGTGATGAACTCTATCAAAAGCATTCACCATGTCCAGATTAATAACCACACCTAGCTTGTCGCTTTTCTTGCTAGAATGGATAACCTCTTGAACTAGGATCATATTGTCCATAATTTGTTTATGTTTCATAAAACCACCCTAGTTTTCCAAGATTATTGTAGGCATAATTTTTATTAATATGAGGGCCATCACTCTAGTTAGTATCATGTAGGCTAAGTTGCATAAAGAAATAGGCCAGAAATGAGAGAAGGAGGCAGGTTTTGACTCTTTTGGTATTAGGGCTAGGAAAGAAGAGTTAGTATTTCCCCCCAACTTTCCTTTTGTTCTGGAAGAGTTAAACATTCTTAGTAGATCCTTTTGATTAATACCCAAAAGTATCTATAGAAATTGATGGAAAATCCAGATGGAACATGAGCTTTATCTTGATCTAGGGACGAAATGACCTCAGTCACCTTTGCTTCCTCAATCGTCTTTGTGAGCTAACAATTATATGATTCCAAGACAATCGAAGGAAGGTAATAAATGAAGGATTTCTCCTTTCCTAAATAATTTTCCTTAACCTTAGAGAATAATTCCTTGAAGAAGTGAAAGGCTTCTTGCTTGATCTTAGGGAAGGAGGGTATTTTGGGACGACCCTATACAATGAGTTCTTTGACTCAATTCCTGATTTCCCTAGTTCTAGCTTGTTTGTGGAAAAAGGAGGAGTTCCTATCTCAAAATATTAGCCAAATAATTATTGATTTGAACTGTTAATATTCCTTTTCTTGCTTGCTGAGATAATGAATCTGCTTGTTTAATTGTTTTTCTTTTCCAATATGCCACTACATAATTGAATCGTTTTCCATCATATTTTGAGGTGTCTCAATATTTATGATAAGATCAAGTTTTTCTTGTCCTCAAGGCTTAAAATTAACTTTTACCCATTTTCTTAGAAAATGCTTCACCATTTTTAATTTCATTTCCCAAATAAAAGCAAGCGATCAATTTACCAGGGTTTCCCATGATTGTTTTATTAAGTATGCTACCCCTTCCTTCTGCAGCCACCCCAAGTTGAAATAAGACAGGGTCAAGCCAAGTTCTTCAAGAGGGTCTATGTTTAGCTCAATATGTCAATGATCTCAATCCCCCTTAGCCAAAATTGAAGAAAAACATTATATTCCGTTGACCAACCAATTTCTATGAATGAGAAGCGATGCAGTCACATCGCTATGTGCCCAAACCACTTATCTGATTAGACTGAGTATATTTCCATTTTTTTGGGACTATATCTAGGAGATCCCATTTGCTAAGAAG
This sequence comes from Pinus tabuliformis, assembly GCA_031772625.1. Taxonomy (NCBI): domain Eukaryota; kingdom Viridiplantae; phylum Streptophyta; class Pinopsida; order Pinales; family Pinaceae; genus Pinus; species Pinus tabuliformis. The sequence continues at coordinate 428,574,960 of CM062812.1, read as the reverse complement.
GTCTTCCAGTCTTTCATGGAATGGGTATCTAACGACACTTCAGTCATGTTTCTCTGAATAAATTAAAACAATGATAAAGTCACCACCAACGATACTGTCTATATGCCATTGTTCTTCCTTTAATCGAATTAAGGAGTCCCATAATTATCCCTTCTCATTGTACTGGAAAAGAGCATAAAAATTTATAAAAGAGACTATTTCTTTTGTTCTTGATCCATAAACTTCCATGGATATTCCACTGGCAGTTCATCACAACAGTTCCGATAAGATTATATTTAAAATATTAAATTCTACAATATTACAATTTTCTTAGATTTTTAGATCTATCCATTTCACTGTTAATATTGCATGCATGCGAATTAAAATTATGCATAAAATAGAGAACAAAAAAATAAAAGCTCACACACACATTTAACACAAGATATGACCTAGGAAGCCCTTTCGAGAGAAACACCCAACTAGAAGATGAGGCCACTCCGCTCTCTTTCTCTAAATGGAAATATGGTTGCGAGTACAAAGAAGTATGGACTATGTCCCATGGGCTGCTATAGAGCACAAATCCTCTCTGTGTGGTCTACCTCTTATCCCTCCTGGCTATTTTGCTCAACTATGGAACAAATGCACTCAAAATAATGGGATCAATTTTCCTCCTAATGGCCCGACTATAAAACAACCTGATAGTCTACTAGTGGTTAAGTTTGACTACCTCAACCCTTAACAAGATTTATAATATAGACTCTTCTAGAGTATTCTACATCAGAATCACATAGCTAACCCAGTATTCCATGAATACTGGTGGTTGATGTGCCATCCTCTCAAATTATGGTGGTGAAAATAGGAAGGTCAAATTCTGAGTGGCATAACTTTCACATACAGACTCTGATTGACGTGATTCTTGCATTGTTGGAAAGGTATTTGGGTGTAGAATAACACAAAGTGATGCTATGCTAAAGCAACAAAGTTTTACTCCCAGAAAAAGTCATATGATGCCTCAAAATACTCATGGAAGGTTTTAGACGCTGTTTTGCCAAACTGTGTCCCGTCGGTAAAAACGGTCCTGTGAGTTGATTCCGCCACTTTTTCCACTTTAAAAGCATTGAAATGGATGAAAAAAAATATAATGATCCAATCCAGATCACACCTCCCCATTTTGGTAGGATTTTGGTCCCTAAAAGCTTCTATTGAATGAGGTGAGAAAATTTTTTCTTCACCTTCTCTCTAGCGTACCATTTAGCTTTTCTTGGAAGTTGTCATTTCAACGCAATCTACCAAAAGTCATGCTGCCCCTGTCTTGTAGTTTTAGATCTCTTCTTCAAAACTATATATTTTATTAGCTCTACCCGAGCTTTTGGTGCCAAATCCTCCACAAAAGGTAGGACTTGTTCTTCTTCTCGATTTAGCATTGAAGGCTCATAGAGTTTCAAATTCTCTACATTCACAATTGAGTAAAAGTGCATATATGGTGGTAAATTGAGTCTATAAGAATGATCACCCACATTTTTTAGTATCTCAAAGGGACCATATCTTAGAGCCTTGATTTTCTTACCAATCCTCTATAGCCTCTCTTTGTTGAACTGTATCCATACTATGTCTCCCACCTTGAATTATTTCTCTGTTCTATGTTGATCATGCCTGGCCTTATATTTCTCCTGCGAATTTTGTAGTGTCTCTTGTACGTATATATGGATCTGCCTAATATTATTTATAAATTTTTGAGCTATCATGGTGTCTCCTGTAATATCTTCCCTCACTCCTTCTTGCTTCCCATATCAAATTTCCAAAGGTGAAGGTGACAAATATCCAAAACAAGTTTCAAATGGGGACTTTCCTGTAGAAGTGTGGATTGCTCTATTGTAAGAATGTTGTATATATACCATATTTTCATCCTATGTCTTCAGATGCTTCTAGTTTTACCCCCTCAGAAGTTGCACCAAAGTCTTATTGACTATTTCTATTTTTCCATATGCCTACGAATGGAATGGTGTAGATCTCTTCAACTCTATGTCCATCTTCTCCCACAATGTAGTCTATAATGCACTAAGAAATCTTGTATCCTTGTCTGAAACAATGCTCCTTGGTATCCCAAAGTGCACCCAGGCCTGTCCAAATGACAAGTTTGTTGCTTCTTTCCCACTGATGGTCTTTTTACAAGGCATAAAAACACACATATTGTTGAACCTATCAACTACCATGAATACGTAGTTATGTCCCTTCCTAGTTATTGGTAAACCTCCCACAAAGTCTGTGGAAATAATTTCCCAAGGATGAGTGGGTACAGGTAAGGGATGATACAAACCCTGTTTCCTATTGCTAGGCTTGTTGGTACAACAAAGCATGCATCCTCTTATGAACCTATCTACCTTCTCTTGCATCTTGGGCCAATACACATATCTCTACAAGTTGGCCATGGTCTTCCCTACACCAAAGTGCCCTGCAACCTTGGAGGCATGATCCTCGCTAATTAGCTACATTTTCTCACCTTTAGGAACACATTGCTTATAAAACTTGTAGAGTAGCCCATCCTGGGGATGGTATTCAACGATGTTGTCATCATCATGCACATGACTACTCTATAACTGCTGAAACACCTCCTAGAAGTCCTCATCCTCTGAATATGCCTCTTTGTATATATCATTGGTGAACGAATCCATGTGCATAAGAGTCACCAAAGTTGTGATCTTTGATGTGGGTGGCCTTGAGAGCATGTCAACCAACTTGTTTTTGCTACCCTTCTTGTACTTGATTGCTAAATGAAACTACTATATAAACCCCATCCACTTCAATAATGTCTGGTCTACTATAGCTTACTTTGGGCTTGCAAGTATTGTAGTGGTTGGTGATCTGTGTGGATTACTGTAACATCCATGGTGAAAATTCCATGCAACAAAAGTTAATAAAGGTAAAATAATAACCATGGTTATGGGACAATTATTCCAGCCTGAATGTTGGGAAAGACTTCCTAATGTGGGTGTCCATTTTGATTATTATGGCTAAGGAAATTGGCAAAGGCAATGGCAAAGGCCTTGGAAAGGAAAAATGGCATTTTTGGAAATTTATTTATGAAAATAATGGAAAATAGGAGAAAAGGAAGGTGAAGAGTCACAGGTTGCACGTGATGAGGAAAATGAAGGGAAATAATGGAAAATTGAAGAAACTAGAGGCCTCATTAATAAAAATGCTTCTAAGGATTAGTTGGTACCTTTTGCCAGTTCAGTTTTGGAGCTCTCTCTCTATTCTCTATATCTCACACTCTTGGATACTTATATTTTTCTTGGATCACTTCAGCATTGGATCAAGAAAGTAAAAGAAGGAAAAGAGGAAGCAAAGATCAAATAAGGAAGAGCAGGATCAAGCAACTACAACGGGTTCACTTGCAGGTATCGATTTGCATGTGTGATTTGCTTGGTAGATTTGGCATGCATGGATATGAATGTGTGTTCTTTGTTCTCTTGCTATCATGGGAATGGGTTTTGCCAGGTGTGATAATGTTTTTCTACCTTGCCTTTCCATTTTCGGATAGCCATGGTGAGATGGGGTTCTCATGTTTTGGTTGAGCTAGATTGCCAGTTGGATTCATAATTGAGTGAGGTGGATCTCTGAATGAAAAAACACATGGCCTAGTGATCCATGAACTAGAATGTGGATTGTGGTAAAGCCGTTGGCCTAGTGACCCTTGAATCAAACTTTGGGTTGTGGTAAAGCCAACTATTGTGTGCCTCAATGGGCCTATGAATCCTTGACCGATGAATGGTAGGATATATGGTAAAGCCTAGAGGTGGTTACCCTTAATCAAGCCTAGGAATCCTTTGCGGTGAATGGCACGATATACAGTAAAGCCTGGAGGGTGGTGTCTCGATTATGGCCTAAAAACCCCTGGATCAAACTATGGGTTGTGGTAAAGCCTAGAGACTAGGAGACATGAAAATTCCTCATGGTGTAGGCGGAGAAATTTGGTGGCATCCATGCTTGTTTATGGCCTAGTGATCCAGTGAGGATTAAGGTAAAGCCTGATACTATGTGTTTATCGTTTATGTCCTAGTGATCTGGGGAGGATTGTGGTAAAACCTGGTTCTATTGATGAGGGTGAGGTGGTTTAGCCTCGGGAAGCCCTAGTTGGTTCTATTGGCTTGAGTTCCATATTCATGCTTGGAATATGGCACATGGGTGATTGGATGAAGAGAGATTTGGCCTAGGCAGTCTAGGGTGGAACGTGGTAGTCCCATACTAGGTTGGCTTTTGCATTCATTAATAAGTGTTCCTTTCCTTGTTATTTTATGATAAGATGTATTGGTTCATATGTGGCACTTATGGCTGTTGTATCCTCATTATTTCTATTATTTATATGTTGGCTATGAATATGTTTCATGACTGTGAAAATATATGGTTCTCATCATATTTTGATTTGTAAATGATTGAGCAATGAATCTATGACCTAATAGATGATAATGCAGCTAATGTGATAAGGCATCAATGCTTCTTAGTGATTCTCAGATAAGTATGAGACCCCTATGCTAAGATTTGTTGTTTAAACCTATAGAATGCATATTTGTGACATGTTTGACGAAATGCCTGTCATGGCTAGTAGGGGTCCAGTCAAGTCTTTGTTCAAGAATTTGTATTGGCATCATTGTCTCTATGTTTCTTTTCATTTATGTAAATTCCATGAAGTTCTGGGTAGTGATTAGGTCCTAGCCCTAGAATTTAGCCTTAAATCTCATAGTCGTTGGCATAAAATTGGCAAAAAAAGGCTATAGTCGCACTCAGGTAGGCTCATGGGAGCGACTGAGACCCTCAGTCACTTGGAGGGATTGGCAAGGGAGTGACTGGGGCTCTAGGTCCTTGAACTGTTGAGTTTCCTTAGGGGTTGGTCACCTGGAAAGGTGGGGTAGCTCCTGGAGGTTCTGTAGGATGTGTGGATGGTCAGTTTGGTTGTGTTTTGTCAGTTCCACTTCCTTAAGGTGACCTAGGAGGTTGAATCATATCATAGTAGCCTCTCGTCACATGTTTACCTCGGTTGGCCGGTTACTTGGGTATATGTGGGAGGAGGGTGTTACAGAGTGGTATCAGAGCATGGTTCACCCCTTGGACTAGATGGGCGGTGTGTTGGTCATGAATTCATGTCGGTTGCATATGTGTTCTCATGTTTGTGGTCTATGTACTGGCTATGTATGCATGGTGTTGGTTATGGTTGCAGTGGTGTTTCCATGTGAAAAGTTAATGGTGTTGTTGTTGGATGTGTTTATCATAAGTTTATGTTAGTTATGCACTGGATATGCATGTCAATGCTTGTATGTATCGTGTATATATGCATGTCATCCATATGTTGATTATGCATACATTGATATGGGTGTAGTTGTCATACATGAGGTCATGATGTGTGGTTGATATGATCATGCATTGATGACTGGACTATGGTTAGGATGATACCTATATGTTATTATGATTATGTTTATACATGTATTGTACTAATCTAGTTGGTCTTGCAGATGAAATATCCTCCTCGAGTTATACTAAGGTATGTTGGTTTGTTTATGATTTGGTTTAGTTGACATAGTATGCCTTGCAGGAAGAAATCAAGATGACTAGCAAGATGGTAGACTACAAAGATTCTCCCTATGGATTATATGAGAAACGTGGTATTGGGCACTCTTCAGACTTAGCAGAAAGAATGAGGAGTTTGAAGGAAGAAATAAGGAGTTGTAAAGTAGATAATGATAGAATCATGCAGGCACATGAGAAACAAGCAGAAGTCAATGTAGTAATCCTTCAGAGTTTGTTAGACTTGCAGAGACAGGGACCACTCCGGATAAGCTATGGATAGGAGAATGGGAATAATGGGGCATATGGAAGTAGGTATCATGGTGGTCACAAGTTAGATAGAGATGAAATGATCAAAGATGGTAGATTCTTGGACACTCTAGATAGGAGAGGTGATGGATACAGGTACTATTCTAGTTCTGGTTTTGACAGGCACTATGATCGTCATCATTATCACCCTTATAGGAGGAGTGATAGGGGATACTTGTTGGATGAGTTTAAGAAAGTGAAGCTACCTACTTTTTATGGAGAGTTGAAGAAGCCTGAGGATGTTGAGGCTTGGATACTTGGCATGAATAATTTTTTTGAACTGCATGAGTATATAGAGAATATGAAGGTCATACTAACTTTCTTCAACCTGAAAGGGAAAGCAGATATCTGGTGGGAATATGTAAAATGGGTCAGAGACATCATGATAGAGGAGTTGAGCTGGCATGAATTCAATAGAATCTTAAGAAAGAAGTACTTGTCGGAAAGGTACCACAACAACAAAGCCAAGGAATTATATGAGCTTAAAATGGGATCATGACAGATGAGGAGTATATGACCAAGTTCTTGGAGCTATTAAGGTATGTACCATATATTAAAGATGAAAAGGCTAAAGTTCAAATATTTGTCAGTGGATTTCCATTAGCATTTAGAGATCGAATTGAGTATGATGAGCCTCGGTCACTTGAGGAAGTTATTGGGAAACTAAAGCATTTCTATGAACAATCAAAGCATAAGAAATAATCTTAGCAAGGATGGAAAGGGAAAGATAAAAGTAAAGGTAAATGGCATCCAAAAAGAACAAGGCCTCAGAATGCAGAAGAAAAAGAGAATGTTGCAGCATAAGAAGTTCAATGCAGCTAGACAGGGACATGGGACACAACAACAGAGTAAAGATGACAGTATAGGATGATTGGAGTGTTGGACATGTGGTAAGGAGCATCTTAAGAGGGATTGTCAACAAAATAAGAGTGGTAAACCTTAAATCTATAGTGCACATGAGGCAAAGACTGTTGGGGATGTTGGAAAGAGCATTCCTTGTATCTATGCAACGCTGGATAATAGATAGACATATCATCAAGCATTTATCATTGAGATGGATGGTAAGCTTTGTGATCAAGTTATTTCTATTTTGATTTATCCTAGATCAAATTATAGTTATGTTAACCCTAACTTGGTGGATAAGTGTGGTTTGAATAAAGAAGTGCATGCGTAATCTTGGTTAGTGTAGTTGGCTATAGGTACGAAGAACATAGTTCATCATTGGGTCAGAGCTTGTGCATTTGAGTTGAATGGTATGCCTACTTCAACACATTTGAACATATTACCGTTGGGGTCATATAATATGCTCTTGGGTATGGAATGGCTATATCTTCATAGGACTAAAATGGTATGTTATGACAAAGCCATTGAGTGCTTGGATGACAATGGGGAGAAGAGAATCTTGCAGGGTAAGAAGAAAGCGACATCAGTTAGGATGATGAAATCTATGCAGGAAAAACACAGTTGTAGAAAAGGGTGTGTGTTATTTGCAGTACATATTTATAGTGATAAAGGTAAGGAGGATGAGGATGCAGAGGTATTGAGAAGGTACCAGATCTTACAACAGTTTTAGGATGTGTTTCCAGTAGAGATCTCAGAGTTGCTGCCTCACAGGGAAGTAGACTTTTCTATTGATTTGGTACTGAGGGAAACACCAACATCAAAGGCATAGTACAAGATGAGCACTCCAGAGTTAGTAAAGTTGAAGTTGTAGTGGAAGGAAATGCTTTACAAGGGATACATTAGGCCAAGTATATCATCGTGGGGTGCACCAGTCTTGTTTGTGAAGAAGAAAGATGGTACTCTCAGGTTATGCATTGATTACATGCAGTTGAACAAGGTGACCATCAAGAACAAGTACCCGTTGCCAAGGATTGATGACTTATTTGATCAGTTAAAGGGAGAAACAATGTTCTCAAAGATTGATTTGAGATTTGGATATCATCAAGTACGCATCAAGGAAGAGGAAATTTACAAGACAACTTTCCAGACTAGGTATGGGCATTATGAGTTTATTGTAGTTCCATTTGGTTTGGCTAATGCTCCAACAACCTTTATGTGCTTGATGAATAGCGTGTTGCATATGTATCTGGACAAGTTTGTTATTGTATTCATTGATGAAATCTTGATATATTCTAAGAATGAGGAAGAGCATGCCGAGCATTTAGCAACAATGTTGAGATTGTTGTGAGAGCATTAGTTGTATGATAAGCTCAGTAAATTTAGTTTCTTTCAGATAGAGGTACATTACTTGGGGCATGTGGTCTCCAAGGAAAGCATAATAGTAGATACAAAGAAGATAAGAGCTATCATGGAGTGGGTAGCTCCTAGAAATGTGGATGAGGTAAGATCATTCATGGGGCTAGCAAGTTACTACAGGAGGTTTATCAGGAACTTCTCTCAGATTTCTTTTCCTATTACGTCATTGCAGAGGAAAGGTAAGAAATTTGAATGGACTGAGGAATGTGCAACAAGTTTTGAGCAATTAAAGTAGTTTTTGACAAATGCTCTAGTGTTAAAGATTGTAGACCTGAACAAAGAGTTTGTAGTGTGTACAAATGCTTACAAGAGAGGAATTGGTGGAGTCCTTATGCAGGAGGGCAGGCGGTGTGTTACAAGTCATAGAAACTGAATGAGCATGAGTACAATTATCCGACACATGATCTTGAGTTGGAAACAATCATTCATGTGTTGAAGATGTGGAGGAACTATCTTCTTGGCAAGAGGTTTGTACTGATGAGTGATCACAACGGGTTGAGATATTTGTTTGGCCAGTCGAATCTGAATGCTAGGATAGCTAGATAGTTGGCCACAATTAGTGAGTTTGACTTTGAGATCAGGTACATCAAGGGTAAAGAGAACAAGGTTGCAAATGCTCTTAGTAGGCAGATACAGGTGAATCATATAGTATATCTGAGCTCTTATGGGACAGACTTGCAGGATTAGATTTTATAGGAACGTCAACAAGATGGCAGGTATAAAGAACTTAGGCACATGTTACAACAGAGTACAAGTACAGGTACAGGTGTACAGGATGCAGACTATCATCTCTCAGCAGATGGATTGATCAGATTTAGGGAGAGGATATATGTGCCAGATTAAAATGAGCTCAAGAAGCGTATCTTGAGGGAGTTTCATGTGAAACCATATTCAGGTCACCCAGGACACCAAAAGAATTTGACAACAGTAAAGAAGTTTTATTATTGGCCTAATATGAAGAAGGATGTGGCAGAGTTTGTGGCTAGATGTTTGGACTGTCAATAGGTAAAAGCAAAGTGTAGGAACTCAGGTGGAATACTACATCTGATTGTGTTTCCATAATGGAAATGGGAGGTCATTTCCATGGATTTCATTATAGGTTTTCCAAGGACATTTAAGCAACATGATTCCATCATGGTTGTGGTGGACATGTTGAATAAGCTATCACATTTCATTCCAGTTAAGGCTACGTATTCATCTAGTGACGTGGCAGAGGCATTCATCAGAGATGTGGTTATATTGCATGGTGTTTTGAAGAAGATTGTGTCAGACAGGGATGCAAAGTTCACTTCCAATTTTTGGAAGTATTTGTTTGCAGGTTTAGGTACAGAGTTGGCCTTCAGTACAACTTATCATCTACAAATAGATGAACAAACAGAGAAGGTCAATAGGATATTGGAGGACTTGTTGAGGATGTATCTGATGCATCAACAGAGGAGATGGGAGGAGTACCTTCCATTGGTTGAGTTCACTTACAATAATGGTTACTAGGAATCACTGAGGATGAGTTTGTTTAAGGCATTGTATGGGTAGAGTTGTAATAATCCCATCAGTTGGAGTGAACCAGTGAATAGGGTATTGATTGGACTGGACATGTTAGTAGAAATGGAACAGGAAATGTAGGTAATCAAGAAGAATCTAAAGGCATAACTGGACAGGAAGAAAATCTCTGCAGATTGGAACATGTTGTTTAAGGAATAGGTGTACTTGCACATTAAGCCAAAGAAGAGTTCCTTGTGGATTGGATCATGCGTTAAGATGGCACCTTGGTTTCGTGGACCTTTCAAGATTTTTGAAAGGATTGGACCAGTAGCTTATCAACTTACACTGCCTCCGATAGTGAAATTCCATGTTGTTTTCCATGTGTCATTTCTTAAGAAGTATGTTAAAAAATGTTGATCATGTGATTGACTGTTCTGTATTGCAGGTGGAGCCAAATGGATAATTCCAGCCATAACCTCAGTGTATATTGTAGATAAAGGTGCTCATGCTCCAAAACTGAGCAATCACGCACGTTAAAGTGCAGTGGAAGCACTTTGGGCCCGATGATGCTACAGGGGAGATGAGGGATCAGATCCAAGCTATGTATCCTTCTTTCTTCGCTGGTTGAGCGAATTTCCTTGATAAATGTTTCGGTATATTTACATATGTATATGGATGTAAATACCACCATGAGCTATGTTATAAAGCTCCAATAAGCGGTATGGGTGTCATGTTGGTTTTCTTTTAATTAGGTTGATCATTGTAAATACTACAACGAGCTAAGTTATAAATCTGCAAGGGTAGTATGTTTTGCTTTCAGCTGTCTTGTTGGTTATATGTGTCATTGAACACCGAGGATGGTGTTCCCCAAAAAGGGAGGGTTCTGTAATAGCCCTGGTAAAAATTCCATGTAATAAAAGTTAATAAAGGCACAATAATAACCACATTTAAGGGAAATTTATTCCAAGTTGAATGTTGTGTAAGACATTCTAGTGTGGGTGTTCATTTTGGTTATTATGGCTAAGGAAATTGGCAAAGGAAATGACAAAGGCTTTGGAAAGGAAAAATGACATTTTTGGAAATTTATTTATGAAAATAATGGAAAATGGGAGAAAATGAAGGTGAAGAGTCACAGGTTGCATGTGAGGAGGAAAATGAAGGAAAATAATGTAAAATTGAAGAAAATAGAGGCCTCATTAATAAAAAGGGTTATGAGGATTAGTTGGTACCTTTTGTCAGTTCAGCTTTGGATCTCTCTCTCTATTATCTCTTTCTCACACTTTTGGATACTTAGAGTTTTCTTGGATCACTTCAGCATTCGATCAAGAAAGGGAAATAAGGCAAATAGGAAGCAAAGAACAAGCAAGGACGAGAAGTGATGAGCCCCAGTATTGAAACAAGGATGTTGCAACTCCGAGGGTGACCAAATTTACTTTATCAGCCCAGGGTTTGTACAAACTTGGAGGTGACAGTGCTATATGCACAACAGATGCAACATTACACTCTTGTCACTTCTCAACTAGGGCGATAGACCACTAGGGTTTTTCAAACCAGTATTGACTAGAAGGAGGCTTACTACTGACAATGAATGTAACACTATATTTGATGCATAAAGTAAATGCTTGCCTATTTTAAGGAAATGAAAGTGCTCAATAGAAAGTGCTATGAAATGACATGAAATTACCTAGCTAAGAATTAACACAAATTTCTTTGCAGGAGAGACCTAATTTGATATTGCATTCTATCATCTAGCTATATGGACTAAGTAGACATGGAAATTATCCTAACATTGCTATGGCTGATGTATGCATGCACTAGCTAAATATTGCATAAAAGAGTCTTTTGGTTTTCAATTTAGAAATGTAAATTCTAAGCTAAACAAGTCGATCTTTTGTAGGTGAGGAAGGTATGGAAAACTGGTCCAAAATGGAATTGAGGGTTATGGAGGTCAAGTTGAAGGCCTACCCTAGGATCTGATCATCATTTATGCCAAAAAAGTCTAAAACAGGCTGTTACAGGGTTTCCTGTAGTTGCTACAGGATTTCCTGTAGTTACTACAAGACATCATGATTTACTACAAGAAACTTAGTTGAAAGCTGTAGGAAGGTAGGGAAGGTGAAAGGAAGTGTTGGGAAGACATCTGATGGTGGAATAAGGTATGAATACCCAAGGATCAACCCAACTCTTTAGTATGGTTGGATTTTCTCAGGGTGGTTGTCCACAGTGGCTACAAAACAAAAATCTGAATTAGTGGTTGGTAGGATTGGGTGAGGGGTGGAGAAGACTTAAATGGGGCTGGATGAATGAGTTCCTCCCTGTAGATCAACAACTCCTGCAACAACACATATTATTTTCTTCATTCATGCACAACTTTATGTAAATGTGGAAAAGATGAGTTGAATTTGAGAAACTGATTTGTTGATGGATAATGGCTTAAATATATGGAATGGAATGCTCTCTAATCTACAACAAAATCAATAAACCAAAATGACAATTGCAAGTGCTTCTAAGAAATCATCAACAATGATCTACTCAACAAGAAATCCTAAGCTATGTAATAACCAAAAGATAAATTTGTTTTTGGGGCTGTCAGAGTGAGGCTCTCAAACCATGATCCCATGAGGGAGATGAGGATGAGGCCATTGTCACAAGCTTTTCTGAATTATTTTATTTCACTACTGTAAGACTGATCTACTTCTCCAACTAATGGAAGCAAAACTAACCAATCATTCAAAGACTTGTAAATTAACAAAGCATAGATAACTTCATCAGTTGATCTATGATTCTAATCTAAGAATACATGTACAACAAGAGGAACCTTTGCTACTAAGGTTGGGACCTAACCCAAGAGCTTCAACCCTCTGAGTCAACGCAGTGCTGGATCAAAGAAACCCTTTTCCTTATCATCAAAATGTCAAAAACAACATGAGAATAACAATCATAATATCTTCACTTGAAATTTCCTCTTAGCTACAACAAAAAGTCGAATTCTAATGAGGCCATAGGCCTTCTTATTTATACAATTGAAGCTACCAACAAATTCCTTAAAATTAGGGAGGCTTGGCTTCCAAAATCAAGATTGACTTGCTTTCAACTATCACTGGCTTGGCTGCCAATGAACTCAGTGGGATTGGCTGCTTGTAACTCTGAGCTGATGACATCTGGTGGAGGAATATTCGAGTGATTGAGGAGTTAAGGAGGGAGACCCAATCTCCTAATATCCCTCTTTCTTGTCTACTTCGAGTTCCTACACTTAAATTAGCCTCAAACTGCTCCAAATCTTGCAATTAATGCAGATTAGGCCACATGACATAACATCTCACCTTTACCCTTCTCACTAAGCAAAATATAATAAAATATGTAAAGAAATGTGAGAAAAGTTGATTTTAACAAGTTGGAGAGTTGCATTAAGGCCCATCTAATTTACCTATTGATGAGTCTCATCATTACCCCCCTATTGAAAGTGTTGCTCATCCTTTGAGCAACTTAGTCTATGTCCATATCTTTCATAGCTCTTGCGGCCTCTCTGACATCTGAGGCATTTGTTGTTGGAGTTTCCTCTTATGGATAAAACCCTGCATGTTTCTCTAATTCCTCCCACTGCTTTCTTTCCTCTTCCTCCTTTCTACCTTCTAGCATACCCAATAGCAAGGGTGGATTAAGTTTCAAACCATTCCAATTGATTTTGAGTCTTTACAGTGCTTTCTTATACAGTGGGGTCCTTTCTACTACATCTCTCATCCTCTCAGGGGAATGATACTCCCTGATCCTTAGGTTATATGGTAGGGTGCTCCATCTCCTTTGGCATGCTTGTTGGCTTTCATTCCCTAGCAATCTCAAGGTGTTATCAAAACATGTGATTGCTTGTTCTTGTGTAACTAGGTATCTTGGTGCAAGCTGGGGATCATTGGCGATGATGTTGTGGGTGCTAATGACAACTATTGACATTTTATGTTCTGCTCTAATGTAAAGGGGTTCCCTTTCTTCTCTTTCCAACAACCTCTTCACCTCCGTATCCGTGACCTCCTCATGACTCATCCATGATGCAAGAGCCATTAGTTGTAAGTCCCCTAGCTTTGCATTGGGGTCCCACACATTCAAGTTTGTTAGGGCCAAGTTGTGCAAGTAGTGCTCATATATCTTGGTCTTATCCTCTAAAGTTCTCTTGTCACATAGTTCAATGAACTACCTATAGTCTTGGAAAGGCATAGTTACCTCTTGTGCTATTGTCTTGATTTAAAATTACATCCATTGATCTTTGAGGTACAAGTCGCATGATTTTGGTGGCATCCTGCACTGGAGTGCCTCCATGGAGAGGCTTGCCATAGTGGCCAATTGGCTCTCTTTTTCCTGTAACTACCTCCTTAGTCATGTGTTTTTTTCCTCTAGTTGAGATCTCATAATTTGTTCCCGGTCTCTCATCTTACTCAATACTCTGCCCATCTCCAGGATTTTCTCTTCCATATGTACCACATCTTGTACCTTCTTTGATTTGGGGGCTCGACTGTTAAGGAGAGGCCTGGTAGGGGCTCACCATTCCAATGGTGAGGGTGCGTAAGCACACTCGACTGTCAAGGAGAGGGACGGACAATTTGCATCCAATGATGTGTCCTTCCCCTCTCTTTCTCAAGCTCAAAGAAGAGAGGGATGGAAAATTTATGTGGTATTACTTTGCCTCCCTCAATGAATCTATAATAAGAGCTCAGATTGGGCTGTGGGCTAGGTTCTTGCAACTCTTGGAACTCTCCCTCAGATGTCTTTGGAGAAGTTGCCCCCTCCTGCACTTGTTTTGCTACTTCCTTGCCTTCCCTTTGTCCCTGTTGTCCTTCCTGTAGCTTTTTCTATGTTTCTTGTAGTGCTGACAGAGTTTCCTGTAGGACTGTTTGAGAATCTAGTAGAATGCTTTTCCCTTTCTAAAATGGGGTCAAAGGTGCCTTGTCTTGAATTTTTGATGCTGACATGGTGGTAGGCTTCCTAACATAGGTGATGGGAGACTTTGGGGAAGCTTTCTTTGATGTGACCTCTTCACCTTTTATTTCCATGGAAACTAGATTTTCTTGCTCTTTTGGTGACTCCTCAATTATGATTGGAGTTCTGGTGGGTGTTTGTGGTTTCCCTTGTTTGATCCTAGTGCTCCTCCTTATTTTGAAATAGAGGGGAGTCTGCCTCTATATTTTCCCTTTTTACTTGACAGGTGTGCTTAGGGCAGTCAAGGCAACAATTACCTCCTTCTCAGTGGGTTCAGGAGACAACCTTGGAGATTCCTCTCTTTCCTTGGTATGTTCCTCAGGGCTTGCTTCTTCCTTTTGTTCTTCCTCTTCACTTTTCTCCTCTTCTCCTTATTCTTCCTATGTTTTCTCTATTTCTGCCTCCTCTTCCTCCTTTGGTTCTTCTTCTTCCTCTTCAGGTTCTTCTTCATCTTCTTCTGCCTCCTCTTCACCACTAGAGGTATTGTCTCTATCATATTCAAGGGTTTGTATTTGAATCACAACCTCTTTGTCTTTGTCTCTAAATGTGGACCACTAAATAGGGATTCTTAGTTGGCTTTAGACATCCTCTAGTACTAGCTTAATAAGTCCATGGTGTGCCAATTGTTGATGTTTTCCCTCTTGGACCTTTAGGTCCATGTCTATTATTGATTGCAGTAAGAAGTAGTGTACACTAGGTCTTCTGTCAATGGGTATCTCCTCTCCAAATCTCAACTCATGGAGGAGTCTAAATTGGTAGCCATAGATTATACTGAGCCTCCCCTCACAAGAGATATATTTGAGAATATGATAGCTCACCTCATTCCAAGGATAGGGGAGGATTTCCCTTCTTATCCCATTTTTGTCCTCAATTGGCTCTTCATCCCTTAAGAAGAAGTTTTTCTTTGCAAAAGTTCTTGCAGCCTTATCCTCCTTTCTCCATGGCATCCCTTGAGGAAGTGTAGTGATTCTACTAATTACCTCAGGAGTAATTGTAATTGACAGTCCTCTTACCACAGTAGTAGCATTGGTTCTATCCTGAGGGTTAAGTGCCATGGAAAATTATTGAGCTACATCATCATCATACCCTTTGAGCAGCTCAAAGAATCCCAACCAGTTATTCCTTCTAAATATTTCTACCACAAGGGGGTGGAGGTGTATCCTGGATGTCTCTATGGGTTCCCTTCTGTTAAATCCTCCTGTCATGTCTCTTCTCTGGTTGGCTGGATGTAGGGAGTTTGGTAGGATAGCCTTAGTGTTTCTAGGGTGTCCAAGAGTTTACAATATTGATGGATGGCTGCAATTTCTTTCTATCTCCACACAACTTTTAAATTTCACACAATTCTATCTAAAACCACAGGCTCACTTTAATCACTTAGAAAACTCATTTTTTTTTAGCTATCAATTCATAACACAGGAGATATGGGCCACCTACATTTCACTGTGATGCTTTGGATGAGGAGAATTGCTAAGCAACTGGACCCTAGGCACCCCCTTTTAGCGTTCTTTGTGAATTCCAATGCTTCTTGTAGCTCCATGTGTTTCCTGTAGTTGTTCCTGTAGGGTGTCTTAAACATGTTTGCTTTCTCGATGGCTCTCCAAGGTGGTTATGGTCTTCTTTGATCTCAAAATGAACAAATGGTGCATGAAAGTTTGGAATGTTTTTTTTATTTATGGTCAATTCCTTGGAGCACTGTATTGGTTGGTAGTGTACGAGATTTCCTCTTTGGGACTTGTTATCACTTAGAACTAAAAACTCTATGCATATAGATGTTTGTCTTAGTCCAATGACAAAGGTCTGTGTCAAGTTGATTTCGTTTTATATTTCTTACTTAGGATTTGGAGTTTTAAAAAAATTTTGATTCAAACTATACTCGAATCCTATTGGTTCTCCTCCACCATCATTGTTTTATAAGCCATGTCTTGTCTTATCCTAGTCACCGAGTCTTTTAGTGATTTCGCAGCGTAATCCTATTGGCCAGTTTCGTAGCGCAAGTATGGTTTAACAATTTCGCAGTGCATCATTAGAATTTTAAACTAACCGCGCTGCGAAATCGGGGATTCGTGCATTTCACAGCGAATCTTTCCCAAAATGTCAAGTCTGTTGATGAGTCACCAATTGTGTCCTCTCATGTCAGTTTGTGTACCTCTCGTATCATGTTTGAGCGCTCATTAATCACTACTCCACCAATAGATGTGTTGAAATGCACAGAAATATCATTCCCAATGGATTTAACCGTGCATGGACCTTTATGATAATCGTAAGTGCTGCATGAGTGTCAAGTCTGTCTGATGATGTATTTGAAATTTCAAGCGAGGCTGTTTTCAAGCGAGCCTGATTACAAGCGAGGCCGAGTAAAAAAAAAAGAACTGAACCGCCATTTCAACTGAAGCTGTTGGTCATTGTGTGTGTGAAGATTTCAAAGAGAAAAATGGAGAGAAAAGAACACAGATCCGGTAAATGCCAGAGGACTGAACCTGAAGGTCTAGACATAGCATTGAGGGATGAAGGCGTGAAGAAAGCATTCAAAGATGCCGGGTGCTGGAACTTTTGTAAAAAGCTGCAAGGAGGACATGCGCAGGTAACCAAAGAATTTGCGCTAAACTTCACTGGTTTAAATTCAAAAATAGCTATGTTGGAAGTTCAAGTGTCTCCAGAAGCAATATCTGCTATAACAGAGATCCCAAGAGGATGGCAAGAATGGTTTAAGAATTTTAAGTTTGATATGAATCCATGTAAGGAGTTTTTAAAAGAGGCATATGTGAATGAAGACCTAACAAAAGCAGTACCCAGAAACTATGTCAAGGAGCATTATGCCCTTCTTCTCACCTGCATTAAAAAATACTTGACCTGTGAAGGAAGATACAATAAGGTCTATTCTTATCATTTCAAACTGCTCTTGCATTTCACTGGGAAAGTTTCCATAGACATTCCTTTTTACTTATTTCGCAGTTTGAGTAAAATGTGTGATAAGGTGCAGCTGAGGAAAGAGGACTGTGAAACCTCCTTATTTCATCATGGTTTGATTAAGTTGCTAGTTTTAGATGGCCTCCAGAAGATAGGCAGAGACTGGAATTCGTTCATTTTCATGGCTGGATTCCAAAGCAAAACTGGTCTTACTCCACAACCAGTTAAAGAACAACCAGTCAGAGAACTCACAATAGCTGAGCTCCAAAAAGAGGCCAGAGCTAAAAAACAAACCAAGTCACAGCTAAGAGAACCAGTGAAGCCACTGATCATTAAAGAACAACCTCAGCAATCAACAAAAGAAAAAGCTCAGGATAAGAAGACTGTACCTGAAACAAGCAGATCTGAAGCAGTCTCAAGGGTAAGGACAAGGAGCCAAATAAATAAAGAAAAAGGTAAAGAAATAGCTGTTGAAGAGAGCCCAGTGTCTAAGGCAAGCCTGAATGATTTATTACAGGCCATTGAGTTTGAGCAAATTGAACCAGTGCATATTGATTTGACACAGTCATCACCAGAAAGTACCAAGAAGTCTAAGGCCTCAAAAAGGCTGAAGTTCGATGAGCCAGGTGAAGAATTCATTTTCAAACCTAGAAGACCTATTACAAGGAAGCAAGTAAAGGAAGCTCTGCCCAGAACAGAGGAGGCCGAGAAATTGCCCAGAACAGAGGAAGCCGAGAAAATTAAGCAAAAAGACACAAGCAGAACAGTCATCATATCTCAAGGAGGTAATATTATAGCTATAAGGAACCAGTTAGAAGCAGCTAAACATGAGATTGCTAAGGTGAAGAATGCCACTAGGGATTCTGCAGTCAGGTATGCAAATTATCGTAAGGCTGTATGGAAAGAAAGTGAAACCCTAGAAAACCAGTTGGATTCAGTAGTTGATGTTTACACATGGACAGTACCAGCAATCAAAGAGGCCAAATTCGTCAGAAAGATAAATATGCACCTAAGAGCTGAGAATAAAGCTATGAAGAAGAAAATCAAAGACCTGAAGGCACAGCTAGACCAATTAGCTGCTAAATGAAGTTTCTTTTCAAAGAAAGGTTTGTTCCAAATTTTGTCAAATTTTGCTTAGTTTTATTGTTTTGAGGACATGTAGATCCCTGCTATATATATCAAAGGTCAAAGGGAGTTTTGGCAATCAAATGTCTGGGCGGTAAATATCTCAGGACAAAGGCAAGCTGTTTAAACAATTCAGCAGTTTCGTAGCGCGCTACGAAACTGCTGTAGGTGATGGTTTTAACGCAGACAAACAGTTTGGTAATATGGGCGGGAATTTTCAAAAGGAAACACCTAAAGGATATGTAAGAAACCAAATGAAGCTATCAAAGCCGTTCAGATCAAGACAGGTGTACCTTTAAAAAGGTGGAATATTTTAACTCAAGTTTAAAGTTTCTGTTATAAAGCCACTTTATCACCGTTCATGGGGTATTAAATGAATTGCATACAAGGAATTTTGGCCTGCACACTTGTCCATCGATGAAGCCTCCAACACATCAGGAACATGGTAGTGTTCTATATTTTTGGGATATTAAAGGGCTAGAAGACATGCTGCTGTATATTCGAACAAGTTGTGGAAAACTGGAACCGAAAAGCAAGGGATATCTCCTAACACCACTGAAGCAGTTAAAGGGGTCAGCATCCAAGGTCAACATGGAGCATTGATTACCCATCTCAGCCATCTCAGCCAAACTGAAAGAAGACCAGGTGTCAAAGAACGAGGAGGAATCATTATACATGGAAGATAGAGTTAGAGTCATAGTCAAATTAGAACTCTTTAAAACTCCAGTTAAGCACTTTATTGTATTTAATAGTTAGTTGAATAGCAGATAGGTGTCATCAAAAGCAGTTATCGAATTCCCCTCATGCTGGAGGAGGAATCTCGAATTAGGTAGAATAAGAATTCTATATATAGCTAAGACAGTGATGTAATGAGGGTTGGATATTTTATAAAACAGAGTACTGTTTTGGCTTATGTAAAAAGACAGAGTTCAGTAATATAATAAAACTGCTTTTCTTCTCAGGATTCATAAAGTGTTTTTATGTTCAAGATGTATGGTTTTGCTTTATCCCTGATCTATTTTACAGTTGCATAAATGTGTAATCACTCAGAATTCACTTATGCTGCTCTGATTTCCTGTACACATTCATGAACTGTGGTTTTATAAGAGTTGTGTTTTGAACATTTAAATGCCACATGCCCTGACTTCTATGTAAAGGCTGTATCATTATTTGCTGAAGTTTTATTGACTCCATAGGCCCAATGGAAACTTATGTAATGTTTGTCCAACCTTCATATTTGTCACTGTTATTTCACAAGAGTTAGCCCTCTTATTTTTAATCAAAATCAATAACCTTTTTGAGAGAGCCCTCTCAGGCTAAGGAGGCTAAACCTTAGTGTTGTAGGGAAAAGTATCCGACTCGGATGACCCTATCCCACTCTAAGGGTGATAGTACCTCAGCAACAACTGTAAAGAAAACTACTTAAGGTTTACTTCTTTACGAAAGCAAGAGAGAATGAGGAAATGCACTAACCGTTGCCTTGCGCTTAATGTCGAATCCAAACTCTTCTCTTTGGCTGCTTGCTCCCAGCTCCTTGCTCTTTTGCTGGCCCAGATACAATGAGACCCTGCAAAATAACAAAGAAGGAAACTACAAGAAGCATGCAATCATAACTGATTCAAGGATTAGCATAAATCAAATATACAATTATCACAATACATCATTGAAACAAGTGCATATAGAAGAACCTCAATAGCTTTTATTAATGGAAGAAGTAAAGTTCTGAGAGTGTTACAACCATTGAAGGCCCCAATCCAGCAACACCTCCCAGCAGAAAGAATTTCTCCTCTTCACCTCCTTCAAGCAATCACCCAATAGTTCTATAATGAAACCAACAGCATATCATTACTTTGCACAAAATTCCAGCCTCCTGAGCTCATAGGAGAGAGCTCAATATATAGATGAATTGAGAAAGGATGAGTCAGCTTGCAACTGATGTGTAGCTGCCTTGTGTCCTCTCTCTCTTCAGTTGATCTTCAGTTCTTGAGTCCACTTGGAGAACCTTGCTTCCACTTGGAGAAACAGAGCCTCTGACTCATCACAAGGCGAAATCCCTGATCCAAGTGTCATTTTTGGAAGATTCCAGAGCAATGAATCAGTGTGCCACTTGTCCCATCTCGCTCAGCGCAGGTGGCCTTTGTTCCACTTGCTTTGCAACGCAGGTACACCATGGAGGAGTTGAGTTTCAGCGCAGAAGCCTAGTGGAGCACCTGCTTTGATTTCAGGATTGCTTGTTTTTGAGTGTTTTCAGGTGGAGAACTGATCTGAGAGCTGTTGGTTTGCTGACCTTGTTCCTCTAGGGGTAGGAACATCATGTTTAGGGACTTTGGATCCCTTGGATTATTGACAATTCATGCCTGATGCTGCAAGGCACAAAATTGTCTATAACAGATGCCCCCTAAAGTATGAGGTCGTTTATCGGGTGAAATGCTTTATTAGGAGGATCCGAAGTTCATTCAATCTGCTGAGAAGTGTCCTGTAATAAGATACAATACAATACATTATTTTTCATTCTTTTTCATGATCTAGCTGAGGCGGGCATTCCCATGCTCAGCTTTATAAATACATTTTGGTACATAGAACAGACGATCGTCTGATGATAGACTGATAATTCTCTGCTGAAATTATCATCCTTTGAGAAGGATGATCATCTGCTGCAATGATGTACATATCAAATGTCTTTATATCCTGAATATATATCGCAGCCCGGATGGATGAAACTAGATCCGGGGTCTTCAATCTCTTCCGATCTTCACTCGATGTACAAGTCAATCCATGTGAGAATTTCTTGAAGTCGAACATGGAAAGACATCGCTTGATTACCGGTCAATGATGTAAACCGTTAACAAGCGTGAGAGGAATCACCGATAAGGATGATGACCCTCAAGGTACGACAGTACAATTCACATGGTGGGAATAAAGGACTTGGCGTCGACCACCATGCAAAATCTTCTGGTCGAAGGTCATTGATGTATACCTGTCGCCAGAAGTGAGAAACTTGCCATTGAGGCATGCAAGCTTCAAAGTACTGAAGGGGGTGTTCCTAGATCAACTCCTTGGATAATGAGCTGATGTCGACAAGGAGCGATCCGTCAAAGGAGGGCCTTAATGAATCCCACATCAGTGACACGGAACGGAGCTAGTGATTGTGATGAGGTGAAAACAAACTGTGATGTATGATTCAGGGTGGCGGTCATGAAATGGATGAAGGACAATGTATGGCAGTGGATGGGACTCGGTTGACTCTTTGCAGAACAACATCTCTTGAACATATAACGACACTGATGTGATGGATTGGTAGCATTACCCCAAATGTGGATGGTGTGGCGAGGACCATGGTGATGAGACCGGTGAATGAAACAACCCAACCCGATGTGATACGGAGGACAAAGTGTCATGTTCAAGAGTGACTTGCTACCATTAAAGCTGTGAGGTTCTCCCAATTTTTCCCCAGTCATTGCTGACCAGTACCTCTTTATTTTTATCAAGCTTGAGGAGGATAACATATGCTTGTTCTATAACCTGCCCTTCGGGCAAGCCCATCGCTATGTTTTAACGAGCCTAGCGATAGGGAAACTCGTTCTCGTCTAAAGACAAGTTTGTCGCTATTTAATGAATTTAACGAGTCTAACGACAAGGATAACTCGGTCCTTTTTATTTTTAGAGAGTCTGAAAAGGTACATAAAGTCAACTCCAGAATTCCTTTTTCGTCATCTAATCCCTTAAGTCCAAAAAAAGTATAAAACAATACAGAAGGGATGAATTTTCGATTGCTTTAACGAGCCGAACAAAACAAGCGCTCGATCTTTTTGTGCAATAATCCCTCAGGTCCAAAAAGATTAAAATCTAGAGGAGGGATAGCTCTTCCGGTCGTTTAACGAGCTGGAAGGCCAAAACTCGACAAACTTTTCTATTTTACGAGTCAAGAGAAAAGAGCTCAAAGAAGACTCGTCTTTTGAGGAACGAGTGATAAACAGGGATAGCAGCAGATTCCAGGTACAGGTTGGAATATTCCAATCACGGCAGTGTCACAAGGATGGCTTAGTGAAATCACTCTTCGCAGCTGTTCCTCAAAACGGGTAAACAAACATATGGAGATGAACGATTGGCCAAATGAACGGATGGAGGTGAGACTGCAAGAACACGGCCAAGGGCTTTAATATGGCTGTCAAAGGTTACATTTACCAAGGTTATTTACTGGTTCATTTTTTCTGGGTGAGCTTGAACTCTAGGGGAAGATTGCTCACAACTTATGTTTATTTTTTAACGAGCATGAACTATGTGCTAAAACTGCTCGGATCTTGCGTTTATTTTTTAACGAGCATGAACTGTGTGCTAAAACTGCTCGATTATACCAGTCTTAATACAAGGAACGCCTCAGGTGAGGTAGTCATATTTAAGGAGCTATACCTCACTAGTTACTCCAATTTGGCAAGTTTTAACTTTTGCCCCACATCCTTTCTTTATGCAAGCTGGAAACGGCTAATCCTACGAGTTTAACGGATTAGACCTACAGGTTTAAAGGGAGGACCTAAAAATTTAAAAAATAAATAGTCGTCCCGTGCTTGCACTCCAAAAGGTTCGCATGCCCCCAGGTATAAAGTATAATTTCAAGGCTACCCCTCTTCTGTCCCACCTCTGTTTTTCTACTTGTCGTCTTGCTATATTTTTAACGATACTTGTCTTCTCGTTATTTTTCGGTGCCGACGGTACTTGTCTTCCCATCAGTTCACTTTTTGATTTTTGCAAGATTGCAACAGATAAAACATTGGCGTTACGGAGGGAGGTTTGCCTCTTACTTATTATCCGAAAAATGGTTTTGTTCGCTGCCGCAAACTAAACTCTTTTTCCCGGCGATGTCTATTACTAGGTTACTAAAGATGGTGACCACTTGTTGCAGCAATTTCATCTCTTTCTTTGGAGGCTGCCCCTACTTATCCTTCAAAACATATGTTTTAATGGGTGAGGCTTGCCTTCAAAGATGGTGGCTACTTGCCGCCACAAATGGATCTCCTTCCTCGGCATCCTACTTACCTAGACAAGGGGAGCGAGAAGCTGATTATCTCACTCACATAACTTTGACAAAAGAACTTTATCCTAGAACAACCCTCTCTTCCTTCCTTCGGACGGGGTACGGACTAGTCCCATTCTTCTGCGGAAATTAACTTTATACCCAAGGTTTCCTCTGCCCAAGGCAGGCCAGGGTGCATGCCCCCTGGGTCCCAGTTACATCTTTCCGAATCACTCGCATTCATCGGGAAGTAGAACCGGGGGTGGAGGCATTCCTTGAGTGAATAAACCGTTAAGGGATGGTATTTGACTATTTGCGATGCGTGATCCTGGAAATGAAAGCTGGTCTACGAGCTTGACCATTCTTCCTTCGTGCGGAAAACACATAACTCTAAAGAGTGAGTACACTATCGCCTCCATGCAACATATATAGTCTCGTCCAAGGAGTAAGTTATATACCAAGGGTCCCTGGACGACCATGACGTTCATATGAACTGTCTTCCCTTTCAATGTAATGGGAACATTGGGGAGAATCCCTAACGGGTGACTGGTTCCTTTATCAAAACTCGATAGATTTCTCATCTCAGGTAAAAGCGCCGGGGAACCCAGTGCTTTCCAAGCAATAGAGGAAAGGATACTCACAGATGCCCCTTCATCAATGATAGTTCCAACCATCACCATTCTGTAGATTTGGACGATGATTCTGAATGGGATACTGGCTGGTAACCGGGGTCTGCCTAGTTGATTCCAATCAAAGGATACAACTAGGTTGCTTGGTGGTGGGACCGAATACACGGCCGGATACGACCCTGACGATGTTCCTTCCTGCGATAAAGGAATGGGCGCATTGCCCTGATGCTCATCAGAGTCTGCGTTGATGAAAAGAATATGGACGGTGTCATCCTTATCCTCTTCAGTGAGGGTGTCATTTGAAGATGGGTCTTCAATGACAGAGTCATTTGAGGATGAAACCTCTGAAGGAAGAACCGGGTCAACTGCCGTTTCGACCTTTAGACTTTCGTCTGGTCTGGATTCAGCAGGTTCATTCTCAATGACCGACACTTCAGCTGACCACTTGAGCGGGCCAGCTGGATTTTCAACTATCGAGGGACTTGGCGCGAGTTTTTGGTATCCAGGAGGAAGTCGTAACGGTGAAACCGGACGATCTTCCAAAACTCTCTTTGCCTCATCTAAGAATGGACAACGGTGGATGGCGTGATCGCCTTCACACAGCATGCAGGGTGATCTTGGTCTCCCTTTTCGTCCTTCACTCTCGCTAGTTGACGGACTGCAATCAACATGACTACCAGAGGTTGATGCTACCGGATTGTGCAACCTGGGGGACCAGTCCCTTAGTATCCGGGGAATACAAGGACAATCACGGTGGAGGTGGGTCCCTTTGCAAATGACACATGGCGATTTAGGCCCGGTCGGTGCAGTGTGTGGATTTTTGTCAGATGTCTTTTGCTTGCCCCCAGTCGCCTTCGCCATAGGCCCCTTCTGTTTCTTTTCTCTCTTCTTCTTTTCCTTCTTCTCCATGGGAGGCTGACTTTTGCCGGCTCTACCTTGTGAAGATGAAGGATCAGAGGAAGAATTGTAAGAAGTGGAAGGCTGGTGGGCAGCTCTAGACTGGTCTGACTGTTGATTTGACTGCTCAGGATTTGTGGTGGTCTGAACTACATTAGTTGAAAAGAGCCATACAGGTAGGCCAATTGTCAATCCTGGAAGTGACAATGTGGCCATATGAGGCGCACCAACATCTCCCCAAGAGGAGAAGGGATTGGGACTTCCGCCAAGGTGACTTCCTTGGTTGGTGGGCTCCATACTTTTCAACTGAAAGATCAACGTGGGAATAACAGGTGATTATGTTCCGATTAAAATAAATTTTATTAACGACGCTTTAGACACAACTTTGCTTTTTCATGTTTTAAGAGTCGAGAAAAAGCTAAAGATGACTCTAGTCTCCTTCGATGTTTTAACGAGCCCGAAGTGACAAATGCTTGGATGGACTTTTTCAGTTATAGAGTTTGAAAAAGGCCAAAAGAAACTTCTCTGGAGTTCTAGGCAGAGGGTGTGCCAAACTTTTCGCGAAACCACAGAATACGTTTTACGGTACGGGTGGTCGATCTTCGTGAATGCTGTGTTCACTGCATCGCGATCAGTAGGGCGGCCGACACGGCTTCCTATGGATAAAGGCTTTGTTCCTATAGGGGTCTCCCAATATATACGCGACGGTACGTGGGAGCACAAGTCCGTATTAGTGCCACCGACTCTCAGGAGGAATCACCCACCTTCGTAGAGATCGACAGTCACTACGTTTAACGACGCCGGAACACGTCTCTACCTAGACCTCTATGTGTTTGCGTTATGTTACAAAGCGTTGTTATGTAAATTGAATTTATTTTAATGTTGATCTTGTTTAGCAGTTTGCCTTTAAGGATCACCACGAGATGTATGTAAAAAATTCCTGAATGCAGTCTAAGATGAGAAGCAAACTTTTCAATCTTTCAACTTTGAAAATCTTAACTACTGAGGGAGAAGAAAGGCAAATCTTTTCACACAGATCATAGAGCACACACTAATGCAATTTTTCCTAAATCAGTATGCAAACAGTCAAATGCAAAATGCACAATGCATGTATTTTCTTTTCCCTTTCTTAATGTTGATGTATTACAAAAAGAAAGTTGTTATATAACTTTGATTTCGATTTCAAGCGAAAGTAAACAAGCTAGTCCAAAATCAAAAGACACCTTAAGATTTACTTGTTTAAACACTGGAAATACATGAAATCAAACCATAATGACGAAAGTAAAAACACTAATCAGCTATGGACAGCAAACAAGCTAACTCTTTAGACCAGCAAAATGCCTAACACAGGTTCAGATCTAAGAGGCCAAAGCAAGACTGGTTAACTTTCGTTATGGGAAATTGTAAATGATGTAAGAAATACAAAAGAACAAGTACAATTTTGTTATATAACAGAGGCGGAATGATGGCAAGTAAGGTTGGTTTCAGAATAGGTACAAGACTGACAACTAGTAGCAAAATCTATAGTGAAAACAGGCAAGAAAAAGGGAGGAAACCCCAACTGCACAAGGCAAAATTGGGCCAACGCAGGTGCTGCACAGCCAGTCTGGCTCTCAGCGCAGGTAGCCCCTTCGGGACCTGCGTTGCAAAGCAGGTAGCCTGTGTACTACCTGCTTTGGAAAATGAAAGTTGCGTTTTCTCAGTTTCCGGGTCACAATTTTCTAAAAAATTCACAGTTTTTGCTCAAATCAGAAGCTATCAGTCAAGCACACAGTAAGGGATGACAAGGAAGATGAAAAGCTATCACTAAGAGCTTACAAGGATCCTTGTAGATCAGCTCTTCAAATCATGAACATGCTCAGAAATGAGCTAGAGTAGCTGCCCTCTACTTCGCTTTTGATATAGTCAAAAGCTTTTCGATTTGGTACTCTTTTGTTCAGGAAATGAATAGCAAAATACTACAAACAATCAAACAGATACTATCCCCAGCGGAGTCGCCAGTTTGTTGTAGGGAAAAGTATCCGACTTGGATGACCCTATCCCACTCTAAGGGTGATAGTACCTCAGCAACAACTGTAAAGAAAACTACTTAAGGTTTACTTCTTTACGAAAGCAAGAGAGAATGAGGAAATGCACTAACCGTTGCCTTGCGCTTAATGTCGAATCCAAACTCTTCTCTTTGGCTGCTTGCTCCCAGCTCCTTGCTCTTTTGCTGGCCCAGCTACAATGAGACCCTGCAAAATAACAAAGAAGGAAACTACAAGAAGCATGCAATCATAACTGATTCAAGGATTAGCATAAATCAAATATACAATTATCACAATACATCATTGAAACAAGTGCATATAGAAGAACCTCAATAGCTTTTATTAATGGAAGAAGTAAAGTTCTGAGAGTGTTACAACCATTGAAGGCCCCAATCCAGCAACACCTCCCAGCAGAAAGAATTTCTCCTCTTCACCTCCTTCAAGCAATCACCCAATAGTTCTATAATGAAACCAACAGCATATCATTACTTTGCACAAAATTCCAGCCTCCTGAGCTCATAGGAGAGAGCTCAATATATAGATGAATTGAGAAAGGATGAGTCAGCTTGCAACTGATGTGTAGCTGCCTTGTGTCCTCTCTCTCTTCAGTTGATCTTCAGTTCTTGAGTCCACTTGGAGAACCTTGCTTCCACTTGGAGAAACAGAGCCTCTGACTCATCACAAGGCGAAATCCCTGATCCAAGTGTCATTTTTGGAAGATTCCAGAGCAATGACTCAGTGTGCCACTTGTCCCATCTCGCTCAGCGCAGGTGGCCTTTGTTCCACTTGCTTTGTAACGCAGGTACACCATGGAGGAGTTGAGTTTCAGCGCAGAAGCCTAGTGGAGCACCTGCTTTGATTTCAGGATTGCTTGTTTTTGAGTGTTTTCAGGTGGAGAACTGATCTGAGAGTTGTTGGTTTGCTGACCTTGTTCCTCTAGGGGTAGGAACATCATGTTTAGGGACTTTGGATCCCTTGGATTATTGACAATTCATGCCTGATGCTGCAAGGCACAAAATTGTCTATAACACTTAGTCAAAAGATTGGTTTGAAACAGTTACTTGAAGTCTTCCTGGTCAGCAGCCTTCCAGGGTCTGATTTTGAGATAACAGGACTGTTGGCCCACCGTTAGTTATCATGCATCCTCCCCTTGTAATCATCAGCCACTCCCACACAACTTAACTTGACCACCTTTTCGACTCATTCTCCTTGATGTGACATTGCAATGTGGCATGTTGACTAGGAGTTCACTTTTTGTTTTCGAGTTGAGGGTGGCCAAGTTAACTGGCCACCTCCAGCTTATAAAATCAAACTTTTTCATATTCCTACACTTTTATGATATCGTACTTAGGGAAGAATTTGGATGAGGTGCCATACCTGTGCCTTCATTCACTTGGTTGATGCATGCTGGAGGGTGATTTTGTTGTGCTTCTTTTTGTTTAGGTAAGTGCTTTTCCTTGGTCACTTTTCTGTATATTTCTTCTTGTTGATGTGGTTATCTTCTTTGTTGTTGTGTGCAGGTGCTTGGTCTCTGTTGCCCCTGCTAAGCATCGGATAGGAGTCGTGATGTCTGCAGGGGTTTTGGAGCTCTTTACTTGCATGGATGGTGAAGAAGAATGCACAGAGAAACTGCTGCTATGACAACATAGGCTCCTACATGGTTTCCTGTAGTTAGTACAGGAAATCCTGTAGTTGCATTTTTTCATCTTTTTTTGCTTTTTTTATTTTTATTTTTTTACTTGGAGGAGGAATGGGTGGTGATGTAGGAGTGGAAGGATGGAAATGGAGGAGATGGAGTTGTAGGTGAGTGAGGCCAATGATGGCATGAACCTTGGACTCTCTTTCCTTTTATTTTAATTTTTTCATTTTTTGAGTGGTTTTTGATGGACACAGAGGTTGGTATGGTCATGAGATGGTGTTGGGTGAGAGGTGGTGAGGTGTATGGTCCCTTCTTTCAACCTAGAACATGCTTGCATCATCATTTTCCAATCGAGATTTCATTCATGTAGTGTTTCAGGACATCTTGTAGTACTACATGAAACTCCTGTAGTAACTACAAGAAACCCTGTAGAAGTCAGAAAACTGCATAAAAATTGGTTTTTGATGCCTGGAAGTGAGGATGGATGATGGAGACATAGTAGGCATGGGAGATATGAAGTGAATGGAGGAAGAATGGGGTGATGCTGGTTTGTTGTCCCTTGGACTCTGAGTCCTTGTTTCCTTTAAAAACCTGCAAAAATCACAAAATTTTATTAGTGGCCAAGTTGAGGTCCCTGCCATGGCATTTTTTGTTTTTTGTTTTGTTTTGTTTTTGTTTGTTTGTTTGTTTTGTTTTCTTCTTTTTAAAGACACACAGGTTGCCTCAAACAAGGTTTTCAACCTGTTTTCATGCCCTAGGAACTTCAAGGGAGGTTTTCACCCATGGATCTTTTTATTTTCATTTTTTTCACCCTTGGGCTACCTTAAGGAGGTTTTCAACCCAAAAGTTGGCATCAGGTGCCTCATAGAGGTTTTCACCTAGGTCCCTTATTGTTTTTTTTTTCATTCATTTTCCCCCCAAAAATAAAACCAGACTTCAAGACTTTGGTGGGTTGGAAGCTGAGACACTTAGAAGCACATTCACTTCCTTACTGATGGTATTGATGAACTCTTCCCTTGAAAAAGGTCTTTTATAGGCTTTCAATCTATATCCATTGACAAGCAAGGGAATACCTTCTTCATCAATGGTCCTTATTTGCACAACCCCATTGTCCTGGCACTTTTCTATCAGATATGGGCCTAGTCACCTGGTCATTAATTTTCCTTTGATGTCCTTGAACCTGGAGTCATAGAGCAAAGCCCAATCACCTTCTTGAAAAAATTTGTCTTTGATGTTTTTGTCATGCCAAAACTTTCTTTGTATTTTAATAACTTCTATGTGTAGGAGGGTCTACATCTTAAATTCATTTAAATCATTGAGTTGGAGCAGTCTCTATTTCTATGCCTTTGTAACATCCAAATCCAACTATGCTTCAATTCTCAAAGTGTTGTACTCAAACTCAATGGAGAGCAGAGCCTTATTCCCATAGACCAAGTCATAAGGGGTGAAGCCAATGGCTGTCTTCCAGGATGTATTATAGGCCCAAGTAGCCTCCTCTAGTATGTCAGCCCATCTTTTCTGCTATTGCTCACAACCTTGGTAAGAATGCCTTCCAATGCTCTGTTAGTAACCTTTACTTGTCCATTGGCCCGGGGATGATAAGCAGTTGACTTCCTATATTTGACCTTATGCTGCCTCAAAAAATTTTCAATCAGGTGTGAGGTAAATTGAGTTCCATGATCAATGACTAGCTCTCTAGGGTACCGAAACTTGTAAAATACATTCTCCCTTAAGAACTCATCCACTTTCTCTTCTATTTCTACCTTGAAAACCTTGGTTTCAATCCACTTTGTCAAATAATTAGTGCATACAATCATGTACTTTTTCTGCCCAGATGGTGGATCAATGGGCCCAATGAAATTCATGCCAACTTGTCAAATGGCTCAAGAGTCACTTGAGGTTGCAAAGGAATTTCATCCCTAGGAGTAGGTTTCCCCATTCTTTGGCACTGGTCACATTGACTGGTATATCTTCTTGCATCTTGGTGGAGAGTGGGCCAGTAGTAGCCAACTTGCAGTACCTTGAAGGCTGTCCTCTTGGCTGCAAAATGACATCCACAAGGCCCATTATGATAGGCCAGGAGGATGTCAAAGTCTTCCTCCTCCCTGACATATCTCCTCAAAATTTTATATTGGCCTAGTTTGAAGAGATTTCCCCCAATCCAAGTGAATGGGGTGCTCTTTCTTATAATTCTACTTTTTTCCTTGGAGGACAGATTTGGAGGGAACTGTGCAGCCACTAAGTAGTTGGCTATGTTAGAAAACCATGGAGAGAGAACTAAAATAGAAAATAAATGCTCATCTGGCAGCTGATCATCAACCATTCCTTCCTCACCTATAGGCAAAGCAAGTCTAGACAAAAAAGTATGCAACTACATTTTCTCTACCAGGCTTATCAATGATAGTTAGATCAAACTGTTGTAATAAAAGCAACCATCTAATAATTCTGGCATTCACATCAGGCTTGTTCATCAAATATTTAATAGCAACATGGTCAGTATGTACAAAGGTCTGTTAGGCATTGATGTAGTGTCTAAATTTATTCAAGGAATGGACAACGACTAGGAGCTCTTTTTCAGTCACAATATAGTTCAATTCAACCTTGGACAATTTTTTTCTAATGAAATAAATGGCATAAGCCAAATTGTCATCTATCTGGCCTAAAGTTGCTCCTATAGCTTTATCAGAGGCATCATCATGGATGTGGAAAAGAAGAGCCTAATTTGGGCCTCAAAGTATGGGTGCAGTAGTCAACTTGTCCTTTAAGGTTTTTAGGGCCTCTTAGCAGCTTTCTGACCAAAAAAATTCAGTCCTTGGCCAATAGTCCAGACAAAGGTGAGGCTACTTTGATGAAGTCCTTTATGAATCACATGTAGTATCCAACTAAGCCCAAGAAATTTCCGGCATCCTTATGCTTCTGAGGAGTATGGACCCTCTTTATGATAACAATTTTATTTGGGTCCACTTGCAGTCCTTCCTGGGATATTGAGTGACTTATAACAATCCCTGCATTCATAAATAACTCACACTTCTCAGGACTAGGGGATATGTTCATTTCAATGCACTTATTTAATACTTTCCCCAAGTTAGAGAGAGCCTCCGGGAAATCACACCCATAGGGAGTGAAATCATCCATATAGATTTCAACAGAGTCATGGACTAGCTCTACAAAGATGCTCAGAACTTTCCTCTGAAAAGTGGTAGGGGCATTACATAATCCAAAAGGAAGGACCCTATAAGAAAAGGCACCCCAAGGACAAGGGAAGGTGGTTTTATCTTGGTCCTCTGGGCTGATTTGGATCTGATTGTAACCACTAAATCCATCCAGGAAAGAGAAGAACTTATTTCCTACAAGACCATCCAAGACTTGATCAATGACACATAGAGGGAAATGGTCTTTTTTGGTGGATTTGTTTAACTCTATGTAGTCCACACAGAACATCCATTTTCCATTCTTATTTGGGACCAGAACTAGAGGAGACACCCACTCACTATCTAAGATGGGGTAAATGAACCCTTCATCCAACAACTTTTGTAGTTCTTCTTTAACTATGTCTTTGAGGGCTGGGTTCATTCCCCTCTGAGGTTGGTGCATTGGCTTGTAGCCTTCCTTGATGTAAATGTGGTGAGTACACACCGAAGGGCACATTCCCTTCATTTCCTTATAACTCCAGGCAAAGGCATCCAGATGCTCTGTTAGCATGTCACATAACTCGTTTTCTTGATGTGCATAGAGAGAGGGATTGATTTTTAATGTTTTAGCTGGACCAAATTCTATCATCTTGACATCAGTAGGACTTGAGTCAGCTAAGCACAAATCAGTCCAAGGGTTCTCTTCAACTTTCTTTACTAATTCATCAAGAGACATGGTGTTGGGGGCTGATTCTGGAGGATTTTATCAATCATGTCATCTTCATCAAGTTGCCCCCTCATATAGTAGCATCTAGGGTACAGATTGGGTAATATATGGTAGAGTACACTTCATCTTCCTCCTCCTCTTCCGACCATAAAGGTAAGTCATGCTATAGAGATGGTTGAGTAGGAGGGTACAAGACTAATTGTTTGGAAAAGTACCCAATTTTAATGGTCATATTCCCAACCTTGCAACTTATGTAAGCATCAACAATGGCTAGCCATGGCCTTCCAAGGATGAGAGGATAACCATTGAACTTGGTATTAGGTTGGAGAACTAAGAAGCCAACAGCGTATTCCTAGGAATCAATGGAGACTATCACATCCTCAACAACTCCCTCAAGAGCTACTCTGGATCTGAGTGTAAGCTGCAAGATTATTGTTGTCTTCCTTAATGATCCTTGGAGATTTAGTTTAAGCATAGTCTATTTAGTCATCACATTGATGGAAATCACAAGATCAATCAAGGTATGGGGGACAATGATACCATAAATGTGCACATCTACCACAAGACTTCCATGGTATAGATACTTCGGGAAAATTACTCTCCCCAACATTAAGTCAGATGATTGTCCAATGACATTAATGGTAGGGGTGTCTTTCTTTCTCCTCCCAAGATGTTTGAAGCATTTCTCCTTGATTAACTTATTGTAGATGGGGACATCCTTGATAGCTTGGAGGAGTGGGATTTTAACACACAAGCTTTTCAATTCACCTAGAAGTTGAGTCTCTTCTTGGGTGTGCTTGCTTGAGGAACACTCTCTTCCTTTTCCTCTTCAAGCTCCTCATGTGGAGATGGAGGTTGATTATCTGGAAGCACTCTTCTAGACCCAAGGTTTCTTTCTTGAATTTCCACAACATAGGTAGGGTAGATGTCTCTCCCCTGTAGACTTGTTCTGCCTGCTTGTTGTTCAGGTTCAGATTTGGCTGATCAGGCATCTATGGTTGCTTGGGTGGAGCAGGGTGAAGGAGCTGTGGCTGAGATGGAGGTGGAGGCAGTAAGGCTGGAGATTGGTTGTATGGGGGACTCCACCCCTGTGATGGTGTATTCCACTGAGGTTGTGGTGGAGCATATGGATGAAATGATTGATTAGCGGGTTGGGAATGGTATTGAGGTGCATAAGACTAGGGAGAAGGTGTGGACCATGAAGGATGAGCAGGAGGACACCAAGGGGGAACAGATGCATTATGGTTAGGGTTGTAATATGAATAGGATGCCCCTTACATGCCCTACTGGTATGGTCGAGGTCCTTGAGGCCTCCTTTGGTTGATATAACAGAGTTGTTCAGTCACACCTTCATTTCCTTGATACACAACTTTCAATCCAGGTAGAGGAGGGCACTTGTCTATGGACTAGTTTTCCTCACAGACCGAGCAGATATCTATAAGATTAAATGGACATTCATTTCTAGGGTGCCTCCTGGTGCATCTAGTGGAAAACACAACTAAGGTTCTTTCTGCTTCCTCCTGCTTCCTCCTGCTTCCTCTTTATCTACATGGTGTCCATTTGTAGAGTAAGGGTATGCAACATTTCACTCTTAAAGTCTTCCAACATGTTCCAAATTTCACTTTTGATGGATGTGTTGGAGGAGGATGAACTGGTTAAAGCTTGACTAGCCCTACCCTTCTTTCTGGCTGCCCTAGAATGATTTTTGAAAACTGTCTTGATATCATCATAAGATAATTGGTAGATTTCCCCTCCCGACAACATGTTTAGGATTTCTAGGAGATCTTCCCTGATCCCTCTGTTAGCGCTTGGAATTCACCTAGGCTGAGATAGACAAACTCTCAAGGCTACATCAAACCATTTCACCTCGTAGCTAGCCCTACGAGGTATGAGAAGGCTCTCTCGGGTCAGATTTGATAGATCTTATAATATAATAAGCTGACCAATTAGGATCAAAGATATTAGGCTAGTAAATTGATAAGGGGGGTTGATTTAAAGATTTTTTGGGTTTTTGGTGGCAATTGGAGGGAGTGCAATTTAGGGTGCGGGGATTGAGCTCAGTTTTTGCAGGTGGGTCTTTGGGGCAAGGTAGGAGTCTATGCTGATGCCTTTAACTGAAAGAGATGATCAGGGAAGAAAGAAGAGAGGCTAAAGAGGGCAAACAATGAATTCGAATCCTCTCTAGACAGTGGAAAACATAAATTTTAAACAAAATTGAAAGCTGAGCATGGCATGCATGAATTCAAACTTTATCACTTCTTTTGTTTAAATAGCAGCAAGAGATCAAGAAATGGAACACATAAACACACTTACAATAACAGTAGGAGACACACCATCAACATAATAATCCACAAGAATCCACAATGAAGTCTGCAAAACCCTGGCCTTCCTTTTCCTCAAATTGCAGAAAATACAAGTCAAAAATACAATAGCACTTCTCCCTCTAGAGTCCAACCATCAAAATGAGAAAGAGAAGGCATAATATAGAAGGTTAAACCTCTTTCCCCACCTCTAGGGGTCGAGCTCAGCTTCCTAGGAGCTGTTGCAACTAATTCTAAATCAGTCACTAGATAATAGGCCAGCTCAACAACTTACCTCTAAAACTTAGGAAGCTTATCTATGCATTAAATATTCACTATTTACATTAAAGAAGCTTCTAGAAGTGGTAAAGAAGAGTAAAAGTATCTAATGCCATGAAATTTACACAATAATCCATCATTTACATGCCCAAATAGTCAACCAAAGTGAAAATAGTGCTTTTCTGGCCGAACTAGTCAAAAATTGGCAAATCTGGAGGTTTTGGTCGCGCCCCTGGAAGTTCTGGTCGCGCCCCTTTGCAGCTACTTTTGAGTGGGTTCCACTGATCCAAATCAGGTGCAAGATGGCTCATTGGAAAGCTTAGCCTGTCTACTTTCCATCCCAAGTGGAATTTCTAGATTTGGTGTTGATTTGACCCCTCAAAAACCATTTCTCCCAAGGTCACTTTCTGCAACTCAAAAAGTGGGCAGAAAGTCATTTTTAAGGTGTATTTTGAGCTTTTGGAGGCTCAAAACTCAAAATTAGGCTGCCCCCAAGTACTGGTAATTTTTCTTTTTGCATGCCCTTTCCAAAAATGCCAAGTTTGCAAAATTCCGAGCAGCCCTTCAAAATGGTCTCACCCGGGGTGAGACCAAACCATGGGCAAAACCTGTAATTTTACCAAAAATTTGCAAAATGCTCCAAAATTCTCAAAATTTTCAGATTTTGATGTTAGATCAAGGCTGATCAGTACCATGATGAGTGAGGGATGCCTCAGCCAAGATGCGGAGTGGATTTGTCCTTTTCTTCTTCTTCCGGGCCTCTGACAGCTCTCTTTGGAGAATTTTTATTCTCGCCTTGCAAACATGTAATCTTGCCCAGTAGTGTGTCTTCATGTTCCGGAGCAGCTCTTTGTCACGGTTTGCCTTCTCTAACAGTCCCTCCAAGTGCCAATTTTCTCGGATGAGCAATAACTCTCTATCCTTGGGCAATGGGTCCCCAGGCCTCCTGCGGTTGATGTCTCGGTCGAATCGAATCCTCCATAACTCATCCAACTCCTTCTCGGTCTCCAGCTGTTTGGTCCGCTGCTCTAAATAAGTGATAGTCCACTGAGCCATCTCAAGCTTCCGCTGCAACACAAGGTTCTCTTCCTTGAGCTCATAGAAATCTGAAGAAGGAGGAGAATGAGCATCACGACCAGTGAAATCATCATGTGCCCCGCCAACTGCCTCATCCTCAACCATGGGCTGCTTGCCCTCTCGTACTGCCTGTGCCGATGAAGAAAGCGAGGCCCCTTCCACCTGATGTGGAGATAACACTCGCTGCTCTGATGATGAAGACGAGACCCCTTCCACTGGCTGTAGAGAAAGTACTCGTCGGGCTGCTGCAAATAAGGTCCTGTGACCTCTCTGATATGTGACCCGAGGAGAAGAAGCCATGTGTCTCGGGATGCTGGTCTCGGGCTGATGTGATGGCCCTCCCTCCTCATGAACTGCCTCAGGCCCTGAATGTGGCTGTGTGAAAACATCTCGGGAGATGAAATCCGCCCAAGGGATGCCCTGCTGGCTCAGCTGATGGGAAACTACTAGCTGAATAAGACCATGATGGCATAGGCTCCGGAGCTGCTGTACTGGAGTCTGTCTCCGAAAGGTAGTGGCTATCCTCTGAATGTCATGAAATAAGTATGCCGAGATGTTCATCATCCTCACTCTGGTGAAGTGCATCATCATGCGGATATGACAAGAAAATACTCGTGAGAATCTCCCCTCGCATGTGAAGTAGTGCATAATGAGTCTCATGGTGTCTATATACTCTGCTCGGAGGAACTTGATAGGAAAGTTCCTTGTCAAGTGATGCACATAGGCAGGCCTAACATATGGCTCATAGTATACCAGGTCTACCCATTTGCGCTTTGGCCATACCTCACCCACATTGGGTATCCCGGTAGCATCTGTGATAGCCTCTGGAGAAAACACAAAATTTACCCCTGCAAGGGTGACCTGCCTGTCATGGAGATGGAGGACAAACAACCGGGCCAAGTCTCTGTGATGCTGGATGTGTGACAGCCTCTCACAAAACTGAAAACAAGCCATATGCTGAAAACAAGACACTGCCAATGGGCAAGCCTGCAACTCTGTCAATGATGTGGGCTCTTCCCTCCTGTGATGACCACCCTTGCCTCCCCTACGAGGCCTCTGCTGTGTATGAATCTCAGAAGATGATGATCGGTCATCACCTTGCTCATTAGTCTCAGTGGTTGACATGGTGTTATTGAGCAAGGTGGAAAAAACAAGTCAAATTGACCGCTGCCCTGCCTGCAAAATGCTGTGAAGTATGCTGTTTTCAAGGGGAAACATCATGAGGGATATGTTAGGGGAGGGAATTTACATATAGGAAAGGGAAAAAATATATATATAAGCAGGGAATTCTGAAGGAAAACATCACATAATGTTAAACATGCCATCTCATCTTTCATCATTTGCAAATCAATACTTTATTTAGGGAAACTGTGATTTTTAATCACCAAGGGAAAGGACAATATAGAATTTTCATCATGATGGAAGGAAGGATGTCATGGGCATAGGGGGATAAGGCAGCATCAAATATCAACATTTAACAGGCTGCTCATTTCATTTTGTCTTTGAATGTCTATTAAGAGCATACTCTGTTTTTTATAACTTTTAGAATGGCCATTCAATGCTTTTGGGAAACAGTGATTTTGTATGTTTGATCACCAAGGGAGGGAAGGGTTACGGTGATAGGTTTGCAATGGAAATAGAGTATGATGTCTTGTGAGTTAGGGAGATGAGGGGATATAGAGAAATAGGTTTAAGGAGACAATAAAACCCATCACCAAAATCTGCCAAACAATTTTCATAACAGCAGTCTTTCCATGGTGCTGGCAGTTTCCATCATGCTTTACCATAGGGAATTAGGGTTTCACTATGTGCTTTGATCATAGGGAGGGACATTCAATTGCATAAGGAGTTTTAATGAAGGGAAATGCAATTGAATTAGGGTTTTAATATAAGGAATGGATAGGGAAAAACAGAGTTTTATGGATAGAGAGATGATACCATGCTAATGAGAAACCCTAACACAACAAAACTGTTTCCTTTGACAATTATGCAGCTGTATTTTTGATGAATTTTGTGATGACTTTAACACAGCTTTGAATCTTTGACATATACACAGCAAGATGACACTTTTCTTTATTTTTTATAAGGCTATGCAAATGACATTTTCACTGTTTTTACAATTTCTTATGTGCATGCCTTGTCATCACTTTTCTTTTTGTTTTTTTTACAATGTTTTCTTTTTTACTTTGCTGTGTATTAACGTATGCAAATTTGCTGTGTAGAGAGAGTAGGGTTTTAATCATATAACATGGGGAAAAGGTAGGGTTTGTAGGGTTTGAAAGGACTAGGGTTTGCACATGATTTAGGGGTAGGATTTGATAGGATTTAAGGGGCAGGTTTGGTATGACTAATTTGCAAATGAGATTAACAAATATAACATGTTAACATATGTAATTTAATTTTGGGAAAATGAATGGAGGGATATAAGGAAAAAAAAAATTGCCTTGAAAAACAAACAAACTGTCATACATATTGCTTGCAAAACAT
Source organism: Pinus tabuliformis (assembly GCA_031772625.1). NCBI lineage: Eukaryota > Viridiplantae > Streptophyta > Pinopsida > Pinales > Pinaceae > Pinus > Pinus tabuliformis. The sequence continues at coordinate 428,536,168 of CM062812.1, read as the reverse complement.
CAAGTCATTTAGCTTATTCTCTATTGATTCCTTGCATAAAATCATGAGCATTACCTTCCTTTGCAACCACAAAACCATCACACAACACGTGGAAGAGACATACCTCAACAAAATCGAGCAAATTTGAGGGAGATTTGGCGTTTGGGTGAGTTTTTAGGGCGGGCAGACTTTTTGGTCGCGCAAGCTGCCAGTTTGGTCTCACCCCTCCGTTTGGTCGCGCCTGTGTAATTTAACACAGCGCGTTGGCCTTTTTTTGGTCGCGCCCACCCACGTGGTCGCGCAGCAGAATTACCCTTGTAATTTGCAGAATTTTGCCCGAGTTGCCTCCTCTTGCCTCTAACATGAATTTTTGACCTTCATATGCACAATAAGAGTAACTAAAGAGGGAAAATTGCTTTTATAGGTTCATTTCAAAAAAAATTTAACTTTAGAACCCACTTTCTAATGTTTCCACTTGGACATTCTTTTTTAACACTGTTTTGGAGTCATTTTGTCCTGAAATGAGCCTTTTGATGCGTTTGACTCCTTTCTTTTTGCAGGTTGACCGCCTGAGGGACTGTAGTGAAAGAACCAGGGTTATTGCCGGCACTTTTACAAATTTTTGAGAATTTCTTTATTTTTTCAAATTTCCACATGGCCTTGGACTTAAAAACAGGGTTTTTAAACCCAAGGCATAAAATGAGCTATAGCTGAAGAAAATGATAATGAAACGTATGTACAAGACTCCTTCCGGCTTGCTGGGCACCTACTGACCATGACTCATGACCTTGAAATGATTTTGACTCAAAACCCTAGACCTAAGACCATGGGACCTTAAGACAAAAACAAGAACAAGCCTGACTCAATTACATTGTTGTATGACCTGATCCAGCAAAGCCAAGAAGACAAAGACCAGCTCCTCCATTCAGTGTTATGGCATGCCTAGCGGGATGCAAAACTGACACTGATGAGACACCTATAAATGCATATGCAAAGAGTTATTGATCACTGATGGAGGGCTCAAGACCGACACTAACACCCTCTAATAAGAACTAACTTGAGTGATTCAGGATTGAGGGTGCATTTGGCCCTTTTGTAGTTGAGTTGGAACATTTCCTCATAATCTTCCAAAGATCATCATGTCCCAAGGTCATTCTAAATATTTCCTCTTTGGTGTCTTTGGACCTACAATAATCCCTGTACTTGTTGTTGAAGGCTTGTTGCATTTGAGCCCAGGTAGTGATGTTGTCCCCAGGTAAACCCATGAACCAGTGCAAGGCTGCATCCTTAAGGGTGGATGGGAACAATTTCAACTTCTGGTCGTCAGAGGTATAATCATAAGTTCTGCATATGACAACAAACTCAAACAAAAAGGTATTGGGGTCCTCTGAGGTTAAGCCATGGAAGTGAGGAAGGGCAGAGGGGCTTATGTTTTTCATCCTAACATCTCCATTAGTTTCTCTAATGGGAAAAGCACCCTCAGTTATGTTTTCAGCTCCATTTCTGTTTTCAATCCCATTTCTATTTTCAGCCATGGTGTAGGTTGGTGGAATGGTTTCTTCTTCTTCTTCCCCAATAGGCTCTTCAAAGATCTCTAGTTGTTTGCCTAATGGGTCCTCTAACTCATAACCACCGAAGAAGAGGGAAGGTTGGCCATTTGATGTTGTGGGGGTATTTGGAATTTTTTTTCCTAAGTTGTCTCTACTCCTACGAGGCATGAAATAAAATAGTTTTTTTGTTTTGTTTGTTTGTTTGTTTTGTTTGTTTTTTTTCCAGAACTACTTGTAGAATGGAAAGAAAGCATAAATTGCAACTATTTGCTAAATGGAACTACCTGCAGAATGAAGAGAAAGTAAAAATTACAACTATCTATTGAATGCAAAACAAAAGGAAAGTAGGAATTGCATCTATTTACTGAATGTCAAATAGAAAGGAAAGCATAAATTCCTCTAGGTGGTTAGTAGGATTGGGTGAGGAGAAGACTTAGATGAGGCCGGTGGAATGAGTTCCTCCCTGCAGATCAACAACTCCTGCAAAAACACATATTCTTTTCTTCATTCATGCACAATTTTATGTAAATGTGGAAAAGATGGGTTGAATTTGAGAAACTAGTTTATTGATGGCTAATGGCTTAAATCTATCGAATGGAATGCTTTCTAATCTACAACAAACTCAAGAAACCAAAATAACAATTGCAGGTGCTTCTAAGAATTCATCAATGATGATCTACTAAACAATAAATCCTAAGCTATGTAATAACCAAAAGATAAATCTGTTTTTGGGGTTGCGAGAGTGGGGCCCTCAAACCATGATCCCATGAGGGAGATGAGGATGAGGCCATTGTCACAAGATTTTCTGAATTCTTTTCTTTCACTACTGAAACACTGATCTACTTCTCCAACTAATGGAAGCAAAACCAACCAATCATTAAAATACTTGTAAATTAAACAAAGCAGAGATAAGTTTGATAACTAATCTATGATTCTAATATAAGAATACATGTACAAAAAGAGGAACCTCTACTTCTAGGGTTGGGCCCTAACCCAAGAGCTTCAACCCTCCGAGTCAACTCAGTGTTGGATCAAAGAAACCCTTTTCATCATCAAAATGTTAAAAATACATGAGAATAATAATCACAATATCTTAGCTCAAAATTACCTCTTGGATACAATAAAGAGGCAAATCCTTATGAGGCCCTAGGCCTTCTTATTTATACAACTGAAGCTACCAACAACTTCCTTAAAATTAGGGAGGCCTGGCTCCCAAAATTGAGATTGACTTGTCTTCAACTATCATTGGCTTGGCTGCCAATGAACTCAGTGGGCTTGGATGCTTGTAACTCTAAGCTCATGAGATCTGGTGGAGGAATCTTTGAGTGATTGAGGAGTTCAAGAGGGATACCCAATCTCCTAAAATCCTTCTTGCTTGTCTACTTCGAGTTCCTGCACTTAAATTAGCCCAAAAATGCTCCAAATCCTGCAATTAATGCACATTAGGCCACATGACATAACATCTTACCTTTACCCTTCTCACTAAGAAAAATATAATAAAATATGTAAAAAGATGTGAGAAAAGTTTATTTTAATAAGCTGGAGAGTGGCATTAACGCCCATATAATTTACCTATTGATGAGCCCCATTAAGCAGGATCAAGCAACTACAACGGGTTCACTTGCAAATATCGATTTGCATGTGTGATTTCCTTGATATATTTGGCATGCATGGTTATGCATGTGTGTTCTTGGTTGTCTTGCTGTCATGGGCATGGGTTTTTACAGGTGTGACAGTGTTTTTAATCCTTGCCTTTCCATTTCCGGATAGCCATGGTGAGATGGGGTTCTCATGTTTTGGTTGAGATGGATTATCGGATGGATTCGAAGTTGAGTAAGGTGGATCTATGAATGAAAGAACACATGACCTAGTGATCCTTGAACTAGACTGTGGATTGCGGTAAAGCCACTGACCTAGTGACCCCTGAATCAGATTGTGGGTTGTGGTAAAGCCATGTATTGTATGCCTCGGTGGGCCTAGGAATCCTTGACTAGTGAATGGCGGGATATATGGTAAAGCCTAGAGGTGGTTTCCCTTGATCAGGTCTAGGAATAATTTCCGTGAATGGTGGGATATATAGTGAAGCCTAGAGGTGGTATCTCGATTATGGCCTAGTGGCCCCTAGATAAGACTATGGGTTGCGGTAAAGCCTAGAGACTAGGAGATAGGAAAATTACTCACGATGTAGGTGGAGAAATCCGGTGGCGTCCATGCTTTTTTATGGCCTAGTGATCCGGTGGGGATTACTGTAAAGCCTGGTATCATGTTTTTATTATTTATGGCCTAGTGATTCGAGGAGAATTGTAGTAAATCCTAATTCTATTGATGAGAGTGAGGTGGTTTAGCCTTGGGAAGCCTTAGTTGGTTCTTTTGGTTTGAGTCCCACATTCATGCTTGGAATATGGCACGAGGGTGATTAGATGAAGAGAGATTTGGCTCAAGCAATCTATGGTAGGGTCGAACGTGGTAGTCCCATACCGGGTTGGTTTTTGCATTCATTAATAAGAGTTCCTTTCCTTGGTATTTAATGAGAAAATGTACTGGTTCATATGTGGCACTTATGGTTGTTGTATCCTCATTAAATTTGTTGTTTATATGCTAGTTGTGAATATGTTTCATGACTGTGAAAATGTATGGTTCTCATCATGTTTTTATTTGTAAATGATTGGGCAATGAATCTATGATCTAATAGATGATAATGCAGCTAATGTGATAAGGCATCAATGTTTCTTAGTGATTCTCAAATAAGTATAAGACCCCTATGCTCATATATGTTGTTTAAACATGTAGAATGCATATTTGTGACATGCTTGACGAAATCCTTGTAATGGTTAGTAGGGGTCTAGTAAAGTCTTTGTTCAAAAATTTGTATTGGCATCATTTTCTCTACGTTTCTTTTCATTTCTGTAAATTCCATGAAGTTCTGGGTGGTGATTGGGTCCTAACCCTAGAATTTAGCCATAAATCTCGTAGTCGCTGGTAAAGCATTAACAGAAAAAGGCTATAGTCACACTTAGGTAGGCTCATGGGAGCGAATGGGACCCTCAGTCACTTGGAGGGCTTGGTAAGGGAGCGACTAGGGCTCTAGGGCCTTGAACTGTTGAGTTTCCTTAGGGGTTGGTCAAATAGAAAGGTGGGGTAGCTCCTAGAGGTTCTATAGAATGTGTGGATGGTCAATTTGGTTGTGTTTTGCTGGTTCCACGTCCTCAAGGTGACTTAGGAGGTTGAATCAGATCATAGTAGCCTCTCGTCACATGTTTACCCCGGTTGGCCAGTTACTTGGGTAGATGTGGGAGGATGGTGTTACAATTACTGTCTCCTTTCCCATTAGATAATGCTTCCATTTCTTCACAACTTGTACTAGGGCACATAACTCCTTACCATAGGTAGGGTAGTTTGGAACTACCCCATGAAATAATTCAGAATGGTAGCATTCAGGCCTTCCTCCCTACATCAAGATCGCTCCCATAGCATACCCACTCGCATATGTATCCACTTCAAAGGGTCGCTACAAGTTTGGTAATTCCAAAACTGGTGCTTGACTGATTTTCTTCTTTAGCTCCTCAAAATCCATCTACTGACCCTTTCCCCGATGGAAACTCTTGCCACTTGTTGTTATGGCATAGAGTAGTGTTGCTACCACTAAAAATGAGGCTCTGAATTTCCTCAGGTACTGTGTTGCCCTGATTAAACTCATTACCTAAAAAACATTAGTAGGTACCAACTATTTCATGATGGCCTCCATCTTGGTAGGGTCGATCTTCAACTCTCCTCCACCTATCACATAACCCAAATACACTAATGACTATTGTGCAAACTCACACTTCTTGATATTTTCTAGTAGTTAGTGCTTCTTTAATGCCTCCAACACCTACATCAAATGTGAGATGTGCTCTTCCCAGGTAGCAATGTATACCAATATATCATCCAAATAGACAATAACACATGGAACTATAAAAGGGCGTAGCACATCATTCATTAATATCATAAATGTAGCTGGTGCACTACATTGGCCAAATGGCATGACTAACCAATCATACAAACCTTGCATGGTTTTGAAGGTGGTATTCTATGTATCTTCTTCTTTGACTCAAACCTAGTGATATCTAGACTTTAAATCCAGCTTGGTGAAGTAGTTTTCTTGCTACAACTGATCTAGCAGATAATCTATCCTAGGTAGGGGGTATCTATTCCTGAGTGTGATTTTGTTCAACATCCTCTAATCTATACACATCCTCCAAGTTCCTGTAGAAATTCTCATTGTAGATCACTTGATAATGCAATATACTAAAGAAAAATACTTGATCTACTTCTACAAACAAACTTGCGGAAGCTTAATCGATTTTGAGCAAGATCAAATAGAACACATATAACAGAGAAGAAGAAATCATACACATGAAACACAAAAGAATACTGAGGGGAAAGCCTCAGCTAAAAACCCCGCTATCTGTATTATCACACAAGTGGAAATATCTCAGGATTACACAAAGCTTCAGCTCTCAAGCTATCCATCTCTCAGTACAATCCCTCACTGTTGCTCATAGACAGAATAGACAACACATATGCCTTCCTTCAGTCCTCCAAGCCTCCTATTTCCTTGCGCAGTTTCTCCTGGTTCTTCCAGTTGCAACTTGTGTGATTCTCACCTCACACACAACACTGACCTCTGAAATAACTGTGCAATCCTGAAGGAGATAATTCCTTTTGCATGGATGAGTTTCCTTTATAGGAAAATTCCTCCAACTGATAGTACATTGTTCCTTCCTTTAATCTCAACTAGGTCTTTCTCTGAACTGACATGCATGAGTTATTATGAGAGAATATTCAGTTATCTAGAGAACACTAGTTGCATGCATGCATGCATTAACTGACTGAGCTCACAATTAGTTCCTCCAACTGTTTGGAACTAATTTAACTGGACTTAACTTAGTTAACTGAGCTAGCTAATTACAACTCAAATACAACTCATCCTTATCTCCTTAATTAAGGGATAACTTCCTCAATCAAAGGGATAACTGTTGCATGTATTCACAAAGACTTCATGTTTGATTTTCTCCAACTAATTAACTCAAGATTAATTAATTAATTATTTTACAAACAGCTGCTGAGATCAAATTCGAATTTTAATTCTCAATTTTAATTAAGGGACTAATTAAAATTGGAATCTATCTTGAAATGCTATTTATAGAAATGCTATTTTAGCATTTCTATTTTATCATTCATTGTTGCTATTTTCCACACTGGTGCCTGAAATGCTATCTATAGCAATGCTATTTATAGCATTTCTTGTTGCTGTTTTAGTAGTCCCATCCTTCTATGGCACAATGATGATGGGTGACTCACATGGTGATGTACTTGGTCGAATGAAACAATGTTCTAGTAGTCATTGCAACTATTTCTTCGCCTGAATTTCTTCCATAACATACTTTCTATACAACCCAATGTTTGAAAATGGGGAGTCTAACAATAGGTGGATCTCATTCTCCACTTCTCTCTTAGGTGGTAACCCTTTAGGCTCTCAGAACACATCCTTGTATGCCTATATCAAATCTTCCAATTGTTGTTTCTGTTTCTTAGTACACCTCTCTACAAATTCCTTGTCTCTTACTAACTCTTCTATAGAATAATTTTCTCTTAAAAATAATTAAACATACTTCTTGCTGAAACTGATCAATTTCTTGGCTTGGTTGGTACTTACCAATGAATTTTTCGACTTTCCTTTGTGTTGAGAGATCAATAGGGTATCTAATTAGGGTTTATTTCTCTTACTTGCTAATCACTTGTGAATATTTGTTAGATTCTTATTACTTTTATTATGTTCTCTTCATAACAAAATTACCAAAACACAAACATGAAGACCATAAGAAGATAATGAACACAAGATATAGGCTCCAAGCTAGGGAAAAACCCCACAAGGGAGGAAACCCAGTCAACTCTTTTCTTCTTATAGAATCAGATCAAAGTGAGAAATCCAAGACCTAAAATCAAATACCAAGACCTCCCACAAGACCAAAGTCAAACTTCCTTCCAAACTCTTTCAACAAGTCCAAGTCGAGTCAAGTTAACGATAGTGAAAGCTCTCCAAACTTGGTCAAACTTTTGATTTTCGGCTCCTGCAACCAATTCTTGGCCCATACAATAGTTCTGCAATTTTTATCCCTTGCAACCCCCTACAATTTCATACGTGTGACAAAAAATAGGGCAGAATAACTTCGTACATGTGGCAAATTTCTCTTTCCTTTGACCCTTGCTCTCTCTCCTTTGACTTTTTCTCTTTTCCTTGGCTTCTTCACGGGTTTTTCAATTTCTTCTTGGCACAAAAATCAAAGTTGCTTGATGGTCTCTAAATGAGGTTGAACTGCACTGTATATATACACAACCAAGAGGTCGAATGGGTCCCTTATAGGGTTGACTTGGTCTTATGGAGACAAAATTGACTAATTTGACTCAAATTAAATTCTTTTTGCTTTTTCTTTCAAAATTTCAAATAAGACTTGAATCAAGTACAATAATTTGACTCATGAAAAATATTATTTTTGACTCAATAAACTCTAGAAGCATGAAGAACATGCTTCACTAATGAAGTAATAATGATAATAATCATTTTCCTCTTTTCTTCTTTTTCTTTTACATGGAAAATACAATGATACAAGTACAATAATAATTATGAAGACTGAACCTAGTTACATTTTCCAACGTTCCCTCTTAACAAGGGAGGCATTCATAATTACACAACCATATACAAGGATACTCTCAAATTGAAATATTCTCATAAGAAGAGTCAGATTAATAAGTCATCTTCAAATATCAACATAATATAGAAAGACCTTGATTAACAAGATCTAACTCCACTAGATTAGAGGACAGTGCTAGGAGTAATACATATCAACATCGCCACAATCGCCTCTTAAGGTAGATACCCCATCCAGATGTTCACCAGTTATTTCCTTCCTAGACTATTCTTATCTTGGATTCCAAATCCTTAAGGAGTATTGGTCCCAGATGCTTTTCCAATCCTCCATTCTCCCTACTAGTGCCTTCACTAGACTTACGACTGTCAGTCCTAACCTAATGCAACACACATGGAGAATATGGTGTCCCTCATCACTCCCTCTCAACCAGGGAGGATATCCTTACTCCCTATCAACTAGGGAGACATCATTACAATCCTTAGCTAGTCTCAATTATTAACTACTTTTTTCTTCGTGGAGATCTTAGAAGTATATGCAAGGAATCCTTTCTTGCATCATCATATCATACCCAAGCTTTGGCCTTCTCGGATGTTATAGAGCCAAACTCTTTCTCAATTTATCTTCGTGACAAGGTTCTTGCCATCAAATTTTTATATCACTTTCCATAAACCATCATTTATAGTATCTTTTCCATTAAAAGTATCTTTTCAAACAAATTAATGTAGATCTAATCGTTTCTCTTTCTATCAAACTAGGAAAGTGAACTTCTTATAAATCAACATCAAATCCATCATGACCAACAAGCTATCTCATGACTTGAAACCTTTTCTTCCTTTATGATGTACACATTTTTTCCATATATTCCTCTAAACTTGGTTACATGTGTTGTCCACTCAATCCATGTGCACTTTGAATTAAGTTAAACCAAACAATATCATATTGTCTCAGTTTCTATCATTCTATAATATACTTCTGCAATATGTTTTCCAAGGTAGCCAAACCATATCTCAAACAAATAATCAATATCAGAGTTACCAAATCATGATAGCCTCTTGTCAATATGTCAAATTATGCTATTTACTCCCTCCAAGGTCAACAACCCTTTGCATGATATATCTTCATATTGCACTAGAATTCTTCTTCATGCTTTTCAATCATTAATCAATGTGTTCCTGAATCAATCAACAAGCTTCAATATCATATCCATTAAGATATTTACACCTACCTATGAATTTATCATTGATGTTCTTCTTATGTTCTTTAAGAGACCATATATGATGTTGATCAATACCATGCTCATCTATAATGCTTCAATGTATTGAGTAACCATATGGAAGAGTTCTTGTCTCATTTAACCAAGACATACCATGCTCATGCTTCCAAGTATATTTTTGTATCCAACTATTCCTACAATATTTTCTAAAGACATGATTCTACTTTCTAATGAAGAGCTCTTTTCTAAAGATATGCATACCTCTTCCTTTCATACAACCATCTAGATAATTCCATTTTGGAAAAATTGCTTCTCTCTTTGAAGATGATGTCCAAGATGATATTCATTCTCTATGAGAGTTGCTCCAATTATGTCTTCATACTGCATCTCAACTGTCTTCAAAGTTTCAAACCTCTAGACCGCTTCCATAAAATTCTAGTTGAATATATTCTTGTATGTAATATACTCTTGCTATGTCATAATGATTTTTCCATATATTGAAGAACCTTCTTATAATGATGGTTTTGTTACCACCAGGGATCCTTATGATCCTTTCATGCTAGAAGACTACTTCTATAAAAACATGATGCTAAGAAGTAGTTGCATGAATTGTAGAGTGCTAGGTAGTCCAAATCCTTCTATCCTTGCTTTGCTAGATGACTGCTTCCAATAAGATGCAATATACCATGTAGACTCTAATCCTTCCAATGTTATATGCTTCTTTCCATCATGTCATAATTTGCAAAATTCAAGGTTCTTCTACAAATGTAACTGCATATGCTACTCTAATTGCCATCTTCCAATAAAAGAGAAAACAAACTGTTAGTAAACATGGTAGTGGTGGAGTTCTTTAATAATATATTTCCTTATAATCTTCATTCTTTGTCTTCTTTTTAGGTTCTTCATTTTCTTTGGTAATGCGAGCTCCACTCCTTTCCTTCCTTTTATTGTTCTTCCTATTTTGAGGATCCTTAGGACAATCTCTTTTAAAGTGTCCATACTCATTGAACCCAGATCAATGTACTTGGGACATATCTTGTCTTCCATGTGGCTTATTTTTGTTGTTATTGTTATACTTTCGACGAGGTTCAAACCTTCCAAACTTTCAAATATTATTCTTTGATTTAGCAACAAAAGCTTGAGACTTTACATTTGGTTCGATGCCATTTTTTGCCTTCAATCTTGTCTCTTCTAGAATACACAAAGTCCACATCTCATCAAAGTTTGGAGTGTTCTTTATTGAATATATGCTTGTCACAAAACTACTCCATTCTTAAGGTAAAGCATTGAGTATACCGGTAGTTAATTTAGAATTGGAGACAACTTCTACAAGCCCTTGTAGTTAATCCCTCAATTGTGAGACCTTTATAAGATATGAAGCCAATTATTCATCCTTCAATAACCTTATTTTGTAAATTCAATTCCTAAAATATATTTTTTGACCTATGGTACTGATTGAATATAGTTTTACCAACTTGTCATACATTTCTTTAGATGTGCCCAAATCTGCAACAAAGGGAATAAGATGATATTTGATGGATTCAACGAGAATCCTTTGAGCCCTAAGTTCTCCTTTAGTGTACTCGGCCAATTATTGAGTCTTATCCTTCTCTGGTTTTGTTACTTTTCCTAGAATGTAGTCCATGACTTCATTTTCTATGAGCACCAAATCTATTCTCTCCTTCCATGCTTGAAAGTTTTATTACACATTGATTTTGTTGCCTTCCTTACAAAATGAAGTCATTTGACTTGAGGATTGATACTTGGATAATAATACAGTACTCACTTGTCAAAAGAGTGTCCTACTTGACAATGATGTCTTTGAATGCCTTAATGCTTCAAGATATCCAAGATAATTCAAAGATGTCCTAGAATGATTACTTGTAGGATGGATGGTACAATAGTATATCCATGTTGCTTCTAAGATGAATGATGATGCTTCCAAGAGTGTAGATGAAGTTCCCAAGAATCTTGATGCTTCTTAAATGATGATTTCTATAGAGAAATCTTCCAAAACGGGTGATGACCAAAGATATTCCAAGAGACAGAGATTGATAAGATGACGACCTTCTTAAAAATTATGACGATTAACCAAGAGCCTTCAATGATAGAGAGAGATGAATAACAAATATAATAGTCTTCATATGAGTCCTCTTCCTTAATACCTTCCTTATGCCCTTAGAAAATGATTTCCTCTAAAGTAGCTTTGATGAATGTCTTCCACTTATGCCAACAAGAGTGATATTCAAGCTGTCTTCTCCTCACCTTAGCTCTGATACCATGTTGATAAATCACTAGGGTAACCAATTAGGGTTGATTTCTCTTACTTGATAATTGCTTGTGAATATGTGTTAGCTTCTTATTAATTTTATTATGTTCTCTTCATCAAATAATTACCAAAGCATAAACATGAAGATCACATGAAGACAATGAATAAAAGATATAGTCTCCAAGCCAGGGCAAAATCCCACAAGGGGGAAAACCTAGTCAACTCTTCTCTTCTTATAGAATCAAATCAAAGTGAGAAATGAAATATCAAAAATGCAAGAACCAGACCTCCCATAAGACCCAAGTCAACCCTCTTTCCAAACTCTTTCAACAAGTCCAAGTCAATGAAAATCAAAACTCTTAAAACTTGGTCAAACTTATGATTTTCCGCAGCTGCAATAGATTTTCGGCCCCTACAACAATTTTGGAATTTTGGCCCTTGCAACTCCTTGTAATTTCACATGTGTGATATAAACTAGGGCAGAAAAACTTCGTACATGTGGCAAAGTTCTCTCTCCTTTGACCCTTGCTCCCTCTCCTTTGAATTTTTCTCTTTTCCTTTACTTCTTCATTGGTTTTTCTCTTTCTTCTTGGCACATAAATCAAAATTTCTTGATGGTATCCAAATAAGGTTGAATAGTACTGTATATATACACATCTAAGAGGTTGAATGGGTCCCTTATAGGGGTGAATTATGAAAATTTCTAACCTGAAATTCTATTGTAGCAACTGATTTATTTCACCTACTTATTTTTCACAATAAGTTATTTACTAAATCCCTTCAGTAAACATTAAAATAAATTCTACTGCAATTATCACATAATTACACAGAGAAAAATACATGCACAAGAACCAATCAGATCAACACAATTGTTTTTGGGCAATTGTCCCCAGAAAAACTCAATGTGGGAAAACCAGTGCAGCAAATGAGTTTTTATTAATCTTCAACAACAACCACTTTACAAGAATGATTTTGCAGAGAAACTAAGAGAGAACACTTGGGACTTTCCCTTGGAAACTTTATGACACCCTGGAGACCCTTCTCGCACTTTAGCATCACCTCTGCCTGGTACTGAGTCCCTCTGCGTCAACCTGCATGAGAGTTGTATCTCCCCCGGACTTCGTCTTCCTCTGGATGTCTCTCAATACCCTTGTGTCACCTCCTCCTCAGCCATTGACTACTACTAATGCCCTCCTCTTCCTCCAAACTGCAACTCTCCCTCTGAAATCAATCTACTTCTCTTTGAGAATTGATTTTTTTTAGGATACTATGTATATGCTGGTGTCTCTCCAAATTAACATCAAGTATTCTCTTATAGTTTTCTTGTTGATGAATCAATGGACAAGATAAAGTCTCTGATCAACGACTAATATTAAAATAGACTTGATCCCCGTCTCTTAGAAGCTTCTAACCCTTATCTTTATAAATACCCATTAATATTTTTATTTTCCTAAGTTTAGACTTAGGAACCTATTAAAAATATTAATTATTATAATAACTCCTCATCTAGGTGGATATTCTCCAAATGATTTCTGGGTCTTGGATATCTCATTTTCCTTAGCCTCTTCACCAAATTTAAAGGCTAGAGCACATCACGTGCTACCCAAAATAAACACTCCCTCTTAGCGAGGAATGTGCTCTAGCAATGCTTCACCATAGAAGCATCACACTGATCCTCCGCATAGGTCCTCTGTGTTGATGATTAGCCTGCTGCCCCACATCCACTGCACTGTTGCTTCCTATACTACTACCCATGACACTGCCACTGCCACTTATACATATGTACTATAACTTCCTCTCAACATTCTGCATCATGTTGCCCATAGCACTGCCACTGCTAACTGCTGTACTGCAACTCCCGATACTTATCCATTTTTTCTACTGAAATGGATTCTTCACCATCCCCATCTTCTCCCTGAAATAAACAAACTTTTTTCTTCCTAGAGACTTTGTGAGGATCTCTGCCACCTGTTCTCTTGTAGTAGTGTACCTCAATTGTACTACCCCTCATTGGACATAGTCTCTAACAAAGTGACACTTGATATCAATGTGCTTTGACCGATCATGAAATACTTGATTCTCAAAGAGCTTGATGCAAATCTGATTATCACACAAAATCCTGGTCACTTCCATCCTTCTCTTAAATAGATCCATAAGCAATTTTCTAAGCCATATGGCTTCCCACGAAGCTATAGCTGCCATATATTTTGCTTCAACTGAGCTCAGAGCCACAGATTTCTATTTCCTACTATATAGGAGGTCATTCCTGATCCAATGTTGAAACAAAACCCAGTTGTACTTTTCTGATCTATTGAACTTCCAGCCCAATCTGCGTCAGTGAATCCACCTAGCCTGATGTCATTACCTTGGGTGTACAATAGTCCATGCTCGACTATTCCTTGTATATACCTGAGAACATGTTTGGCTACTTCCCAGTGCGCCCTCTTGGGTTCCACCATGAACTGACTGAGGGTGTTGATAGCATGACAAATGTCTGGCTTGGTATTGACAATATACATTAGGGACCCTATAAGCTGCCTGTACAAGGTGGGATCAACATCTTTATCTTCTGATGCATCAATCTTCTTCCAATTGGTGATCATTGGAGTAGCCATAGGTCTACAGTCCTGCATCCTGAATCTCTTCAAGATGTCTGTAGCATATCTCCCTTGTCCAAGGAAGATCTCACCCTTCTGCTACCAAACTTCCAACCCCCGTAATTAATGAATTTGTCACAAATCCTTCATGTCGAATTCTGTGGCTAGGTTATTCTTGCAGTATTTTATGAGCCTGGATGATCCTGTCAGGAAAACATCATCCACATAGAACACTAGGATTAGAGGCTCATTCTCTATGACAAGATAGTAGAGATTAGGATCCATGTCACTCTTGACGAACCCCATCTTTTGCAAGTAGCCGTCAATTTGACTATACCATGTGCTAGGTGCCTGCTTAAGCCCATACAAGGAATTATTTAATCTACATACATGAGATTTCTTCTCATGTGTCTCAAAATCCTTTGGATGTTCAATGTATACTTCTTCTTCTATCACCCCGTTCAAGAATATCGTCTTGACATCCATCTAGTGAGTATCCTACCCCATCTGTTTTGCAAGGGATATCACAGTTCTAATAGAAGTATACCTGGATACTGGGGCGAATGTTTATTCATAGTCTATCCATTCCTTTTGAGCAGTACCCCTTAGCCACAAACCTGGCTTTGTTTTTCTCCACACTGTCGTTTGCATCATATTTGACTTTGTAGATCCATCTCGAACCCACCATTGACCTGTCCTAAGGCCTAGGTACCACTTCCCATACATCATTGACCATTATAGAACTGTATTCCTCCATCATAGAATCCACCCATACTTGATTTTGAACGACCTATTGAAAACTAGAGGGTTCCCCAACCTGAGCTACTAGGGCCTCGTATCTGTCTGGCTGTCTTCGCTCCCTTTTATCATTCCTGGGTGCACCAATGAATTCCTCTACATCCCGTAGAATCTGTCAGAGTTCCCGACTCATTCTGCCACTGGTAGTGGGTACATCTATCAGCTCTTCCTCTTCCTGAGTTTCCTCATGTCCTGAATCTTTTCCTTTAGGAGAATTGCTGGTATTAGTTTCTACTGGTCAAAGTGGTTGGACCAATGAATCGCCCTTTGACTACTCCTCAGAAGGCATTTCTTGGGATTTTCTCAAAGCTCTGTCCTCCATGAACTTCACATCCTGCCGAACTATTACCTTCCTACTCCCTAGAAGATAGACTCTATATGCCTTAGAATTCTCGCTATATCCCACAAGATACCCTTTCTGAGTAGTTTGATCTAATTTCTTTCTCTTTTCTTCAGGTATATGACAATACGCCAAAATCCCAAATATCTTGAAATGACCAGCTTCAGTTGTCTTCCCGGTGAAGACCCTTTTCAGAGTGATTTTGCCCAATGCCCCGTGTGGGGTCTTATTCTGGACATAAACTATCATGCTGCATGCTTATGCCCACAAGAATTTTGGCATATCCTAATCATACAACATTTCCCTGATTACTTCCACAATAGTCATGTTTTTCCTTTCAACTATTCCATTCTACTCTAGATTGTAGGGAGATGTCCACTCTCTTCTGATTCCTTCCCTAACGCAAAAATTGGCGAAGTCCTTGTCAACGTACTCTCCACCATTGCCTAAGCACAACACTTTTATCTCATTTCAGATTCTCTACTAGAGCCTTGAACTCTTTGAATCGACCAAAAACCTCATCCTTGGTTTTCAGAAAGTAGATCCATGTATTTCTGGAATGGTCATCGATGAAGGTGACGAAGTATTCAGCACCACTAAGAGATTTTGTGGACATAGGTCCATAGATGTCTGAGTGTATCAGTCCTAGAACACCCCGAGCTCTATTGTTACTTCTGGAAAACACTTCTTTGGCATACTTGCCTAGAGCGCACTCTTTGCATACATCATATCATTCGGTACTTAATTTTGGAACCCCTGATACTATTTTCCTGATAATTCTTAGAGCCCCATGGTGTAAGTGTCCCATCCTCCTATGCTATGTTCATTCAAATCATTATCTCCACTTCTACATATCAGTGCCATTGGAGATCCTAGCTGTAATATATACAACCTGTTACTTTTGATTCCAATTTGGGCCTTTCTTTTGAAACTCAGGTGTTTGACATATACTTTCTCCTTAATGAAGAAAATATCACAGAACTTGTTTTGAATTTGAGATACAGAGAGTAAGATCATCTTAATCCTGGCACATGCAACACATTAGTTTCTCAAAGCCACTCTCCTGCTTCAGTTTGAAAGACTACAATACCTCTTCCTATGGGGGTACAGTTTGCCTTATTTCCCATGGTGATTTGAAAATTCATTCTTTCTTCCTGATAATTTGAAAAAAAAAAAAAAATCTCAAATTCCTGTCATATGCCAGGAAGCTCCACTATCTATATACCAAACCTCAGAGGAGGCAGAGCTTGCTAGGCAAGTGAATTCTTCTTCCAGTCTGGAAGCTAACATATAATAATCGTGATCCATGTCCCTCATGCTTTCTTCTAGAAATCTGTGTGAGTCCCTTTGAGTTGATGCCTCTGCATCATGCTCCTAACCCATATCCGATTATTCTCTCTTGTTTCCAGATCTTTGCTCCAATACCATGTGAAAATTTCTAACCCGAAATTCTACTGCAGCAACAGATTTATTTCACCTACTTATTCTTCACAATAATTTATTTACTAAGTCCCTTTAGCAACCATTAAAATAAATTCTATTGTAGTTATCACATAATTACATAGAGAAAAATACATGCACAAGAACCAATCACAACAACGCAGTTGTTTTTGGAAAATTGTCCCCAGAAAAACCCAATGTGGGAAAACCAGTGCAACACATGAGGGTTTTATTAATCTTCAGCAACAATCACTTTGCAAGGAATGATTTTACAGAGAAACTGAGAGAAAACACATGAGAATTTCCCTTGGGATTTTTTTTCCAACCTGGAGACCCTTCTCCCAGTTCAACGTCACCTCTGCGTCACTCTTCGTGGTTCTGCGTCACTTTGCGTGGTTCTGTGTCCCTCTGTAGCAGCTTGCATGAGAGTTGTGTCTCCCCTGGACTACGACTTCCTCCACACTGTCTATCAATACCCGTATGTAACCTCCTCCTTAGTCACTGACTGCTACTGATGCCCTCCTCTTCCTCCACCCTGCAACTCTCCCTCTGAAATCGATCTCATTCTCTTTGAGAATCGATTTTCCTTAGGATACTAAGTATCTGCCAGTGTCTCTCCAAATGATCCTCAAGTATTCTCTTATACTTTTCCTGTTGATGAATCAACAACCGAGATTAAATCTCTAATCAATGGCTAAGATTAAAA
Source organism: Pinus tabuliformis (assembly GCA_031772625.1). Taxonomy (NCBI): domain Eukaryota; kingdom Viridiplantae; phylum Streptophyta; class Pinopsida; order Pinales; family Pinaceae; genus Pinus; species Pinus tabuliformis. The sequence goes on along the minus strand of CM062812.1, from coordinate 428,518,584 downwards.
CAGACTTGATCCTCGTCTCTTAGAAGCTTCTCACCCTTATCTTTATTAACACCCAATAATATTTTTATTTTCCTAAGTTTAGACTTAGGAAGCTATTAAAAATATTAATTATTTTAATAACTCCTCGTCTCGGTGGATTTTCTCCAAACAATTTCTGGGTCTTGGAGATCTCATGTGCCTTAGCCTCTCCACCAAATTTCAACTAGAGCACATCTGATTCTACCCAAAATCAACACTCCATCTTAGTGAGGAATGTGCTCTAGCAATGCTTCACCATAGAAGCATCACACTCATCTTCCGCATCGGTCCTCTGTGCTGATGCTTGGCTTGCTGCCCCACATCCATTGCACTGCTACTTCCTGTATTTCTACCCATGACATTGCCACTGCCACCGCTACATTTGTACTGCAACTTCCTTTCATCATTTTGCATCATGCTACCCATAGCACTGCCACTTCTAATAGCTGCACTGCAACTTCCGATACTTATTCATTTCTGCTACTGAAATGGATTCTTCACCATCCCCATCTTCTCCTTGAAATAAAAAAACTTTTTTCTTCGTAGAGCCTTGGTGAGGATGTTTGCCACATGTTCTCTTGTAGGAGTGTACCTCAACTGTACTTCCCCTTAATGGAGACAGTCTCTGACAAAGTGACACTTGATATCAATGTGCTTCAATCGATCATGAAATATTGGATTCTCAGAGAGCTTGATGCAACTCTAATTATCACACAAAATCCTGGTCACTTCCATCCTTCTGCTGAATAGATTCACAAGAAATTTCCTAAGCCATATGGCTTTGCACGAAGATGTGCTAGCTGCCATATATTCTACTTTAGCTTAGCTCAGAGCCACGGATTTTTGTTTCCTACTACACCAGGAGGTCATTCCTGATCCAATGTTGAAATAATACCCAATTGTATTTTTCCGATCTACTAAACTGCCAGCCCAATCTACATCAGTGAACCCACTCAGCCTGAGGTCATTGCCTTGGGTGTACAATATTCCATGCTTGATTGTTCCTTGTATATACCTAGGAACATGTTTGGTTGATGCCCAATGCGCCCTCTTGGGTTTTACCATGAACTAACTAAGGGTGTTAACAACGTAAAAAATGTCTGGCTTGGTATTGACCAGATACTTGAGGGACCCTATAAGTTGCTTGTACAAGGTGGGATCAATGTCTTTATCTTCTGATGCATCAATCTTCTTCCAGTTGGTGATCATTGGAGTAGCCATAGGTCTACCATCCTACATCCTGAATCTCTTCAAGATTTTTGTAACATATCTCCCTTGTCCAAGGAAGATCTCACCCTTCTACTGCCAAACTTCCAACCCCAGGAAATAATGCATCTATCCCAAACCCTTCATGTCGAATTCTGTGCCTAGGTTCTTCTTGTAGTCGTTAATGAGCTTGGATGATCCTATTAGGAAATGATCATCCACATATAACACCAGGATTAGAGGCTCATTCTCTATGAAAAAATAATAGAGATTAGGATCTGCATTCATCTGCATTCATGATATTTCTTATCATGTGTTTCAAAACCCTCTGGTTGTTCAATGTATACTTCTTCTTCTATCACCCCGTTCAAGAATGCCGTCTTGACATCCATCTGGTGAATCTCCCACCCCATCTCTACTGTAAGGGATATCATGGTTCTAATAGAATTATACCTGGCTACTGGGGTGAATGTTTCTTCATAGTCTATCCATTCCTTCTGAGCATACCCCTTAGCCACAAACTTGGTTTTGCATTTCTCCACACTGTGGTCTGCAACATGTTTGACTTTGTAGATCCATCTCGAACCTACCACTGACCCATCCTGAGGCCTAGGTACCACTTCCCAGACATAATTGACCATTATAGAACTGTATTCATCCACCATAGCATCCACCCATACTTGATGCTAAATGACCTCTTGAAATTAGAGGGTTCCCCAACCTGAGCTACTAGGGCCTGGTATCTGTCTGGTTGTCTTCGCTCCCTTTTATCATTCCTGGGTGGACCAATGAAGTCCTCTGCATCCCGTAGAATCTATTGGATTTCCAGACCCGTTCTTCCACTGGTAGTGGGTACATCTATCAACTCTTCCTCTTCTTGAGTTTCCTCCTATTCTAAAGCTTTTCCTTTAAGAGAATTGCTGGTACTAGTTTCTGCTAGTTGAAGTGGTTGGACCAACAGATAGTGAATTTCACAGGATTTCCTAAAAGTTATGTACTCCATGAAATTCAAATCCCATCGAACTACTACCTTCCTACTCCCTAGAAGATAGGCTCTATATGCCATAGCATTCTCGCTATATCCCACAAGATACCCTTCCTCAACAATTTGATCTAATTTCTTTCTCTTTTCTTTGGGTATACAACAATACGCAAAACTCCCAAATATCCTAAAATGACTGACTTCATGTGTCTTCTTTGTGAACACCCTTTCCGTAGTGATTTTTCCCAATTCCCAGTGTCGAGTCCTGTTCTGGACATAAACTATTGTGCTGCATGCTTCTACCCACAAGAATTTTGGCATAACCTGATCATATAGCATTGCCCTAGCTACTTCCACAAAAGTCTTGTTTTTCCTTTCTACTACTCCATTTTGCTTCGGATTGTAGGGAGTCATCCACTCTCTTCGAATGCATTCCCTAGCGCAAAAATTGGTGAAGTCCTTGTTAACGTACTTTCCACCATTGTCTGAGCGCAACACTTTTATCTTCTCTCCTGTCAGATTCTCTACTAGATCCTTGAACTCTTTGAATCGACCAAAAACCTCATCCTTGATTTTTAGAAAGTAGATCCACGTCTTTTTGGAATGTTCATGGATGAAGGTGATGAAGTATTCGACACCACTAAGATATTTTGTGGACATAGGTCCACAGATGTCTGAGTGTATCAATCCTAGAACACTCTGAGCTCTATTGTTATGTCTGGAAAACACTGCTTTGGCATACTTGCCTAGAGCACACCCTCTACATACATCATCTCATTCAGTACTTAATTCTGGAACCCCTGATACTGTTTTCCTGAGAATTCTTAGAGTGTATAAATTCTGACTGTAGATTAACCTGATAATGCAATATAACTAAAGCAGAATACTTTAATCTACTTCTATAATCAAACTTGCAGAAGCTTAATAGATTTGAGCAAGATCAAGCGGAACACATATAAGTAGAAGAATAATCAATGCACATGAAACATAGAATAATACTCTGGGGAAAGCCTCAGCTAAAAACCCCGCTATTTTTATTATCATACAATTGGAAATATATCAGGATTACACAAAGCTTTAGCTCTCACAGCTAGCCAGCTCTAAGTACAATCCCTCACTGATGCTCACAGACAAAATAGACTTCTCATATGCCTTCTCCTCTGCCCTCCAAGCTGCTATTTCCTTGTGCTATTTCTCCTAGGTGATCCAGCTGTTACCAAGTGTAACACTGATCACTCACACTGATCTTACACCCTATAAAATTGCGCAAATCTCAAGGAATGAATTCCTTCTGCATGGATGAGTTTTGTTTATAGGAAAACTCATGCAACTGATAGTACACTATCCCTATCTTTAATCTCAACTGGGTCTTTCTCTGAATATACAAGCATGAGTTATTGATGAAAGAATCTTTAGTTATCTGGAGTACACTAGTTGGATGCATGCATGCATTAATTGACTGAACTCACAATTAGTTCCTCAAATAGTTTGGAACTAATTTAACTGGAATTAACTCAGTAAATTGAGCTAACTAATTACAACTCAAATATAACTCATCCTTATCTCCTTAATTAAGGGATAATATCCTTAATTTAAGGGATAACTGTTGCATGAATTCACAAAGAATTCTAGCTTGAATTTCTCCAACTAATTAACTCAAGATGAATTAATTAATTATTTTTCAAGCAGCTGGTGAGACTAAATTCGAATTTTAATTCTCAATTTTAATTTAAGAACAAATTAAAATTGGAATATTCTTGTTGCCACATTTCAACACTCCCTCTCAACAAGAAAGGGATTATCTGCCACCCCGATCCTGTCTCTATGGAACTTGAATTTACACTTTAACAATGCCTTTGTCAAAATGTCAGCATCTTGCTCCTCAGTCGAAATGTACTGCAAAAACATGATCCTCTTCGCTACACAGTCTCTGAGATGGTGATACCGGATGTCGATGTGCTTGGACCTATCATGAAATACTAGATTCTCAGAGAGTTTGATACAACTCTGATTATCACAATAGATCACAGTTGGATCCATCCTCTGATCAAACAAACCAACTAGAATTTTCCGTGTCCAGATGGTCTCACATGCTTCCTGACTTGCAACCATGTATTCAGCCTCTGCCGAGCTGAGTGCAACCAACCTCTATTTCCTGCTGTACCAAGAAACTGTAGCTGACCCAAGGTTGAAAATTCCTCCTGATGTGCTCTTCCGATCTGATGGACTCCCTGCCCAATCTGCATTAGTGAAGCTCTGTAGCTTCACTCCCTCTATCCATCTGTACCATAATCCATACTGAGATGTGCCTTTGAGGTCTCTCAATACATGCTTTTCCACCTTCCAAAACATCTTGGTAGGTTGAACCATAGCTTGACTCAGCTAGTTCACAACATAGCACAAATCTGGTCATGTGTTCACTAAGTACATCAGTGAACCCACAAGTTTCATGTACACAGTAGCCTCTACTACTTCTCTTGAAGTAGCATCCTCCTTCCTCCAGTTACCTGCTAGAGGAGTCTGCATGGGCTTGCACTTCTCCATGTGGAATCTCTTGAGTGTCTCATTGGCATACTTGCCCTGAGATACAAACAACTCCCCATCCTTTTGCCATACTTCCATGTCAAGGAAGTAATGCATGAGACCCATGTCTTTCATCTCGAATTCCCTTGCAAGGTCCTCCTTGCAAGACATGATCAACTGATCATCACATGTCAATATGAGATCATCAACATAAAGTACAATGATCAATTGCTTACCTTTCACCATGATGTGGTACAGGTTCGCATCTGCTTCACTCTTTGTGAAGCCCAACCCAGTGAAGTAGTTGTCTATCCTGGTGTACCAAGCACGAGGTGCTTGCTTCAGCCCGTACAAAGATCTCTTGAGTCGGCACATATGCGACTCACGATCAAAGGTCTCAAAACCTTCCAGCTACTCTATGTACACCTCTTCCTCAATCTTGCCATTGAGGAATGTAGTCTTCACATCCATCTGATGGATCTTCCAACCCATCTGTGCTGATAGTGCCAACATTGATCTGATAGATGAGTACCTTGCAACAGGAGAAAAAGTCTCATCATAGTTAATCCTCTCAAACTGTGAGAAACCACAGGCAACAAATCTTGCCTTATGTTTCTCCACACTACCATCAACAGCTTTCTTTACCTTGTAAATCCAACGGGAACTCACCACTGACTTGTTCTCCAGTCTTGGAACCACATCCCAAACACTGTTACGAACTATGGAGTCATACTCCTCCACCATAGCATTAACCCAAATCGACTGCTGCACTGCTTCTTCAAAGGAAGATGGCTCGGCTCAACACATTCCCCAACAAGGGCCATGTATCCAGTGTACCTCTTAGGTTACCTCCTCTATATGCGCTGATAAGATGGCTCTCCCACATTCTCTCTCGCATCCAACAATAATCTGTTAGCTTCTCTTGTGCACTTCCGTCCATCTCTGGAAGACTCTACTTGAGTGGATGTCTCCACTCTTGGATCCTCTGCATGTGGCTGCTCCGCATCAGTCTGAGGCTCCTCCTCCTTAGGAACCAATAGTTCCTCCATAGCCTCTAGTTGGAGCTCCCTCTCAAGGGAAACTCACATGGACTCCTGCTCATCAAACTTGAGATCTTTGCAAACCACTGTCCTTCGACTGGTAGGAAAATACACCCAATAGTTGTGGGGTGTATCAGTCTACCCCACAAGTATCCCCAACTTTGTTGTCGGCTCAAGCTTCTTCCGTGCATCTTTTGTCACATGGAAATATACCGATGAGCCAAAGATCTTGAAGTGACCCACATCTGGTCTCTTATCGGAGAAAGCTTCCTCTGGTGTCTTCATCCCAAGTATGCGGTGCAGACTTCTATTATGCAAATAGACAGCTATGTTGCATGCCTGAGCCCATAAATGAAATGGTAGGCCTTGGTCATGCAGCATCGCCCGAGCTTCCCCTACAATCATTTTGTTCTTCCTTTTGGCCACCCCATTTTTCTGTGGGTTATGAGGTTCCGTCAACTCTCGTTTAATTCCTTCTGCTGCATAGAAGTCCTTAAACTCTTGAGAGACATATTCTCCACCGTTGTCGCTTCTCAAGGCCTTGATATTCTTCCCTGATTATTTCTCGACTAAAGCTTTGAACTCACAAAACTTTGAGAAGGTTTGGTCCTTCTTCTACATGAAATAAATCCAACATTTACAAGAATAATCATCAATGAAAATCACATAATACCTTTGCTTCACTATGGATGCCGTCGAGAATGGTCCACACAAATCAGTATGAAATTTCTCTAAGATTGCTTCTGCTCGACTGTCTAGATCATGAAAGGAATATTTGGCGTACTTTCCCAAGGTACAACCTTTGCATGTGTCAACTTGCTCAAGTTTACCTTTGGGAAGTCCTATAGATATCTGTTGCATTATCTTCAAGGGCCCATGATGCAAATGGCCCAAACGCCTGTGCCATAACTCACCAATGTCTTGGCTTTGCACCAATTATGCTTTCGAACTCAATGCTACACAATCATCTACCTCTAGTTTATAGAGATCCTTCACTCGAATTCTGATCCTCTTGGTCTGACCTATGGCTATGTGTCTTTGGAACGCCTTTACTTTACTGAAGACAACATTGTAGCCTTTGTCCTCCAACATTGTGACCGATACCAAGTTATTCTTCAGTCTAGGCACATACTTCACATCTGTCAAGGTGAGAGGAGCTCCATGCTACCTCTGAAATGCAACTGTGCCCACTCCTAAAACACTGTACTTTTCGTCATCACCCATCTCTATGCGCATCTTGATGTCTTTCTCCTCCAAGGTACTAAATAAACTTTTATTGCGGGTCATGTGGAATGAGGCTCCACTGTTAAGATACCAAACATAAGCCACCATCGATGACACCATGCATGCGATGAGGGTAAAGTCCATTTCAAACTGAGAGGCTAATGCCTCACCTTCCGATCCTTTCGAGGATCCCTTCTTGGACTTCTTTGATGGGCAATTACTGCATAATGTCCCATCTCGTGACAATTAAAGCATCTCACTTTAGACTTGTCAACCTTCTTCCCTCCATGAGAAGAATTCGATTTGGAATGGGAAGCCTTCCCCTTCCCTTTCCTTGCCTTACTTGTTAAGTCCAGATTTTCTTCATCATCATTCTTGGATGATGAACCATCTCGTGTACTCCCCCTGATCTCCTCCTACATCAGATCCGACCACAATTGTTCCCAATTCGACAGTTTCTCCCTTCCATTCACAAAGTCCTAGTAGCTATTCGAGATCTTTGGAAGGCTAAGGAGAGCAAGGCTCGCCATATCATCATCGACAGTAATTATTCCCACACTGTCAAGCTCATCTTTGCAGGTGGTCAGCTTGTTGAGATATGTGGAAATAGTATCGCCCTTCTCCATATTGATTTTCCGAAGCTTATCCTTGAGCGCCAATTTTCTCTGGTCGCTACTGTTCTGGTAGAGGTCCTTCAATGTCTTCCACATTGAGAACATAGTATCCTTCCCATGGAGACTTGAGACAATATGGTATTGAACTCCCTCTAGGATGATATGTGTCACCTTCGCCACACACTTCTTCCACTCAACTAATTCTTGTGCATTAGCTACAACTAGCTTTGGGATTTCTTGATCAATGAAATCCTTCAAGCCATTGTCTTCTAATACAACTTCCATTCTGTCTTTCCATGCTATGTAATTTGAGCTGCCTTCCAAGGCATACTCAAGTCTCAAGCCATAGAATGCCATTGACCAACCTAAAGTATGAGATGAATTCGATTTGTACCTGCAACCTCGAACTTCAAACTTCGAATTTTCTCCTCAGTGTACTGTTCACAGCTCTGATAACTTTTGCTCTGATACCATGTAGAAATTCTGACTATAGATTAACCTGATAATGCAATATAACTAAAGCAAAATAATTTAATATACTTCTACAATCAAACTTGCGAAAGCTTAATAGATTTGAGCAAGATCAAGTGGAACACATATAACCAGAAGAAGAATCAATGCACACGAAACACAAAAGAATACTCTAGGGAAAGCCTCAACTAAAAACCCCACTATCTGTCTTATCATACAAGTGGAAATATATCAGGATTACACAAATCTTTAGTCCTCACAGCTTGCCAGATCTCAGTACAATCCCTCACTGATGCTCACAGACAAAATAGACTGCTCATATACACTCTCCTCTACCCTCCAAGCTCCTATTTCCTTGCACTGTTTCTCCTGGGTGATCCATCTGTTACCAAGTGTAACACTGATCACTCACACTGATCTTACACCCTGTAAAACTGCGCAAATCTCAAGGAATGAATTCCTTATGCATGGATGAGTGTTGTTTATAGGAAAACTCATGCAACTGATAGTACACTTTCCCTGTCTTTAATCTCAACTAGGTCTTTCTCTGAATAGACATGCATGAGTTACTGATGTGAGAATCTTCAATTATCTGGGTTACACTAGTTGGATGCATGCATGCATTACTTGACTGAACTCACAATTAGTTCCTCAAACAGTTTGGAACTAATTTAACTGGACTTAACTCAGTAAACTGAGCTAACTAATTACAACTCAAATATAACTCATCCTTATCTCCTTAATTAAGGGATAATCTCCTTATTTTAAGGGATAACTGTTGCATGACTTCACAAAGACTTCTAGCTTGAATCTCTCCAACTAATTAACTCAAGATGAATTAAGTAATTATTTTTCAAGCAGTTGGTGAGACTAAATTCGAATTTTAATTCAAGGACAAATTAAAATTGGAATATTCTTGTTGCCACATTTCAAAACAGAGCTCCATGGTGTAAGTGTCCCATCCTCCTGTGCCATAGTTCATTGAAATATTTATCTCCATTGCTGCCTATCAATGCCATTGGAAATTCTAGTTGTAATCTATACAGCCTGTTACTTTTGATTCCAATCTAGGCCTTCCTTTTCCAACTTGGGTGTTAGACATATATTTTATCCTTAATGAAGAAAATGTCATAGCCCTTGTTTTGAATTTGAGATACGTGGAGTAATTTCATCCCCAATACTGGCACATGCAACACATTAGTTTCTCAAAGCCGCTCTCTTGCTTCGGTTTGAAAGACTACAATGCCTCTTCCTATGAGGGTACACTTTGCCTTATTTCTCATGATGATCTGAAAATTCATTCTTTCTTCTTGATAATCTGAAAAACATTCTTGAATTCCTGTCATATGCCAAGAAACTCCACTATCTATATACCAAACCTCAGAGGAGTCATAGCTTACTACGCAAGCAACTTCTTCTTCCAGTTTGGAAGCTAACATAGAATAATCGTGATACATGTCCCTCATGCTTTCTTCTGGAAATCTACGTGAGTCCCTTTGAGTTGATGCCTCTGCATCATGCTCCTGACCCATATCCGATTCGTCTCTCTTGTTGCCGGATCTCTGTTGTGATACCATGTGAAAATTTCTAACCCAAAATTCTACTACAACAACTGATTTATTTCACCTACTTATTCTTCACAATAAGTTATTTACTAAATCCCTTCAGAAAACATTAAAATAAATTGTACTTCAGTTATCACATAATTACAGAGAGAAAAATACATGTACAAGAACCAATCACATCAACATAGTTGTTTTTGGATAATTGTCCACGGAAAACCCAATGTGGGAAAACCGGTGCAACAGATGAGGGTTTTATTAATCTTTAGCAACAATCCCTTTACAAGGAATGATTTTACAATGAAACTAAGAGAGAACACCTAAGACTTTCCGTTGGAAAATTTCTAACATCCCGAAGACCCTTCTCCCACTTCAGCGTCACCTTTGTGTCACTTTGTGTGGTTCTGCTTCACTCTGCGTGGTTCTGCGTCCCACTATGTCAACTTGTGTGGGAGATGTGTCTCCCCTGGACTGCGTCTTCCTCTGCGCTGTCTCTCAATACCAGTACATCTCTTCCTCCTCAGTCACTGACTGCTGTTGATTCCCTCCTCTTCCTCCACCCTGCAACTCTCCCTCTGAAGTCGATCTCCTTCTCTTCGAGAATCAATTTTCCGTAGGATACTAAGTATCTTCCGGTGTCTCTCCAAATGATCCTCAAGTCTTCTATTATACTTTTCCTGTTGATGAATCAACAACCAAGATTAAGTCTCTAATAAACGGCTAAGATTAAAATAGACTTGATCCTCATATCTTAGAAGCTTCTCACCCTTATCTTTATTAATACCCATTAATATTTTTATATTCCTATGTTTAGACTTATGAACCTATTAAAAATATTAATTATTTTAATAACTCCTCATCCACGTGGAATTTCTCCAAACGATCTATGGGCCTTGGATATCTCATGTGCCTTAGCCTCTAAACCAAATTTCAAGGCTAGATCACATCCGATGCTACCCAAAATCAACACTCCCTCTTAGCGAGGAATATGCTCCAGTAATGCTTCACCATAGAAGCATCACACTGATCCTCCGCATTGGTCCTCTGTGCTGATGTTTGGCTTGCTGCCCCACATCCATTACGCTGCTGCTTCCTGTACTATTGCCCATGACATTGCCATTGCCACTGCTACATCTGTACTGCAACTTCCTCTCAACATTCTGCATCATGTTGCCCATAGCACTGCCACTGCTAACTACTGCACTGCAACTCTCGATACTTATCCATTTCTTCTATTGAAATGGATTCTTCACCATCCCCATCTTCTCCCTGAAATAAACAAATTTTGTTCTTCTAAGAGCATTGGCGAGGATACCTGCCACCTGTTCTCCTTTAGGAGTGTACCTCAACTGTACTGCCCCTCGTTGGACATAGTCTCTCACAAAGTGACACCTGATACCAATGTGCTTCGACTGACCATGACATACTAGATTCTCAGAGAGCTTGATGCAACTCTAATTATATCACAAAATCTTGGTCGCTTCCATCCTTCTCCTGAATAGATTCACAAGCAATTTCTTAATCCATATGGCTTCACACAATGCTGCGCTAGCTACCATATATCCTGCTTCAGTCAAGCTTAGAGCCACAAATTTCTGTTTCCTACTACACCAAGAGGTCATTCCTGATCCAATGTTGAAACAATACCCAATTGTACTTTTCCGATCTACTGAACTTCCAGCCCAATCCGTGTCAGTGAACCCATTCAGCCTGATGTCATTGCCTTGGGTGTAAAATAGTCCATGCTTGATTGTTCTTTGTATATATCCGAGAACATGTTTGGCTGCTACCCAGTGCACCCTCTTCGGTTCCAATGTGACCTGATTGAGGGTGTTGACAATGTAACAAATGTCTGGCCTAGTATTGACTAGATACATCAGGGACCCTATAAGCTACCTGTATAAGGTGGGATCAACGTCTTTATCTTATGATGCGTCAATCTTCTTTTAGTTTGTGATCATTAGAGTAGCCATAGGTCTAAAATCATGCATCCTGAATCTCTTCAAGATCTATGTAGCATATTTCCCTTGTCCAAGGAAGATCTCACCCTTCTGCTGCCAAACTTCGAACCCCCAGAATTAATGCATCTCTCCCAAATCATTCATGTCGAATTCTATGGCTAGGTTCTTCTTGTAGTATTTGATGAGCCTGAATGATCCTGTCAGGAAAAGATCATCCACATAGAACACCATGATTAGAGGCTCATTCTCTACGATAAGATAGTAGAGATTAGGATCTGCGTCACTCTTGACGAACCCCATCTTCTAAAAGTAGCCATCAATTCAACCGTACCATGCTCTAGGTGCCTATTTAACCCCATACAAGGCTTTCTTTAATATGAATACATGAGTTTTCTTCTCATGTGTCTCAAAACCCTCTGGGTGTTCAATGGATATTTATTCTTCTATCACCCCGTTCAATAATTCCATCTTGACATCCATCTGGTAAATCTCCCACCCCATCTGTGTTGCAAGGGATATCATGGTTCTAATAGAAGTATATCCCTTCCTTATGAGTAGACCCCTCAGCCACAAACCTGGCTTTGTATTTCTCCACATTACTATCTGCAGCATATTTGACTTTGTAGATCCATCTCGAACCTACCACTAACCTGTCCTGAGGCCTAGCTACCACTTCCGAGACATCATTGACCATTATAGAACTGTATTCCTCCACCATAACATCCAGCCATACTTGATGCTGAACGACCTCCTGAAAACTAGAGGGTTCCCCAGCTTGAGCTACTAGGGCCTCCTATCTGTCTGGTTGTCTTCGCTCCCTTTTATCATTCTTGTGTGCACCAATGAAGTCCTTTGCGTCACGTATAATCTATTAGAGTTTCCGACTCGTTCTTCCACTAGTAATGGGTACATCTATTGACTCTTCCTCTTCCTGAGTTCCCCCCTGTTCTGAAGATTTTCCTCTAGGAGAATTGCTGGTACTAGTTTCTGCTGGTCGAAGTGGTTGGACCAACAGATCGTCTTGTGACTGCTTCTCAGAAGGCATTTCTTAGGATTTCTTGAAAGCTCTATCCTCCATGAACTTCACATCCTGCCGAACTACTACCTTCCTACTCCCTGGAAGATAGACTCTATATGCCTTAGCATTCTCGCTATATCCCACAAGATATCCTTTCTTAGCAGTTTGATCTAATTTATTTCTCTTTTCTTCTGGTATACGACAATACGCCAAAGTCCCAAATACCCTGAAATGACTGACTTTAGGTGTCTTCTCGGTGAAGAACCTTTCCTAAGTGATTTTGCCCAATGCCCTGTGTGGAGTCCTATTCTGGACATAAATTGTTGTGTTGTATGCTTCTTCCCATAGGAATTTTGGCATATCCTAGTCATACAAAATTACCGTGGTTGCTTCCATAATAGTCCTGTTTTTCCTTTCTGCTACTCCATTCTGCTCCGGATTGTAGGGAGCTGTCTACTCTCTTCTGATGCCTTCCCCAACACATAAATTAGTGAAGTCCTTGTTAATGTATTCTCCACCATTGTCTGAGTGCAACACGTTTATCTTCTTTCCTGTCAGATTCTCTACTAGAGCCTTGAACTCTTTGAATCGACCAAAAACCTCATCCTTGGTTTTCAGAAAGTATATCCACATCTTTCTAGAATGGTCATTGATGAAGGTGACGAAGTATTCAACACCACTAAGAGATTTTGTGGACATAGGTCTGCAGATGTCTAAGTGTATCAATCCTAGAACACTCTGAGCTCTATTGTTACTTCTAGAAAACAGTGCTTTGGCATAATTTCCTAGAGCACACCCTTTGCATACATCATCTCATTCGGTACTTAATTCTGGAACCCCTGATACTATTTTCCTAAGAATTCTTAGAGCCCCATGATGTAAGTGTCCCATCCTCCTATGCCATAGTTCATTCAAATCTTTATCTCCATTGCTACCTATTAGTGCCATTAGAGATTCTAACTGTAATCTATACAACCTGTTACTTCTGATTTGAATCTGGGCATTCCTTTTCCAACTAGGGTGTTTGACATATAATTTCTCCTTAATGAAGAAAATGTCATAGCCCTTGTTTTGAAGTTGAGGTATGGGGAGTAAGTTCACCCCCAATTCTTGCACATGCAACACATTAGTTGCTCGAAGTCACTCTCCTGCTTCAGCTTGAAAGACTGCAATAGCTCTTCCTATGGGGGTACAGTTTGCCTTATTTCCTATGGTGATCTAAAATTTCATTCTTTCTTCCTGATAATCTGAAAAACATTCTTGAATTCTTGTCATATGCCAAGAAGCTCCACTATCTATATACCAAACCTCAGAGGAGGCAGAGATTGCTAGGCAAACGAATTCTTCTTCCAGTCTGGAAGCTAACATATAATAATCACGATCCATGTCCCTCATGCTTTCTTCTGGAAATCTATGTGAGTCCCTTTGAGTTGATGCCTCTACATCATGCTCCTGAACCATAGCCAATTCTTCTCTCCTGTTGCTGGATCTCTACTCTGATACCATGTGAAAATTTCTAACCCGAAATTCTACTACAACCACTGATTTATTTCACCTACATATTCTTCACAATAAGTTATTTACTAAATCCCTTCAACAAACATTAAAATAAATTCTACTGTAGTTATCACATAATTACATAGAGAAAAATACATGCATAGGAACCAATCACATCAACGAAGTTTTTTTTGGACAATTGTCCCCTGAAAAACCCAATGTGGGAAAACCGGTGCAACAGATGAGGGTTTTATTAATCTTCAACAACAATCGCTTTACAAGGAATGATTTTATAGAGAAACTGAGAGAAAACACCTGAGAATTTCCCTTGGAAACTTTTTACACCCTAGAGACCCTTCTCCCACTTTAGCGTCACTCTGCGTGGTTTTGTGCCACTTTCTGTGGTTTTGCATCCCTCTGCGTCAGCTCGCATGAGAGCTGTGTCTCCCCTGGAATGCATCTTCCTCTGCGCTGTCTCTCAATACCCCTGTGTCACCTCCTCTTTAGTCAGTAAATGTTGTTGATGCCCTCCTCTTCCTCCACCATGCAACTCTCCCTCTGAAATCCATCTCCTTCTCTTTGAGAATCGATTTTCTTTAGGATACTAAGTATCTGCCGGTGTCTCTCCAAATGATCCTCAAGTCTTCTCTTATACTTTCCAGTTGATGAATCAATGACAAAGATTAAGTCTCTAATCAATGACTAAGATTAAGACAGACTTGATCCTCGTCTCTTAGAAGCTCCTCATCCTTATCTTTATTAATACCCATTAATATTTTTATTTTCCTAAGTTTACTTAGGAACCTATTAAAAATATTAATTATTTTAATAACTCCTCATTTGGGTGGAATTTCTCCAAACGATTTCTGTGTCTTGGAGATCTCATGTGCCTTATCCTCTCCACCAAATTTCAAGGCTAGTGCACATCCGATGCTACCCAAAATCAACACTCCCTCTTAGCAACGAATGTGCTGTAGCAATGCTTCACCATAGAAGTATCACACTGATCCTCCACAACGGTCCTCTGTGCTGATGCTTGACCTGTTGCCCCACATCCACTGCACTGCTTCTTCTTGTACTACTGCCCATGACACTGCCACTACCACTGCTACATCTGTTTCACAACTTCCTCTCAACATTCTACATCATGTTTCCCATAGCACTGCCACTGCTAACTACTACATTGCAACTCCCGATACTTATCCATTTTTGCTACTAAAATGGATTCTTCACCATCCCCATCTTCTCCCTAAAATAAAACAAACTTTTTTCTTCCTAGAGCTTTGGTAAGGATGTCTACTACTTGTTCTCCTGAAGGAGTCTACCTCAACTGTACTGCCCCTCGTTGGACACAGTCTCTGACAAAGTGACACCTAATATCAATGTGATTAGATCGATCATTAAATATTGGATTCTCAGAGACCTTGATGCAAATCTGATTGTCACAAAAAATCTTGGTCGCTTTCATCCTTCTCCTGAATAGATTCACAAGAAATTTCCTAAGCCGTATGGCTTCGCACGAAGCTGTGCTAGCTGCCATATATTCTGCTTCAGTTGAGCTCAGAGCCACAAATTTCTGTTTCCTACTACACCAGGAGGCCATTCCTGATCCCAGTTGTACTTTTTCGATATACTGAACTTCCAACCTAATCTGCGTTAGTGAACCCACTGAGCTTGATGTCACTCCCTTGGATGTACAATAGTCCATTCTCGATTATTCCTTGTATATACAAACATGTTTGGCTGCTGCCCAGTCCGCCCTCTTGGGTTCCACCATGAACTGACTAAGGGTGTTGACAAAGTAACAAATGTCTAGCCTGGTATTGACCAGATACATCGGGGACCTTATAAGCTGCTTGTAGAAGGGGGGATCAACGTCTTTATCTTCTGATGCATTAATATTCTTCCAGTTGGTGATCATTGGAGTAGCCATAGGTCTACAATCCTACATATTTAATTTCTTCAATATCTCTGTAGCTTATCTCCCTTGTCCAAGGAAGATCTCACCCTTCTACTAGCAAAATTCCAACCCCAGGAAATAATGCATCTGTCCCAGATCCTTCATGTCGAATTCTGTGGCTAGCTTCTTCTTGTAGTCTTTGGTGAGCTTGGATGATCATGTAAGGAAAATATCATCCACATATAACACCATGATTAGAGGCTCATTCTTTATGGCAAGATAGTAGAGATTAGGATTTGCGTCACTCTTGATGAACCCCATCTTCTAAAAGTAGCCATCAATTCGACCGTACCATGCTCTAGGTGACTGTTTAAGCCCATACAAGGGTTTCTTTAATATGCATACATGATATTTCTTCTCATGTGTCTCAAAACCCTCTGGGTGTTCAATGTATACTTCTTCTTCTATCACCCCATTCAAGAATGTCGTCTTGACATCCATTTGGTGAATCTCCCACCCCATCTATGCTGCAAGGGATATCACGGTTATAATAGAAGTATACCTAGCTACTGGGGTGAAAGTTTCTTCGTAGTCTCTCACTTCCTTGTCAGCATAACCCTTAGCCACAAACTTGGCTTTGTATTTCTCCACATTGCCGTCTGCATCATATTTGACTTTGTAGATCCATCTCGAACCTACCACTGACCTGTCCTGAGGCCTATGTACCACTTCCCAGACATCATTAACCATTATAGGACTGTATTCCTTGACCATATCATCCACCCATACTTGATGCTGAACGACCTCCTGAAAACTAGAGGGTTCCCCAACCTGAGCTACTAGGGTCTGGTATCTATCTAGCTATCTTCGCTTCCTTTTATCATTCTTGGGCGCACCAATAAAGTCCTCTGCATCCCGTAGAATCTATCGGAGTTCCCGAATCATTCTTCCACTGGTAGTGGGTACATCTATTAGCTCTTCCTCTTCCTGAGTTTCCTCCTGTTCTGAAGATTTGCCTCTAGGAGAATTGCTAGTACTAGTTTATGCTGGTCAAAGTGGTTGGACCAACGGATCATTTTTTGACTACTCCTCGGAAGGCATTTCTTGGGATTTCCTAAAAGATCTGTCCTTCATAAACTTCACATCCCGTTGAACTACTACCTTTTTACTCCGTGGAAGATAGACTCTATATGCCTTACCATTCTCGCTATATCCCACAAGATATCATTTCTTAGTAGTTTTATCTAATTTCTTTTGCTTTTCTTTAGGTATACGATAATACACCAACTCTCAAATATCCTGAAATGACTGACTTCAGGTGTCTTCCTGGTGAAGACCCTTTCTAAAGTGATTTTGTCCAATGCCCTGTGTGGAGTCCTGTTCTGGACATAAACTTCCATGCTGCATGCTTCTACCCACAGGAATTTTGACATATCCTGGTCATACAACATTGCCCTGGTTGCTTCCACAATAATCCTGTTTTTCCTTTCTGCTACTCCATTCTGCTTTGGGTTGTAGGGAGTTTTCCACTCTCTTTTGATGCCTTCCCTAGCACAAAAATCAGTGAAGTTCTTGTAATTGTACTCTCCACCATTGTCTGAGCTCAACACGTTTATCTTATTTCCTGTCAGATTCTCTACTAGAGCCTTGAACTCGTTGAATCGACCAAAAACCTCATCCTTGGTTTTCAGAAAGTATATCCACATCTTTCTGGAATGGTTGTCGATGAAGGTGATGAATTATTTAGCACCACTAAGATATTTTATGGACATAGGTCCGCAGATGTCTAAGCGTATCAATCCTAGAACACTCTGAGCTCTATTGTTACTTTTGGAAAACGCTGCTTTTACATACTTTCCTAGAGCGTACCCTCTGCATACATCATCTCGTTCGGTACTTAATTTTGGAACCCCTGATACTATTTTCCTGAGAATTCTTAGAGCCCCATGGTGTAAGTGTCCCATCCTCCTATGCCATAGTTCATTCAAATATTTATCTCCATTGCTACCTATCAGTGCCATTGGAGATTCTAGCTGTAATCTATATAGCTTGTTACTTGTGATTACAATCTGGGCCTTCCTTTTCCAACTCAGGCGTTTGACATATACTTTCTCCTTGATGAAGCAAACATCATAGCCCTTGCTTTGAAGCTGAGATACGAAGAGTAATTTCTTCCTCAATCCTGGCACATGCAACACATTAGTTGCTCGAAGCCACTCTCCTGCTTCGGTTTGAAAGACTAAAGTACCTCTTCCTACGGGGGTACACTTTGCCTTATTTGCCATGGTGATCTTAAAATTCATTATTTCTTCCTGATAATCTAAAAAACATTCTCAAATTCCTATCATATGTCAGGAAGCTCCACTATCTATATAGCAAACCTTAAAGGAGGCAGAGCTTGCTAGCCAGGCGACTCCTTCTTCCAGTCTGGAAGCTAACATAGAATATCGTGATCCATGTCCCTCATGCTTTCTTTTGGAAATATTTGTGAGTCCCTTTGATTTTATGCCTCTACATCATTCTCCTGACCCATAGCCGATTCTTCTTTCCTATTGCCGGATCTTTGCTCTGATACCATGTGAAAATTTCTAACCCAAAATTTTACTGTAGCAAGTGATTTATTTCACCTACTTATTCTTAAAAATAAGTTATTTATTAAATCCCTTCAACAAGCATTAATGTAAATTTTTGCAATTATCACATAATTACACAGAGAAAAATACATGCACAAGAACCAATCACAACAACGTAGTTGTTTTTGGACAATTGTCCGCGGAAAAACCCAATGTTGGAAAACTGGTGCATTAGATTAGGTTTTTATTAATCTTCAACAATAATTGCTTTACAAGGAATGATTTTATAGAGAAATTGAGAGAAAACACTTGAGAATTTCCATTGGAAACTTTCTGATACCCTGGAGACCCTTTACCCCTTTAGCGTCACCTATGCATCACTTTGTGTGGTTCTGCCTCCCTCTGTGTCAGCCTGCGTGAGAGTTGTCTCCCTTGGACTGCGTCTTCCTCTGTGCTGTCTCTCAATACCCCTATAACACCTCCTCCTCAGTCACTGACTGCTGTTGATTCCCTCCTCTTCCTCCACCCTGCAACTCTCCCTTTAAAATCCATCTCCTTCTCTTTGAGAATCGTTTTTCCTTAGGATACTAAGTATTTGCAGGTGTCTCTCCAAATGATCCTCAAGTCATATCTTATACTTTTCCTATTATTGAATCAATGACTAAGATTAAGTCTCTAATCAATGGCTAAGATTAAAACAGACTTGATCCTCATCTCTTAGAAGCTTCTCACCCTTATCTTTATTAATACCCATTAATATTTTTATTTTCCTAAGTTTAGACTTAGGAACCTATTAAAAATATTAATTATTTTAATAACTCCTCATGAGGGTGGAATTTCTCCAAACTATTTCTGGGTCTTGGAGATCTCATGTTACTTAGCCTCTTCACCAAATTTCAAGGCTAGAGCACATCCGATGCTACCCAAAATCAACATGAATTGTTAAGGAAGTGCCGACTTCGTCTTGTGGCGACAAAATTGACTAATTTGACTCAAATAAAATTCTTTTTCCTTTTTATTTCAAAATTCTAAATAGGAATTGAATCAAGTACAATAATTTGACTCATGAAAAATATTATTTTTGAATCAATAAACCCTAGAAGCATGAAGAACATGCTTGACTAATGAAATAATAATGACAATACTATTTTTCTCTTTTCTTCTTTTGCTTTTACACGGAAACAACAATGATAATTATGAAGACCGAACCTACTTTCATTTTCCAAGAGTTTGTGCACATTGATGGTAAATGATTTTCCAACCTTGACAAGTCAATATTGGTTGGCCCTCCGCATGAATGTTGCATGTCACATGTACATATAGGGACTCCCAAACACAACTCCCCATACATAAAGGGGAACCACATCTAGTTCTACTTCGACAATAAAATAATCATTGATGGAAAATCTAATTTTTCTACCTTTATCTCTACATATTTATTTACTTATACCATTGGATATGGGTTTGGATAATTGACGAACTTCCAACCCCAACTTCTTAACCAACTTTGCTACAATGAGATTCTCCTGCGATTATGAGTCAAACATAACATCAATCTTTGTTTCCTTGACCTGTATCTTTATATGGAAGAGGTTGGTCATTTCTTTCTCTTCCTCTTGCTAAATTCTACTCAGATTCACCTCCTTCTACACTGATGTACATACAATCTTCTCATCCAAATTCGAGCTTCTTTCAACTTGGTCGTTCGGATCAATGGGCATGAGATTTTTCTTCTTATTATCTTTATTTTTTTCTTCGAGTTAAGCTCTTAATGAAACTTCCATCAATTCTCCTCTATATTTCTGTCAAAGTTGCAGTGATTGATGGGATCTTTGCATTGGTGTGTTATGGTTGCCATATTTTTATCCTTTCCCAATTTTTGTTTCTTTTTCCTCTCCTTAGAAGCGTCTTGTTTCTACTTCTACTTCGATCCACTTGAATGCACTCTCTTCGGTCCTATGTTCTCTAGGTACTGTGTCTATACACAAGCCTCATCCACTGATTTGGGCTTGAACAACATCACTTACTCCTATAAATGGTAGTGTATACCTCCCAAATACTTTAGGAGTACATTTGGGTTCTTTGGGGAGATACCCAACATTATGGCCATCTTTTTGAACTCTATGGTGTACTCCTACATGCTTTTCCCTAACTTTTGCCTGAAGTAGTGCCATCAGATCCATTGGTCCTCTACATAACCAATAGGGTAGAACTGTGACTTAATGAGGGTTTTTAAATCCTCCCACTTTGTCACTGGAGGCTCTTTCTCTAGCCTTACGGTCTCTATGTGGCTCTCCCATCAATTAAGGGCACGACCCTCTAAATCTTCCATTCTTCCTCAATTTGATGGACGTTGAAATACACTTCCAGTTGTTGCAATTAATGATTCAACTTCAGAGCATCGATCTCCCCCTGGTATGACTTGATATCAATGTTTGCTTCCATTTTAAATAGGGATTGCAATTGATTCATGACACTCGAACTGGGTTAATATTTTATGGGTTCTTTCTTCGGTTGGTTCTCCATTTCTTCCCAATCTCTTGATACTGATTTTGATTTGTCCTCTACATTTAAACCCCCGTCTTCTCCAAATATCTGAAGATTATTGCTTAATGTTGCAATGAAAAGATTTACATTATGATTTATATCAATGACTTGTTCCAGTCGCAAAAACCTCTCATCTACAAGATCACAAAGGTTATTCATTGACCATGACTAGGGTTTTATGACTTTTGGTGCAACCAATCTAGATCCCCTGCAAATATCCATAATACATCCAAAGAAACCTACTTTGATACCAATATGATTCGTAAACTGCCATAGATATTCCACTAGATAGTTACAAGAGATCTGATAAAATTATTTTTAAAATCTAAAATTTTACACTATTACAATTTTCTTAGATTTCTAGATCTGTAGATTTTACTATAAATAGCCATGCATGTGAATGAAAATTATGCAAAAAATAGAGAATTAAAAAATAAAATCTCACACACTCATTTTACACAAGATATGCTCTGGGAAATCTTTTCGGGAGAAAAACCCGGCTGGGAAGTGAGGCCACTCTGTTCTCTTTCTTTGAATGGAAATATGGCTGCTAGTACAATGAAGTATGGCCTGTGGCCCATGGGTTGCTACAATGCACAAATCCTCTCTGTGTTCTACCTTCTATCACTCTTGGCTATTTTTGCTCATCTAAGGAGTAATTGCACTCGAAAGAATGACACCCCTTGTCCTTTTAGTGGCCTGGTTATAACACAACCCAATAACCTACTGGTGGTTAGGTTTGACTACCTCAACTCTTAACCAATGTTACTATATAGACTCTTCTAGAGTATTCTACATCATAATCACATGGCTAGCCTCTTTTTCCATGAATAATAGGGGCTGACATGGCATCCTTTCAAATTATGGTGATGAAACAAAGGTCAACTTATGAGTGGCATAACTTTCGCATACAAACTCCGATTGACACAATTCTTGTGCTACTGGAAAGGTCTTTGGGTGTATAATATCATGAAAAGATGTTGCGCTAAAGAGACACAATTTTACCCCCAAAAAAACATCATTTGATGCCTCAAATTTCTCCTAGAAGGTTTTAGACCTTGTTTTTCCAAACTCGGTCCCACTGGTAAAAATGGTCTCGTGAGCTGATTCCTCCACTTTTCCTGCTCTGAAAGTATCAAGATGGATGAAAAAAATATAATGATCCAACCCGAATCAATTATCTTATCTTCTAACCTTACTACCACCCAGTGTCTTGATTTGGAACTGGCTTTTAACATAAAACTAGACTCTAGCTAGAATGTGCTTAAACCACCGGAAGCTCCACAAGTGCTCTATGCTACACCAGAGCTATTTCTCCAAAAGGTTCTTGACATGGCTAGGATCTCTTCTACTAGTTTTGTTTCTTGAAAAAATAAGACTTGCGGTTTTTCCCTTCTAACTAAATATTTTACAACATGGGATTTAATGGGGTTTCCAATCCCCTTATATTCCAAGAAACAAATTTCATTTAAATTTAGAAGAATTTGAATTACCTCCTCCAAATTTGGCACTCCTATGTTATTTGTTGCTCAGGTTCTTAAGAATTTTTGTGATTTGCGGCTGATTGCCTAGCTTAATGTTTTCCTTAGCTTATGCTTCCCTTACATCTTTTTAGAGGGTCTTCGACCTTTTTTATTATTTTCCAATTCATGACTGGTGGAATCACTTCCCCATTTAAGTCTCTTCTTGACACTTATTGTTAGCACCTTCCCTTCTCCCTCATTTGTTCCTTAAGGCTCTAGGGACACATTTTCTATTCATTTCTGTGGCCTTTCAAGAATAATTAGGGTCAAGGAGCTATGAAGTATTCATGATTGCAGAATAGTAGTTGGGGAAAATTCTTTTTCCAATTCTCCTACTTGAATCTCCCTCGCTTCCCCTTCATCCTCTTTTTCTTTAGGTCTTGGTGCTTCAATATCTATATTTGGCTCGTCCTATTCATTTTCTTCCTATGACAATATTTTGTATGGATTCGTCGAAGATGAGGCACCATGCTAAAATGGGGTTTTATAATTCTTCACTCCACTCTTTCCCCAATTCCCCCCCCTTTTTTGGGTATGCCATTGGTTTTCTTGGTAGAAGTCCTTCCTTCTCCAGCTCCAAGTTGGGATTTTTAACAGTCTCAAGAAAAATGCCCATATTCATGGAAACTCTTACACTTAAATGAAAGACATTCATAGTCAAGTAGCTAGATGTGCCTCCAATACCTTGAGTCAGAACAATATTAGAGGGAAGGCATTTTTCAAGGTCCACTTCCACACATATTTTAGCACACGAAAATTTCTGACCTTTCGGCTTAGAATGATTTATAAATAAACCTATGCCATTTCCCATGGCCTTCAAGTACTCGTCACTCTAGCAGGACAGAGGTAAGCGAGGGAGATTGACCTAGATGGGCATGACGGTAGGGATATCCTCACTTGGATTAAAATACAAGGAATAGGTGCTCAAATACGTTCCCTTAGAGCCAAAAAAACATGATCCATTTCAGAACGCAATATCTCTGTCCTCCTTGCACTCGAAGAGAAAAGCAAAAGAACTGTTACCCACTGCAAAATCGCCGAGGTTCCCTTTCATCATTGGTCTCCATGCCTTGTTAGACCACTACTAAATGGACTTGGGAGAAGGACACATGCCCATGAACTACCCAACCAGGGCCCTATCAGAAAATGTTGGGGAGGTTTTTCGAAATCCCTATCAACCGACAAAATATTATCAACCATTTTCATGAATTTTGTTTGATGTTACTGTTAGCACCTAAATCTACCTCAGGCTGAAGGAAGCCAAAAATTAGGGTAACCACAAACCACGCTCAGTCTGGTAGCTATCCCTACCAGAGCAGGAGAGGGCTCTCTCCGAGTCACGCTCAGTGAATGGATAAGCAAAAATGGTCTGAGATGACTTATAATGCAATATTTACCTTAGGCTAGTAAGTGAAAAGGGGTTTTGAAAACAATTTTATGAATGACCGAGCTTCTGGGATGTATATGGGACTGGCGTCAGCAAAGAATAGAGAATTGAATATGAAGGCATAGATTATTCCGTGAGGCAAGGTAGGCGGAAAGAGCAGCAATTTCGGTTTAAGGTAACACAAAATGGAAATATTGCTGAAGAAAGTGAAAAGGGCATCGTCGCAAGAATCCTTTTCAATAGAAGAATAACACTGCACATGAAATTTTCCCACAGGCAGAGCAATATAAATTAAATTCTACCTAATCTCACTTAGAAAATTTCACTGAAATGAAACGTGAATTGAATTATGAAACATAAAAAGATACATATGGAACATAAGAACACATTTGCTACACTCACAACCACAAGAATCTCATGAAACAGAGCCACTGCCTTTCATTAATTCTCTGTCAAAAATACACAGTGCAGAAAAAGAGTTTCTTTCCCACAGTCTCCCAGAAGTTACAAGCCATTCAACCCTTTGAAAATAACTTGCATACAATATATAGAATGTGTGAGGAAGAGATAGAACGCCCAGGGGTTGGTAAGTTACTCAAATCATTACGAAAAGGAGATGGAGAGCCAACCATCAGCTACAGGTGCAACGCTCTCAAGCATGACATTGGCTGGGGTGACCCTTTGCATTATTTTGCCACTTGGATAGATGCCCATCTGGAGAGAAAACTCTTTAAATGCCGCCTTTGGTGCCAAAATACCGAAGTGTAGATGACCGGGCCCACTTGGAGAAGTCGCGACCCGAAATTTTGCGAAACGGGAGCAAATTGGCCGTTTTTTCCTCTGTGCGCCGTGCCAAATTCTCTGTGCATTATGCCACTTTGGAGCCTATTTTGGGGCACTTGCAGGTGTCCAAAATGTTCCCAAGTGATCTTGCTGGAAAGCCTGTCCTGTCTACTTTCTAACCCCATTGGAATTTCCCAATTTGGTGCTCATTTACCCCTCCAAATATTCATTCTCCCAATACTGCTTTCTGTGTGTCAAAAAAGTGGCAGAGAGGCCATTTTTGGGTGTTTTTTGACCTTTAGGAGACCCAGATCTTGTCAAAATTTCTTGCCCGGACACCAGTAGTCATAATTTTCGATGCTGAATCCAAATATGCAAGCCATTCCTCGATTGGAGCCCTAGATTTTTAGCATCGCGCCAGTGGCACGACGCACAGGGAGGAATTTCCTGTTTTGTGTCCAAAAAATTTGCCTATGACCAAAATTTGCCCAAATTTTTTGAAATTTGGGCTGGAGGTTCCCTATGAAGTGCTATGCTATGCCAAGGAAGCCTCAGCCAAGATTCGAAGCTGATCTTGCTCCTTTGCCTCCTTTGCCTCTTTTGTCGCTTTGCTCAATTTTGCCTTTAGGCTCCTGATTCTTGCTTTGGAGCTCATGTTTCGGGCCTGGTAGTGGTGAGTCATGCGCCTCAGCATATCTTTCTCCCTGTTAGCTTTATCCAACCGCTGCTCCAAGTGAACGTTCACTTTTTCTAACACATACTCCCAATCCTCGTCTCTTTGCTCCATAGGTCTGCCTTGTGCTGCCAGGATGTGTCGCCGGTTTTCCTTGATCATCTACCTCAGCTAGCCGATCCTCAAGTTGCTTGTTCCTCTGATCCAGATACTGCATGTTCCACTTGGCCCTCTCCAAGTCCACGGATAGGTTCTCAATCACTGATTGCTGCTCCTGAATGATCTCTCCCAGCGCAACATTCGTAGGTTCTGCATTTGTCTCATCATCCTGGAGGAGAACAAACTCTGTCTCTTGCTCACCTGATGGCCCTTCCTCCTGCACTGGCTTCTTGCCCTTACCCTACTCCTGTGGTGCTGATGTCGGAAGCGAGGCCCCTTCCACCCCGGGTGGAGATAACACTCGCTTTGCTGCTGCAAACAACGGTCTACTGCCCTTCTGGTATGTGATGTATACTGGCATGGTGGCAGTATCATGGCTCTCAAACTATTGTGAAGAACCCCCCACCTCATGCTCTGCCTATGATACCACTGGTGGAGCACTGAAGAAATCACGGGAGATGAAGTCCTCCCAAGCAATACCCTGCAATCCCAACTGATGGTCCACCAAAATCCGGATGAGAGCAAAATGATAGACACTGTTTAGCTGCTGTTGAGGGGTCTTGCGCTGCATGAAGTTTTTCATCTTCTCAATGTTGTTGCAAATGAAAAATGGGAGGCTCATCATCCACACTCGAGTGAAGTGCATGAGCAACCTGATGTGATATGCAAAATGGCGTGAAAACCTCCCCTCGCAATTGAAATACTTCATGATCAATCTCATGAGTGGGGCATACTCATCTCTCCAAAATCTAAATGGAAAAACTCTGGTGAGTTGGCTCAAGCAGCTGTTCTTGATGTAAGGCTCATAATGATGCCTCTCCACCTTCTTTTTCTTATGCCACTATTCCCCAATGTTCGGTATTCCTGTTGCCACTGATATGGTTTCCGGTGTCAATGTGAAAGTGACCCCAGCCAGGACAGATTGACCTCCCTGTAGATGAAGTGCAAAAAGGCAGGCCAACTCATGATGGACTCTGACATTTGCCACCCTTTGACAAAATTCATAACATGCCAAGTGCTGGAAACAAGACATGGAAAGCGGGCATGCCTGCAGCTCAGTGAGGGTGTTTGGCTCATCTCTAAGATGTCTGCCGCTCCGGTGATGTCTCCTATGGGCCCTCTCTCCTGAAGATGTGTCACTATGGGTCCCCTCCTCATACTCTGATGAATTTTCTGATGCCATTACTGTTGTTTGTACCCTGAGTTTTATGTTGCCCTCTGAATCCACTGAAACTGATAGATGCTCTGAAAATCTGTCACCAAGGGGACAATAAAACAGGAAGTGTTAGGAGGGGAATGATGAAAAGGGGAATAAGGGTTTAAAAGGAGAATTTTATTAGGGATTTGGGAGCGTTTCGGGTATGGTGTTTGATGGGGTAGGGTTTGGGTATTTTGAGCCATAGGAATAAAGGGAATGAATGGATATGATTACAGTGGAGCTAGGGTGATTATTAGGGGAAAATGCTACAGGGGAATTAGCTGATAAAGGTAGGGTAGGAGCATACTTTAGCAATAATGTCAATGTAGAAAACCCTAGCTTCTTGACCTTCTTTGTGTCATCTTTGCTT
This sequence comes from Pinus tabuliformis, assembly GCA_031772625.1. Taxonomy (NCBI): domain Eukaryota; kingdom Viridiplantae; phylum Streptophyta; class Pinopsida; order Pinales; family Pinaceae; genus Pinus; species Pinus tabuliformis. Next base: position 428,491,355 of record CM062812.1, on the reverse strand, counting down.
TACTTTTTAAATTTTTTTTACATTTGATTCATGGTCATCGAAATCACATTCCTCTTCAAGTTTAAATGCCAATGGTGAAGGTAGTTGGGCTACCTCTCCAACCTTGAGGGCTATTCTCAAAAATTTTGGGTAATGTAGTACAATTTTGGGCTTATAAGTCTGTGCACCGTGCGCCGCGCGCTGGGTATGCGCCGCGCCAGTGGCGATTTTGCACTGTGGCCGGGCTCCCAGTGCGCCGCGCACTGTAAAAGTCACCCAGACTTGCTTGAAAAATAGGGGAGAAGGTTTTAGGGTGGTTTCTTTAGGAAACATGATGGAATGGAGGCGGGAACGATGAGGAGTGAGGGGACAAGGGGAGGGGAGCAGAACCTTGGTGCTTATCATCACATTTTTGCAACCCCATTTCTCATTTTTCTTGATGATTTTTTCATGGTCGATCTTGTGCTTTTGGGGTACCATTTAAATATCTTATGCACACCAAATTATTGACAAATTTGAGAGAGGAGAGGTGTCAACAGGGCCTACCTCTTGATTTTCTAGCCTTCACCGAGATTTGGAATGATTTGCACTGTTTTTATGCCCCTGGCTGTGTGCGTCGCGCGCCAAGCCCAGTGCACCGCGCACTGGGTGTGCGTCGCGCCCTTGCAAACTTTCCACTGCGGGCTGGTTGTCAGTGCGCCGCGCCCTCTGTGTGCGCCGCGCTCCCTGGTGTATGCGCCACGCTCCTTGAAACCGGCTCTCACTCACTCGAATTCCTCAAACCTCGCTCTCTTACCTTAGCAATGTCTCTCCCAAGCTTGCAAGAGCACAAATGGCTTTGCTTTGGGCCACAACAAGTATATATAGGCTTGGGAGAGATGGGTTTGATTTTTTCTTCTTTGAAAACCCACTTTCTAATGTTTGTGTTTTGCACTTTTTTCATTGACTTTAAAACACCCTGATTTTCATTTTTTCTTTGAAATTTTGGCTCAAATAATGAAATTTTCGGCATTTCTTTGCGGGGACTGTGTGACTAGGCATTTGGCCATGGAAACCATGACTACATCTGAAAAATTCAACTGGTGATTTTTTGGAAAATTTTGTCATAGCTGACCTTGTTTTAATTTTCTTCAAAACAGAGTTTTGAAGAAGAGTCGATGTCTCTTCAGGTGATGATGAAGCTTTCGGAACCATAGTTGTATAAGGTCTCCCTCTGGCCTGCATGGCTTGTTCTGGACATGTTTTTCAAAGACCACATTGATGATTTCCTAAACCCAAATATAAAAGATGACTTTGTCCTGTAATATGACCAGACCTTGACTATCATGAATTTCAGTGATTATGGACCAAATCCTGACCCAACATGGGCCAGACATGAGGGAAAATGACTAGCATGACTTTCTCCGTTAGATCATGGCATGTCCCTAGCAAAATGCATCTGAGTGAATGGAGCGGGACACCTAAAATTGAAATGCACAAAGAGTTTTGATCTCTGACGGAGGGCTGAACAGACTGACTCTAACAGTTACTTTGGCCTAGGGTTGTTCTTGGCGGTCAAAATCATAATACGGAAGGAAACCTCCTTATCATAAATGGGACGAGCCCCTATTAGGCTCAAAGCCATTGAGATTCAACGGGGAAGACATAGAAAATAGCACACCAAAAATAGAAGAGGAATTAGGGTTCAAGTCATCACAGAATAGTTGCATACTCTATCTTGCTTTTAATATTATTATACAAGCATTTTTTTTTTTTAAATATACCATTTTTCATATTCCATGCTTTTTAGTGTCTATACTTGTGAATAATTTTATATCCATACTTGTTTATCATTTGTTGTCCATATTAATTTGATTATCACCTATTCGTGAAGAAATTAACAACAAAAACTTATTGTTAAGCTGAGTAAAACACTAGGAATGTCCATCCCTTTCTCTCTCACAAGTGGAAAAGGAATTAGTGCATTCATAACTTAAACTAGTGTTGTATCATCCATAATATTTGGCCATTGCTTTGGTTCATGATGCTTTTAATTTTGGAACCAACGTCTTTGACACTTCATTGTAAGTTCAATGAATGTTGGCTCTCCTTGGTGATAAGCTCCTAGGACTAGAATAAGGTTTAGGTGATGTTCTACTCCTTGAGGCTAGGGTTTTTGAAACAGAGTCTCTAAGTGTCAATTCTTTTTTCCTGTAGATGGCTAGTAACTTCAAGCCCTTAGATTATGGGGCATGGCCTATAGGAGAGGACCCAATGGTCTCCTCCCATAAGATTCGGTCTTATAAGGAGTTTGCAAATAAGTAGTGTTTCCATGCCCAAAATGTGAGAGGGGTAAATATTACCAGGTCATCTCTCAAGAATGATCAATTCTAGTGGGAAATATGTTGTTTCTTGACTACAATGTTAGTGGGGGTTAGTCTTCTCAGGTTGAAATTCGAGAATCTAGAGCAGGAGGAGAAGGGACAGTCCCAAAGTGTATGGGGGAAAGGAAACAAAAATCATGCCCATAAATCCTGCAAGGCCCTCTCTTCCATGAGGAATTAACCCTAGGGTTGGATGTGAATATTGATAGAGTTGACTCCCTGTTCCAGTGAGACCTAATGGAAAATTTTAGATACATCTCTTTGACCCGTGATCATATTTTATCCTAGGTGAAGGCGACTTGGAAACCCCCGGCGGGATACACTACAATAGTGAGCATCCTAGTGAATAAATGGATACATATCCACTCCTTAATTCAATCTGACCTAGAACTGATTCTCATCAAACCGTGGGCTATAACGATGGGATCCAACTTTTTGACTGAGATCAAAGTAACAAAACGATTGAAACCTATGGGCCATGTTGGGTTTCCCCCCAAAGCCCTTGCCCAAAGAAGTATTTATCAACGCCACAAACTCTCTTGGAAGTTTTTTGTTTCTTAAGGAGGCCTCCTTGATTTTGGTCAACAAGAGGATGGCTTGGTTTTTGGTGGAGATGGATGTCTCATAGGGGTTTCCAAGGGTGCTTAAAATCCTATGGGGAGAGAAAGTCATACTACAACCCCATGATTTGATGAAAACCCCCTTCAGACATTTGGATTATAGAAGAGTGGGGAATATGGTTCACAAATATGTAGCTCCTCCTCATCAAGGGCTTTGGACACAAAATCTCCTCCAGGATATGGATCAGTCGAGAGATTGTAATTTTGGGGGCCTTGTATTAATCTATTAGAGATAAAAAATCCCTCCTCTCCTATCTAGGGTGTCATAATGGTTTGGTGATTAGACTCAATATCAACAGTGGCCTTGAAAATGAATGATAGCGGTAATTTAGGGTTTCAAAAGTCAGTTTCTAATGTTTTGGTTAAGGATGAAGCCCTTGATGGAAAAAATAAGGGCCATGAAGAAGGCAATTGTTAGAATTCCATTTATGTGCCACTTTCTCAGGACTTTTTTGTAAAAGATGCCAAAAAGGAATTGGAGGTAGGTAGGAAAAGTTTGGATCCACTCAACATGACTGAATTTGAAAAATTTCAGCTAGCAGAACCCTTCTATGGAAGTGAATAAACTAATAGTAAGTATTTGTCTTCCACTGCTGGGAACGAGATCCGTTAAGGATAGTTTTGGGGCTAAAAGCCCATGTTTTGGGTCAATTTTGTAATAAAATTGTAAAGTCTCCACATTTTGTGGTCGCGGAGTGCGAAGGTGTCATGAGTTATAAAGAGTTTTCCACCCTTATTTTGTAAAGTGTAAAGTCGGTTGTAAAGATCCACCCATGGTCCACGGACCATGGGATTGTATAAAAAGGGCTAAGTAAGTAAGATCTAAGTAGTAAGAAGTCTTTTAGCGAAGAATGGAGTGAATAATATGGATAATGGAGTCTAAGCGTTTCGGGTCTTAGCATAGGTAGAGCCTCTGTAGTTGAGTGTGCAGAGGCCTAGGATAGAAGTCTGCAGCTGAGTGCGCGGACCCCTGTAGTTGTGTGTGCAGGGCGGATAGAGTCTGTAATAATATGGAGATATCAATAAAGAGAAGTATTTTACAAATTCCGTGTCTTTATTTCCTATTAATGCATCTAATTATATTGAATTTTGAGTTTAATTTACAATGTTTATGTAATGCACGAATATATGTGATTATATTGGGTAAATGAACACAAGTAAGAATATCAGATTACCCGGCGCCAACTATGATTCTTTAGTAAGATAAGTAAGAAACTTAAGATAACTTGGGAACCTATACAAAACACTGTCATAGCAGTGCGAAAGTACTTGGCTCGTAGGCTAAGGCTGCACGAAGGTCGATTGTACTCCTTTGCGGAGGTACTGAAGGCTGGGATATAGGGCTAGACTTAGAGCCCTAGAACTTAGTGACCTAGGCAAAATTAGGAACATAGGGTATAAACCGGCATCACGACCATCACGACCGGTGCCGAAACTTGGTTCCAACATCCCCCCATACTGCTTCGGGTTAGACTTTGGTCCGTGCTCCGCGGGCTGATGCAGAAAGGGCCAGTAGTGTAGGGATTTGTTTAGCTAACTAACGCTGAACTTGGGTCAGGGCCCACGTAGCCAACAAATGGTTCTGTTGCCGGGACTAGAATCTACATAAGAGATGTGTGATGTCGTATCATTGAAATCCAACTAAGAAAGAGATTGAGGATTGGTTGGACAAGAAGATCCACGAATTCGCAGCGCAGGAGAACAGTAATTCCCGACTAACAAAGGAACAATGGGTGGACAGGTACTTATATACAAAAATCCACAGAGATATTTTTTTTTTTTTTTTGGTTTGTGATTGAATTTGCGGTCGATACATCAATTATCTATAGTGAGGCGGAGCGACGCTTTTCAAGGGTCCGCAAGTTAAGTACTTGAAGTCTTTGAATACCTGGATTAAGATGTTATTGTACGAAAAATGGGTTATGCAACTACCTTGATGTATGGAGCTACGTGAAGTGGAAAGACTTACAGGAATGAAGGAAGAAAGGGTCCTAAATATATTCCATTGATTTCACCTCCATTGGGTGACAAAGAGGGAGTAGCACAGGCTTCTCTGTGAAGTGAAATTCAGTTGATAAGACAAGGATACCTGCGACTGCCACCTCCACCCACACCACCTCCAACTTCATCACCATCACCTACGACTTCACCCATACCACCACCAACTCCACCGCAGTTCAACATGGCAAATTTAGTGAACCTGCCTTTGTTTAAAGGCTTGGGAAATGAGGACCCGACTAGTTTTGGTTCATTGTGAAAGATGTATGGAAGCTCAGGGTGTCACATATGATCATATGAAGAAGGAAACACTGGTTAGTGCTCTACAGGATCATGCACTAGCTTGGTACATTAAGTACTCTAATGATAACCCAAACGTAGGAGTGGCAGACATCCAGACTGTGCTAAATAAGGAATTCAGTAGGCCTAAATCCGAGGCACAGTCAATTGTGGGGTTCAAGGAAATCACGATGAAACTAGGCGAGACACCTTGCGAATTAGATCAAAGGTTGAAATGTAAAATCCGCAAAGCTAATATGAATTTAACAGATGGACAGCACCGCGAATGGTTCGTGGCTTTGCTCTTGCACACCTAAGGGTTGCACTGTCATAATAGAAAATTACGACTCAGGAAGAGGCCTTGGAGATTGCAATGAGACTGCATGAAACATTGATGCAAGATCTAAATATGGGGGTTTAGCAGATCCATGCGTAGTTGAAAAATCTTTGCCTTGAAATGCAAATTTTGAAACAGGACAGAACAATTTGACCGGAGGTGCGCGAAGAGGTATGGTGCCTGAAATGTAAAGGTCAGGGGCATGAAAAAGACCATTTACCGGTTTTTTCAAACTATATTTTAGGAGGGGGGCTGATGCCTTTGAGGCCGGACGCCCAAGCAGGACTAAGTGCAGGGCCTGCGTTGTAGTGCGCTATATGTCAAGTAGCAGGGAAACATACGACAGATAACTGTCATTTGTTGCAGAAGTTTGTACAAACACCACAACAACTATTTTGCAACTTCTGTAGGTCGGTAGGGCATGATGAGTGCAACTACAGAAGTTATGAATTGATGTCGGACAAAACACCCGCCTATAGGGTTCAAGCAGAAATTCGGCCCTCTGACCAGAGCACAGGGATGGCACGAACAGGCTTTCACGGGCGCGGACGAGGCTGAGGCGGAGGAGGACCTGGCAAAGTTCGGGGACAACTAATTTGCTACAATTACGGAGGACCAGGACACTATGCCCGCGAATGCACTAACCTTACGCGACCATTGTGCAAATATTGTACTCAATTTGATCATGAGACCGAAGACTGTCCTACGCTGGTAGCGAGGATATGCGACAAAGGGGCACTACCACCTCAGCCAACTCAAAGCCTGCAGATGATGAGGTCTGAGCCTCATGAAGAGGATCCGAATGTTCTGAAGTGGAATTGAAATAGGGGATGATAAGGGGAAACAACTCGAAGACAACGCATGGGTTCGCAAAGCTCCGACGAAGGAGGCTGAATTTGATTTGGAGCGCGCATGCGAAATATTCATGGAATCAAAGAAGAGCTTCATTGAGGTATCCACGTCAGGGAGCAAGGATAAGCCTGATAAGGAAATGGACCCTTCTATGCTTACGACCTTTCTAGAGACCTGCATGAAGTTGCTACGCAATAACAAGGCTGTGAAGGGATTATAAGAGCTTATAAATAGATGCACCAGAAACACTCTGGGTGAACCGAGCATGGTATGAAAGATTGGTAAGCATAAAGCAACGACAAGACGAGAGATGAGACTGACCACGCAGATAAGAGAATATGAAATGGATTAGGTTATTTTGGATCTCGGGTCAGACGCGAATGTCATACCAAAGCAGACTTGGGAGTGGATGGGAAGACCCACGCTACAGTGGTCTCTGATTCAGTGAAGGATGGAAAATCAACAAAAGATCATCCCCATGGGGCAGTTGCAAAGGGTGACTATAGATATTGAAGGCGCAAGCACGTTCGCTGACTTTGAAGTAAGAGAAATTATGGATGAAAACAACCCCTACCCTGTGCTCCTTGGCATTGATTGGGCTACTGACATGAACGGGGTAATCAACCTAAAGAAGTGAAAGGTGATATTTGAGAAGAAATCGCTTCGCATAATAGTATCCCTATATCCCGCTGAAGCATCGCGCTATAGTGAACCAGTCTGCGATTATGAGAGCGATGAAAATTTGGACGGTATATATAAGATAACAGCGAGAGACCAAGATTGGATGAATCCAACAGCGGATGGATGAATTACATGGGATCGCGAGAGTTCCCGCACCTCAAACTCTGATGAAGAATTAGAGCGCTGGTAGAATCGATTACATGAAGTAACCACGCTGAGCTATAACATGATGACCTGGTCGCTGCACTGTGTGTCGTTAGAGGTAAGAAATCTGCCCACTTATGATGACTTGAATGATGTAGATGTATTTCTGGATGCATTTGAGAGGGAAGTACCAAAGAAGCAACGCTTCCAGGCTTTCTACTGGGCACTGCGCGCTACGCCCGCAAGATGGTGGGGTATGCACAAGGGTAGCTTTGATGAATGGCACGAGTGTAGGAGGATGATGAGAACACACTTTGGGAAGCCGAAGGTATGAATGACAGACACATATGATGGGAAGGACAATCCATGTGCACACTTGGCAAAATGGGCTTAGGCTTATAGAGCGAAGCCCAACCGGAATGTGTGCACTTGTTCTATCATACCTTGGACGTCATCCCAATGAACTGGTACTTGCAAATAGAGCTCCACCATCGTATAGGTGAATGGGATATTCTGTGCGAAGGATTCATAATGACATCAAATTTGAAGATGGTTTTGATTGTATTGACGAAGCGCTACAAGAAGTGAAAGCAAAAATCTTTAGGATACTGCAGGATCCTTTGGATTTGATTCAACCCGATTGAACTACTCAGCTGAGCCACACGCTGGAATGCTATAACGTGACCACTGAAGAAGAAGATGAGGATCCACAAAAGATTAACATCCCTAAAACAGAGGGTCACCGTGAGGTTGATGGACCAAAAATTGAGAATCCTGATATAACCGCGCCACTGAAAACGAAACAAGAATATTGGTACGGAGGCGGAGCCTAAATTCACGAAGATTGGAGATTACTGGGATGACGTAACGGTGCATAAGGTCACTAAATTTCTCCACGAATACCATGATTTGTTCCCTACCAAGTTTATGGAGCTAAAAGGGATAATAGGAGACCTGGGTGTTATGAAGATCATGTTAAAACCCGACGCGAAGCCGGTTAAGCAAAGACCTTACCGCCTCAATCCAAAGTATAAGGAGAAGGTTCACTTAGAGCTAGACAAGATGCTCACGGCAGACATCATTGAGCCTGTAGAAGAATCCAATTGGGTAAGCCCAATGGTGGTACAGGAAAAGAAGCAGAAGGATGAAATAAGGATATGCGTAGACTGTTGGTAGCGAGATCCCTCAAGGGAAGTTTTGGGGCTAAAATCCCATGTTTAAGTCAATTTTTGTAATATTATTGTAAAGACTTTTCATTTTGTGGTTGCGGAGCCTGAAGGTTTTATGTGTCATAAAGGGTAATCCGCCCTTAGTTTTGTAAAGTAAATTCGGCTGTAAGAGAACTACCCATGGTCCATGGACCATGGGATTGTATAAAAAGAGCTAAGCTCTAAGTAGTTTGATAGACAATGATGGATGAGGTAAGAGAGTCATAGCTTTAGAGAAAGAAATCTAAGTCTTGGGTTGTAGCGTAGGTAAAGGCTCTGTAGCTGAGTGTGCAGAGGCCTAGGGTAGAAGTTCACAGCTGAGTGCGCAGACCCTTGCAACTATGTGTGTAGGGTGGACAATGTTTGTAACACTTGGAAGATATCAATAAAAGGAGTTATTCTGCAATTTCTGTGTATTTGTTCTGTTGATGGGTTTGGATAGTTTGTGTATGAATTTCCTTTATTATGCTTCCATGATGTGTGAATGAATGCAATTACATTGAATAACTGAACGCATATACGAATATCTGTTTACGCGGGGATAACTATAATTGTTTGATAATATAAGCAAGGCACTTAGATTAATTGGGGAATTTGTACGACATGCTACCATAGTAGTGCGAAAGTACCTGAGCAGTAGGCTCGGGTTGCGTGAAGGATGATCGTATCCTTTCTCGGAGGTATTGAAGAACATAACGCAGGGTTTGTCTTGCAAACCCTAGAGCGAAGCAACTTGCGTGAAGTCAGGGATAGAGGGAATTAAATGACATCATGACCATCTCAGGGTGCGGAAACTTGGTTCCAACATCCCCCCATACTTCTTCGGGTGATACTTTGGTTTGCGCTCTTCAGGCTGATGCCGAAAGGGCCAGTAGTATAGGGATTTGTTTGGCTAATTAATGCTGAACCTAGTGTTGGGCTAATTTATTAACACAAATTAACACAAGTATTTATTTATCAATCCCGATTTGTAAAACTTGGAGGCAAGTCCACAGTATATGGATATCAGATGTTGCCAAGATTAGAAGATAAAATTTGAAGAGTTAAGGAAGTACATATTACAAATATAAACCTATTTTAACAATTTCTAATTCACTTATGTAATATGTGAGGGATGAGGCTCCTAACTTAGGAGAACCAGGTTGTCCTTCCCTGCAATACTACTTTCATGAAGAGAAATCTAAAAGCACTAATTAACAATGGTTTATGATGTAGAAGATGTAAATAAGAGGCTCCTAACTAAGGAGGACTAGATTGTCCTTCTTCACAGTTCTACTATATCATAATCACCATTGATTCAAGCCAAAAATGCATAAATAACTTTAAATAAGAAAAGGAGAATGAAATTCAGTTTTAGTTAAAGATCAAATAGAAGGGGAATTTAGCTTAAATTCCCGTGTGTCCCTTCATATCTAGATTAGAATTAAACCAATATCCATTCAACAATCATCACATGTCAATTCAAATAAGAAAATCTGAAACAAAACAAATAAACAAATCTAAACCAACTAGTTCATGAAAATTAAGCTAGTTTAACAATGAAGTGTACTTAGCTTGGAGTGGGGGCCCTCCACCCTTGCCTTGCACACTTGAGGCTGCTATCAAATGCTGAAACTTCAAGCACTCATCCACACTAATGAACAACAAAATGAAAGTAGAACAAGTTCTTCTAATTAACCTCCAATATTCAAATGTCTCAGCATAAAGTTATATAAAAATTACATATTATAAGCCTTCAAAGTCTTGGATTAAATATAAGTTTATGAAACAAAATGATATAAAGTCTCTTTAACAATCATATCTATTAATATCCATCTATATAAGTCAAATTCATTCAATTCATCCCAAGAAATATGGACAATCCCATGAAATCACAAAACTGCCCTATTTCCTAGGGATTTTCTGGGTGACTAGTCATGCTTGACGAACCTTGACCGGGCCTAATAAAGCTTGTTTTGACCGAACCAAGTGGAATTAGTTCAGTCTTAGTTCCCAAGTTTTCCATTCATGCATCGAGCGCGACCCCAAGTGTCCTGAAAATATGTCATCCACATAGATATTACGGGAATTTCTGATTCTGTCCAAAATTGCACTGGAAACCCAATTTCATAAAAACTTCTAGAAATTGCAAAATTAAAATTAAATACCTGAATATGCATAAAATAAATCAAAATGAGATGGATGTGATGGAAAATGGATGGAAAATATAAGGATTAAGTAAGTTTCCTTAAGCAAAAATAGACCAAAACTGAGGGCCAACGCCTGGGTCAGGCCCCCTCAATCCAACAAATGGATCTGTTGCCGGGACCCGTATTTGCATAAGAGATGTGTGATGTTGTATCATTGGAATCCAACTAAGAAGGATATTGGAGACTGTTTCAATAGAAAAATCCACAAATTTGCGGCGCAAGAGAACAAAAATACGTGACTAACAAAGGAACAATGGTTGGACAGATACCTGTATACAGAGTTCCACGAGATATTTTTATGCTCATTCCCTATTGAGCCATATGAGTGGATCGCGAAGCTAGCAGATAGCCAAGGAAGGTGGAAACTTGATGGTCCTATTGTGTGGACCCGAAGCTAGTGTGAAGGTTGGAAGCATCGGAGGATAAGATCGCTCTTGCTATTGATCATTGGCTCGATCGCGTCATAGGAGGATTTGTGACTGAATTCGCGGTCAACACCTAAGTTAGATATAGCAAGGTGGAGCGACGCTTTTTCAAAGGAACATGAGGTAAGTACGTAAAATATTTGAATAGTTGGATTAAGATGTTGTTGTGCGAAAAACGGGTTATGCATCTACCTTGATGTTCGGAAATATGCGAAGCGGAAAAACTTACAGGAATGAAGGGAAAGAGGGTCTGGAGTATAGCCCTTTGATTTCACCTCTGCGAAGTGACGGAGAAGGAATAACGGAGGTTTCTCCATGAAGTTATATTCAGTTAATAAGAAAAGGATTCCTGTGAATACTGCCTCCGCCCACACCACCTCAAACTTCACCACCCTCACCTCCAACTTGGCCTGTACCACCTCCACCTCCACCGCGGTTCAGTATGGCAAATACAGTGAAGTTGGATTTGTTCAAAGGCTTGGGAAATGAGGACCCCAACCAATTCTGGTTCGTTGTGAGGGCTGTATGGGAAGTTCAAGGTGTTACAAATGATCATATAAAGAAGGCGACACTGGTTAGTGCTCTTTAAGATCACACGCTAACCTGGTATATTAAGTAGTCTCACGATAACCCAAATGATGGAGTAGCAGACATCCAGGAAGCACTAAATAGGGAATTTAGTAGGCCTAAATCTGAGCCGTAGTTGATTGTGGGATTCAAGGAGATCATGATGCAACCAGGCGAGACGCCTTGGGAACTAGATCAGAGGCTGAAATCACAATCTGCAAAGCCAACATGAATTTGACCGATGGACAACATCACGAGTGGTTTGTGGCTTCGCTACTACCACACTTAAGGAGTGCGCTGTCACAGCAGAAGATAACAACTCAGGTAGAGGCCTTGGAGATTTCCATGAGACTACATGAGACTTCGATGCAAGATCCTAATCTAGGAGTTCAGCAGATCCATGCACAGCTAAAGAATCTGTGCCTTGAGATGCAAAGTCTGAAGCAGGACAGGACGGTCCAACCAGAGGTATGCGAGGAGGTATGGTGCTTGAAATGCAAGAGTCAGGGTCATGACAAAGACCATTGCCTAGTCTTTGAAAACTACATTGCAGGAGGAGGACTGATGCCTTTAAGGCTAGAAGCTCAAGCAAGACCTAGCGCGGGGCCTGCATTATGGTGTGTTATCTGTCAGGTAGCTGGAAAACATGCCATAGATAACTGTCACTTGCTACAGAAGTATGTACAAGCACCACAACAACTATTCTGCAACTTTTGTAGGTCGGTAGGACATGATGAGTGTACTTGCAGGAGCTATGAATTGATGATGGATAGAACGCTTGCCTATAGGGTTCAGGTCGAAACACGGGCCCTTGACTAGAATGAAGGGATGGGGTGGACAAGATTTTAGGGGTACAGATGAGGCTGAGGTGGAGAAGGACCTGGCAGAGGTCGAGGATAGTTTATTTACTACAATTGCGGAGGAGCAGGACACTATGCCCGTGATTGCAATAATCCAACGCATCTGTCGTGCAAGTATTGCACACTGTTTGATCATGAAATAGAAGACTGTCCTACGCTGATGGCTAGAATACATGACAAAGGGGAGTTACCACCTCTGCCGACTTAGAACCTGTATATGATGAGGTCTGAGCCACGCGAGGAAGATCCAAACGTAAATATAGTGCTCAGAAGTGGAATCGCGACAAGAGATGACAAGGGGAAATAGCCAGAAGACAGTACATGGGTTCGCAAAGCCCCGACAAAAGAGGTTGAGTTTGATTTGGAGCGCGCTCGTGAAGCCTTCATGGAAGCTAAGAAGAGCTTTGCTGAGGCCTTCACCTTAGGAAGAAAGGATAATCCTGAGCCGGAGATGGACCCTTCTATGCTCACAACTTTCCTGGAAACCTGTATGAAGTTACTGCGTGACAGTAAGGCTGTGAAAGGGTTACAAGAACTCATTAATAGATGCGCTGGAACCACGCCAGGTGAGCCGTGCGTAGTATGAAAGATTGGCAAGCATAAAACAAGGACGGGACGGGAGATGAGACTGACCGCACAGATAGGAGAGTATGAAATGGATCAGGTCATTTTGGACCTGGGGTCAGATGCGAATGTCCTACCAAAATAGACTTGGGAGAAAATGGGGAGACCTGCATTGCAATGGTATTCGATTTAGCTAAGGATGGTGAATCAATAGAAAATCATCCCCATGGGGTGGCTGTAGGGGGTGATCGTGGATATTAAGGGAGCGAGTGCACTGACTGACTTTGAAGTAATAGAGATAGTGGATGACAACAATCCCTATCCTATGCTTATGGGAATTGACTGGGCTACTGATATTAATGGGGTAATCAATCTGAAGAAGCGAAAAATGATCTTTGAGAAGAAATCACTGCGCATAATAGTACCCCTCGATCTTGCTGAAGGATCGCGCTATACTGAACATGTCCATGATTATGAGAGTGATGACGACCTCGACTGTATCTATAAGATAACAACGCGAGACCAAGATTGGGTGAATCCCACCGTGGATGCACGGATTACATGGGATTGCGAGAGTTCCTGCACTTCGGACTCAGATGAAGAAATATAACACTGACAGAATTGGTTACATGAAGTAACTATGCTGAATTGCAACATGATGACCATGTCGCTGCACTGTGTGTCATCAGAGGTAAGAAATCTGCCTATTTATGATGGTCTGAATGAGGTGGATATCTTTTTAGATGCATTTGAAAGGGAGGTACTAGAAAAGAAGCGCTTCCAGGCCTTGGACTGGGCACTGCGCGCTACGTCCACAAGATGGTGGGGTACACACAAGGGAAGCTTTGATGATTGGCGCGAATGTAGGAGGATGATGAGAACACAATTTTGGAAGCCTAAGATGCGACTGACACATAAGTATGAGGGGCAGAATGATCCACGGGCACATCTGGGATATTACAAAAAGTTTATCAAAAGCCATGCCCAAATCACCGCGCTTATGGAAAAATTGTTAAAGAAGGATGTCACGTTCTGCTGGAATGATGAATGTAAGAAGAGCTTGGATATATTGAAAGAAAAGATGCTTATCGCATCGATTCTAATCTTCCCGGACTGGAATAAAGAGTTTCATGTACATGTCAATGCGTCATGTATAGCGTTGGGGGCAGTACAAACATAGGTTGGCGGAGAGGGCTGGGACCATCCTATCGCATTCACAAACCGCAAAGTATCCAAAGTAGAGAAGAACTATTCTACCACTGAGCATGAGGGGTTAGCTATGGTGTATACGCTCCAGAAGTATAGGCACTACTTGCTAGGAGGCCATTTTAAGATGTATACGGATCACTCTACGTTGAAGTACCTGGTCAATAAGCCTGTGTTGGGGGGGAGAATCTACACATGGATCTTATTTTTCTAGGAGGACGATTTTGAAGTTATCGTGAAGCCTGGATGATTGAACACGGGACCAGACCATCTATCATGCATCGAAACAGGGGAGGAACCTACTAACTTGGAAGAAGGATTGCCTGACACACAACTATTTGTAGTACGTGTCGAGAATGGTCATTTTGAGGATATAATACACTTCATAACAATAGGAACTGCACCAGAAGGATACTCTGTCCAGCAAATGAAGGAATTCGTGGTGCGCGAGGCAGATTTTTTTGTCATTGTTGGGCATCTGTACAAAACGGGTATTGATGAGATATTGTGACGATATGTACTTGAGTTCGAGAGAAGCATCATCTTCGTGGATGCTCATGGGGGCACCACGAGAGGACATTATGCAAGGAGAGCAACCACGCAAAAGATTCTACGCGTAGGGTTGTGGTGGTCAACCCTTCATCAGGATTCAAAAGCATATTGCAAGGCGTGTGATGTATGTCAAAGAAAGGGCATGCCATCACGGAGGGATGAAATGCCTTTGAATCCACAAATGAAGTTGCAACCCTTCGAGAAGTGGGTGATAGATTTTGTAGGACCCATTCAGCCACAAGGAAAGACATGAGCAAGATACATTATCACTGTGATAGAGTATTTGACTCGTTGGGTAGAAGCGTAGCCAGTGAAGGATTGCACAGGCGCGACGGCCGTGAAGTTCCTATTTGAGCATGTATTGACGTGATTTGGATGTCCAAGGATCTTGATGAGTGATCGTGGTATGCACTTCCTGAATGAGACGATCAACACACTAACGGAGGAATTTCAGGTATATCACCAGAAGAGCACACCTTATCACCCATAGGCTAACGAGACAGTGAAGGCGTTCCACAAAGTGCTTGAAAACGCATTGACCAAGGTTTGCAATGCTTAACGAAGTGATTGGGACCTACGCATACCTGCAGTATTATGGGCCTATCGAACGACATGCAAGAGATTGACGGGACAAACCCCTTTTAGGATTGTCTATGGTGTGGAAGCTTCTATGCCTATGGAATTCATCGTGCCTAGTCTGTGCATAGTAGCGCTCACAGGTATGATGGATCGCAAAGCCCTGGAAGAGAGGCTCGAACAATTGGATGAGCTTGAAGAAGAAAGATTGTTGGCTGGATTTCATCAGCAGGTCCAAAAGTAGCATGAAAAGGCATGGCACGATCGACACATCAATCTGTGCACATTTAAGGAGATTACCAACAGAGGAGCGATACAGCTGGTCAAGTTAAATGGAGAACCCTTCCCAGGAAAAGTGAATGGCAGTCGCTTGAAGCCATACACCTTCAGTCCAGCCATATGAGTAAATGAAAGAAGCACAATCTTAGTGCTCCAGGTAGCTGAAAGGAGGCGCGGGACTATAAACTACACTTCTCGGGTTGGAGCGTTGCACGATTGGAAGATGGTGCAGACTGAAGACGAGTCACTAGGTCTGCAACGATGTGGAGGGAACTGCGCTACCTAGGGAGAAATCATGCAGGTTGCATGGAAAGTGACTGTTAATGAAAAGACGGCAGAAATGAGGCCAAATGGAGCGGGCAATTGACATTTAAGACAAAATTTATGGCTTAGATCCTTGAAAATCTGCCGCCAATCCGGCATTAATGAACCAATTTTGGGGGGAATAGTCGAATTTGAATTCAAAATGACCTATTAATTACAAGTGGCTGTCCAACGAAAAACACTTGGCATTTTGAGAATTGAGTTGTTGCACTCTCAGGTACACATGAATTGTGAATTCTTTCAAGATCTAGTAGCGACTCCGACATTTGAACAATTGTCAAAGGAGACACAAGCACTAGTGAATAGCATCATGTCGACACATGCAGGAGCTATGGACACCGAAGGAGTGGCTGCTAAGCATAATGTGCAATATATTGATATGGGGGCTGGAGTAGCTTCCCCAGAAGTGGCCGAAGAACTGGTGGAGGTCCTTAAATCTCCGAGAACGCCAAGATCGAGGCCAACCCCAACCAAGGAGACTATGAAAGACAATAAAGGAAAGCAACCAGCCATACTGGTGTGCGCGTCACCAAGACGAAACCCACAAGAGGTAAAGGAATAGTGGTTGGCCACTGTCACAGAAGCAGTTGTGGCAATGGAAAGTGCAGTAGTAGACTGCACACAGTTGTTCGAACAATCGTTTGAGGTCCTGACTGGTTTGCAGGAGGACCCAGACATCTAGAGGCTAGAGATGGAAGTGCGCGAAATCCAATAACACTGTGATGAAGTTAAGGGCACACCACAACCGTCGCGCTGACACAAAGGTTAGCTAAGCTATAGGAAGCCAAGCAGCTGAAGGAATAGGTGGACATAGTGTTGCACAAGCAAGCAGTGCTGAAGGCTCAACTAAAGCCCTGGCTAGAGGAAGCTTATGCAGTTACAGGAAACATTGAAGGAAATCTTGCGACTCTGCAAGCGACACAACAACAGCTTCAGGCTGACAGTGCAGGGGCAGTAACTAAGAAGACAGTCGAAGATGCGAAGCAGGCAACATCTCAGTGCATAGCCGAAGTTGCGGTCATCAGGGTCGAGTTGGATGGGCTTCACGCAAAGATCTCCGCACCTACCGAGTAACTTGAGGGCAAGTCATGATGTTTGTCTTGGGGGCCTGTTGGGAGTGGGATCCCCCAAGGGCAATTTTGGGGCTAAAAGTCCATGTTTAAGTAAATTTTTGTAATATTATTGTAAAGACTCCGCATTTTGTGGTCACAGAGTGTGAAGGTGTTATGTGTCATAAAGGGTAGTCCGCCCTTAGTTTTGTAAAGAAAATTCGGTTGTAAGAGAACTACCCATGGTTTGCAGACCATGAGATTGTATAAAAAGAGCTAATCTCTAAGTAGTTTGATAGACAATGATGGATGAGGTAAGAGAGTCATAACTTTAGAGAAAGAAGTCTAAGTCTTGGGTTGTAGCATAGGTAAAGGCTCTGCAGCTGAGTGCACAGGGGCCTAGGGTAGAAGTCTGCAGCTGAGTGCGTGTACCCCTGCAGCTGTGTGCGCAGGGTGGACAAATTCTGTAACACTTGGAAGATATTGATAAAAGGAGTTATTCTGCAATTTCTATGTATTTTTTCTGTTGATGGGTTTGGATAGTTTGTGTATGAATTTCCTTTATTATGCTTCCATGATGTGCGAATGAATGCAGTTACATTGAATAACTAAACACATATACGGATATCTATTTACGCGGAGATAACTATAATTGTTTGATAAGATAAGAAAGGCACTTAGATTAATTGGGGAATTTGTATGCTATGCTGCCATAGCAGCGCGAAAGTACCTGAGAAGCATGCTCGGGCTGCGCGAAGGACGATCGTATCCTTTCGTGAAGGTATTGAAGAATGGAATGCAGGGTTTGCCTTACAAGCCCTAGAGCGAAGAAAATTGCGCGGAGGTAGGGATTGAGGGAATTAAACGATATCACGACCATCTCAGGGTGCAGAAACTTGGTTCCAGCATCCCCCCATACTGCTTTGGGTGAGACTTCGGTCCACGCTCCACGGGCTGATGTTAAAAGGGCCAGTAGTGTAGGGATTTGTTTGGCTAATTAACGCTAAACCTGGGTCAGGCCCCCTCAAGCCAACATAGACCTCAGGAAGTTGAATGATGCTTGCGTACATGATCCTTTCCCGACTCCATTCACTAATGAGGTGTTGGATAATGTAGGTGTCTAGGAAGCATATTCCTTCACTGATGGGTTCTCTGGGTACCATCAGATCGAAATTACGTCAGAGGATGGAAGCAAGATGACCTTCGCAACTGAGTGGGGATGTTTTCAATACACAACAATGCCTTTCGGATTGAAGAATGCACCTGCGATTTTTTCACGTGTAGTCATTGTCGCGTTCAAGGAATTTATTCATAAGTTTCTTGAAGTGTACATTGATGACTAGGCTGTGTTTGGGCTGGTCAAACGCCATGTCGCAAATTTGCACTGATGCTAGATACTTGTCGAAGGTACCAGATTGCGCTCAATTTGAAGAAATGCCTGCTTTGTGTTCCTTTTGGGACTCTGTTGGGTCATGTGGTTTGTAGACAGGGACTGACGGTAGATCCCATGAAGATCGCGATAATACTTAACTTGGAAGCGCCAAGGAGTGTGAAACCACTGTGCGCAACCTTAGGACATACTGGGTATTATGGGAAGTTTATCAAGGGCTATGCCCATATCACCATGCCTATGGAGAAGTTGTTGAAAAAGGATGTCACATTTTGTTGGAATGAGGACTGTAAGAAAAGCTTGTGTTATCACAAAAACAGAACCAGATAGGCTGCTGATCAGGAAGACTTTGAGTAACTATTTCAAACCAATCTTTTGGCTGAGGCTTAGCCTCCTCAACCTGAGAGGGCTCTCTCACTAGGTTAAAGATTTTAATTGGAAGATTAGATGGCTAACTCTATGGAAAATTAAAAAAAAAAAGGTATAAATGTTTGAAATTCCAATCAACAAACATCTATTGGGATATGGAGTCAAAGTATGTTTTAGTACAACAACAATATCAACTTAACATGGAAGTCACGACATAAAGAGTCTTAATATATCAACAAAACAGAGACATAATGCAAGGAACACAGTTTATAAACACATGAAGGAAGTTAGAGCATTATCAATGAATTCTAAGTAACATGTGTTTATACCACTGCAAGTAAGTAAATGAAGAAAGCCATGAGAAAATCAAACATTAAAAACCCTCTCTGAATCCTGAGTAGTGAAGCCAATATCTTTGTATTAACATGAAAACATACAGTCTCATACAATAACACAGTGTGCTTGTTTCTTTTGAAAATTGCCAACCCTGAGGAATTCCACCTCTTGTCTTTTATAGAGTTATCATTACAATCTTGGATTCCCTGATCCAACTTGAGAGGAATTCAAATTTCCTAGCTTGACACCTATTCATACCTAAAACAGACTATTAATTACAAGTAATAGTTAACTGACTGTCTTAGAGTCCTAATACAATTAGGAGTACAACTCCTTATTATGATAACAACAACCTAATCTAGGAATTAAATTCGATGCTTGACAACTGCTCCTCCTTAACTTCGACCTTGGTAATGTCCATAACCCTCGTGCTAGCCTTTAATATCTTCTCCTTTATCTACCCTGAAAACTAGGAATGTGTCCCCTGCACTATAGCCTTGGTCTTCAATGATGTTCCTCAAATCTTCTGATGACAAAACTAGCCCCCTTTAATAATGTAACATATGTTACATTAGCCATAGAACCCTGCTATTTCCTTGGTGCAAAAATGAAACTCCTTGAAGGTGCATGAAGTAGGTTAATCTGGATGTGCTACGAAATTGACTGTTGTTTTTGTAGCGCATAACATTACTTTTCCATATATCCTTTATCCTTTGATATTTTTCCTTACTTGAGCTTTAAACTTTCATAAGTGACCTCCTCACATTCTCCAGCAGCATCGTTCTCCAAAAAATAATCACTTCTTTCCTTTGAGAATTGATCAAAACATCGAAACTGCACCTACAGTAGTTTCGTAGCGCGCTACGAAACTGCTATGTGAATCAATTTACACAGTTTTCATCCAAAAATTTTGTTTCTAAGGATTCTTTACAGTTGTTCCATTAGGTACATATGCCATATATACTTAACATTCCCCATCCTTGAAAAATCTTCAAAAAGTTATGTATTTGTTTCAACCAAAATTGTATTAGGGTTTGGTTACTTACTGCCTTGTTCATTTGTGCTGAGGCTAACCTCCAGACTTGCTCAACTGAATTTCAAGGTCTTCAATTTGTCTTTTCATCCTCTTGATATTAGTTCTTAGTCTACCATTGATCCATCTTACATACCTTGCCTCCTGATTGTAGGGATAGTCCAGGTAAACTATGGAGCCTTTCTGCTAACTACTTGAGGTTTTGAAGCTTTTTCAGTTTTCCACAGAGCCTTCATTCTGTTGAAATTGGCCTTCTCAGCTACATGTTTCCTTGCCCTTTTCTTAAGTTTAGCAATCTCAAGATTGGCAAGTTTCAATTTCTTCTTAACCTCATCATAGCTATTTTCTTCTTCTTGAGTATTGACTACTATGTTTCTGTCATCTTCGTGCATGGGTGATGGTGGAACCATGGGCTCTTCACAAAAACCTGATATCTCCCATGTTTCCTCTACCTCTGGCTCTGCCTCTTGTAACATTTTTGACCACCTAGTCACAGGCCTTCTAGGCTTGAAGACAAATTCCAAAACCTAATCATAAAACTGTAATTTTTTAGAGGATTTCATCTTTTTTGACTTGCCTTCACCTAATTCAATGAAGTCTACTTGGACCAGAGGGGACTCTTCAATGTCAATAGCCTGAAGAAGATCATTCAAACTGCCTTTTGAGACTGGGTCTTCATCAGTGACCACTGTTTTAGCCTTTTCTTTGGCTATTTGACTTCTAGTTACCCTCCTTTGGACTGTTTCACCAATGGACTGCTCTTGTGCTGCTTCCTTAATTTGAACTTTCTTCTTCTGTGAATGTTGAGGAGTATCTTGTAGAAATTCCCACTGTAGATCACCTGGTAATGCAATGTACTAAAGCAAAACACTTGATCTACTTCTACAAACAATTTAGCAGAAGCTTAATCGAACATGAGCAATAACAATAAGAACACATATAACTGATATGGAGAAATCAATCATACATAACACAGAATATATCACTCGGGAAAGCACCAGCCTAAAACCCCAACACTGTATTATCAATCAAGTGGAAATCCTCAACAAAAAGAATCAGCTCAAAAGCTATCCTGCTCTTTCTGTACTCTGATGATAAAGCTCATGGACTACCTTGCCCTGTATATAAAGGCTGCACCTCAGGTCAAATCTCCTATTTCCTTGTGCAGTTTTGATTGGGGTCCAATTACAAAACATATGTAAATTGGCCTGATCATACCTACTGTCAACCATAGGTCCAACTACGCAATCCTTGAGGACTCTAGTTCCTCATGCATGCAAGGAATATTCCATGGGAAGATCCAAGCATCTGATAGTACATTGTCCCTCATCTGATCTCAACTGGGTCTCTGTCTGAATTGCCATGCATCAGTTATCCATGAGTGAATACTCAGTTATCTGAAATAATAGTTGTCGCATGCATGCAAGCATTAACAAACTATTTTACACAAATTTAACAACTTGTTAAATTTGTCTAACTAAACTTGACTAAGTTAAACTAAGTCAACTGATCCTCTCATTATATAACTCATCCTTAATTCCTCAATCAGTGGAGGAACTAATTGCATGTTCTCACAAAGACTTCAAGTTTGCTTTTCCTTCACTAATTAACTCATGGAGAATTAGTTAATTAATATTCCAAACTGCTGGTAAGACCAAATTTGATTTTAATTCGTATAGATAGACCAGGGACTGCTATAAATAGGAAGGGACCCAAAAATGATATTTTTAGAAACTTTTATTTTTAGCAGTTTCACCTCTCACCCAAGGTGGCCAATGACCTCACTGGCCAAACTGCTATTTTTAGACATGCTATTTTTAGGAGTCTTATTTTTAGCACATTCAAAATTTAACATTTCTTGTTGCACATTTTTCAACACTCCCTCTCAACAAGAAAGGCTTCCTCTCAAACTCGATCCTGTAACTCTGGAATGTTCTGCATGCAACACATCTACCCGGTCCACTTGCTCCAACAACACTTGGAACAAAAACACTCCCAACTGACCACTCTGTTGGGCTAGAACATACTCTGATGCTGAAGCTCTACCCGCTGATGACAAGTGCTCCCTCCCTGACATCTCCGCTGCTGCACCATCTCCATGCATCTCGCACCATTGGACACCTTGCTGTGCCACCTAGCACTGTGCAAAACACTTGTGCCTCTCACATTGCTGCAGCCTGTTAGCTATGCAATGTCCTAGGATTCCCTGCACTGTCGCTCTCTCTGCCACTCCATCTGCATCTATCTCTACCCAATCAGTCAGTTCCTGCTACTCCACATCGAGGCTTCCGTAGCAAGGTCTCATCCAAGAGGTTGGGTACCTCAAGGATCTTGCCCCTCCTCCTTGGGACGATCACTCTACATCGCCCCACCTCATACCTGGAGGTATGGCTTCATGTGATCCCTCAGCCCAGTTGGCTTGAATCTTTCCCCTATTGGAGGTCTCTACATGAGTAGATGTCTCTACTCTATCTCCAATCAACTTCCCCTCTTGTGGCTGTTTCACAACCTCCTGAAGCTGTTGCACCAATCGTGGCTACTCCACAATCGTCTGAGACTTCTTTTAGTGCTACATGTTGAGAGGTAATATACCCTGCCTCTCAACCACAAGGTCTCCATTAGTTGCCTTGATGCTCAAGGCTTTGCATGCATCTTGAACCTTAAGAGAATATAGGTTCTTGAGCCGTGAACCAATCTGCTTCACCTGTCTAGTGATGATGTGTCTAAGGAAAACCTTTCCCTTACTAAAGACTACATCATAGCCTTTGTCTTCCAGCATCACGTTAGACACCAAGTTTCTCTTCAGTCCTGGTACATACTTGACATCAGTCAAGGTAATTCGAGCTCCATGCTCCCTCTGAAAAATAACCATGCCTACACCTGAGACACTATACTTCTCATCATTACCCATCGCTATGAGTATCTGGAAATCTTTCTCCTCCAAAGTACTGAACAAACTCTTATCGTCGGTCATGTGGAAAGAAGCTCCACTGTCAAGAAACCAACCACTTCCCACCATGGATGAAACCATGCATGCGAAGAGTGTGAAATCCAACTCAAACTGTGAAGCAAGAGCCTCACCTTTAGATCCTTCCCGGATCCCTTCCTGGATTTCCTCTGTGGACAATTTGCAGCATAATGGCCCACCTCATGACAATGAAAGCATCGCAATTTCAATTTGTCAACCTTCTTCCCACAATTGGAAGAATTGGATTCAGAAAGAGAAACCTTCTCCTTCCCTTTCTTTGCCTTACTCGCTAAGGCATAGTTCTCCTCATCCTCCATGGATGAAGAACCGTCTCTGGTGCTTCATCTGATCTCCTCCTGCATCAAATCTGACCATAGTCGTTCCCAATCTGGCAGTTTCTCTCTTCCATTAACCGAGTCCTGGTAGCTATGCCAACTCTTAAGAAGGCCACGTAGTGCTAGACTCACCATATCATCATCAGCTGCCACAACCCCTACACTTGCAACCTCATCCCTGCATGTGATGAGCTTGGTCATATACATAGAGATCGTCTCATCCTTTTCACACTTGATCTTGCGAAGTTTGTCCTTCAGTGCCAGCTTCCTCTGATCACTGCTATTCTGATATAAATATTTCAATGTTTTCCACATTGCATGCAGATTTTCCTTCCCATGGAGGCTCGAGACAATGTGATCTCTCACTCCCTCCAAGAGAATTCTCCTAGCTCTAGCCACACAGTTCTTCCATTCCGCTAGTTGAGTAGCATCAGTAGGCTTTTGTACTTCTTGATCAATGAAGTCCTTAAGGCCGTTATCTTCCAATACTGCCTCCATGCGATCTTTTCAAGCTATATAGTTTGACTTGCCATCAAGGGCATACTCAAGCCTCAAACCATAGAACGCCATCGGTGAAATAGATGTGATAAGAACTTGAGATCTATATCAAAATAATAAACTTCGAATTCCTTCTTATATACTCTTCTTCCTTGATTACCTGTGCTTTGATACCATGTAGAAATTCCCACTGTAGATCACCTGGTAATGCAATGTACTAAAGCAAAACACTTGATCTACTTCTACAAACAATTTAGCAGAAGCTTAATCGAACATGAGCAACATCAATAAGAACACCTATAACTGATATGGAGAAATCAATCACACATAACAAAGAATATATCACTGGGGAAAGCACCAGCCTAAAACCCCAACATTGTATTATCAATCAAGTGGAAATCCTCAACAACATACAAAAAGAATCAGCTCAAAAGCTATCCTGCTCTCTCTGTACTCTAATGATAAAGCTCATGGACTACCTAGCCCTGTATATAAAGGCTGCACCTCAAGTCGAAGCTCCTATTTCCTTGTGCAGTTTTGATTAGGGTCCAATTACGAAACATATGTAAATTGGCCTGATCATACCTGCTGTCAACCTAGGTCCAACTACGCAATCCTTGAGGACTCTAGTTCCTCATGCATGCAAGGAATATTCCATGGGAAGATCCAAGCATCTGATAGTACACTGTCCCTCATCTAATCTCAACTGGGTCTCTGTCTAAATTGCCACGCATCAATTATCCATGAGTGAATACTCAGTTATCTGAAATAATAGTTGTCACATGCATGCAAGCATTAACAAAATATTTTCCACAAATTTAACAACTTGTTAAATTTGTCTAACTGGTCTTTCCTAAGTTAAACTAAGTCAACCGATCCTCTCATTATAGAACTCATCCTTAATTCCTCAATCAGTGGAGGAACTAATTGCATGTTCTCACAAAGACTTCAAGTTTGCTTTTCCTTCACTAATGAACTCATGGAGAATTAGTTAATTAATATTCCAAACTGTTGGTAAGAGAAAATTTTATTTTATTTCCTATAGATAGATCAGGGATTGCTATAAATAGGAAGGGACCGACAAATGCTATTTTTAGAAAGTTCTATTTTTAGCAGTTTCACCTCTTACTCAAGGTGGCCAATGACCTCACTGGCCAAACTCCTATTTTTAGACATGCTATTTTTAGGAGGCCTATTTTTAGCACATTCAAAATTTAACATTTCTTGTTGCACATTTTTCAACACTCCCTCTCAACAAGAAGGGCTTCCTCTCCAACCCGATCCTGTAACTCCGGAATGTTCTGCATGCAACACATCTACCCGATCCACTTGCTCCAACAACACTTGGAACAAAAACACTCCCAACTGACCACTCTGTTGGGCTAGAACATACTCTGATGCTGAAGCTCTACCCGTTGCTAACAAGTGCTCCCTCTCTGACATCTCTGCTGCTGCACCATCTCCATGCATCTCACACCATTGCACACCTCTCTATGCCACCTAGCACTGTGCAAAACACTTGTGCCTCTTGCATTGCTGCAGCCTACTAGCTATGCACTGTCCTGGGATTCCTTGCACTGTCGCTCTCTCTGCTTCTCCATCGGCATCTGTCTCTACCCAATCAGTCAGTTCCTACTACTCCACATCGAGGCTCCCGTAGCAAGGTCTCATCCAAGAGGTTGGGTACCTCAAGGATCCTGCCCCTCCTCCTTGGGACGATCAATCTACACCGCCCCACCTCCTACCTGGAGGTGTGGCTGCATGTGATCCCTCAGCCCACTTGGCTCAAAGTTTTCCCCTACTGGAGGTCTCTGCATGAGTAAATGTCTCTACTCGATCTCCAATCAGCTTCCCCTGTTGTGGCTGCTCCACAACCTCTTGAAGCTACCGCACCAATCGTGGCTCCTCCACAATCATTTGAGACTTCTTCTGGTGCTGCATGTTGAGAGGTAATATACCCTCCCTCTCAACCACCAAGTCTCCATTAGTTGCCTTGCTGCTCAAGGCTTTACATGCTTCTTGAACCTCAAGAGCATATAGGTTCTTGACTCGTGAACCAATCTGCTTCACCTGTCTAGTGATGATGTGTCTAAGGAAAACCTTTCCCTTACTAAAGACTACATCATAGCCTCTTTCTTCCAACATCGCGATCGACACCAAGTTTCTCTTCAGTCTTGGTACATACTTGACATCAGTCAAGGTAATTCGAGCTCCATGTTCCATCTGAAAAATAACCGTGCCTACACCTGAGACACTATACTTCTCATCATTACCCATCGCTATGAGTATCTGGAGATCTTTCTCCTCCAAAGTACTGAACAAACTCTTGTCGCCGGTCATGTGGAAAGAAGCTCCACTGTCAAGAAACCAACCACTTACCACCATGGATGAAACCATGCATGCGAAGAGTGTGAAATCCAACTCAAACTGTGAAGCAAGAGCCTCACCTTCAGATCCTTCCCTGGATCCCTTCTTGGATTTCCTCTGTGGACAATTTGTAGCATAATGGCCTACCTCATGACAATGAAAGCATCACAATTTCAATTTGTCAACCTTCTTCCCACCATTAGAAGAATTGGATTCAGAAAGAGAAACCTTCTCCTTCCCTTTCTTTGCCTTACTCGCTAAGGCACAGTTCTCCTCATCCTCCATGGATGAAGAACCATCTCTGGTGCTCCATCTGATCCCCTCCTGCATCAAATTTAACCATAGTTGTTCCCAATCTGGCAGTTTCTCTCTTCCATTAACTGAGTCTTGGTAGCTATGCCATCTCTTAGGAAGACTAAGGAGTGCTAGACTCACCATATCATCATTAGCTGCCACGACCCCTACACTTGCAAGCTCATCCCTGGATGTGATGAGCTTGTTCAAATACATAGAGATCATCTCATCCTTTTCACACTTGATCTTGCGAATTTTGTCCTTCAGTGCCAACTTCCTCTAATCAATGCTATTTTGATATAAATCTTTCAATGTTTTCCACATTGCATGCAAAGTTTCCTCCCCATGGAGGCTCGAGACAATGTGATCTCTCACTCCCTCCAAGAGAATTCTCCTAGCTCTAGCCACACACTTCTTCCATTCTGCTAGTTGAGTAGCATCAGTAGGATTTTGGACTTCTTGATCAATGAAGTCCTTAAGGCCGTTATCTTCCAATACTGCCTCCATGCGATCTTTTCATGCTATATAGTTTGACTTGCCATCAAGGGCATACTCAAGCCTCAAACCATAGAACGCCATCGGTGAAATAGATGTGATAAGAACTCGAGATCTATATCAAAATAGTAAACTTCAAATTCCTTCTTGTATACTGTTCTTCCTTGATTACCTGTGCTCTGATACCATGTAGAAATTCCCACTATAGATCACCTGGTAATGCAATGTACTAAAGCAAAACACTTAATCTACTTCTACAAACAATTTAGCGGAAGCTTAATCGAGCATGAGCAACATCAATAAGAACACATATAACTGATATTGAGAAATCAATCACACATAACACAGAATATATCACTGGGGAAAGCACCAGCCTAAAACCCCAACATTGTATTATCAATCAAGTGGAAATCCTCGACAACATACAAAAAGAATTAGCTCAAAAGCTATCCTTCTCTCTCTGTACTCTGATGATAAAGCTCATGGACTACCTAGCCCTGTATATAAAGGCTGCACCTCAAGACCAAGCTCCTATTTCCTTGTGCAGTTTTGATTGGGGTCCAATTACAAAACATATGTAAATTGGCCTGATCATACCTGTTGTCAACCATAGGTTCAACTACGCAATCCTTGAGGACTCTAGTTCCTCATGCATGCAAGGAATATTCCATGGGAAGATCCAAGCATCTGATAGTACACTGTCCCTCACCTGATCTCAACTGGGTCTCTGTCTGAGCTGCCATGCATCAGTTATCCATGAGTGAATACTCAGTTATCTGAAATAATAGTTGTTACATGCATGCAAGCATTAACAAACTATTTTCCACAAATTTAGCAACTTGTTAAATTTGTCTAATTGGACTTGACTAAGTTAAACTAAGTCAACTGATCCTCTCATTATAGAACTCATCCTTAATTCCTCAATCAATGGAGGAACTAATTGCATGTTCTCACAAAGACTTCAAGTTTGCTTTTGCTTAACTAATTAACTCATGGAGAATTAATTAATTAATATTCCAAACTGCTGGTAAGACCAAATTCGATTTTACTTCCTATAGATAGATCGGGGACTAATATAAATAGGAAGGGACCGAGAAATGCTATTTTTAGAAACTTCTATTTTTAGCAGTTTCACCTCTCACCCAAGGTGGCCAATGACCTCACTGGCCAAACTGCTATTTTTAGGCATGATATTTTTAGGAGTCCTATTTTTAGCACATTATAAATTTAAAATTTCTTGTTGCACATTTTTCAACACTCCCTCTCAACAAGAAAGGCTTCCTCTCGAACCCGATCCTGTAACTCTGTAAACTTTGAAACGGGAACTGATACTGTTACCCGTTTAGTAAAGATAGCAAAAAAGTGACCCGATTTTGAAAAGGGGTGATGCAGAACACACATGTTTTTTTTAGAGCATAGTTTTTGGCACTTTAATTTTTTTTATGTACTTTACGTTTTAGAATGGTAGTGAATGGTAGTGATTTTCATGCTGATTTAAAAAAGTGGTTATTCTGCATCACACCCTTTTTTTAAAAGACCTATTTTTTGACTTTAAATTTTTTTATTGTATGAAATGTAAATAATTATTTTTTTAAATTTAATAATTTTGGAAGTGGTCATCTTCTTCATATTATCTTGTTTTTATTATTTATTTTTATTTTTTCTGTAGTGAGGTTTTTATTGTTTTGCATATTTAAAGAAGAAGGTCGATATTTTGCATTTTCGATATTCTACATATTTATACATTGTTAATTAAATTTTCAATCCAAATGAAATAATTGTCTCTAAAAAACAAATATAAAAAAATATATAAAAAAGACAAATAAAAAATAAAAAATGTTAAATTTTTTTTATCTCATAAACCCTAAAAGAATTTGGAAAAAAACAAAAATTAAAAAAAAAAAAAATATATATATATATATATATATATATAAATTAAGTAAGTAAAAATAGAGAAATTAAGAAAAAACATTAGCAAAAACTCGGAAAAAAAATAAAAAAATAAAAAACAATTTAGTTTAAAAAAATAAATAGAAAATTAACGAAAAAAATTAAAAAACTAGTAAAATTAATATTAAAAAAACAAAAATAAAATCAAATTATAAAAAAAAACCCAAAAAAATATGAAAATGACAGAAAATATATGTCTTTTCAAATAAAAAAAAAAAAAAAAAAAAAAAAAAAACTTTTACAATTTAAAAAAAATACCTATTTTTGATTTTTTTTTTTTTAAATTCAAATTATAAGAAAAAAACAAAAAAATAAATTAAAATTAAAAAAAAAAAAAAGAAAAACCCAAAAAATGCATATTTATTTATTTATATATATATATATATATATTTTTTTTTTTAAGTTAATAATAATTATTTTTATTAAACGTAACATTTTTATTTAAAAAAAATTAAAATTAATTTTTTTTTTTTTTTTAAACAAACCTTTTTTTTATTAAAAAAACTATAATTTTTTTTTAACATTTTTTTTTTAAATTTAAAACTACAAATAATTAAAAAAATTTTTTTTTTTTTTCAAAAAAATTTAATTTTTTAATTTCAAATTAAAAATATTATTACAAAAAAAAATTTAAAATTTAAATTTTTTTTAACGCTTTTTTTTTTGTTTTTTACTAAAAAAAAAAAAAAATATTTGCGGCCCCCGGCTGCCTGTGGTGGCGCGGCCGTGGGCGGAGGGGCCTGCGCGTAAATTTTTTTGAAAAAAAATTAATTTTCTTTTAATTATTTGTATTTTTAAATTTAAAAAAAAATGTTTAAAGAAAAAGATTGTTTAAAATAAAATTTAAATTAATTTTTTTTTTTTTTTTTAAAATAAAAATTACAAGTTTAATAAAAAATAATTAGATTTTTTTTTTTAATAAAAAATATGCATTTTTTTTTGTTTTATAATTTTAATTTATTTTTGTTTTTTTTTAATATTAATTTCACTAGTATTTTAATTTCTTTTTGTTAATTTTCTATTTTTTTTTTTTTTTTTAAACTAGTATGTTTTTAACTTTTTTTTTTTCCCCGGTTTTTGCTAATGTTTTTTTTTTTTTAATTTCTCTGTTTTTACTTACTTAATTATATATATATATATATATATATATATATATATATATATATATATATATATATATATTTAAATTTATATATTTAAATTTATTTTTTTTTCCAAATTCTTTTTTGATTTGTGAGATAATTTTTTTTTAACTTTTTATTTTTTATTTTTTATTTTTGTTAATTTTCTATTTTTTTTTTAAATCTAGTTTGTTTTTAATTTTTTTTGTTTTTCTAATTTTTTTTTTCAATAATAGAGTTCAGGCTTTTGTGATCCATATCAAGTTAGAGAGAGATTCTTCGGCGAAAATCACATGGAAAATCACATGGAAAACCATTTGTCGACGTGTTTCGAACCAACTAGTGTGGTTCATTTATTTTTTTATTTTTACCTACTTAATTTTTAGTTTATTTTAAATGTTTTTTTTTTTCTTTTCTGTTTTTTTTTTTTTGCCAATTTTTTGATGGTTTACAAGATAATTTTTATTTTTTTATTTTTTATTTTCACTATTTATTTGTTTATATATTTTTTTTTTTTAGTTTTTTAATTTTTACCATTAATATATTTTTTTTACATTTTTATGATATATATATATATATATATATATATTTTATATTTGAATTTTTTTTAAGTTTTATATTTTTATTTTGTGTTTTGTTTTTATTATATATCTTAATTTATGTTTTGTTATTTTTTAATTTTTTTTTTTTTATTTGTGTTTTTTCATTTTTTTAATTTTTTTTATTTTTTTATATTTTATATATATATATATATATATATATATTTTATGTTTATGTTTTCATTATTTTTTTAAAATTTAATGTTTTTCGAGGTCATGATAAAATATTTTACGCCATTATTTCGAAATGTTGAAATTTACTTTCGAAAAAAAAAGTGTTCTTCCATAATTAACACTATTCGTTTTGAGGGTGTTTTTTGGATAATTTTTGTGCAAAAAATTGGTTTTCACCGCCATTTTTAAAACATGTTGAAATTTTACCCAAGAAAAAAAAAGGTGTTATTCCAGCATCAACACTTTTCGTTTTCAGCACTGTTTTTGATGCTTTTTTGGGGTTTTTTGGCCAAAGTTCTCGTTTTGAGTTTATAGTTCCCGTTTCAAAGTATACATTGTTTAACTCTGGAATGTTCTGCATGCAACACATATACCCGGTCCACTTGCTCCAACAACACTTGGAGCAAAAACACTCCCAACTAACCACTCTGTTGGGCTAGAACATACTCTGATGCTGAAGCTCTACCCGCTACTGACAAGTGCTCCCTCTCTGACATCTCCGCTACTGCACAATCTCCATGCATCTTGCACCATTGCACACCTCTTTGTGCCACCTAACACTACGCAAAACGCTTGTGCCTCTCGCATTGCTGTAGCTTGCTAGCTATGCACTGTCCTGGGATTCCCTGCACTGTCGCTCTCTCTGCTGCTCCATCTGCATCTGTCACTACCCAATCAGTCAGTTCCTGCTACTCCACATTGGGGCTCCCGTAGCAAGGTCTCATCCAAGAGGTTGGGTACCTCAAGGATCCTACCCCTCCTCCTTGGGACGATCACTCTACATCGCCCCACCTCCTACGTAGAGGTATAGCTGCATGTGATCCCTCAGCCCACCTGGCTTGAAGTTTTCCCCTACTGGAGGTCTCTGCATGAGTAGATGTCTCTACTCGATCTCCAATCAGCTTCCTCTGTTGTGGCTGCTCCACAACCTCTTGAAGCTGCTGCAACAATCGTGGCTCCTCCACAATTGTCTGAGACTTCTTCTGGTGCTGCATGTTGAGAGGTAATATACCCTCCCTCTCAACCATCAAGTCTCCATTAGTTGCCTTGCTGCTTAAGGCTTTGCATGCATCTTGAACCTCAAGAGCATACAGGTTCTTGACCCGTGAACTAATCTGCTTCACCTGTCTAGTGATGATGTGTCTAAGGAAAACCTTTCCCTTACTAAAGACTACATCATAGCCTCTGTCTTCCAGCATTGCGATCGACACCAAGTTTCTCTTCAGTCCTGGTACATACTTGACATCAGTCAAGGTAATTCGAGCTCCATGCTCCCTATGAAAAGTAACCGTGCCTACACTTGAGACACTATACTTCTCATCATTACCCATCGCTATGAGTATGTGGAGATCTTTCTCCTCCAAAGTACTGAACAAACTCTTGTCGTCGGTCATGTGGAAAGAAGCTCCACTGTCAAGAAACCAACCACTTCCCACCATGGATGAAACCATGCATGCAAAGAGTGTGAAATCCAACTCAAACTGTGAAGCAAGAGCCTCACCTTCAGATCCTTCCCCAGATCCCTTCTTGGATTTCCTCTGTGGACAATTTGCAGCATAATGGCCTTCCTCATGACAACGAAAGCATCACACTTTCAATTTGTCGACCTTCTTCCCACCATTGGAAGAATTGGATTCAGAAAGAGAAACCTTCTCCTTCCCTTTCTTTGCCTTACTCACTAAGGCACAATTCTCCTCATCCTCCATGGATGAAGAACCGTCTCTGGTGCTTCGTCTGATCTCCTCCTACATCAAATCCGACCATAGTCGTTCCCAATCTGGCAGTTTCTATATTCCATTAACCGAGTCCTGTAGCTATGCCAGCTCTTAGGAAGGCCAAGGAGTGCTAGACTCACCATATCATCATCAGCTGCCACGACCTCTACACTTGCAAGCTCATCCTTGCATGCTTGGTCAGATACATAGAGATCGTCTCATCCTTTCACACTTGATCTTGCAAAGTTTGTCCTTTAGTGCCAGCTTCCTCTGATAACTGCTATTCTGATATAAATCTTTCAATGTTTTCCACATTGCATGCGGAGTTTCCTTCCCATGGAGGCTCGAGACAATGTGATCTCTCACTCCCTCCAAGAGAATTCTCCTAGCTCTAGCCACACACTTCTTCCATTCCGCCAGTTGAGTAGCATCAGTAGGCTTCTGGACTTCTTGATCAATGAAGTCCTTAAGGTCATTATCTTCCAATACTGCCTCCATGCGATCTTTCCAAGCTATATAATTTGACCTGCCATCAAGGGCATACTCAAGCCTCAAACCATAGAACGCCATCGGTGAAATAGATGTGATAAGAACTTGAGATCTATATCAAAATAATAAACTTCGAATTCCTTCTTGTACACTGTTCTTCCTTGATTACCTGTGCTCTCATACCATGTAGAAATTCCCACTGTAGATCACTTGGTAATGCAATGTACTAAAGCAAAACACTTGTTCTACTTCTACAAACAATTTAGCGGAAGTTTAATCGAACATGAGAAACATAAAAAATAACACATATAACTGATATGGAGAAACCAATCACACATAACACAGAATATATCACTGGGGAAAGCACTAGCCTAAAACCCCAACACTGTATTAACAATCAAGTGGAAATCCTCAACAACATACAAAAAGAATCAGCTCAAAAGCTATCATGTGTTGAAAATGCAACAAGATGATGGAGCTTAGTGAAAAGAAGTCGCCTTCACTAAGTGGGCCCGCAGGTTATTTTTGTCGCAAAGTCTATTTTTAGACATATGGATCATGGTCTATGAGTTACAGGATGCTATTTATGGATGATTGGTCATGTTGGTGAAAATAGATGGACTTCTATTTTTAGACATATGGGCGGAGTCTATTTTTAGACTGCTAGTCAAAAAAATAGAACAGTCGAATATTATTAGCTCTTAATAATATTTGGACTATAAACATTATCTTATCCTCTTGCAGCACTTCAATTCAAGCTACGGATGTGGCACATGCAACTACCAGAAGGAAATACGCTTTTCCTATGGGTTAGTTGAGCTATTGCATGATGGACTTCAGTTAGAACTCAAGTGATTGAGTTTGGTGGAGTTGATTGAGTTGTGTTCAGTTTGACTTAGTTAAACTAGTTGTATTTAATCTAACTAGAAAATACACTAGTGATGAGTGATGTGGATTAATTATTAATTAATTCACTAATTATTAACTCATAAATCAACTAAAGAATACATTAGTTAACTTAGTGCATGGACAGTTCAGTGGAGACAAGTGTTAGAGGTGGGTGAAAGGGTGAGACTACTATCAGTTGTGACTATAGCTGTGCATGAGATTTGCACAATCATTGATTGATATTGCCAATGAAGATTGCACAGTAAAAGCCAAGGGAATTTGAACTTGGATCTGATCTATTCTCAACTTGGATTGCGTAATAGAGGCAAGAAAACAGTGGAGGAGATTTGAACCCGTGACTTGTTCAGATCTGAGCTAGTTTGTGTGTAGCATGTGGAGATAGTACTGAGTACTTGTGAGGAGTATTGTACTATGTATTTTTACATGTTCTCTATCATTATAATATACAGATAGTTGAGGGTTTTCAGCTGTATCCTTTCCCCATTACATACTGTGTTGATATGTGTGATTGATGTTTCAATGTGCGCATGCAATTGTTTTTTTAATTCCCCAAATTGATGATCAATGGTAGAGGAGGTTATGTATTATGCATGCATTCCGCAAATAGTGTATAATCAAGATAATCTCTGTGAATAAGTGTTATATTATTCAAATTTCTACATGGTATCAGAGCGAAGTTGATCATCAGATCTATTATTCAGAAAGTGATTACATTTTATTTCTTCAGGCAGAGTCTGTAATCGGGCCAGGTAGCCTCTAGATTCATCCTTCTTTTGGAAGGTGAGATTTTTGGTAAATGCCCATACAGTAATCTCTGTACGAGAAATACTTTGTTCTCACGAATTTTAGATCAGAAGCGATTGAGTTTTGAGCTGGTGGAATTCAAATTTGCAGCAGTGTTTTCTTGGTGTCGAAGTTGAAATGTCTTTCAGCGGATTGCAATTGGAGTATGCCCTTGAAGGCAACTCGAATTATATTGCATGGAAAGATAGGATGGAGGCGGTGCTAGATGAAAATGGGTTGAAGGAGTTCATAGAGGCTAAGGTCCCAAAGCCTACTGATGCTGCTCAAGTTGAGGCTTGGCAAAAGAAGACAACAAAGTGTCGAAGGATTTTGTTGGAGGGCGTGAAGGATCACATTGTATCCAACTTGCATGGAAAGGCTTCTCCATACTTGATGTGGAAAGCGTTGACAGATTTATTCCAAAGAAAGAGTGACCAGAGGAAGTTGGCGCTCAAGGATAAACTCAGAAACATTAAGTGTGAGAAAGGAGATAGTATGCCCAAGTATCTCACAAAGTTCACCCAATGTCGGGATGAGCTGGGAAGTGTGGGGGTGACTGTCGATGATGAGGACTTGGTGAGCTTGGCTCTCCTTGGTCTTCCAAAGATTTGGCATTCCTATAAGGACTCTGTCAATGGTCGGGAGAAATTTCCAGAATGGGAGAGACTTTGGTCTGATCTTGTGCAAGAGGAGATCAGGCAGAATACCAGGGACGGATCTTCATCAAAGGCATATGATGAAGAAAATTGCGCTTTGGATACCAAAGCAAAGAAGGGGAAGAACAAGAAAGCTTCTCATTCGGTGTGAAAGGCAAGAAGCAGGACATGTCCAAGGTGAAGTGCTTTCACTATCACCAGCACGGACATTATGCCACAAATTGTCCGCAGAAGAAGAAAAATAAGCAAGCTGCTGGATCTGCAGCGGGAGAGGCCTTAGCCTCGCAGTTTGAGCTGGATTTTTTGCTGATCACATGCTTGGTATCAAGTGTGATAGGATCGGTATGGTTCTTGGACAATGGTGCGTCTTTTCACATGACAAGAGATCAAGATTTGTTTTCTGATCTGGATGAGAAAGATCTTGGAGTGCACATCGAGATGGGCGATGATGGTAGATACAGTGCGACCGGTATCGGTACCATTTCCTTTGAGAGGGAGTCTGGTAAACCCTTCGTATTGAAGGAAGTGATGCATGTTCCAGGATTGAAGAAGAATCTTATCTCTGTGGCGATGTTAGAAGGCAAGGGATATGATGTTGTCTTTAGCAAGGGAAAGGCTTTCCTGCGCAGTAAGACAACTAGAGAAACCCGGAAGATAGGGGTTCGAGTCAAGAACCTTTATCAATTACATGTAGATGGCTGCGCAACAATGGCATGCAAGGTAGAATGATTGGTGAGCTGGGATGATGGCGAGCTGTGGCACCAGAGATTGGGCCACCTTCACCATGGAGCCTTGAAGATACTGTAGCAGATTTCTACTGGGCTTCCTAAAAGCACTCTTGCATAGTCAGATCAGTGCAAGGGGTGTACTTTGGGAAAATTTGTGAAAGCCACCTTTCACGAGAAGGATAGTCGCGCCACGACGATCCTTGAGAGAATTCACACAGACGTGTGTGGACCTTTCTCAGTAGCTTCGACAACAAATCACAAGTACTATGTGATCTTTGTTGACGATTTCTCTCGAAAGTGCTGGATCTTCTTCATGCAGAAGAAGAGCGAGACATACTCAAAGTTCTGTGAGTTCAAAGCACTGGTCGAGAAGGAATCGGGGACGAAGGTGAAGGCTCTTAGGAGTGACAATGGTGGTGAATTCATCTCTGGCGAGTTCAAGGACTTCTGCAGCGCAGAAGGGATTCGAAGAGAGCTCATAGCTCCCCATAACCCACAACAGAACGGGGTTGCTGAGCGGAAGAACAGAATGATCGTGGGTGCTGCACGGGCGATGTTGCATGATGAGGGCCTACCCCTTCACTTGTGGGCAGAGGCATGAAATATTGTAGTATATGTGCAGAACCGTTGTCCTTACAAGATACTTGGCATGAGTACACCCGAGGAGGCTTATTCTGGTAAGAGGCCTGATATTTCCCATTTGAGGATTTTTGGTTCTCTTGTTTACATGCATGTGATGAAGGATGCCAGGAAGAAGCTCGAGCCGACTGTAGAGGTTGGGATATTTGTGGGGTACACTGATACACCCCACAACTATCGTGTGTATTTGATAGACAGTTGGAAGACTGTTGTGCGACGGGATATCAAATTTCAGGAGGAGAAAGCCATGAAGTGTTCGCTTGAGAGGGAGCCACACTTGCATGTATATGAGGAGCTATTAGTTCCTAAGGATGAGCTTCAGGACGTGGATCAGCCACAAGATGAAGTTCATGGAGTGGAAGAGACCACTCATGCAGCGCCAACTATCAGAGGGTGAAAGCACACTACAGAAGCTGAGCGACTGGCTGAAGATGCAGAGAAGGTTGTAGGACCACCTACAACACAACGCAGACAGAGACAGTCACCTAATTGGTACACTGGATACATGGCTCTTGTGAGCAAATGTGTCGTGACTGAGCCATCCTCTTTCGAGGAAGCCGTGGAGGATCCCGCATGGGTAGATGCCATGGTGGAAGAGTATGATTCGATTTTCAGAAACAGTGCATGGGAGATTGTCCCAAGACCAGAGGGGAAATCAGTGGTGGGTTCGAGATGGATCTACAAAGTGAAGCAGGCAGCTGACGGGAGTGTGGAGAAGTACAAGGTAAGAATTGTTGCCCGAGGCTTCTCACAGATAGAGGGGATCGATTACGAGGAGACCTTTGCACCTGTCGCAAGGTATTCTTCCATACGGACGATTCTTGCTCTCTCAGCGCAGATGGGGTGGCACATCCATCAGATGGATGTGAAGACTGCGTTCCTCAACGGAGTCATTGAGGAGGAGGTGTACATAGAGCAGCCCGAAGGTTTCGAGATCTTCAGCAGCGAGTCGCATGTGTGCAGGCTCAAGAGAGCGCTGTATGGGTTGAAACAAGCACCTCGTGCTTGGTACACACATATAGACAGTTATTTCAGTGGACTTGGATTCTCCAAGAGAGGCGGATCCTAACCTATACCAGATTATGGTGGAGGGTAAGTTGCTGACCATTGTACTTTATGTAGATGATTTGATTTTGACGGGAGATAAGCTGTTGATACTTTCATGCAAGGAGGATCTTGCTAGAGAGTTTGAGATGAAGGACTTGGGCCTCCTTCATTATTTCCTGAGATTGGAAATTTAGCAGCGCAGTGATGGACTATTTGTTTCTCAGGGTAAGTATGCCCGGGAGATACTGGAGAAGTTCAACATGCATGGTTGCAAGCCTGTTGATACTCCTCTTCCTGGAGGTTGGAGGAAGGAGGATGCTACTTCAACGGAGGTAGTGGATGCCACTGTTTATCGACAGTTGGTGGGGTCGCTTATGTATCTGGTCAATACACAACCCGATACATGCTATGCTGTTAACTAGCTTTCATAAGCTATGGTTAAGCCAACCAAGCTCTTCTGGAAGGCAGACACGAATTTATTGCGTTATCTGAGAGGCACATCGGGATATGGATTGTGGTACAAACAGGAGGATGAGGTGAAGCTATGTGGCTTCACGGATGTAGATTGGGCAGGGAGCCCAACAGACAGAAAGAGCACATCTGGAGGGATCTTCAGTATCAGGTCGACAACAGTTTCTTGGTACAGTAGGAAGTAGAGATCCGTGGCACTCAGTTCAGCAGAGGCCGAGTATATGGCAGCAAGTTTGGCTGCATGCGAGGCTATATGGATGAGGAAGATCTTGGTTGGGTTGTTCGGGTCACACTTGGAACCTACTGTGATTTATTGTGATAACCAAAGTTGCATTAAACTCTCGGCTAATCCAATTTTTCATGATAGATCTAAGCACATTGACATCAGGTACCATCATATCAGAGATTGTGTGCAGCGGAGAATCATGTTACTTTCATACATTCCCACGGAGGATCAGGATGCTGATATCTTGACAAAGGCGCTCACTAGGAGCAAATTCGAATACCATAGAGGCATGATAGGGGTTACAGATAATCCATATCTTGTTGAGAGGGAGTTTTTAAAATGCAACAAGATGATGGAGCTTAGTGAAAAGAAGTCGCCTTCACTAAGTGGGCCCACAGGCTATTTTTTGGCGCAAAGTCTATTTTTAGACTATGTCTATTTTTAGACATATGGATCATGGTATGAGTTGCAGGATGCTATTTATGGATGATTGGTCATGTTGGTGAAAATAGATGGACCTCTATTTTTAGACATATGGGCGGAGTCTATTTTTAGACTGCCAGTCAAAAAAATAGAATAATTGAATATTATTAGCTCTTAATAATATTTGGACTATAAACATTATCTTATCCTCTTGCAGCACTTCAGTTCGAGCTACGGATGTGGCACGTGCAACTTCCAGAAGGAAATATGCTTTTCCTATGGGTTAGTTGAGCTCTTACATGATAGAATTCAGGTAGAACTCAAGTGATTGAGTTTGGTGGAGTTGATTGAGGAGTTGATGGAGTTGTGTCCAGTTTGACTTAGTTGAACTAGTTGTATTTATTCTAACTGCCAAATACACTAGTTATGAGTGATATGAATTAATTATTAATTAATTCACTAATTATTAACTCATAAATCAACTAAAGAATACATCAGTTAACTCAGTGTATGGACAGTTCAGTGGAAGTGTTAGAGGTGCGTGAAAGGGTGAGACTACTATCATTTGTGACTATAGCTGTGCATGAGATTTGCACAATCATTGATTGAGATTGCCAATGAGGATTGTGCAGTACAAGCCAAGGGAATTCGAACTTGGATCTGATCTATTCTCAACTTGGATTGCGCAGTAGAGGCAGGAAAATAGTGGAGGAGATTTGAACCCGTGACTTGTTCAGATCTGAGCTAGTTTGTGTGTAGCATGTGGAGATAGTACTGAGTACTTGTGAGGAGTATTGTACTATGTTATGTTACATGTTCTCTATCATTATAATATACAGATAGTTGGGGGTTTTTAGCTGTATGTTTTCCCATTACATACCGTGTTGATATATGTGATTGATGTTTCAATGTGCGCATGCGATTGTTTTTTAATTCCCCAAATTGATGATCAATGGTAGAGGAGGTTATGTATTATGCATGCATTCCGCAAATAGTGGATAGTCAGGATAATCTCTGTGAATAAGTGTTATATTATTCAAATTTCTACATCCTACTCTCTTTGTCCTCCGATGATAAAGCTCATGGAATACCTAGCCCTGTATATAAAGGCTGCACCTCAGGTCGAAGCTCCTATTTTCTTGCGCAATTTTGATTGGGGTCCAATTACAAAACATATGTAAATTGGCCTGATCATACCTGCTGTCAACCATAGGTCCAACTATGCAATCCTTGAGGACTCTAGTTCATCATGCATGCAAGGAATATTCCATGGGAAGATCTAAGCATCTGATAGTACACTGTCCCTCATCTGATCTCAACTGGGTCTCTGTCTGAACTGCCATGCATCAGTTATCCATGAGTGAATACTCAATTATTTGAAATAATAGTTGTCACATACATGCAAGCATTAACAAACTATTTTCCACAAATTTAACAACTTGTTAAATTTGTCTAACTGGACTTGACTAAGTTAAACTAAGTCAACTGATCCTCTCATTATAGAGCTCATCCTTAATTCCTCAATTAGTGGAGGAACTAATTGCATGTTCTCACAAAGACTTCAAGTTTGCTTTTCCTTCACTAATTAACTCATGGAGAATTAATTAATTAATATTCCAAACTGCTGGTAAGACCAAATTCGATTTTACTTCGTATAGATAGACCAGCAATTGCTATAAATAGGAAGGGACTCAGAAATGCTACTTTTAGAAACTTCTATTTTTAGCAGTTTCATCTCTCACCCAAGGTGGCCAATGACCTCACTGGCCAAACTGCTATTTTTAGACATGCTATTTTTAGGAGTCCTATTTTTAGCACATTCTAAATTTAACATTTCTTGTTGCACATTTTTCAACATATCTTGAACAGTCAATGGTGTTTCAGTCACTGGCTCCTTAACTTGCTTTCTAGCCTTCATTTTAACAAACCTGCTTGACCTTGTTGCTGCAGGGGAACTAGTCTCTGGTGATGATATTTCCTTAGCCCTAGGGCTAAACCCTGTTTCAACTCTAAAACCAGACATAAAGAGAAATGCAGGCCACTCTCTATCTACCTTCTCAATTTCATGCAAAACAATTAATTTAACTAAGCCATGATGGAACAATGAAGTTTCACATGCCTCTTT
Organism: Pinus tabuliformis; assembly: GCA_031772625.1. Taxonomy (NCBI): domain Eukaryota; kingdom Viridiplantae; phylum Streptophyta; class Pinopsida; order Pinales; family Pinaceae; genus Pinus; species Pinus tabuliformis. Next base: position 428,450,163 of record CM062812.1, on the reverse strand, counting down.
CTTCAATTGTATTTTATCAGACATCTTTCCTAAACTTCGAAACTGAAAGAAAGGTGAATCTAGAGAGATTGTCCCAGTGAAATGCAATAGGAGTTTGAAATGATAAGAATACACCTTGTGGTATCTTCCTTCACAGGTGAAGTACCTTTGTATGCATGAGAGTAGGTTGGAATATGTATCTTTGACATAACCCCTTGGCACTGCTTCTGTTAAATCTGTGTCTACAAATTTTGGCTTCAAGAATATCTTGCAGGGTGCCATTTCAAACTTGAAATTCTTAAACCACCTTTCTTGACCTCTAGGAATTTTTGTCACTAAAAATATAATTTCAGGAGAAATTTGCAACTCTAAAACTCCAACCTTTGTATGCAAACCTGTGAAATTTAGAGCAAATTCCTTGGTCACTTGGTTATGTCCTCCCTGTAGTTTCTCACAAAACCTCCATCAACCTGCTTTTTTGAAGGCTTCTTCAACTGACTTATCTTTCGTGAGAGCATCTAAGCCTTCAGGTTTCATTCTCAGACATCGACCTGACCTGTGATTTCTTCTTTCTTCTGACATTTTTCCTTTGAAATCCCTGTAGACAGAAAAATTGGAAGAAAACTGCCTTGCTTAATTTAGGAACTACCTCGCTTGAATTTGATGGAGAATTGCCTCGCTTGAACCCTACGGAAGAACTCTGGTTTCTGCTCACCCTGGGCTTGTTTACTCAGACCAAGAACAACACCAAGTGTCTCTTGCATGAATATGACCAAGATCAACACGAATATGACCAAGATCAACTAACCTTTTTTTGAAATTTAAAATGACTAATGACAAATGACCCCTAATGAATCTAATGATGGATTTGAATGGTTGCATGTGAGAGGAGAGGTTCGTGGACTGATAACTAATGATAAATATTTAATGGATTTTGGTGGATTTGACAGCTAGACATGATTGATCATGAATCCACGATTTCGTAGCGCATCTAGTGTAAATTTGGGGTTTTGCGCTACGAAAACGACTAGCTACGAATCCTCGATTTCGTAGCGCATGTAGTGTAATTTTAGGACTTTGCGCTATGAAAATGCCTAGACAGTTTCGTAGCACGTTCAAGTTTTTGAATGACCAGACACATGAAACTTAAAACATGATATGGGATCCATAAGGGGCAAATCAAGGTTGTTGAACTTTGTTTGATGATGGAAATAAGACTTTAACCCTATGACTTAGACTCTAAAAGCATACAAATGACTTGACCATGTCTAACACAAAAACTTAGGAACCATGTGGGTTGTCCAAAATTTTAAATTTTTTTACAGTGATAACAGTGGCTCCACTTGGGATAGTGTGCCCTTGTGGTAGACTAAGAACCTGCAGTTCCAGTGCTTTATCCATTCATGATAAAAACATAAATTTTGTTAACAAGCATCTTCTTCAAACTATTTGGGCCTTCATCTCGGGCTTAAGATTTTTGTTTCTTCTTGTCATTATTAGCAAAAAGTGACAAAAACAAATATATATAATGTCATGAGAGATTGGTAATACTTCAGCAACAATAATGCTTTAGGAACCTACCATTAACAGGCCCTCTAGCATATGATCCTCCATCAATTTCCTGCAGTATATAAGTGTTGTTCCCATGAAAACCAGAAATCTGAAAAGGACCCTTCCATAAATTCTCAAACTTACTGTGTTTTCCCTTGTCTTCAATTCTGGCCTCCCATTTCAGCACTTTGTCTCGAATATGAAAACTGTCTTCTTTGATCTTTTTATCAAATGTACTCTTAATTCTATTCTGAGCATGTTGATGACTGTCATAGACTTCACTTCTCTTCTCTTGCAGGGCTATCAGCTGGTTGATTCTCCTCTGAATGGCATTTGGTTCTTCTTCAAGTCCTTGAATTAACTTCATTACCGGTACTCCAAGTGATGTTGGAAATATAGCTTCAGCACCGTAAACTAGTTCATATGGCGAAGTCCCAATTGATCTCTTTGTGCATATCCTGTCAGCCCATAAGGCATACTTCAGCTTTAAGTGCCAAGCTTTCTTGTTCTCCTGCAATACCTTTTTGATGATTCTAACAATGCTCTTGTTTGATGATTCAACAAGACCATTTCCTTGCGGATAGTAGGCTGTAGAGTGTCCAAGAGTAATGTGATATTGATGATAGAAATTAATCATTTTCTTAGACTTGAAAGCTTGAGCATTATCTGTTATAATCTTCATGGGGTAGCCAAATTGAGACAATATATTATTTTCTAGGAAAGAAATAATCACAGAATCATTAGCTTGCCTTGTTGGAATCACCTCTATCCATTTGGTGAAGTAGTTTGTTGCTGTGAGAATCCAGCGATGCTGCCCAGATGAAGGAGGATGTATCTCTCCAATAAAGTCTAACCCCCACTACTGAAAAGGAGCTTTAGGGATCAAAGGTAAAGGCACAAGCTTCCTTCTTTCTTCAAAAATTTGGAACTCATGACATGCAGTGATCTTCTTGTAGATATCCTTAAACATTGTTGGCCAAAAATATCTGGCTCTTAGGATCTTGTTTGCTGTAGCCTTCCAAAAATGATGTCCTCCACAATCTGCTTTATGAAATTCTTCAATAACTTTATCAGCTTCTTCTTCAAGGAGACAATTCAGCAAAATTCCTCCTGCATCTTTCCAAAATAGATTTTGATCATATACAAAATATCTCAAAAATTTCAACTTAACAAACCTTGCTTAGGACTTTGTTAGAGTGGCTGGAGCTTTATTATGCTGTAAAACAAAAGCCACATCCTTATACCATTCCGAAATCAAGAATTTCTCATCAATTTGGACCAATTATTCCTCATTTTCAGAAATTTCTGAGATTTCTTTATTTAGATTTATGTCAAGACAGTCTAGATTTGATTGAGTCATTAGCTTTGCCAAGCCTTGTCCCTTCACCAATTTGGTTGGTTTGATCTCTATATCATATTCTATCAATTTGGCTATCCATTTTCCCCTCTTACCATCAGGATCTGCTTGAGTTAGAATATCCTTTATTATAGCACTTGGAACATATGCCACAATGTGAGAATGTAGAATATAGATTCTGAAATCTTTTATAGCTTTCACCAAGGCATAAGCTTGCTTTTCTAGAATATTGTACTTCAGTTCAACATTTGATAATGTCCTACTAAACAAAGAAATAGGATGTTCAATACCTTGCTTTCCTTTTTGTAGCCTAACCCTAGAAATTGTATTCTCGGAAGCAAATGTAAAAATAAGAAATTCTTTGGAAAAATCTGGATTGATGAGTATTGGTGCTTGTGTAAGTGCCCTCTTGATTTCTTCAAAAGATTTCTTCGCTTCAGCTATCCACTTAAAGTCCACTCCTTTCTTTAACATCCTTGTTATATCTTTGACAATCTCAGCAAAATTAGGAATGAAGCGCCTAACAAAATTCACTTTCCCAAGAAAAGATTGAATCTCTTTCCTACTTCTTGGCAGATCTACCTTTTGAATTGCATTAACTCTATTAGGATCAATCCTAATTCCTTCTTCAGAAATGATATGACTGAGTAACTTGCTTGATGTTAAAGCAAAGATACTTTTAGTAGGATTAAGAGAGATACCAAACCTTCTACATTTCAACATAATTTTCTCTAGGTGTTTCAAATGATCTTCTTCTTTCTTTGAAAATAATGTGATGTCATCAAGATAAACAACCATTGATTTATCCTTTTCTTCAAAAAAGAAATATCCATCGCTCTTTGGAAAGTGGCTCCCATATTCATGAGACCAAAAGGCATCTTGGTGTACATGAATGTGCCCCATGGTGTTGTGAATTCTGTTTTCTCCTGATCCTTCGGATGCACAAGAATCTAATTGTACCCTGAGAAACCATCAAGCATAGACATTCTTTGTGAACCAACAATATTTTGCAGAATTGAATCCATCTTGGGAAGAGGATAGTTGTCCTTTAATTAAGCCTTATTCAAATTTATGAAATCAATACAAATTCTGATTTCTCCACTCTTCTTTCTAACCAGAACCAAGTTTGCAAGCCAATTTGAGAATCTGATTGGGACAATGATTTTAGCATCAAAGAGTTTCTTAATCTCCTTTTCAATCAATGGCATGAGAAGAGGACTAATTTTTGGATTTAAGAGATCTGTGGTTTGTATCTTTTGATTCAGTTACTGGAGAATCCACAGTATGAACATTTTTATGCCAACGTTTCAAATCCCAACTGGGATCCATCATCAGGGCTTATGAATGATGATAAAAGAAGAGCCGCAAAGAAGGAAATAAATAATAATGAGGAAATTGAATTTTAGAATCAGCAGAAGTCAGCTGAATATTAATTATTAATTAATTAATAATTTATTCAATTATTTTATTTATTTTTATTTTAATTAAAATTAAAATTAAAATAAATAAAATAATTGAATAAATTATTAATTAATTAATAAATAAATTAATAATTAATATTCAGCCGACTTCTGCTGATTCTAAAATTCAATTTCCTCATTATTATTTATTTCCTTCTTTGCGACTCTTCTTTTATCATCATTCATAAGCCCTGACGATGGATCCCAGTTGGGATTTGAAACGTTGGCATAAAAATGTTCATACTGTGGATTCTCCGGTAACTGAATCAAAAGAGGATTAATTCTTCTCAACTTTTGTTTGAAAGGTTTCTCATTTTCTTTAATAGGAATAGTATGCTGAATAATGGAAGGATCATAGTGTTTTAAGTCAACATAACTCCAAGCAAGAACATCAACAAACCTTTTCATCATCTCAATATATTTGAATTTCATATCAGCTGAAAGAAACTTTGAAATTTTAATCATCTTAGGTAAAGCTGATGTACCAAGATTACAACTTTTTATTTCCTCTTCATCAGCTTGTATCTTTAGCGATTTGAACACATCATTCTGATCAAACAACTTTTCAAGAGGAATAAGACCCTTTGGTATTGAATTATTTTTTAATTGCAAGACTTCAGAATTTTCTTTAGACTCAACAAGCATGTTTTGTTGATCTACTTGAGTACTTTCAAATTCTTCTTTCAGCTCAATAAAATTCTTTACCTGCTGATCATCTTCAAAAACCTGCCAATTGGTGATATTATCTAGTATAGCTGGTCTATGACAAATTTCAACCTCATATTTCTCAGAAGAATGAATAGGAATGACAAACAGACTTGCCGAAACAATAAGAGAATCAACAATGGAATTTTGGTCTCTAGTTTTGATAGTGAAAGAATATGCTTGAAAATTTTCCAACATATCTAAAACTAGATTTTTGTATGCTCTCATTCTTACATCCTTTGTTTGATAGACACCCTCAACTTGTCTAATAACCAATTCAGAATCTCCAAAAACAGAAATATTCTTAGCCTTCATTCTTACCAAAACTTCTAGGCCCAAAATCAGAGATTCGTATTCAGCCATTTTATTTGTGCAATCAAAATTCAGTTTGTAAGAGTAAAAATTACTCCCATCACTTGGACTTGTGATTCGAATTCCAGCTCCTGCCCCTTCTCTTCCTGTTGATCCATCAAAGTTCAAAGACCACCATCCCTTCATCTCTTTGTCATTTTCTTGCTGATTTTCTGTTTTCATCTCTTCCAGTCCACTATCAACTGACTCATTAAAAAGAATGGTAGATCCAAGTTCAATATCAAATGAATAAATAGGAAAATTCTGAGGTTTATCTTTGCTGCTTACCATATAAGCCATTCTAGTCTCCCGACACAATCTCCTTTGTTCACCAAAAACGAGAACGGTGGCATAGGTGAGGTCCATCTGCATTGTGCCTTTGATTTTTGCTGCCCATGATCTTGATAGCAACATCCCAAAATTTGGTGGAATATCAGCCACAACAATGTCCATAACAATTGTCTTTGCTGGGATTTGTGTTAGACCAACAACAACATCTTTGATTAAACCAATACATTGGAATCTTTTTGAATCAAAAGAGAATAAATCATTATATGGTCTTGTTACCTGTAATCCTAGCCTCTCCATAATTACTTTGGGCATGAGATTATGAGAAGCCCCAACTGGCAAGTAAGAAGGGGGTTCGAGTAAGTCGGATGGAAGTTAGATGGTGGCAGACCCGATGTGCCACGACTTTATACAGAGAATTATACTTTGAACCCAATCTAATGTGGAAAGGCTGATTCCTTCCTCGACCTCGTCTTTCTTCTCTCTCTATTTACCTTGAGAATCTCACTAAAAGTGACTGATATTTTAATCTTTGAAATTTCATTCTCAAGGTTAAAAACAGAAACAAATTTTTCAGCTTCTTTGATAGGAGGAGGGAGTTGAGTGTCTTTTTTTTCAAGTGGAGAGTCTTCCTTACTTTCAATAACCTTTGGGGTGTCCTTTTTGGCTTCAAAAACCTTTAAAGCATCTTTCTTGGGCTACGCTTTGTTTGCAATAATTGGCACATTTCTGTTTCTAAGATTGTATTGTTTTTTCATCTCAAAGATAACATGTTGATACCCTTTAAAATAATCTGAAGGCTCTTCTCCTTGATTGATCAAACTGGATTCATCATGTTCTTCTTTAGTCAAGAAAATTCCTGACATCTCTTCAACAAGACAATGGATAGATTCTTCAGGGATTTCAGGATCATCTTCTTCATCAACCAAACTCTGCTGAAAAGGAGGTCTCACTGGAGGATCAGGTTGTTGATTCCTATTTTCTCTTGGTCTTTGTTGGTTTTTAGGTCTCTTCAATTGAGGGTTTCTAAATTGAGGTTCTTGTTGCACAGGGGGAGCAGAGGTGTTTCCAAGAGCTAACCTATCCATCAACTTCTCCATGGTTTTCATCATTGAGTCTAATTTATCTTCAGGAGTTGAAGAGGAAGGTTTCTCTTCTTCTTTCAATTTAGCTTTTCCCATTTTTGATTTTTTGGCAGCTATCATGTTTACCTCTACCTTTACTGCATCATTCTGCATATCAGCGAGTATAGGAGATTCTCTTTCTCTTAGCAAGAGAGAAAAATCAGAATCAAATGCTTCAGCATATCTCATCTGTGCTAAGGCTTCTGGAGGTTTCAAGCAAGATGGAATTGAGTTAAACACTTTATTGAATCTTTTTGAAAAGTTTTGGACAGTTTCATCAGATGATCCTCTAAGGTTGTTATACTCAGTAAGTGCTTGAACTGGATTAGTTCTATTTCCCCATTTCCTTAGAAAACTATCTTCAAATTCTACCCAAATTCGAATGCTTCCTGGTGTAATAGCTTTAAATCATTTTCTAACTTCACCAATGAAGCTTTGTGCAAACAGTCTTAATTTGACATCCTCGTCATCGACTTCTTCTCTGTCAATAAAACCATTGAACCTATCTACATGTTCCTCGGCTGTAATTTCTTCATCACTACCCCAGGTAGGGATCCTAGCAACGTATTTACTAGGCAGGTCATGCAAAACAACAGGGAGCACAAGTGGAGCATACCTAGCAGGTGCAACCATGATTAAAGGAGGAAAAATAGTTACAGGGATAAAAGGGACAGAGGATGAAGAGCTAATATGAGGAGGGCTACTTGGTTTCTGAAAGCCACTAGGAATAGTAGAAACAGAAGATGAGGAACTGATATGAGGAGGACTACTTGGCCTCTATATACCACTAACAAATGAACTCCAATTTGGAAGTGGCAAACCAGCTTTAGATTTCAGCAGGACTTCAAAAGGATCACGTTCTTTCAGTTTATATAAAGCTTCTCTCTCTAACAATAGCTCAGAGGTAACAACTTCCCAAAATTCTTCTTTGTCTTCTTGTGATATTAGGGCTGAGGTATCAATTCCTCTCTTTGGCAAATTTAAGATAATACCAATGAGTTCCTCTTCATCTTATGATCTAAAGAATACCTCATGGATTTTATCATCAACTTTTTTGTCTTCAGGACTTCTTGAGAATTCAGAGAGCAAAGATTTTGAATGAGATGGAGTACCTAATATTTCTGAAAATCTTTGACTGGCTCTTGAAGTAGTGTTAGGGTTGTCTCCAATGGTAGGTGGATTGGGATCAAGATTTCTCCATGTGTATCTCCTTCTCGAAGCCACCTTTAAAACTTTGAAAATATATGGAGTCACCAAGGTAGATTATAGCCTCGAAAAGTTATCTGAGCTCGTGCTACCTTCAGAAGTTTAGTTTCTTGATTTCAGGAATGAGTAATCTTTAGACTCCTGATACACGCACCAAAATGTTATCACAAAACCAGACCCTGATAGGCTGTTGATCAGGAAGACTTTGAGTAACTATTTCAAACCAATCTTTTGGCTGAGGCTTAGCCTCCTCAACCTGAGAGGGATCTCTCACTGGGTTAAAGATTTTAATTAGAAGATTAGATGGCTAACTCTATGGAAAATTCAAACAAAAAGGTATAAATGGTTGAAATGCCAATCAACAAACATCTATTGGGCTATGGAGTCATAGTATATTTTAGTACAACATCAAGATCAACTTAACATGGAAGTCAGGGCATAAAGAGTCTTAATATATCAGCAAAATAGAGACATAATGCAAGGAACACAATTTATAAACACATGAAGGAAGTTAGAGCATTATCAATGAATTCTAAGTAACATGTGTTTATACCACTGCATGTAAGTAAATGAAGAAAGCCATGAGAAAATCAAACATTAAAAACCCTCTCTGAATCCTGAGTAGTGAAGCCAATATATCTATATTAACATGAAAACATACAGTTTCATACAATAACACAGTGTGCTTGTTTATTTTGAAAATTACCAACCCTGAGGAATTCCACCTCTTGTCTTTTATAGAGTTATCATTATAATCTTGGATTCCCTGATCCAACTTGAGAGGAATTCGAATTTCCTAGCTTGACACCTATTCATACCTAAAATAGACTATTAATTACAAATAACAGTTAACTAACTGTCTTATAGTCCTAATACAATCAGGAGTACAACTCCTTACTATGATAACAACAACCTAATCTAGGAATTAAATTCGATGCTTGACAAATGCTCCTCCTTAACTTCGACCTTGGTAGTGTCCATAACCCTCCTGCTGGCCTTTAATATCTTCTCCTTTATCTGCCCTGAAAACTAGGAATATGTACCTTGCACTATAGCCTTGGTCTTCAATGATTTTCATCGAATCTTCTAATGAAAAAACTAGCCCCTTTAGTCATGTAACATATGTTAAGTTAGCCATATAACCCTGCTCTTTCCTTTATGCAAAAATGAAACTCCTAGGTGCATGAAGTAGGTCAATCTGGATGTGCCATGAAACCGACTGTTGTTTTTGTAGCGCAAAACTTTACTTTTCCATATATCCTTTATCCTTTGAGTTTTTTCCTTGCTTGAGCTTTAAACTTTCATAAGTGGCCTCCTCACATTCTCCAACAACATCATTCTCCAAAAAATAACTGCTTCTTTCCTTTGAGAATTGATAAAAACATCAAAATTGCACCTACAGCAGTTTCGTAGCACGCTACGAAACTGTTGTGTGAATCAATTTACACAGTTTTCATCCAATTTTTTTTTTCTAAGGATTCTTTACAGCTGTTCCATTAGGTACATATGCCATATATACTTAACATTCCCCATCCTTGAAAAATATTCAAAAAGTTTTCTTTGTTTCAACCAAAATTGTATTAGGGTTTGGTCACTTACTGACCTGTTCATTTGTGCTGAGGCTGACCTCCAGATTTGCTCAACTGAATTTCAAGGTCTTCAATTTGTCTTTTCATCCTCTTGATATTAGTTCTTAGTTTTCCATTGATCCATCTTACATACCTTTCCTCCTTGATTGCAGGGACAGTCCAGGTAAAGTATTGAGCCTTTCTGCTAACTACTTGAGGTTTTGAAGCTTTTTTAGTTTCCCACAAAGCCTTCATTCTGTTGAAATTGGCCTTCTCAACTACATGTTTCCTTGCCCTTTTCTTAAGTTTAGCAATCTCAAGATTGGCAAGTTTCAATTTCTTCTTAACTTCCTCATAGCTATTTTATTCTTCTTGAGTATTGACTACTCTATTTCTGTCATCTTCGTGCATGGGTGATGGTGGAACCATGGGATTTTCACAAAAACCTTATATCTCCCCTATTTCCTCTACCTTCGGCTTTGCCTCTTGTAACCTTTTTGACCACCTAGTCACAGGCCTTCTAGGCTTGAAGACAAATTCTGAAACTTGATCATCAAACTGTAATTTTTTAGTGGATTTCATCTTTTTTGACTTGCCTTCACCTAATTCAATGAAGTTTGCTTGGACCAGAGGGGACTCTTCAATGTCAATAGCCTGAAGAATATCATTCAAACTGCCTTTTGAGATTGGGCTTTCATCAGCGACCACTGTTTTAGCCTTTTCTTTGGCTATTTGACTTCGAGTTACCCTCCTCTGGACTATTTCACCACGGCACTGCTCTTGTGCTGCTTCCTTAATTTGAACTTTCTTCTTCTATGAATGTTGAGGAGTATCTTGAACAATCAATGGTGTTTAAGTCACTGGCTCCTTAACTCGCTTTCTGGCCTTCAGTTAAACAAACCTGCTTGACCTTGTTGCTGTAGGGGAACTAGTCTCTAGTGATGATATTTCCTTAGCCCTAGGGCTAAACCCTGTTTCAACTCTAAAACCACACATAAAGAGAAATGCAGGCCACTCTCTATCTACCTTCTAAAGTTCATGCAAAACAATTAATTTAACTAAGCCATGATGGAACAATGAAGTTTCACATGCCTCTTTCTTCAATTGTATTTTATCAGACATCTTGTCTAAACTTTGAAACAAAAAGAAAGGTAGATCTAGAGAGATTTTCCCAGTGAAATGCAATAGGAGTTTGAAATGATAATAATACACCTTGTGGTATCTTCCTTCACAGGTGAAGTACCTTTGTATGCATGAGAGCAGGTTGGCATATGTATCTTTGACATAACCCATTGGCACTGCTTCAGTTAAATCTGTGTCTACAAATTTTGGCTTCAAGAATATCTTGCAGGGTGCCATTTCAAACTTGAAATTCTTAAACCACCTTTCTTGACCTCTAGGAATTTTTGTCACTAAAGATATAATTTTAGGAGAAATTTGCAACTCTAAAACTCCAACCTTTGTATAAAAACCTATGAAATTTAGAGAAAATTCCTTGGTCACTTGGTTATGTCCTCCCTATAGTTTCTCACAGAACCTCCAACAACATGCTTTTCTGAAGGATTCTTCAGCTGACTTATCTTTCATGAGAGCATCTAAGCCTTCAGGTTCCATTCTCAGACATCGACCTGACCTGTGATTTCTTCTTTCTTCTGAAATTTTTCCTTTGAAATCCCTGTAGACAGAAAACCTGGAAGAAAACTACCTTTCTTAATTTAGGAATTGCCTCGCTTGAACCCTGCGGAAGAACTTTGGTTTCTGCTCACGCTGGGCTTGTTTAATCGGACCAAGAACAACACCAAGTGTCTCTTGCATGAATATGGACAAGATCAACACGAATATGACCAAGATCAACTAACCTTTTTTTGAAATTCAAAATGACTAATGACAAATGACCCCTAATGAATCTAATGATGGATTTGAATGGTTGCATGTGAGAGGAGAGGTTCGTGGACTAACACCTGATGATGAAGATTTAATGGATTTTGGTGGATTTGACAGCTAGACATGATTAATCACGAATACCTGATTTTGTAGCGCATATAGTGTAAATTTGGGGTTTTGCGCTACGAAAACGACTAGCTACGAATCCCCGATTTCATAGCGCATGTAGTTTAATTTCAGGACTTTGCGCTACGAAAACGCCTAGACAGTTTCGTAGTGCGTTCAAGTTTTTGAAATGACCAGAAACATGAAACTTAAAACATGATATGGGATCCATAAGGGGAAAAACAAGGTTGTTGAACTTTATTTGATGATGGAAATGATACTTTAACCCTATGACTTAGACTCTAAAAACATAAAACTGACTTGACCATGTCTAACACAAAAAATTAGGAACAATGCGAGTTGTCCAAAATTTTAAATTTTTTTACAGTGATAACAGCTTGGATGTATTGAAAGAAAACATGGTCACCGTGCCAATTTTAGTCTTCCCGAATTGGAAGGAGTTTCACGTACATGTCGACGCGTCATGTATAGTGCTGGGAGCAGTACTGGCACAGGTTGGAAGAGGAGAATTGGATCATCCTATAGCGTTCACAAGCAGAAGGTTATCCAAGGCTGAGAAGAACTATTCCACCACTGAGCGTGAGGGGTTAGCCATGGTATACACGCTCCAGAAGTTTAGACACTATTTGCTGGGTGGACATTTTAAGATGTATATGGATCATTCCGTGTTGAAATACCTGGTCAATAAGCCTGTGTTGGGGGGGGGGAATCTGTAGATGGTTGTTATTGTTCCAGGAGTATGATTTTGAAGTTATTGTGAAGCCTGGACGACTGAACGCAGGACCAGACCATCTGTCACGCATCGGAACAAGGGAAGAGCCCACTAATTTGGAGGAGGGATTGCTTAACACACAACTATTTGTAGTACGTGTTGCGGATGATCATTTTGAAGATTTCATACACTTAATAATGACAAGAACTACCCTGGAAGGTTACACTGTCCAGCAGAAGAAGGCGTTAGTGGTGCGCGCAATAGACTTCTCTATCATTTCCAGGCATCTGTACAAAATGGGGCCTGATGAAATATTGCGATGATATGTACCGGAATTTGAAAGGAGCAGTATCCTCACAGACACTCATGGGGGCGCTGCAGGAGGTCATTATGTAGGGAGAGCGACTGCGCAGAAGATTATACACTCAGGGTTGTGGTGGCCAACCCTCCATCAGGATTCAAAAGATTACTACAAGCCATGCGATGTGTGTCAAAGGATGGGCAGGCCATCGCGGAGAGATGAGCTGCCTTTGAATCCACAGATGACGTTACAACCCTTTGTAAAATGGGCGATAGATTTTGTGGGACCCATTCAGCCCCAAGGGAAGAAGACGGGAGCGTGGTACATTATCACTGTGATGGAGTATTTGACTCAATGGGTGGAGGCACAACCTGTGAAGGATTGCATAGGTGCGACTGCTACGAAGTTCCTCTTTGAGTATGTACTCACACAATTTGGTTGTCCAAAGATTTTGATTAGTGATCGTGGTATGCACTTTCTGAATGAGATGATCAGCGCGTTGCTAGAGGAATTTCAGGTAAATCACTAGAAGAGCATGCCTTATCACCCACAAGATAATGGGATGGTGGAAGTATTCAATAAGGTGCTGTAAAACGTGCTGACCAAGGTTTGCAACTCTCAGTGAAGTGATTGGGATCTACGCATACCCGTAATACTATGGGCCTATCGGACGACATGCAAAAAATTGACTAGACAGACACCCTTTAGGCTTGGATATGGTGTTGAAGCATAAATTCCCATGGAATACATTATGCCTAGTCTGTGAATTGTAGCACTCACGGGTATGATGGATCACATAGCCCTGGAACAAAGGCTTGCATAGCTGGCTGAGCTTGAGGAAGAGAGATTTCTAGCTGGATTCCACCAACAGGTCCAAAAGCAGCGTGAAAAAGCATAGCATGATCGACACATTAAGCTGCGCACCTTTAAGGTAAATGACCTAGTTTTATTATATGACAGCAAGTTTGATAAATTTCCAGGGAAATTCAAAATGCACTAGTTAGGACCCTATATCATTAAGAAGATTACCGACGATGGAGAGGTTTAGTTAGTTAAATTGAATGGAGATCCCTTCCCAGGAAAGGTGAATGGCAGCCGATTGAAGCCATACATCGGTGGTCCGGCCATGTGACTATATGAGGGTAGCACAGTCTTAATGCTCCAGGCAGCTGAAAGGAGGCGCGAGACTATAAACTACACTGCCTAGTTTGGGGAGCTGCACGACCGGAGGATTGTGCGAAGCAAGGAAGTGTCACAGGGTTTGCGACAGCGGGCAGGGAGCTCCACTACCCGGGGAGAAATCACACAGGTCAACTGGAAAGTGACTGTTAAATTCACTGTTCATGATCTGACGGTAGAAATGCGGCCAAATGGAGTGGGCTACTAGCATTTAAGACAAAATTTATGGGTTATATCCTTGAAAATCTGCTGCCAATCTGGAATTAATGAAGCAAATGTGGGGGGAATGGTCGGATTTGAATTCAAAATTCACTATAAATTACAGGTGGCTGCCCAACAAAAAACACTTGGAATTTTGAGAATTGAGTTGTTGAGCTCTCAGGCACACATGAACCATGAGAACTTCAAAGCTTTGATAGCCAGTTTAGTATTTGAGACATTATCGAAGGCGACACAGGAGTTATTGCATAACATCATGTTGGCACCCACAGACGCTATGGACACTGAAGTAGTGACTGCCGAGGAGGCTGTGCCAAAGGTTGTTAGGGAGGCAGAAGAAGCTACCCTAGAGGTTGCAAAAGTATTAGTGGAAGTTCCCAAATCACCACGGACACCTAGACCGAAGACGACCCCAACCAAGGAGAGTGCGAAGGATAAAAAGGGAAAGCAGCCTACAATACCGGTGCACGCATTACCGAGAAGAAATCCACCAAAGGACAAGTCCACCGCACAGGAAAAGGGCAAAGTCATCAATCTAGAGCCGGAGGAGGAAGAAATTGAAGACATCCCAATGGAAGATGAGGACTTGGGGATAGAAGTGGAGGAAGTTGAAGTCTGGGGTGCTGACCCTATCACTCGGTTGCTTGAGTACATCCCTTTGCGCAAGGGCAAGATCAAGGTGCCGAAAGATATCGACGATAGCAAGGTCCCCTTGCAAACCCCTCTACTGCTGGACGAGATTGTCTTTGAAGGACCGCGCTTGGGGTGGGTTCCTCTGTTAAAGTTCAAAGACTGGGACTTCGCTGACCATGAGAATTTCCCGCACTTGGTGACCGAGAAACTAATGCGCCGCGTTATTGACACAACCACCTAGATGACCACATTAGAGCTGTGAAAGTGGATCAGGGGAGTAGACAAGGCAAGTTTGCTCAACCTGCTATGGGTACCGCACTACAACTGCACCCCGAATATATTATTGGTCATCAAGCAGTTGCTATCCTTGGTGCATGATGGGTGTCTGTGGCTGGAGGAGCCAATACCCATCACCGACAGATTGATCCATAGGATCATGCGGTTGCCCTACACAGGAGAAAATCTGGCCATGATGTTTGGCGGAAAAGGTGGCGAGTAGGCCCTCGCAGAGGCCATGAAGGAAAAATTTAAGCTTGTGAAGAAGCCGTGGGGCTATGCCATCTCAAGTATTAGTGACCCTACAGTCAAGGTGGCCACGCAGATTTTGGCCAGAAAGGTGATGAGGAAATGTCGCACATATGAGGTGCCCGCACCTGTCATCGCGCTAGCAGCCCAATGCACCAAAGGAGTCCAATTCAATTAGGCACACTATCTCTGAGGCGAGTTCCTTGCGAACTGCCGCGAGGCACAGGAGCTTAGCAAGACTTTCCACTACACATGGCTCTGGCTGTCTATTGTGCTGGTAGCATGGGAGTTTCCAGAGGACAGTCAATTCCCCTCGGTCGCACCAGACCTACCAAAAGCAGCAAATTATGCTTCGTTGTGGGTGACCAAGGATGTGCAGTGCATCAAGGACAACAAGATCTTCTGGATCTTAATGGAGATGAACACACACATGGCCATTAATCGCAAGCCATGGTTTTTGCCTACTATGTTTGCTTACCTACAGGGCTACACAGAGTTCAAGGCATATTTTCACCATGTGTCGATCAGGATGCGGAAGGACCCTGTGCAGACAGGTATGACTTGCCTTAGTTGGCAACGAACGATGCAATTGATGTAGTGCTTGATCATTGGCCGGCAGAGTGGCAGACTGCATCAGACTTGGCGGTGGGAGCAAGAAGTCCATCGCACAGGCAAGAAGGAGGAGGCCAAGCTCAAGATGGTACAGCTGGCCGAAAAGAAGAAGAAGGAGGCCGCTGACAAGGCCCAGGCGGAGTTTGATGCCACTCAACAAACAGAGAAGCAAATAGGTGGAACAAAGCGAGGCCCTGACAAAGGAGAAATTTCGCCTTTGCTCGAGACAGAGGAAGAGATGGACGAGCAAACAGAGCCACACGATGCGGACTTGCAGGCGACATCCACCCACATCAACTGTCCAAGGGAACAAGAGAAAGGAGGGTCGAGGAAGAAATCCAAGGTCACTAAGACGTCATTGGACCCAATCACCCTCATAAAGGACGATTTGCATGACATTGGAGACACGGTGCGGTATTTCAATGCGGAGGCCCTACAACAGTTTGAATAGCAAAAGAAACTAATATTGGGGGCCATCCAGATAGGTCTATAGGAGCTGCAGACCCATGTGTCACAGGCTGGCACGGTGTCCACCAGCCTTGCTATTGGCACTTCAGAAGCTGTTGAGATGTTGTGCATGAAGGTCTCCAGTGTGATAGTGTTGCCAGATGGAGCACTGACCATGGAGAATGAAGCTAACATGCCCTTTGTCAACACCATCAAGGGAGTAGGGTGGAACTTGGCAGCGCTCCCTGGTGAGGCGCTCCACCTATTGTAGGATGGAGTGGTTGTGAAGCTAGGGGTCCGTGAGCACCATGCTCTACAGGTGATTATTGAGCAGAGGATTAACAATGAGCAGATGGATCTACAACGAGACTCTGCTATCGTCAACGTTACCAAGGTCACTGACCAAAATAAGGGTATAATTTAGGTCGTGGAGGAGACATGCCGAATGGTCCCGGAGTTGGCCATTCCTGAGGAAGAACTGGTCAAGGTGTGCGTCTGCAAGCTTGCTATAGGGGTGTGAGTCGCTCGCACAAATATGGCTAGGGTTTAGCTGGAGTTGAACCTACATATTACCAAATTACAGTTGAAGGCCCAACTTTCAACTCCTCCAGAAGTAAAGGAGCATCCTGCAACCACTGTCACAGAAGAAATAACGGCGGTTGACAGTGTAATAGCAGACTACACACAACTTTTCGAACAGTGATTTGAGGTCGTGACGAGGCCGCAGGAGGATCCTAATGTATAGCTGATGGAGACAGAAGCGTGAGAACTGCAACAACACTATTACGAGGTAAAAGGCACAACGTGAACCGTCGCGCTCACATAGAGACTGGTAAAGCTGTAGGAGGCCAAGCAGTTGAAAGAACAGGTAGATGCAACACAACACAAGGAGGCAGTGCTGAAGGTGTGACTTAAGCCCTGGTTGGATGAGGCTTATGTGGTCATAACCTCTATCAAAGGAAAGCTTGTGAATCTGCAAGCAACTCAGCAAAAGCTTTAGGTCGACAATTCAGGAGTAGTGACCAAGCAAATGGTTGAAGAAGTGAAGTAGGCGGCCACACAGTGCACTGCCAAAGTTGCGATCACATAGGTTAAGCTTGGAGGTCTTCGCCCTAAGATCTCCGTGCCCATAGAGTGACTCGAGGGTGAGTCACGATGTTTGTGTTGGGGGTCTGTTGGGAATGAGATCCCCCAAGGACAGTTTTGGGGCTAAAAGCCCATGTTTTGGGTCAATTTTGTAATAAAACTGTAAAGTCTCCACATTTTGTGGTCACAGAGCGCGAAGGTGTCATAAGTCATAAAGGGTTGTCCGCCCTTATTTTGTAAAGTGTAAAGTTGGTTGTAAAGATCCACCCATGGTCCACAGACCATGGGATTGTATAAAAAGAGATAAGTAAGTAAGCTCTAAGTAGTAAGAAGTCTTTTAGCGAAGAATGGAGTGAAGAATCTTGATAGCGGAGTCTAAGTGTTTTAGGTCTTAGCGTAGGTAGAGGCTTTGTAGCTGAGTGCACAGAGGCCTAGGGTAGAAGTCCATAGTTGAGTGCGCAGACCACTACATCTGTGTGCGCAAGGCAGATAGAGTCTGTAATAATATGGAGATATCAATAAAGAGAAGTATTCTACAAATTCTGTGTCTTTATTTCCTGTTAATGCATCTGGTTATATTGCGTTTTGAGTTTAATTTACAATGTTTATGTAATGCACGAATATATGTGATTATATTGGGTAAATGAATGCAAATAAGAATATCAGATTACGTTGCACCAACTATGATTTTTTAGTAAGATAAGTAAAACACTTAAGATAACTTGGGAACCTGTACAAACCGCTGTCATAGCAACACGAAAGTACTTGGATCACAGACTAAGGCTGCGCGAAGGTCGATCGTACTCCTTCATGGAGGTATTGAAAGCTGGGATAAAGGGCTAGACTTACAGAGCCCTAGAACTTAGTGACCTGCACGAAAGTAGGAACAAAGGGTATAAACTGACATGACAACCATCTCAGGGTGCAGAAACTTGGTTCTAGCATCCCCCATACTGCTTCGGGTGAGACTTCAGTCCGTGCTCCGCGGGCTGATGCTGAAAGGGCCAGTAGAGTAGGGGTTTGTTTGGCTAACTAACGATGAACCTGGGTCAGGCCCCACACAGCCAACATCTACCAAATCTCTCATTGAAATACTTGTCATATGAAGATTCCTTGCTAATTGATCAAATAGAAAAATGTCCCTATACAATCCAACTTTAAACTCAAATGGATATATTAATCCTTATTTAATTCCTAAATTTTTTTCGGTGGTAGATCCTTGTTGTAAGATCCCTTTACAACGGAGAATATATAGAAATATTGGGCCTTGTCAAAACCCTGCCTTGAGGATGAATGGTATCCCTATGACTTCTCTCTTCAAGACCATCCTAGACATACCGTCTTTTGATAAGCATGACTTCTTGATGATTTCAAATTGCTGTTCCAAGTCCACTACTTCCTTTTCTCCTGGGATTAATCCCTCCTTTATGCCTCCTCCCTGCTCTATATCCCTGGATAACTTCTCTCCAATCTCTAATAATTATGTAATACATTCTTCAATTCCTTCCTTCAAGGATGTCCTTAACATGAATCCCTTTCCTTATTTCTATGGGTCATATCCAATTGAAAAACAATCAATGGAACCTCTCTCTGCATTCCAAAATGTAACTATTAGAAAGAAAAAACTCAATAAAAAATTTATGGAAAGAGAAGGATTCCTCTAGAGGCCATCAATGGAGAGCTAAGCGTGACTCCTCTTTCTAACAAGGAAAATGTTGCAAGGGCCCTTAGAGCATAAAAACCCTCTAATATTTTTTCAAAATGATTATCATGTCCCTCAACATAAGGGGGGTTGTGGGAGCCTCCAAATTTAATTCCTTCAAGAGACTAGTAGAAATCCACATATCCTCCATTATCTTACTTCGGAAAACTATGGTCCTAGGGGAGAAGGCTAGCAAGGCCTTTTGACATCTGTGTCTAGGTTATTTCTCCTATTCTATGGATTCAACTAGTCTATTGGGAGGTCTTCCCTCCCTCTAGAACACAAAATCTAAAACTTTTCAAGCCTTCTCCTCATCTGTTGGTATTATCTTATAAGGGTTTGAAATAGGCTTTCCCGTCCTCATCAAGTTGGTAAACTGTTATAGGCCCTATGGAGAGAGGTGCGAGTTCTAGGATAAATTCCAACATAGTGGAATTATTTTGGGCTAATCCTTCCTTCTACCAAGAAATTTGAATTTCACTATCTCTCCATGGTATTCTTAGGAGTCTCGAGCCCGTTAGGATCCTTTGGCATCATAATTTTTTGAAGATGTTGCAGAATCATAATCTCAGTGATATTGCTTCTTTTCCTCTAGTTCCTATTTGTATGAATGACATGACTCATGAGGGAGGTATTTCCAGTGACTTGATAGATTTTTAATGGCTAGTCAATTGTCGGATAATGTGGGGAGATATCAATCATGGATAAGTCAAGATAAATATCAGATCATCTTCCAATCCTTCTTGAATTGGATTTTGAGGATCAAAAAAATAAATACCCCTTTAAATTCAAGCACTCATGGATGTAAGTGGATTCTTTTAGATATCTAGTGTTGGGTTTATGGAAACATAACTCTTTTTCAAACTCTCCTCCACTATGGTCTCTTTTTTTAGAAAACATTCTGGGCTCAGGAAGGCAATCGTGAAATGGGAAAGGAAAAGGGAATTTGAGCAAAATGAAGAAATGCTTTCCCTGGAAATTGAATATGATCATATTTCACAGGCTTTTACTAGCTCATATTTTTTAGCAAAATTAGCCCATAGGACGAGTTCCATAGAGCCAGAAAGTCACACATTTTAAATTGGAAGAAGAGACATGGAGCCTCAAAGGCAGGGTGACCTAGATTAATATGGGGGATGAAAATACACATTATTTTCATAATTACGCTAATCATAGAAGTAATATAAACTCCATTTGGGAGATTGAGGTGGAGGATGCTAAGAACATCACAAGTCAACATGATTTAAAAGCTATTGATATTAACTATTTTTCCTTTCTTTTTAGAGATCCAGGTACAAACAACATTATCCATCAACTTAAACTCATCCAAAACTACCGAAGATTCTTCAATCCTGAGGATTTTAATGAATTAGAAGCCCTACCTCCCTTGATGAAACTAAAGGGATAACCTAAAGATTTTTTCAAACAATAAAAGTCCAACCCAGATGGTTTGACTATTGAACTCTTTCTATCCTTCTTTGAACACATGGGGCTTGATCTTTGTAAAAAGGTGGAGGAATCAAGAAGGACTGGGAAAGTCACACAAACCAGAAATGCTACTTTTTTAGCTTTGATTCCGAAAATATCAAAACCTAAGCCCTTGTTTGACCTCAAACCATTTTATTTGTACAAATTGGTGTACAAAATTATTATGAAAATGATCTCAAATAGGATAAAGAAAAATTTAGTAGAGAATTTGTCCCTTAATCAATTTGGATTTCTGGATAATAGACAAATACATAATGCAATTAGAATAGCTCAAGAAGTTCTTCATTCCATAAAATTAAAAAACCTAGAAGCTATGGTCCGTAAGATGGATCTCAATAAGGCCTTTGACAAAGTGAAATAGCCTTTCCTTAGAATAGTCTCATTAGAAATTGGCTTGGGGTTAGAGGTCTGTTATACAACAAACTCACAAAACAAAATAAAAGATAGATCAATGAATTAAAAAGTTATCTTATTCGAGGAGGAAACGTCCTTTACATTACATAAATGAACAATTCTTGGATGATACAAATGATAATACCTCCTTGGTATATATAGGAGTCTAAGGGATCACTATATAATCAGAGCCTACATAACAATAATAATGTAAAGGCACAAAAATTACAGTAGTGGGATTCTATGAGGCACAACAATAATAATATGGGGGAGACATGGGCGCAACAATAACAATAGGGGGCTACACTAACAATTGAATAAGGGGGATACACTAGTATTATAGGGACCTAACATGCTTCTCCTTCAAAAAAGTTTTGTCCTCAATGCTTGAGTACTTCTGTATAAAATTCTCATCCTCCCATGTGGAATCTGGAGCACGTAAGTTCTTCCACTTAATGAGACACTCTAAAATTAATCGATTCCGTAGCTGTCGAGTTCTTGTTGTTGAAATATGTAACTAGGTTCGGTATTCATAGTGACATATGTAATCATGATTTTATGTATTTAATGAAAAGAGAAAAATAAATTTATTATTTGAATGTATATTTTCACAACCATAAACTTGATGTAGATGAAATCTTCTGGAATGTTGGACATTAAGATTTTCTTATGATGAGAAGAGTGCTGGACTGAATTAAATAGAGGAGGAATTAGAATATAGCTGTTAAGGAGGACAAGGATGAAGAGATCGTTGATTATAAATAATAGGAGTTGAAACCATAAAAATAATGAGTTCAAGTCAATTGGTAAATAAAAATAATTCAATGATTGGTAAAGAGTCAAAATTTAATTAAATAATTTTTAATTTAAATAGTTAAGATTGGTTAAATTAAATCGAATTGTCTTTAGTGAGACTTTTTGGAAGCTTTTCTGGTGGTTTTTTTCTGGTTTAATTTCTCTAAAATCCGAGAGGAATTTATTGAAATCACAAGCTTGATGGGTAACCCCTGCAAAATCGAAGTTCCCTAGGGGTTTTTCAGGGTACTGAATCCATATATATTGTCAGAAAACTAGTTTAAATAACGAAAATCAAGATTTCTCTCAAAATTTTCCACCCGAAAAGTCCAAAAGGTCGCACTAAAGACAACTCCAAATTAAATAGGATAAACAAATTGATGATATAATAATATTAATTAACCACAAAATAATAATAATATAATAATAATATTAATTGAATATATTATTATTATTTAGGTCAAATTTGAATTAAAGAAAGAATTAATAAATAAATTAATATTAGAATTAGAAATTGTTTAAGTTAAACTAAATTAATGGAAAAAGTTTATATATATATATATATATTAAATTTAAAATTTAATTAATAAAATTAATAAATAAGTAAATAAGTAGACTAGGTCAAAATATAATAAAAGAGGGATTAAAGAGGAAAAAAAAGGGGATAAATAAATAATGAAGACTAGGTTTAAATAGAATAAAGGAGGGATTAAGGGAATTAAATCATCAAGGAGAAATTTGAGATAATTTATGTACTAATTTATGATTAGAACATATAACTTGAATTTTTTTTTTAACGATTGAAACTTTTAGATTGATATAAGAAGATAAAGAGATAACTAAAATTAGATAGGACTAAAAGAGGAGTCAAAATTAGATTGAAGAACTTTAAAAGAAATGGGATATGAAAAGGAGGGGTGAGAAAAAGGAGAAAAGGAATGGGGGAGGGGGGAAGAGGGGAGGGAACGAAGGCTTAAGATTTATTGTTAGAAAGACCAGATTTAGAGGCCAAGAAATGGATGGTGGGTTTCTAAGAATGGCTTAACTAGTAAAATATGTCTCCCTTGCAAGCTGAATTAATAAGAAGATTCCATCTCAAGCGAAGGAGAAAGGAGACAAATCCATCCATCTTCTAGTCACACGTATAAACTAGGGTTTATGTAGAAGAAGCCGAAATTGCAGTCCTGCAACAACAAGCCAAAAATATGAAGAACAGCCGAAATTTGAAGTCGTAAGTTTGACAAGCGTAACTAGAAGGAACTAAGAAGACCTCAAAACCCTAGTTCATCCATAGAAGAACTACACATTGAAGCATCTAAGAGTCTCTACATTCTAGAGAAGCAGGAAGAATCGTAATCATCATAATCAAGGAATCAAGGTGATCTCCCTCTCATTGAAGGATCACTTTTGAGGGAATACATCTTCATCAAGAAGACATCTTCTATCATCATCAAAATCAAGAAGGCAACAAGTTGAAGATATTAACATCAATTATCATCTTCACTTGAAAAGTAAGTATCTTTATATCTATATTTCAATCTATCAAAATGACTTCATTTTTCAAGGAGAGTAACAAATTGGTTTGGTCATCAAACTTTTGTTGGGTAGCAGAGGCCCTGCGTAACGCATTTGGGGCATAGAGTCTGTAGTTTAGGGGAACGATGGGGTAAAAGTCTGTAAAAAGCGCGGAGCGCAAGATGTAATGGGTCGAGTCAAAGGGTTGTCCGCCCGAAAAATAATGTAAAGAAAGAGGAAGTGAGTCGGCTTACCCTTGGTCCACGGACCATGGGAAGGTATAAATAGAGCGAGGAACTAAGGTAGAAGGTAGCTTTTTGCTAGATCTGAAGTGTTATGGGTTTAAAGAAGCCAATATAACTTTGAGTCTGTAAGTCCAGGTTTGGGTTGGTGATAAGAGGTAGAGGCTCCGCAGCTATGTGCGTGGAGGCCCAGTAGAATCTGCAGATAGGTACGCAGACACCTGCAGTTGTGTGCACAAGGTGGAGAGTGGAATGTACTGGATTGACCATATTAATAAAGATAAGTGATTCTAGAAAATTACAATTTTGTTCTTCTTCTGGTTTATGCATGGTTTAAGATCTGTTTTTATATTCATGTTTGAGTTCTGTGGATATATCTGTGAATGAATGCGCACAATAGTATTATCAGTTGCTTAAGCATTACAAGAAATAGATCTGAACTGAATTAACAAATAATAGACTTAAAGACCAATCTACGCGAACTGGAATGGTGTGAGGCTGAGACGCGATTCGTGCGCAGTTAACTCCTCTCCAAGACACCCCTACAGTGCGGAAAGCTGGTTCTAGCACCCCCCTACTACCTCGGGTGAGACCCCAGTCCGCACTTCGCGGAATGTTGCCAAAAGGGCCTGTAGCACGGGTTTTTGTTTGGCTGAATAACTCTTCCGAACCTGGGTCAGGCCCCAATAAGCCAACAAATGGTTACGTTGCCTGGACCAGAATCTACCTAAAGGGTGTCTAGTGGTGGAATAAGAGGACGCTGCGAAGAAAAGGGTGTATGGTGGTGGAATAAGAGGACGCTGCGAAGAAAAGGGTGTCTGATGGTGGAATAAGAGGATGCTGCAAAGAAAAGGAGTGAAGATCGATGGGACCAGAAGATAACATGGTGAACACGATCAAGTTACCAATGTTTAAGGGAGTAGGTAGCGAAAATCTAGAACAGTTTTGGTTTGTAGTGAAGACAGTATGGGAAGCGCACAGGGTTACAGACGACAATGTTAAAAAAGCCACTCTAGTAAGAGCGCTGCAGGATCGGGCACTAACATGGTACATAAAGCATTCTAGCGATAATCCAAATGAGGGGATAACAGCGATCCATTATGCATTGAACAAGCAGTTCAATCAACCAAAATCAGAAACACAGTCGATCATCGGATTCAAGGAGATCGCGATGCTGCCGAAGGAAACCCCATGGGATCTGGATCAGAGACTAAAGAGTACAATTCGGAAAGCTAACATGATGTTGACAGACATGCAGCACTGCGCGCGGTTCGTGGCATCTTTGACACCACACCTCCGGACGACACTGTCACAACATAAGGTCTCAACCCAGGTGGAGGCACTAGAAACAACGATGAGGTTGCATGAGACGCCAATACAGGACCCTGGGTTGGGAGTTCAGCAGATCCACACACAGATCCAAAACCTATGTTTAGAAATGCAGAATCTAAAACAGGAAAAGGCGCCTAGACCAGAAGCATGCGAATAAGTGTGGTGTATCAAGTGCAAAGGTCAAGGGCACGACAAAGATCATTGTCCGGTGTTTACGAATTACTTGATCGCGAGGGGACCAATGCCATTGTGACCAGAGGCATCGGTAGGGCCTAGCACGGCGCCCTCGCTCTGGTGCGCGATCTTTCAGGTGGGAGGAAAGCACACCACGGACAACTATCATCTACTTCCAAAATTCACCCAGACACCCCCCAACAGTTATTTTGTAAGTACTGTAGATCGGTAGGACATGACAAGCGAGACTGTTGGAGCTATGAGTTACTGATGGACCAGACATCCACCTATAGGATGTAGACTGAGGTGCGAGGATAGGATCCAGCCACAACGATGGCGCGTAGTGGGTTCTAGGGACGCAGAGGAGGATGGGGAGGCATGGGCCCAAGTAGGGGGCGTGGCTAGCTGATCTGTTACAACTGTGGAGGACTGGGTCACTACGCGTGAGAGTGTACTAACCCTACCAGACTATCGTGCCCATATTGTAAAGAATTCGATCATGAAATGATAGATTGTCCCACGCTGATAGCACAGATACGCGAGAAACGAGTAGCTCAACCAACACCAACACATAATGCTCAACTGATGCGAGCTGAGCCGTGTGAAGAAGAGGCCCGCGTAAAACTAATGCGTAGAAGTAACATGATCATAGGAGACGGTGAAAGAAGTAGGATAGACCCTCGAATCCGTGAAGAAACGACAATAGAAGCTAGGGAGAGCTTCGTGGAGGTCTCTAACCTAGGTAGTAGGGACCAACCCAAATCAAAAATAGGTCCCACGATGTTGACTACCTTTTTAGAGACCTGTATGAAACTGCTACAGGATAGTAGGGAAGTTAAAGGCTAGCAGGAACTAATGAATAGATGCACAGGATCGAGTGAACCGCGTGTAATTAGAAAACTGGGCAAGCAGGTGATGCGCACTGGTAGGGAAATGCAGTTAACAGTGCGATTTGTGATTATGAAATGGACCATATCATTCTAGACTTGGGGTCAGATGCAAACGTCCTGCCTAGGAAGACGTGGGAATGCATGGGTCGACCTACACTGCAGTGGTCTCCGGTTCAGTTGCGGATGGCCAACTAACAAACGATCTTGCCCATGGGGAGACTAAGGGGAATCACGGTCGATATAGCAGGTGCAAGTACACAGATAGATTTTGAAGTAATAGAAGTCATGGATGACTGGAGCTCTTATCCCATGCTGCCAAGGGTCGATTGTGCTACGGCTATGAATGTAGTCATCAATTTGAAGGAGAGGGAAATGGTCTTTGAAACAAAATATCTACGCATAGTCATTTCGCTCGATTCAGAGGAAGGAGTACACGGCGATATTGGTGTAGAGCATATGTACCAGGTAACTGCGCGAGGGCCGGACCTAGCCCTAGAAGGAAGGATGTTGGAGGACCACGCAAAGCTCTACAAATCTGGCTCAGATGAAGAGGATGAATGATGGCATAATCGGGTGAACAACACCACCACGCTAAACTGCAACATGATAATGCAGTCACTATATTGTGTAAAGGTCCAGGATCACGAGATGCCGAAGTATGATGGGTTGACTGAAGTGGGTATATTCCTAACCAAGTTTGAGAACGCAGTACTTGAGCACCAGCGGTTCGACGCATTGAAATGGGCATTACGCGCGATGCCTGCACGATGGTGGGGGACACGTGAAGGAACCTTTGAAGAATGGCGCGACTACAGCAGAATGATGCAGATTAGGTTTGGTAAACCAGAACTTCGACTGACCACGAAGTATGACGGACGTAATGATCCGCACATACACTTGGCATGATGGACCAAGGCGTATGGGGAAGAACCCGAGCTAGAGTGGGTACATTTATTTTATCATACATTGGATGTCATACCTCGGAATTGGTATACTGAATCAGAGCTTCGACATGACACTGGCGAATGGGATATTTTACACGAAGCATTCTTGAAAACATTCCTATTCGAGGACAAATGGAAGGATACTGTGGATGATGCGCTGAAAGTAGTAAAAGCCATTATTTTTAGAAATCCATCTGAAATAGAAGAAGTGGTGCGGCTAGAAGGGGTACAACAGTTAAGCCAGGCTCTGGCATGTTACAACGTGCAGGTGGATGATGATGAGGATGATCCCAGGAACATCAGTATTCCGGAGACAGAGGGGAGCTGCGAAGTACGCAGACTGGAAATCAATGACCCCGACATTACTGCACCATTGAAAACAAAATAGGTCAATATTGAGACTGAGGAGGAGCCAAAGTTTGCCATGCTTGGAGACTATTGGGATGCCGCAACAATAGACAAGGTCGTCGAATTACTCAAGGAATATTAGGACTTATTCCCAACAAAAATCACGGAGCTAAAAGGGATCCTCGGCGATTTAGGGATGATGAAGATAACCCTAAAACTAGACGCGAAACCAGTCAAGCAGTGACCCTATCGGTTGAAGCCAAAATATAAAGCGAAGGTCCCTGAAGAATTGGACAAAATGCTGGCCGCAAGAATAATTGAACTAGTGGAGGAATTTGATTGGGTAAGTCCCATGGTGGTCCAGGAGAAGAAATAGAAGGGAGAAATTTGCATCTGTGTAGATCTCAGGAAACTAAATGATGCATATGTAAATGACCCTTTCCCGATGCCATTCACAGACGAGGTGCTAGAGAATGTTGGCGGACAGGAAGCCTATTCGTTTACGGATGGATTCTTGGGATATCATCATATCAAGATCACGCCAGAGGACAGGAGCAAGATAATGTTTGCAACTAAATGGGGTTGTTTTCAGTACACAGTGATGCCCTTTGGATTGAAAAACGCGCCGGCAATATTCTCGCGCGTGGTGATCGCTGCATTCAAAGAATTTATACACAAGTTTTTGGAGGTCTATCTGGATGACTGGACTGTCTTTGGGTTAGTTAAGCATCATACTGCAAGTTTACGGTTAATGCTGGATACGTGCCGATGGCACCAGATTGCGCTAAACCTCAAAAAGTGTACGTTCCTTGTCCCGTTTGGAAACTTGCTAGGACATGTAGTGTGTAGGCAAGGGTTGATGGTATACTTGGCCAAGATTGCTGTTATACTCAATCTGCAAGCACCATGGAGTGTCAAACAGTTGCGTGCCACACTAGGACACACTGGCTATTATTGGAAGTTCATAAAGAGCTATGCGCAGATCACAGCTCCGATGGAACAATTGTTAAAGAAGGATGCTATGTACTGTTGGAATGAAGAATGTAATAAGAGCCTGGAAACACTGAAAGAAAGAATGGCATCTGCGCCCATCCTGGTATTTC
This sequence comes from Pinus tabuliformis, assembly GCA_031772625.1. Lineage (NCBI taxonomy): Eukaryota > Viridiplantae > Streptophyta > Pinopsida > Pinales > Pinaceae > Pinus > Pinus tabuliformis. The sequence continues at coordinate 428,421,924 of CM062812.1, read as the reverse complement.
CAAAATGGGACGTCGAATTTCATGTGCATGTGGATGCGTCGTGTATCGCGCTGGGTGCGGTACTTACACAGGAAGGGGCGGAGGGGATTGATCATCCGATTGTGTTTGCCAGAAGACGATTGTCTAGAGATACAAGGAATTACTATACTACAGAGAGTGAGGGGTTGGCTATGGTATACATGCTACAGAAATATCGCCACTATCTGATCCGAGGACATTTCAAGATGTACATCGATCATTCCGCGCTAAAATACCTAGTGAATAAGCCTATGTTGGGGGGGAGCATCTACAGATGGTTGCTATTGTTCCAGGAATATGATTTTGAAGTCGTCATCAAGCGGGACATTTAAATGTGGGACCATATCATTTATCTCGAATTGAGAATGGTGAAGAGCCCACGAACCTAGAGGAAGGGTTACCCGATGCACATCTGTATGCCGTATGCATCGTGGATGGTCACTTTGAGGATATCATCCATTTTTTGACTACAGGAGTTGCGCCCCCAAGATACTCCATTCAGAAAAAAAAAGAACTGGTGATACATGCGACGGATTTTACAGTTATTGTAGGACACCTATACAAAATGGGCAATGATCAAATCCTACCCAGATATGTACCAGACTTTGAGCATGGATAGATCCTTGCTGAAGCACATTGGGGAGTCACAAGCAGACATTATTCAGGATGCATGATGGCACAAAAGGTTCTTCGCACCGGGCTATGGTGGCTGACTCTACATCAAGACTCTAAAGCATTTTTCCAGGCCTATGATGTATGTCAATGGATGGGGAAACCTTCACAAAGGGATGAAATGCCACTCAAAACCTCAGATGACGCTGCAACCGTTCAAGAAATGGGCGATCGATTTTGTCGAACCTATCACACCACCAGGAAAGACGGGCGCGCTGTATATTGTCACTGCGACAGAGTATTTGACGCGATGGGCAGAAGCACAACTAGTCAAGGATTGCACAATTGCTACTACCACTAAGTTTTTGTTCGAGAATGTGTTGATGCGATTTGGCTGCCCGAAAATTTTAATGAGTGACCATGGGATGCATTTCTTAAACGAGACCATCAACGCACTCATGGAAGAGTTCCAGATCTACCATAAACAAAGTACGCCATATCATCCGTAGGCAAATGGGAGCGTGGAAGTGTTTAATAAGATTTTGGAGACAGCCTTGACAAAGGTGTGTAATGCGCAGCGCAATGATTGGGATTTACGCATACCGGCTGTACTATGGGTGTACCGCACAACGTGTAAGAAACTGACAGGACAGACACCTTTTCGGTTAGTCTATGGTCAAGAAGATGTGATGCCAATGGAATACATTTTTCCTAGTCTGAGAATTGTAGCAACAACAGGCATGGCAGACCACGTAGCATTAGAAGAGAGGATCATGCAACTAGAAGAGCTGGAGGAGGAACGATTCCTGGCAGGTTTCCATTAGCAGGTACAGAAGAAACAAGAGAAGGCTTGGCATGTTCGTCATATCAAGATGCGCACGTTCAAAAAAAATGACTTGGTGTTACTTTACGATAGCAAGTTTGACAAATTCCATGGAAAACTTCGAATGCATTGGTTGGGACTCTATGTTGTCAGGAAGTCACTGATGGCGGCGGGATACAGTTGGCCAAACTGAATGGAGAACCATTCTTGGGAAGAGTAAATGACAGTCGCCTGAAGCTCTACACGGGTGGGTCGACTACCTGACTAACTGCCTGATGTATAGTATCACCGCTCCAGGCAGTTGAAAGAGAGCTCAGGACGATAAAGAAGTCTTTGAGGGAACTACGCGTTACCCAGGACGACCATAGCATCAATATGATACAAGGTTCACAGTTGCATGGTAGCGGATGCGAGGCATAACAAGGAGGTGAAAATTGCTGTCACTGTTCATGATAAGATATTTGAAACTAGGGGAAAAGGAGCAGGCAACGGGCAATTAAGTTTCCAAGTACAAACTGAATTGAAAGAGATCCACCCCAGCTATAGTAGTACGACGTCAGAAAAGGAGGGAACAACTAAATTCAAATTTAGAATCGCTTATAAAATAAGGTTGAAAATCCACCGAACGAGCTACGGTGGTAAAGGAAGTTCATTCTCTTGTTTGTTGCGAGTTATGGTGGTGTTGTTAATTGAAGCCGAAGGAGTGAGCCTGGGAATTTTTATATGGCCACTGAAGATGTAGGATTCTTTGGGAAGCACTGTGTCAATGGTAGGGGAGGAACCGAAGACTGATGGACATGAAGCAGAACTGGTCCGAATGGCATTGCCTAGCCCATGGGCTGGCCATCGACTCATGAAAGATAAGGAAAAGACTGTAAATAAGGAGCCAGGAGGCGGAATTGCCATTAAAAGTTCGTCTCCACAGTACCTGGAAGATCGAGATTTCACGGACAATAGTATCGTTCTTGCAAAAATACAACACAAACGACAGCATACAGGGCATAAGGAAAATAAAAAATTGGAGATTGGCTGCTATGGCGCGAAGAGTTCCCATAGGTGGCACCCTAGCTCGAGCTAAAATCCTATGAGGGGGTGCTCTGTGTTAACCGAGCAGAGTAGAATGAGCATCATCAGTTGCACGAGGTTGTAAAGAAAACGAAGTAGGAGTTTGTAGAGGAGCTGCAGGAGATCAAGAAGTAACTGCAGTATGAGGAGCGTCACTCCAGGGGATGGTGGACCGTGAAGCAATGGCAAAGTGTAGCGTCGTACCGAAGAGTGACTCGAGATGAGTCAAGATGATTGTGTTGGGGGCCTGTTGGGTAGAGGAGGTCCTGCATAACGGATTTGGGGCATAGAGCTTGTAGTTTAGGGGAATGATGGGGTAAAAGTCTGTAAAAAGCGCAGAGCGTGAGATGTAATGGGTCGAGTCAAAGGGTTGTCCGCCCAAAAAATAGTGTAAAGAAAGAGGAAGTGAGTTGGCTTACCCTTGGTCCGCGGACCATGGGAAGGTATAAATAGAGTGAGGAACTAAGGTAGAAGGTAGCTTTTTGCTAGATCTGAAGTGTTATGGGTTTAAAGAAGTGAAAAGAACTCTGAGTCTATAAGTGTGAGTCTGGGTTGGTGATAGGAGGTAGAGGCTCTACAGCTGTGTGCATGGAGTCCTGGTAGAATCCGCAGCTGGGTACGCGGACCCCTGCAGCTGTGTGCGTAGGGTAGAGAGTGGAATGTACTAGATTGACCATATTAATAAAGATAAGTGATTATGGAAAATTATAGTTTTTTTCTTCTTCTGGTTTATGCATGGTTTAAGATTTGTTGTTATATTCATGTTTGGGTTCTGCAGATATATCTGCGAATGATTGCACGCAATAGTATTATCAGTTGCCTAAGCATTACAAGAAATAGATCTGAACTACATTAATAAATAATAGACTTAAAGACAGATCTATGCAAACCGGAAGGGTGCGAGGCTGAGACGCGATTGGCGGGTAGTTAACTCCTCTCCAAGACACCCCTACAGTGCAGAAACCTGGTTCTAGCACCCCCCTTGCTACCTTAGGTGAGACCTTAGTCTGCATTCCACGGACTGTTGCCGAAAGGACCGATAGCACAGGTTTTTGTTTGGATGAATAACTCTTCCGAACTTGGGTCAGGCCCCAATAGGCCAACTACTTTCTTGCATGGAAGAAAAGGATAGATTTTATCCTCATAGAAAATGAAGTTGTTGAGCATGTTAAGGGTTCTGCCACTAAGCCTCAAAAGGAAGAATCTCAAGCTCTAGCTAAATACATGAAAAAGGGCTCACAAAATCCTTATGTAGCAAAATTGGAAAAGTCAAAAGACATCTATGACAAATTGGTGGAATTATTCTCTGTAAGTACTGCAGGAGGTGATATCATTGAGAATTGAGCTCTATTAGATGACAATATCAAAGGAAGAAGGAATAGTCTCATACTTCATGAGGGTGTTAAAAATACGAGACAAATTGCAAGAGTTGGAGGAAATCATGAGAAATGACCACCATGGGTACAAAATACACTACCTGATGGATGCAACAACTTCATATCAAGCATTTTGGGAAATAAGGAAGCCACCTCATTCAATGAACTCTGGTCATTGTGCAAAATTGAAGTAAACTAGGTATAAAGCAAAAATCGATGTGGGACCAGGTGAATATTTTCAAGCATTTGTTGCCATGTCTAAAAGAAAAGGGAAGGTTTGAAAATTTTAGTCCTCAAAAAAATAAGAAGATGGATATGTCAAAGATCCAATGCTATGGCTGTTAGGAATATGGGAATCACAAGAAAGATTTTCCAAAATTCAAGAAGGACAACAAGAGGAAAAAAATAAATAGAGATCATATCACCAAAGAAGTGGGAGTACCTGATGAGGAGAAATCCAAAGTGATAGATCTTCACTATTAGGGTTCCTCCAATGCATAACAAGGCCCAAGTAGGAGGTGAAAATACCTCTACCATGGCAGTAAAGATTAGAAGAATTATGACTAAATGCATCTTAACAAAAGATGACATCATATTAGAAGCATACTGTTAAAATAAGAACTCATTAGAAAATCTCGAAAGGATAGTTAATGTAGAAGTCTACATTATAGTAGAAATCATCATAAAAGGAAGTAGCTCTTGGTAACCTTATTGAAAGAATAAGTAGTACTTATGGGAAAAGAAAAGTCATCTAGGATAGAAATAACTCATCATGTATCATCATCATTAGGAAGGAGCATTTGTAGGATGAGGATAATCAAGATCCTCCATTCGAAGGTTCACCTCTCATGGAAGAAGCAAGTGTCTCGTTTAGAATTCCATGTTGTATGGGATTCATGGGATGGTGGTATGATGCCAAAGGAGTACAACAGGTCAAGATGGTTGAAGTACTTTCAATCAAAGAAGCTACCGAAGGAAGTCTAGATCACCAAAACGAAGAAATGAGGTATGTATGCATAATTTTGAGTCATGACATCATATAGTTGTAGATAACATGGATAAATTCTATACCTTATGAGCATGATCGAAGAAAAGGGATCTCTTTCCTTGGAAATATGCATGAAGGCATGGTTCACATATTGAAAAGATGGAATCAACATAATATGTCCTCATATGGAATATGAGGTGGTTGAAACATATGAGGGAATTGCAGATGGATGTTATTGAGGAGAAATATATGAAGAAATAAAGAATAGATCGTGAAAGCTGCAACTAAGGTCACAAGGAATCAACATCCAATGAATATGATGTGACATCTCCATGGGAAAGGTATGGAGACCTTGATAGAGTCTGAAAAGGAAGAAGACCATTGACATTGAAAGTATTGGAGATGTGTTTATGAATATGCAGGATGTTGATGTCTCTAGTAGCAGATGTCATGATTAATGGCCATCACAAAAGGTAAGTTTGATTTGATATTCATTTTTGGTTTTTGAATAGCATCTGGATGGGTTAATGCAGGTTTACCAGAAAAATAGTGGTGGATGTTGCCTACAACTAGCACTCATGTGGTGGGATGGAAGATAATAAAGGAAACATGATGTGAAAGAGATAGCTAAATGAACGAAAGCCAAATGTGGACTAGAAAATCAATTTTCGATAAGGGGAATGATGACATGACTAACTTTAGGAAAGTGATAGATGGTCAATGCCATACAACATGAAGGCTCCATGATAGTGAAGATATAATTCATGACATCGAAAGGAGGAGCTCAAAAAGAAGCTAAAAGTCCCATGATCTCCACTAAAGAAGAAATCTGTTGTTGGAAACAAGTCCCTGGTTAAGAGGGAGCTTGGAAGCAAGTCCCTAGTTAAGAGGGAGCTTGTTCAAGTCCCTATATAAGAGGGATATTGGGTACATTCCTTTTACAAGAATGGGTACATTCCTTTATAAGAACGAGTATATCCTCCCTAGTGGAGAGGGAGAGATAGACACCATTATTGTCTTCACTTTTGGAAGAAAGAATGGAGGATTGGGTAAGAATCTGGCATCCGATACTCTTTGAGGATGTGGTAGGGAATCCAAGAAAAGAGTAGTCATAGAGGACATATATTTTTTGAGGACTAGGAATCCAAGATAAGAATAGTCCTAGAAGGACATACCCTGTGAACACTCGGGTGGGGTATGTTCCTTGAGAGATAATGATGAAGGAGTCTATAAATCATTGGTATCGCCAACATTGTGCTATGATATTGTGGAGAGATAGAGCTATTAGTTAAGGCCTTGCTATGTGACAATGCTGGATGATATGATGCTACATAGATGGGTTACCAATCCGACTCTTCTTATGATATTTCTTTAGATTGAGAATGTCTAAGTACCTTGCATGGATTATGAATACCTCCCTAATTAAGAGGGAATGTTGAAATATGTAACTAGGTTCAGTCTTCATAATGACATATGTAATCATGATTTTATGTATTTAATGAAAAGAGAAAAATAAATTTCTATTTTTATTCTTAAGGCATGAGTTTCATGCTCAAGGGAAATTTATTTTTAGGTCAAGCACCCATTGAATGCTTTTAGGTTTGTCATAAAGTCAATTGAGTCATCTTCATGTATTGAAGACCCATTTGGGCATGTTACATATTGTAAAGAAAATTTATTTGAGTCAAAATAGAGTCAAAAGACCCTCCAAGACCTCATCATGGTGCAAAGATTAAGTCAGCCTAAATATAGCAATTCATACCCCTCACAAGGCTATAAATAAGAAGGATTTGGAGACTAATTAAGAGCAAGTTTGATCTTCTCAAGATAGAAACTGGAAAATGACAAAAAAGAAGGAGAAGAACTAGATCGAACTTTTTGGGCCCTCTCTCTCTCTCTCTCTCATGTTATGGTTTCTACATTTGTTGGGCAGAAGAATTTGCTGGGCAGAAGAATTTGCTGGACAGAAGAATTTGCTGGGCATGTTGAAGTTGTAGAATAATTCACTGGGCAGGTCGAAGTTGCAGAAGGGTTTGTTGGGTAGGTCGAAGTTGTAGAAGATAATGTTGGGAAGATTGAAGTTCCAGAAGGATCTATTGGGTAAGTCGAAATTGCAAAAGTTGCTGGAAGCAAGGCTTGACTTGGTCTTGGAGGGTATTGGTCAAGGGTCATAGGTCTTGGAATTCATTAATTGAATTTCTATAAGAAGAGAAGAATTATTGTGGGTTTTCCTCTTAGTTGGAGAGGTTTTGGCCTTGGCTGATCACCTACATCTTGTGTTCTATTGTCTCATTGATTTTATTGTTTGGTAGTTGTTTGATGATAAAGAACACTAATAATAATAAAGTGGAAGAAGAAGCTAATCAATTATATTAAAAATATATCACAAGAAGTTATCAAGCTAAGAAAAATCCTCTACTCTAGCTGCCCCTAGATTTCTAAACACTTGTTTCTGTGACTGCTTCAAGCTCAAATATGAATTTTCCTTCTTCGTCAAGTTCTAGAAACACTATTTGAACTGGTAGCTTGTCACTTATAACCTTCTTTAAGCATGAAACATGCAAAACTAGGTGTCCTCGAGAAGATGCAGGCAACACCAATTTGTATGTCATAGTACCAATCTGTTGCAACACCTTGTAAGGACCATAGTACTTGGGTGATAATTTATTATCCTTCTTAGCTTGCTTGAGGGAAATTTGTTTGTATAGTTTTAGCTGTAAAAATATCCAGTCGCCTACATCAAAACTTCTTTCACTATGCTGCTGATCTACCTATTGTTTCATTCGATTATGTGCCAAAGTGATATTATCCTTTTAGAGTTGGAGAACTTGTTTTCGATGCTTGATGTGATCTTCCACTACTTGAACATTAGAATTTTCTCTTAAAGATGATGTGATGGATGATGGATGATATCCATAATGTGCCATAAATGGGGTCCTTTTTGCTGCAATATGGAAGGAAGTTTTATACCACCATTCAACTAGGGGTAAACACTTGACCCATTATGTTTGTTTATTAGATACAAGGCAGCAAAAGATATCCTTTCATACATTTGTTCACTATCTCATTTTGCATGTCAAGTTGAGGATGATAAGATGAGATATGAGCTGATTGAGTACCAAGACAAGAAAATAATTTCGTCCAAAAATTTCCAGTGAAAATGGGATCTTTGTCACTTACAATAATATTTGGGTTTCCATGTAGCATTTGAATTGTTTCCATAAATGCAGTAGCAACTGTATTGGCTTTAAAAAAAATGAGATGATTCACAAAAATGTACATACTTGGCAAGTTTATGAACTACCACCATGATGACACTCTTTCCTTCAGACTTGGGTATGCCTGTGATAAAATCCATTAAGACCTCCTCCCAATGCTAACTTGGAATGGATAAAGGTTGTAGTAGACCTGGGGTCTTAATTGTCTCAGCTTTATTTTTTTGGAAAACTAAACATTCTGCCACAAACTTCTGAATATTAGATTTAAGGCTGTTGGAAATACTTGGGGGGGGGGGTGAATCAATATTTCTTTTTAATTGTTCTTGTTATTACCAAAACAGATATATATATATATATATATATATATATATATATATATATATATATATATATATATATATATATAACTAGTTACAATTAGTTGCTAAGCTCCAACTTGGACTTTAGTGAGGCTCCAACCTCCAGAGCACCAACTTTGTCTTGCAATAGTTCTGCACTTAGGCACACCAACTCCCAAGGATCTCAATCCTGTTTAGTTCTGAGGCTCCAACCCAAACCTGGTATAAACTATTTTGCTGCAGTTCTCTACTCCCAAGCCCATTGAGGTTCTGCTTTTCTCCTGTTCTCCTACTTCTCCGGCCTCTCCTACCTCTTCTACCTCTGCTTCCTCTCACACTGATTTTCTAGCAACACCACCTTCCTTGTTTTTCCTGTTTTTGTATTCCTGTTGCCTCGGACTGTTCCTTTCTGCTTCCCACTGACTCTTTAGCTTCTTCAATGCTCACTTCAACTTCCTCTCCGCTAGCTTGTCCTTTGGCTTCCCTCTTCTCCATTGATTTTTTTTTTATTTTTATTTTTTTTTTTTTTTTTTTTTCAGTTTCCTCTGCGCTGGCTTTCCATTCGGCTTCTTGACTTTTCGGCCACTGAGTGTTGAAACTATAACACTGCCCTGTTTTTTCAATGATAGCAGGCATCCATAGAGGCTATTTTGTTTAACAGACATGCCACGTCCTAATTGCAATTGCAATTGGCATTAGTTCAGCCTCCTAAACTATCACGAGCATTCCTAATATATTTATGCCTCCAAACCCCGCACAAGCCAAATATTCAAATACACAGGAAATATGAGCAAAAACAGGCGAAACTATTAAAGAGGTAGACTTCAAATTCATTGCATCCTCATCTATACTTGCATTGGATCCGCAATGAAATCGCAATCGGCAGTCGCAACATATCGCGCCATCCCTTTATAACTTTGAAATGGTCATTTCTAACATAGCGGATGCGATATACCATTAAGTCAATTTTAATGTTGCATCGGGTCCGGTCTTGCAATCACAATCAGCAAAGCGAGGCTTCCAGGGGTCCTTTATATATTGAACCCATGACATCGCCGATGGCCAATGGGCCGATCCTCCTGCGGATGCGATATATCGTTGAGTTGTGTTACAATCAGACCATCGGGTCCGTGACATACATCACAGTTGGCGCTCGGGAGAGTGACAACCCTTTGTGTATTATTGCGATGGGCGGATGCAATATAAAATTAAGCCATAGCACAATTGTAGCGGGTTTACATGTATTGCAGTTGTATAATATACATATAGATATGGTAGTCGGGGGTTTGGGGTGATGGCACATAGCCAAACTACTAATTATCACATCGCCGATACATATGTATATATGCATAACCTTCTCCGCTCCGATAGTGTATTCACCGTATAACTAAGTCTTTCTGACCTCGATAGTGTATTTTCCATATATGTAAGTCTTTCTGCCCCCGATAGTGTTAAACACACATGTATATCTGGGTTTATGCCTCCAATAGTGTTAATGCATCATTTGCTCATTTGATAGCTCTTGATAGTGAAATCTGTGGCATATATGGCTCTCGATAGCTCATTTGCATGCATATGACCCTTTTGTGGCACACATTGCTCCAATAGCTCCCGATAGCTCTGTCTGCTTCCTCCATTTCTTCGATGGTTCTGTTTGCTTCCTCTGGATCCTCGAATATTGCCATATTGACATCAATGAAAATCTATGTCAACAATCTCCCCCTTTGTTATTGATGGCAATATTCTTTTGCTCTCCCCCTTTGACATCAATGGCAAAGGAATGCACACAGACTCCCCCTGTCAAACTGCTCCCCCTGTCTTGCAACCTCTTTATGAATGAACTTAAGTGATGTTAAACAGATATCCCCCATATTTAGACGCAGATGTTCAAATGCCTCTCTAGGAAGAGGTTTTGTGAAAATATCAGCTATCTTCTCCTTAGTAAGGATATATTCCAAGACGATGCTTTGTTTAGCTACTTGTTCACGAAGGAAATGATACTTGATTGGTATGTGTTTGGTCCTTGAGTGCATCACTGGATTTTTGCTGAGACTGATAGCACTTGTGTTGTCACAATAGATGGTAATTGGTTGATCTGTACCTATGTTGACATCTTTTAGAGCTTCCTTCATCCATAGTATTTGAGTACAACAGTCTGTTGCAACTATATACTCGGCTTCGGCTGTGGATAATGATATGGATGACTATTTTTTGCTGAGCCAGGATACTAAACAGTCTCCTAGGAAATACATATTTCCACTAGTACTTTTTTGATCATCTACACTTCCAACCAAATCAGCATCGGTGTATGTTGTTACATTCAGTGCTGAGCTCTTAGGCTACCAAAGACCGAAATCAGGAGTTCCTTTCAGATATATGAGAATTCTTTTTACAGCTAATAAATGGGATTGTTTGGGAGCAGATTGAAACCTTCCCACCATTCCTACTGTCTGCATTATGTCGTGTCTTGTAACAGTTAAGTACAAAAGGGCTCCGATTATTGACCTGTAATGAGTCACATCTACTGGAGGGGAGTCATCATCTTTGCTCTATTTGCAGTTTGTGGTCATAGGTGTGCTCATGGGTGCACAATCCTCCATTCCATATCTTTTTAGCATGTCTCTTAGATATTTGGCTTGAGATATACACAATCTTTCTCTGGTTTGAGATACTTGAAGTCCAAGGAAGTGAGATAGCTCACCTATCATTGACATCTCGAACTCTTTTGACATGTTTTGAGAAAATTCATGGCTCATTTCATCATTATTGCTAGCAAAAATCAGATCATTGACATAAACAAGAGTAACTAGTAACTTACCTTCATCTGTCTTTATGTATAGATTAGTTCCAGCCACTCCCTTTTTGAAGCCTTGTTGTTGTAGATAGTGATCCAATCTTGCATACCAAGCTCTAGGAGCTTGTTTCAACCCATATAAATCCTTTTCCAACTTGCAGACTAAGTCCTTTCCTTCTGTTAGATCAAACCCTTTTGGTTGCTCCATGTAGACTTCTTCCTTGAGTTATCCATTTAGAAATGTTGATTTTACGTCCATTTGATAGATTTTGAATCCTTTTGAGCAAGCAAATGCTAAGAACATCCTAATAGCTTCCATACGAGCTACTGGTGCAAATGTATCTTCAAAGTCAATTCCTTCAATTTGTGAATAGCCTTTGCAAACAAGCCTTGCCTTGTTCTGATAACTTGTCCTTCTTCATTCATTTTATTTTTGAATACCCACTTGGTTCCTATTATGTTTTTGTCCTTTGGATGAGGTACCAGCTCCTATGTCTCGTTCTTCTCAATTTGGGACATTTCTTCTTCCATGGCCTTTACCCAATGAGGATCCTTGCTTGTGCAAATGTTTTTGGTTCTATCATGGATAGAAGAGCAATAACATTTCTCTTTGGTGTAATTATCATCCTTCTTCGGGTTTGCATCCCTTCATCTCTATCGCAAATAATCTGCTCTTCTGGATGATATTTCTGGAGGAACTTCATCTTTGAGGGGGTATGAGGTGTTTCTTTTTCCTCTTCTTCTTCTTCCTGATCTATTTCTTCTTCTTTAGGTTCTTCTTTTTCAATGAGAGGACCATCTTCGTGTTCTTCAATTTCTTTTTCTGGGAGGTCTTCATCTATCTTTACATCAATGCTTTCCACTATTTTCTTTAGTCGAAAATTGTAGCACTTGTAGGATTTGCTCTGTGTAGAGTATCCAATGAATATCCCTTCATCAACCCGAGAATCAAACTTTCCTGGTGAGCCATCATTGATTTTTATGAAGCACTTTCTTCCAAATATCTTGAAGTACTTTACTGAAGCAGGTCTTCCTTTCCATAATTCATAAGGAATTTTTTCACAATTTGGTCTTAATTGAGTTCGGTTCAAGGTATAGACAGATGTCCTGACTTCTTCTCTCCAAAATTTTGGTTGCAAGTCTGCTGCTAATAACATTGTTCTTGCCATTTCTTGAACTATTCGGTTTCTTCTTTCAACTACCAATTTTGTTGTGGTGTTCTAGCAGCAGAGAATTCCCTTTTAATTCCATGAATATTACAGAACTCATTAAACTCTTTTGATGTGAATTCTCCCCCTCTGTCTGTTCTGAGGCATTTAATTTTTGAGTCTTTTTCATTTTCTACAAGAGCTTTTAGATTCTTAAAACACTCAAAAGTTTCAGATTTATATTTTATAAAATATATCCACATCATTCTAGTATAGTCATCAACAAATAAAACAAAGTACCTTTCTCCTTGGAGTGCCTCATTTTTAGTTGGTCCACACAAATCAGCATGGATGATCTCCAAGGGCTTTGATGTAGAGAGCTACTTGGTCTTGTGGTTGGTTCTGGTTTGCTTTCCATATTGACATGGACCACATACTCCTTGATTTGGTTTGAATAGCCTTGGGATGTTTCGTATAGCTCTCATCTTGGTGATATTGATAAGATTTTCGAAGCTTGTATGTCCAAGTCGCTTGTGCCACAGCCAAATTTCATCTGTCTGACTCAGGTAGCATTTATTTTCTTGAATCTTGTTCAGAATGTAAATTTTGTCTGGTGTTCTAAGCCCTTTTACTACAAGTTCCCTTGAGGAAGAGTTCCTTATTTCACAGTCTTTGGTGCTAATGACAACCTTATGTCCTTGATCATAGATTTGGTTGATACTTAGGAGGTTGTGTTTGAGCCCGTCTACTAGCAGAGAATATTGAGCTTTTCCTTTTCCATTGATAAGAGTAACAATTCCTTTTCTTGCAATTCTGCCAGATCCATTTCCAAAGGACACATTTCCTTCCTTTTTGCTCAATGAGACAAAATTCCTTTTGTCCCCTGTCATGTGTTTAGAGCACCCACTATCCACAAACCAATGATTTTCATTATTTTGAGCATATAGAGCCAGGTCGCATTTATCCATGTTGGGTTTCTCACTACTCGCTTTTATTCCTTTGAGTGGGTAGTTTCATTCAAAGTGTCCATTATTGTAGCATAATGAGCAAATCAGATCAAATGTGGTCAAGGGATCAAACGAATTGAAGGTTTTGATTTGTCCCTGCCTTTTGGGGGCATATGGTTTGATTATTTGATCCTTTAGCTTTGGTGTTTCACTTCTGTAAGCCATGCAATATCTGGCTTGATGACTGAAGTTTTTACAATGAAAACAACGTCCAAGAAAGATAGTTTTGTACCTGTTGTAGTAGCCATGGTTTGAGTCACTCTCCTTCCTTGGAATTAATCCCGCTTCATTCTCTGGATTTGAGATGGGCCTTTTATGGAATACTAGTTTGTGTTTGCTGGAGTATCCATGATTTGAATCCACATTCTTCTTTGGTGTTATTCTCTCTTCATTCTTTGGATCTGGGATGCACCTTTGATGACATACCTTTTCTTCTTTTGGGGTGCTAGAAAGTGCATCGGCATAGATTTTCATACTGTTCTTGGTGCTTGATGATTCTCCTTTAAAGCCTATTCCAGACTTGTCATGTTGAGGTTTTTGACTTTTCAGGATAGGCTCAAGTATTTGAGAGCTTTTCCAACCCTTTTTGACTTGCTCCAATTCCTTCTTCAGAGATACTATTTCAGCTTCACGTTATTTGCAAGTCTCTTCTTCTTTTTTTTAGCCTTGTGTTCAAGAGATCTTCTCTTCTTCTTGTTTCCTCATTTTCTACCTTGAGAGAAATGATTTTATTCTGTAATTTCTCATTTTCTTCAATGGCACTTATTAACAGTTCATCTACATTTCCTTCTGGCCCCGAGTCATCTTCATTTGTGAATGCCATGAATAATGTTTCTTGGCTTTCATCATGGTCACTTTCCTCATCTGATTTCCTTTTGATGACCACAAATTAATCCTCATCAGACTCATCTTGCTTAGAGAAGAAGTTCTTCTTATTGAATCCTTTCTTTTTGTGTGCCATTCTTTTAGAATTTCCTTAATCATCACTATCATGTTTATGAGAACATTGTGTAGCACAATGATCTATTTTTCCACATTTGAAACAGATAAGAGGGTACTTACCTTTTAACTTAGATCCTCTCTCAGTTTTCATACAAATTGAGCCAATTCGGATTCCACATCGGAGTCATCACTACAGTCATTCCTTTCTTTCCCCTTCTTTGATTTTGAAGCCTTGAATGTTGCATCTTTGGAGCTTGGGCCACCTTTCCTCATCTCATAGGCAGTGAGGATTCCATGGAGTTCATCCATCTTGAGAGTATCTAGTTCCTTTGCTTCTTCTATGGTGCTTATTTTGGAGTCAAATTTGTCTGGAAGAGATCTTAATACCTTTTGAACAATGGTACTTTCTTCAATATTTTTGTCCAATCCTTTAAGGGAGTTGACCACTTCAGCTACTCGGAGGAAGTATGATGAAATATCTTCTTCATCTTCCATGTTCAGACTTTCAAATTGCCTTCTATGAGTTTGAAGCTTTTCCTTCTTGAATTTAGAGTCTCCATCGTATAAGCCAACTAGCTTATCCCACATTTCTTTGGCAGAGTTACAATTCATGACTTTTGTGAACTCAGAATCAATGATTGCACTAGTGATGGAGTTCAAGGCTTTTGCATTTGCAATATAGGCTTTCCTCTTGTCTTGATCTGTTGGAAGATGGGAGGAATTTGGTACTCATTTTGAACGAAATACTAGACTTCAGGTCTAAGGGACATTAAGTAGTAGGTCATTCTCTTTTTCCAAAAACCAAAATTAGTGCCATCGAACAGAGGAGGTCTTCCTGATGCTTCATGATTTATCATCATGGCTATGAATCCTTCTTCAAGCTCTTAGGCTAATATGAAGAAGCCTGCTTCGATACCAATTGTTGGAAATACTGAGAGGGGGGGTGAATCAATATTTCTTTTTAATTGTTCTTGTTATTACCAAAACACACACACACACACACACACACACACACACACACACATATATATATATATATAACTGGTTACAATTAGTTGCCAAGCTCCAACTTGGACTTCAGTGAGGCTCTAACCTCCAGAGCACCAACTCTGTTTTGCAATAGTTCTGCACTTAGGAGCACCAACTCCCAAGGATCTCAATCCTGTTTAGTTTTGAGGCTCCAACCTCTTGGGCTTCAACCCAAACCTGGTATAAACTATTTTGCTGCAGTTCTCTGCTCCCAAGCCCGTTGAGCTTATACGTTTCTCCTGTTCTCCTACTTCTTTGACCTCTCCTGCCTCTTTTGCCTCTGCTTCCTCTGCTGCCTCTCACACTGATTGTCCGCAACACCACCTTCCTTGTTTTTCCTGTTTTTGTATTCCTGTTGCTTCAGACTGTTCGTTTCCACTTCCCACTGACTCTTCAACTTCTTCAATGCTCGCTTCAGCTTCCTCTCCGCTGGCTTGTACTTTGGCTTCCCTCTTCTCCATTGATTTGGTTTTTTGGTTTCCTCTGTGCTGGCTTTCCATTCAGCTTCCTGACTTTTCGGTCGCTAAGTGTTAAAACTGTAACACTGCCACATTTTTTCAATGATAACAGGCATCCACAGAGGCTATTTTGTTTAACGGACATGCCACATCCTAATCACAATCGCAATTAGCGTTAGTTCAACCTCCTAAACTACTGGGAGCATTACTTAATGTATTTCTACCTACAAACCCCGCACAAGCCAAATATTCAAATACACAGGAAATATGAGCAAAAATAGGTGAAATTGTTAAAGAGGCGGACTTCAAATTTATTGCATCCTCATCTATACTTGCATCGGATCCATAGTGAAATCGCAATCGGTAGTCGCAACATATCACGCCATCCCTTTATAACTTTACAATGGTCACTTCTGACATAGCGAACGCGATATACCATTAAGTCAATTTTAATGTTGCATCGGGTCTGGTCTTGCAATCGCAATCGACAAAGAGAGGCTTCCGGAGGTCCTTTATATATTGACCCCATGACATCGCCGATGGCCGACGGGTCGATCCTCCTGCAGATGCGATATAGAATTGAGTTGTGTTACAATCGGACCATCGGGTCCATGACATACATCGCAATCGACACTCGGTAGAGTGACAACCCTCTGTGTATTATTGCGATGGGCGGATGCGATATAGCATTAAGCCATAACACAATGTTGCAATGGGTCCGCATGTATTGCAGTTGTATATATATATATATATATATATATATATATATATATATATATATATATATATATATATATATATATATATATATATATATATTGCAGTCAGGGGTTTGGGGTGATGGAACATAGCCGAACCGCCGATTATCACATCGCTAATACATATGTATATATACATAACCTTCTCTGCTCCGATAGTGTATTCACCATATAACTAAGTCTTTCTGCCCCCGACAGTGTATTTGCCATATATGTAAGTCTTTTTGCCCCTTATAGTGTATTTTCCATATATGTAAGTCTTTCTGCCCCCGATAGTGTTAATGCATCCTTTGATCCTTTGATAGCTCCCGACAGTGTAATCTGTGGCATATATGGCTCCCGATAGCTAATTTGCATGCATGTGACCCTTTTGTGGCATACATTGCTCCGATAGCTCCCGATAGCTCTATCTGCTTCCTCCATTGTTCCGATGGCTCTGTTTGCTTCCTCTGGCTCCTCGAATATTGCCATATTGACATGAATGACAATCTATGTCAACAAAGGCCATGCCAAAAAAATTCCTTCTTGACCTTGTGGTAAGTTTTTAAAAATCTTGAGTGCCCTCTTAAGGGGGAGGCATGCCATTCCAAAATAATATTTTGATTGAGTTGGGAATTCTTACAAAGATATAAGCGATCTTTGTACCATAATGAATCTTTTTCTAGCTAAATGTATCAGATGTAGTGGGATTTTGTTGTAAATTTTGAATGAGTGTCCACACCTCTTCATCATTCTTCCATTCATCCCTTGCTTCGGTTATCGAATCAGGTTGGATAATAGAAATGGCACAAAGCAATGCTTCCACATCCTCATCCTTTCTTGAGAGTGCATCTGTAACAACAATTTGATTCCATTTTTTGTAGGTGATTTCAAAGTCATAACCCAACATCTTTGTGACACATTTTTATTTCTCTTCTGAAGATAATCTTTGTTCCAAAAAGTATTGAAGACTGCCATGACATATTTTTACCTTGAAGTGTCTTCCCATTAGGTAAGGTCTCCATTGCTTTAGTGCACATATTATTTCCAACATTTCCTTCTCATATATAGGTTTGTGTAAATAATTTCCTTTGATTGGACGACTTTAAAAAGAAATGGGTCTTCCTTCTTGCATTAAAACAACACCAATTCCATTTCCTGAGGCATCACATTCCACAATAAAGTTTTTTGTGAAGTATGGCGTAACTAAGACCGGTGCTTGGCACATTACCTCTTTAAGATTTTCAAAGACCTTAGTTGCTTCCGGAGTCCAAGAAAATGCACCTTTCTTGAGTAATGTTGTTAGAGGTTCTGTTATTCTCCCATAATTCTTAATAGACTTGAAATTATAACTTGTCAAACTGAGAAATCCTCAAAGATGCTTTATGGTTGTGGGGATTTTCCATTCCTTAAGGGATTTAATTTTGTTAGGGTTTACCTTAACACCCTCATGAGATACAATATGACCCAAATATTCCACCTCTTGTACTCCAAAGAAACATTTGGAGGTTTTTGCATATAATTGTTTCTCCTCCAATAGTTTGAGCACCCTGTCAACATGTTGAACGTGATCCTTGCGAGACTTGCTGTAGATTAGTATATCATCAAAAAATACCAACACAAATTTTCTAAGGAAGGGTTTGAAAATGGAATTCATCAAACCTTGAAATATGGAAGGTGCATTAGTAAGGAAAAAAGTCATGACCAAAAATTTATAATGACCCAAATGGGTTTTGAATATTGTTTTCAAAATGTCTTCAGTCTTCATTCTAATTTTATAATATATTGAACAAAGATCCAACTCAATGAAGTAAATTTCTCCATGTAATTCATCCAACAATTCATAAATGACATAAATGGGAAATTTATCTTTAATAGTGAGCATGTTGATCTCCCTATAATCCAGAGACATACGCCATGATCCATCCTTCTTGTCATCAATACTACTAGAGCAGAGAAACAACTTTGACTAGGTTGAATTATATCGACCTGTAATATTTCTGCAACCATACGTTCAATTTCAATCTTTTGGGCATAGGGATATCTGTAAGGGGTGATGTTTGGAGGAACACATCCTGTTATCAAATGAATAACATGATCATGCTCATGAATAGGTGGGAAGATTTTGGGAATCTCAATTACCTTGGAATGATTGTTGAAGAATTTTTGGAGATCTAGAGAAATAGATGATTTCGATGTTTGAACTTTGAGTGAGCATAATTGTGCAATTACACCTGGTTGTTCTTTCTTCAGAAGCTTTGTCATGCCATTCGATCTAATTATCTTTCCCGGTTTCCTTGTAATACCCCTTAGTTCTGCTCCCTTTCCTTCCAAAAGAAAATCAAGAAAAGTTCTTCAAAATTAAAGGCTATCATCCCCAAAGATTGTAACCATTGGACTCCTAGTACAACATCAACACCACCCATTGGAATGGAAATCATCAGACTATTTAATACATATTCCCTCCTGGTTCGCTTGATATTATGGAACCTTCCAAAGAAATTTATAGTTCCTCCATTTGCAACCATCACTAGACACTCTGGTGCTGGATATAGGAAGAAATTCAATTCCTTGGCCATCTTACAATGAATAAAATTATTAGTACTACCTAAATAAATCAACATTATTACCTTTTTATGCTTGATATCTCCTTCTATCTTGAGGGTTTGAGGAGTGGTAATTCCTGCCAATTCATTACAAGATATGGTTGGATTCATTTATTATTTCTTTGGGGTTAGTTCATAGTGTATATCCTCCTCTTCTGATGTTTCTTGTTCCTTTTCTTCCTCCTATCCACAATCTATGTAAACTAATTTCTTCTTAGCACACTTATGACTTTTAGTGTATTTTCTATCACAACTGTAATAAAGCCCCTTTTCTCTTTTTTCCTCTAATTATTGTGTTGTCAACCTTGTAGGTTGTGGAAGGCTAGGAGAAACAACACTTCCACCTTTATAGATTTGAGTGGTAGACTTCCTTATTGCCATAATTTCACTTTCAACTTTTCTTGCCACCATGAACGCCTTCTCCAATGGATCAGGTTCCCAAAGGCAAAACGCATGTTGGATGTTATCCTTTACAGTCCCTATAAAAACATCAATGTTATCCTCCTCTAGAAAATTAGTTACCCTCATATTCAATTTTTGTAAGTCCTCAATGTGCTCTGCCATTGAACTATTTTGTTTGAGATTTATCAATTGGCTAAAGAAGGTGTTTCTCTTTGTATCCTCATAATGTGCTATCATTTCCTCCATAAAAATTGACCAAGTGACTAGTGGTTTACAAGAACAAAGCCATCGATAGGAAAAAAAACTGACCAGGTTCTAAATATAAAATACAATGTGTACCTTTTATGTGTGTTGCACACCATGGAGATCAAAATATTGTTCCATCTATAATATCCATGTTACTGGATCCTTGCCATCAAACTTCTTCATATCGATATTTGAAATGTGGTGGGTCTCAAACCTAACATTGGAGTCTCTAAAATCATAATTCATATTCCTTTTGTCCTCATCATGATTTTCATGGCTTACCTTGTCACCATTGGGAAGCCTTTCTTGCAGCAACTTTATCAAACCTTCCTTCAAACCTTCCATGTCTGCTTTTAAACCTTCCATATCCCCTTTTAAACCATCCATGTCTCCTTTTATTTTTTCCCTAAATCATCCATCTTAAAATTCATCACTCCCAATTCATTTTTGGTTTCTCTTTGTGAGAGTGAAATTTGTTGCACTTGGTCCTGTAACTTTGATATATCATGTTGCATTTCTTCCTCTTCTTCATGCATCATATTATAGATTTCTGGTTGCTTACTAGGTGTGTCCATTTTCTTTTGTTTCAGGGCATATTGGAATGAAATAATGATATCTATTTTTCTCTATGCCCTTTGAATCACTTCAAACTTATTTTTCAAACAAAAGTTATGCAAATTAAAAAAATTAACTCACCTTTTTTCTTGTTTTTTGGAGCTTGATATTGAAACTATTGTATCTATGTAATTTTGACTCTCCATGATATAAAATTCATCCTGTGGTATACCTATGAGTCTTATTTCCAATGCCACAAGTTAGACCAAAATTGGATTCTTCAAGCTAAATCTATTCCCAATCTACCATGATGACCTGATTATGGATTGGTTCAATAGAGGGAACTTGTAAGGAATTCCATGTGTCACTATTTCAACCTTCAACGCTGAAAATGATATAAGAAAAACCATAGTTCGTGGGATTTTAGTAAATTTTTATGAAATTCAAATCTGTTTCTCTTAACTAAAGTTATGGTGATTTTTCCCAAGGTCACCTCTTTGAGACTAAATTCCATGGCATGAAAAAACCATAACTTCTTTAGACCATATCTCAGAAACTCTATCTAAACAAGATCCAAAAATTTTACTGGAAGTTCATCAAGGTTTCAAATCCATTGATATAAATTTCATCTTTCGAACCTTCATAGAAAAAAATTTATAGCAAAAATTCCAAGATGGCCTGTTTGAAGAAGCGAAACCCTCGAATCCAAAGCTCTGATACCAAATGTTATGCAACAAGCTCACAAAACAAAAGATACAAATGAAACCTCCTTTACATTACATAAATGAATAATTCTTGGATGATACCAATGATAATACCTCCTTGGTATATAGGAGTCTAAGGGGTCGCAATATAATCAAAGTCTACAAAATAATACTATTGTAAGGGCACAAAAATAACAATATTGGGATTCTATGGGGCACAAAAATAACAATATGGGGGATACATGGGTACAACAATAACAATAGGGGGCTACACTAATAATAAAATAAGGGGGATACACTAGTATTATAGGGACCTAACAAGGTCACTAATTGGATCATGGGTTGTGTAATCTTAAAAATATTTTCCTTATTGATTAACAGATCCCACTCATGCACCTTTTCCAGTTATAGAGGACTTAGGTAGGGTTTTCACTGTCTCCCCTCTTGTTTCTGTTAGTGATGGAAGGCTTGAGTCTCCTTTTGCTGAGAGAAAAGTAGGAAGGAAATATCAAAGGAATTAAAATCTCATACAATCAACATATTACCCATTTACTCTTTGTGGATGATGTAATCTTGATGGGGGATGGTTTTGTCTCAGAATAACAGGTCTTCCATAGGGTGATAATGTTACTCTGTCAAGCCATCAAAATGGAGATTTGTGTAAAAAGATCCTCTTTTCTTCAAAAAGATGTAAGCTCAGAGACCATCTCTTCCATAAAGTCTTTTTTTTTTCCCTTTCATGGGGATGCTCTGGAAAAAGGTTTTAACTATTTAGGGTCATTCCTTCAACCAAATTCATATCTAAAGAATATTAGATCTAGATGAATAGAAAATTTGAGAAGAAAATAACCTGTGGTACTATAACTAGTTGTCCCTGGGGGGGAAGAATGATTTTAGTTAAATCTATTATGGGAAACATTCCAGTATTCTGGCTATCTATATCCAAGATTCCCAAATCAATTATAGGAAATCTAAGGTAAAGGATATTTAGTTTCCTAGACTATTAAGAAAAGTAAGGAGGGGATTCACCTTGCCAGTTGGGATTCTTTGTCCAAGCCAAAAATCCTTGGTGGATGGGGTTTCAAGAATCTGATTTGATTGGTAAATCTCTTGCTTTGAAAAATATGTGGAGAGGATTGCTTGGTAGTGGGCATGGAGCTAAGTCATAAATGAAAAGTATATTAGAAGGATGCCTATGATGGAATGGATCAGAAGAGCTATAAAAATCTAGTCTACAAGGGCTCCATTGTCTGCAAGGCCCTTGGACTCTTTTCCTTTTCTTTTCAACTGACTTTCCTAGAGAGTTGGAGACGACAAATAGGTGATTCTTGGAAAGGATCCCTTTAATGGTGGAGCTCACTATTAAAAGTGATCTCCATAATTGATATAATTCGTGAACTCCAAAGGCTACATCTACCTTAATAATGTCAAAAGAGTGGAGTCAACACTTTTCCCAAATGGTTATTGGTTGACTCCAGTGGAATTGGGTTTGGTTGGAACTTTGGCCAATGAATGGAAATCCTTCATAAAGGAGCGATCCATATCTTTTCCTTCAAGGATTCATATAGAATTACATATAAAAGAGCATGTAACCAAAGATCATATACACATGAAAAGAAACAGAAATCAATAGCAACCATGAGATCAAAGGCACAAAATGGTTTGATTACGGAGTTCACCCAATGTGGGCTACGTCTCCAGGCCCTACTCAATGTGGGGAGGTCTCTTTCATTAAATGGAAGCATAAATAAATTTCAATAAAATTACGAAAATGACCCTTGTACTTCCATTTTCCAGCATGGAATGAAAATGTAAATCTCGATTGCAGAAACATACATCACCATTGGATTCGTGGTGCGAAATTGTGTCAAATGACTATAAACTTGATCCTGTTATGAGCATGTGACCTCTGGTTCTCTAAGGAATATTTATATTCCCTCAAGATTCCTTGTAAAAAGATTCTCCCAAGATTCCCTAGGAATATTTATCAAAATTTGTGCCCTCCTAGGCATGGTTCTAGCCTGGGGCGCTGACGTTCCACTTGCAATTGCATCTTAATTTTGCTGTGGGTCCACCTCCTCCTCGTCGAATGAATGTTTATGTGTTATATAAAATAGTGTGGGCAGATTTACCAATGGAGGCTAGAACGACCTTTTGGTTGGAAACATTAAAAATAGCCTTTTTTTGTTGGGAGGTCTCGGGTTCCAAACCACAAGACTTCCATTTTAGTGCCTCCGCTGTTAAAACTTGGTGCGGGTTTGTTTTTTGTTGAATGACATTTCATTTTACGGTTCAACATTTTCAAAATTAGGGTCGCTCGTTGGCGGGCCGACCCACCTGGGCCGAGTGGGTTCGACCCCTACCGGCTTCCATACATATCATTCGTTGTGTTGATAGGTGGGTTGGGTGGGTCCGCTGGTGGGTGGCCCCCCACCACATAATATTACCATATGCCGTTGGGGGGTTGTGGCCCACCACCCCATTTTTATATTTTATTTTTATTTTTACATAATAATAGTTAAAAACTCTGTGGCAGTTTTTAAGGGTTTCTGGACAAATTGAGGAGGCGATACATTCACTTGTTTTGACCGCCGGAATTTGTGCACTGACCCTTTTCCAAATTGTTGCCTCATTAGTGACTGCCACTGGGCCTAGTTTGACCTGAACTTTGACCGATCATAACTTTCACATACAAACTCAGATTGAGATGTTTTTCATGCCGTTGGAAAACTTGCTTTGAGATATTCGATATGAACCTAGTTCCACTTCAATCCAATGACTTTTATTTTTGAGTTTTTTCAAGGCCACTTCTATATCTAGAGCCACCTGGATCATTCCTCTCCACTAATGAGATTTTGGGCCTCCAAAAGCTTTATCAGTCAATTGGAAAGTGAGAGAATTGCTCCCTCACTTTCTCCTTTTCAATCCATTAGGCCTTGCTTGGATGCATTCCCTTGAAACTAATACGAAGGTACACCACATCTTCCCGTCAAGAAGTCCTAGTCCTCCTATCAAGAATGATATCCTTAGGTAGTTTGTCCAAGTATTCAGGTGAAAAATCATCCACTATAGGAACCTGTCCAACCTCTTCGGTGTCCATGATCAAAGGAGGTTCATAAAGCTTCAAGTTTTCAACATTCACCACTGAGTACATCTGCATGTATGCTGGAAAATTGAGGTGAAAAGCATTGTCTCCAATCTTCTCTAATATGGTGAATGGGCCATATCAGATTGGTATCAACTTATTTCCTTCCCCTTTCATTTTGTCTTTTCTAATGTGGAGCCACACTCTATCTCCAACCTAGAATTGGTGATCGACCCGGTGCTTGTCGTGTCAAGCTTTGTATTGAGCTTGACTTTTCTCCAACTGATATCGCACTTCCTGGTAAATCATCTGAATTCACTGAATGAACTTCCACGCTTTGTCCCTATCATCTTGCCAACTAGAATCTTCATCTCTCCCAAAGACTATGTCTAAGGGATCCTTTGGAAAATATTCAAAGCATTTCTTAAACGGTGAGCTCTGAGTAGATGAATGCATTGCTCAGTTGTATGCATGTTGTACACAAGGAAGTTGCTCGTCCCACAACTCGGGATACTTGCCACAATAGTCTCAGAGTAAATGTATCACTATGCGGTTGACAACCTCTATTTTCCCGTCGGTCTGCGCATGAAATGTCACACTCCTCTTCAGCTTGGTGTCCATCATTCTCCAAAAACTTGTCCAAAACTCCCCAAGAAAGCGAGAGTCTCGATCAGACACATTTGATGTGGCAAACCCAAAGTGGACCCATACAAATTGGAAGAAGAGATGAGTAGACTGCTCTGTAGTGACCTGCTTTTTAGAAGGCATTAAGACACACATTTTGCTGAATTGATCCACAACAACATAAAAATAGCCATGACCTCTCCTAGAAAAAGAAAAACTGCCAAAAAAAATTCATTGACACACTTTCCTATAGATGACTTGGAATAGGGAGTGGTGCGTAGAGCCCCAATTTTCTATTAGTGGGCTTGATAACTGAACACAACACACATCCCTTTACATATCGAGTCACAATATTTTTCATATCAAGCCAATAACACAACCTCTGCAAATGACACAAAGTTTTCCCTACACCAAAATGATCTGACACAAGAGAGGTATGTGCCTCCCTGATTACATGTATTCTCTCATTGGTGGGGATACAAAATTTTCCAAGGTGGTACAACAATTTAGCTTGCAAATGGTAATTATTCACCTGTGATCCATGAGTCAAATTTGCATAAATTTTCTTAAAATCAACGTCATCAACAAACTGTTCAACATAGATTTCAAAAGATAAAGAAGCATGTTTCCAAACTATAGATGCATAAATAGGAGGGCGAGAAAGCATATCTGCCACTTTGTTGCTGGTGTTATACAACAAAATGACCTCCTCATCATCTCAAAGGAGAAAGACATGATGGATGAAGCAATAGCCAAAATCACAGGCCTTTTTTCCACACTAATGCTGTCTATACACTGACGCCATGCTTTATAAAGCTTCTTTGTAATCCTAAGGGAGCGTTAGTGACCCTACTAACTCTACTAGTTGGTTCGGGGACAACGTTAGTGGATCCTAATGAGAATCTAGAGGTCAAATGAACAAATTGACTCATAAATATCTTTATATTCCCTCCTAAATTTACTCAGAAAAGCAAGGAAACATATAGAGTTCGACCTATTTAAGGGATTTCTAATCCTAATGAAGGAGAAAAATGGGAAAGAGCTCAAAAGCATGGAAACATCATTGCTTTTACCTAAAGAAACTCATGGAGGAACTTGGTAACCCTAACTCAAATGCTACATAAGTACAGCTAGGGATGTGGTGATAAAGGTCAGATCATTTGAAAGGATAGGTTACTTGATTATCGAGCATAGTCTCAAATCCAAGCATAAGAAGCTGGTAAGAAGGGAGAGAGAGAGAGAGGAGCTGGAGGGGTAAGGGAAGGCTGATGCAACAGATGGTTGTAATCACTCTTTCAAAATTAATATAGAATTGCAATTGTACTGTCTACTCCATGGTGTTGGTACTATCATTCATTTATTTGTTTGTCCAATACCTTTTAGCATGAGTAGCTTAGTTATGTAGAACTATATGTCTTTTATATATTCATGTATTAATTATCATGGTTGTATGCTGTGATTATGCTTGTATCTTCTATGTGCAAGATTTGATCTGGAGCCGGCTCAGGGGACTTCCACCTAGCCGCATTGTGGTCTCCAAAAAACCTACATGGAGGCTTGAGGTAATGAATCTGTCTTTATTTGATAGTTAGTATTGTTTATGGACATGCATGTAGCTTTGTGACAATTGTAGATAATCTTACAGTCTACCAAGGGTCCCGGGAAGACCCTTGAGGGTATCTCCATTATCCATACACCTTGCATTTTATCCTATAGCAGAATTGGCGACTCCATTGGGGACTATACATTAGTTCCCGGTCCACCCGGAAAGTTCCTAATTTCCTTCTCCTTCTAGACCTTCCTATACTTCTGTATTCCTTTTCTGGCCCATCAAGACCTTGCAACATTCTTCCTTCATATATTTAGCCTTGGATCTGATCCCCAAAGCCCTGTTTTGGAGTATTTTCCCATATTAAGGCATGTTAGTAGAGTAAATAGAGCTTTATAAAGCTCCGTGTCTGCAAAAATAGTGCGTTAGTACCTCCAGTAACTCTATGTGGCCTCTGGTAGAGAGCTTTAGTCACCCAAATTTTGACATGTAGCTGTGTCTGTAACCTCAAAAGGGATGGGAAAACTACTCATGGGCTGATAAAGGATTTGCAACTGTATTTTGTTAGCAAGATCTGTGTCTTGAAAGATTTGTTTTTTTAGGAAATAGTTTTTTTCTTTCTTAAAATTTTTTATAAAGGAAAAATCAAATTTTTTTATTCATTCTTCTGCTTAGCTGGTTAAAATTTGCTTTATTTGGTTTCAAATAGTTGTTAGAAAGCATTGAAAAAATTTATGTTAGTTATGCTAGTGTTATAATGACTAGGATGCATGGAACAAATATGAATGTACGAAAGACTTTCCCTTGTAGAATACAACTTATTTCATCGAATTGAATATTTTCAAGAATTGTCTTTTGCATGATTTTTAGTCAGAGTCCCACCAAATATCATACGTCAACACCCCTACCGAAGACACTAAAAAAGTACCCATAAAATCTACCTAAAATCAATCAATAACTCTTTATAGAGCAAACAAACATTAGTTCAGGCTAGGATCTTGGTATAGGTAGTGTGAGTAAACTGCACAAGATCAGAATCCAAAACTAATGTCATTAAAAGAGAGAAAATTCCTTCTGCACTCAGACTACTGGGACCACTCTAGTAAAAGAGGAGCTAAATACGAGACAACATCAGCTTGTAAGTGAAGGTAGCCTGCCTTCACTTACAACTCCTTTGGGTATTTTGTGTATTGGGGATCCCTTCGGGGATTTCGGAGCTGAGTCGGGGACTAAGTTATCCTACCCACACAGCGTACTGTCTGCGACTATGTCCCCCCTGGTAGTGTCTGTGATTTGAGGTATCCTTAGTGGCCATACTTTTAGGGTCTTACATAAGGTGACTGGGGTGGGCTGCCTTGGTACCTAACACAGATGGACCTACTCTATCTTCAGTTTTTGGGAGGGTGCTCGTCTTCACGAGAGTACTTTGCCCCTCAATCTGAGGTTCGGGCGAAGCTATAGAGTAACCGTAACTGTAGATTTGGCCATCCCTCTCTGTTATTCATTGTGATACTGGGTTTCATCTCCAGTGATCGGTGCTTATCAGACATGGTCATTTCCTTCTGTTTGCTGATTGATTCACTTAGTGTATTTTTTATTTTTTAGGTGCCCGAGTGTTATCATTGAGACGTTAATAAATATCACGATAAAATTTATTGATAGCATTTATTGGTAACCGTGGCTACATCCGGCCCTTGTCATCAATCTAGATGATTGTTAGGACTTCCTCCACTCATTGTGGAAGATCCACCGAGCTCCAGTGAACTGGATTCCCCATCTTCATGAAATCAATCTTCGAGATCTCACACAAAATCAGTTTGGACAACCGACGATTCAAGCTTACCGTAGGATTTCTTTACTGCAGGATTTCTTCCTCCCTATAACCCTCCGATCACGAATCCGTTGGAACCAATCTTGGTTTGCATTGCACATGTACCTCCTTTGTCTTCAGTTGGAACACTTCCACTCATCCTGTCGATGACTAATGGGTCGTGGAACTTTTTGGACACTTTTGGTGCCCCACCACTTCCCCAATCGATAGTTGTCTAGTCAATTTAACGTCTTAAATTGCTCTACATAAATTATCGATCCGGGTATCGTAAACTGATGAAGTGTGGTGCACTATATGTGCTTAGTTAACCTTTCTCTTACTTCGTTGTTTTATAGTTTATGTTTGTTTTTGGGGTTTTGTTCTTGTTGGTTTTCTAAAGTGTTTAATGCAAATGGAAATCCTATTCTAAGGTCTTAAGAATACTTTTAAAGGACAAGTATGGATAAAGATTTCAAGACAAGGCCTATGTCCCTAATGGTAACTTCCAAAACTTAGCACTTCAAAAGAACTTAAAACATGTTATTGATGGAGTTAGTATTTAAACAAAAGTGTGAATATACAACTAGTTTAATCAAAATAAAATGCAATAACCAAACAATGAGCTAATGACTATGAGACCCAGTATCCTTGCTGCTTCAGCAAAAGGCCAAGATGATTCTATCATGTCATTAGTTCATTAAAAGGCTATGTGCATCACTAATCTACAATCAACTTGAAAGCAATTTATGTACAGCTAATATACATGAGAAAAATGTAAAACAACAGTAATCAAAACAACTTTGTTATGTACAGCTAATATACATGAGAAAAATAAAATGCAAAATTAAATGACAACTATACAAGGCAGGGGCCCTCTACCACCTATGAAATCAAAGCAAAATTAAACACACTTGCATGAATTAAAATTGCATGAATGAAAAATCTAATCTACCTTACATTCTACAAAGCAATATTTACAAAATGAAATCTACTCTACCTTACATTCTACAAAGCAATATTTACAAAATGAAATCTACTCTACCTTACATCCTAATATGCTCCATGACATCTACTTCACATCTCCTTCCATGTTGAGAACATCAAATCTTTATTCAATTTCTTCAAAAGTACAAAGTACAACAAAGTTCTCCAAAGCTTTCAAAAGCCATCAAGGAAGAACTACAAACTTAAGAACTAGGGACTAAAAGGCTCCCAAATGAAGGAGAGAGATCTCCTATTTATACAAAAAGATGAGAGCCATCTCATTAGTGATAGTCCATGAATCTCTCCCTCTACCTCTAGAGTCCTAATCAAAATTGGAACTGATAAGACACATGTCTTTTTAGAGTTACAATACAATTAGGAGATGTGACACATATCCTCATGATCCCATGATTCTTTCCAACCAAATTCGAATTTGGCCTTAGAGTGCCACATAAGGGTCTTCTAGAAGCCTCCTTTCAACCTACACATGTCAACAATCTCAACCCATTTGTTAGGTATAAGCATATGCACATTATTTTCTAATGTTTAACCACAAATTCACTTAAAAGGCTTAGAAATAATAAAGATTGGAAAAACATAAAGGTGGCCCAATGATAATGAAAGTGGGATGAATGTGGTGACATAGTAGTGAAATGGAGGTGATATAATGGACATAATAGTGAAAGTGTAATGGAAATGAATGACATTTTCAAGACTCAACAATAGTCACTACCACACTATTGATGACAAACCCTGCTATCCCATTTGTCCTAGGTACAAACCCTCACATGACACCCTACACGAGGGGAACCCAACCTATGCTAGGTTCCACCCCTTTAATGTCAAACTCTATACCTTCGACAAGTGCTACATACAATTCTCCTTATAACGCTCAATATAACACAGTTAGCGGCCCCTTCAACCAACAATATGGTTGGCATCCATTGTATAGTTCTAAGCCCCAGATTCAAATATCTAGGGGCACTCCCAATATGCATATACCATCTGGGAACGTAACAGTTCCCCTCCATTTTTAGGCATGCATGGTCAGTCAGTGATTGACATGAACACCCCTTATGCTAGTCAAGGACATATGGTAAGTTCTGTGGTAGGCGGGAATCCTCAAGGAGGTCCCAACCAATCCATGGGGCCACCCTACTCACAACCTCAAATGAGTCAAGGGGGCACTGCTTATCCTGGGGGAAATTCTATACACTAGCATCACAATCGGAAATCCACATTACAATGCCATACCCCAAGGCAACTACTATACCATGCAACCTATGTATAATGTTGGGAATCAAATGATGGGAGGACCGCAAGGATCCTCAAGTCATATGTCATCACCTTGGTCTGAGTTAGGGACATAACATATTTTGACTTTCTTGGCAACTTTGGATATCCCTGACTTGTACAAACTTACAAATGACCCCATCTATCATAACTTACTCTAGCCGCCAATCCCGCATAAAATACCGACATACATCCCCAAGTTCGAAGGGAAATAAGGGGAGGATCCGGGTACCCATATTACCACCTATCATATTTGGTGTGTTTCTAACTCCATGGTAGATGATAGTATCCGGTTACATCTTTTTCCTCACACCCTTACTGGCAACACAACCAAGTGGTACATCGAGCTACCACACACGTCAGTCAATACCTCTGACACTCTAGCAATGGAATTCTTAAATCACTTCCAGCTACCCATCCACTATGAGACTGGGACAAAACTCCTCACTTCATTACGTTAGGATACTGCCACCCACATCTCTGATCATATACATGAATGGAGACATAGGCGGAGGTTAGTCAAAGCTCCCCTCCCAAACTATCTCTTAGCGGACTTGTTCTGTAAGTCTCTACTCCCCCAAATCGCTGAGGATGTCGCCTTAGGTGGTGCGGTCATAGAAGACCAATCCATATGTTGTGCCCAACACTTAGATCTGATATATTTGTAGTCTAGCACTCTTTACGATGTAATCCCCAATGCCCCTCGCAACTCTAATGCTTCCGCTACTTAGCACCTAGGAGTGCATGCCATGGGATTATCAACACAAACTCCGGGGTTGCTGTAAAACAAATCAACTATCACATTTCCCAAATGTAAGTGGACCCCTCTACCAAATCGTCTGCTCTTCCTACCACCACGATAAACTCTGTGCAGTCTATGCAAAAACCTTGTGGTAAGAACAAGAAGAATAAGAAAAAGACCGCTCCTTCTGAGGAGCAGTCAACAAAGCAGCAAAACCCAAAGCAGAAGGATTTTCCGCCTCCTGACGATGAAAAGGATAAACCCACTAGATTTCCTTGCAAAATCTGTGCTAAAGATCGCATGACCTATCACTCCCTGCGTCTTCCGGAATGCACATATTTCATTGCTAAAGGGATACTGGTAGCACCCCTGCTGTCCTGAATAATCCTTTCCCCGCTCAGCAGCAGTAACACCTTATTGCAAACCAACCCCAACCCCCATAAGGGGGAAACAGTGGTTCGCAACATCCTTCAGTTGGTGAAGGATCCTCTACTGTTTACACCTTTGAAACAATAGATCTACAAACAAGATCCAAATCCTATGGAGCTCTTGTTTCTCATGCAGGGGAACCTTCCTCAAGTCAAAACCCATCGCCGCCTAATGATTTGCATATCGAAAGGCCAGTTGTTGACCTTGTGATTCACCTCCCTAAAGGGGCACTTCAATGCACAACACACAATACATTTGCACATGCTGCCCAAAACTACAACATTGTAGAAGACTTGGTGCAAGTGCCATCGGCTATGTCGGTGCTCGAAGTATTACAAACACGTCCAGCACAAAGGAAAGCTCTGCTTTCAGCTATTGGTGGTATCGACCCATAGGATTCCATGTTTGCAATTTTCAACATGGAAAAATGTAAACTTCCCCTTTCCCACCAACTTGCATTTCAGGTGCAAATCTTTTCGAAAGGTAAAGGTATACATAGAACTGTCATCGACGAAGGTGGTTCTACCTGCGTCATGTCGGCTTCATGTTGGATCGCTTTGGGTTCTCTAACCCTATCCCCGCTGTTGAATTCCCTTAAAGTTTTCGGCGGCCACACTTTCATCCCAAAAGGTTACCTAGCTAGCTACCCCATCACCTTGTATGGGAAAACGTAACGGTGGACATAGAAGTCATAGATAAAAAGCTTGACTATAATCTATTGCTATGTTGCAGTTAGATGTACGCCATGACAGCCATTGTGTCTACTATCTTTCGCATCATCCTATTTCCATTGGATGGCAAAGAAGTCACAATGGACTAGCTGTCTTTTTGCACCCCTGATTATTCCCTGTTACCAAGAGGCTCGCTACCCCTAGTAGGTGGTTTAACTGACTCTTATGTTAGCATCAGTACCGATCTACTGAAGGCCTCTTCCCTGATGGGTTGTTTCCCTCTTTAGCCGCCCATGGTTTCATAGAAGATCAATATGCTTTCATCCATTCCTCATGAACAGACCGATCCATGGATCCTACCGGCTCCTTCAGACATTGACACTTACGAAGAACAAATGCCGATGTCACCAGCTAAATTGGCCTACCAAGCCATTCAATCTGCATCCAAATCTCCGGTCACTTTGGTTACGACCAATGGTACCACTGCCCCTCCCATAGTTGCTCCTTCTTTCGATCCACTCAATCAAGTCCCAGCTACGGACAAAGCTATAAGACAAATCATGAGTTTAGAAGAGCGACCTTGGGAGGAATTGCACCATCGTGTTTCAATATCTGATTCGGACATGATGCCTGTCAAAGGCTTCACCCGGTTCATCCCCGCAAAATGATAGCCATCAAAAACGAGGTGGAAAATTTGTTACATGCTGGTTTCATCTATCCTGTTCCTTTAACAGAATGGGTTTCCAATCTAGTTCCTGGCCATAAAAAACAAGGAACCATCCGCGTATGTGTCGACTATCAAGATTTGAATGCCGCATGTCCCAAGGATAATTATTCGACATTTTTCATCGATCAAATCATCGACGACTGCACTGGTTGTGAATCATTTTCATTCATGGATGGATTCTCAGGTTACAACCAAATTTCCATAAAACCCAAAGACTAGCACAAAACAACCTTTGTTTGCCCATGGGGCATCTTTGCCTATCGAAAACTCCCATTCGGTTTAAATAATGCTGGAGCAACTTTTCAAAGAGCCATGGACTACGCATTTCACGATATTAGGCATATCGTTCAAGCTTAGTTGGATGAACTTCCAGCCCATTCCAAGCAATGAACGCAGTGCCTAAACCATTTAAGAGCCATCTTTCTTAGGTGCCAGTTTTATAACATATGTTTGAATCCGCATAAATGCGTTTTCTTTGTCGAGTCTGGACACTTACCTAGATTCATTGTCTCCAAGTACGGGATTAGGGTTGATCCCGATAAGGTGCAGGAAATTAGTCAATTGCCCGAACCACAATCCGTTCTGCAGCTCCAACGTTTACAAGGGAAAGCAAACTTTTTATGACGGTTCATCATAAACTATGCTGAGTTGACAAAAAGATTTATGCACCTACTTAAGAAGGGAGCGCTGTATATGTGGGATGATCAAGCTCAACGATCATTTGATGCCTTGAAAAAGGTGCTTATATCAGCCCCACTACTTAGCACTCCCAACTATGGCTACGACTTTCTTATATACCTGGCAGCCTCACCATCCTGTCTCGGAATGGTCTTGGTTCAAACTCATGATGACTGGAATGAACATGTGATCTATTATCTGTCCAAAGGCTTGGCTGGGCCCAACCTCAGGTATTCACATGGAAAAGCTATCTTTGGTAGTCGTCTTTGTTGTCAACCAATTCCAACACTACATACTGCTGGAACAGACTACTGTCATCACCTTGGAGAATCCCATGAGACGCATTTTGTCTCATTAAGTAATTGGAGGAAAATATTCAAAATGGATCGTGATCCTCCAACAATTTGATTTGGTTTTCACTGCTGCCAAGGCGAATAATTCCTTAGTCTTCGCCAAACTTTTGTCAAACCTTCCCATTGTCGATCCTAACGAGATAGCCCATGATCCTTTTTTGGATGAAGCTGTCTATCTTATTGACGCTATTGACCCTTGGTATGGTGACATTCTTGTCTACCTCCAAGCACAACGGTTCCACCCCGAACTATCATCAGGTGACCGTCATCGCATCCGCCACCAAGCGCGACACTATCTAGTGATTAACGATACGTTATATCGTCGTGGTGTGGATACAGTTCTTCGACATTGCCTCACTCATGAAGAGGAAGAACATGTTTTAAATGATTTCCATGCTGGGGCATGTGGCGGCCACCTTTTTGGCATATCTATTGCACAAAAAATCTTGTGCGCAGGATATTACTAGCCAGCCTTGTTCAAATATTGTGTCAAGGCCATCCGGAAATGCCATCCTTGTCAAGTATTCACAAAGAAAATGCATGCTCCTTCGGCCCTACTACACCCGCTTATCTTTGTCAGCCCCTTTGCCAAATGGGGGATAGACTTCGTAAATTGCAATCCCGTTTCCTCTACTGGACACAACTATATCATTGTAGCTATGGACTATTTCACGAAATGGGATGAAGCCCTTCCCACCTACCGGACCGATGGGGAAACCGCAGTGCTATTCCTGTTTAATCAGGTTATCTGTCACTTCGGTATACCCCACATGATCATTACAGACCATGGGTCTCATTTTTAGAATCACATGATGTCTGACTTAACATCGTTGCTAGGTTTTCGTCAAGATCAATCATCCTCCTATTATCCCCAAGCTAATGGTCAAGTAGTGGCCGTCAATGGCATCTTAAAGACCATGATCCATAGGTTGGTAGGAAATCATAAAACTAATTGGCATCGAATGTTATAATCGGTGCTATGGGCATACCGAACTTCAGTAAAGACTACCATGGACTTTACACCTTTTCAACTAGCTTATGGCCTAGAAGAAGTTTTACCAATTGAGTGTCAGATCCCCTCCCTACAAATAGCCGTTGAACTCCTGCCCAGAACTACTGCCGAAGAAGAGCACCTGCTATACCTCAATCAACTAGATGAAACTCGTCGAGATGCTAAATTGGCACTCGAGGCCCACAAGCGCCAGGTAAAAACCCAGTATGACAAAAAGGTCAAGACTCGTTCTTACCAAGAGGGAGATCTTGTTTTTCTCTATGATAAAAACATGATCTCTTGGGGGCGGGAATGCTTCAACCCTTATGGTTAGGTCCCTATGTCATCAAGAAATCCCTCTCAAAAGGGGCATATGAACTTCTGGACTGGGAAGGAGTCCCGCTCGCTGAGCCCAGAAATGGGCTATACCTGAAAAAGCATTATGCCTAGTATTGCACTGGGCATGTGCTTTGTAATTTTATGTATTTATAAGTTTTTTTTTGCTCTTTTAGTGTGATTGGATTGTTTTGGTATTTATTGGAGTATTTGTCTCACACATCCTTCTCGTAATGCAGATGTCATCGTTACCCTCAGCATACGTAGGATACATAGATGGTGCCAGTCGTCACACACGGCACATTGCATCAGCTGCTTGGGTCATCTACACACCTAAGTCGGAACTGTTTTGTTCCAAAGGATTCTTTCTTGGTACCGCCACCAAAAATATTGCTGAGTACATGTCCATAATTTCAGTTCTCACTGAAGCGTCCTCAAATGACATCTCTAATCTGGTGGTCAGGTTAGACTCTCAGCTAGTTGTTATGCAATTGACAAATCGTTATCACATTTGTAATCCAACCTTGTTACGTCATTATTTAAGGGTATGACTCTTGGAACATCAATTTGAAGTTATCACATATGAACACATTCCTAGAGAATTTAATACAGTTGCTGATTCATTAGCAAACTATGTGTTAGATTGGCATCTGTCTCATTCACTATAGAAGCATGCATGAAAAGTAAAAATTTATAGAGTTAAAATTTTTACAAAAACATTTACGCCATCAAAATACCAAAATGTCTGTATATATATATATATATATATATATATATGTCTATATATATATATATAGATAGAATCTAGTCTTTTACATTGAAATATTCCAAAACTTGGATGCCTTAAGTACAAAATGGCTACTAAGCCTAGCTACAAACACCCATTGGCTATGCCAAAACACCTGCTAAAAAGAGCCTATTGCTCCTAAAATGCTAAAACCGCTCTAGCTATCCTCCGAAGAGGAACCAGAAACCGCTCAGGTACATCGACTGTGTGCCGCTGCATATGAGCGGGAATCTCCCTCATAGGAAGGGGGGGCACACCCATGCTCAAGCCCTCCAGGTTCCTCAGAACCTCATGAAGACTGTCAGCATCACCCCCCCAGCAGGTAGTTGGCCTCCTCATCTCATATGGCGGGGTTCGCCTACAGGTCGTAATGGCGCCACATCTGTGTTAAGCATAAAGCTTCATGTCAGTACTTGTTCACCCATAAAAACATCACATAAACATTCAAAAGCTAAAAAATACTTGAAGTACTTTCAAAAATCATTCTCACCTTGAGGACCCCAGTTGGTCCGGGGTGGTAGCATCCAGGGTCGTCGGTGAAGTCCATGCCCTCATAAGCATAGTCGTCAATCATCACGATCTGACCACGACGCCATTGGAAGAAATCTTCCTCGAAGAAATGTCAGATCGGTCCTCCTGCTGTGCGAGGATCGAGTGATGACCATTGCCCCTGTCTTGGCTCCCTCAGATCAAAGGGACCTAAGCTCATCCTTGGGTGCATAACAGGTACCCTCTCAAGAATGAATACAACTATGAGAGTACCATACCCAAAACTTTGTTGGGCTCGAGTCTTGCATGCAGTTAACTCTGCCTTCAACTGGCGAAGCATTACTTCACACCAATTGAACATCTGTGGCTGGACACAGTTAACTACAAGCAACAGTTGGGATTTTTTTCAACGTGGGGACTCTTTGACCTCACCGACCACACATTCAACCATAAAATGGCCCTCATAGACCTAGACCTAATCGTCTATATCGGGACTCTGTTGTTGACAAGTCCACTCTCAAGGATGCAGTAGGATTGCACCAGCTATAGGGTGGATCGTGGATTAGGCCTACCCCCAGTGATGTTTTCTTGTGCCCCATGGCACGAAAAACTAGTTAGAAAGTATATGTCATCACGGTCAATAGCCAACTCATGATCTATAATCCTGAACACCTGCTCATGTTCATCCCAACATTGGATAATTCAATCTCAATAGATCCTCCTACCCTTTCATCAACTCCAACTTTGCATACTTCAATAAACTGCAGCGGTGCAAAGCAAGTATGCATGCTAGATCGTTTCGTATCAACAATTCCTGGCTATCATGGGCTCATTCTCTCCATAGGCTAGTCATTATGGCTTGAAACTTGTACAAAATAACCTAAAAATTAGTCAAAATGGGGCAATACAACTTTAGGAGTCACTGCATGGGGTTTTAAATTGCGGCCTCAAGCTCTAATGCTCCCCCTAGTGGTACAAAGGGAGGATTAACGCCCTCTAGTAGGTCGTATAGGGTGTTTAACGCTCCCTATAGGCAAGCCAGAGGGCGTTAGTGTGCAAACACTGCTTTAGGGCTCCTCAGATCTGCAAGAATTCACCCCAGAAACGGATAACAAAGGTTAAGAAATGCATAGAGAAAGGTTTGGGCCTCTACCTAGGACTGACAACACATCGAATGGTTGCCCAGATCTCTTGCAATGGTCCATGGAAAATCTGCTCCTCTTTGGCTCCAAAACGCTCTCACAGCTCTCAAATAGTGAAAATGGTGAATGTGAAAGCTGAAAATACCTCCTTATATTTATTTTTGGAGACATGATTTTTTTGAAATAATTAAAGAGGAAGTAGTCCATTCCCCATTATTTTTTTATCATGCATGAACCCATATGGATAGGAATTGCTGTTTTTTATCCTTTTTCCGCTTTTTGATGAAAATACCCTTAGGAATGAAAAGAAGTAAAGAACTACATGCAATTCTCAATGAGCGCTTTCTTTTATGGGATATTTTCTCGCTCTAAAAACTGAAAAATCCCCAAGTTTGTCATTGTTGGACTCGTTAAACACATACGATGATGGTTCGAGCAACTATTTTTCGCTCTTTTTCTAGCTCATTAGAGCATTCTTTTTAGGCGCTTTTTTCTCTCTCATAAAACTGAAAAAATACCGAGTTTTTTCTTTACGCTCATTAAAAATTTATAAAGATAACCCGAGCATTCTTTTAGGTACTTTTCTCGCTCGTTAAACTGAAAAATCCCGAGTTTTTGTCATCGAACTCGTTAAAAATCTACGGCAACAACTAGAGCACTTGCTTTTTTGGGACCATTTCTCGCTCTTAAATCGAAAAAATCCTCGAGTTCTTCCCCTTCTTCGGGCTCGTTAAATCTAGGAAGAAGGAATGAGCAACTTTTACCTCTTTTTCCCTGCTCAATAAACTGAAAAAGATACCTTGAGTTTTCTTCATTTGACTTGTTAAAATTTGATGAAGGTATTGAGTTTTTCGTTGTGTGACTCATTAAAAATTCACGACAAAAAATGAGTTTAGTCCGTCTCCTCGTACTCGTAACAAAATGAGGTCACATCTATTGAACATAGGTTTCTCTTTATCCGGACTCAATAGATTAACTCACGGAAAAGTAACCGATCGGAGTATACTATTAAACTTTTGTTGCACCTGGTTAAAAACTATGACAAAGGGACCATC
This sequence comes from Pinus tabuliformis, assembly GCA_031772625.1. Taxonomy (NCBI): domain Eukaryota; kingdom Viridiplantae; phylum Streptophyta; class Pinopsida; order Pinales; family Pinaceae; genus Pinus; species Pinus tabuliformis. Next base: position 428,383,113 of record CM062812.1, on the reverse strand, counting down.
TTGGAGTCATTCTTTACGATCTTTTCAGACTCTCTAAATATGAAAATACGATCGACTTGTCTTGTCTGGACTCATTAAATTACACAGATGAGGTATAGAGTCACTCTTTTTACGATCCTTTTTAGACTCTTAAAACATGAAAATATCGACGAGTTTACCTGTCTGGACTCATTAAACTAATCAGAAAGGGCATAGAGTCACTCTTTTTGTGGTCCTTTTTAGAATCTTAAAAAATGAAAAGATTGATGAGTTTAACCATCTGCAATAATTAAACTAATTAGACGGGGAAAGTGGAAAATACAACTGTATTCAGTATTAGAAAGTGTGGTTTGGCAGCGGTCATTCCCTTAAACATGGCACTCCCTCAGATAAACCTTCCTTGTGACGGCCTCTCAATATGAATCCTACCATCCTATGAGTTTAGCCTAAAAATACCCTGATGTTCTTGCATCTCTGTATCCTAACACTCTTTGGTGTTCATGAGTCTAGTGCTGCATGGTTAAAACCATTGCTGTGCCTTCTATTGTTCAAGGGTTAACCTTTTGTTTCCTCCATCAACCCATCAAGCATATCCTTTCATCATACCCTCTGTCGTTTAGACCCAATTCTCAAAGATTCCTCAAAAAACAAATCATTCTTATCCCGTTTCGTGTCAATTGATGTAGGACACATTATTGCCTACCTTTTGACAGGTATCTTCCTATCAACTTCAACACTCTATCTAGGAAGACAACCCAAAAACACATTCAGTGCCTTGGTACTTGCAGACATTAGTGGCAGGTCACCTTGTGTTGGATCAAGAGTTCTCATTATTAGCTTCTGGTTAAGCAATTCTATGGGTGTTTGATGAAAAAATAATTTTTTACGCTCGTTAGATTGTACTGTGCATCTTGGAGACCATCACCATTATTGGTGGCCTTCCTCGCGTCTGTTAATGGTCTCCATTATTGACTGGTAACCAGACGATTTTGTGCATGTTCGACATCAACGCATATATTCACATGTATTGATCTACGCTGTTCGATGAAGCGGAAATCAAGACCTTGAGTAGAGGCTTGCATCACTCAGTCTTGATTCCTCTCCCAAGTTGCGTATATTGTTTTTCGGAGACAACTCATCAGAATGATCCTATTATGACACCAGATCCGCATTGTGCTTATCGACAACCAGCATCGTCATATCTATTTTATGAGAAAATCACTCTAACATAGCTACTAAGCATGGGAATACCCGACTCAGGACATGATTTTAGTTGTTTCATATATATGTGTTGTATCAGGTTTCCCGTATCACCTGAAACCCCAATCCTCTCTCTCTTTTTGTCAAAGAAGGAAAATTATAGTTAAGTAAAGTATTTTAGCCATCGTTGCAGCCTCTGATCTCACACTTTAGGGGGCATTTGTTATACAACAAAATGACCTCCTCATCAACTCAGAGGAGAAAGACATGATGGCTGAAGCAATAGCCAAAATCACAAGCCTTGTTTCCACACTAACGTTGTCTATACACTGACACCATGCTTTATAAAGCTTCTCTGTAAGCCTAAGGGAGCATTAGTGACCCTAATAACTCTACTTGTTGGTTCGGGTATAACATTAGTGGATCCTAATGAGAATCTATAGGTCAAAAGAGCGAATTGACTCATAAATATCTCTATATTCCCTCCTAAATTTACTCAAAAAGCAAGGAAACATATAGAGTTCAACCTATTTAAGGGATTTCTAATCTTAATGAAGGAGACAAATGGGAAAGAGCTCAAAAGCATGGCAACATCATTTCTTTTACCTAAAGAAACTCATGGAGGAACTTTGCAACCCTAACTCGAATGCTACATAAGCAGAGCTAGGGCTATGGTGATAGAGGTCAGATCATTTGAAAGGATGGCTTACTTGATTGTCGAGCATAGTCTCAAATCTAAGCATAAGAAGCTGGTAAGATGGGAGAGAGAGAGAGAGGAGCTGGAGGGGTAAGGGAAGGCTGATGCAACGAATGGTTGTAATCACTCTTCCGACATTAATATAGAACTGTAGTTGTACTGTCTACTCCATGGTGTTGGTACTATCATTCATTTATTTGTTTGTCCAATACCTTTTAGCATGAGTAGCTTAGTTCTGTGGAACTAGATTTCTTTTATATATTCATGTATTAATTATCAAGGTTGTACGCTATGATTATGATTGTCTCTTCTATGTGCAGGACTTGATCTGGAGCCGGCTCAGGGGACTTCCACCTAGTTGCATTGTGGTCTCCAGCAAACCTACACGGAGGCTTGAGGTAATGAATATGTGTTGATTTGATAGTTAGTTATTGTTTATGGACATGCACGTATCTTTGTGACAGTTGTAGATAATCTTATAGTTTTCCAAGGGTCCTGGGAAGACCCTTGAGGGTATCTCCATTCTCCATACACTGTGCATTTTATCCTATAGCAGCTGGTGCCCTTCTTGTATTTTATTACCAAATGAAACTACAGGAGGAATCCCATCCATCTAAAATGTCATGCTTGTTGAAGCTTGGTTTGTGATTGAAGGTACTGCAAGGGCTGATGATCTGTGTGAATGATAGTCTCCTTACCAATCAAATAGTGCTTCCAATTCTTCACGCTTTGAACCAAGGCATACAATTCCTTGTCATATGTGGGATAGTTCACAACAACTTGGGAGAATGCCTCCAAATGGTAACATACAAGTTTCCTCTGTGTTTAGGGGAATTTTGAGGTCTAAAATGGGCCTGCTAAGGAAATTATAAAATAATAGTGGAAATAATAAAATAAGATTAGATTACATCATCAAATTTTAGAGGGAAAAAAAAAACTATTTTTTCAACTCGTATTTTCAACTTATCTCCCTATGGGTTTACTCAAATTTCGAGAAGAAACACTCATTGGATGACGAATTTGATTCCTAATCCAATGACTACCCATTTTGCATACTTTCGATGGACCCTGCTACACGTAAAATGAGAAATACTTGAAAAATGTGATTGCAATCATATTTTTTCATGTATTTCTCATTTTTCGTGTAGCAGGGTCCATCGAAAGTATGCAACATGGGTATTCCTTGGATGAGGAATTAAATTTTGCATCCAACACGTACTCTCGCTTGAAATCTGAGTAAAACCTTAGGGAGATAAGTTGAAAATATGAGTTGAAAAAGTACTTTTATTATTTTATTATTTTTTAATCTTTTTACTTTTTTACTCCAAAAATGGTGAATCATCCCCCATGGTTTAGATCATCATCTTGAATCCTATTGGTTCTTATAAAGCATATTTTGGTTGTAAATTTTTCTTAGGAGGCCCATTTAGGCCTCAAAATTCCCCTAATGTGCATCAACACTACTCCCATGGTGTACCCATTCACATTTGTCTCGATCTCAAAAGGTCGTTGGAGGTCAGGTAAGGCGAAAACTAGTGCAGTACTGATATTCTCTTTTAGTGTATCAAAGAATTTCTCCTACTTTCCTCCCCACTGAAAGGTTTGATTCATACTTGTCAATGCATGTAAGGGGGATACAATGAAAAAGAAGTTGGAGATGAACATTCTCCAGTATTGTAGTGCACCCAAAAATCTACGAACCTATGTAACATTAGTTGGTTTAGGCCACTTTACAATCACATCAATTTTAGAAGGATCTATTTTTAATTGTCCACCTCCGACAATGTGACCTAAGTAAACCAAAGAGGTATTAAAAAATTCACACTTAGACATTTTGACATACAATTTTTCTTTTAGCAAAACATCAAGCACCTTTCTAACATGACTCACATGATCTTCCCATGTCCTACTAAGAACAAGAAAGTCATCAAGATACACAAGTACAAAATCATCAATAAAAGGTATGAAAATATCATTCATCACCCTCATGAATGTGGCCAAAACATTGCATAGTCTGAATGGCATCACCAGCCATTTAAACAACCCCTGTTTTGTCTTGAATGCAGTCTTCCATACATCCTATTCTGCAATCCTGACTTGATGATAGCCACTACACAAGTCCAATTTTGTGAAATAGACAACATTTTTCAATTGATCTAACAAATCATCAATGCGAGGGAGAGGGTACCGATTCTTCACCGTTATTTTGTTGAGTGCTCTGTAGTCCACGCACATCATCCATGTTCCATCCTTCTTTGGCACCAACACAATACGTGAACCACATGGAGAAGAACTTGGCCTTATGACTCCTTGGTTCTGTTGATTTCTGGTAGCATCTGATATGGTCTAAGCCTCAAAATTTACAGGGAGGCTTGGACACATGTATTCCAAAATACCCATAAATCGTTTTGGAAATTCCACCCGGAGACAATTTTATTAAAATAATTATTTATTTTTAATGGGTGCCTAAGTCTAAAATTAGGAAATTAAAATAATTAAAGGGTATTAATCAAACTGTAGGTGAAACTTATAGGAGAAGATGAGGATCAAGCCAAAATGATTTGAGCCAGTGATTAGAATCTAATCTGGGCTGTTGATTACTCAATTGGAGTATTATAAGAAGGACTTCGATGGGCATTTGGAAAGCACATCAGTGAGAGATCAAGAGATCTAATTTCTTAGAGAGGGTAGCACAATAGTTGCTAGAGAATCAACTGAGGATATTCTTGCAGTGAGGAGTAGGGATAGTTGCAGTTGGATATTTTACAGATCTGGGAATACATCGCAGAGGAGGCAGTGAGAGATCTAGAAGAGGAAACGTAGGGGCCACACTGGGTAGAGTAGGCTGATGCAGAAGCTGTGTATATCTTGAGAGGAGATCCATATTTTGTTGGAGAAGTCGAGTTCTAGAGCCAGAAGCCAGGGTGTGAGATCGGGAGGGCAGAAGTCGAAGTCTCAGAGGCAATTCGATCTATAGAAAGAGTGACACAATCCCCAAAAGTTGTGATGTAGGGCCTACATCGCAACTGCACAAAGGCAGCAAGGGACTAGGCATTCTATGGTTGGATCAGTCAGGATCACCAGTGATAGTGTGAGGTATATCTCACTCATCTCTTTGTAAAACATATTCTCTGTATTAGATGTCCATCAAGGCATCCAAAGATAGTATTCAGAGAAACACTGCTTAATAATACAAACCCTCAACAATTGCACCGATTTTCCTGCATTGGGTTTTTTCGACGAAATTTGTCCAAAAATAAAAGTGTACTGTGTTGTGTATTTATTTCTTTCTCGGTTTCTTATTTCCGTATATAATTTTAAATTGGTGAAGGTTGTATTGAATTAGTTTCAATATTTTTTGTAGGAAGCAATAAATAATTTGTTCAGTTATATAAAAAATAGAAGAAACTTAATCAGTTGTTGCAATATAAATTTGGTTCTTCCAAATTTTCACATGGTACCAGAGCTGTAGGTGAAGCAAGAGAGCAGAGCTAGAATAGACTAGCATTGAAGAGAAGGAGGGTTTAAGTGCTACGCAGGCAGAAAATCAAATCCCCAGAAGGATTGCGTAGTCTAGGACAGGAGGGAATTTTTTTTGAGTAAGGTCTCTCTCTGAGTGAGTCAACGGAGAGGTAAGACTTCCAGATCAAAGTTTTCCAGTGTTAGAGGGAGCAACGCAGAAGATTCAACGAAGTGGAGGTTTTTGGTGAGACGCAATTTTCTACAACAGTTGTTGGGGAGGAAAAACGTCAGATGGAAGAAGAGAGACACTGTTGAGGGAATTATTCCTCAGAGTAATTCCAGCCAATAAATCTGAATTCTCTTTTGCTGAGCAGCAGTAGGGAGCAACAAATATACTAACTCTAGTAGGGAGTGTGTAGGCTAGCCCAGAAGAAATGAAGAGGAGGTCGTTCGAAATTTCACTTGCAGAGATGGCAACTCATGGGTTGCAAGATTAGGATCGATTGGAGAGTGCATCCAACTACGTGATCTAGAAGGCAAGGATCTCATTCCTTCTGGATGAGCATGATCTCGAAACCTATGTCAAAAGTGTGGTAGCTATACCTGCAGATCCAGATCCACTCAAGAAGTATAAGGTTGAAATGGCGAAGGTGAAACAGTTGATCCTCGATGGGTTGAGGGATCATGTAGTGTGTCACATTGTCGACAAGGATACGGCTTGGAAGATGTGGGAAGCATTGGCCGCGTTATACGAAGGATCTTCTAAACAATGAAATATGTACTTGGAGAAGAAGATGAGATCCACACAGATGCAGAAGGGGGAACACATTGATCTGTTCCTAATGAAGCTTCAGGAGATCCGAGACTCGTTGGAAGCTATGGGGTCAACAACTTAGCCTACCGAGATGGTGTGGCTGGCCCTGAATTCAATCTTATAAGAATGGAAAGTGTTTGTCCAGAGTATCCTAGGTAGATAAAGATTATCGAATTGGGAAGGAATGTGGTCCACTCTTTAGTAGGAAGAGATGAGGAGAGACTTAGTCAAGTGCAAACTTGACAACAACAACAGTAGTGGGACGAAGCCCAAGGAGGAGAAAGAGAATGAAACTCTTGCATCAAAGGGGCAATAGGAGTAGTGGAGGTGGAAGAAGGATGTCTCAAAGATCAAATGTTTCTAGTGTGGTGAATTTGGTCACTATGCTACACAATGTCCTCCCAAGAAGAAGGAAAAAGGATGAGAAACAAGATCCACAGGCTACAACTGCAAAGATCGAGGAAGAGGAGTTCGCCATGATTTCCCAGATACCTCCAGGGGAGAGGTGGGGTGATCTAGTAATGTAGTTTGAAAGAATTGCAGATGGGCAAGATCCTTGAGGAGTCCACCTCTTGGATCAATACCTTTCTACAGGAGCCCATATCACAAGTAGCACGATGGACTAGTGTCAGTTGTAGTGGCTAGGAGCACCAGAATTTGAGCAGTGCATAGCTAGTGTTGGCAGCAGTGTAGTTGGCATAGAGTAGAGTCAACAATAGTGCAGTGGCTTCATTGATAGTGCAGAGACTAGAAATAGTCAGAACTCTAGCAACAAATGCATCGTGCTGAACACATGTTCAGTATCTTGGATGCTTTTTCGTTGTTGTTTCAACAACAACAATAGGAGAGGGTTGTAGTGTAGATGCAACATTGGAAGTGGCAGGGTCAACAACAATACAGATGCAACATTTTCACAGTAGTTTGTAGGAAGTGATGTCAGAAATCAGCAGTGCAGAAGGGGATGTTACAGAGTCAGGGTGATGCTTCAATAGGTTGTATTACTAGAGCACATTCCTCGCTAAGAGGGAGTGTTGATTTCTGGTAGCATCAGATGTGCTCTATGCCTTAAAATTTACAGGGAGGTTTGGACACATGTATTCCACAATACCCATAAATCATTTTGGGAAATTCCACCCGGAGACAGTTTTATTAAAATAATTATTTTTAAGCCTAAGTCTAAACTTAGGAAATTAAAATAATTAAAGGGTATTAATCAAATTGTGAGTGAAACTTCTAGGAGAAGATGAGGATCAAGCCAAAATGATATGAGCCATTGATTAGAATCGGATCTGGGGCATTTATTACTCAACTGAAGGATTATAAGAAGGAATTCGATGGGAATTTTGAAAACACATCAGTGAGAGATCAAGAGATCGAATTTTTCAGAGAGGGCAACACAACAATTGCTAGAGAATCGATTGAGGCGATTTCTTCTAGTGAGGGGCAGGGATAGTTTCAGTTGAAGATTTTCCTAAACCGAGAATACATCGCATAGGAAGCAGAGAGAGATCTAGAAGAGGAAACATAGGGGCCACGCTGGGCAGCGTAAGCTGACGCAGAAGAGGTACAGAGCCTGAGAGGAGATCCGTATTTTTCTGGAGAAGTTGAGTTCTGGAGGAAAAAATCGGGGTGTGAGACTAGGAGGGCAGAAGTTAAATTCTCAGAGTAAAATCAATCTGAAGAAATAGTGACATGGTCCACAGAAGCTGTGACGTAGGGCCTACGCAGTGACTACGCAGAGGCAGCAAGGGACTGGCTATTTTGTGGTTGGATCAGTCAGGATCACTAGTGATAATGTGAGGTATATCTCACTCATCTCTCTGTCATAAATATTCTCTATATTGGATAGCCAAAAAGGCATCCAAATATTGTATTAAGAAAACTACTGCTTAATAATACAAACCCTCAAATGCTGCACCGATTTTCCCGCATTGGGTTTTTCCGAGGACATTTGTCCAAAAATAACAATGTATTGTGTTGTGTATTTATTTCTTGCTCAGTTTCTTGTTTCCGTATATAATTTTAAATTGGTGAAGGCTGTAGTGTATTAGTTTCAATATTTTCTATAGGAAGTAGTAAATAATTTGTTCAGTTATATAATAAATAGAAGAAACTTAATCAGTTGATGCAATAGAAATTTGGTTCTTCCAAATTTTCACAGGTTCAACATTTCATTTACCTTCTTCTTTATCTCCTCCATTTCAATGGCTGACAATGTATACATACCAATGTTGGGTAAAGGAGCATCCTGTTGCATGTGAATCTCATGTTGGATCTCACGCTTTGGAGGAAACCGATTTGGTTCCTGAAAAATCCCATTATAATTAGAAATAATTTCATACAATTCTTTTTAATGAGTGGGATCACAACCTTGGAAAACTTCATATGTCTCTGCATCTTTTTCTCTCACAAACATGGGCATGCACCCTTTGTTGGACTTGTTCAATCTCTTCATCTGACCTGCACTTACGAGACTAGCACTGATTTTGGCACGATGAGCTCTAATAGTGTATTCCACCTCATCTTTTGTGAGATGATACTTGTTTTCATGGTGAAATAAAACTACTTTCCTGTCATACAAATATGGACTCCCCAATACAATGCCACAAATATCCAAGGGTACAACATCAAGATCAACCTCATCTACTAGTTTGGATGAAATCACAAATCTAGCTCTACATTGTTTGGTTACATGTAATTTGGCTTTATCACACACCCAACCAAGAGGGTAGGGTTTCATATGAGGCTTGGTTTCTAACCCTAACTTCTTAACCAAGGATTCGGAAATCAAATTTGCTTGTGAGCCCGGATCAAACAATGTTTCCACTTTAGTATGTTTCATTACGAATCTAATGTGGAACAATTCAGTCCTCTTTCATTCATTAACAAGGGACTCATTTGAAGAACTTGTACTTCCATGTAATTCATAATTTTCATTAGCATGAAGAGAAAGAGTACATTGTATGCCCACTGTTGTGATCTGTATCTCTTCACCAGAATCAGATCCAAGGTCTTTTTGTACAGTTGCCACTATCTTTTTTTTATTCTTCCCATCAAATCTCTTTTGTTTCAACTCTGGATGCAACTTCCAACAGTGTTCATCATTGTGGCCTTCCTTCTTGTAAAGTGTGCAAGATGGCTTTACTCCTTCCTCCTTCTTGGTTGTAGTTGCCTTCTTGTCCTTTCTCTTTCCTTTTCCTTTGAACTTGCCATTATGAGGTTTGAAAGATGATTTCTTTGGTCACTGTTCTTTATCATTCTTTCCCTTGCTTTCAAGGTGAACGACCTTCACACTGGCCGCATCAATAGTAGTAGGATCAAATAAAAACACTGTTAATTTTAGATAACAATGGTATGTTCTATGCTTAAGAGCACTTTCACTTCAATTTTCTTATTAGCCCACTATCAATATCCAGTTTAGCAATCACATCAACATGATAGTAAAATGTAGATAGAATATAAACAATAATAGTAGAAGACAAGGGAAGACAAGAGGACACAAGATATGGCACCAACCAGGGACAAAGCCCAATGTGGGGAAACCCTTGATCAATTCTTCTTATAATTCTTCAAAAGTTCGACACAAAGAGAGAGTACAATATACAATATTCACTTCCCTAATCAAAGTGAAATCTGACCAGTCAAACAATAGTAATAGAAATTCCTAACCAAAAAGTCAGCACTGGTCAACAGGATATATTTTGACCTCCAAAACAACTTGGTCAAACTTGGTCAACTCGGCCTCCAACAACTAGTCAAATCAGCCCAAAAACAATCTGGAAATGTCTAGTCAAATATGGTAAACGAAAGTAAACGCCTCTAACAAACCCTTCTACAGTCAACATTGGTTAAAAAACCTCGATTTATGTGCCCAAAAATGCGGCCTACCCAAACATAGATCCCCCACAAAAAACCGCAGTCAAAACAGGTCAACTCTAGTCAAAACAACCCTCCTACAACTTCGATCAATGCAGTTGAAAACAACCCTCCTGCAACTTCAATCAACACTGATCAACGCAGGGAAAAAAAAATATTCTCTTCTTCACATGTGTGGAGAGATTCTTTTGAAATACATACCCAATCAACGAAGGAGAGAGAAGAATGAGTGTGAGTGAGATGCCAAAATGAGGAGGAGGCTACTTGTATTTATATGCAATGTTGAGGTGCAATTTGATGGCTGGCCGACCTTGACTATTTGTCCATAATCAAAATAAATTCATAATTCTATTTGTACATGTCAGAATGGGATGATATTTAGATCAATCCTACACCTCTCAGAGAGAGGGATCCAATAAAAATATCATCTGCCTCATATGAACTTCCCAAGGTGAAGTTTGGCCCAAATGTAACACTCCCTTTCAACTAGGGAAAACTTCACCTACCAAACTATTTGACAATTTGTACCATCCCTATCTCTACTATGCTCTTCTCTGCTCTACTGAACCATGAAGAAAGAAGAAATGATCGAGAATGTATCGTACCATTCTCCACTGACCCGAAGTCAGTCTCCAATAATAGAGAGTGTGTCATACCACTCTTAACTAACTCGAAGTCAGTTTCCATTGATCCCAGATCAATATCAACATCCTAACATAGGTAGTATGGTAGTGCACGATGCGTCCATCGGTAGTACTATGGTTCCTATCCTCATTTCCCTACTCATTGGCTAGATGAGAGGTACTTCCCATGAGTCCTGGACTACATGGGTAGGATGTGTTGTTAAAAGAAGGTGAACCACTCATATTTCTCTTACGCCATAGGAGAAGGTGAACCACTCATCCTATGCATATCTCAACATGGAGTATCATAGCGGAAGGTGAACCACTCACCCTGTACATTGTGCACCATTAGGGGAAGGTGAACCACTCACCCTATGGTCGCTCGTCACTCCAAGAAGTATCCCAATCCACCCCAGAGTTCCCAGAGCTCAACATCCATCTCATAAGGGACCCTCATAAGAGGGTCTCTCTAGAACTCCAAGTTGTTCACGAAATTTTAAGAATTTGACCTTCCCCATGGGCTTCATAAGAATATCGGTGACCTGATCATCAGTCCCAATGTATTGGAGCCTTATTTCTCCCCGTTGTATCATATCCCAGATAAAGTGGTACCTGGTATCAATATGCTTGGAGTGGTCATGAAACATGAGATTCTAAGAAAGATGAATCCCACTCTGGTTGTCACAATAGATCATGGTGGTATCCAACACATGTCCAAACAACTCACTAAAGAACTTCCTCAACCAAACAACGTCACAGGAGGCCATACTAGCAACAATGTATTCAACTCGAGTGGTGCTCAAGGCAACCAACTTCTGTTTCCTGCTCATCCATGATATCGTAGCAGAACCTAGAGAGAAGAAACATCTAGATGTGCTTTTATGATCCACCACACTGCCAGCCTAATATACATCAGAGTAACCATGGAGCCTCACATTCCCAACAGTGTATCTCAGTCCATAAGTGATTGTGCCCCGAAGATATCTGAAGGGATTCTTAGCAGTAATCCAATATATGTGACGAGGCTCGACCATAAATTGACTCAATGTATTCACTGCAAAACATATGTCTGGACAAGATTTCACCAAGAACATTAGGAACACCATGAGTTAATGATACTCAGAAGGATTTCCTAAATTGGGCCCAGCAACACTTCCACATAACTTCTTGAAGTTAAGGTCCATCAGAGTAGTCACGAACTTGCAGTCCACCATCCAAAACATTTAAAGTACCTTCACAATGTATTTTCCTTGAGAAAGGAAAATCTCACATGGATTTTTCCAGACCTCTAACCTTAGGAATTAATGCATCAGTCATAGGCTCTTCATCTCGAATTCGGAAGCTAAATCCCTCTTACATTGATGAATGAGAGGGTCTGCACATGTATTGAAGCCCCGAAAATCGGGTCGACAACAAGGGGGATACCCACCCGGTTCGGACCTTGGTTGGTAGCTCCTTATCTGTTTGGTATAGCGGGTCCGACTGGGGATAATGGGACCAGTTTCCCAATCTAAGGGTGTGTGTGTGTGTAGAGTTGGATGATGCTGATCTAAGAGTACTTAAAGCTAATTTAATTCAAACTTCTAAACTAACTCTATGCTATTGTAATCTAATGAGAAACAACACATCTAGTCTACGCTAACCTGGGGTGTATTTCTTCTATTATGCGATCTAAAGAGATTTCAAACAATAACTGGTAATAAAGATCATTCAACTATCATAAGAACAAAAATCAATTAAGATAAACCACTTTGCATAAAAAGTTAGGCAAAACAGTTGTGAACAACATATCGCATAATAAGTTATTCATATATTAAACATAAATACATGACTCCACCGTACATAAGTGCCAAATGATAACTCATACATTCATGCAGTAACATATAAACAACTGAAAACTGTATATCACTTTAAGAATATAAACAGAAACAGTCAAGAGATAAAAGTACCATTTATGACTGGTTCCACTCATAAGCTTCAAGCAACAATGATTTATCTCTCCTTGCTCTAACGTCTACTAAGAGTACAAAAGTGCAACATCAGTAGCAGATATCAAATGCAAATAAACCTTGATCCATCCATTCATCAAAACCCCCTCCGAGGGTGCAAAAGTGCATGTTCTGAGGACAAGTTTTTGGACAAATTTCTGGACCCTTCTCTAAATGCATGAGAAGGGTTTAAATACTGCTAACTAATTAACTTAATTACATCAATTTAGGATACGGTTTTAAATGACCGCCCTTTTGCTAAAGCAAAACTATTTCTAAAAATTGAATCTAATTCCTAACCATTTCTATATTTGCTCCTTAGTGCTGCAAGCATGCAACATTCGCCTAGGAAGAGTCGGCTGGTCGCTTTCTACTTTCGTTTGAGCTATGAGAATAGAAATAACAAGCGTTGGCACCACTTTCTGGTAAACTAGAAGATATTTTCGAGAATCTTCCTCTGGCTGGGTGTATTCACTGCGTGTATACTTGGTAATAACCCAAATTTCTTTCAAACTGATTCTGCTTTTGCTATTTCAGTTTCCGGCCTTGTGAATGACTGAATAAGTTAGGTATTTTGCTTTCTGAACAATTTTCTGCATCGAAAACTGCCTCTGTTCTTTGTTCCGGGCTTTTCTGGTGTGTTTTCCTTCTTTAGCGCCTTTTTCTTTTTGCTTTACCCAGCATAAGCTTCAGGATCTTTTGTAAACATGTTGCTTTTGTGCGCTTTTGACTCTGGGCGTTGGATGGCCTATTGACATCAGCATCTGTTGAGTGATACTCTGGAATCTGTGGTCCTGTTGCATGCAACATCCGTTTCTGAAGGGATCTCTTCTCTATTCTCCGAGCATTGACGCCTTCCCCTTTTCCTTAGATGTTTCCTGCACATTGCTTCATGTTATTTCCTGTCTTACTGTTTACGCAAAGGAAAAGAGTAATGATAATAAAGATTGACATGAAAGCTTTAAGCTCTTATGAATGCATAATCATGACACCCATAACTAACTGACTCTTCGAAAAACACAAAACTGTCCTTCTTGAATACTTTGGTGTACAATCATTAATTTCTTTTAAGGCGCGCGCCCAATTTTGGTTTACGGACAACTTCCTTGAATACTGCGCCGAGGAAAATTTGCGATGGGTGATTTATGCGACTCGCATCCCAGCATCACGGATCGCGTCGTCAAGATGTGTCATCGCAAAAATTCATGATCGCATTTATCGCAAATCGCATTTATCGCAGATCGCAGATCGCGCTTAGTCATTCAATCATTGTGTGCTGCTTACGCGATGTTGCGATATGCGACGTCGCATATCGGCCGTCGGAGATTTCTTAAGATTTTTCTTTTAAGAGCGCTTCATAATGTATGGGATGCGATGAATTTCACGTCGCTTCTTCGCAGTTTATTATGCTCATAAGAAAACATTTCATTCTCTTCTCGCGATGCGATACAGCTTTAAGGAGTTGAAATACAAAAATTTTCATAAATTGTTTTTTGGATTTTTTATTAAGGGTCCCCATTTGCTTGGTGTTATTGCTAATACCAAACAAAGAGGGGGGTTGTTGGTGGCCACAACAACATGTCAAAAAGAGATTGTCCAAATAGAGTACCAAGATGAGGGATCTATCATTATCAACCTTAAAGTAAAGGTTTAGATCAACTTCATTTGTTGTAAATCCCAACTTCATCAGATAGTTTTCGATCCTCTCACACCAAGCCCTAGGTGCTTCCTTCAACCCATAAAGGGATTTCTTCAACCTGAATACATATGTTTGACGATATTGAACTTTGAACCCCTTAGTTTGTTCTATATAGAATTCCTCCTTAAGTGAACAATGCAAGAAGGCAACCTTGACACCCATCTAGTGTAGATTCCATCCTTGCGAGGCAAAATGGGCTATAATCGAACGAATGGTGTTGTAGTGGGCAACTGGTGCAAATATTTCATCATAATCTACACTTTCCTTTTGAGAGAAGCCTTGAGAAACAAATCTGGTCTTGACATTTTTAGCACTTCCATCAGCTCCATGCTTGATCTTGTAGAGCCATTTCGAGGTGACAACGGATTTGTCCTTGGGTCTAGGGACCACATCCCATACATCATTCTTCATAATTGACTCACACTCTTCGTTCATTGCATCCTTCCAAACTTGGTGCTTTTCAGCTTCTTCAAATGTGCAAGGCTCAGATTGAACAATGGTGCTCATTGCAGTTAAGTACCCTTGGTACCTATTCATCTTCTTACTTTCACAAAATGTCCCCCTAGGTGCAACATGTCTCTCGGAATCTTCGAGAGTCTCCCTAAGCCATGAGGGTATCCTTTTTTAGGAGGAGGTCACATGAGGTGGTGGATCAATGGGATCCATTGGTCCTTCGTCATCGAGCATTGTCTCATCCTGCGGTTCTCCTTGCTTTCCTGAATCTGCTTCTTTGTCCTTCCTTGGAAGAGGAAGGTTACTAATCTTCCTAAGGGAAAAATCCTCATCGAAGGTGACATCATGACTTATCTCCACTTCTATTTGATAAGGCACATAGATTATATATGCCTTATAAGTTTCATTATAGCCCACAAATGTTCCTTTCTTCCCAGAAGCATCCAATTTACTTCTCTTTTCTTTCGGCACATGAAAATATACAGGACTACCAAAAATTATAAAGTGAGAAACATCAGGTTTCTTACCGCTGAAAACTTCTTCGGGAGTTTTGGAGTCCAACGCTTGATGAGGGCATCGATTTTGAACATACACGACAATGTTTGTAGCTTCGGGCCATAAGAACTTTGGAAGGCTTTGATCATGAAGCATGACACAAGTGGCTTCTATGACAGAACAATTGTTCCTTTCAGCAACACCATTTTTCTTAGGAGTATATGCAGTAGCAGTCTCCCTCTTAATGCCAATTTCTCTACAATAATTATTTAACTCCGATTCATATTCGGTTCCATTATCGGTACTCAATATTTTGATCTTCTTCCCGGTTTGATTTTCGACCAAATATTTGAAATAATGAATCCATGAGAATACTTGGTCCTTCTTCTTCAAGAAATATATCCAAGTCTTAAGAGAGAAATCATCCATAAAGATATCATAATACAAATATCCTCCCAATGAGTTCACGGGCATCATACTAGATATATCAGAATGAACTAATTGCAATATGTCGGTAGTCTTTCTATCACTTGAGGGGAATGGTCCCCTTGTATGCTTTCCTTTGGCACACCCCTGAAAAACAACTTCATGTTCTACTTTAAATTCAGGCATACCTGTCCCCATCTTCCTCACATCGGATAGAGCCTTATAATGTAGATGAGAAAACCTTTGGTGCTATATTTCGGATTGAAGTGATGTGTCGCAAGACATAGCTACCAATGGGATTCCTCCAACTTGATATAGGCTATCAACCCTGAATCCAAGTGTAAATTCATATTTTAAATTTTTATTCCACACACGTACCTTTCCATCGATGAATGCCACCTTGAATACTTTGTCCTCCATTGCTGAGATAAATACCAGGTTCTTCTTTGGATCAAGTACATATAGTACTTCTTGTAGATGAATGGTGCTACCTTGATTCAATTGAAGAGTAACACTCCCAACTCCCTTCACATCATAGGTGGCATTGTCTCCAAGGAAAATTTCCAAATTTGTATCCTTTTCAATCAGATTTGAAAGAGCTTCCTTATACCTAGTGAAGTGCCTTGAGGCACCACTATCAATCAACCAATTTCCCAAAGTGTCTAGAGGAGATGCAATGGAGAGGGAAGACATAATACAAAATTCTCTTTTCTTGTTATTAACAACATCAGATTCATCATACCTCGTGTTTCTCGATCTCTTGGGAGGGTGACCATTTCCTTGATGAGGAGTGAGAACATTCCTTTTTCCTCGACTGTTGAATACGCCATTCCTTTGATTTTTGTTGCCCCTGAAATTGTGTTGTTGTGGTTGTAATCATCATGAGGTGTATCCCTTCTATTAGGAAACTCCCTAGCATAGTGGTCAAACTTGTTGCAAATGAAGCATCTTCCATTCCTTCCATTTTTGAAACCCGACCTTCCTTGACATTGCTTCTTTGAACCTGCATTGTTCTTATTTTTAGCATGAGAAGAGAATGTAGTAGGATCATTACTATTTGAACACATATCTAGTTCCATCATCCTCGTTTCTTCTTGAGAACATCTAGTCAACAATTATTCAAAACCTGGAATCTTATCGTTGTTAAGAATAATGGTGTTGAACACGTGCCATTCAAGAGGGAATCCTCCAAGGGCAATGATATTAAGCTCCCTATCAGAAATAGCTTCTCCAATCGAAAGAAGATCATTTTTTATCTCAGTAATAATCATGAAATAGGATTGAATGTCTTCTCATTTTCCCTTCTTTATATCCTTCAACTTGTTCTCGAGGAAAAGAACTTGGTTTGCATTGTTGGATTTGAACATGCCAACCAACCTGTCATATATCTCCTTTGATGTGTTCAAATCCGAGATGTAACCAACTAAATGCTTATGAATAGAATCCCTGATGATCTTCTCGGCTTTAAATTCACCTTTCTTGTACTTTGTCTTAGCAGCAATCGATGCATTTGAAGGAGGTTCCAAAATCTTTCCCTTCACATAATCCATAACATCTTGCTCTTCTAAAATCAAATCAAGAGACATCTTCCAAGCAGGATAATTAGACTTATCATGAAGCTTGTCATCAAACTTGAAGTTGGATGTGGAGGCCATTGAGTCTTGTCCTTGATCAAAGGATCTCAGTGATTGCTCTTTTCACTCTTGCTTGGGATTTGTCTTCACCTCAGCTCTGATTCCATGTTAATTTTAGATAACAATGGTATGTTCTATGCTTAAGAGCAATTTCACTTCAATTTTCTTATTAGACCAATATCAATATCCAGTTTAGAAATCAAATCAACATGATAGTAAAATGAAGATAAAACATAAACAATAACAATAGAAGACAAGCCAAGGTAAGAGGACACAAGCTATGGCACCAGCTAGGGACAAACCCCAATGTGGAGAAACCCTTGATCAATTCTTCTTATAATTCTTCAAAAGTTCAGTAGAGGGAGAGAGAGAGAGAGAGAGAGAGAGAGAGAGTACAATATACAATATTCACTTGACTAATCAAAGTGAAATTTGACCAGTCAAACAATAGTAACAAAAATCCCTAACTAGAAAGTCAACGCTGGTCAATAGGATAGATTTTGACCTCCAAAACAGCTCGGTCAAACTTGGTCAACTTGGCCTCCAACATCTAGTCAAATCAGTCCAAAAATAGTTCGAAAAATTCCAATCAAATATGGTCAATGAAATTCAACACTGCAACAAACCATTCTGCAACGAATGTTGGTCAAACAGTGGTCAAACAACCTTGATTTCTGTGCCCAAAAATGAGACCTACCCATACAGATATCCCCACACAAAACCATAGTCAAAACATGTCAATGCTAGTCAAAACAACCCTCCTGCAACTTTGATCAACATTGGTCAATGCCGGGACAAAAAAACCCTTCTCTTCTTCGCACGTGTGGAGAGTTGCCTCTGATATTCATACCCAATCAATGAAGGAGAGAGAAGAATGAGGGTAAGTGAGATGCAAAAATGAGGAGGAGGTTCCTTGTATTTATATTCAACGTTGAGGTGCAAGTTTGATGGCTAGCCGACCTTGATAATTTGTCCATAACCAAAATAAATTTATAATTCCATTTGTACATGTCAGAATGGGATGATCTCTAGATCAATCCTACACCTCTCAGAGAGAGGAATCCAATAAAAATATCAGTTGCCTCATATGAGTTGTCCAAGGTGAAGTTTGGCCCTAGTTGCCAAATTTAACAAACATAGAATGCCTGATGTAACTATGTAAAACACCAATATACTTTGTTATAGTTTCTGGTGAATCAAGTGAAATACCCAAATTCAAAGCTTGTTTTCTAAACTCTTCTGTGAAGATTTGTACATTTTTACCCTTTCCTTGTCTCAAATACTGCCATTCCATTAAAGCCTTTTGTCGATAACCCAAAGGATAAAACTAGTATTTTAATGCAGAAACAAAATTGGACCAAGAAGAAAGGAGATTACCCAAGTTTTTTCTACCTTTCTGCAACTTTCTCTTCCACCAGACGAGAGTGGTTCCACTCAACAAAAGGTATGCTAATTGGATCTTGGCCTCATCCTCCTTGATCTGCTAAATATGAAAATAAACCTCGAACTGTTTAATTTCTATGCACTCCATTCTCCATTATATGCGGGTAAATCAAACTTTACATCTAGCTTAAAAAATGGCTTCTTAGATGTATTCCTATGATGCTTGTTAGAGAAATGAGAAGAAGAAGAAGAAGAAATGTCACTAGAGGATGGAGATGGAAGTTTAGGAGGCTCTAATCTTCCACCTTCATAATTTACTGAGGCATGATCATCTGATTCTTTCTTCTCAGGCTTTATTATCTTCTCATATTCTACAAACAACTTTTCAACTTTCTCTGCCATGGTGAAGAAGATTTTGTGATAATTTTTCTCTTCGTCCATTTGAGCTTCCTCATCTACCATGTTTCGTCTTCGTGCTGCGCGCCCCATTTTGGGATCAAAGGATTTTAGTTTTCCTTCTCCTCTTTGGAGCTCGTTATTGGTTAGCATTCACTCATGTAACTCGCATCAAGAAGTACTGCTCTGATACCAAACTTGATCCAAATCTTTTCCTTCAAGGATGCATACATACTTGCATATAAAAGACCATGTAACCAAATATCATATACACATGAAAGGAAGTAGAAATCAAAAGCAACCATGAGATCAAAGGCACAAAACGATTTGATTATGGAGTTCACCCAGTGTGGGCTACGCCTTCGGGCCCTGGTCAATGTGGGGAGGCCTCTTTCATTAAATGGAAGCATAAATAAATTTCAATCAAATTACATAAATGATTCTTATACCTCCATTTTCTGACATGGAATGAAAATGAAAAGTTCAACTATAGAAACAAACATCACCATTGGATTCATGGCTCGAAATTGTGTCAAATGACTAAAACTTGACCTTGTTCTGAGCAAGTGACCTCTGGATCTCTAGGGAATATTTAGATTCCCTCAAGATTCCATGCAAAAATATTCTTCCAAGATTCCATAGGAATATTTCTTGAAATACCTGCCTGCCTCGGTGCGGTTCTCGCCTGGGCCGCTCACGGTTCCACTTGCAACAATGCCTCTTAATTCTGTTGTGGGTCCACCTCCTCCTCCCCATCGAATGCATGTTTATGTGTTATATAAAATAGCGTGGGCAGATTTACCAATGGAGGGTGAACGACCTGTTGGTTGGTGACATTGAAAATAATCGTTGTTGGTTGGGAGGTCTCGGGTTCCAAACCACGGGACTCCTATTTTAGTTCCTCCGCTGTTAAAACTTGGTGCAGGTTTATTTTTTGTTAAGTGACATTTCATTTTATGGTTCGAAATTTTCAAAATTGGGGCCACCCATTGGTGGGCCAACCCACTTGGGCCGGGCAAGTTTGAATCGCTCCAGCCTCCATACATATCGTTTGTTGTGTTGAAAGGTGAGTTGGGTGGGTCCACCGGTGGGTGGCCTGCCCACCTTGTAATATTAACATATGCCATTAGGGGGTGGCGGGTGTGATGGCTCGCCACCCTATTTTTATATATATATATATATATATATATATATATATATATTTTTAATTTTTACGTAATAATAGTTAAAAACTCGGTGGCAATTTTTAAGGGTTACTAGACAAATCAAAGAGGCAACAAATTCACCCGTTCCGACCACCAACATCCGTGCATCAACCCTTTGTCGAATTGTTTCCTCGTTAGTGACTACCACTGGGCGTAGTTTGATGAGAACGTTGACTGGCCATAAATTTCACATACGAATTAAGATTGAGGTGCCATTCGCACTGTTGGAAAGCTTGCATCGAGATATTCGATCTTACCCTAGTTCCACTTCAATCCAATGACTTTGATTTTTGAGTTTTTTCAAGGCCACTTCTATTTATGGAGCCACCTCGATCAAGGAGTTATATAACGATGGTGTTAACTTAAAAAACTCAAAGGATCTGTTGGTATGGAGTTGGGACACCTCTTATGGTAAGGTGAAAGTAAACATTTCTTATGAAGCCATTTCCCACTCAATTGTGGTTGGAGAATTTAGCTGGTGGGATAAATTTATTGGAAATAAAATATCCCTAGCAAGTTAAAATGTTTCACCTGGTTAACCTTGCAAAAAAAAATTTTAACATGGGAAAATCTATAGAAAATAGGTTTATTTGGGCCAAATATATGTTGCTTCTGTAGGTTACAGGAAGAAACAATTGATCATATTGCTATAACATTACCAAGAAAATTTGGCAAACAATTCTATCGGTTTTGGGTATTGGAGAGAACTTTGATAAGATCTCCTTTGAGGATACCCTTCATCATTGGATCAAGAAGTACAAAAATCTGTTTTCTCTACCAATTTATTGCTTGGGGATTCTGGTTATTAGAAACAAGGTCACTTTCAAAACTAAACATTTGTATTCTTCAACAATCTTCTAAGGTTGTGTCTCATTTTAGGTAATATAACTTGAAAAAAATAGAAAAAATCAGAGAAGGATTATTCTCCCTAACATTTCTCATTAGCTTCTTGTAGGGTCTTTTGATGGAGTTGCACAAGGAAATAAATGCTGGGGGGGAATGATTAGAATGCCAAGGAACAAGTCTGTGAAATTTAGAATCAACATAGGAAAAGGAACAAATATAAAACTTGAACTAATTGCTTGCTTGAATCTTATGCTTCTTGCTTTGTTGAAAATTGTTAAATGCCTTCAAATCTCTGGAGATTCCAAATTCCTAATTGACTAGTTGATAGGTAACGCCCAACTAGAAGTACTAAATATTTCCTATTGGAAAAGTAGAATTGTGGAGATAAGGAATCACTTCTAGGAAATCATCTTTCAACACATCTACATGGAGCTAAATTTAACAACAATTTTTTTATTATCAAAAAGAGCTCTTTCTTTGGACGCATGTTACATATATTATGAATAACATGTTGGATCCTTGGTCCAAAGTGCACATTCAGTGCCTATATGCTAGTTTGGAATTTTTGTTTCTTTCCAATAAATTTTGAATTAATTTTTAGTTTTTTTTTTTTATCATTGTCAGGAGATCCAAAAGGCTGTGTTATTTCTCCCCGCAATGTTGGTTTCCTCACCTTGATCTTCTTAGTTAGCTTTGTGGTATCATATATATCAGTGATACTTCTGGGACTTTCATAAGCTTTTTATCAATTTTTTTCTCCTTTTATGAATGATGTTTTCCCTTTTGGAAACCTTCTGTAATGAACTGTGCTTTATAATTTCTATACATGTATGTGCTTTTTTCGATTCCAGGTGAATAACATAAAAGTTCCCTTTTTCTCAAAAAATAAAAAAGAAATGCAGTGTTGCATCAAGGCATTGTAGTTCTTGCTTTCTTAAGTTAGTTCATGTTTTCCTAGATTAGTCAATGACTTGAGAAACAAGCTTATTGTTGGGTTGGGTAAAAAACTAGGAGTGTCCATCTCTTTCTCTCTCTCACAAGTGGAAAAGGCCTTAATGCATGCAAATTCCATCAAACAAGACTTACTCGAGCATTTTTAGATGAAAGTTTTTTATTCATGGGGTCAACATCACTTCTAAAAATTACGTCACACACGTAGACAACAATGATTAGAAATTTATAATTTTCAATATTTGTATGAAGGTTACTATCTGTTGCCCTCTCTTGAAGCCTTGACGCTGAGAATATTTATCCAATCTAGAGTACCAGGTCCAAGATGCCTATTTTAGACCATACAAAGCTTTCTTCTTTTTTTTGGTCAAGTAAGAGTGGTGCCTTCAATTAACCTCAAAAATAAGATTACATATGCTACAACGTCTTTACAAGTGTAAAGACCAGCAAAAGATAGACCCGTTGATGAAAACAAGCAACAGGGTCAACAATACCCCAAACATCACACATAAAACAAAAAAAGAATACTCTTCCTTCTAATCTCGACTTATCGCACCTCGCATTAACTGTAAGCCGCCAACACCTGAAACTGCGAAATGCGAGAGTCCATCGCAACCTCGCAAACCTTGGCACATCTCGGTTTATCGTACATTTCAAGTTATCACACATCGCAATGACTGCACGCTGCCAACCCTTGAAACTGCGAAATGTGGGAGTAAACCTCCGCCATTCGATCAAACTATTGATCAGACGGTCCATAGTCCATCGCATCCCCGCAAACCTTGGCACATCACAATATCGCAAAACTAAGTTTATCATTGGCCATACACTTTTACCGAAAGATAAAATGCGATTGAATCTCCGTCGTCGATCTAGTTTTTGATCTGATGGTTGACGCAACATCGCTTCAGGTACTTGCGCGCCCATTAATTGATTTTTGGACCCGATAAAGAAAAGGAACCTATGATCTACAAAAAAGTGGGTCCGCTCTTCGACTTAACTACCCCCCATCTTAAAACCCGATATCCATTCAATGACGGGGAACTTAGATCCATCGGTCTGCGGCTATTCAAACTAGTGCGCGAGTTACAAGTGGCTGAACCCCCGTAATGGAATATGACGTCAGCGCATGGAAAAAGGATCGATGGTTAGGAATTACTGCGACACTTCATGTTGGAGAGGTAAATCCCCTCTTCGGATAGAGGCGATCCCTACTAGCCCAGAATGGGTCTAGCAACAATCAATCAATGCTACTGTGCAAGTTCCTAATTGCAAATAAAAGGGAGGCAATGAACACCTACTTGGATTCCAACGCTATTATTTGATGAAGAGATGCCGCTCTCGCTCCTTCGCTCTGGCCGGTCATGATCCTCCACGATCTCCGTGAATAGATACCTGCACACACGAAGAGAAAGGCAAACACAAGCGTGAAATCTAATAAAAGCAATTATACATCAGTCAGAAAGGATGTAATTCACATTAACCATTACAAAGACAAATGAGAATGGAACCATAACAGTAGTCATCTATTATTAATCAATAACAGAGAAAGGTACAACCAAAGTTCTGACGCTGAGTCCTTCTCTAGAGGGTCCAGCCAACAAGTCTCTTAAGCATTCACCCTTGGAGGTAGATTCTCCCAAAACAAAGCTCTCTCTCACACAAGCAATACTCACAACCTTCCTTAAGCTTCCTCTAGCAAATCCACACTTATCACACCAACTACCTACTAGCACCTGCAGTCTAAGCACTACGAATTCCACACTATCCAAACTATCAAAACTATCCAAAAACTAGTTGCTCATGGCAATGGTGGAGGCTTAAATAGGAGAAAGAGTCTCCATGAATGGTGGGAGGATGAGCTTATCCTCAAGGAAGGTGGTTTCAAATGACGAACAGACATGCCATAGGAGGGAGGGCGATACTCACAAGGCCAACAACCAAGTCTGGAATCATCTGGAAGGTTGGCTGTTGGAACAAATTCGCCCAAACTGGATCAGCGCGGGTGTATAACTGAACTGTAGCGCTGACAGCGCATCATAATAATGGAGTAGGCTGTGTCAGCGCGGCTTAATACTTTCATAGGATGCGCTGGCTCATGAAATTCGACCAGCGCGGAAAACCCATGTGCTTCCGCGCTGGCAGCGCATCAGTTACATTATCAACCGCCAGTCAGCTCGGTTATTTTAATAACAGTTGCGCTGATGAAATAAACTTTGGCAAAGTGGGTCATTTGGCCAGTTTAAAGAGCATGAGCATGGTGCATTTGATTTCATGACACAGTAGGGAGACTGACAGGGAGACAGTGACAAATTACTGCGTAACACTTCAGTCCAACTCAACAACTTCCATCCGCTCCTACTCCCGCTAAACGTTTCCACCAAATATGTTTGTTGATCCGTCATGATCAAACGATTCCTGTGCATCATTCTCTTCACTTTGAGTTTCTGTTGTTCCTTACTCTCCTGCTGAAAATTTGGGTCTGGTCTAAGTCTTAACGTCCGATCACTTTTAAAACTTGATATCCATACGATCAAGCCCCTGTTGATCTGACCTTCATCAGAGATATCGGATCGGAAACTATGCTACCTTTACCTGCTTTACGGAGCCAATAAAGATTATAAACCGCTAATATATAAATTTTTGTGTTCGCTTGTAGACTTAACCTTCGGTCATTTTTCAACCCGATAGCCATTCGATAACGAAGGCCATCAAAATATATGGTCAACGACCTTTCTACTAGCCCACTATTTACCATGTACTCCTCCCCTATAGCTTGCTTTTCCTTAAGCATTCTTTGTGGGATCAACGGTTAGGATTGACTCCTACTTCTGCTCTCTCCTGCTTCCACTGGTTTTCCTTCTGCTCATTTCTCATGATCTAGAAGTGCTCCATGTCTTTGGTTACCCATCTTTGACAATCATCACGCAATTTACCCGAGGTTTTTGAATCCCAAGTGTACCTGTTGTAGCTTTCCTTGCTAAGCACTCCTTCATTCACTAGATGATCAACTAGCATATTGGCTTTTATTCGCACATGAACAAAACTGACAGTTCTCAAGCTTTTCAAGTGGGAAGAAATACGTTGAAAAGACCTGCGATAGCCTCCAATTTTTTGAAACTTTTCCTGGTGCCATTCCATTACATATCTTCTTGGTCACATTGATGACCAATTCAGAGTCTGCTTCAATGATGGCATTGTATAAATTTGACTCAATCAGGATTTCCAGGCACTGTTCTAAGGCCATGAGCTCCCCCATGTTATTAGTGGTAGTCCCCAAATGACTATAAAAGATTTCCTTTATGCACCCCTACTCATTTCTTATAACCCCACCAAATCCAACCATCCCAGGGTTGCCCTTAGAGGCTCCGTCTATATTGATTTTCAAAAAATCATGAGGAGGAGGCTGCCATATGTCTTTACCAGCAATTGTTTGTCTCACACCTTTGTTTATGCCCTGGGGAGATAGCACATGGAGATCCAACTACAATAGTATGCAAGCATCCTGGGGCAAACGAGGGTTCTCAGGAAGTTTCCACAAAAGGGCTCCAACTGTGTCTTTGAGCTGTCGTAATATTTGTGTAATGATGTACTAGGTCGAGCTAGTTTTGTTCTTGAAAATCGTGCCATTGCATTCTTTCCATACATCCTAGATAATAAAGTCTGGAACCAGAGTCCAAGCTTTATTTATGATTCCATTGCCTGAGAAGTTTTAACTCCAATTCTTCAAAGTGTTGGTGATGCTGAGTCTGTCCCTCTCAGTTTGCTTGAAGACTGAGGCCACCCAATCCCACATGGTAGAGGTGAATGGGCTAAGGTTGAGTAAGTGTTCCGTTGAATCCTCTTGTAAGCCACATAGGTGGCATTTGGATGGGCCAACAAAACCCCTTTTTAGCAGATTCTCCCAAGTTAGAATTTTCTTGTATTGAACCAACCACATAACAACTTTATTTTCATCCAATGCGGGTTCTGCCAAAGGTTCTTCCATACTTGATCAGAGTTTTGATAATCAAACCCTAAGGCCATTCATTTAGCTTCTTTGAGGTTAAAGTTGCCTTCGGTGTTTCTTCCTCATCTTAGTTGGTTAGATAAGGATGACACCAAAATCTTCCTCTGTTCCAAGTCCAGAGCAAGAGAAACTTCTTGGGCCTTCAAAGGGCTCTCTTCACTATAACTAAAATCCTTCCATATTCTCCATTTACCATTGTTCCTTACTTGCTCCCAGAAGTCACTTACCATAAGTAAACCTTTGTTTTTAGTGTCATTCTTGAGATCGGTTAATTCTTCCTTGAACAAATTTGGTTCCTGCTGCCAGTTATCCTCCCAAAACCATGCTAAGTTCCTGTAGGTTTTAAACCTGTACAGAAATTACCTGCATACGAATTCTAAAACATAGAAAATAAACAATGCGATAGCATAACACATACAAAACATATACACAGAGATTTTCCCCTAGATCCCAAAACTAGGACTACCAGCTTGATTTCTCATTATGTTCCTTTCAATGTTACAATACATATTTATACATGCCAAAGCATCCAATACCATGGACCGAAAACCATCGTGTCTGAAACCATGGACCAAAAACCATCGCGTCCAAAACCATGTGCGAAAAACATGCACAAAACCATAGGTAGGTCCACCCAACCTAATATAGGGTCCAAAAAGAAAATTTTTCAGGGTGTTGCCCCGGACCCCATAGAGTGGCATTACCTGCACCCCTCAAACCCCCCGTAACTCCCCTCGCTACGCAATCGGCGCAACGAAGGGGGGGCTCCGCCCCCCTTCTAACCTCCCGGTTAACTACGTGGCCTAGTCGTGGAAAGAATATAACACAACCCAACATTCTCCCACTTGTTGTTTTCTTTCCATAAGGGGCCACAAGAGAGCTTAGTCATTTATCAAGCCTTGCAATGCCCATTGTTTCTCTACACCAAGAGAACTTCTCAGAGCTCACAGATCTTGTCAATGCATCTGTAGTATTCTTCAAAGTGTCCACCTTTACCAGCAACACCTTTTTGTCTTCTATCTTATCCCTCACAAAGTGATACTGAACATAAATGTGCTTTGTCTTCAAATGATATGTAGGGTTCTTTGCCAAGAAGTGGCTGTCACACTCTATCTTATAGTTCCTGTACTAACCCCATACTTGAACACAATCTCTGCAACCAAACTGCTTCCTTGCTTGCATGAGTGGCTACCATGTATTCTACCTCTATAGTTTATAGTGCCACTACATATTGTATCCAACTGACTGCACCTCCAAATAGGTTAAACGCATACCCACTTGTAGATCTTCTCTGATCCAGATCTCTAGCCTAGTTTGCATCAACAAAGCCACGAATATCCAACACTCTGTCCAATCCTAGTCTTCCTTGGTAGCACAAACCATAATCACCAGTGCCACGCAAATACCTGAAAACCCGCTTCACTGTTGTCCAATGCTCCTTCCATGGTTTTGACATAAACATGCTCAATACTCCCACTGCATGTTCAATGTCTGGTCTAGTACAGACCATTGCATACATCAGGCTACCGACTGCACTTGCATATGGAACACGGGACATGTCCTCTTCCTCTTCTTGTGTCTTGGTACTTTGTTCAGCAGATAACTTTACACCTACAGGAATAGGAACCTTCACCGGTTTACTATCCTGCATATTAAACCTCTGCAATATTGCCTCGAAATACTTCCTCTAGTTTAACCAGAGCTTCCTCTTTGTCTGATCTCTTTTAATTTCCATGCCCAAAATATAGTTTGCAGCACCAAGATCTTTCATGTCGAATTTGGAGGACAAATGGGTCTTCAAATCCTGGATAAATTTTTTGTCATTTCCAACCAGCAACATATCATCCACATACAAGACCAGATAAATAACACAGCCACTAATTAATTTAAAATACACATAGTGATCTGCTTTGCTTCTAGTGAAGCCAAGTCCCCATATAAATGTATCAAATTTCTAATACCACATCCTTGGTGAAAGTTTTAACCCATACAAAGACTTATTTAACTTGCATACCAATTATTTCTTACCCTTCACCGCAAAGCCTTCAGGTTGCTTCATGTAGATCTCTTCTTCCAGATCCCCATGAAGAAATGCTATATTCACATCCATCTGTTCTACCTCAAAATCAAAAGCAGCAACAACAGATAAAAGTAATCTAATAGATGCTACCTTGACAACGAGAGAAAAAATATCACCAAAATCAATTCCCGACACCTGGGAATAACCTTTTGCTACCAACCGAGCTTTGTATTTCTCCACCTTTCCTTCTACATTTGTCTTCTTCTTGAATACCCATTTGCTGCCAATGGGTTTCCTTCTAGCTGGCAACTCCACCAGATCCCAAGCCTCATTTTTGTGCAAAGATGCCATTTCATCAACCATGGCCTCTTTCCAGAGTTTTCCATCCTCTTAATCTAATGCTTCCTTCACAGTTCTGGGATCATCATCAGTAATAGATAAAGAAAAATTTGAACAAAAAGCAGATGGATTATACCTTTCTGGTTGCCTTCTTTCTCGAACTGATCTTCTCACGCCCAGAGTTTGTGGCTCTTCATCTTTTGATTCCTCCTCTGTTGTAGAGTCTGATTCTTCCTCCTTATCTCAAACTCTATCTTCTCAGGTTCCTTTGGTTGGACTTCATGTTTAATAACATCTTTCACCTCTTTGAACACCACATCTCGACTGTACATAACCTTCCTTGTTACTAGGTTCCAAAGCTTATAACCCTTTAAACCATCCTTATACCCAATAAAGATGCACTTTTCAAATTTACAATCCATTTTGGTTCATTTCTCGTTTGGAACATGTACGTATGCATCACATCCAGACACCCTCAGATGTGAAAGAGAGGGTTTTTCACCAGTCCATACCTTTTGTGGAGCCTTATTCTCCAACGCTGATGAAGGTGATCTATTGACCAGGTAACATGCTGTCTCCACCGCCTCTGCTCAGAATTCCTGTCCTAACTCAGCACCACTGAGCATGCTTCTTGCCCTTTCCATCAATGTCTTGTTCATTCTTTTTGCAACTCCATTTTGCTGAGGTGTATATGGAGTAGTCTTCTACCGTGCTATACCACACTTCTTACAGAATTCTTCAAATTCCTTACTACAAAACTCTCCACTGTTATCTGTCCTCAACACCTTTATCTTCTTCTCTATCTATTTTTCCACCAGAGCCTTAAATTCTTTAAACCTGTCAAATACTTCAGATTTCTTCTTAAGGAAATATATCCATGTATTCCTTGAGAAGTCATCTATAAATGATACATAGTACACAGACTTACCCAATGATGGAACCTTCACAAGTCCAAACACATCACTATGCACAAGCTCTAATATCTATTTTGCCCATATACACAATTTTCACATAAATAAAAATCTAGAGAAATATTACTCATACCTTCTACCATACCTTTAGCATGAAGTATTTGAAGGCCCTTCTCAGGAACCACAAAACTATTGCACCCATCAACAACATTGCTACCTTGCAGCTTGTACAGAGTTCCAATCCGAACTCCTTGCATCAATACCAGTGCTCTCCGAACCATCTTGCAGGTATCCTTCTCAAACACTATTTTTACACCTGCATCATCTAGCTTGCTTACAGAAATTAGATTTCTGGCTAATGCAGGAATATGTAGAATGCCTAGAAGTGTTCTAACCCTTCCACCTTGCAACTTCAACTTTACTTTTCCACGACCAACGATTCTAGCCTTCCTATCATCCCCTAATAAGACATCACCACCATCGTATTTCTCATACTCACAGAACCACTCTCTATGGGGAGTGAAGTGAAAGGATGCACCTGAGTCAATCAACCATGCCTTGTGATCTACATGTGTACTTGAAGAAGCTAAGTACACATCTCCACCTTCATCTGATGTGGTTTTCACCTTTCTAGAACGAGCATAATCAGATCCCTTTCCTTTGTCAGGAAATTTATATTTACATTCCCTTTTGTAGTGCCCTTCCTTTCCTCATTTCCAGCACACCACCTTTACAGGTTTTCCTGGAGATTTAGATCTCCCTCTAGATTTAGATCTCCCACTCGATGACTTATTTTTGTTTCTGTTCTGGGACCGTCCTCATCCAGATAAGGCATCACCATTTTGGCTCTCCATATTTTTCCGTCTCATCTCCTCCATCGACAAGGATGAGACTATTTCATCAAACTGCAAGGTAGTTGCATTGCTACCTATTGTAATAACCAGACTATCCCACGAATCTGGTAGAGAACACAACAAACTAATGCACTTATCTTCATCTAAAATTTTGATATCAACAGACGATAACTGACTTACCATAGTATTAAACACATTTAGATGCTCTATCACCGAGTCTCCATCTTTCATCCTCAGGTTATACTGCTTTTTTCGTAGGAACAATTTATTCACCAGAGACTTAGATTGGTACAAAGTCCCTAACTTGTCCCAAAAAGCCTTCGCCATTGCTTCCCTTGATACATTCAACAATACTGAATCTGAGACACACAATCGTATTGTGCTCTTTGCCTTCCGATCCAACTTCTTCCATTCTTCATCAGACACTCTCGTTGGTTTAGTACCCGGATCTACCGCGATCCACTGATCTTTATCCACCAACAGATCCTCCATCTTGAGTTTCCACAACTCAAAACTATAACCATTAAATTTCTTGATCTCTATCTTTCAACTGCTCGCCATCTTATTTCACCACCAGAATCGATCCCACAGATCTCCCACTGAACGGGGTCTACCACAGGCCCGAGAAAAACCCCTCAGCAACAAAGGCGTCCCCTTGAAGCCAAAAAAAATTTGATACCAAATGTAGGTTTTAACCCTATACAGAAATTACCTACATACGAATTCTAAAACACAGAAAATAAGAAATGCGAGAGCATAACACATAAAACACATATACACAGAGATTTTCCCCTGGATCCCAAAACCGGGACTACCAGCTTGATTTTTCATTATGTTCCTTTCAATGTTACAATACATATTTATACACACTGAAGCATCCAATACCATGGACCAAAAACCATCGTGTCCAAAACCATGGACTGAAAACCATTGTGTCCAAAACCATGTGCAAAAAACTTGTACAAAACCATAGGTAGGTCCGCCCAACCTAATATAGGGTCCAAAAACAAAATTTTCTGGGGCGCTGCCCTGGACCCCATAGAGTGGGGTTACCTGCACCCCTCAAACCCCCTGTGACTCCCCTTGCCATGCAATCGACACAACGAAGGGGGGGCTATGCCCCTCTTCTAACCCCCCAGTTAACTACGTGGGCTAGTCATGGAAAGAATATAACACAACCCAACAATTCCCAGATCGGATCTCCTAGAAACTATGCTGCTGGACAATGGCTCTATTCTCCCAAGTAAGGTTCCAAATGTGGGAGCCCTTGGTGGGCCCTGAAATTCAGATATGATCCCTCTCCTACCAATCATTTGCATATTTCTTTTCCAAAGCTTGGCCCAAGGGGTTGTCAATTCCTTAAGCCACCTCCACCAAAGTTTTGCTCCCGAAACTCTGCTGAGGGTTTCAGGGTCATGAAGCCCCAAACCACCATGGTCCTTAGGTTTGCAGATCTTGTCCCAAGCTACCAAAGCCCACTTCTTTTTCTCTTCCCCTCTGCCCCAAAGAAAATCTCATTGAATACTCCTAATCTATTGCATAACTCCTTTAGGAGTAGGAAGAGCTGAAAACATGAAAATGGGAATATCCTGCAGGACCGCCTTCATAAGCACAAGATACCCCGCCAAATTTAAAGACTTGCATGTCCATTTCCTGACCTTGTTTTGAACTTTATTCGTTATCGGCTCCCACACTCCCCTACTTAGAGGTTTGTCCGTAAGAGACATTCCAAGGTACTTGGAAGGTAACTAATCCCTTTGAAACCCGAGAATTCTGGTGAGGTTCCTCTGAATAGAAATGTCAGTGTTAAAAAAGAAAACTTTTGATTTTTCAAGGCTTACCTCTGTACCAGTGACCATAGTAAATTCGTTCAGGATTTGTTTGAAAGCTCTGGCTTCCCTGATTGTGGGAATACCCTGCAGCAATGTATCATCCACAAATTGTTGATGAGTAAAAGCAGCACCATCTAGGGTAAGTTTCAGACCCTGGATTCTTCCTTCAGAATTTTCCATTTTGATCGCTTCGCCTAGCCCTTCCATCATGAGAACAAAGAGGAAGGGGGAGAGCGGATCCCCTTGTTTGAGACCCCTAGAAGGCATAAAGGTTCTGGAGAGAGATCCGTTAAGCATGATGGAAAAAATAGCCATGGATACAAGGGCAATAACCCATCTTATCCAGTTGTGGTCGAAGCCATAAGCTCTTAGAATTACCCTGATGTAAGACCAACTTAGCTTATCATAAGCTTATGCTAGGTCAAGCTGTATGATCATAGTAGCTTGCTTATTGCTCTTAAGAGAGTGTACCACTTTGTGAGCTTAAATGATGTTATCGAGAATCTGTCTTCCTTCCACATAACCATTTTTCTCCTCTTAGACAAGAGTTGGAAGCAAGGGCTTGAGTCTGTTAGTGATCACTTTGGAAATAATTTTGTACACCACATTACATAAAGCTATGGGTCTGAATCAATCCGGTGTCAAAGCTTTTTCCTGCTTTGGAACCAAAGCTATGAAAGAGGCATTAAGAGCCTTTAAAACTGTTTTGGATATTCTTGAGTCTTCCACAACCTCAAGGATATCTTGTTTGATTGTTTTCCAGCAAGCTTTGAAGAAGTCCACATTGAACCCATCCAGGCCTGGAGCTTTCCCATTTTGCATCTCATTGATAACTTCACTGACCTCCTCTTCAGACACTGGCCTGTTAATATTGTGGTTGTCTTCCCTGGTTACAAGCTTCGGAATGTGCTTTGTGAAATTGTTAATGAACCGATATTTGTCGACGAGAGGCTCCTCTGCTATGCTAAGGAAGTGTTGAACTAGGACAGATTCCATTTCTTTGTGAGAGACAAGCTCTTTCCCTTGAGAATCTTTGAGTTTTGTAATTATGTTATGTGACCTGTGATCCAGGGTTGATTTATGAAAAAACTTTGTGTTTCTTTCTCCTTTTCTAATCCACTGCACCCTCGATTTCTATCTCCAGAAAATATCCTCTTGCATGCACCGATCTTCCCATTTGTTCTAAAGAGAGTTAGCTTGATTTTTCTGTTCCTCGGTAAAACCATCTATGATGATGATCTGATTAATCTCCTGGAGTTTCTGCTCAACTTCTCTTTTGGCTTTAAAAATATTACCAAACTCCTTTTTGTTCCAATCTTTAAGCCTGGATTTGATGTGTTTAAGTCTCTGTTGTAGCATGAACATTTTTGTACCTTGAATGGGCATATCTTCCATCCACCATTTGTCAATATTGCTGGTGAAGTTAGGGTGAGAGAGCCAGACATTTTCAAACCTAAAAGGTTTGTTCCTCGGTGTGCCCATAAAAGTAGCTTCAAGCTGGACAGGCCAGTGGTCCGAGCCTCCAAAGGGAAGGATTAAAGCTGACATGTCAAGGCCTGTGAGAAGGAGGTCCTCTGAGATTATGAATCTATCTAGTTTAGAGGCGACTTGAGCAGCCCCTCCCCTCTTATTGTTCTAGGTAAAAGTGCCATTTATTGTTTCAGTGTCCACTAGCCCCATGTTATTTATGAAGTTCTGGAAGGCAATGGAGTCTCTGCCTAGTTTTCTGGTACTGCCTTTTTTCTCTGTAAGAGATCTGATCATATTGAAATCCCCTACCAGAATCCAGGGCACATCAGGATATCTCTCTCTTAGCTCCTCAAGGGAGGTGAGAAGCTTGAGTTTGTCTTCTTGTTTTTGAGGACCATAGACGTTTGTGATCATGTATATCTCCTTATCACCCAAAGGTTGAATCACCAATGATAGATAGTTCCTGGATGCTTCAGCATCCAAGATTCCTAGTTTCTGGGGGTCCCAAAGTGTAAGAATCCCCCCCGCTGAGTTGTCCGCTTTAACCTCTAGATACTCATACTTGATTAACCACTTGCTGTGTATCTCTCTGATCTTGTCCATCGAACACTTTGTTTCCTGAATAAAAACCATATCTGGTTTTTCTTCTTTTATTCTACTGCTAATATTTCTTTGTTTCCTTTTACTTCCTAGACCCCTAATGTTCCAGGTTGTAAGCTTCATTAAGAAAGGTTTGTAAAGGAGTAACTAGTAAGATCTCTCATCTTACCTGAGTTAATCATGAGTTTCCCACATTCGGTCAACAACTCATTCTGTCTTTTTCTTCCTCTTTTCCTACCCGGGTTCTTGGAAGAATGCATCGGTGTATCCTCCATCGTTTTCACCCCTTTATTCTCCTAGCTATCATGGTTTCTTTTGAATCCAGAGCCCTTTGATTGTGATCTCCAGAGGAAAAACTGTTGAACCCTGTCAAACTCCTCTTTTGGTAGGGAGTCTACCCCTTTGGCTATTCCTTGCTCCGGAAACTTTTCTAGATCTAAATTCTCCCTTTCTAAAATCTCTTGCAGTTCATGGTCCTCCGTTCTAGCTTCACTTGGGGTCATCTCATGGTCCCTACTAAGCTCCATAATGCTTGGAAGATCATCCTTTTGTTGACTGTTCTCTGGTATATCCTCCATGCTAACATCCCTTTCCTTCTCAGTGGGATTATTATCTGATTCCTGGTTTGTCCCATTGTTTCCAACTTCTTATTCTAAGATCTTGAAACTATTGTGGCTCAATTTTTCATCCTCATTAATATTCTTTTGGTACCGCTTTCATCCTCTCCCTTTGCCCCTAACCATAGTAAAACCCTCGGGATCTTTGTCTGTGGTATTTTTTGTGTTGCTCTCCATTTTGTTTAATGGGCAGTCTCTATATAGGTGCTCGTGTTCCTGGACTTGCGACACCTAAATGGGACATGTTCATAGTCCACTGCCTGCACCCATTCTTCATCATACACTTCTAAAATGATTGTGTCTGGAAGTGCCCCAGATAAGTCCATTTCCACACATATTCAAGCGAAGGATGTGTGTTTTCCTTTTAGAGTCGCATTTGAGATATTTATAGAATTCCCTAGCTTGTTGCCTATTAGCTCCAGTCTTCGCAGCCTGTCACCAGGGATCAACATGAGCTCTTACTATGTCTGGTTTTGTTAGATGTTTTGCACATGATGTTCAGCAAAAAAAAACATGTCACAAGTGTATCCATCAAAAGAAGCTTGGAAAAATATTTCCAACGATATATCACACTCCTGTAACTGGCTCCCGGATTAGAAGATATGATCGAAATGAATGAGTGATTCTCGGTTATGCATGTTTTGAGGTCAGTTGCTGCACACAATGACAAGTTTAATACAAAATCAGTTTTTGAAATAATGGTAAGGAATTTTTCAAAAGTGAAAGAGGTTTTTGTTCATCACATATCAAATAACAAAAACCTCCTTCATTTTATACACAGGTGCTACTATGTGGGAGATATACAGTGATATTTGGAGCCTACATTAAAACAAAGCAAAATTTTCATATTTTTTACTGTTTTAGTCATTTTAGTGCGGGTTCATTTTAAAACAGATGGAAAGCAATTTTGAGAAACCCAAAGAGGTTTTTATTAAGCACGAGCCATATAAAAAAAAATATTTCATTTTATTCACAGGTGTCAGGAATTGGGATATGTGACTAGATATTTACAGCTCATTTTTACAGATTTAAATTTTTAATGATTTTTGGTTTTAGAGATGATTTTGTGGAACATATTTCGAGAAATTGGAAACGAATTTCCCAAATTTGAGAGAGGTTTTTCTCCAACATGACCTTATCTACAAAAACCTCTTTCAATTTTGTAACAGGTGCTATTTTTTAGGAGATAAGAGTTCATATTCACCACCTATTTTCAGAAATTCGGCCCAAGTTTAATGTAACTGATTCTATTTTGAAGAAAATGGTTGAGCTCAATCCCTTAGTACAGGGATGAGAAAATGTATATATTTTATGAATTTTATAGTGTAGGGGTTGGAATTTGGCAAAATTCTGGACTTTTGAGAAAGCGTTGAGCTTCATTGTACACTCATAACAGCATTTTGGCTAAGGAATTGAGACCAGGATTTGCAGCACTCTTTGGGATCCATGTGGAAATTTGTCTTGGTACAGTGTTTTACATTGTAATTGTGAATTTATTTATGTGATTGTATTCCATTATCTCTCTTATTTCTTCTCAGCTAAATCAAACAAGAGTGTAAGTAGAATCCATTGAAATTGCAGTGCTCTACTTGAGGTTTGCTTTAGTCTTTGATGTTTTTAGCTGTTTGGAGAGGATCCATGAGTTTTCTTGCCCTCTTCAGATCCTCACCTGTCTAATCCTTCCATATCATTCAATTTTAAGTGCCAAAAATATATCCTACCTTGCCCCATTGAGATCTCTGCAAGACTGAACCTCATTCCCCACACCCAAAATCTGCCTTTCCATTAGAGCCAACAAAAACATCATTTTATTCAATCAAACTTTTTCACACATATACCTAGCCTAAGATCAGTATTTCTATCAGTCATCTAAAGCCCTCATCGATCATAACTTACTGAGATTGACCCGGAGAGAGCCCTCTCCCGACCTGGTAGGGCTAGCTACCAGGTTAAGCATGGTTTGATGTTGGCCCTGGATCCTACCTTCCTCAGCCTAAGGTAAATATAGGCACTAACATTTTCGATAGCTTTCAGAGACTCCGATAACCAATAATCTAAAGGAAGGGAGTAAAGTCTTATCCATACTGGTACCAATGTGAAAGTTTCTCGTTTTGGGACAAAGTTCATCATCCATGGTCGCATGTAAAGGCCTACAATAGCGTAAAAATAGGGTCCTCCCTTGAACACTCTTTCTTTATCCTCTAAGCTTGTGAACACCACTGTAAAGAAGCCCTTGGACCCAAGGTGAAGGTTTATTTCCCCCTTGGTTTCCAATGGTTCCTTATCCATGCTTGCAAAGCCTTCTCCGTTGGCTAAATCCCCATAAATTTGCATATAACTGCGTATTCTGCCATGTGATATTTGTGCACCTGTAGTGGTGGGTCACTGAAAACGACTCGAGGAATAATGGTCGACTTGGGTTTACAGACCCTATTGTACTCATAGGAGCAACTTTCTGACTGCTTCCCCTTGTCCTCCTCCCCCTACTAGCTTCCTCATGATTCCCTTCCTGTTCATGAGGTCTGATATTTTCCAATTTTTATGTATTAATAGCCTCTGTTGCCACCTCCATTGGTTTCTTGAAGCAATGCGATCTATCTCCCTTGCTTCTATCCACATCTACTTGACTATAGGAGGGAGCCGAACTCCCTCCTCTGCGTCCCGCCATGGTGACCGTAACAAGACCCTAACACAAAACCCTAGTTCAGATTGCATAGCCCCAAATGGACATAACTTTCAACCCAGGAGTCGAATTCATATTCGACTTTCTATGTCATGGCAACCTCAATTTCAGCAAACCCCAATTCCAGCAATTCCAACCCCAATTTGGACTTGCCCAATAGGCTCAACCTGGGTTTGGACAATATCAAGCTTACCAAGGTCTTGGTCAACAAGGCTTTGCAGGTTATGGACAACCACAAATTCAACCTGGTTATTAACAACCACCTTATGTTGGATTTGTTCAACAACAACCTTATCAAGGTTACCCCATACAAAGCTTTCTTAAATTTTGCAAACTTTGTTCTTGCTTTATTATAGCTTAAATCCTTTCAGTTGCTCAATATACTTCTTGTATTTTTCTATTTAGGAATGCTAATTTCACATCCATTTTATAAAGTTTAAACTCCTTAAAGCTTGCAAAGGCCAAGAACATTCCTACTGCTTCAAGTATGGTTATTGGAGCAAATGTTTCTTTGAAGTCCACACCTTTGACTTGTGCATATTCATTACATACAAGTCTTGCTTTGTTCCTTACTATTTGTCCATCTTCATTTAGCTTATTTTTGTAAACCCACTTGGTTCCAATCACATTTTTTTCCTTAGGTCTTGGAACATACTCCCATGTCTCATTCTTCTCAATTTGATTTAGTTCTTCATTCATGCCCTTAATCCAATGTTCAACTTCACTGGATTGAGAAAAGTTTTAAGTTTCCATAAGGGATAATAGAGCTAAGTTATCATGGCTTGTTGTGCTACCTAAAAGATACCTAAAAGACCACCTTCAAAACTAGCCAAGGTTTGTATGAGTGGTTAATCATGCCATTTGGCCTATGTAATGCACCCACTATGTTTACAAGGTTAATGAATGATATATTGCACCATTTTATAAATTCATTTGTTATTGTCTATTTGGATGATATATTGGTATATAGTTCTACCTGGGAGGAGCACGTCTCACATTTGACATTGGTGCTAGAGACATTAAAGAAGCACCGACTGCTAACAAATCTCTGGAAGTGTGTGTTCGAAAATCAAAGTTATTATATTAGGGTTTGATTCTCCTTTCTTGATAATTACTTGTGAGTGTGTTGGCTTATTTCACTTTTATTATCTTATCTTTAAGAAAAAAATTACCATATTATATGTGCATGAAGATCGTAAAACTGTGAAAATTCCTGAATCTAACACATCAAGAACCCCTACTACAATTACTGGTTTACAATCTCCTACTTGTTATTTACATTAATAAGTTATTAATTGCATAAACACTGAAGTAAACACTATTGCAGCCTTCAAAATTATATAGATCATGCACTGAAACAAACAAAGACAATAACACAAGGGACATCATTATTTTTGGACAATTGTCCCCGGGAAAACCCAATTCGGGAAAACCGGTGCAGCGTATAGAGGGTTTGTATTATTAAGCAAATTTTGTGAATACAACTAGGGTGCCAGAAATGGATCACCCAACAGAGAATATCCTCAGTAGTAGTACCTCTATCCAGAGATAAATATTCTGCCAAATCAGCAAGCAGATGATCGAACCCCACAACGACTCTGGTTGTTCCCTATGCTGGACAACGAAAGCTGCTCCAAGCACTGCTATAGAACTAGGTCACTCCTACAGGAGCTGTGTCACCCTCTCATGTCTCAAAATCTACTGATCTTCTCCCAGTCTACCCCATAGAATCTCCCCAGCACTGCCCATGAGGCCCAGCGCCAGCCTCTGCAGCTTTTGTGTCACTTGCGTCAACCTTTTGCGTCCTTTGCGTCAGCTCTTCGACCTTTGCGTCAGCCCTTCTAGGGCCTGCAATGTATCTCTTAGCATTATGCTGCCTCTCTAATATGTATTCTTTAGCCTCAGATGAAAATCCCTTGTTGAACTACCCCTCAATGCAACTCTGATCACTAACTCGATTTCCTCAG
This sequence comes from Pinus tabuliformis, assembly GCA_031772625.1. Classification (NCBI taxonomy): domain Eukaryota; kingdom Viridiplantae; phylum Streptophyta; class Pinopsida; order Pinales; family Pinaceae; genus Pinus; species Pinus tabuliformis. Next base: position 428,343,684 of record CM062812.1, on the reverse strand, counting down.
CAAACCTTACCCCAGAAAATCAAATTCTTTGATCACTTGGTGTGTCTCTAACTGACCCTCAAGCCTCCTCTTATACTCCTTTTGACGAATCAACGCCTGAGATTAAGTCCCTAATCAATGACTAAGATTAGAACTATCTTGATCCTCGTCACTTAGAACTTTCTCACCCATATTTTATTAATACACATTATTATTTGTTATTTTCCTATGTTTAGACTTAGGAACCCATTGAAAAATATCAATTAGTTTAATAACTCCTCATCCGAGTGGAATTTCTCCAAACTATTTTTGGGTCTTGGAGATCTCATGTGCCTTAGGCTCTCCACCAATTTTCAAGGCTAGAGCACATCCGATGCTACCCCAAATCAACACTCCCTCTTAGAGAGAAATGTGCTCGAGCAATGATTCACCATAGAAGCATCACACTGATCCTCTGCATCGGTCCTTTGTGTTGATGCTTGGCCTATTGCCTTACATCCACTACACTATTTCTTCCTGTACTACTTCCCATGACACTTCTACTACTACTGCTACATCTATATTGCAGTTCCCTCTCAAAATGCTGCCCATGCTTCCCATAGCACTTCCACTGTTAACTGCTACACTACAACTCAGTTACCGAGAAGTAAGTAACTGACTTAACCCAATCACTAACATCTTGGTCAGCGTGGAAGCCTTGTGATGTTGAAGCTACCTCTGCTGCTATCTTGTCCTCCCTCTGCTGCCATTGCACTGCTGAAACCTCTTCTGTGCCTCTCACACTACTGCAACCTCCTCTATGTTGCTACAAACTTTTGCAATCTAGCACTGCATTGCCGCTCCATCACACCTTTCTCCACCTGACACCTGTCATCATGCTACTATCTTTAAGGGCTCTCATATCTAGATGTGATCCAAGAGTTTGGGCTCCTCAAGGATCTTGCTCCCCTTCTGTAGTCCTCTCGACTACAATGCCAAGTCTCCCCACCTATTCTTTAGAGGTGCATGAGCACCCATGGCACAATCGTCATCAATCTCGACATCCTTCTCCACCTTTGCTGGAGAAGCCTTTGAGTCGGAAGCTTCTCCCTTGCCTTTCTTCCTGGGGCACTAAGAGGCATAATGTCCCAGCTCCCCACAGTTGAAGCACTTGCCCTTGGAGATGTCTTTCTTCTTCCTCTTCTGTAGCCCCTGCTATCCCGCTGATGCAGAGCTGCATCCTCCTCCTCCTCCTTCTTGATTCAAACTGCCTTACCGCTACTCTTTGCCTTGGTCAATATCTTGAGCTCTTCCTATTGAAGAGTTGCCCACATCTCCTCCCAACTAGGGAGAGTTTCTCTACCCAAAATTCTTTGGACAAACGTCTCCCACTCCTCGAAGACTGCATTCAAGTTAATCCTGACCATGAAATCTAGATCCGATGTAGAACCCATGAAAGTAAGTTGGTCGTGAATCCCTTGCAACCTGAGAAGGAAGGGAACTATCTCCTCTCCTTTCTGCATCTGATATTGTCTCAGCTGATTTTCTAATAGCATCTTCCATTGCATGGAAGAGCCCTGATACAAGCTAGTCAAGGTCTCCCACATCTCCCTTGCTGTGTTCTTCTCAGCAAAGTGTGGTACTACATGATCTTTGACCCCGTCTAGGATCATGCACCTGTCCTTATCCTAGGCCTCCTCCTATTTCTTCAATGGTTCAGCATTGACCAGTTCAGCTACTACTTTCAAGGCATATTCCTTGATGTGATGTTTATTCAGGATTGCCAGGATCCTGGCCTTCCAGATGACAAAATTGGATGCTCCCTCCAATCTGTCCTAATCCCTCAACCCTTTCATTGTCATCTCTGATCCTCTTCTCTAGACTCCCTTTGAGTCTTTATTTCCCTCTCGGAAATTCTCCGGCCAACTGTCTAATCACTCCTCTCCAATCCTCCTTTGCCGTTGCAACCTGGATCTAGATTTCTTAGCTAGAAACCTGTCGAGGTAGTGCTTCCCTCTACTTTGGTTCAATCTCCTTAGACACTATTATGTACTAAAAAAAACAATGTCCCACCACCTCCACAAATAAAAATATGCACAGATCCCTTAGCCCCAACAACTTGAAGAATTTGAGCCCTTCTAGCTTTACGCAATCATTGTGAGAGCTGGATCAACTCCTCTTGGCCATTGCGTCAATCCTTCCTGGCTCAGAAAGATGACTTGGCACTACGTGAGCCTGATCTCCCCCCTCTGACTCTACGATGTCTTTAATAGCTGACGCAACTACTGCGTGGGCTCCTCCCAGCTTTTGCGTCACCTTCACCTAGTTCAGAGTGCTGACATAGGCACTGCGTGAGCCTCTGTGTCACCTTCTCTGTACTGCATCACTCCTCCTCTTACCTCTTCAGCTCTGGAACATCACTGTCTCTCGGGACAACTGATTCTCTACTACAAATTCTCAGATTTCTCATCGGGTGTCTTCAGTCACCTATGATCTATAGTCGCTTTGATGCCATGTGAAAGCTACTAAATCTAACACATTAGAGTTAACCCTACTGCAATTACTGGTTTACAATCTCCTACTTGTTCTTTACATTAACAAGATATTTAATTGCATAAACATCAAAGTAAACACTATTGCAACCTTCACAATTATATAGATCATGCACTAAAACAAACAGAGACAATAACACAAGGGAAACTGTTATTTTTGGACAATCATTCCCGAAAAAACCCAATTCAGGAAAATTGTGCAACATATAGAGGGTTTGTCTTATTAAGTAGATTTTGTGAATACAACTAGGGTGCCAGAAATGGCTCACCCAATAGAGAATATCCTCGGTAGTAGTACCTCTATCTAGAGATAGATATTTCGGCAAATCATCAAGCAGATGATCAAAACCCACAACGACTCTGGCTGTTCCCTATTCTGGATAGCGAAAGCTGCTCCAAGCACTGCTCTGGAACTACATCACTCCTTGTTGGGTTGTGTTATATTCTTCCCACGACTAGCTGCCCTAGTTAACCGGTGGGTTAGAGGGCCCCTTCGTTGTGCTGATTGTGTAGTGGGGGGGTCACAGGGCATTTGAGGGGGTGGGTAGCCCCCCTCTACGGGGTCCGGGGTAGTGCCCCGGGGAATTTTTTTTTGGACCCTATGTTAGCTTGGGTGGACCTACCTATGGTTTTGTGCATGGTTTTCGCACATGGTTTTGGACGCGATGTTTTTTCGGTCCATAGTATTAGATGCTTCGGCATGTATATATATGTATTGTAACATTGAAAGGAACATAATGAAAAATCAAGCTAGTAGCCCCGGTTTTGGTATCCAGGGGCAAATCTCTGTGTATATGTGTTTTATGTGTTATACTCTCACATTGTTTATTTTTTTTGTTTTATAATCATATGCAGGTAATTTCTGTACGGGGTTAAAACCTACATTTGGTATTAGAGCTATTTTGGCTTCAAGGGGACACCTTTGTTGCTGAGGGGTTTTGCTTGGACCTATGGTAGACCCTGTTCAGTGGGAGATCTATGGGATCGATTCTGGTGGTGAAAGAAGATGGAAAGCAATGGAAAGATAGAGATCGAGAAATTTAATGGTCAGAGTTTTGAGTTGTGGAAACTCAAGATGGAGGATCTGTTGGTGGATAAAGATCAGTGGATCACGGTAGATTTGGGTACTAAACCAACGAGGGTGTTCGATGAAGAATGGAAGAAGTTGGATCGGAAGGCAAAGAGCACAATACGATTGTGTGTCTCAGATTTAGTATTGTTGAATGTATTAAGGGAAGCTACAGAGAAGGATTTGTGGGACAAGTTAGGGACTTTGTACCAATCTAAGTCTCTAGTGAATAAACTATTCCTACAGAAAAAGCTATATAACTCGAGGATGAAAGATGGAGACTCAGTGACAAAGCATCTAAACGTATTTAATACTATGGTAAGTCAGTTATTATCTGTTGATATTAAAATTTTAGATGAAGATAAGTGCATCAGTTTGTTGTGTTGTCTACTAGTTTCATGGGATAGTTTGGTTATTGCAATAGGTAGCAATTCAACTGCCTTGAAGTTTGATGAAATAGTCTCATCCTTGCTGATGGAGGAGATGAGACGAAAAAATATGGAGAACGAGAATGGTGATGCCTTGTCTGTACGAGGATGGTCCTAGAACAGAAACAAAAATAATTCATCGAGTGGGAGATCTAAATCTAGAGGGAGATCTAAATCTCTAGGAAAACCTGTAAAGGTGGTGTGCTGGAAATGTGGAAAGGAAGGGCACTACAAAAGGGACTGTAAATCTAAATCTCGTGACAAAGGAAAGGGATATGATGATGCTCCTTCTGCGAAGGTTAAAACCACCTCAGATGAAGGTGCAGATGTGTACTTGGCTTCTTCAAGTACACATGTAGATCATGAGGCATGGTTGATTGACTCAGGTGCATCCTTTCACTTCACTCCCCATAAAGAGTGGTTCTGCGAGTATGAGAAATATGATGGTGGTGATGCCTTCTTAGGGGATAATAGGAAGGATAGAATTGTTGGTCGCAAAAAAGTAAAGTTGAAGTTGCCAGGCGGAAGGATTAGAACACTTCCGGGTGTTCTACATATTCCTGCATTAGCCAGAAATCTGATTTTTGTAAGCAAGCTGGATGATGTAGGTGTAAAAACAGTGTTCGATAAAGATACCTGCAATATGGTTCAGGGAGCACTGGTATTGATGCGGGGAGTTTGGATTGGAACTCTGTACAAGCTGTAAGGTAGCACTGTTATTGATGGGTGCAACAATTCTGTGGTTCCTAAAAGTGGAGCAGAAAATCTAGTGGTCTCTAGAGAAAAGACCATGCTATGGAATCAAAGGCTTGGACATATTGGAGAGAAGGGCCTTCGAATACGTCATGGTAAAGGTATGGTAGAAGGTATGACTAATAAATCTCTAGATTTTGATTTCTGTGAAAATTGTGTGTATGGGAAGCAAAATCGGGTGAGTTTCCCCTTTGGTGGTAAGAGGGCGAAACATATATTAGAGCTTGTGCACAATGATGTGTTTGGACCTATGAAGGTTCCATCACTGGGTAAGTATGTGTAATATGTATCATTTATAGATGACTTCTCAAGGAATACATGGATATATTTCCTCAAGAAGAAATCTGGAGTCTTTGACAGTTTTAAAGAATTTAAGGCTCTGGTGGAAAACCAGATAGAGAAGAAGATAAAGGTGTTGAGGACAGATAACAGTGTAGAGTTTTGCAGCAAGGAATTTGAAGAATTATGTAAAAAGTGTGGTACAGAACGACATAAGACTACTCCATACATACCTGAGCAAAATGGAGTTGCAGAAAGAATGAACAAGACGTTCATGGAAAGGGCAAGAAGCATGCTCAATGGTGTCGGGTTAGGACATGAATTCTGGGCAGAGGTGGTGGAGACAACATGCTACCTGGTCAACAGATCACCTTCATCAACTTTGGAGGATAAGACTCCACAAGAGGTATGGACTAGTAAGAAACCCTCTCTTTCACATGTGAGGGTATTTGGATGTGATGCATATGTACATGTTCCAAAGGAGAAAAGAACCAAGTTGGATAGTAAATCTGAAAAGTGCATCTTTATTGGGTATAAGGATGGTTTAAAGGGTTATAAGCTTTGGAACCCAATAACAAGGAAGGTTGTGTACAACTGAGATGTTCAGAGAGGTGAAAGATGTTATTAAGCATGAAGTCCCATCAAAGGAACCTGAGAAGATAGAGTTTGAGCTAAAGGAGGAAGAATCAGACTCTACAATAGAAGAGGAATTAGAAGATGAAGAGCCACAAACTTCGGTTGTGAGAAGATCAGCTTGAGAAAGAAAGCAGCTAGAAAGTTATATTCCATCTGCTTTCTATTCAAATTTTGCTTTATCTATTACTGATGATGATCCCAAAACTGTGAAGGATGCACTAGATTTAGAGGATGGAAAACTCTGGAAAGAGGCCATGGTTGATGAAATGGAATCTTTGCACAAAAATGAGGCTTGGGATCTGGTGGGTTGCCAGTTGGAAGGAAACCCATTGGCAACAAATGGGTGTTCAAGAAGAAGACAAATGTAGAAGGAAAGGTGGAGAAATACAAAGTTCGGATGGTAGAAAAAGGTTATTCCCAGGTGCCGAGAAATGATTTTGGTGATATTTTTTCTCCTGTTGCCAAGGTAGCTTCTATTAGATTACTTTTATCTATTGTTGTTGCTTTTGATTTTGAGGTAGAATAGATGGATGTGAAGACAACATTTCTTCATGGGGATCTGGAAGAGGAGATCTACATGAAGCAACTTGAAGGCTTTACGATGAAGGGTAAGAAAGAACTATATGCAAGTTAAAGAAGTCTATGTATGGGTTAAAACAATGACCAAGGATGTGGTATCAAAATTTGATACATTTATACGCGGACTTGGCTTCACGAGAAGCAAAGCAGATCACTGTGTGTATTTTAAACTAATTGGCGACCGCGTTATTTATCTGGTCTTGTATGCGGATGATATGTTGCTGGTTGGAAATGACAAAGAAATTATCCAGGATTTGAAGACCCAATTGTCTTCCAAATTCGACATGAAATATCTTGGTGTTGCAAACTATATTTTGGGCATGAAAATTAAAAGAGATCAGGAAAAGAGGAAGCTCTGGTTAAACTAGAGGAAGTATGTCGAGACAATACTGCAAAGGCTTAATATGCAGGATAGTAAACCGGTGAAGGTTCCTATTCCTGTAGGTGTGAAGTTATCTGCTGAACAGTGTCCTAAGATTCAAGAAGAGAAAGAGGACATGTCCCGTGTTCCATATGCAAGTGCAATCGATAACTTGATGTATGCAATGGTCTCTACTAGACCATACATTGCACATGCAGTGGGAGTATTGAGCAGGTTTATGTCAAAACCAGGGAAGGAGCACTGGAGAGTAGTGAAGCGGGTTTTTAGGTATTTGCGTGGCACTAGTGATTATGGTTTATGCTACCAATGAAGACTAGGATTGGACATAGTTTTGGATATTCGTGGCTTTGTTGATGCAGAATGGGCTAGATATTTGGATCAGAGAAGATCTACAAGTGGGTGTGTGTTTAACCTATTTGGAGGTGCAGTTAGTTGGATGAGTAAGAAACAATCTGTAGTGGCGCTATCAACTACAGAGGCAGAATACATGGCAACCACTCATGCAAGCAAGGAAGCAATCTGGTTGTAGAGATTGTGTTCAAGTATGGGGTTAGTATAGGGAGCTATAAGGATAGACTGTGACAACCAAAGTGCAATTCTCTTGATAATGAGCCCTGCTTATCACTCAAAGACAAAGCACATTGATGTTCAGTATCACTTTGTGAGGGATATGATAGAAGACAAAAAGGTGTTGTTGGTAATGGGGGACACTCTGAAGAATACTACAGATGCATTGACAAAATCTGTGAACTCTGAGAAGTTTTCTTGGTGTAGAGAAACAATGGGCATTGCAGGGCTGGACAAATGACTAAGCTCTTCTGTGGCCCCCTGTGGAAAGAAGACAACAAGTTGGAGAATGTTGGGTTGTGTTATATTCTTTCCATGACAAGTCGCCCTAGTTAACTAAGGGGTTAGAGGGGAACGCGGAGGCCCCCCTTCATTGTACCAATTGCGTAGCCGGGGGGTGGGGGGGGGGTCTACCCCCCCTGTCCAGGGGGTTTGAGGGGGGCGGGTAGGGGCTCTATGGGGTCTAGGGCAACACCCTAGGAATTTTTTTTGGACCCTATATTAGGTTGGGCGGACCTACCTATGGTTTTGTGTATGGTTTTCATACATGGTTTTGGACGCAATGGTTTTTCGGTCCAAGGTATTGGATGCTTCGACATGTATATATGTGTACTGTAACATTGAAAGTAACATAATGAAAAATCAAGTTGGTAGTCCCAGTTTTGGGATCCAGGGGAAAATCTCTGTGTATATGTGTTTTATGTGTTACGCTCTCACATTGTTTATTTTTTGTGTTTTAGAATTCGTATGCAGGAAATTTTTGTACGGGATTAAAACCTACACTCCTACAAGAGCTGTGTCACCCTCTCCTGGCTCAAAATCTGTTGATCTTCTCCTAGTCTGCCCCATAGAATCTCCCCAGTGCTGCCTCTGAGGCCCAGTGTCAGCCTCTGTGGCTTTTGCATCACTTGCGTTAGCCTTCTACATCCTCTGCATCAGATCTTTGGCCTTTGTGTCAGCCGTTCTAGGGTCTGTGCTATCTCTGCTGACCTTGCGCTGCCTCTCTTCTATGTATTCTTAAACCTCGAATGAAAATCCCTTGCTGAACTGCCCCTCACCGTAACTCTGATCACTAACTCGATTTCCTCAACAAACCTCGCCCCATAAAATTGAATTCTTTGATCACTTGGTGTGTCTCTAACTGACCCTCAAGCCTCCTATTATATTTTTCCTGTTGACGAATCAACGACCAAGATTAAGTCCCTAATCAACGGCTAAGATTAGAACTAGCATGATCATTGTCACTTAGAACTTTCTCACCCATATTTTATTAATACACATTAATATTTTTATTTTCCTAAGTTTAGAATTAGGAACCCATTAAAAATATTAATTATTTTATTAACTCATTCGGGTGGAATTTCTCCAAATGATTTATGGGCCTTGGAGATCTCATGTGCCTTAACCTCTCCACCAATTTTCAAGGCTAAAGCACATCCGATGCTACCCAAAATAAACAAAAACAAGACACACAAGGTATAGGCACATGCTAGGGCAAAACCCCCCTTGAGGGGAAAACCCAGTCAAGATAATTCTTCCTTTCAATAGTATTCTTTGAGACTCTTTACACTAGACCATGACCAGACTTTCCCTCCACACCATGTCAGCGTCTCAGATCTTCGACACTTCCAGTAACTTCGACTAGGAAGCAACTTCCGGCAACAACAAAACCTTAGGAGACTTTGATCTCCCAAACCAGACCATGAAACAGAGAGAGAGAGAGGCACCAAAAGTTCGATTTTATTCCTCTATAGACTTACCCAAACTCTCACTTCTTTTGTCCTCCTAGAAAAAAAACTTCGCACTTCTCCAACTCTTCTTGAGATATCGAACTTGCTTGAGAGTGAGTTGTTCAAATGAATTTGACCTCCTTGAATATATAGCCTTCTTGTGGGTTGAATGGGGGTCCTTAGGCCAACTTGATCTCCCTTAGGCCGAAATAATGTGGAGAGTACATAATTCATATTTTATTTGATACAAAACCTTTTTACATGATTCAAAAACCCAAGAAGGGTCTCTTCGAATATACAATGACTCTATAAACTCAATATTAATCATATGAGTCCAAAATGGGGACTTTGACTAATATAATGATGACCCAAGCATGAAATCCTTGCTTTAATAAGTCATTGTTACAATGATAAAAAATATTTTCTTTATTATTTTGACAAGTACATTACTATTATATAAAAATTAAGTATTTTGTAAACTATTTAGTTAATTAGGGCATAGGGCATGATCAAAGATCATGCCCATTCACCAAGAGGCACGTAGGGATGTATTTAAGCCCAGGCCTCTCATCCTGTAAATCGTCAATTCATTTCATTATTAATAAAATACATATTTGTATGACAATTGTTGGTTTTTCTCCTTCATTTGGTATCATAGTGAGTTTAGTGTTCTGGAAAATTGCTACATCAAGGCGTCCACTGCATACAACATTGTCCGCTGCTGTCATTCCGCTCTGCTGCTGTCACCCCATAATCTCACTCCATTCCCGCTCCACTTGTTCCCTGACCCCTTCCACGCTGCTCTCTCCCCCATTGTTTTTTCCACACTGTGTCCCTCCATGTCTCTCGTTGCCTCCCTGTCTGCATCCACCCTGCCGCTTCTCTGTTGTTGTCCCGGCTCTCTGCCTGCTGTCCATTCTTTGCGTGTTGTCTTGTCCGCAGTTACCGTTGACAATCCACTCGTTAATTACCCACTTCTGCTCCCTTTGGATCCATTTTAATAAGACATATGTATATAATAATATAATTATATAATAAAGTCATATAATAATATAATTATATAGCTTATTATTATTATAATTATTAAAAAAAACTATATGCTATAAAAATAATTTCATTATATAATTAAATTAATTAAATTATTTAAAAATATCAATTTAAAAAAAATAAAAATTAGGTCAAGTTAAGAAAAAGAGTTAATATGGATAATTATACTCTGTCACATACCATATCAATGGCTGCATCAATGTTGATGACCGATTTCAATAAAAAATTGATAGAACTTGAGGCTAAGGTGACTGGACATGGCGACAAAATCGAGACACTGCATGACACAACAATTGGAATAAAGAGTCAGCTCGAGGAGAACAAGAATGAATTTAAAAAGCATCAGACAGACCTTTTAGTTAAGGTGGATCCATCTATAGTGATGTTGGGTTGTTTTTGTACTAGCCTGAAGATTACACCCGATCAAATAACCCAGAATAATGAAGCAACTCAACATCACAATTCTCTAGATTCGTCAAAATCATTAGACGCACATGAAAAACTTGAGTCTCTGAAGACATCTTCCACGATTAATCAAGAAAATAGTAACATGAACTTTCAAAACAAGCATCTTTGGAATCCATTCACCAATATGTCGTTTTCAAATCAATACCCCTTTTTCACTCCACCGTTAGCGACATATCAATGAAGAGAAAAAATCGAACTACCCAAATTCGACGATAATGAAAAATACAACGTCGCTTGGCTCAATAAAGTAGAAGAATATTTTGAGATTTATGATATTGACAATGATGATGAAATAATCAGGTATGCTTCCATGAAAATGGAAGGCGAAGCATATAATTGGTATATGTGGTGGAAGAAGACAACACTTGCTATCATTTGGAGGAAATTTAAAGATGCGTTCTTTAAAAGGTTCCAAGGTGTCAATGAAGACGAGTTCTTCTCAAAACTCACCAGATTACGACAAAACAGAGATGTGGATGAATACACTCGAGAATGGGAGACTTTAGCAACATGAGCAACTAGATTATCAGAAACTTTTCTAATCCAATCATACACCTCTGAACTTAAAACCCATCTACGAGTAGAACTTGAGCTTCATGACATTACGTTTATAGAAATAACAAGACCTAAAGCAAAAGCTATTGAAAATAAATTTGAAAGGATGTTGTGGTCAAAGGATGAAAAAGTATATTAGAGATGAATATTTCCCTAGTCCGCGAATACAAATAACACAAAATATGTTCCACTACATTTTCGTGAAGGAGAAAAATCTAACGTGGAAATGCAAAGGATGAAAGAGGGCAAATGCAAATGTTGTGGGAAGAAATGGGACCCTAAACATAGGTGTGCTAAAAGAAAAGAGACCAAGAATATGTATAACTGTGAAGCAACTAGTGATTCAGAAAGTGATGAATCAGATGTAGAAGAAATCGAAGATGCCTCGGAATTCTCTCCAAAACTAGATGACGAAAGCATTCCGCAAGTGTCACCATCGGCTATGACAGGTATATCACAACCCCAAACATTAAAATTAAAAGGACATATCAATAAGAACAATGTAATGGTTCTCATTGACACTGGTAGCACCCACAATTTTTTGGACTCAACCATGGCGAAGAGACTCAACATTTTCCCGTGCCCAACATGAAGGTGATGGTAGCCGATGGTAAGAAGATTGAAAAGCGAGGGAAATGCCATAAAGTCAAATTTCACATTCAAGACTTTAATTTATAATCTTCGTTCTACATTGTACCATTAGGAGGAGTAGATGTGGTCTTAGGTATCCAATGGTTACAAACCATCGCTACATACTCCACCAATCATCAAAAGCATTTTATAAAATTTAAATGGGAAGGGCAGAAATACAAGTTATATGGATTCCAAGCACCTGAGAATCAAATCATATCATCATCCCAAATGATGAAAATGATTCGAAGAGGAGCACCATCCTATGTAGTACAATGTCACCAATTAGAAATGTTAACTTCAAAATTGATCAACGAAGAAGCACCAAAAGTACAAGAGCTAATTCAGAAGCATGAAACAATATTCCAAGACCTACCCATGAAAATTCCTCCTAATAGAGAAATCGAGCATACAATAGAAGTCAAAGCAGGATAAAACCCCGTCAACATCAAACCACATTGATATCCACATCATCAAAAAACGGAAATTGAGAGATTAATCCAAGATCTTTTAAAGTGTGGCATCATCTCAAAAATTAAAAGTTTGTATGCTGCTCCAATTGTATTGGTGCAGAAGAAACATGGATCGTTTAGGTTATGCATTGATTATCGAGGACTAAAAACAATAACAATTAAAAACAAGTTCCCAATTCCCTTCATCGATGAAATGCTAGATGAACTACATGATGCTAAATACTTCTCAAAATTGGACTTGAGGTCAGGGTATTATCAAATCAGAATAAGGTTGGAAGACATACCAAAAACTACATTCTGAACACATGAAGGTCACTACGAATTTAAAGTAATGCCTTTTGGGTTAACAAATGCACCAACTACATTCCAAGCCACTATGAACGAGTTATTCCATCCATATCTAAGGAGGTTTGTGTTAGTGTTTTTTAATTACATTTTAATTTACACTAAATCTTGGAAGGAGCACCTACAACATTTGGAGAAAGTTCTTACACTATTGGAAGAGCGTCAGTTCTATGCCAAGAAGTCCAAATGTACCTTATGGAAGGAAGAAGTAGAATATCTTAGACATATAATATCCAAAGGAGGAGTTAAAGTAGATCCTAACAAGATCAAGGCTATAAGAGAGTGACCCAAACCAACTAATATCTCCAAGCTAAGAGGATTCTTAGGGTTGATTGGATATTATCAAAGATTTATTAAAAACTACACCCATATAACCGCACCCCTATCAAACCTTCTAAAGAAGAACTAATTTTGATGGAATGATGAAGTAGGAAAGTGTTTTGAAGATTTGAATGAATTTATGTCTAATGCCCCTGTATTAGCAACTCTAGACTTCTCAAAACCATTTGTAATTGAATGTGATGCTTCAACTTTTGGCATAGGAGCAATACTAATGTAGGATGGTCATCCAATCACGTTCAAAAGAAGAAAGCTCAATAAGCATGAACCTCTCAAGTCTATATACAACAAAGAAATTCTTTCTATTATGCACACATTAGCTAAATTGAGATAACATCTTTTGGGAAATAAGTTCTTAATACGAATAGATAATAATAGTCTTCAACATCTTCTCCAACAGAAAACGTTGTCTATAGAACAGCAAAAATGGATAGAAAAAATCACTACCTTTGACATGGATATATTACAAAAGAAAGGGAAAGATAACGTAGTAGCCGATGCCTTGTTGAGGAGAGAATAAAAACCATTGTTACTTACAATGTCAGTGGTTATTCCTGAATGGCTTAATGAGATTCGAAGTGAGTATGCAAAAAACCCAGAAACAAGTGCTATAATCAATAATCTTCCTCAGAACTCAAAATTTGAATGGAAGAACGATAGTCTATGGTACAAGGGAAGAATTTATCTAAATTCAGATTTTAAGTTTAAAACCAAGATCCTCAAGGAGTCACATGATTCACTGTCAACGAGACATGTAGGATTATTTAAAACTTACTATAATGCACTCCAATCATTATTTTGGAAAGGAATGAGTCATGATATTCAGAAATATGTAGCAGAATGTGATAAATGTCAAAGGATAAAAGTGAAAATATTATGACACCCGAACTAATTCATCCCTTAAACATTTTGAATAAAAAATGGGAAGAAATATCAATAGAATTTAGTGAAGGTTTACCTATATTTTATGGTAAGGATAAGATTCTTTTAGTAGTCGAGAGACTCACCAAGGATGCTCACTTTATTGCAATGAAGAAATTAGACTAATAAAAACAAATCGCTAAGATATTTTGCAAAAATATTTACAAATTACACATATTTCCAAAGCTCATTGTGAGTGATAGAGATGCCAAATTTATGGGTAATTTTTGGAAGGAATTATTCAATCATATAGGAACCTACCTCAACATGAGTTCTACTTACCATCCTCAAACAAATGGCTAAACAAAGGTTGTCAATAAATGTTTGGAAGCTTACCTATGTTGTTACACCACAAACAAACAAAATAAGTGGGTTTAGTTGTTACATCTTGCTGAGTAGTGGTAAAATTATACTTACCACACATCAACAAAAATGACTCCATTTCAAGCTCTGTATGGGTACGCACCTCCAAAATGGAAGGACCTGGCTATAATCTAGACAAAACTACCAGCTGTTAAAAACTAGCTAGAAGAAACCCAACAAGTCATCCCAACCCTAAAAGAAAATCTAAATAATGCAAGGAATCATATGGAACAACAAGCTGACTGAAATAGAACTGAGAAAGAATTTGAAGTTGGAGATTAGGTATTTGTCAAAATTCAACCATACAAGCAGTTGTCCTTGAAACAAAAAGGAAAAAATAAATTGGCACCAAGGTTCTATGGACCATATTAGATCAACAAAAATATCAGCCAAGTCACATACATTTTAAGCCTTCCTGATAAAAGTCGTGTTCACTACGTCTTCTATGTATCTTGCCTCAAAAAGACACCTGGTGAACATCAATCAGCATAGACAACACTTCCAACTTTAGATGAAGAAGGAAGGGTTGTTCCAGAGCCAGAAGGTATCATATCCAATAGGGAAAGGAAGCTGCAATCACAAGTAATTAAAGAGTACTTGATCAAGTGGAAGGACTTACCAGAAGAAGAAGCTTCGTGGGAGACTAAAGAATTTCGTCAACAACATCCATCATTACGTATGCTTTAAGGAAAAAACATCTTTTTGGGAGGAAGGAAATGTTTTATAAAAAATAAGTATTTTTTAAACTCTTTAGTTAATTAGGGCATAGGGCATGATAAAATATCATTCCCATTCACCAAGAGGCACGTAGGGCTGTATTTAAGCTCGGGCCTCTCATCCTGTAAATAATCAATTCATTTCATTATTAATAAAATACATATTTTTATGACAATTGATGGTTTGTCTCCTTCAATTTCATAATGACTCAAGTACATTATTGAAGACCAAACATAATTACATTTTTTAACAGTGTGAGTTTGCACAACAATCTTTGGTGTATCTAGGGTATGTGATAGGTGGAGAAGAGCTAAAGATAGATCCTTCCAAGATGGAGGCCATCATTAAATGGCTAGTTCCTACTAATGTTTTTGAGGTTAGGAGTTTCATTGGGGCATCACAGTACTTGAGGAAATTCATAGCCTCATTTTCAACAATAACAACATCACTCCATGCCATAACAAGTGGCAAGTTTCTAGTGGGGAAAGAGTCAGTAGAGGATTATTTAGGAACTAAAGAAGAAGATTAGACAAGCACCAATTTTATATTCACTGAATTTGCAGTAGCCCTTAGAGGCGGAGAAAAATGTGAGTGGGTATGCTATGGGAGTTGTCTTTATGCAATGAGGAAGGCCTGTATGATGCCATTCTAAAGCATTTTAGGGGGAAGTTCTTTACTAGCCTACTTATGACACAAAACTCTATGCCTTGTTGCAATTTGTGAAGAAATGGAAACAATATATGTTGGGAAAGGAGACAATAATCCACACACATCACTAGCCATTATAGTACCCGTAAGCCTAGAGTAAGCTACAACAAACCATACATTACAATTATATGGAGCTTCTATAATAGTTTCAATCAGTAATAAAGTACAAGAAGGGAAAAAAACAAGTTGGCCAAAATGCTTTCAAGGCCACTCACATCAAAGATCACAACTTTGGGAACTCTGATGCACATGGATCCATTCACCCATGATGCATATAGAGAGGAATATTCAGAGGACGAGGACTTCAAGGAGGTATTTTCGCAATTGCAAAGCCAGAGTCGTGTGTTGAGAATTTAATAGGGCAGTGAATATGTTAATTATCTTTAACTTAATAATCGTTTGTGTTACCTTTTACCTTATTATCTTTGTTCCTTATTATTATATTGTGATATACATCAAAAAAATACCAAAACAATAAGAACAATGACACAATATATAGGTTGCAAGCCAGGGCCAAAACCCCTCCTCTTGAGGGGAAAACCATTAAATCTTTTCTCTTCTTATAGATCCTTCAATTGACGAATACCATGACCTAGTGATTTAGATAAATACCCTCCAAGATCAAGATCAACTAGGCCTCCTACCGCAAGATCTTTGACCTCCTATTTCAGATCCAAAATTCTATCCCCTGGCAACTACTGCTACTCCTCAAGAAGACTTCGATCTTCTTTGTATGGCCTCCTTTCCCCTTCATTTGCCTTTCCTTGCTAGTGAGACACCCTAAGACACATTCGCTTGAATTTATTTCTTTATTTTCTCCAAGATCGAACCAAAGATAGCCCCAACGTAGAAACCCTAGCTTCAATTTTCATGCGGGAGAGAGAGAACTAGCCCAAGCACTTCGACTTCCGTTGTCTACCTCTTTTTCCTTCTTCTTCAAACTCTTTTAGTCCTCTTCTTCACGTAGAATGAGATGTGAGTGAGTGTGTGTAATGGAGGATGAGTTCCACTCTATATATAGGCTTGTTCAAAGGTAGACATGGCTCTTCATGTAGGCTGATTTGATAGATTCTAGGTTGACTTGATCTTGGAGGGAATTTTGACACTTTAAAGACAAAAACAATTTTTTCTTTACAAGATACAATGTGCCCATGGGGTCTACAATATATAAAAAGAACTCTTAAACTTAGGACAAACCCTAGAAGCACTCAATGGGTGCTTGAACTATAAAATAAAATATCTTGAGCATGAAACCTATGCTCCAATAACAATTTCTTTTCATTTTATAAATTACAAGAATACATTTCATACTTATGAAGGCTGAACCTAGTTATAAAATTTTCAACGCTCCCTCTTAACTAGGGAAGTATTCATAAGAGTTACAAGGTCATTCTCAATTTGAAGAGGTCTCATAGAAAAAGTCAGATTGGTAACCCATCTATCTAGCATCATATTTATCCAACATTGTCACATATCAAGGCCTTGACTAACAACTCTATCTCTCCACAAGATTAGAGCACAATGCTAGTGAGACCAATGACTTATAGAAACCATAATCATTGTCTCTCAAGGTACATACTCCATCCGAGTGTTCACCAAGTGTGACCTTCGTTGGATAATTCTTATCTTGGGTAGATAATCCTCATATCTTGGGTAGATAATCCTCAAGAATATTGGTCCACGACTACGCTTGTCTTGAATGCCCTACCTCATTCTCAAAGAGTATTGAATGTTAGATGGTTACCCAATCCTCCATTCTTTCTTCCCAAGTGAAGACAAGAATATAGTGTCTATCTCTCCCTCTCAATTAGGGACAATATATCAACCAAACCAAGCTTGTCTCTCAAGTACACAAGCTTGTTCCGAAGTGAATTTGTCAATATGTCAGGTACTCGCTCATCACTGGAGATATATTGTAGCTACAACACACCATTTTGCACTAGCTCTCAAATGTAGTGATACTTGTTTTTTATATGCTTTGTCTTTCCATGAAAAACTGGATATTCAGACAAACGTATACAATTGGTGTTATCACAAAGTATCACCGTGGGTTCATCGGTCCTTCAAACAGGTCAGATAAAACTTCCTCAACCATATTTCTTCTCTACTTACTTGACAGGCTGCAACATATTCAACCTCAACACTACTTAAAGCAACTCTGTATTTCTTTCTACTCATCCTTGAGATCATGGAGGATCCCAAACTAAAACATCCTCCCGTGGTTCTCCTTCCATATTGCTCACTGCCTCCCCAGTCAGAGTCTGTATATCCAAGCAACTGGACATTTTTCCTTCTATCATACTTTAGACAATCATGGATGGTTCCTTGTAGATATATGAGAATATGTTTTGCTGCTACCCAATGATCATGCTTCAGCTCCACTTCGAATTGACTGAGAACATTTACTGCAAAGCATATGTTTGGTCGGGTATTCACCAAGTGCATCAATGAGACAATAAGTTTCCTATACTTGGAAGGATCCACAAGGCTAGATTCAGAACTCCTTAGCCTCTTCAAGTTTGTGATCATCAGAGTAGTCATAGGTTTGTAATCCATCATGTCAAACTTCTTCAACAAATTGATCACATACTTTCCTTGACCCAAATAAACTTCATCAGGCCTTTGCCAGACTTCCAGTCCCAGATAGTAATGCATTAGCCCAAGACCCTTCATGTCAAATTCTGTTGCTAGTTTCTTCTTACATTCTTCAACACTTGTAAGAGTAGATCAAATACATACAAAATAATGATTACAATGTTGTGTCTCAAAATTGTCTTCCATTTTCATCCATATTTCCATCATTTCATGACCATTTAGCCTTCATCTCATAACTATCTAGCCCTAAAACCCTACATCAAGTAACCATCTTCATGATCATATGTGTTAGAATTCTGATTTTCTAAAGCTATTTATTCTATGTATTTTAAGTGAATTTATGATTAAAAACTAGGAAATTAACATGGTTTCACACACACAGACACACACACACACACGCACATATATACGTGTTATGAGTTTTGTGACATGTGTAGGCTTATTTGGAGTTTCTAGACGGGTCTTACTTGTCCTCCCAAGCAAAAATTCGAATTTCAACTCAAGAGGTGGACCATATTCCAAGGAGAAAGATCATGGAGTTCTTTATGAGTCTGTTGTACTGTTCAACAACTCCCATTTTAATATATTATAAATTTCCTATGAAATTTATTATATTAAAATAGGGACCCTTTAGTTTTAAAAAGCCTTTGATTTTATTTCTTAAAAAACCAAAAAAAAATCAACATAAAAAAATGTTAATAAAATCCTATAATCAAAGTTTAATACTTAGGCTTTTTTAAAACCCAAGTAGTAAACCTTGATTATCAAAAAACCAAAATTTAAACCTTGGTTATTTAGTTTGAATCAGAGTTCTTAATTCCCAAAGGTAAAATCTTAACAAACTTCAACTCATCCCGCTCCTCCGCATCACAAATAAACAAAAGTTCCAAAGAACGTAAGTCCTAGCCTTAACCGATTGCAATTGCGATTAAGCCCGGACCCGACGGGAAAATCAACTTCACTTCATTAAAATCCTGCGTCCGCACAATCGCAAGAACCATTTCCCAAGTCCCACTACCTATCTTTTTTGCGATATGTGATAAAGCCCCGGACTCGATGAGATTATCCATTGTAATTCATAAATTCCCTGTGTCCGCGACTATCACAAAAGGTTCCAAAAAATCTTAAGTCCATACTTCCTGCCTATTGTGATTGCGATTAGACCGGACCCGATGGGATTATACAAACCATTCCATAAATCCCTGCATCCAGAGCTATCACAGTTACCAAAGAGTCCTGAATTTTATGAAGAAAGGCTTATGAAAGCTCGCACTATTGTACTTTCATACTTTTCTCAACAGAATGACTGGAACATTGTTTTTTTCGAATTTTGATAAATAATTTTGAGTAGTTGCACTACTGTACTCTCGGATCATCTTTGTGAGAAGGACTAAACTACTGCTATTTCTTTTATGAGTTGAACGAAGTGCATCTGGTATTTCTATCATTGTACCTCCGTTTTGTTCATAAGTAAATAGTAAATTTAACTTTTTAGATTGCTTATTACTTGATATTTAAAGAACAATGTTACATGTATTCACTACTGATCATACTCCCATTGATATTTTTATACATGTTAAGCAATTTGATTTGATATTCTAAATGCGAAATGAGTTTACACATTATTTTGATTAACTATTTAATCAAACTAATCATCTTGAAATAGTTTCATTTCCATTGGTGTTTGAGAAATCTATATTGTCATTTACTAAGGAAAATCATTATAGATCGCATCTAGATAAAAGTTAAACAATCCCAGTTATAGAGTAGATTAATGCATATATTTTTCCATTTAATTCATTATTGCAAATCCATCTATTTAACTTCACTATAAGAATTACACATTCATTCAATCACCTTTCATTGGGAAACTGGTCCCATACAATCCAGTTGGAGCCATTACTTAAATAAAAAAGGAGTTGTCTTAAGGTCCGGACCAGGTGGTTTTTCCCCTATGTTGAAGCAACAATTTTCGAGGCCTCAACATTTTTTGGCACTAGAAGGAGGGCATGCAGACTATGAATGGCAAGTAAGTCCAATCCAAAAATAAAAGGCCATTCCAAGATTCATTTTCCCTCCAAATCTCCTACAACTTCCATATCCCCTCCATAATCTCCTACTTTTAGATCAGGAGTTGTACAATCACCTCCCAAGTCTCCTAGAATACTTCCTGAAGTAATCCCTACAGATTATACTCCAGATTCAAAAGAAATTACAACTTTAATAAAGAAATTGTAATACATATCCATTTCAGCAGAAAAACCTGAATCATCCGAAGATTCTGAAGGAAGAATAACTTCTATTTTTCAAGGAATTGGTGTTTTAAATTGTTCCCAAAGTGCAAAACTTGGCATCTCAGCATTTAAATATCCGCTTCAATCTCGCCGATCGAAAACTGCTACATCAAATTCCCAAACATATACTAGTGAGATTACCTCATTCTCTCATTCACCAACATTTCCATTTCTTCCTTTTTCATTTCCTTTCTCTCCATTTTTCACTTCATCTATTTCCATTTCCTCTACACAAACGACTAGTGCTGCCTCAAGCAGTACTATCACAACTACCAGTTCTTCTTTCATCAAATCCACCTCCCCAACTGTTACAATGGCATCTAGACCATGGTCCAATCCGGGAGCTATTCAAATGCAAGCACCACTTCATCCTCCACCAAAAAATCCTGAAAGATGGCTTCCCAAATTCAATCCTAATGATGGGTTACCTGCTAAAGAGAACCTTCATAATTATATGTTAGCCATCAATCTCAATGAGGTAGATGAAAAAGACATTGTTGTTAGATTATTCCCATACACTCTTACAGGATCAGCAGGGTCTTGGTACTTTTCATTACCAACCAATTCTATTATTAGTTGGGATATTTTTGAAGAACAATTTTAGACTAAATTTGGCAATGATCGCTCAATCACATCTCTTATCAATGACCTTTCTAATTTAAAAAAGAATTCAATGGAAAAGATAAAAGATTTCAATTCTAGATTTAACAAATTGTTAAATAAAATCCCAGCTACTTCTAGACCTGGTGTCGATGTACAAATTGAATGGTATATTTCATCTCTTCCTTCTAACATAGGATTTTTTGTAGATAGAGCTAATAAAAATACCTTAGTAGATAACATGAAAGAAGTTGTGTCTATAGAGAAGGGGATAAATGCACTAGAAAAGAAAAAAGATCAGGAAGACATAAAATTAAAAAGAGTTACATTTAAGGATGAAGCTAAAAAGAAAAGACCTAAAGATATTTTTGATCTTGAAGGCTTACAACAAGTCCTTAATACTTTATCTAACGAGATGGTAGAGATAAAAAAACAAGTAATTGAATCCTCTTCCAAAAAACCTTTTAAACCATTAAGAAGAAATCAACCACCTAATCCATAACCTCCAAACACGATCTCTAATGCAAAAACTGATGATAACGGTGAGGAAGAAGCAACATTTTCTACTGATGAATCCCAAGATGAACAAATAGTTAAGTTAAATGGAATGTGGGATTTTATTCTTCCTATTTCTGATAGTGAAAATGAATATGAAGCATTACCTGTTAGCACAAGAAGCAAAAGTCCAATTGATCCTATACAACCAATTCAAAAACAGAAACCTTCAACTTCCACTGCTAAAGATAAAGCTGTTGTTAAAAAATCCACTTCCACTTCTCCCCAAGTAATTCCATCTTCATCCAATTCTACATATTCACCCAGAACCTTAGTAGTTTCAGATACTATTGAGTACAATATAGTTGAGGATATGAATAAAATTAAAGCAAACATTTCCCTTCATGAACTCACCAAACTCAAACAACAACAATTTTTTTTGCTAAAAGAATTTAATGTAGTACCTGCTTCTCCTCTTCCTACTACTGTGGTATCCAAAGCTTCTAACAGAATGGGTAAACCTCTTGGTCATCCATTATTCGATTTCTCTGATGCTATTCTGATAGGTGACAAGTCTAACTCACATACTTCTCATTTTCTTTTGACTTTTGAAATATTTAATAAAAATGTACATAACTGCTTCGTAGATTCAGGGGCTTCTTCAAATATCATGCCATATTCACTTTGTCTGAAATTAAACATGTCACCCCAGAAAACTCGAGTTCACATTGTACAAATCGATAGGAAAAGAGTCAAAATTATAGGAGAAATGAATTCAGTTCTTATTAGTTTATCTTCGAATCCTGAAGTTTGTCAAATAATAGATATACTTACTGCTGATATCCCAGATTTTTACGGTTTAATTCTTAGTAGAGATTGGTCAGAAAAACTACACGGTTATTTTGCCACTGACTGGTCTCACTTATGGCTCCCATTTAATGGAAAGCTGAATCAAATCAGAATCAACCGAGAAAAACATATGAGACATTAAATAGTAGATTTTAAAGGTGAAAATGAGGAACTATCATTTAATAACAACATTCTTGGAAACTACTCTACTGAATCATTTTTTGAGAATTTTAAAGCACAAATGTCACCATTTCTGAGTAATTCTGTAACTTCTCAAATTGAAAAATTTTCACAGGTATATTTTTCTAGATGTGTAAATATGCTAGAAAAACCATTAGTTAATTCTTTATTTTGGACATTGTATTTTGATGGGTCGAAATCAAGCGATGGTGCAGGAGCAGGTTGCATATTGATTAATCTTGAAGGTGTGAAGACAATGCTGACTTGCAAATTGGAATTCGAATGCACAAATAATATTGCAGAATATGAAGCATTAGTCCAAGGTATGTATAAAGCAATTATCCTTGACATTAAATACCTTCAAGTTTATGGAGATTCAGAAATTGTAATTAAACAAGTAAGAAACATGATGCATTGTATCTCTACACACTTGAAGCATTATCAATCTTTGGTTTAGTCTCTCACTTCACATTTTTTAGCGTTTAACATTTTTGCTATTCCTAGGATTCAAAATGCCAGCGCTGACCTTCTTGCTAACGTTGCATCAAAATTGATCCCATCTGAAGATTACAGTCCCGATAGATTTTCTGTAGAATTAATCTTTAGGCCATCCATTCCCGATAATATCACCAATTGGCGGGTATTTAATGATGATGAAGACATTTTCAGCTTTTTAACTTTTGAAAAATCATATGATGACCAAATAATTGATGAAGATGAGCACGACAATCAATTAAGAAAAAAATTAAGGATAATTCCATACCCAAATTTGTAGTTAAACTTGAGGATCTCTATGATTTAAAATACAGATTTAAAAGAGTTACTAATTCAAAACTACAAAATTCAACTTTGAGATTTGAATTAATAAACCTTGGGACAAATCTTAAACCTCAGAACATCAATTTAAGACTTGGTCTCTCATCTGAAGAAAGATTATCCTTCATCCATTTGTTAAAAAAATATAAGGATGTCTTTTCTTGGAGTTATGCAGATCTCAAGAAATTTGACACTTCCATCATTCAACATACAATTCCGATGACATCTAATGATAAACCTGTCCAACAAAAATTAAGGAAAATTCATCTGAACTTAGAAAATCAAATCAAAACAGAATTGAATAAAATCCTTAAGGCTAAAATCATTTTTCCTGTTAGGCATTCAAGATGGGTTTCCAACTTGGTACCTATTAGGAAGAAAAATGGTGATATCCACATTTGTATAGATTTTAGGAATCTTAATAAGGCCAGTCAAAAGGATAATTTCCCACTACCCACTATGGAACAGATTTTACGATCAATTACTGGTTTCGAACATATGTCTTTCCTTGATGGTTTCTCTGGATATAATCAAATTATGGTCCATGCAGATGATAGGCTAAATATTACTTTCAGAACCAAATGGGGAACTTATGCCTACCAAAAAATGCCATTTGGTTTAATAAACGCAGGGGCCACTTTCCAACGAGCCATGGATATAGCTTTCAAAGTTTTGTTAAATAAAATAGTTGTTGTTTATCTGGATGACATTACTCTTTATTCAAAGAACAAAAATAGTTATTTGCAGGACTTAAAACAAATTTTTGAATGTTGTAGAAAATATGGTATTTCATTAAATCCAAAAAAGTATTTTTTCTCTTTTAGTGAAGGGAAAATTTTAGGATTCATTGTGTTAAAAAAATGAATTTACATTGACCCTGATAGTATAAAAGAAATTTCAAAAATTTCTCCACCATATAAAAAAAGCATGCAATCATTGTTTGGACATATCAATTTTGTCAAAAGGTTTGTCCCCGATTTCTCACAAATTATTTTGTCGTTACAACAAATGATTAAGAAAAATGCAGTTTTTAAATGGGGTCATCATAAAAAGCAAGCATTCGATTTAATGAAATAGGAAATTATTGATGCTATTTCTTTAAATACTACGAATTTCTCCGATCATTTCATCTTATACATTTTTGATTCTTCAATGTCTTATGCCGTTGTTTTGACACAAATTAATAATACGAAAATTGAAGCACCAATCTCATTTTTCAGTTCAAATTTTCAGGGTGTTGAATTGAATTATTCAGAAGTAGAAAAACATGCATTTTCTGTATATAAATCTATAAAGGCATTTTAGACATTTTCTTTTAAAAACACACACGAAAGTAATAGTTCCTTTCCCAATAGTAAGACAATTACTAATGCAGAAATAATTAGGAGAGAATAGAGAAAATTGGGTAACATCTTTGCAGGAATATGATATTGAAATAAAACCAACCAAAATTGTTAGAGGGCAAGGTTTCTACAAGTTGCTTATAGGAGAATCCAACATAACAGCCGAAAGTGACACAAGTAACAATGAACACATTTATGAGGTAAGTGTAATTGATGCTGATTCCCAATACGCTGATTTAATTTTTTATTTAAAAAATGGATATGCTCCTCCCGAACTCAATTATAAAAGAAAAAGAGCTTTACGATTAAAAGCAAAAAATTATGAGATTGTTGATAATGTGTTATTTAGGAGAAACTATGATTCCATATTGTTAAGATGCTTAGAAAAGTCTGAAGCACAAACAGTTTTGCAAGAACTTCACGATGGACCAACAAGTGGACACTTTGGAGGAGATACTACAACACACAAAATCTTACATGTTGGATACTACTGGCCCACTCTCTTCAAAGATACCCACACATATGTGAGGAAATGCAAAACATGCCAAACTGCTTTTGGAAGACAAAGGAAACCATCTTTGCCTCTGCAACCAGTCAACATCGAACAACCTTTCAAACAATGGGGACTGGATATCATAGGTGAGATTGTTCCTCATTCTCCTAAACAACATAAATATATTCTTAATTCTATAGATTACTTCACTAAGTGGGTGGAAGCAATTCCACTAAAGGTAGTCAATTCTGAATCTGTTATTGAATTTATTGATCAATTTATCATTACAAGATTTTGTTTGCCTTCTGTACTTATATTTGATAATGCAACTTATTTTTTGGATATCAGTATGATTGAATTTTCAATTAGGAGAGGTTTTAAACTCAAATAATCTGATAATTACTATCCCCAAGGAAATGGTTTGGCAGAATCCACTAATAAAAATGTTCTTAGAATAATCAAAAGAAGTGTAGATCAAAATCAAAGAAACTGGCATAAAACTTTAATATTTGCTCTATGGACTGATAGGATAACTCAGAAGGTCTCTATAGACACTTCTCCACTTAACCTAGTCTATGGGAAGGAAGCCATTATTCGATCACATTTAGCTCTTCCTTCATTAGCTCTAGTTCAATTTATTGAAGAAACACCTCCTTCTTCATTGTAATTAAGAAATTTACAAATCCTAAAATTGGAAGAAGAAAGGGAAAAAGCCAAACTCACACACACCAAACATCGACATATTGAAAGCTTCTTTTGATGCAAGTTTAGTCACACGAAGATCCTTCCAAGTTGGAGATCTAATTCTCAAGTGGGACAAAGCACACAAAGAAAAATGGAAACATACTAAATTTCAGAAATTATGGCTTGGTCCATTTCATATTGTTGAACAGATAAACCCATCTACATTTATACTTCAAGATTTATCAGGAAAGAGAGTTTCTCTTTCTGTAAATGGGCTCATCTTAAAGAAATTCTTTTCTTAATTTCTTTAATAAAAAAAATAGAATAAAGAATAAAATCTGTAAAAAATCACTCCCACTGTACTTCCTGCTGCATTTTATTTTTCCTTTTACAGATTTTGTTAATAAAATTTCAAATAATACTCTATTGACTTTTCAAACATCTCTTGAATTTATTTTATTTTTCATTTTGAAGGTAGGAATTTTTAAGAAGTGGTTACCAAAATTGAAAATTAGATAAAAATTATAGAACTCTGAAAATCTTTTCCATTAAGTTATAAAATCTTTAAAAAAACATCAAAAAATTATATCCTTTTACTTTAGTTTCAGTCAAAAAGGTTATCCTTAAAAAGTAAAGACCGTCTTACGACTTAAACACTTTCAACTCAGATTTGTCATCCAAAACTCTTAAGGAGTTAATGATCCTCCCCATCCATTAAAAAGAGAATTTTTAGAATGTAATTCTAAAATATAATAAATCTAAAAAGATAAGAGGTCTCATCACAAGTCTGCTTACCATGTTCATAGGGAACCAATTAAACTGACATTACCAATCTAAACACCAAATCAGGGTAATGGCTTGCGATTTTTAATTATAAGACAAGGGATCTCATCACGAGCCAACTTGTTCGGTTTAATTATTACTGGTGAATGGTATTGTCGTTATCTGGCCACCAAACCAGGACAATGGTTTTTTAGTATCAAAAAAGAAAAGAAAAGGAAAGAACAAAATTTACCTCTAATTATTGCACTATGAAATGGATGAGATACTAGATTGTTGTTAGTTAAAAGGTAACCTTGTCGAGGCTATGAACACCTACTAGCAGTAGTGGCTTTAGATGGGATGAACAAGTACATTTTAAGCTAAGTTGTAAAATGCCCCCTACTTTATTTTTATAAATTGATTAATGATTGATACTTGTAAATAGGAGTTTTTCATTCATGAAAGGTTTTTAAAAAGAAATTAAAATTTAATGAGTTTTATAGTCAAAATAATTTTGTTTATCTAAATGTTTCGAAAAATAGTCTCCACTTCATAAATTATTTTTACTGAATATTTGAAGAAATTCATAATTTATCAGAGATAGCTGGTTCTTTCAGTGAATTGCCAATTGTTGTACTGTTCAACAACCCCTATTTCAATATATTATAAATTTCCTATGAAATTTATTATATTAAAATATGAGCTCTTTAGTTTTAAAAAGCCTTTGATTTTATTTCAAAAAAAAAAAAATTAACATAAAAATGTTAATAAAATCCTATAATCAAAATTTAATACTTACGCTTTTTTAAAACCCAAGTATTAAACATTGCTTATTAAAAAACCAAAATTTAAATAACCCCGAGAAGAAAACTATATTAAGGTTTTAAAAAGCCTTAAGTATTAAATAATTTGGGTTATTTAGTTTGAATCGGAGTTCTTAATTCCCAAAGGTCAAATCTTAACAAACTCTGACTCATCCCATTCCCCCGCATCACAAATAAACAAAGGTTTCAAAGAACTTAAGTCTAATCCTTAACCGATTGTGATTGCGATTAAGCCTGGACCCGACGAGAAAATCAACTTCACTTCATTAAAATCCTGCATTCGCGCAATTGCAAGAACCATTTCCCAAGTCCCACTACCTATCTATTTTGCGATATGCAATAAAGCCCCAGACCCGACGGGATTATCCATTGCAATTCATAAATTCCTAGTGTCCGCGGCTATCACAAAAAGTTCTAAAAAATCTTAAGTCCATATTTCATACCTATTGCGATTGCGATTAAACCGGACCTAACGGGATTATACAAACCATTCCATAAATCATTGCGTTCGAAGCTATCACAGTTACCAAAGAGTCCTCAATTTTATGAAGAAATTATTACGAAAGCTCGCACTATTGTACTTTCATACTTTTCTCAATAGAACGATTGGAACATTGTTTTTTCGATTTTTCATAAAGATTTTTGAGAAGTTGCACTATTGTACTCCCAGAATCATCTTTGTGAGAAGGACTAAACTGCTACTATTTAATTTTATGAGTTGAGCGAAGTGCATATGGTATTTCTATCTTTGTACCTCTATTTTGTTCATAAGTAAATAGTAAATTTGTCTTTTCAAATTGCTTATTACTTGATATTTAAAAAACAACGTTACATGTATTCACTACTCATCATGCTGCCATTGATATTTTTATACATGTTAAGCAATTTTCTTTGATATTCTAAATGCGATATGAATTTACACATTATTTTAATTAACTATTTAATCAAACTAATCATATTGAAATATTTTCATTTCCATTGGTGTTTGAGTAATCTATATTGTCATTTACTAAGGAAAATCATTATAGATTGCATCTAGATGAAAGTTAAAAAATCCCGGGTTATAGAGTAGATTAATGCATATATTTTTTTTCCATTTAATTCATTACTGTAAATCCATCTATTTCACTTCACTATAAGAATTACATACTTATTCAATCACCTTTCATTGGGAAACTAGTCTCATACAATCTAGTCAAAGCCACTACTTAAACGGAAAAGGAGTTGTCTTAAGGTACGGACCGGGTGGTTTTTTCCCCTGTGTTGAAGCAATGACTTTCGAGGCCTCAACACAGTCATAGGATTTGTATCTAATATTTAGGGGGTAAGTTGAGACAAGTATGGATCTATTAGATATTTAAGGGATCTACATTTATTGAGCAGATAACCCTAACTCATGTATAAATAAGAGGTGCATCCTTCAAAGGAAGCCAACAATTATCATTTATTCATTAGCATCAGATTTATGATTGTTCATTCAACATGAATAATATCATTTTCTCCAAAATTATGAATTATGAGTGTTGTTTGATTCTTAAGGAATGGAAGAATGGAAGAATCCCCATCAACCACAATCTACATACAATTGTAACATAGTCTGATTTTTGTTATTTCCTTTCTACAAGTATGATTTACTTTCCGCAAGTATGATTTCATTTCTGTGAGACCAGGCAGTAACTCCTAAAAAACAATTTGTTCATATTCATTCAGATTGGTCTTTATTATATACATGAGGGAGAGACTGTTCACTTCATCTCCCAGTGAATATTCATATTTCTTATTATTTATTTACATTAGTTACACTTATTCACCCAATCCTAATGATTAGGTGTCAACATTCTCCCCCTTAATTTGAAGGGATGTTGGTGAATCCAAGCATCATTCTGAATCGTTCAAGCTTTTCTTTTCCAAGCGCTTTGGTGAAGATGTCTGCAATTTTCTCATTAGTGGAACAATGGCGGAGATGGATTGTTTTGGCCTCAACGTGATGTCAAATCAAATGATATTTAGTATTGATGTGCTTCGTTCGATCATGGAACTTTGGGTCCTTAGCCAACTTTATTGTCGAGGTATTGCCAATCATGAGTGGAGTCGATTGTACTTGTTTTACATGCAAATCTTCAAGAATTTTCCTTAACCACACAATTTCTTTTGTTGCCTCAACTGCTGCCACATATTCTGCTTCTGTTATGGAATCTGCTAGAACTAATTGTTTGCATGATCTCCAGGAGATAGCTCCTGATCCAAGACTCATAACATAACCTGAAGTAGATACCCCAGTTTATTTTTCTCCATCGAAGTCTCAATCAAAGTATCCAATCAAGCTGAAGTCGTCCACCTGTGTATACTTGATTCCAAAGTCTTGAGTTCCCTTCAAGTACCTTAGAACTCTTTTTGCAGCAGACCAATGTCCCTCACAAGGCTTTTGCATAAACCTGGAGAGGATTCCAATAGCAAACAAAATGTCTGGTCTAGTAATAGTTAGGTAGTTTAGACTTCCTACAAGTTGTCTATACTTTGTTGCATCCTCAAATTCTTTTCCTTCAATGAATGTGAGCTTTAAGTTTTGTTCCACTGGAGTAGTAAGAGGATTGCATTCTGTCATGTCAAACCTGTTCAACAGATCTCCAATGTACTTCTTTTGAGAAAGGAATATGGACTTCGGATGTTGAGTTACTTCAATACCAAGATAGTAATGAACATAACCCAAATCAGTCATTTCAAAACCTTTCTTCAATTCCTTCTTTATGGATGCAATGTAGCTTTCATTGTTCCTTGTCATCAAAAGATCATCTACATATAACACAAGATATACAACTGTTTTGCCAACTTTCTTGACAAATAAAGTTGCATCATCAAGATCATAATGTTTGAAATTGAGTTTCAGAAGATGCTCAGTTATTTTTTCATACCAGGCTCGCGGTGCTTGTTTGAGGCCATATAAGGATTTCACAAGTTTGCATACTTTATGTTTATGTCCTTTCACAGCAAATCTTTCAGGCTGGGACATAAAAACATTCTCTTTTATATCTCCATTCAAGAAAGCAGTTTTTACATCCATTTGATGGACTTTCCAACCATTCTGAGTTACTAGGGCAAAGAGTGCCTAGATGGTAGCCCATTTTGCTGTGGGGACAAAAGTCTCCTCATAATCGACTCCTTCTTTCTGGGCAAAACCTTTTGCCACAAGCCTAGCTTTGTGCTTGTCAAGTTAGCCATCAACTTTATACTTGTTCTTGTAGACCCACTTGCAGCCAATTGGTTTGATTCCTAATGGAGGATCAACCAGCTTCCAAGTGCCATTCTTTATGAGGGCATCATACTCCTTTTGCATCACTTCTTTCCATTCATCATGAGAAGCACTTATTTGAAGGAAGTTGGTTCGAAATCTGTAGACAAATTCAATTCACAATCATAAGAAACATCCATATCAACAGGTGAATCCGAGTCATCTACATCACCTCCATTTTTCCAGTTTGAATTTCTAGTTCTTGTCTTTCCAACTTCATCAGGATGAACACTTTCAAGTGTCTTTGTCAGCCACTTTGGAGGACCTTTCTCAATGGTCCAGGCTGCTCCGTTGATTGAGTTGGGACTGAATCAAGATTGAGTCTCCCAATTCTATCAATCACATCACTTAGAGTATCATCCATTGTTGGAGTTTCTTGCGGAGGAGAGAGTTCTTCAGAAGAAGATTCCACAGGTTGATTTAGTATAGGAATCCCCCCTTCAAGATGTGGAATCTGATTATCAAATTCTTGAAATGTTTTTGCATTTGCAAATCTATCCAAGTGATCAAGTTGTCGCTCAACAACATTGTCGGTTTTGGATGATTCAAGAAAGATTGCATCTCTAAATACAACAAACTTTTTATTGACTTCATCATAGAGACAATATGCTTTGGAGGTGTTTGAATACCCCAGGAAGATACACTTATGACTTCTTGCACCAAGTTTGTTTTTATGTACCTTTGGTATCAAGGCATAACAAGTGGAACCAAAGACCCTGAGATGCTTTACCGAATGAATGTGCCCATACCACATTTCATATGGAGTCTCGTTTCTAATAGCATTAGATGGACATCTATTCTTTATATATACAACACATAGAATTGCATCAGCCCAAAACATCAACTTTACATTTTTGAAAAACATCTTGGAGCACACCATATTTAAGATTGTCCTATTCATTCTTTCAACTACATCGTTCTGTTGGGGATTATAAGGCACAGTGGTTTGATGCTTGATCCCATGTTGGCGAAGATAGTTTTCAAATTCATTTGAAGTGTATTATTTTACATTATCAGTGCGAATAGAGCCAATATGAGATTGTGCATCATTTTCAATCCATTTATGAAAGTTCTTGAATGTTTGAAAAGCATCAAATTTGTTTTTCAATAAATAAACCCAACACATTTTGGTATAGTCATCAATAAATGTCATCATATATTTGTTTCCATTTGCAGAAGGAACAAGCATTGGACCACATAAATATGAATGAATGAGTTCAAGTTTTCTATGTGCTCTTGAATGTGAATCATGAAAAGATTGTTTGCTATGCTTTCCTATAATACAAGCATCACATTGCTTAAGTTTCCTAAGAATTGTAGGCAAACCAGCAACACCATTTTTCTTCAACAAGCAAAGGCTGTCATAGTTCAAATGTCCAAATCTAGCATGCCATAATAAACTTGATGGAAGTGTACCTTCTTCATAATGAGAATTGTATGAGAAATGTTGTGCACGAGTAGAGATACCCTGCAACTTGAGAATCCTTTACTTTTCTATCCCCTTCATGACAAGTGAGTGTTCAAATGCTTTTCTCACCTCAAGCTTGCCATCAAACATATGAATGGAGTGACCTTGTCGGCGGATGTGGACCAAGGACAACAAGTTTCTCTTCAGTTGTGGGAGATATAGAACATGATGCAGAAGAAAGTCTGGAAGACCAGGCAATTTAAGCCTGATTGTGCCAAGCCCTGATGGCTTGATTTTTGATTGGTCTGCAAAGCATACTGCTCCATCAACATTGTTAGTAAATTCTTCAAAAAAATATTTTCTATGAGTCATGTGGCAAGTTGCTCCTGAATCAAGAAACCAATCATTTTTCCAAGAAGCAAGTGAAGCATTAAATAAGTCTTCATTTACTCCAATACTACATTGTGCTACAACATAATGAGCGGATTCAGGTGCTTTACCTTTGTCTGTGTCATTAGTTTTACCTTTGGGTTGGTTTCTTTGCTGCTCAATTTTGTCCCAAGGTAACTTGCATG
The DNA here is from genome assembly GCA_031772625.1 of Pinus tabuliformis. Lineage (NCBI taxonomy): Eukaryota > Viridiplantae > Streptophyta > Pinopsida > Pinales > Pinaceae > Pinus > Pinus tabuliformis. The sequence continues at coordinate 428,310,978 of CM062812.1, read as the reverse complement.
TGGAGGCATCATGTGATCCATTTGTTTTGCAGTGTATGCAGTGCAAATCTGACTTTTCTCCTTGGGAGTGTCTGCCCCCCTGCCTCTGAAATATCTTCCTCTTCCTCTTCGACCACCTCTTCCTTTGGAAGAATATTGTGCAAGATTCTTTTCTTTATGAGCAAGGCACACAACCTCTTTAGAAGAAGATATGATTGAATGCATTGTAAAATCTGAGTGCTGTAAAAAATACTTCTGTTGGAAAAAAATGTGATTTTGTGGAAGAGGTATTAGAGCGGATATCAAAGTGGGTTCGGGCCCCACGTCAGCATTTACAAACAATATATTAAACACAGTGAATACACCTCCGTCTCCCCATACTACTATGTTCGTAAAATCTTTTGAATTAAGCAACGAAGGAATATTCATTGATAAAGAAAAAACTAGTGTGAAGACCATGTTTACCTCTAAGCAATGGCTATTCCAAAACCAATTCCCTGTAGTACAACATGGGCATTGCAATGAAAATGAAGATAGTTGAGATCGACGATTGTGTCAATTGCAATTTTATGCCACATTGGCCAGCTCCGCTACTACTGTGTATCCTTGATTTTCTTCAAAGCATCGTCAAGACTCACATTGGTCATGAAATCATATTTTAATAGATAGGCATTGTGCTATGAGGGGATTGTATGGTCCGAGTCCGAGCGGTAGTGGCCACATAGCGTTATATCCTAGGTATATGCAGAGGCATATTGGGTATATCAGAGTATGGGAATCTCTTCTTGGAGAGACAGCAGAAACCGATATTAAACTGTGGGAGAGTCGAGCGATATTACACGTGAGTAATGAACAACAGAGGCAGCGTATTAACCTGGAGTATTAACAATAGAGGCAGCGCGGTATTAATTCAGAGTGTGGTGAGGAGCGATCATACAGGAGGCTGCGAGATCGATTACAATGGCAATGTGGTGCTTAACGTTGTTTGGAATATTTTTAAAAATGAATATGACAACGTAATGTGGTGAGTTATCACAGTAAAAAGGAGCAAGAGCGGATAGGTATGGACAACGCGTAGTACAGTTACAACACCTTATCATAGTAGCAATAACACAGCCAGGAAGCAACCGCACCACAACACACCATTGGACATAGCAGAAATTGCCTCAATGCAACGAATCGATTCTTCAACAGTAGAATAAATTGCATAGATAGATGAGCAGATGACTGACCATAGCAGTGAACTCAGAGATCGTTACCCTAAATCGCAGGTATGGGAGAGGAAGCTATTAGACTATCAGGCCACTAGGAAAATGGCAGGAAAATGCATGACAAATTTATGAAGAAATGGCAGAAGGGAGTTACAAAAATGAGCTAGAAGCCAAAAATGGTGTTGGCTCTGGTACCACGTCAGACCAGGCAGTAACTCCTCAAAAACAATTCGTTCATATTCATTCAGGTTGGTCTTTATTATATACATGAGTGAGAGACTGTTCACTTCATCTCCCGGTGACTATTCATATTTCTTATTATTTATTTACATCAGTTACACTTATTCACCCAATCCTGATGATTAGGTGTCAACAATTTCCTAGATTTGATTTGATTGTCATTAAACTGCTTGCTTACTAGTTATCCTAGTTTTCTTGCTTGAAAACTAAATCACTAGTTGTTATTTACTGCTTTCTAGATTATCATAGTTTGCTTCTAATAAATTGCACTTTAGTTGTCATTAAATTGCTTGCTTACTAGTTCACATAGTTTGCTTGCTTGATAACTAAATTGTAATATACATTATCAGGAATATTCCTTAAACACAAGAAAACTCCAACCAGAGATGGACTGGGAGGACATTTACTAGATATGTCGCCTCTGAAAAGAGGACGAGATCCGGAGGCTACCTAGCCCTTTCCAGACTCTGTCTAAGAGTATAGAAGAAACACACAAGTGGTATAATAGCTGAAAATTCTCAAAGAGATACAAATAACATTGTTGCAACACATGACATTATAACCATACGCAGATACTCAAGAAATGCAGAGAGAATACTAAGCCATTTTATTATACTGAGTAATAGAATGAGTACAGGAGGTGATCAGAAAGATGGCACCTCGACTTGCATAAGGCAAGTGAAGAAATACACTCAGAATAGCAAAGAAATGGCCCCTCTCTGAACTGCGTCCCAGCTGCTGGAGAATTGTTGTGCTGTTGTTGTTGCTAGAAATCAAATGAGGATTTGGGCCTGCTCCCCTCCTTAGAAAATTATGAAACTCTGGAATCAAACTCTACTCAAGAAACCCAGAAAAGCCTAGAAAGCTTTTCTGAAATGGTCAACCCCTGAAAATCACCCCCTAGGGGTTCTACACAGTCCCTCAATGTTCTGCGCTGCTACTGAATGAAACCCTCCAGAAATCTGCCTGAAACCTCTGCCAAAACTCTCCAATATGCAAGGGTTGATCCCCTGCTCAATCTCTCAGCACAAATCCTACTGCAAACCCTCAACCCAGACTCTTGCCAGAAAGAACTGCGTCCCCCTCTCAGTACTACGCAGTCCTCCAAAACGCTGATGAAACTATTGCTGGGATACTGAGGAAACTACTACTGGAATGCTAATGGAAATACCTTGCCCGAGTAGGCACTCAAAGTCCCCCGGGGCTAAGGGTGAGATCTTCGAACGGACAAACTCAAAGCACTAAACAGTGCTATAGACTAGCTAAATAGCCAGCGTACTCTATGTCGAAATGACTATCACAAATGCTCATAATTGAATGATCCAAAATGAGGGGGGCTCCTCTCTCTTTTATAGCCTTTGCTTCTCTCAATCCCAAGGCTCACCTCCTACTACGTGATTCCTCTCTTGCCACGTGTTTCTTCCCTCCTACGCAGTCCCTCCATGTGTTTGCGTGGGCTCCATTTCTACGTCCCCCTTTGGCCCCCTTGGCTCCCCTTTAAGTCAATGTTGTGCTACTAGGAAGTGACTTTTTATTCTAAAAGTGAGTTATGTCCCCCTTCTTCACTTTTTTTATTTACAAATAACTATAGAAGGAAAAAATTGAACAAAATCGAATATTCCAATTAACCATGGCTAATTAGGAATATTACATAAATCAATAGTTATTCTAGGTTTACCTGCTTTCTAGATTATCATAGTTTGCTTCTTATAGTTGTTCATAGATTAGTTTATAAGTTTTTTTTTAGAAAGAGCATGTCATTCATTCATTCTACCTTTAAAATTTAACTTCCATCCTTAGAATCTAATTCAGTTTTCTTGCATGTGATTTCTTTTCCAGTTTTCTTTATTTATATTTCTAATATGCATTTCTTTTTTTTCTTTCCATCCTAAACAAATTTTCTACAACAGTTTCATTTGAAGTCCCATATATTTTGGTTTGCTTCTAAGTTTACGAAACCCTCGGGTTAACAAATTAAATGATGGGGATTTAACATACAATTAAATCGCCTTACATTTTGGCGCTGTTGCCGGGGAAGCAAACTTAGATGTAACTAAGTTAGGAGGATTGTTTAGGAAGCATTTTCATTTAAGATCATTTTTATTTAGGGTTAATTGCATTTACGCATTTTTATTTAAGTTTATTTGCATTTGCATATAGAAAACATAGAAATAAAACACAAATAAAAAACCCTCATTCATATATATATATATATATATATATATATATATATATCCAATTGCAACAAGAAGATCTGAAGATCTTTGTGCTATGATAGTTGAAGAAGATAAAAAACTTAAAGATCACATTCAAATTTGGTCTCAACTAAGTCAATAGGTTACAATTTTTAATATCAAATCTTCATGATTATGTCCAAGAATTCATTAGGGTTTATTTCTCAAACTTGGATACGAGTTTACTCATGATTTTGTTACACAAATGGATGCATTGGATATTCTCTTATATTCAAGAGAATGTTTCATTTATTTCAATAGAATAGGACTAACAAATAAAAACAAGTTTTTGTGTTTTTTAAGATAAATTTGCAATTTTGTAGTGCATTAAAAACCACCCATTAGTAACCCTTGATAGGAAAATTGCAATAAAACAAACGATTTTGAACAATGAGCATAAGAAAAGATTAAAGAGCGATAATTTCAAATATGAGATCGATTCATATGAGATCGATTCTTCTCATTTTATTTATGAATCCAAATTTTAAAGAAAACGATTAAAATATTGAGCATGCTCTCTACCTACGCTTTGTGTGATTTAGGAGATAGAAAAAAAAAACAATTTTTACGTTGGTGTATAGTAAAACAAATAACTAAAATAGAATTTAATTTTCTTTTAGTTTTTAAAAAATAGAATAAAATAAAAAAATAATATAAGAGAATGTTTTCAGTAGTGTGGATAGTTAAGTGGACAAGTCATGATCGGTTATAATATCCACCTTCATAGATTGTATCCGGAGGTCCAATAATTGTTACATTCCATCCAGAAACATTGGAGTGGTCTACAAGTCCAGCTGAGAAACCGTCCAATGGATGCTTTGACAGTTCTTTGAGTTGTCTTCTCAGCAGAAGATTTGCTTGGCAATCTCCCATTCTAGACATCTGCAAAGTATTCTGAATAAATTCATCTAAGGAATCGAGTTGCTTGGCGGACCAGCCCCTTCTCTCCACAGTGGGCACTGATTACTGCTCGTCAAATTTCGAACAACATATGCAGCTCGAATACCCGCAAAGATCTGTTTAACCAGACCAGCTACACTGCTAGCCTGATCCAGGGGATTATTTGAGAAATTCCAAAGCTTTATGCAGTTGATTGCAAATGACAACAAATGACTTCAGCGCCTTGACTCCAGAGCAGGAATCCAAATTTGGGGGGTTCTGGATATGCCCAAAATATCAGTTACGGAAATGTGATAATGAACAATATCTCCAATCCAAAATCAAATTCTGTGGTGGCATTGATTTTTTTTAACACGTTGTTAAAGGTTCATCCGCATCACAAAAATCACGGATCCTTATCTCCGTCACTTGATTTGTGACACAATTTCTGATTTTAAGTTGTGGCAGCATCCCAGAAGACACTCAATTTTGCCAAATATATGATGAGATGTATCACAATGGACTACCCGACGCCCATCTCCACGCGCCTTCAATAACGACACTTCCACTATCACTGCCAGCGAATTAACCACATGGAGATTCTGCAATAGAGTCGATTGATGATCACGTTTCACCTACTCTTGAGGTCGTTCTCCAATTGCAAGGAAAGACAACTGGAACCACTAATAAAGACGGTGCCATTTCTGAATTGGGCACTGTTTTCCGTTCCCCTGCTATCAGAAACAATGGTGACAATGAGGAAATCTAGGAGGAATCCAGTGCATGTGGTATCATCATGGGTAGCAAGGAAACCCCCAAAGGTGAAGGCGTTTCTAGCGGTAGTATGTGGCATCACAACTCTTTTCGTTCTCAAATTTGTGGTTAACATCCATGATAATCTCTTCGTTGCTGCCAAAGAAACACATGCTGTGGGCATCTGTGTCTTGATCTACAAGCTCGATATACAGACAATGCTTGATTTTGCCACATTAGTCACAAATTTTTGGGTGATTTACATGATACGTTTCAAGATGAAGGCAACACAGATGAAGATCTGGATAATTTTCCGATATTTTATGTGGTGATTCCATGTGCAGTACTCACACTTTTTTCTATCCATCCAACAACATCCCATAATATTGTAAACATGATACTTCAGGCCTTTTGTGTTTACCTTGAAGCTATTGCTACGAGGATTCTTTGGTTGTCTCCTAGGTTACTGGAGAGCCCAGTGTGTCTAACTGTGCCTAGCGCAATTTCCTTTCATCAAGCTATGGCACAAGGCAATTTAATATAAGATCTCCAAGGGGAATGATTGCGGGTAGATTAGCTGCTGGATTAAGCAGTCTTGGAGCACTCCAGGCTGGGGCGGGAAGCCATGGATCTCTTCAACCATATGCAACAACGTATGCTCCAACGAGGACATTTTATATCGGGTTGCTTGGTGGTCATTTGAACAGTCTCGTGCTGCCCAGAGCTTGATTCAAGCTTATATGTGGACTGGTCAAGGCCAACAGTCTCGTGTGATTTCTTGGGCATATTAGCCATGCTTTACGACTGGATGATGGATCCTCGTTTACAATTTCCTGGGGTTGTTGTAGTGTGTCTGCTTTTACTCTTTTCGCAGGGTGGGCTGTGCGGCGACATTGTTCATGATGACAAATCACCTAAACAATCTGGCTGCGAAAACAAATTCGTACTGGTGAAAATTCAGACATGGATAAATGGCAGTGAGGGGGAAGAATATGTTGGAGTTAGTGCTCGGTTTGGTACACCTGTGGTATCAAAGGAGAAAGCTGCGAACAAGTCTCGTCTTGTCCTAGCTGACCCCTATGATAGTTGCACCACCCTAAGAGAAAAGCTTCCCGGAGAGGCTGCTTTGGTGCATCAAGGCAATTGCACTTTCACAACAAAGGCCAAGTTTGTACATGAAATTGGTGCTGTAGCTATGCTTGTTATAAGTGAAAAATAAGCGCTTTATAAGATGGTGTGTGCACCAAATGATGCTGCATCAGACATAAAATTCCCTGTTGTTATGTTGCCAAAAACTGCAGGTGCAAGTTTCCAAAAAAACCGTTGAAGGAAGGTAGATCAGTTGGAGTAGTCATTGGTGGATATTGTGGAAGTTTTTCTAGGGCTTATGGTTGTGGGAACTATTCTGTGTGTTTCATTTTAATCAATATGTAATGCTAGAGAGGCATGCAACGAGTAAGGATGATCAACACAAACATTCTTTTCGTAGTGATTGCATCATGCTTTTTGATTCTCATACATAGCCGCGATCTTTGAAGCCTGCGCCCAAATCTAAAGAATGAATTAGCAGTGTTGTTTGGGAAGCTTATATCCCATGTTCTGGAACTTTTGATTTAAGTAAGACCATGAGTGGGGTTACAGTTCACGAGTGGTAGATCTGATTATACATATGACCATTTTTGACTCACGATTCATTGCTTTTTTTTTTTTTTTTGAGATTCTTACCATAGAATCAACATTTAAGAGAGTCTGCAATTTGTTTGTCAACGAAAATGTCCTCTAGTAATTATACAAACAATTCTGGCACAAGCATTTCTATAAATGATCATAATATTTATTTGAGTCTTGCAGACAGAGTAAAAAACAAGACTACAGCCTCAACATATGAAGGTAATAAATTTCTGGAAATTTCTCTGTTGTTTTAATGCTGATCAAAAATACTTTGCCTTTTTAATAAAATTTGTTTACTGCATTTTCTAGTGTATTTGCTCATTTTTAAATTGGACGGATTAATTGTTCATAACAAAAATGCATAACTGTGTATACCTAACTGTCCATGCAGGATTTTAGATGCAGGAAATGCGCAATTCTACAGCTAGAAAACAATTATGTAACTAAAAAAAACAATTCTGTAGCTATGTAATCAATTCAATGATCTATTTGTTGGCAATGCATTCTAATCAGAAATTCATAATCACCATGCCATATCATCTGCCTACTTCATCTTTCACATCAATACCATGTTGCCATGTCACACATACATGACTATTTTCACTGTTTCACATAAATTTCAAATAAGCATAACTTTATCATATGACATCAGTTTTTGATGATTCAAACATTGTTGGAAAGATCTCGACGAGATATAAATAATGAGAAAGCTTTCTTTAGATTTTGAAATATTAAAATAATGAAGAAATTGTTGACAATACACGAAAGGTAACCTAAGGCACTAGTTTGAAAACAGGTAAAAATTCATTTGATTTTCTTTTCTGAATTTGTTTTATTAGTACCAATTCTCAATTTTTTTTTTTGTGTAAATATCATAAATAGCGAAATTGATCACGTCTCTCTTTTGATAATCTTACATTTCATTGTAGAAAAAATACTAAGTTTTTTTTGCAGGTTCTAGGAAGATAAACAGATGACCACAAGCAATCAATGTCTCTCAAAGACCACATTTCTTAAGAACATGATCAGAGCAACATCAAAGATGAAATATCCAAGCATAAGAACATGATTTTGGATAAAGAATGCAAAAGTAGATCCATCACACCATTTCAAAACCTTTCAAATACCAGTCTTACCATTGCATTCCTACTTATTCAGTTAATAAAATCTTCATCTCATTTTCCTTCATAATCATTATACTTTCCTGCTTCGCTTTCACTAACCTATAACCCAATAATAAAACCATTCAACTCCCCTACAAAGCTGATTTATTCCATTTCCCTTTTCATTTTGTCAAATAAATCTTGATCCACTGCAAAAATTTTCATCCATAGCCCTTCAAAACTATTGTTTTATGCTCACGTTAGATATGGAGGATTCATTAAGGCCTCCCTTCTAACAAGTTTTAACCCATCGACTTCAACACATCATCTGGGATCAAAACTAGAGATCTTTCAAAGTACCTTGAGGTTTGCATGCCTTAATGGCAAGTTCTCTCGGCAATAGACAGTGGGAATACATCAATGTTCCCTGTTTGTCGGATCTTCTAGGTGACTCGACTACGACACATTCATTCGTACCTAGTAAGATGTACTTAGGCATCTTCACTCTCATTGACATCAATGGTGAGTAGTCTCGTGTTGGTTAAGGGCATTCATTAATGAAAAGTAATCCAAAAATTTCTTTCTATGTTCAACATCGACAAATCTATTCGCATAGGTAAGAATTATGCCACAGGTAGAAACGATTGAAGACTACATCATTTCAGCAGTTTGCAGTAAGAATCAATTGTAACAGTAGCAATAAGGATGCCATTCTTGTCATCAACACGAAGAGAATAAAGAAGCAGATCAAATTCCTTTGTTTACATACTCCATGATCCAACATCAACAACAACATTCTTTAGCATACACAACTCATCCACATTGAAGGTAAGTGAAGGTACATTATTTTCTAATTTTTAGTCATACAATTCCTTAAAAACTAAAATTGTAATTTTGGGAAATTCCTCACTACATTTATACTCCCTTTCTCATATTGTCATAAACTGAACACATTTTCATTTCATTCCAACTCGCATATTCTTCCCAATCAACTATTATTGCAGTATGATTCCAAAAGATTAGATGCTTTGCAAATTATCAATTCATTGATAGTTACTATAGGACTTGAAAAGAAAACTCTCAATGTTTTCATGTATTTTGATGCAAGAAAAAAATAAAAGTATTGTTACACAAGAACCAATACTCAAAAATTTTGGTTGTCACACAAGAACCAACCATAAAAAATATATGTTGCAATCAAATGTATTACACTTTGAAAAAGAGAATATGATGACACAAAGTTTGAAGAGAATCCATACAAGCCAAAACTCATAAAGAAGCAAATCATTTCAAGAAGATCAACTTATGGATAAATGAATCAATGCAATAGTTGCATGAGGACATGCAACAACTTCAGTTGGGGGGTATGTTGAGTCTCAAAATTGTCTTCCATTTTCATCCATATTTCCATCATTTCATGACCATTTAGCCTTCATCTCATAATTATCTAGCCCTAAATCCCTACATCAAGCAACCATCTTCATGATCATATGGGTTAGAATCCTTATTTTCTAAAGTTATTTATTTTATGTATTTTAAGTGAATTTATGATTAAAAACTAGGAAATTAACATGGTTTCATATGTGTGTGTGTATTATGAGTTTTGTGACATGTGTAGGCTTATTTGGAGGTTCTAGAAGGGTCTTACTTGTCCTCCCAAGCACAAATTCAAATTTCAACTCAAGAGGTGGAACACATTCCAAGGAGAAAGATCATGGAAGTCTTTATGAGTCATAGGATTTGTATATAATATTTAGGAATAAGTTAAGACAAGTATGGATCTATTAGATATTTAATGGATCTGCATTTATTGAGCAGATAACCCTAACTCATGTATAAATAAGAGGTGCATCCTTCAAAGGAATCCAACAACTATCAGTTATTCATTAGCATCAAATTTATGATTGTTCACTCAACATGAATAATTTCATTTTCTCCAAAATTATGAGTTATGAGTGTTGTTTAATTCTTAAGGTGTGATATCTGTTCATGCGTGCTCATTGAGGAATGGAAGGATCCCCATCAACCATAATCTGCATACAATTGTAACATAGTGTGATTTTGTTATTTCCTTTCTGCAATTATGATTTCATTTCCTAGATTTCATTTGATCGTCATTAAACTACTTGCTTACTAGTTATCCTAGTTTTCTTGCTCGACAACTAAATCACTAGTCGTTATTTACTGCGTTCTCACTAGTTTTTATTTACTACTTTCTAGATTATCATAGTTTGCTTCTAATAGATTGCACTTTAGTTGTCATTAAAATGCTTTCTTACTAGTTCTCATAGTTTGCTTGCTTGATAACTAAATCAATAGTTGTTCTAGGTTTACTTGCTTTCTAGATTATCATAGTTTGCTTCTTATAGTTGTTCATAGATTAGTTTAGAAGTTTTTTTAGAAAGACCATGGTATTCATTCATTCCACCTTTAGAATTTAACTTCCACCCTTAGAATCTAATTCAGTTTTCTTGCATGTGATTTCTTTTCTAGTTTTCTTTAGTTATATTTGTAATATTGATGCAGGAGCATTCACCCCAAGTAAATCATTGTATATTAGTAGGCATAGGGGGTTTTGTGTTTCAGGGAAGTTGGTTTCCCAAGTGTTGAGTTATCGTAAATATTTAGGCCTTTGAGTGATTTTCAATGAGAATAGGAATTAATTAGACATATTTGTAAATGCTCTTGAATGTAGGAGAACATGAAAGGATTAGGATTAGTTAGCAATTAGTTTGAAGAACAGTTCCTCAACTGTAAAGGAACTGCTGATAATGTATTGAAAAGAAAAAGAAGAGGGAAGTTGAATAAGTTAGTTAGGTAGTTAGCTAGCCAGCCAGCCAGAGCAAGAGTGTGTCTGTAAGCCTTCAGGCAAGATAGGGAGAGAGGCCACTGATATTGAAGAACAGCCTGTGTAGAGACAGAGAAGTCTCGGTTGTAATCAGTTATTCATAATTTTATATATATATATAGAGGTTCATTTGGGAACTGTGTAAATGTGTGGAATAAGTGTGAATGATTGATTTATGTGTGAACTTGTAGATTCTGTAATAGAGCATTACAGGTAGAGTTTTGAAGAATATGCAGAGGAGAGAACGATTCAGAGGAATTGTAAGGGATCATTGAATCCACTTGAATGATCAGAGTGAAGCTCTGAAGAGGAAGTGACTTAAGAATCACAGAAGTCAAGCTCGGGAGGGAGTTGCAACTGAGTAGCGAAGGTAGAAGACTTCGAACCATCAAAGAACCAGAACCACAGAGAAACCCTGAAAACAACAGAAAAACTAAGTTAAAAGGAGGAGCGAAGGAGCGACGTGTTAATACATAGCAACCGTTGGATCTTATGGATCAACAATACAGATGATGTTGCTGAAGGGCAAGTGGAATATCGCATTGGCAGAGTTATTTATGTAATTTTGGGCCGCAGGCAGAAAACCCAAGTTACACTAAAAATCGGCACAAAACGGAGTTGGGATTGGAATTAGGAACTAAATTTTTTATAGACGAAAGTATAAACCCTTATCGGGTCTGGGTGATTGATCGAAGCGAAAGAACAATGCGATGGTAGGCCAATACGCCGAAGAGCAATATGGCGATATCGCCGATATGTGATGATCGGTGATCGGAGGAATCGAAGGTCGAGCAATCAAAGCAGCGGAAGAGTTGATACGGAGGAGAGGACGCAATGATTTTATGAATGCGGGCATATAGTTTTTGAAGTCCGAATTAAGGTTTCAGAGCGGAGTTTTAATGTAATCCCTTTGCATTCTATTAAGTGCTTCGCCGAGTCTTTAAGGCATATCAGAGTCGGAAGGTGGTGAGGCATATATGCATATATGACCCGGGAAGACGCTGATAGCCGATTGCGATAACGTTAACCTCAAAAAACATGCAGAGATCGTATGAAAGGCAAAAAGGTATGTTTTGTGCATGGTTTTCCTTTATAAATGGTGTATGAAGGAAAAGAGCGCCGATGGTGTATTTCATGTGATAACCATATGTAACCGATGCATTAAAGTGAAGGGATATATATATAAGGTTTGGTAAAGGTTTAGAAGGGTTTTAAAGTCCCAATAGAAAGGACTTAATGTAAGGCTTCGATAAGGTCTGATGTGAAGGTTTAGAGCGAGGTGATTGAATTCCGATAACAAGGAACTGCTATATAGGGCCTTAATCATTTATGGTTGAATATTTTGACTCTTGGTTAGTTAAAATACCTGGGACGAATGTGTTTATGAATCCATATGTATACTGTGGGTGTAAGCAGGGGTAACCCTGGCATTAATTGGTATCAAAGCAAGTTAAAAGCTCTTGGAGAAAACATATAACAGAGTTGTGTTTAAGTTGTTTATGCAGGCAAGAGAAGATTAGATCTTAAACTGATAAACAACAGACACACAGGGATAAAAGTGCAGAAGAACTTGCAGATGCATGAAGACAGGGAACAATCCATTCAAAGTGCAGGAGAATGGTGGAACAAGATCATGCAGATATCTTGAAGGTGAGATGACATGTTTTATGTCAAATTGAAATTGAAGATTGTGGTTGTAGATGAAGTATCTCAGCAAAGGATAGCAAGAGAAGCTGTGAAAGGAGAACATGATGTGTTCTTGAAGGCAGAGTAAGGAGACACTCTGAAGGAGAAGTGGCAGTGAACCTAAAGAATCCAATTGAAGGTTGGACAGAGAGGATAAGAGTATTCTCAAAAGGGAACTGAGAAGTAAGCTTTTGAAAAAAGCTTGGGAATGGTCTTTGTTTTAAATATCATTGATATGCAGGTAACAACAAATAGTGAAGCATCTTAGCAAGAAGATCACAACGTTAAGAGCAGTGATGAAGGAAGCTAGTAAGGGTTTGTAAGAAAGTGTGGTCAGAACCTAGTATTGTGATTGAAATACGAGAGGACAGCTGAAGTGTTCTCAAGAGGGAGTGAGAGATCGCAGAAGCCTAGAAGGAGCAGAGAGAAGTGCTCAAAGGAGGTTCCAGAGGTAGAGAACCAAGTACTTGCCAAAAGACCAAGTATAAAGGAAATCTTGGTGAGGTAAGTTGCAACAAGGAGGACTGTTGTTGTAGAGGCTTAGTGCAGCTCATAGTGAGTGTGAGATACTCATGAAGATACAAAAAAATATGGCTACTGATAGTCATGGCAGAGGTTCTGAGGAAGACCACAGTAGAGGAAAGATGAAAAAAGAGGTTGCCAAGGCAAATGGCAAGAAGATGGGTCAAAAAGAGTTTGAGAGAGAGAAAGCTGAGATAGGTTTCCAGATTGAACTATTGATGGAGATGTTGTAGAGAAATGATGAAGGCCAAAAGCATGGTTGGACCATGAGAAAATTGTTCAATTGGAATTAGAAAAACTCAGAGAAGATGAATTGGAAATGGAAGTGTCCATTTGTGAACCAGAAGAGGGTGAAATTCTAGGAGAAAGTGAAGTCTGCACTGAAGAGACAGATGAAGAGTGGAGATCAAGCGAAGGTCTCATGGACTATTGTGATAGTTCAAGACAGCCTGAGGAGATGCTGACAAGAGATGAAGTTGAACTGGAGATACTAAATCATGTAGAAGATTCAGAGCAGCAAAGAACACTGATAACTGAAGTAGTAAGTGAGACCACTAGGTCTTGTGATTTTGAAATCAATGATTTGCGGATGATTATAGGTACATCACCGAAGGATGAACAAACTTTAGAGTTTGTCAGAGAGGTGCGGAATCAGAAATCTGTTCAAATCAAGATTGAGATGGCAAGATCTCAGAGCCAGAAGGAGACAGAAGAGTCACCTGGGAATGGGTAGCGAAATGTTAAAGCTGTCATAAAGGAGGAATAACATCTACTGAAGGATGTTAGAAGAGGTGGAACACACGAAGGAGGACAATTTTCTGATATTGTCATAAAAAAGGAAGAAGATGGGCAAAATTTAAATTCTGTTCTAAAAGAAGAAGTAGAGAAGGATATCAAGAAATCAAGTAAAGGCCTTGATGAGATTGAGGAGAAGACCATCGAAGTGGTTTTAAGTCATGTATAAGACTTAAAACAACAGAAGGGTTTGATGATTGAATCACCAAATGAGATCTTGACAAAATGTGTGTGAATGCAGGTATTGCAGAAGACAAACCATCCTATGGAATTGTCTTGAATGAAGCTGACAGTTGCCAAGCCAAGTATGAAGATGATTGTCTTTCGAATGAAGAAATAGTGTCACTAGTAAGTTATGATTGTGACAAAGAAGAAGATAGTGAGGATTGTACAAAACTTGTGGGAGAGCTTCCAAGTGGAATGATAAGGTTGTGGCGAGAGTTAAGTCTTTTGGAAGAAAGGCTAGAAAACTAGAAAGGAAACATTCAGGTTGTAAAATCAGAATTGAATGAGGATGGAGAAGTTTTCCACGATGGGCAACGACAGAGATTGTTTGAAGATAATATGGAGGTTCTTAAAGAATAAGAGGGTAAGGATAAAAGGGAGGCAGTAAGAACCAAACAATCTCAAAGAAGAGTTAGCCAGTAGCAGGTTAAGGAAGAAAAAGTTCACCACAGTGAACACAAGCAGGAAGACATCATTGGAGCAGATGATGTGGAAGAAAGACTAGCTAATAGTCTCGTGAATTCTGCTGAGAATTCAAAACACCATACTAATGTGCTGATAGAGGAGGAGAGAATAGAGAAGCAAGCTGAATTGTTTCCAAGGAGAGAAGAGGCACCAAGGCCTTATGTTTTGTACTTTAATAGTTGGTTTGTGAATGCATATTTTGTTGCAGATGTTGAGGAAGATTTGATGCAAGAAGAAGAAGCCACGGAAGAGAAAAGCATGAAGATGCGGAAGTTGGAAGAAAGCAACAATAATCTGAAGACCAGAGAAAGAAAAGATGTGTACCAGACCAAATATGTGCTGGACTTGGAGATAGAAGAATTGTGGTAGTTAATGATGAAGCAACTCAAATGAAGGAAGCTGATGACAGAAGGTGTGATCAATCAGAAGATGAAGTTGATTGAGAAAGGAAGAAAAGAAAGGAGAATGAAACTTAAGGCAGCAGACATATGGCAGCAGCAAAGGAGCAGAGCATTTGGACTTCTACAAACTAAAGATTAGTACCTTGGAGGTTTCTACTACCTTATGAGATCACATTATTAGGAGATCATGAATGTTTTCAAGCTTGGGAGTCTGATGCAGGAGCATTCACCCCAAGTAAATCATTGTATATTAGTAGGCATAGGGGGTCTTGTGTTTTAGGGAAGTTGGTTTCCCAAGTATTGAGTTAATGTAAATATTTAGGCCTTTGAGTTATTTTCAATGAGAATAAGAATTAATTAGACATATTTGTAAATGTTCTCGAATGTAGGAGAACATGAGAGGATTAGGATTAGTTGCAATTAGTTTGAAGAACAGTTCCTCAATTGTAAAGGAACTGCTGATAATGTATTGAAAAGAAAAAGAAAAAAGAGGGAAGTTGAATAAGTTAGTTAGCTAGCCAGCCAGCCAAAGCGAGAGTGTGTTTGTAAGCCTTCAAGCAAGAAAGGGAGAGAGGCCACTGATATTGAAGAACATGCCTGTGTAGAGACAGAGAAGTCTCGGTTGTAATCAGTTATTCATAATTTTATATATAGAGGTTCATTTGGGAACTGTGTAAATGTGTGGAATAAGTGTGAATGATTGATTTATGCATGAACTCGTAGGTTCTATAACAGAGCATTGCAGGCAAAGTTCTAAAGAATACACAGAGGAGAGATCGATTCAGAGGAATCGTAAGGGATCATTGAATCCACTTGAATGATCAGAGTGAAACTTTGAAGAGGAAGTGACTTAAGAATCACAAAAGTCAAGCTCAGGAGGGAGTTGCAGCTGAGTAGCGAAGGCGGAAGACTTCAAACCATTGAAGAACCAGAACCATAGAGAAACACTGAAAACAACGGAAAAACTAAGTAAAAAGGAGGAGCGAAGGAGCGACGTGTTAATACACAACAATCGTTGGATCTTATGGATCAACGGTCCAGATGACGTCACTGAAGGGCAAGTGGAATATCGCATCGGCGGAGTTATTTATGTAATTTTGGATCGCAAGCGGAAAAGCCCAAGTTACACTAAAAATTGGCGCAAAAGGGAGTCGGGATCGGAATCCGGAACTGAAATTTTTATAGACAGAAGTATAACCCTTATCGGGTCTGGGTGATTGATCGGAGCAAAAGAATAGTGCAATGGTAGGCCGATACGCTAAAAAGCGATATGGCAATATCGCCGATATATGATGATCGGCGATCAGAGGAATCAGAGGTCGGGCAATCGGAGCAGCGGAAGAATTGATACAAAGGGGCGGACGCGATGATTTGATGAATGCGGGCATATAGTTTTTGAAATCCGAATTAAGGTTTCGGAGCGGAGTTTTAATGTAATCCCTTTGTATTCTATTAAGTGCTTGGCCGAGTCTTTTAAGGCATATCGGATTCGGAAGGTGGTGAGGCATATATGCATATATGACTCGGGAAGAAGCTGATAGCCGATTGCGATAACGTTAACCTCGAAAAATGTGTAGAGATCGTACGAAAGGCGGAAAGGTATGTTTTGTGCATGGTTTTCCTTTATAAATGGTGTATGAAGGAAAAGAGCGTCGATGGTGTATTTCATGTGATAACCATATGTAACTGATGCATTAAAGTGAAGGGTTATATATATAAGGTTTGGTAAAGGTTTAGAAGGGTTTTAAAGTCCCGATAGAAAGGACTTAATGTAAGGCTTCAATAAGGTCTTATGTGAAGGTTTAGAGTGGGGTGATTGGGTTCCGATAACAAGGAACTGTTATATAGGGCCTTAACCGTTTATGGTTGAAGATTTTGACTCTTGGTTAGTTAAAATACCTGGGACGAATGTGTTTATGCATCCATATGCATACTGTGGGTGTAAGCAGGGGTAACCATGGCATTAAATATGCATTTTCTTTATTTCTTTCCATCCTAAACAAACTTTCTACAATAGTTTCATTTGAGGTCCCATATATTTTGGTTTGCTTCTAAGTTTACGAAACCCCTGAGTTGACAAATTAAATGACAAGGATTTAACATACAATTAAATCACCCTACATACAGGTTCTCCATCTACAACGTTAATATAGAGGTTCAGATCATCAGAACTTTTTGTGAAACCTATTCTTTGAAGGTATGCATCCATTCTAGCATACCATGCCCTTGGTGCTTGCTTGAGGCCATATAATGCTTTCTTCAATCTATAAACATATGCCTTCCTATCTTTAACTTTGAATCCCAAGGGTTGCTCTATATAGACTTCTTGATCTATTGTGCCATTCAGAAATGCAACCTTGACATCCATTTGGTGGATGTTCCATCCCATCGATGCTGCTAGAGAGGCTAATGATCGAATTATTGTACATCTTGCTGTTGGAGCAAATGTTTCTTCATAGTCGATGCCTTCAAGTTGAGAGAAACCCCTAGCCACAAATATTGCTTTATATTTATCTATACTTCCATCTGCTGCATGTTTGATCTTATAGATCCATTTGGAAGTAACCACAGATTTGTCTTCGGGCCTAGGTACGATCTCCCATACTCCATTCTTCATTATAGATTTATATTCTTCATTCATGGCATCTTTCCATTCTTGATTATTTACAACCTCTTCAAAAGTGGATGGTTATGCTTCTATTAGTTTTTTCATATATGCAGCATACCCAAAATATCTTTTAGGTTTCTTGCTTTCTCTAAATGATCCTTTTGCTGCGTCATGACCTTCTGCATCAAGTAGAGTAGATTTTAACCAATTAGGTTTTTTTCTTGCTTCAAGGATGACCACAGGTTGAATAGGCTCACTAGGACCTTCTTCTTCATGGTGTGATTATTCTTCTCCCTTGTCCACTTCTTCAAATACTGGAAGTTCTTCATCATCAAAGTCTATGGAAAGTTCCTTTAATTTCTTAGAAGTTATGCTTTCATCAAATATGACATCACGAATGACTTCTATGTGATGTCCATCTTTCATGTAGATACTATAAGCTTTTGATGAGTTGTTGTACCCAACAAATGTTCCCTTCATGCCTGAAGGATCCAACTTCTTTCTTTTGTCTTTTGGTATGTGGATATATACAAGACACCCAAAGATCCGAAGATGATTTACAAATGGATTATTTCCAGTGAACACTTCTTCTAGAGTTTTGTTGTCTAGATATCTGTGGGGACTTCGGTTTTGAATGTAGAAAAATGTCTTTGTGGCTTCTCCCCACAGGAACTTAGGTAGATCCTGATCGTGTAACATTGCTTTTACACTTTCTTCAATGGATCTATTCTTCCATTCTACGACTCCATTTTGCTCGGGATTATATGGGACTATCAACTCCCTCTTAATTCCAGACTCATAGAATGCTATAATTTATTTGGATGTATATTCTCCTCCATTATCAGATCTTAATATCTTGATTCTTCTTTCTGTAAGGTTCTCCATTTTAGCTTTGAATTCTTGGAATTTTGTAAATACTTCATCCTTTGTTTTCATTAAGTAAACTCAGGTTTTTCTTGAATGATTGTCGATGAATGTAACATAATATAGATGACCTCCAAGAGATTTAGGAGTCATAGGGTCACACACATCGAAGTGGTTGAGATCCAAGATTTCTTTTGACCATGAAGCACTGCTTCCAAATGGTCTCTTGGTATTCTTACCCAATGCACATCCCTTATAGACTCCTTCATGATCCTCCTTTAGACTAGGAATTCCATCTACTATGGAACTTAGAGTTGGGATTGTTAGTGTCAGTCTTTCCAGCCTTCCTCCAGTGATCAAACATGCTCTTACAAAGTGATTTTGAAGTGTCAAGGTCAAATTTTGTCATTTCAGTGAGTCTTCAAGCAAAATTTGGTCACTAGGCATTAGGTCTAGGGTTTGCCAAAATGTCAGTCCATGTCATCATTCAGCTGAGCCTATCATCATTCAGAGGGTTGTCATTATCATGTCAGTGTCTAATGAGTCATTTTACATCTTGTTCATGCTTCAGTTGTGCTTTGGCAAGGTCATTTCCCTCTCCTAGGGTTTTGAAGGCAATTTCTCTTGGATGGTCAAATCACTGGCAAAACTTGTTTCCTGATGTTCATACACCTTCCCCTATCCTTAAAGTACCTTATCAAACACTTCCCATCTCTTAGATCCGCCAAATTCCTCATTTTTGCACAAACCCTAGTTTCTAGCTACAACCTGGCAATTTTCTAGGTTGGGCCTGTGTTTTGCCCTTTTTGACCCCTTCCCCTCGCTAAATCTCTGAGATTCCACTTTCCCCTGCTTCCTAACATCCCTCCCCACTCCTAAAAATTTCCCCAAGAATTTAGAAGCCCCCTATCCCCTTCATTTTGCTCCATTTCGACAAAATCCCTTGTTTCACACATCGGGACAAGTCGCACTCAAATGATGTTTCAGAGCAATAAAAGATGAATTTTGGAAAACTGAGAGAGGTTTTTGTCCATAACATGCCAAAGAAGAAAAACCTCCTTCACTTTTTGCACAGGTGTCATGGTTTTAGAGAAATTCCAAAATTACAATCGCCGGATCCAAGGAGTTTGGCCAAGGCACAAAAACGGAAGAAGAAGACCAACCCACTCCGTATCTTGGCCGAGGCTTCTCTCACTCACCATGATACTCATTAGCATCCTCCTAGCAGCAAACCCAAGAAATTTTGAGAGTTTTGAAGCATTTTTGGCATTTTTGGGAATTTTACAGGTTTTGGCCATTTGACGGGTCTCACCCCACGCGCGACCCTACATGGGGGCAACTCAGAACCGGGAAAACTTTGCATTTTTGGAATTGTCATGCAAAAATACACTTTCCTATGGATGGGTTTCAGATTTTATGGAGATTTGGGCTTCCAAAAGCTCAAAATACATGCAAGTTTTGACTTTCTGCCCCTATTTTGAGTTGCAGAAAGCTGTCTTGGGAGAAATGACTTTTGAGGGGTCAAATCAACTCCAAATTCAAAAATTCCGGTGGGGTTGGAAAGTAGACTCGTAGACCTTTCCAACGAGCTATCTTGCACCTGATTTGGACACCGGGAAGGCCCTCAAACAGAGCTGTGAATGTGCGCGACCTGTCAGAGTGATGTGCGCGACCTGTCAGGGAAATTTGCCTGTTTTGACCAGTTCGGCCAACAAAACACTGTTTTCATCTTGGTTGACTTTTGAGGCATGTAAATGATGGATTTTTGTGTAATTTTCATGGCACTTAGATACTTTTACTCTCCTTCATCACTTCTAGAAGATTCTTTGATGTAAATGGTAAAAAATTAATGCATGGATAGGTTTCCTAAGTTTTAGAGGCAAGTTGTTTTGACTGCCTATTATCTAGTGCTCAGTTTAGAATTAGTTGAAACAGCTCCTAGGAAGCTGAGCTCGACCCCTAGAGGTGGGGAAAGGAGTTAGATCATCTATATTATGCCTTCTCTTGCTCATTTTCATGGTTGGACTCTTAAGGGAGAAGCTCCTATTGTACATTTTACTTGTATCTCTGCAATTTGAGGAAAAGGAAGACCAGGGTTTTTGCAGACATCAGTGGGATTCTTGTGGACTCTTGTGTTGATGGTGTGTTCTCTTATTGTAATTGTAAGTGTGTTTATGTGTTCCATCTCTTTCTTTACTGCAGCTTATTAAACAAATGAAGTGATAAAGTTTGAATTCATGCTTGCCATGCTCAGCTTTTAAATTTGTTTAATGTTTATGTTTTCCACTGTCTAGAGAGGATTCAAAGTCATTGTTTGCCCTCTTTAGCTTCTCTTCTTTCCTCCTTGATCATCCATCTCAGCTAAAGACATCAGCACAAGTTCCTACCTTGCCCCAAAGACCCCACTGCAGAAACTGTGTCGAATCCCCGCACCCTAAATTGCAGATCCTCAAATTGCCACCAAAAACCCCAAAAACCCCCAAATCAACCTTTTAATCAGTTTACTAGCCTAATATCAGTGTTACCTTTGATTGGTCATCTCATCCCATTGAAAATTTGCCGAGATAGACCGGAGAGAGCCTTCTCATACCCCGTAGGGCTAGCTACGAGGTGAAATGGTTTGATGTAGCTTTGAGATTTGCCTTCTCAGCCTGAGGTGAAATTTCAAACGCTAACATACTGGCGACCATACTGGGAAGAACAACTGATCATTTGCTCATTGACGTGTTATTTCATAAGTCTTAGACGGAGCCTGAAGTTACGCCAGGTAGCCTTCGAAAACGCTCTTGTTTTACATCAGCGTTAGTAGATAAACGCTGCTTCAGTCAATCTCCGTGAGCTTGTGAACGTAGCGCTTCATTGACACTTTACCCCAGTACATGTATCAAGTTCAGATCTGATTGTTGATGGTGAACAACGATCAGACACTTGACAGGCTGAAATCATTCACTGGCGACTCCTTCACTGAAAACTCCAAAGATCAATGCTTCATGGTGACTTCACTGCAGAGAGATCAGTAGCTTTGAGCTTGTCAAAATGGATCGGATCGCAAGAAGATATGCTCCCTTGAGCCGAGATCACATCCCCGGTTTTCCAAATAAGATTCCCAAGGTAGATTGGTCAAGGAATTTGCCTACATTCAATGATGATGGTAAGAAGGATGCTGCTTTACATCTTGTTAGATTTCATATGCATATTCGCAAGTTGAAGGTGGATTTTCCTGAAGATTGCTTGATGAAGATATTCTTGGCCACTCTGGAAGATAAAGCTCAATCATGGTATGAAAGTTTGCCACCTGCTTGTATTTACTGTTTAAAGGATTTTCATGCTATGTTCATTGAACGATATAAGGACTCTTATCCATCATTGAATTTAGTTCAAGATTGTTGCAAGCATGCCTATAGTTTTATTGAAAGCCTTGAGAAGTTTTATGAAGATGATAATTTCATGGATGAAGAGATCATGGAGGCTCTGTATGAAAATCCATTTCAGCAGCACACAGAAATCTTAGAGGATACTTGTCAAGTTCAGCAAGCTGAAGATTTCCATATAGTTGAAAATGAGGAAAGAGCAAATGTTGTTTCAGATTTACCCACAGAAGAAGACAGCAGCATGCAACCCATCAAAGAGAGCTCTACTATTGAGATCATAGACAGAGTTTTGGATTCAGATGTTCATGAACAGCAAGGTGAGATCTTTGTGCAAGTAAGTGATGAATCTCCTTTCAATAACTCAGTAATAAATGATAGTTTGAATGCCTTGTCATATGAAGATAATTATTGTTTAAGCAAAAGAAAACAAAAGGCATTGTCTCCTTTGTCTGAAGAGGAGATAGATCAGCTTTTGAAAGGTCTTGTTACAGCCCAAGCTACAACAGATTTGCAATGCACACATAGTCAGGTAAGTGTTGGGGAAACTTCTTCCTCTGTTGAAGAAGATGATTGTCTTGTAGATCAGCAAGATAATGATAATCCGGCTGTCATATCATATGAAGATCACCCACCATATTGTCTGACTACCGAAGATCATAGCATACAGGATTACCTTTCAGATTCTTCATATGTCTCATGTGTTGAAATGTTATTTCAAGAGGAGAATTGCTCACTTACTTGTTCAGAATTTTTTGAAGCTCATGAGCATACTTTTACTGAAGCACATGATGAAGGCAGATCAAAATTTGAAGCAAAAGACACCTTGTTCTTTCAGCAGGAGGTGGCAGTGGCAAATCTTCATATTTTTCACGATCCTCTAGTAAGTTTGTTGCAGCCAGCAGTGATAGTGTTTATTGCAGTGTTCAGTGATGAAGGAGATCATGGTCAGCTATGTTTTTGGATGCTCAGTTATAGGTTTGTACTGTTGACCAGAAGATCTGAGAAGAAGAATCAATCAAGAAGGCATCTGCTTGATTGGTTGCATTGGCATTTTGATATAGTTTGATGTATATTGTCTTGTAAGAAACACAGGTGGTTGTCATCATGATTTCAAATCTTGATGGACTGCTGCCCTTCCATAAGCTTTGTAAGTTCTTGTTTTAGTTAAGTCAGTCATGAGTCATTTGTGTTTGGTCTATTGAGTGAGTTTTTTCAAGTTATTTCAGTTTGTCATCGAGTCGGTTTGAGTCAAGTTTCAGTTAGGTTTCAGTCAGTTTTCAGTCAAGTTTTCATTCAATAAATGTGTCAAAGTTTTGGGTCACATGTGTAAATAATGACTCCATTGCCCAATAGGTAAGGCACTGGTCTGCTCTCCCAGAGGTCTGAGGTTCTTGGCACCTCCAAGGAGCTACCATCCCCATTGGAGCCAATGTTAGTGTCAATCTTTCCAGCCTTCCTCCAGTGATCAAACATGCTCTTACAAAGTGATTTTGAAGTGTCAAGGTCAAATTTTGTCATTTCAGTGAGTCTTCAAGCAAAATTTGGTCACTAGGCATTAGGTCTAGGGTTTGCCAAAATGTCAGTCCATGTCATCATTCAGCTGAGCCTATCATCATTCAGAGGGTTGTCATTATCATGTCAGTGTCTAATGAGTCATTTTACATCTTGTTCATGCTTCAGTTGTGCTTTGGCAAGGTCATTTCCCTCTCCTAGGGTTTTGAAGGCAATTTCTCTTGGATGGTCAAATCACCGGCAAAACTTGTTTTCTGATGTTCATACACCTTCCCCTATCCTTAAAGTACCTTATCAAACACTTCCCATCTCTTAGATCCGCCAAATTCCTCATTTTTGCACAAACCCTATTTTCTAGCTACAACCTGGCAATTTTCTAGGTTGGGCCTGTGTTTTGCCCTTTTTGACCCCTTCCCCTCGCTAAATCTCTGAGATTCCACTTTCCCCTGCTTCCTAACATCCCTCCCCACTCCTAAAAATTTCCCCAAGAATTTAGAAGCCCCCTATCCCCTTCATTTTGCTCCATTTCGACAAAATCCCTTGTTTCACACATCGGGACAAGTCGCACTCAAATGATGTTTCAGAGCAATAAAAGATGAATTTTGGAAAACTGAGAGAGGTTTTTGTCCATAACATGCCAAAGAAGAAAAACCTCCTTCACTTTTTGCACAAGTGTCATGGTTTTAGAGAAATGCCAAAATTACAATCGCCGGATCCAAGGAGTTTGGCCAAGGCACAAAAACGGAAGAAGAAGACCAACCCACTCCGTATCTTGGCCGAGGCTTCTCTCACTCACCATGATACTCATTAGCATCCTCCTAGCAGCAAACCCAAGAAATTTTGAGAGTTTTGAAGCATTTTTGGCATTTTTGGGAATTTTACAGGTTTTGGCCATTTGACGGGTCTCACCCCGCGCGCGACCCTACATGGGGGCAACTCAGAACGGGGAAAACTTTGCATTTTTGGAATTGTCATGCAAAAATACACTTGCCTATGGATGGGTTTCAGATTTTATGGAAATTTGGGCTTCCAAAAGCTCAAAATACATGCAAGTTTTGACTTTCTGCCCCTATTTTGAGTTGCAGAAAGCTGTCTTGGGAGAAATGACTTTTGAGGGGTCAAATCAACTCCAAATTCAAAAATTCCGGTGGGGTTGGAAAGTAGACTCGCAGACCTTTCCAACGAGCTATCTTTCACCTGATTTGGACACCGGGAAGGCCCTCAAACAGAGCTGTGAATGTGCGCGACCTGTCAGAGTGATGTGCGCGACCTGTCAGGGAAATTTGCCTGTTTTGACCAATTCGGCCAGCAAAACACTGTTTTCATCTTGGTTGACTTTTGAGGCATGTAAATGATGGATTTTTGTGTAATTTTCATGGCACTTAGATACTTTTACTCTCCTTCATCACTTCTAGAAGATTCTTTGATGTAAATGGTAAAAAATTAATGCATGGATAGGTTTCCTAAGTTTTAGAGGCAAGTTGTTTTGACTGCCTATTATCTAGTGCTCAGTTTAGAATTAGTTGAAACAGCTCCTAGGAAGCTGAGCTCGACCCCTAGAGGTGGGGAAAGGAGTTAGATCATCTATATTATGCCTTCTCTTGCTCATTTTCATGGTTGGACTCTTGAGGGAGAAGCTCCTATTGTACATTTTACTTGTATCTCTGCAATTTGAGGAAAAGGAAGACCAGGGTTTTTGCAGACATCATTGGGATTCTTGTGGACTCTTGTGTTGATGGTGTGTTCTCTTATTGTAATTGTAAGTGTGTTTATGTGTTCCATCTCTTTCTTTACTGCAGCTTATTAAACAAATGAAGTGATAAATTTTGAATTCATGCTTGCCATGCTCAGCTTTCAAATTTGTTTAATGTTTATGTTTTCCACTGTCTAGAGAGGATTCAAAGTCATTGTTTGCCCTCTTTAGCTTCTCTTCTTTCCTCCTTGATCATCCATCTCAGCTAAAGGCATCAGCACAAGTTCCTACCTTGCCCCAAAGACCCCCCTGCAGAAACTGTGTCGAATCCCCGCACCCTAAATTGCAGATCCTCAAATTGCCACCAAAACCCCCAAAAACCCCCAAATCAACCTTTTAATCAGTTTACTAGCCTAATATCAGTGTTACCTTTGATTGGTCATCTCATCCCATTGAAAATTTGCCGAGATAGACCGGAGAGAGCCTTCTCATACCCCGTAGGGCTAGCTACGAGGTGAAATGGTTTGATGTAGCTTTGAGATTTGCCTTCTCAGCCTGAGGTGAAATTTCAAACGCTAACAGGGATGATTTTCAAATGTAGATGACCAAATCTTCTATGCCAAAGTTCACATGGGCTAATTTCAATGTGAACTAGGGCTTAGGTCACAAGAGACATTAGTCTGTAGAGTCTTCCTTCT
Organism: Pinus tabuliformis; assembly: GCA_031772625.1. Classification (NCBI taxonomy): domain Eukaryota; kingdom Viridiplantae; phylum Streptophyta; class Pinopsida; order Pinales; family Pinaceae; genus Pinus; species Pinus tabuliformis. The sequence continues at coordinate 428,285,220 of CM062812.1, read as the reverse complement.
CGAATGCTAATGAATTTAGCTTGATATATACCTGAGTCTTTACTCCATACAACGACCTTACCATCAATGAAAGCAACTATATCACCCTTTTCGTCTAGACTTGAAATGGAAAGTAAGTTCTTGCGCAAACCTGGGACAAATAGAATGTTGTTGAGGTGAATGTTGCTTCCATATTCTAGCTTTATGGAGGGGTAGCCAATATCTTTCGAGAGATAGCTCTTGTTATCTCCAAGTTCCATTGAATAAGTGAATTTTCCTTTTGATAAGGTCTTCAATCAATTGGAGTGGCTAGTCATGTGTCTTGATGCACTACTATCAATTACCCAAATGTTTTCATCTTGGAATGTGTGAGAGAGCGCCAAGAAGAGACCTTCATCCTTTTCTTTGATTGATACCTTCTTTGAAGAAAATAATAAACTCCATGCACATGTCTCTATTCTATGCTTCCCTTCACTCATTATTTATTAGGAACATAATTTGAAATGTTTGGTATCGAGCTTGTAAATAAGCAACTAGGTAGGTCAGTTCTAGACACATCACTTTCAATAAGATCAAGGTCCACTTATGTATAAGTCTATTTGATGTCCAAAATAAATAAGAGACTCATATATATATATATATACATAGAAGGAAAATAAGAATAGATTTTCCCACATCAATTTTCTGTGAACATGGCAGACTTTATAACACTATATATGTTGGTGTTTTTAATGAACATAGCTCCTATCTCTGCAAAGGTATTAATAGGACTCATATTAGAGATCCTTACTATATAAATTATTTCTACTTGCCCAGACTAATAAATGTGTTGGGTGGGTGGGATGGATAAGGCAATTAATGCCTTTGGTACAAAGGCCGAACAAAGCAAGGCCCCTCCCTAGTTTTCGGGTATAGCTACTAGCACAACCCGATGCCTAAGCGAAGCCAATCCCTTTCCTGGTACTTAATCCCTTGATACTTAATCCCCTTTTGGATAAACTCAAAACCGTAGCGAGAAAAAGTTAGACCATAAGCATACCTCTAGTTACTAATGTCCATGAAAATACTTCATTGCAACTAAGGCAAGTCATGGCAACATGAACACATGTCCAACTTGCTATAAAGAGAACTATTCAACACCCTGCTATCAAAATAACTATTTAGAAAAACAACCAACCTATGGGAGCGAAAAAATAGCAACTGCAATACAATCCATTCTTTAACAACCAACCTATGGATAAAAAACACAACAACTGCAATACACCTTTCTTTTTGTAATGGGAGCAAAAACACAACAATGCAATCCTTTCTTTTTGTAATGAGATAAAAAAACACAACAATAGCAATACAATCCAAATTTGATGCAAGTTTGCAATACTTGCTAACAAGCATTGCTTCTTGGTATGATATACTACTCACTAAGAAGCGATGGTCGATAACAATGGCAATGCACATGGACAAGTGTTGCAGGTGGGAAAAAACGGTGACAAGTGTAAATGGACACAAAAGTGGCGGACTTTGGATTTAGAACAATAAAGAACATTCCATGCATATACATAAAAAATATGCATTAATTTTGTTAATGCAAGTTTTGGGAAATATATTGCAAGACTTGGTTATTACAAAACTTTGGTTATTTGCAAACTTCAGTTATTACAAAAGCTTTTGGTTCTTCGTCAAATTTGGTTATTACAAAACTTTGGTTACATAGGCTTTGGTTATGTAGACATTGCCTCGGGGCACGTGAAGTTTCCAATAAGAGGTCCAATTCAAAACTTTGGTTAGATTTTGATGAACCTGAATTGCCACCCTGAAAGTTTGGTTAAATTTTGGTAAAGATGGTGGTCAATACAAACTAATATAAATTCAATGGAAAGTGATTGCTATAGCCCCTACACTACCATAGGTAGGGACTAATAAGTACCCATGGTGCAATACTACATCAAATACAATCAAATTTCACAATGTACTTTATATTCCATTATCTTTTTGGTTTTCCAGAGGGAAAGTGCATGTATTTTAAATTCTTTGGAAAGGAGGATAAATCTAACACACGATTATAACAATTATTATTCTTGCCGCGACAGGATATAACACATTCGAAAATGCGTTGACTGCACACTTTTTTTTTTAATTTGACCAAAAAGATTAACGCTACATGTGTAATGTTAACTTTATAATTAAAAAATAATGTATTTATTAGATTATTTTAAATTTATTTTTTTAAGTTGTGATTGGTTGTCTCCGCTCTCCTCTTATTAAATCATGATTGTAGGCATTGTACTCTGAGGACATGAGCTCATATTGCTGACTCCAACATTTATGAACAATAGTACGATTATTTAATACCATTTTTATTTAATAGGTTATTTCTATAGAACATTGGGAAGTAAAATAAAATTTAATTGTAGTGCTTACTATGACACTATGCCCTTATGATCATGTGTTTTAATAAATACCACTAATATGAGCAGAAGATAACGTCAAAATGTTTTGTAACATGTCTTAACTCATTAGTTGTACCTTTCCAGACAACGCTTAATATTTTGGCCAATTAAATCTAAACCCAAAACATACTAAAATTAGTAAAAGTGTGCACTGGCCATGCTACAAATAGTTTTAAAAGTTTTTCAAGCAAGTAATATAGGTCATTTTAAATGGTGAATTCTTTCCATGGTTAACCAGAGGTTTTCAACTACAAGTAAGAAGGAACATGTGCAATGTGCATAAGTGTTCGGCCAAATTTATGATGAATAGTTTAGAAATTAAATTTTTTAATTCAAAATTAAAAATGTTTTATATTTTGTTATATTTAATTATTCTGTATCTTTGAATTTTTATTTAATTATTTTTCATTTTTAAACTTATATTCAATTTCAATTTTTAAAGTAATACAATTATAAAATTACCTTATAAACTATCAAATAACATATTACATCATATAAAATAATAAATTACATCATATAAAAAATAATATCAATTAATATATATTAACTACACTTACTAATATATTTATACTAATTTATTATTAATCACATTTTAATTTTGATTGCAAAATGTCATTTTCAATTATACTCATTTATCTTTTTCATGAGAGAATTTTTATTATTAAATGCTTGAGATCATAGACCAACCTCAACACTATCTCTAATTAAAACAATGACAATTTTAGTCAACATACTTGTGGAAAACAAAAGTTATATATGGAAAACAAATCTTTTAAATATACCTAATTTTCATGCAATATTGTGATGTAATGGTGCACAAAATTATTATTATACATTATTTAAATTACATTTTTAAAAAAATTCCCAAATTTTCCTATTGAATGCAATGTTCCACTTTGAAATATATGGAAGTATGATTTAAATTATATTTTAAAGAATTTCACTAAATTGTCTTAGTGAATGAAATGTTCCACTTTGAAAAATATGGAAATAATAAAATAATGTAATAGTTAGTGAAATTATTATTTTACATTGCTTAGACTACACAATTTTTAATCTAGATTTTAACAATATTTTTTTTTTCAAATTTAGTGAGATAAAGGTTAGTTAAATTATTATTTTATATTGTTTAAATGATATTTTTAATATCAGTGTTGTCAAATACTCTATTCATTTTGAAAGGTCATAAGGTAATTAATGCAAATGTAAGTTATTTATATCTCCTTTTACAATACACTAGAATCTAGTTATGTAAGCGATGGTGAAATTGTATTATTCAATTTTGCTTAAAATAAAATAAAAATTAATATCTTCAAATAAAAAATCACAATTTTATTAAAAATTATATCACCTAAAATTAATAATTTAATTAGGCCTTTATTACAAAAAGCATTACAACATCGACATTTTCTTAATTTATTTGTTGGTTTATTGTGCTTGATAAAAATCTCTTCTTGAGCATTCATTTCACTTGTGTACAACATATATTTTTTGTCCAAAGCAAATATTATAAGTACCAGGTCATTAGCAGTACTATATGGCTACCGAAAAACACTTTGTTCATCCATTCATGTATGTCTTCATTGTTTTTTGCTCTAATTTAACTATACTTACACTAAGCAATAGTATCTACAATGTAGCGCTTGTTCAAATGTGGTTAAAGTTCTACTGAAAAACACTTTGTTCATCCATTCATGTATGTCTTCATTGTTTTTACTCTAATTTAACTATACTTACACTGAGCAATAGTATGTACAATGTAGCCCTTGTTTAAATGTGGTCAAAGTTCAATAATTAAACTAAGTGACAGTAAACACTAACTATGCAACCTTTTTCAACTTCATAATTGAACACACCAAAAAAGTTAAAGAAAAAATTAGGTATTTACCTCATCTTGCATTATGAGATATAAGCTTAATAAATGGTGACACAAAAACCTAAAAGAGGAACAATACACTGTCTATATATGAAACGATCACATTAAAGGAATAGACATACACATTATTTTGCAAAATACACTCAGAAGATACATATAACAAAACTCTAAGGAAAACCATAGAAAATTAACCTTGCAATCAAATCCCAAAGCATTATATTTAATTATATTATACACAATTTATAAGTTATTTTACTTGATCAATTTCAAAAATTAAAATCAATGAACCAATGGTGAAAAATGTCTCCTGGCAAAAAGATATCTAATAATATATTCTGTTTTAAAAAAAACTTATAAAATTAATATATTCTGTTTTAAAAAAAACTTATAGAATTATTAACTGAATAGGAAACAACTACATGAGCAAGTAGTTTGTTGAAATACAGTAAAATATCAATAACCATGAACATTGTCATGGTAGGTAATCCGAGATATTATTGTGCAGCATCTATATCGACTTATTACTGCTATATTTCCTCCGAATTCTTACCATGTTCAAAGAATGTCTCATAAATAGGCACTCTCCTTGTTTCAAGTGATTGCCTGAAGTTCGAAATAAAACTTTTAGACATATTGACGAAGTCATTCATGTGAGTATTCTTCCACTCCTGAAAGATCACAAAGATTAGAAATTGAATCCACTCTAGCACACATAAAGAACCTGATATAAAGACATATCATCCTTGTACATTTCAGATAAGTACTTATACAAGCAGCCTCATAATCACCTGGATTTGAAGCATTTGTTGTTAGTTCACTGCATTTCATGAATGTCAGGGAACTAGGTAATCTTCTTTACTCCAGTGATGCTTTGCAGCCTTTCTATCATCTACATATATTTATTACTTTTTGATTTTCCTATTACTCAACTTATCAAAGGTGTATCTTTTTAGATGGCTCCGATCACAAGAAGCCTCATGAACAAATATCCAATACTAGATTAGTCAGATATCAGACTTCAGAGCACCCAACCAATGGATGACAGGAATGTTATCACAGATTTCTTCTCCTCCTTGGAGATTAGGAAAGTTGATATAGGACAACCCTCTAGGTTTAGGGCATTGGTGCTCTTCAGATGCTAGCCCAATTTTTTCTCCTACGCTTCCTAATGTTTGATTGGATCTTCTTTTGGCACTCCCTACATACTGTTCTACTTCCTGTAGTTCTGGAGGAGATGCTTTAGCACTCCAAATCGTTAATTCACCTTTGTACTTTTTACAGTCCCACTGACCAACTTCAGTGACTGGTGGACATTAATATTTAAATTAATGAAATGAATTTTATATCTTTTAAGGATGCATGGTTTCTTAATTATTTTTTACGTCTTTCTCTAGTATTAAATAAGTGTTTCCACAGAACAAGATGGCAAGTCTTGGTTGTCAATTATGTGTTTCCAAGGTCATTTCACATGTCTTTTTGAAAATAATTGTCATTTGTCTTTTTATTTTTGCCATTTGTCAAATATATTATCCTTTACTGATTATTTTCTCAACCTTGTCCATGAAAGAAATGATCATTTTTTCTTGGATGATTGGCTAGTTGTCTCCATCCCCTTCAAGATCAAGCTACAATTTCAATGTGCCTTTTTCTGGGTTCCATTGAATAAATTGGTCATCATCTTTCCACACTTTACTTAGTTCCAAGTTTTTTTTAGCTGAGAACATGCTTGTATGGAAATATATTGCAAACAGAATATATGTCAATTGTGTCAGACATGAAAGCCAGCATCCCAATAGATTAAGTAACAGTGATTATGACCAAAAACTAAAATAAACATGGATATCAATCTATTTTAACCCATGTTGAAGGAAGTTATGTATTGCCAATATAGTGTCTTTCAGGACATAAAAAAATGCACTCCATGAAAAATACAAAAGATGCCTGATTTGGCTTTCATGCATAGGAGACTGCAGAGAGTTGAGGGTAAATTGAATGCCTTTACTCCATGTGTGAAGCACAGCCACTGGCTTCTATGAAATTTTAAAAGTGCTTGAAGTATTGTCCACAACAGCAATAATTGGACAGCTTTTGAATTCACTCATCTATATAACATGACCTTACTGGTTGCCCATTTAAATCAGTTGATAATTCATGAGTTCCTAGCATGTACTTCGTTGACAGTATCATGAATCATGTATATTCCAGCTATGCAATTCTCAAGGGTCGAGATATTTTTGTTAAATTTCACACTGCTCTATGCTGTCTCAATTACTTTTAGCCCAATTCAATACTTCAATTAACAATTAATTTTTCCAATCAAAACAGTAATTGAAGATAGAACAATAAATGCAATGACAAAGGAGACAATCAACACATCAACAAGAGACACTAGGTTTGGTCAAAGACTAGGGAAAAACCCCACAAGGGGGAAAATCCTTTGAAAATTCTTCTATTAGATTGACATAAAATCTTCAGTAGAGAGTACAATGAACCCAATACAAAATCATCCAGCAAAAATTAACCCAACAACATTCAAAAATATATTCCCAGCATCAACCCAGATCAAAGTTAGCTTGCTTTGTCTTCGGTCAACTGTGATTTTAGCCCTAGAGCCCAACCGCATGGAGGAAGTGTTGTGCATGCGGTTGAGACCTTCCAACCACACCCTTGAGCCTACTATCCTATGGTTATAGCCAAAAATTGCCTTTGACGAGCTTGCGGTCGGAAACCAAAACCCTAAAACATGTGCGAGCTTTGGACCTTGTAATTTTGGACCTCTACGAACCTCTTTCCTCAACCCAACTTCAGACTTGTGCGAACCAATCAATGAAGAAGAGAAGAAGATGATGCTTCGTGATGTCCAAATGAGCTTGAGGTCACTTGTATTTATAGGCTTCCAAGGGTGACCAATTTCCTGTTAGGGCTGACCTGTTCAAAAAAGCATATGTAGGCTTCTGTTCAAATTGAGCGCTTCAATAGTCAACATTGGTCCTTTCGAAAAGAGAAATCTAGTCCCAAGGTTGGAATTTGTCATTGAGCTGCCAAATTAACACTCCCTCTCAGCAGGTATGCTAAAATTGGCAACTAGGGCCAAACTCCATGTGGGTCATCTTATTAATGGAAGCTGATATTTTTCTTGGATCCTTCTCATCGAGAGGTGTAGGATTGATCTAAAGATCATCCAATTCCGATAAGTACTCATGGAGATATGAATTTATTTGTGTTATGGGACAATTCGTCAAGGTCGACCAGCAACCAAATAAACCCCACTTGTGCTCAACGTTTTAGTATGAATAGAGGTGGCCTTCAAGTCATTTCAACACACTTGGGATCTCTTCCTCTCTACTTGTCTTTGGGTTTTGTTAGGAGGAGAAATCCTAAGAGATAACGTTGCCCTAATCCAGAGGGCAGATGCTGGAACTACTGGGAATAGCTAGAATTGCTGGAATTGCCGGGAATTGCAGGGAAAAGCCGGAATTTTCGGGAATAGCGGAAATTGCAGGAACTGCCGGGAAAAGCCGGAATTGCCGAAACTGTCAGGAATAGCCTGAATAGCCGGAATTGCCGGAATTGCCGGAACTGCCGGGAACAGCTGGGAACTGCCAGAACTGCTGGGAACAATCGGAATTGCCAGAACTTCCGGAACTACCGGGAATAGCCGAAACTGCTGGAACTGCGAGGAACTGCCGAAACAGCCAGAGCATCTGTTTCTGAAGGAGAGCAGCATGCAAGGGACAACTAACTAACATTGGGACAGTTGTATGGTACTTAGCAACAAATACACCAAGCATGCAATGTTACATCTAGCATGCAAGGGACAACTAGCATGCAACAGCAAGCATGCAAAGGACAACAAGCATGCTAGGGGAAACAAGCAAGCTAAGGACAACAAGCAAGCAAGATGCAACCAGCACATACGTCAGTATGGCAACATGGTGCAACAATGGCACATAATGCAGTACAATGATGGGTATAGCCATGATTAATGAAGCATGATGAGATGCAACTTAGTGATGATGGGTGTAGCATGGTGCAGCACGGTGAGGTGCAACATGATGACAAAATGCAGCACAACGATAGGTGAAGGAGTCACCTTGGAGAATCAGTTGAAGCAGCATGTTTTCAACTGATCTCATGTATCATCTTCTTAGAGATGATCTATGCTCTTATCTAGATAAGTCAAAGTGTTGATTTCTGTTGTAAACGTACTATCTCTCTCTCCCCCTGCTGAACTATTGAAGAACATATAAGAAGAATTGATCAAGGGTTTCCCCACATTGGGGTTTGTCCTTGGCTAGCGCCACATCTTGTGTCCTCTTGTCTTGGCTTGTCTTCTGCGATTTATGTTTATGTTCTATCTACATTTTACTATCATGCTAAATGTGATTGCTAATCTGGAATTGATATTGAGCTAATATGAAAATTGAAGTAAATTTGCTATCAGCATAGAATTTTCTATCTGCAGTTTACTAAGAGTTAATGCCGATGTGATTGCTAATCTAGAAAAGATATTGAGCTAACTGTGAAAATTGAAATAAATTTCTCTAAGCATAGAACATACCTAAACTTAACATGGTATCAGAGTTGAGGTGAAGACAATGCCCAAGCAAGAGTGAAAGAGCAATCACCGAAGACAGGTGGGAAAGGACAAAAGGATCAGTGGATTCCTCATCCCTCTTCAAATTCATCGAGGGTGAAGTCGAAGCAAAAAATATTATCAGAATAGCGCAGCAAAAGTTTTTGATGGCCTACCAAAAGATCACTTCATTGGGAAGTCCGGATCTAAGAGTGGAAGGAAAGGCAGATGCCTTGGTTGTAATAAGTTTGGCCATTATGTGAAGGAGTGTCCGAATGGCAGAGACACGTTTCTTGATGAAGATAACAATCATTCCAGGGATATCTTCAATGATCAAAGGAATGACAGGTAATGCAGGTCATCAAGGAAATGGCCGACTCTTCAAAGAAAGCAAGGAACCCCAGGCATGAAGAATCAAATGTTGTTTTTGATAAGATAAAGAAGCGTTATCTTGTATTGGCCCTCTCCTTCAGATTCTTTGGGAATCTGGCTTATTGATTGTAGTGCTTCAAGGCACTTCATCAGATAGAAGGGTGCACTCTCTAATTTGGTAGAGATGGAAACAATCGTGGGATTATACTTGGAGCCGATGCCACCTATCCCGGAAAGGGTGTAGAGAATGTTACCCCTCAATTGAATGAGGGCAACTCGATTCATTTACAGAATCTTTTTTATGTACCTGATCGTAAGAAGAACTTGGTGTCCATTTCAGCAATGGAAGTCAAAGGTTACAGGGTGGCACTCATCGATGGAAAGGTATGTGTTTGAAAATAGAATTTTCAAAGATGTTTTTGAGTTCAGGGTTGTATCAAGTTGCAGGAAGTCCACTGGGGACCATGTCCATTGACACATAGCACCGGAAGTCTGTGAGTTAGATGGTGACAAGGATGCCTGAATTCAAAAAGAGCATGAAAGTACATGTCTGAGATGTACCGAAGGAAAATATTACAAGGGGACCATTCCCCTCATGTAGCAGGTCCACAGGTTTGGAACAACCCGAGGGGTTTGAGATTGATGATCAAGAATCTCACGTATGTAGGTGGAAGAAAGCCAGCTATGGCTTGAAGCAAAACTCCCTGAGCGTAGTATGAGAGGATTGATATCTGTTAGATGAAGCTGAGATTCACTAAGAGTGAAGCTGACCCAAACCATTATTTGAAGGTTGTGGATGATAGATCTCATACCAGCACCTTATGAGGACGACCTATTTCTGACAGGTGCAAACCCTCTCATTTTCAGAAGTAAGAGGGAGTTGGATTCCAGATGTGGAATGATAAATTGCAAGCCTGTGACTACCTCAAGGATCTTAACTTTCAGAAGTTATATGGTAGTGATGTCAGACCAGATTTGGCAAATGCCTCTGAGTTTCATAAACTCATTCGCGTTGATGTTCTTGGTGAACTTCCGTCCGGATATATGTTTTGCAGTTAGCATGGTGAGCTCATATTTTGTTGAGCCTCACTGGATTGGTGCCAAGAATCTTCTGATATATCTTCGGGGCACAATCTCTCATGGATTGAGATACACTGCCGGAAATATGAAACTGCATGATTATTCGAATGCTGACTGGGCAAGCAGTGTGGAGGATCACAGAGCACTTCTCAGTGTTGGTTCTCTTTGGATGGGGTGTTGCTGGCCACAACAGGACCTTAGGCTAATTTTCGAGGGAAAAGTGACTTATAGATGAGAAATAAAGAATCCTTGAGTGAAGCAGATCTTCACCAAGACAACTGACATGGAAAATGATGAAACTAAGAGGAATCAAGCAGATCTTGACCTCTTTGGGGAAATTAGTAAGTGACTTGGGGAATTTAGAAGAAGGGGGAGTTAGTGATGTCCAGCTTGAGCTCCTCCAGATGAAAAACTGTCTGCAGTCGGTTGCTATAAGCACCGTCGAGACTGAATACATAGCTACGAGTATGATCTCGTGTGAAGCTGCATGGTTGTAGAAGCTCTTAAGTGAGCTATTTGTACACATGATGAATACCACTGTGATTCTCTGTGACAACCAGAGGGGGGATTCGATTATTGAGGAATCCTGTATTCGAGGATTGCACCAGCAGATAAACATCAAATACTACCTTATCTGGGATATGGTAAGTCGATGAGCGAGGAGGCTCCATCGCATTGAGACGGATGTACAGGTCGCAGACATTTTGTCAAAGCCCCCCGGGGAAAGGTCAAATTTGTGACTTTCCTTAATGACTTGGAGTCGTTGAGAGACCTTCTTATAAGGGTCATGCATGTTGCATGCATTGAGCTCTGGGGGGCTTGGGGTACTTACTGGAGCAACATACGACCACAAGGCGACTCACCCTCCCCTGGTGGTGCGCTATGTACAAGATGACAGGTTCAACCTTCCCTTGCCATACCCCGTGGCGACTGTGGAACAGGATGATTAGTTCTCCTTTGGGCCGGGATGATTAGTTCTCCCGTGGCAACTATGGAACAGGATGATTAGTTTTCCTGTGGGCCGGAATGATTAGTTCTCCCATGGCAACTGTGGAACATGATGATTAGTTCTCTTATGGGCCGGGATGATTAGTAACGAAACCCTTTGATCAAATCTTCTTTTATCTTCAATAATTCAGCAGAGAGAAATAGTACAATAAATCTGATTTATATCAGCAATAGCAAACCCTAGATCAGCAGTATCAGCATTAACGGCTTCATCATCAAACTAGGGCAGACGATATCTCACAAACCGACCGTCGGATCGGCTTGATTCCACCACCAAAAGTTGCAGCTTTCAGAGGAGGTTCAGATGAGGAGATCTTCTAGTCCACACAGGTCAAACTTCCCTTCTGCAGTTGCAGCTTCAGTTTCAGCAGCTTCCTTCAAACTAGGGCAGTTGATATCTTGCAAACCGTCCGTCGGATTGACTTGATTCCACCACCAAAAGTTACGGCTTTCAGAGGAGGTTCAGATTAACCTACAACGCAGTTCAGATGAGGAGATCTTCTGGTCCACGCAAGTCAAACTTCACTTCTGCAGTTGCAGCTTTAGTTTCGGCAGCTTCCGGCTTCACATGTGTGAGGGAGAGACCTTTTTCTGCGCAGTAGATAAGAGACTCTTTTTTGTGCAGCAAAGAGAGAGATGTGATGAGATGAGTGAGTCCAAATGAGGAAAAGTCCTCCTGTATTTATATAGAACGTTGGTGTTTGAATAGATGAGACTGTTGGGCTTCTGAGCCTACATGAGTTGTAGGTCGGCTTGATAATAATTCCATAATCAAAATAAATTCATATCTCCATGAATACTTATCGGAATCGGATGATCTTTATATCAATCCTACACCTCTCGACGAGAGGAATCTAATAAAAATATTATCAGCCATGAATAAGATGACCCACATGAAGTTTGGCCCTAGTTGCCAATTTTAACACTCCCTCTCAACTAGGGAGAACTTCATCTGCAATCTTTCTATCGGCCGTTACTATTCATCCATCAAATGCACTGCCCTGTACAGCCTGACCTTTGCCCTGCTCTGCTCTATTCTGCCTATTCTGCTTTGTCTTGTTCTGCCTTGTACTAATCTGTATGGCTCTGCTCTGTTATGCTCTACTCTACTTTTGTCCGAATTATGAAGAAGAAGAAATGATCGACGATGTATCATACTGACTCAAAGTCAGTCTCAGAGTATGTACCACTAGTCCCATACTAGTCTCAACCAACCTGAAGTCAACGTCATAGTGAGTACAACTCCTACCACTGGTCCTAGACCAGTGACATCCTCCACTGACTCAAAGTCAGTCTCAGAGTGCGTACCACTGGTCCCAGACCAGTAACAACCGACCTGAAGTTAGTGTCATAGAATGTACCACTCCTACCACTGGTCCCAGACCAGTATCATTGATCCCAGATCAATGGAGGTCATCCTAGTGTAGGGAGTACGGTAGATACAACAATGTGTCCATCGGTACTACTATGGTCCCTAGCTTCATTTCCCTGCTCATTGATTAGATGAGAGGTACTTCCAATGAGTCCCAGACTGCATGAGTAGGATGTCTCGACAAGAGAACTTAATCAATCTTGTCCTCACAGGAGAACACATCAATCTTGCTACAATCGCCATGGAGGACACATCAATCAGGCTGCCATCGAGAACACATCAATCCTGCTACAATTGCCATGGAGAACACATCAATCCAGGCCTCACAGGAGAACACATCAATCCTGCTACAGTCGCCATGGGGTGTACATGTATACCACTAGGGGATAGTGAATCATCCTGTGGTCATATGTTGCTCCAAGAAGTACCCCGCACCCCCCTGGAGCTCCCAGAGCTCAATGCATCATACATGACCCTCATCGGAGGGTCTTTAAAGAACTCCAAGTTGTTCTCGGAAAGTCAGAAATTTTACTTTCCCAAGGGGTTTTGTCAGAATGTCGGCAACCTGTTCATCTGTACCGATATGTTGGAGCCTTATAGCTCCCCGCTGCACCATATCTCGAATATAGTGGTATCTAATATCGATATGCTTGGAGCGATCATGAAATACAGGATTCTCTGACAAACGAATCCCACTCTGGTTGTCACAAAGGATCACAGTGGTATCCAATGTAAATCCGAATAGCTCACTGAAGAGCTTTCGCAACCAGATTGCAAGAGGCCATGTTAGTAGCAATATACTTTGCTTCGGCGATGCTCAAGGCCACCGACTTTTGCTTCCTGCTCATCCAGGATATCGAAGCAGATCCCAAGGAGAAACAACACTCAGAAGTGCTCTTACGGTCCTCCACATTGCTTGCCCAATCAGCATCTATGTATCCAAATAGTCTCACATCTCCGGCAGTGTATCTTAACCCATAAGTGATTGTGCCACGAAGATATCTCAATAGATTCTTGGCACCAATCCAGTGCATGTGGTGGGGTTCAACCATATGTTGACTCAACGTGTTGACTGTGAAGCATGTATCCGGATGGGAGTTCACTAAGAACATTAAGGCTCCGACGAGTTGACGATACTCGGTGGCATTTTGTAAAATAGGTCCAGTAGCACTACCACTTAACTTTTTGAAGTCAAGCTCCATCGGGGTAGTTACGGTCTTGCAGTCCACCATACCGAATCTTTACCACATATTTTCCTTGAGATAGGAAAATTTCCCCTGGCTTTTGCCAAACTTCAAGTCCTAGGAAATAGTGCATCAGTCCTAGGTCCATTTCAAATTCAGAAGCCAACTCCCTCTTACATTTGTGAATGAGAGGGTCTGCACCTGTTAGGAAGAGGTCATCCACATACAACACCAATATGAGAGGTTTTCCATCTTCAACCTTAAAGTAAAGGTTAGGATCGGCTTCACTCCTAGTGAATCCCAGCTTCATCAAGTAGTTATCGATCCTCTCATACCATGCTCGGGGTGCTTGCTTCAGCCCATAGAGGGCTTTCTTCAACCTGCATACATGAGATTTTCGATCATAAATCTCAAATCCTTTAGGTTGTTCCACGTAGACCTCTTCTTTGATTGAACCATGTAAGAATGCGGTCTTGACATCCATCTGATGTAGGTTCCATCCTTGTGAAGCCACAAGGGATATGATCGAGCGAATGGTGGTATATCTGGCAACAGGTGCAAATATCTCGTCATAGTCTATACCTTCCTTCTGGGAGAAACCACGAGCGACAAAACGAGCCTTATATTTTTCCGTACTTCCATTTGCTGCATGCTTTATCTTGTAAAGCCATTTAGAAGTGACAATTGTCTTATCCTGTGGTCTAGGAACTACTTCCCAGACATCATTCTTCATAATAGACTCAATTCTTCGGTCATAGCATCCTTCCATACTTGATGCTTAACGACATCTGAGAATGATGAAGGCTCATTTTGTATGATCGTGCTCATGAGGGTCAGGTATCCCTGATACCTGTTGGGTTTCTTACTTTCACGGAAGGTTCCACGGGGTACAGTGTGTCCTTCAGCATCATCGAGTAGCCCCCTAAGCCAGGAGGGCCTCTTCCTAGAGGAGGAAGGCTCAGGTGGATCAATAGGATCCATGGGTTCTTCCACATCAGGCATTGATTCATCATCCTTTTCTTTCAGTTCCCTAGTGTTGGCTTCTTGAGAGCTTCTCAAAGTCGGAAGATTGTCCACCTTGTTGAGAGCCATATCTTCGTCAAAGGTGACATCATGACTAATCACGACTTCGCTTTCACCGGCTACATAGATTCTATAGCCTTTAGTATTTTCACCATAGCCCACGAAAATTCCCTTCTTTGTAGATGCACCCTATTTCTTTCTTTTCTTTGTTGGCACATGAAAATATATAGTACTTCCAAAAATTCTGAAATGAGAAACATCGGGTTTCTTACCGGTGAACTTTTCTTCAGGCGTCTTGGAACCCAATGCTTGATGAGGGCATCAATTTTGTACATATACGATGGTGTTTGCAGCTTCAGCCCATAGAAACTTCGGAAGTCTTTAATCATGAAGCATGGCCCGAACAGCTTCCATAATCGTGTGGTTCTTCCTTTCCGCCACACCATTTTGTTCAGGAGTATATGGTGCAGTAGTCTCCCTCTTGATGCCAGCCTCTTTACAAAAATCATGGAACTCATTAGATTCATATTCAGTCCCATTATTAGTTCTTAAGATGTTGATCTTCTTTTCGGTTTGATTCTCGATCAGGACTTTGAAGTGTCGAAACCAAGAGAACACTTCATCCTTCTTTTTCAAGAAGTATATCCAGGTCTTTTGAAAATAGTCATCTGTAAAAGTAAGATAATATGAATATCCTCCCAAGGAGTTCACAGGTATCATTCCAGATATGTCAGAGTGAACTAGTTGTAATATATCAGAGGTCTTGCTTTGACTTGAGGGGAATGGTCCCCTTTTGAGCTTTCCTTCGGCACATCCCGGACATACACCTTCTTTCTCTACTTGGAATTTGGGCATCCCTATTACCATTTGTCTTACATCGGGTAGAGATTTGTAATGAAGGTGGGAAAACCTCCGATGCCAAAGTTCGGACTGAAGAGTTCAGTCACAAGACATGACACCTAGCGGACTTCCATCGACCTGATATAAAGAATCAACTCGAAACCCAAGAGTGAAAGCATCTTTAACATTATTTTTCCATATACGTACCTTGCCATCGTTGAAGGTTACCTTGTAGCCTTTGTCTTCCATTGTCGAGATGGATACCAGGTTCTTTTTGAGATCAAGTACATATAATACATCTTGTAAGTGGATCATATTACCTTGATTCAATTTGAGAGAAACATTGCCTACACCTTTCACGGGGTATTTCATGTCATCTCCAAGGACAATTTCCAGGTTAGTTTCTTTATCTACTAGATTATGGAGTACTTCTTTGTAACCAGTGAAGTGTCTTGAGGCACCACTATCAATGAGCCAAATTCCCATTGAGTCCGAAGGAGCAGAGGTAGATAGAGTAGCTGGTAGATAATATTAAACCTGCTTATTGTCAACAATGTTAGATTCATACCTGGAATTTCTAGCCTTCTTGAATGGTTGTCCTCTTCCTTGATTTCCAGCATTTCTTTTACCTTTGCAATTGAATTTTCCATCCCTTTACCACGAGAGGGATTTTGATCATTGTCACGATGAGAGTCCTTTCTATCAGGCAATGTTGCAGGAAGCATTCCCCCCCCCCCCGGGTTCTAAGGCCCGAACCGCGTCCCATGCGGATGCGTCCAGGAAGAGTCCCCGGAAGCGCGCTTCCAAAATTTGAAAGCGCGCTTCCGCCTGTTTTGGATGCTTCCTGGAAATTTCGGAAGCTTTCCTCCAAAGCGCGGTTCCGAATCTCCGAAGCGCGCTTCATACGGCGCTTCGGCAATACAAAGCGTGGCGCTTCGGAGGGCGAAGCGTACGCTTCCCGTACGATTCCAGAAAAGTGCCGCGCTGTTTAGGAAATCGTTTTTTATTTTATTTTATTTAGGTGAGTTTGCTTGTTGGGGGTGGGTCCACCTTGGGTTAGGGTGAGGAATGAAGGCAAAAAAAATATAAATATAGCAGATGCTCCCTCATGCTAATGTTAAATTCTTAAAGTAAAAGTGACATTCTCCTTTATTTTTCATTTTCATCCTTTTACTTAAATTTTTAACATTACCATGAAATGACTTAGGATGTTTGAGAGTGGTTCCAGCCTCATTGGACTTCATATGGAGAAAATAGAGTTTCATATCCTATTCAAAATTCAGCAGACTTAACAGTTTTCAGGAATTCAGGATCAATGGGATTGTGGCATTTCATTAGATTATATCAAGTATGAAGGTATGCAATTAGCATTTAATCAAGAGCACCAAGCCCTATATGTACCCTAGTGTTGATGGTGTTAATTGTTGAACTCCTTTGTCACGCGGCACGCCCTTAGCAAAAAATTACCTTTCAATCAAGTCAAAATCATCAATCAAGCATGTTAAGCTTTTTCTACCATATTTTAAGTTTTGAATTAGGTAGTTTGATCAAAATTGGGCAATGTTGACTAATATCCCTAGACAATCAAGGTAGAGGCAAAGGCTAGACAAGAGGAGAAGAATCTAGATTCTAGATGGTTGATGCATCTAAATGGTTGATGCTCGAATAATTAATCATTAATGTACAATGGATGTTATATCTATCTTGATTTATGCAAAAATATGCATGTTTTCATGTCTTCTACAACTAATTTGGTATTTGGGATGTTTGTTTTGAGTATAAATGCAAAAAAATTATAAATATATATATATATAGCAAACGCTTCGCTTCCTAGATTTTTGGAAAATGACGCTTCCGCGTCCCCACTTCGTGCAACATTGCTATCAGGGCATTCCCTTGCATAGTGACCTGCTTTATTGCAAATGTAACATCGTCCTTTTCTTCCACCTTTAGGTCCAGCCTTTTTTTTCGATTTAGACCCGGAATTATTTATTTTCTTAGCATGAGAAGAAAAAGCAGCAAGAGGACCTTTAGGCATGGGCATTTCTTGCTCTTCTACCCTTGTTTCTTCTTGAATGCATCTAGCCATTAATTCTTCGAAACCAGGAATTACATTATTGTTCAGAAGAGTAGTTCTGAACACGTACCATTCGGATGGTAATCCTCCAAGAGTCGTGAGTGGCATTTCTCTGTCAGTAATAGTCTCCCCAATAGATAGGAGATCGTTCTTGATCTAGATGATTCTTAAGAAATATGCTTGCATACTCTCATCTTTACCCTTCTTGATTTCCCTCAGCTTATTTCTAAGAAACAAAACTTGATTTGCATCATTAACTTTAAATAAACTCACCAGTCTATCGTAGATTTCCTTGGAGGTGTCTAGTTCAGAGATGTAGGCCACCAAGTGCTTGTCAATAGAGTCCCGGATGATCTTCTTTGTTTTGACTTCTCCGTTTTTCCATTTGTTCCAGGCAGCAGCGTATGCATTTGATGGAGGCTCAACAATATTGCCTCTTACATGGTCCAGCACTCCTTGATCTTCTAGGGTTAGATCGATGGACATCTTCCATCCGTGATAGTCAGCTTTCTCATGGAGCTTGTCTTTGGCAAGAAAAGAGTGTTGAGGACCCCATAGTTCTTTTAGGATAGCCTTGCCAATCTTCTCTTCGGTGATTGCTCTTGCTCTTGCTCGAGCTTTGTCTTCACCTCAGCTTTGATACCATGTTAAATTATGGTATGTTCTATGCTTATAACAGTTTACATCTTTTTCTTATTATATTCTACAAATTAACAATCATATGTACATAAAGTAAAGTGTAGATAGAACATTAAACGATCGACAGAAAACAAGCCAAGACAAGAGACACAAGATGTGGCGGCTAGCCAGGGACAAACCCCACAATGTGTGGGGAAACCCTTTGATCAAATCTTCTTTTATCTTCAATAATTCAGCAGAGAGAAATAGTACAATAAATCTGATTTATATCAGCAGTAGCAAACCCTAGATCAGCAACATCAGCATTAGCAGCTTCATCATCAAACTAGAGCAGGCGATATCTCACAAACCGACCGTCGGATCGGCTTGATTCCACCACCAAAAGTTGCGGCTTTCAGAGAAGGTTCAGATGAACCTATAGCGCAGTTCAGATGAGGAGATCCTCTCGTCCACGCAGATCAAACTTCACTTCTGCAGTTGCAGCTTTAGTGTCAATAGCTTCCTTCAAACTAGGGCAGTCGATATCTTGCAAACCGTCCGTCGGATTGACTTGATTCCACCACCAAAAGTTACGGCTTTCAGAGGAGGTTCAGATGAACCTATAGCGCAGTTCACATGAGGAGATTTTTTGGTCCACGCAAGTCAAACTTCACTTCTGCAATTGCAGCGTCAGTTTTAGCAGCTTCTGGCTTCACATGTGTGAGGGAGAGACCCTTTTCTGCGCAGTAGAGAAGAGACTCTTTTCTGCACAGTAGAGAGAGGGAGAGATGCGATGAGATGAGTGAGTCCAAATGAGGAAAAGACCTCATGTATTTATACACAATGTTGGTGTTTGAATAGATGCGACTGTTGGGCTTCTGAGCCTACATGAGTTGTAGGTCAGCTTGATAATAATTCCATAATCAAAATAAATTCATATATCCATGAATACTTATCGGAATCGGATGATCGTTATATCAATCCTACACATCTCGACGAGAGGAATCTAATAAAAATATTATCAGCCATGAATAAGATGACCCACATGAAGTTTGGCCCTAGTTTCCAATTTTAACAGACAATCACCAACCCATTTAGAGCACTCGTACAAATTAGAAATTCGCTAATGCAAGAATGCAAATGCATGCCAATGACGCAAAATATAATGGGATGCGAGATGGGGCAGCCAATAGATAAATGATTGCAGTAGTAAAACTATCACCAAATTCCACTAGAAAATCACTTAGCTAATAAACACAAGATGCAAGGAACAAGAGCCAAGTGAAATTAGACGACTTTCAACACTTTTTCTACCATTGTAAATTTTATATCAAATCTTTATGCAATGTATATCAGCGCTTAAATAATTAAGACAACCTTCAAATAATGATCAAATATGCCAATATATGCAAGCTTGAAAAATGCCAATTATAAAATATGGTTATAAATTGATGATTATGCCAAGATTATGTTATTTTACCATTGTTGTATGTGAATTTATATGGATGTAGCAAGCATACCAGATCTGAAAATTAACCCACAATCCACAAATACTCACTTATATGCACCCAATTTGACTTTAGATTAATTCTTGATGCCTTAGATGAATTATTAGGTGAATTTAGGCTTGATTTAGATGCACTTAAGTCCTAAATGTGTTGCGGTCATAACTGGTTCATAAATTGAAGTGAGAACAGTGATAGAAATGAAGGGCTAGAGGGCAAACTATGAGGATTAGAGGCCTTGTAGGCAACTAGAAAGACTTCCAATGAACTTGAGAACCTGCAACCACCAAGTTAGCTCTAGAATCGTTGCAAAACTAAATGTTAGAGATGAAATATTAAATCAATGACTGAATATTGGTTGAATGAGGGCTAGAATGAGGGGCTAGGGCTAGGAAAATGCCAAAAATGAGGCTAGAGGCCAGAAAGAGGGCAACGATGGAAGGAAAAGGGCCCAAGAAGGCCACAACTAGGGAAATCGAGTCCCTTAGGGCTGGCACTGGGCTAGAAGAGGCCCTAAAAGGGCTAAAGGCCAAGGGATAAGCACTTTTAGGGCTGCGACTAAGGTAAGAAAAGTGGATGAAGGGCTCAAAGGGCAGCCCAAGGCTGCGACCAAGCAAAGGGAAGGGGGTCGAGGCCCCTAGAGGGCTAGACGGCTAGGAAAGAGGTCTTAAAAGGCCATGTCCAACCCTTAAGGGTTTGCGGTCAAGCCAAGGAGGGGGGTCGAGGGTTGTAGGAGGTCCCTAAGCCTCACGACTAGGGAAAAGGAGGGAAGGCGGCTAGGCCTTGGGGCCTAATTTTTTTTTCTAAAGCCTACAAATGCCAAAATGTTGGGTGGCTTCCCTTCTTCAATTAGACGTTGATTTGCTAGAAGTTGGGGAGGCTAGATCTTACCCTCAAGGGCTTAGATCAACCTTCCTTGCTTGGTTGAATAGCCTAGAAAAATTTGCTACTTCAAACCCTTGAGCAATCACCTATAAAATGAATCAAAGAATGCCAAAACCCAAATATATATACAAAAATATAAAACTCCAAATACCCAAATGCTACAAAATAAAATGTGTTAGGATAAAAATTTTACAAACTATTTACAAAAGTACAATATTTACAAATTAGATTTACAAGCTCTCATTAGCGAATAAACTCCTTTTAGCCAAAAATAATAATTTTGGATTTTTTTTTAATAAATAGCAATGGATGAATAATTTCGAAAAACAGATATTGGCCAAAACCATCTTGCAAAATCAATTACCACAATGAAATCTCAGAGCCCAAACATAGTCGACTCTTTCCCACAGTCTGTGAACTTGGAGCCCATGGGTTAGCGTACCTATAGATCTCTATAATTTTCTCAAAATAAAATTATTGGATCATATGGTGAATCAGATCACCTAAGATAACATGTATCAATAGAATGTTCTTATCATTGACAAATAAAATAACAATTCATAAGATATTCAACACAATATAGGACAACACATAGCTAACACATACCACAAATCAGTAGAAGAAAAACACCATGAATTGAACCCCAAAGTATTTCTATTATGATAAAATAATGTTCCTAGCAGAAAAGTAGCTCAATACCAGTGTTCAAGAATTACATCATCCAAAGATGGGAAATAGAAGCAAAATAGCTTCTTTATATAGAGAAACCCCTCCAAGTGGAAAATAATGGCTATTTGGCTTGATCCTCATCAAAAGAATCTCGACCGTTGAAAATAACTTGATCATCTTTTAATCTCCATTGTTCAATATTTTATTTTGAGAAAAAAATCGAATTTATCTTAAAATCCACTTTTTATTAATCCAAAAATTAATATTTTGGATTAACTTCCTCAAAAATTTGACTTTGACTTAACCACCAAGGTCCAAGCGCTCAAATTTTCTTAAAATATCCATTTTTCTCTTGATAGAGGACCTCCAAAAATTGACTTTTCTTTGACCCACGAAATTTTGATTATTTTCCACTTAGAGAGAAATTGATTTCTCTATAATTATTTTTGGCTCAAGATTAATTAATTTTCTGGCTTAGGATTTTTATTTAATTTAGCCAGAAAATTAATTAATTGACTCTAGAGGGGATTAATAATTTTTTCCACCTTCAAATTTTTTTTTACATCAAATGATTACAAATTCAACCCTTAGAAGGGGAAATACACATTTAGATTCATACCCTGAATAACTTACCCATTTCTGCGACACAATATGATCTATTATGAAACCATGTTTGTAATCAAATAATTTAGCCAATGTGCTAAAATTATTCCCAAACACATTTTTACAATATACTCGATATAACACTAGGACTCACCTAAGACCTTGTCAACGAATTCCACCCTAGCTTTGGAGTTTTAAGCTGGAAGAAAACTTTATCGATTATACATGTTTACAAACACACATAATTCGGGGAGGTTAAAAAACTTCCTAGGATGAAATCCTTTGCCAAAATTAGAGGTTTACCTAGGTGTTATTACATAATTAAATGGTCGTACTACCATCATCTACAATAATATTTGCAGAAATTGGGTTTACAATAATATATTCATGCTAGCCGATGACTTTGATTCTTGAAAAATTTGATACACTGCTTCCTCAGACTGCTGACAAGATTGTGGGTAACAGGAAACAAGGAGTGAGTGAAGATCTTACAGGAGACACCTTGAGGGTTGTGTTGACCACTACGTGTCAACTTCCCATAACAGTACACCCCCTTTTTTTCGCAAAAGGGATAGCGCTTAATCGACATGTCCATGCCATTCAACAATCATCGTCGACCTGTTCATGTTATGTTGTAAACCCAGTCTGCATGTGTGAATTGTAAATAATCTTAGCAAAGCTCAGTCATGTATGTAAATTGCCTAGGTGGACCTAATTTTCTAGTGATAATCTACGTTCCGGAAGGTTTTTTGTCTCACCGATCCATGATCGGCAGAGTTTTCCTTCAGCCTAACCCCAAAGTCAGAATGAATTTTGTCATTAAAATCTTAGGGGAATCGTAGTGCGTTGATCTGTTAGATTATATCTGTGTCGCAAAATTGGGTGGTCTATGAGGGTCTATGTCAAATGGGTTTTCTCCCCTTGAGATGTAAAATTGTAAAAGTCATGATGTAAAGTGTCTTGAGGGTTAGGAAATGTTTTAATCCCCTCATAGGTCCTAAGTCCTAGGTCCTATGTGATTTTTCCAAAGGCTAAGTTCGAGGATCCATTTAAAAATAAAAATTAAAAATTGAAAAAATAAAAAACAATAAAAAAATAAAAGATATAAATAATTAAAAAATTAAAATAAAATATAATAAAATTTAAAATTTTTAAAAATAATTAAAAAATAAAATAAAATAAAATTTTAAAAAATAATAAAATAATAATAATAAGTCAAATTTTTTAGTAAATAAATGAAGAATTTTAATTTTTTAAAATTCGACTGATGAGATTAAAAGATATCTTGATCCTCATCGACGGTCGAGATCATTTTAACATGGATCACTTGAACTAGCCGTTGGGAATTTTTCCTTTAAATAGGGTGCTAGGGGTCATTTGAGATCATTCGATCTGTGAGTCTTGTGCTGAAGAAAGCTCTCTTGTAAACTTTTTCTGGTGCAAATAAAGAAAGACTTTGGGGTTGAAATCTTGCTGGTGTTACTCTCCTAAAGTGTTGTGAGTTGTTTTATCTTCTGCATAATTTTATTTTCAGCCATTAGTAATAGCTTGATGTAGAGTATTGTTGAACACAGGTATCTTGTTCACTTACTAGGGTTTGAATGGTAATAGAATTTCTGAAATAATGGTAGGTATCTCCATTGCATCCGGAATTTAACATTGTTTTTCCCCTCTTTATTGATGGTTGAAGTGAGCTGTGCGGGAAACCCTTATTGAAGAAATGAGTGGGCATTTGGAGAAGTTCTCAGCTGAACCAGCCAACTCCCGCAAAGCATTTTCGAGTAGAGCCCAGCCAGTTTCGATTCTGGATCTGACATTTAAAGTTTTTTTTTTTTTGAATTGCATGAGAGATTTCTGAAGTATCTCATAGTAAATCTGATATTCTGAAAATATTATGGAGGGTTATTGACAAAATTTGGCTGTTGTAGAGTCACAAAGCTGTAAATTTTGTAGCTAGCTTTTAGGGTTTTATCTTTTGCAATATATTTTGGGTGTTTTAACTTTTTTCTTTCCATTTACAAGTTGCAGGGTTTTCTGAAGACTTCCGAGGGTTTGATCAGCTCCCTGCTATTGCTCAGGGTTTTGTCATGTTACAGGTTTAATTGTGTTATAGGGACGTTTTGAAATTTTTTTGAGGAAAAGTTGCATTTCAGCCTCTCCATATACTGCTGCTCTTTCAACTTCTGCAATCAAATCGCTGCAATCCCTGCGTTTCTACCACTCTTCTCCTTCAAACTTCGTTGATTTTCCCAGTTTTCTTCAAGCAGTGTTACCCCTGCGTATTCTCTCAATTCCTTCACACACTGCCCTCAATCCGCTGCTATCAAATCTGCAAACAATACACATATCCCTCCGTCTGCCATCCTTCAGTTCTATCAACCTGCAAAACGCCATCATCTGCCAAATCCCTGCACCCGCAATTTCCTTCTTTCCCCACTGCCTCATCCGTAGCTTCATTGCTATCTTTTTCCCTCCGCAAAATTGGTCTGAGCGTCCATCATCTATCTGTAGCCATACTCAATCGTATCCACAGCAGTCTCCTCCTCCACCTATGCTGCTTCACGTTGTCAATCTGTTGCCCATCTGGGTGTTGCATATTGCCTGCCCACTGCTATTTCCTTCACGTTGTCATCATCTTCCCGAACCCTCATTGTTGTTACCTGTCCACCGCATGATAGTCTACTGTCTTTCCCCTCGTGTATTAGTCCCTGCGTCCCCTCTCATCCTTCCAGCAAACCTGCACATGCACAGCGTAAACCCCGCGAACCCATTCGAATCTCCTCTCATCTATGCCTGATCCACGACTCCACCACCCGCATTTTTTTTTCCGCCGTCACCTGTAGTTACATAATAAAATACGACTTTGAATTTCTCCCTTTTTTTAATACATTAGTAGCTAGGGTTGGTCATGCGTATGGTTTTGGATTTGAACTTTTATTTGATTTAGCATTTAGATCTTAGATTTTCATTTTGTTATATGTGATTAGTATTGAGTTTCGATTTCTTTTAGTTTAGTTTAAAAATTTTTAGGTTTCATTTAGTTTATTTAGAATTTAATTTTGTTTTATTTTTATTTTTCTTTAATAAATCATAAAATATAAAAATCATAAAAAATATATAATAAGCAAAAAAAACTAAAAATAATCGATTTTCATTTTTTTAGTTCAGCCCATAGTTTAGGACTTGGTTTTTTTTTTAGAATTAGACATTTTTCTTTGTTCGTTTTTCGTTTCATTTATAAAAATACAAAAAATATAAAAAAATCAAAATGTTCCTTTTTATTAGATATTAGATCTAATTTAGTTTTATTTGATTTTAGTTTTATTGCATTTTTAGTTTAAAAATAAAAAAAAATGGAGAATTTTTTGCCAGATTCAGCCTTGGCTCAAGGGGTTGTCATTTTTGCGATATATCTTTTTCTGCTAAAATTTTGATGTGGGATTAATGTTTATCATTTTCATGTGGTTAAACATGCTTGATAAGATAAGATAAGATAAGATAATTTTATTAATGTCCAACGAATGACCACAAAGTAGGTCAAAGGGACTGTCGGTTACATAAGGGGGCCGTGCCCAGTAGGAGAACCAAACGGTCTCCTCAGAAAGACAAATGCTGAAAGGAAGATAGAAACTAAAAACTAAAAACGAGGCGGGTTGGGAAGAGCGAATGGAGCTCCGATCCCGGCCACGCCTGTTGATCTCTAGACTGCGTTGTAGTCTCACTGGTGAAGAAGACCCTGGGGACTCGGATGTGGGGGTCTGCTACTCCTAACATCCGAGGCCGAGAGAAAAGAGCTGTGGGTAGTTCAGCAAGGTTTGCTGATTTGAAGCGGTGGGCGCTGGTTGCCTCCCATTGTGTTGTCTCTGTGATCTAGTGATCCTGGGCCGCCTCTCGGGGAGATGCCTGGAACGGTTCTGCTGCTGGGCCCTCGCAAGTAAGGGGCCTCTCCTCTTAACGGAACGAGGGTCTGTCGATCTGCGTGAGCCGGACTGATCGGTACTCGGACTGGTTGATCTCTTGACTCCTCGGGCTGAGGGGAGTATGTTGAAGAAAGAGGTGATCTGACGAGTAGTGTTGGGTCGGACGGGAGGCTGGAGGATATGCTCCCGATGCTTTAGAGTCTCCTGGATATAAAGTGCGACACATCTCTGGTCCGTGTAGTTGAAGAAGCTGGATAGGTTCTGCGGTCCTCTGAACAGACAGTGGTAGCGACCTCTGATCTCATAATATATCGGACAACCGAAGATGAAGTGCCATTCTGTTTCCACCTCCTGTGTATGGCATAGCCGGCAAGTCCTGTCAACTCTCTTTATCTGGTGGTCTGTCTCTACCCGAAGCCTATGTGATCCAACTCTGAACTGCTCGAGGGGGATCCGAAGAGCATGCATCCAATGTCGAAGCGTGTACTGGGGGCGAACTATAAGCCCGTCTCTGATACTCAAGAAGTGCTCTGCATAGAAC
This sequence comes from Pinus tabuliformis, assembly GCA_031772625.1. NCBI lineage: Eukaryota > Viridiplantae > Streptophyta > Pinopsida > Pinales > Pinaceae > Pinus > Pinus tabuliformis. Next base: position 428,258,645 of record CM062812.1, on the reverse strand, counting down.
GCCATCTTTGGGCGCAAGCCCCCCGGGGGGTTAAACCATGTGACCTGGATAAACTGCCTGTAGATGTCTTCCTTGATGATCTTGTTTAGTTCTTGCCTGGGGGGGAGTCCTCTGGGGGCATTCAGGGAATACCGAAAGGGGGGGAGATGATCTATATGGAGTCCCACTGCCTCGAGGAACTTTGAGACCCCTGTGTACCAACACTTGGCTTTTCCTGGTTGGGTGCGGTCGATGGCTTCAGAAGAGCAGTAGGCTAGATAAGGGTACCTTTCGTGTCCTTTCAATGTATCTGCGAAGCTCCGGACTCGGTGAAGAAAAGAGACCAGTCTGAAGGCTGTCTCAAGGCGGAAGGGCTGCACACCAAACTCGGCCAGCATGATTTGGTGTGGGATAGTATGCTTGCAACGGATAATACGTCGGAGGAGAAGGGTTTGGACTCTCTCAACTGCTGCCCAATCAAACTCAAGCAAGGAGGGGCCCCAAATTTCCGATCCGTACAGGACCGTGGGTCGGATCAGGGCGTCCATAAGGCTCAATTTGGACGAGATGTCCTGGAAGTGGTGGCGGAAACATTGTCTCTCTAAAATGGCTAGAGAGCCATATCCCTTATTGATCCGAGGTTGCAGAGCTGGCCGCATACTGAACCGGGGGTCCAAAAACTGTACTCCCAAGTATGTGTAGCTATTGGTAATCTCCACTCTCTCTCCCTTGAAGAGAAATCGGAGATCCTGAGACTTCTTCGTCCCATTGAAGACTATTACCTTTGTCTTACTCAGGTTCACTGACAATTTCCGGAGATCACAGAATAGGGCTAATGCATCCAGTTGTCTCTGGAGACCTTCTGGTGATGAGGATAAGAGTGCAATGCCATCTGCAAAGAGTAAGATATAGATCAAAACGTGATGAAGATAGCAACCGTTAGACTCCTGTATGTGTTCCCGCAGAAAGGCTTCGAGCTCATCAATATATATCCCAAATAAGGTGGGGGAGAGTGGGCACCCCTGCTTAACTCCAATCGTGCTCTGGATGAACTCAGATAGTCCCCCCACCGTGTGAAGACGGCCCAGGACAGACTCGTATAGACGCATAACAACAATCAGCCGGGAGTCTGGGGTATTGGTGTCTTTGAGTCACTGTAGAAGATCCTCTCTCGGGACTGAATCAAAAGCCTTCCGGAAGTCCACAAAGCAGCAGTACACCTTCGAGGACCGGTGGCGTGCTTCCTCGATAACAGCACGGAGTGTAAAGATGTGGTCAATGGTCTGATGATCTGGCCTGAAACCAGCTTGGCCTCTGGCCCTGAGATCTCTTTCTTCAAAATCGGCGGAAAGCTTTCTATGGAGGATAGTGGCATAGAGTTTTGAAAATGTATGGCCCACCATAATTGTCCTGTAGTTGTTGGGGTCCGAGGTATCCCCTGACTTATGGATGGGATATATAATATGGTGGGACCATATGGGGGGGAACCCTTCTCGGACGACATGGTTGAAGAGATCTGCCAGGTATCCGACTAAGGGTCGGATGCCTTGTTTGAAGAATTCGGCTTGGAATCCTTCCTCGTCCGCTGCTTTGCTGCTATTCATCGCCCAGATGGCTTCCTTGACATCTTTATCAGTGAACAGGTGGCAGGAGAGGGGAGGAGATGTGACCTGGATCTGGGACTGTCCGGGAATGTCGTAAAGGCGGGAGGTGTGTGAGAACACGGAGACCGGGTCGAGATCGGAGTGAGGAGGAGAGCGACGGGGGAGGATCTTGCCCTAGAATTGCTTGGGGGAATGGGTAAGGAGGGCGGAAAGCTCCCGTCTTTGTTGGGAGATGAACTGTCGTTTTTTGTGACGGAGGAGGCGACGGTAATTCTTTTGGATGGCAGAGTATGAGGGAAGGGACTGGCGGAAGGCTTGGCGGAGATCCTGGTGGAGGAGTTTACAATCTGTATCGTACCATTTGTTCATAGGGGACGTTCCTGTCTTACGGGAGGTTGAGGGGGTCCGAATTGAGTGTGGAAAGGATTTAAGCGCCGACTCCCAGATTGCTGAGGAGAGACAGTGGTACTTATCTGAGACAGTCTCGAGACGGGAGAAGTCATCCGAGTCGGGGAGGATTTGTCTGAGTGAGGAGGAGAAAATGTCGGGGTCGCCCTCATCAAAACGGAAGATGGTTCTACCTGGGGATCGGGGTGGGGGGTGGGTTGGTCGGGGGGGGATCAAACTGAAGGGAAAGTGAAAGCAGTGCATGGTCGGCTAGAGGGATGGGAGATACGGAGAGATTCCGGATAAAAGGGAGCAGTGTTCGACCGGTTAAGGCGTAATCCACCACACTAGCCCCTCCTCCGTGAGGCCTACACGTGAAGAAGTGGGATTCTGGGAAGCACGAGAGGCCGTTCAGAATTATCAGATCATGTGATTCGCCCAAATGCATAAGATGTCTGCCGTAGGCTGTGATGGGGCCCAAAGCGTCCTCCGAGGTCCTCTGCAAGCCTACTGAAGCCAGGTCAACACCCCTAGTGCAGAACACATCCTCGGATCGGTCATGGAGTGGGACCTGCTGGTCCTTAGTACGGGCATTGAAATCCCCCATAATGATAATTTCTCCATCAGCTGAGTATTTAGTGATGTCTGGGTATATGTTGGTGAAGGGGTCCCTCTCTACACCGTCGTGGATGGCAAACGGAGATGTGGTTGGGGGGAAGTAACAAACTGCAATAAAGATATCCCTCAGGGGTGGGGCTCCAGTTATGATTCGGATCCACATGTATCTGGCGTACTCATCTGTATTTGCCACTGTGACTCTGTCTCTGAGCTCGTCTTTGACTAGGCACGCTACTCCCCCTGAACCTCTGACTCCCCCTGAGCTCCTTGTTTCCTGTCTACATACTGAATGCCATTGGTACCCTGTTATGTCTGGGAGAGGCCGAACTGGGCTCTCGTGGGTCTCTGTCACTAGAAGGATATCTGCTGACTCAAGAGCATCGTAGAGTAGCCCAGGCGAGGACCAAAAAGACCCATTTCCGTTCCAGACATGAATTGAAATCCCTGTTGTTCGGCGCCTCCCCAGGCGGACCCGTCATTTTGAACTGCCTGATCGAGGTGTCCATCCTGGGGGGAAGGAGTCTCGAATGACCGCACGGAGGTTCCTTATGACTGCCCATTTTCCCGCTTGTCTTGCTGCAGCTACTTGTTCCCTAGCCTGTTTGAGTTCAACCACCTGTGCCCGAGTGAGATCCTCATCAAGGAATATCCTGTGTGGAAGGCCGAATAGCTTCCGTTTAGCTCGAAGAGCATAAAGGCGATATGTGGTGTTATGGAATCAGATAAATAAGGTGGAGTCCTGTCCCAGCCAAGCTCTGTCTAATCTTATATCGGATATGTCAAGGGTGTCTCTCAAGAATCTTGTGGCCACCTCCATCGGATCTGTTGAAGAGAGAGGGAGAGGGAGACCTCTCAGTTTGAGGTTTAGCTCTCTCGCTCTACGGGATCGTTCTTCCACGAGTTTGGCCTGTACAACTTCCTCTACTGCTGTGATAGGAGGGGGTTTGTCTTTCCCCCGAACCACCTGTGCCCATGAGCTGATGTGTGTTTCTGTTTCCTGTCTGAGGGAAACCTGTTGTGATATAATCTCCTCCTGCTTGTTCCTGATCTCCTGGATTTCTGCATGCAAAGTTGTCTCTGTGGGGTCTTCCTGCACTGATTAGCTACATGAATGTGATCTTTGGTTAGCATTTAAAATTACATGGTTATTTAAAGCATTTAATCTTTCGAAATTTTAGTTGCTGGAATATTGTTAAGCCATTGAGCGTTTATCGATTATCTCACATTTGGTAAAAGTTAATCTTTGATTGAGTTATTTGATGGTAAACGATTGTTAGTGAGTTCATATTTCTACAGCATTTGACAAATAATTGTTTAATCATTTATTTCATAAGGCATTAGTCTGTTAACTTAATAAATCAATTAAGTGCTTGTTCCCCTCATGTCTCCCTACCCAACTGGTCCACAGTTGGTCATCCATTATCCCATAGGGTCTACCCCCCTTAGCCGCGGGAGACAGGCTTAAATGGAGAGATTGGGGATCAGGGTGACAACCCCCGGTTTGAGCGTTGTCGTGACAATCTGTGCGACAACATTTTTTGGCACCGTTGCCGGGGACAGAGTTTTTTTGTCCTTGGTCCTTTCCTTTCGAGCTTTTCCGTGTTTCACTTCCTGTCCGGGTGGCGACTCCACTTCATATATCATCTACAAGAGTGTATACTAGAAGACATCCAAGTAATCTGTGCAATCCTGCTCCTGATCCTGAAAGGGCTCTCAGGGTACGATTACACAAACTCTCTTCTTGTACTCTTCTTGTTAACCTCGGACAAGAAGCCCTCTCTGATATCCATTTGCTGTTTACTAATCCAGTTGGGCACGACATCATGGATATGTATGCCCCTTGCGATTTTTCTAACATTCCAGGGTATCCCAATAATCTTCCATCACTTGGGATAAATAAGCTGCTTAGCTTTCAGGGAGATAATGCGATTAGTGCTAATTCACATCTGAGAGATTTTAGTATATGGATGGCTAAGTACGCAAGGTCTCTTGATTTTGATCATGAGGATGTTAGAATGACTCTTTTTATTTTAACCTTGGGAGGCGATGCTCATGAGTGGTTCACTGAAAAGCCTCGGAATTCATTTGATTCTTTACAATCGATCATTGATGCCTTTAAGGAAGTATGGAGAGAAGAGAGAAGGAAGACACCTCGTAAAAGCTATTAGCATAATAAAAAAGAGAGAGAATGAAACTGTTGAAGAATTTAACAAAAGGTTTAATGGTATTGTTAGAGAATTACCGCAAGACTATAAACCTACAGACAAATCTCTCCGAGATTTTTACATTGATGCCTTTAGTCCTGAGCCATCTTATGAATTAAGGCGTGCTAGGCTTAATGATTATAGAGATTGCCAAGCCTTAGCTATAGAGCTTGAAAAGGACAAGGAAGCATCTGGGAAGTCTGAGATCCCAGGTTTCAATAGGGCTGCTACGAAACTAAAAGAACCTAAAGGAAAAGCAGTTCAAGAACCTGAAAGCGAGCTTGTTCAGAAATTGCTCCAAAAGATTGAAAGCATGGAAATCAATCATAATAAGGAGATAGCTACTTTGCAGAATAGGTTGATCCAAATGGAAAGAGCGCAAACGCAAAATTTCCAACCTCGAAATAATAATAATAGAAATAACAATTGGCAAAAGAAGGGTCAATCTAGTGAGCAGAGACCTCCTAATCCGTTAACTAATTTGGTTGATAATGCTCCTCCTTACTGTCGGGTTTGTGATGCTCTTCATGAAGAGGCCACTTGTCCCATCGTTAGAAGAATTTTAGATAATGGAATGTTTGGGGCAGGTGATCAAATAAATGTAGTAGGTAACAAGTTTCCTTTGTCTATGGATGATTGGATAGAGGTCAAGGAAAATAGTCGTGACGTTATGAATCCTTCATCAGCTTTTAGTATAAATAACCTTGAAAATGAAGATGACATTTTGGCTAGGTTATATGGTGAAAAACCCTCTCCCGAGCAAATCATGGAAATTGCTAGAGATAAAGGTTTGACCTATCAGAGAAGGGATAAAGATCAGAGCGGGAATCAAATTCCCCCTCGAACTTTTAACCCTGGTTTAAACTCTGGATTAGATGTCGATTTGGGAAGTTGGTTCAACAATGCGAAAATCTGGGTTCCTGTCTCCGAGATTGCTAAAATCCCTTCCCAAAGAGATAAGTTACTAAAAGCTATTCAAGGTCCTCAAGTAAATACTTCTCAATAGAAGACTCGGGAAGTTGATTATCATGATGCTCCCATATATTTGCAAAGCTTAGATGTAGATAACAAAGATCACCAGCCTTTCTTTATCACCTTGTTAGTTAATGGATATAAATTGAATAATTGCATGTTGGATTTTGGTGCATCAGCTTGTGTAATGACTAAAAGGGTCATGGAACAGCTTAACTTAAGAGTTTCTAGACCCTACTATAATATATGTGCCATGGACTCTAAAAAGATTGAAGTGCATGGTTTGATCAAAGATTTACAAGTTCATCTATCAGTTTACCCAGACATCATGATTGTTATGGATATAGTTGTTGTTGATGTGCCTGATGCTTGGGGTATGCTTTTATCTAGAAAGTGGGCCTCTGATCTAGGAGGAAGTATTCAAATGAATTGGTCATACGCTATGATTCCTTCTCCTAGAGGTGATGGTTTTGTAAGACTTAATAGAGAGCCCGAAATAAAATTCCATGTTGAAGATCCTAAGAGACCTCACAACGAAATAATCAAAGAGCAATCTGACATTGGGAATTATGCTATCATGTCTAATTTCATAATTCCTCCTGATGAAAAGATTAAGGATCTCAATGATAGAGTTTGGTACATGTACTTTGATGGTGCATCGTCTACGCATGGTAAAAGTGCAGGAATAGTGCTTAAATCTCCCCTTGATCACATTTTCAAGTTTGCCTATCGATTAGAATTTGAAGTAACCAACAATGTCGCTGAATATGAGGTTGTATTGTTGGGTCTTGAATTGGCGAAGTCTTTAAAGATTAAGTTGCTTAGCATTAAAGGGGATTCTAATTTAATTATCATGCAACTTAAAAATAAATTCACATGTAAAAATCAAAGATTAAGAAATTATCGAAACGCTGTGTGGGATACTATGGAACATTTTGATGCTCTTGACCTTGAAGCTATCCCAAGAGAGCAAAAAAGTTTAGCAGATGAGCTTGTCGTAGCTGCTACTACTTTCCAGTTATCTAATGAGCTAATTAATGTTGGCATTATGATTCAAGTGTTGTCCTTGATGGCAACTCACTCAGAGGTTGGTACAGATACTCAGAAGTTGGTTCAGGTGATGGCAACTTACTCAGAAGACAGATCCTAGTACAGCTTGCCAAGGAAGTTCATACACGCAGGTTTGTTAAGCCCAAGTCGCGTGTACACGCAGGTTGGCTTCATAAAAAGCGCGTGTATGTGGAAACGTACCTTTGGTCCATGGCGGTTAGTCCTTGGAAGTTGTGCCTATGGTTTCGGACCATTGTGTCTCGACGGGCGTGTCGATCCCTAGTATTGAAGTTGATGGTATTGTGTTTCTATGGTTTTGGCTCTTGGTATTGAACAAGGCCTAAAGCTATATAAGGAGAAGATCACTAGGCAAAGGAGCATGGATTGTGTGTGGCTGATGCAGTGAGAGGATCTGGTATTGTTGGTTATCTGTTCGGGACGCTTGGTAAGGGTCGGATCTGACAGCAAAGGCAGAAGTAATCATTTCTAGATCTGCACGCGGGTTGCCTTTGGAGAAAGCGCGTATACACGCGGTTTTGGTACCGTGAAGTAGCGTATGCATGATAAGGGTTGATATTTCAGGTTGTTGCTGATTCTGGTGGTTGTTGCAGAGTTCTAGATTCTGGTTTGGGTTCTGTGTTCTTGATGACAGGGTTTCAGTGATTCGGTATTGGGTTGTTTAATGAATTATGATGCAAGTATAAGTTGATGATTGTATTGCGGTAATGTTTGCTTTGTACTCTTGGATCCAGTCTGAAAATTGATGAAACGTGGTCCCTGAAGGTTGTAGGGTCAGCACCTACGTACTAGTAAATGGATCAGCTAGTACAAGAGCTGAGGGGGTTGTAGCTCCCTTCCAAAAGTAGTTGGAAAACGAGAGAGAGGGTTGTAGCCCTCTGCAGGTTGTAGCCTGCATACTGGTAAAGGACTGCACCAGTATATTGTAAAAGAAGTTTCTCATTAAAGAAAGAAAGAGACGAATTGCAGCAGGTGGTTTTCACCCACATTGGGTTTCCACCTTATATCATGGTGTTCATGTGTGTGGCTCTTGTGTGATGATTCTGTTCTGTTATACTGCACCTGTTTACTCCTAAATTGCTTAATAATGTTCTGATGCATTTACTGAAGATAAGATTAACTGAATCATAAGATATCTGCATATACGCTAGTTGCTTTAGACACAGTCGCGTGTACACGCTGGTTCACTTAACAGAAGTCGCGTATATGTTTCTGAGTAGGAAATTGAAAAGGTTTTATTAATCTGATAATACTGATTCACCCCCCCTCTCAGTATTATTTCCAACAATTGGTATCAGAGCAGGTCCTTCAGAGGAAGCTTGATCGCTTGAAGGAAAAGATCCATCAAAATGGCTAATCCAGAAAGAGAGGCACACATCAGGCCACCAGTCTTTGACGGGAACAATTTTACTCACTGGAAGATAAGAACCACTGCATATTTACAGTCTCTTGGAGCAGAAGTTTGGGGACTCATAGAAGGAGGATACAAATTCCCATCAGCAACTCCTACAGATCCAGCAGAGAAAAAGCAATATGAGCTCAATGCCAAAGTAGTTAATGTCCTATTGGGTACTTTGACTCAATCAGAATTTATGAAGATCATGCATCTCAAATCAGCTAAGGAAATATGGGACAAAATCGTTACAAGCTACGAAGGAGATGATCTGGTAAAAATAGCGAAGCTTCAAACTCTCAGAATCCGGTATGAAACTCTTAAGATGCGAAGTAATGAAAGCGTAGCTAATTATTTCCTGCGTATGGATGAGATTGTGAATTGTATGAGGGATCTGGGTGAAGAATTTGAGGAAGTTGTCTTAGTTCAAAAGGTTTTGAGATCTCTGTCTACTAAATTTGATTCTAAAGTATCTGCCGTAGAAGAAAAGGAGAATGTGCGAAAACTTACCATGTCACAGCTTCACGGGATCCTAACTGCTTTTGAAATGCGACTAGAGGTACCACCAGAGGCCGCATTCGAAGTGTCAGAGGAAGAAGATGAGGTAAATTTTGTCAAGAATCTTGAACGTGGAACTGGACGGTTCAAAGATAAGCTGCCTTTCAAATGTTTTCTATGTGGTAGAGTTGGTCACTATGCTGCTAGATGTCCTTATAACAAAGAAAGGATATATGAAGAAGATGGTAGAAGCTATTATTCCCATATTAAAAGTTCATTTAAAGATAGTGAAGATATTAGAAGTCTCATGGCGCACAAGAAGAAGAATGCTTCATCCAATGATAGCGAGGATATTAAAAGTCTCATGGCACATGAAGAGAAGAATGCAGAAACTGAAGAAGCTGCCAAATTAAAAGAACTATTGGAAACGGAAACCAGGGTAAGGGAGAAATTGCAGGATATAGCAAAAGATCAGAGCACAACTATTCAGAGACTTGAATCAAAGATCCTCTCTCTAAAAGAAGATCTTGAAGATCAAGAACATGAAGTGATCAAACTAAAGCGACAAGTAGAAGAAGGGAGAAAAGTTGAAGAAGACCTAAGGAAGCAGTATCTGAAAAAGGAAGAACAACATCAAGTTGAGGTAAATATCTTGAAAGGTAAACTAGAAGAAAAGGATAAGCTTTTACGATTTCAAGATAGTTCTAAAGTCTTGGATGATATTCTTAATAGTCAAAGATCTCCTGCTATCAAGACTGGTCTTGGTTTTCATGAATATGTTGAAGGTGAATCTAGTTCACAAGGTGAGACAAGAAACTCTAATGAGAAATCTGAAATGCTCAAGGAACAACCAAGAAAAGAAATTCCTCAAGGAAGATCCTTTACTCCTAACTATGGACGTGATAGACGATTATTTCCTCCGCTGAATAAAGTTGAATGTTATGTATGTCATAATCTTGGACATGTTGCAGCCAGATGCAGAAGTAGAATGGTTCAAGAAAGATCATCTCATCCCAGGTATTTCAGAGGGTATTGCTTTGCCTGTAATGCATATGGACACAAAGCAATTGATTGTGATAGAAGGAACATGAAAAATATAAGGTGTTATACATGCAACAACTATGGGCATAAAGCAAGGGAATGCAGAAGCAGATTTCAAAATTCAAGACAAGGGGACCATACATCATCACAGTTGCAGGAATTGAAGAAGACAGAGACAGAAAGGTGTGGGATAACTCAGACAGCTGACATAACAGACACAGGGGAATCTGAAAGTGATGAAATTCAGTATTCCATCCTGCATACGCTGATAGACTGAAGACAAGTCGCGTATATACGCGAGTTACAGGCTGCAAAGTCGCGTATATGAAGAAAGGGCAGCAGAACAGACTCAGGAAATGGTTCAGACATGGTTGGCTTACACTCAGGGGGAGAATATTCTTCGAATAATGTCAAGGTCATGTAACGGCCTATGTTGGTTTCCCCACTATGCCTGGGATGAATGATGAATGATGAATGTATGTTGAGTCTTTTGGTGATAGGAAGGTCTTCTATAATGTATAAGTCCTTGTTCTTCTTGAAGAACATCTTTTGCAGATCTTGCCTACAGTCAAGGGGAGCATGAACAACATAATTCAGCAAGAGCAGGATGGATAGATTGGTACACTTTGGCATACACAAAGGGGGAGCATAGTTGGAGATTTCAGCAAGTACTCAGGGGGAGTATGGACAGCAGAAGGTATACCAAAGAAGAGAATATCTTGGTCCGCCCTTTGCCCTTGATGTCAAAGGGGGAGAGTGACTTGGTGTAGTGGTTGCCATCAAGTCCAAAGGGGGAGATTGTTGGCATTATGATTCAAGTGTTGTCCTTGATGGCAACTCACTCAGAGGTTGGTACAGATACTCAGAAGTTGGTTCAGGTGATGGCAACTTACTCAGAAGACAGATCCTAGTACAGCTTGCCAAGGAAGTTCATACACGCAGGTTTGTTAAGCCCAAGTCGCGTGTACACGCAGGTTGGCTTCATAAAAAGCGCGTGTATGTGGAAACGTACCTTTGGTCCATGGCGGTTAGTCCTTGGAAGTTGTGCCTATGGTTTCGGACCATTGTGTCTCGACGGGCGTGTCGATCCCTAGTATTGAAGTTGATGGTATTGTGTTTCTATGGTTTTGGCTCTTGGTATTGAACAAGGCCTAAAGCTATATAAGGAGAAGATCACTAGGCAAAGGAGCATGGATTGTGTGTGGCTGATGCAGTGAGAGGATCTGGTATTGTTGGTTATCTGTTCGGGACGCTTGGTAAGGGTCGGATCTGACAGCAAAGGCAGAAGTAATCATTTCTAGATCTGCACGCGGGTTGCCTTTGGAGAAAGCGCGTATACACGCGGTTTTGGTACCGTGAAGTAGCGTATGCATGATAAGGGTTGATATTTCAGGTTGTTGCTGATTCTGGTGGTTGTTGCAGAGTTCTAGATTCTGGTTTGGGTTCTGTGTTCTTGATGACAGGGTTTCAGTGATTCGGTATTGGGTTGTTTAATGAATTATGATGCAAGTATAAGTTGATGATTGTATTGCGGTAATGTTTGCTTTGTACTCTTGGATCCAGTCTGAAAATTGATGAAACGTGGTCCCTGAAGGTTGTAGGGTCAGCACCTACGTACTAGTAAATGGATCAGCTAGTACAAGAGCTGAGGGGGTTGTAGCTCCCTTCCAAAAGTAGTTGGAAAACGAGAGAGAGGGTTGTAGCCCTCTGCAGGTTGTAGCCTGCATACTGGTAAAGGACTGCACCAGTATATTGTAAAAGAAGTTTCTCATTAAAGAAAGAAAGAGACGAATTGCAGCAGGTGGTTTTCACCCACATTGGGTTTCCACCTTATATCATGGTGTTCATGTGTGTGGCTCTTGTGTGATGATTCTGTTCTGTTATACTGCACCTGTTTACTCCTAAATTGCTTAATAATGTTCTGATGCATTTACTGAAGATAAGATTAACTGAATCATAAGATATCTGCATATACGCTAGTTGCTTTAGACACAGTCGCGTGTACACGCTGGTTCACTTAACAGAAGTCGCGTATATGTTTCTGAGTAGGAAATTGAAAAGGTTTTATTAATCTGATAATACTGATTCACCCCCCCTCTCAGTATTATTTCCAACAATTAAGGATAAGATCAAAATGGAAGTAATATTTAGACCATCTGTTCCAGATAACTCAGAGCATTGGCAAGTCTTTAATGATGAAAAACATGTCATTCGTTTTCTTAATCGTCTGGATGAATTTGAAGATTTCTGAATAGTTTCTGAGGAGGATGGATCTTTAAATCATGAGCATATCATAAATCCTACTCCTAGGAATGTGGTTGCCTTAGAGCAACACTTTGATCGTCACGATGCCACGAAGTTGAGAGAGGAAAATAAAATGGACCCAGGCGAATATCTCGAGATAAACATTGGTACTTCTGAGAACCTGAAGATTGTTAAAATTGGTAAAGGTACTAGTGTGGAGGAAAGAAAAAAGTTAACTAATTTACTTCGCGAATATCGAGATGTTTTAGCTTTTTCTTATGATGAATTAAAGGGCTATAGGGAAGATGTCATGGAACATACTATCCCCTTAAAAGATGAAAATGCTAAACCCTTTCGCCAGAAACTTAGGCAGATTAACCCTAAGTTAGCCCCTTTGGTTCAGAAAGAGCTTGCGAAAATGCTTGCGGCTGGAATTATCGCTCAAACAAGGCATTCGACATGGTGTTCAAATCTGGTGAATGTTAGAAAAAAGAACGGTACGATTAGGCTTTGTGTCGATTTTCGAAATCTTAATCTAGCATGCAAGAAAGATAGTTACCCTTTGCCAAACATGGAGACTTTATTGCAAAGAGTAACCGGTTCTGGAATGATGTCGTTGCTAGATGGCTTTTCTGGGTACAATCAGGGGTGGGTTAAAAAGGAAGATCGTCATAAAACCACATTCACCATGCCATGGGGTACTTTCGAGTACATTAGAATGCCATTTGGATTAACCAATGCTGGGGCTACATTTCAAAGGGCTATGGATTATGCCTTCAAGGGGTTAATCGGGAAATTTATTGAGATTTACCAAGATGATCTTACTGTATTTTCTAAAGATGGTATCAGTCATATAAATCGTCTTAGGCAGGTTTTCAATAGATGTAGAGAATACGGGATTTCTTTGAATCCAGCTAAGTCTATTTTTGGAGTAACCGAAGGAAAATTACTTGGCCATATCATTTCTAAGGATGGAATCAAGATTGATCCTGAAAGAATTGAAGCAATCCAAAAGATTCCTCTTCCTCATAATCTTAGATCCCTTCAATCTTTCCTTGGAAGACAAATTTTCTTAGAAGGTTTATTCCAAATTACGCAGAAATAGCTAAGCCTATTCAAAGTCTTCTAAAGAAAGATGCAAAATTTGTTTGGCAAGAAGACGGAAAAAGGGCTTTTCAAGAAATCAAATGCATTATTGCAAGAGCTCCTGTCTTAGTTAGTCCCGATTATTCCAAGGATTTCATGATTTTTTCTTTCGCTTCCGAAGATACCATTGCTGGTGTCCTGTTACAAAAGAATAAAGATGGTCACGAGCAGCCTATTGCTTTCATGAGTAGAGCGCTTCAAAATTCCGAATTGAAGTACAATACCATGGAAAAGCAAGCTTATGCCTTGGTCAAGTCTCTTAAGCACTTCAAAACTTATGTGGGTTATTCTAAAATCATTGCTTTCGTCCCACATTCTACTGTTAAAGATATATTAACTCAAACCGATTGCTTAGGGACTCGCGCTAGGTGGGTTACTAAAATAAAAGAATATGATTTGAAGATCAGACCCACCAAGCTAGTCAAAGGCCAAGGTTTGGCTCAAATGTTGACCAAAAGTAACGAAAAGACTCTTGGTTTGTTTTGTCTTAGCAATCTATCTTCGCCGGAATTGCAAAGATTAAGAGAGCATGAGTGGTATAGGGACATCGTTTATTACTTGATGAATCTTACATGTCCTAACCATTTAGTTGCTCATAAGAGAAGGGCTCTTAGACTAAAAGCCACTAAGTATTGCCTTATGAAGGATGGCCTTGGGTGGAGAAATCCTGAGGGCATAGTACTTAGGTGTGTTGATGAAATTGAGTCCAAGAAATTAATCTCTGAGTTTCATTCAGGATTTTGTGGTGGTCATTATGCTGCTAGAACTACCGCCCACAAAATTCTGAGAGCTGGTTATTATTGGCCTTCAATTTTTTCTGATGTGCATAAGTTTGTTAGAACTTGTCAAGCCTGTCAACTATTCACTGGGAAACAGAAGCTTGCTGCCCTGCCCCTACAACCTGTCATTGTAGAGGCACCTTTTCAGCATTGGGGTTTGGACTTCATCGGGAAGTTCCATGAAAATTCTAGCAATGGTTACTCATGGATTTTGACTGCTACGGATTATTTCACTAAATGGGTTGAAGCCATTCCTACTAAGAATGCCACTGAAAAGGTTATTATGGATTTCATTGAAAATAATATCATTGCTAGATTTGGTGCCCCTGTTAAGAACACCACTGACAATGCCAAAGCTTTTAGTTCTTCAGAGTTTTCATCTTTCTGTTTCAAATATGGCATTATCTTATCTCATTCATCAAATTACTATCCTCAGGGTAATGGTCTGGCTGAATCAAGTAACAAGAATCTCATAACCATTATCAAGAATATAGTAGGAGATAATAAGAGATCATGGGATAGCAAAATCAAGTATGCTTTATGGGCAAATAGAATCACTAAGAAGAAAGCTACCGGTAAATCTCCCTTTGAATTAGTTTATGGCTTGGATGTAACCTTACTTGTGCACCTGAAATTGCCAGCTTATCAGCTCCTTCAGAATTTTTCTACTAATAAAGAAGTTGTGCAGAATAGAATAGATCAGATTGTGGAGTTAGATTAAGCTCGTAGGATAGCTTTTGATGCTATATGTAAAAATCAATCTAACATTAAGAAAAGCATTGATAAATTCTCTCGATCTAGGTCTTTGCAGATGGGAGATATGGTACTTCTTTGAGATCGCAAGAATGAAAAACCAGGAAAACATAAGAAGTTCGATAGTTTGTGGTTGGGACTGTACATCATTCGAGATATAGCTGGACCAAACTCATTCCACTTGAGCAGATTGGATGGTGAACCACTTGATCGACCTGCGAATGGCCAAATGCTCAAGCTGTTTTTAAAGATGATATCTGATGCCATAGGGCATCCTTTGTATTGTATTTCTAACCCTACTCCTTGTTATTTCAACATTTTATTTATGTTTTAGGATTAGATTTACTTTCCTTGTTAATAAATGAAGAGCTTATATCTTTCATGTGCTTAAATGTTATATGATGATTTTTGGATGGATGCTACTTATTTCTGTTGTGTGTTGCGTGGATGCAGATTCTGGATTCTCACATTCCTGCAGTGCAGCAACGTGTCCCCAAGTAGAGCCAGATGTTGACCACTACGTGTCAACTTCCCATAGCAGTACACCCCCTTTTATTCACAAAAGGGATAGCGCTTAATCGACATGTCCATGCCATTCGATAGTCATCGTCGACCTGATCATGTTATGTTGTAAACCCAGTCTGCATGTGTGAATTGTAAATAATCTTAGCAGAGCTCAGTCATGTATGTAAATTGCCTAGGTGGACCTAATTTTCTAGTGATAATCTACGTTCCGGAAGGTTTTTTGTCACACCAATCTATGATCGACAGAGTTTTCCTTCAGCCTAACCCCAAAGCCGAAATGAATTTTGTCATTAGAATCTTAGGGGAATCCTAGTGCATTGATCTGCTAGATTATATCTGTGTCGCAAGACTGGGTGGTCTATGAGGGTCTATGTCAAATGGGTTTTCTCTCCTTGAGATGTAAAATTGTAAAAGTCATGATGTAAAGTGTCTTGAGGGTTAGGAAATGTTTTAATCCCCTCATAGGTCCTAAGTCCTAGGTCCTAGGTGATTTTTCCAAAGGCCAAGTTAGAGGATCCATTTAAAAATAAAAAACAATAAAAAATAAAAGATATAAATAAATAAATAATAATAATAATAAATAAATAAATAACAAAAAAAATTAAAATTTTAAAAAAGAAAATAAAATAAAAAATTTAAAAAATAATAAAATAATAATAAGTCAAATTTTTGAGTAAATAAATGCAGAATTTCAATTTTTTAAAATTTGACAGATGAGATTAAAAGATATCTTGATCCTCATCGACAGTTGAGATCATTTTGACATGGATCACTCGAACTAGCCGTTGGGAATTTTTCCTTTAAATAGGGTGATAGGGGTCATTTGAGATCATTCGATCTGTGAGTCTTGTGCTGAAGAAAGCTCTCTTGTAAACTTTTTCTAGTGCAAATAAAGAAAGACTTTGGAGTTGAAATCTTGCTGGTGTTACTCTCCTGAAGTGTTGTGAGTTATTTTATCTTCTGCATAATTTTATTTTCAGCCATTAGTAATAGCTTGATGTAGAGTATTGTTGAACACAGGTATCTTGTTCACTTACTAGGGTTTGAATGGTAATAGAATTTCTGAAATAATGGTAGGTATCTCCATTGCATCTGAAATTTAATACTGTTTTTTCCTTCTTTATTGATGGTTGAAGTGAGCTATGCAGGAAACCCTTATTGAAGAAATCAGTGGTCGTTTGGGGAAGTTCTCGGCAGAACCAGCCAACTCCCGCAAAGCATTTTCTTGTAGAGCCCAGCCAGTTTCGATTCTGGATCTGACATTTAAAGTTTTTTTTTTTTTTTTTGAATTGCATGAGATATTTCTGAAGTATCTCATAGTAAATCTGATATTCTGAAAATATTATGGAGGGTTACTGACAAAATCTGGCTGTTGTAGAGTCACAAAGCTGTAAATTTTGTAGCTAGTTTTTAGGGTTTTATCTTTTGCAATATATTCTGGGTGTTTTTCCTTTCCATTTACAGGTTGCAGGGTTTTCTGAAGACTTCCGAGGGTTTGATCAGCGCCCTGCTATTGCTCAGGGTTTTGTCATGTTACAGGTTTAATTGTGTTATAGGGATGTTTTGAAATTTTTTTGAGGCAAAGCTGCATTTCAGCCTCTCCATATACTACTGCTCTTTCAGCTTGTGCAATCAAATCACTGCAATCCCTGCGTTTCTACCACGCTTCTCCTTCAAACTTCGTTGATTTTCCCAGTTTTCTTCAAGCAGTATTACCCCTGCGTATTCTCTCAATTCCTTCACACACTGCCCTCAATCCGCTGCTATCAAATCTGCAAACAATACACATATCCCTCCGTCTGCCATCCTTCAGTTCTATCAACCTGCAAAATGCCATCATCTGCCAAATCCCTGCACCCGCAATTTCCTTCTTTCCCCACTGCCTCGTCCGTAGCTTCATTGTTGTCTTTTTCCCTCCGCAAACTTGGTCTGAGGCTCCATCATCTATCCGTAGCCATACTCCATCGTATCCGCAGCAGTCTCCTCCTCCACCTACGCTGCTTCAAGCTGTCAATCTGTTGCCCATCTGTGTGTTGCGTATTGCCTGCCCGCTGCTCTTTCCTTCACGTTGCCATCATCTTCCCCGAACCCTCATTGTTGTTACCTGTCCACCGCATGATAGTTTGTTGCCTTTATCCTCGTGTATTAGTCCCTGCGTCCCCTCTCATCCTTCCAACAAACCTGCACACGCACAGCGTAAACCCCGTGAACCCATTCGAATCTCCTCTCATCTAGACTTGATCCACGACTCCACCGCCCGCATTTTTTTTCCACCGTCACCTGTAGTTACATAATAAAATACGACTTTGAATTTCTCCCTTTTTTTAATACGTTAGTAGCTAGGGTTGGTCATGTGTATGGTTTTGGATTTGAACTTTTATTTGATTTAGCATTTAGATCTTAGATTTTCATTTTGTTATATGTGATTAGTATTGAGTTTCGATTTCTTTTAGTTTAGTTTAAAAATTTTTAAGTTTCATTTAGTTTATTTAGAATTTAGTTTTGTTTTATTTTTATTTTTTTTTTCCTTTAATAAATCATAAAAAATATATAATAAGAAAAAAAAAATCAATTTTCATTTTTTTAGTTCAGCCCATAGTTTAGGATTTAGTTTTTTTTTTTAGAATTAGACATTTTTCTTTGTTCGTTTTTTGTTTCATTTATAAAAATATAAAAAAATCAAAAAGTTCTTTTTTATTAGATATTAGATCTAATTTAGTTTTATTTGATTTTAGTTTTATTGCATTTTTAGTTAGAAAATCTTAAAAAAAAAAAAAAAAAAAAAAAAAAAAAAAAAATTGGAGAATTTTTTGCCAGATTCAGCCTTGGCTCAAGGGGTTGTCATTTTTGCGATATATCTTTTTCTGCTAAAATTTTGATGTGGGATTAATGTTTATCATTTTCATGTGGTTAAACATGCTTGAATGATCATTTAAAGATTAGCTACATGAATGTGATCTCTGGTTAGCATTTAAAATTACGTGGTTATTTAAAGCATTTAATCTTTCGAAATTTTAATTGCTGGAATATTGTTAAGCCATTGAGCGTTTATCGATTATCTCACATTTGGTAAAAGTTAATCTTTGATTGAGTTATTTGATGGTAAACGATTGTTAGTGAGTTCATATTTCTGCAGCATTTGACAAATAATCGTTTAATCATTTATTTCATAAGGGACTGGTCTGTTAACTTAATAAAATCAATTAAGTGCTCGTTCCCCTCATGTCTCCCAACCCAATTGGTCCACAGTTGGTCATCCATTATCCCATAGGGTCTACCCCCCTTAGCCGCGGGAGACAGGATTAAACGGAGAGATCGGGGATTAGGGTGACAGCCCCCAGTCTGAGCGTTGTTGCGACAATCTGTGCGACAACAGGCTGAAAGGTTTGTAGAAACGATCAAGAAGATCCATATAAAGGTACAAGAGATGTTACAGAAGTCACAGGAGAATATAAGGCTAGGCATGATCAACATAGAACAAAGAAATCGTTAAAGGTGGGAGACAGAGTATGGCTACAGTTGAACAAGGAGAGGCTACAAGGGCCTGATAAGAAAATCAAGGCTCTAAGGTATGGACCCTTAGAGATGCTAGAAAAGGTTGGTGATAATGTCTATCGACTCAGTTTACCACCATATATGCACATTTACTCAGTTGTGAATGTAGAGAATTTGAAACTCTATGAGTCTTTGTAATGTCCCTTCCTAAATTATTTTGGAATAGGATTAATTTCTACATTTTGGGGCTGATTTTGGAGGTGATGGGGCTCATTCAATTTTATTAGGAGGCTAGACTTAGTAGAAATTATTTCGATGTGGTTAATTTGTGCGTGGGGGCCACCCACACTAGGAGAATACACATTCCCTAGTTCGATTTGCATGGAGGAGGAATCGATGGTTAAGTGAGGGACCCACGATGGAGGAAAAATGCAGGGAAAAGTGCTCCATGAAATCTATATAAGGCAACTCTCCTCATTTCAGCATCTTATCTTTTGACATATTGAAGTCAATCTTAGTTGCTCGAGTTGCTTAGCCGGGTTACTGCGTTGTTTAGCACACGAGTGTCTCCGAGCGGAGATCTCAACCCTTGCTTCGGTGGACTTCGAGTGCCAGCCTTAGAAGGGAGTTCTTCTTCATCTCAGTTTGTAGCAGCAGTAGGGAGACGAGTTACAACAACTATAAGTCGAGTACCAGCAGCAGGGGGAGTAACAACAGCGCAGGGATTACACAGTCACAGCATGAGGTACCCCAGGAAGTTGGGGAGACAGCAACATCCTTCATCATTTTCAGGAGTATAGAGGGCAGCTACAGACAAGAGGGCCATCCTACACGCAACTCTCATTTCATCACACGCAGGACTGCGTCATCTCCTCCATGACTGCGCAGTCATTGGAGTGAGACTCTTTGGGGCAACACCATCCGAAGGAGTTTGGAGCTGGGAGGCTAGGAGACCATTTGGAGAGCCATTTGAGGAGAGTTGGTGGATTTGGGAGAGCAGAGATTGACAAGATCATTCACAGCAACAGAATTCGAAATTGGAGGGCCGCCAAGCTGTGAAGGGTCAATTTTTGAAGGTTGGAACCAAGGGAAGCCCTTTCTGGGTTTTGGGCAAGGATCACTCCTAATTTTATAGAATTTTCTAGGTATATCTGAGGGGTCAAACAGGGGTCCCAACTCAACCAGCAGCTAGAGGAGCTAAGGGGAATTTGGGCCAAAATTTTGAGGTCAACATCTGGCCAATTCCTTTCTAGGTTATTCCAGGTTTCTTGCATAAAGGCTGGGATAAATTTTTAGAATTTTCTGAACAACAGGAAAACCTGTAACAACAGATCATTTCAGGCAGCAACACCTTTCTAGGCAATAACAACGCAGCTCTTAGGCCAGATTACTAGCAAATTTACAGAGGGTGTTCTAATGTTCATTTTGGGCTTTTGCTAGCTTGCCTAGAGCAAGCCCAGGTGCACACATTCCAACACCTTGTTGTACACCTCTTCCCATTTAATAAAATGAGTAGACAACGTAGTTTGGTTGCCAATTTTGTGGTATGATGGTCTGATTTAATTTTATGGCATTATTTTTATTGTTTGCTTTTCATTGCACTATTTTCCCTAGTTTGGATCATTACAGTGGTATCAGAGCTATAATCTTGGCTCAACTTGTGGGAAATATTAGAATCAGAAACCCATGGCTCAAGGGAAATCTAGTATGCATAAATTATGGGGTAGAATTCATTGGGATGATGAGAGGTTTGCCCAGTTGAGGAGGGTGATAGACCAAACCCATCCTCACCCTTACAACAAAGACGTGAGAGGTGTGCAGGTCGTGGGGGTGCAACCATCTACATCATGTGGGGAAAGTCGACCAAATCAGGGCACCAGATCTCCTAAAAGGGAGCAGGCAGGATAGAGACAGTTAGAGGGTGAGACCAGGGGGCACTTTTGCTGGTGGATACCTGGCTTCAGATATCAGGAGCCTGAGGAGGATGTTGAGCATGATGCTGAGAGCCCAAAGGATGGTGAAGAGCACATCGATATACCCGGTGTAGCTCAGGTGTCACCTTTATTAGAGACCTCTTTGATAGCCCAGTTGAAACCTTGGTGGAGAGGATAGAGCCTACACGCATAGAGCCATCTGTTGAGGGGGTGGCACCCATGGACGAGATGCCAACAGTTGTTGAGGTATCTATTGTCGTGAACGAGTTTACAGGTGATAGATGCCCACGACAGTTCCATTAGTTTTAGGCCGACCTTCTAGCATTAAAAAGGAAGGTCGTGTTAGTGCAAGAGGCTATTCTGCAGAAGAATGAGGAGTTGGAGCACATGAGAGAGGTTTGTGCCGAGTCCACGGCCAAATTCACTCACGTTGGGGAGCGGTTGGATTCCCTACTGATGCAGCTAGAGTGCACATTGGAGCATGAGAGTAGCTCTCTTTGTGCATACATAGACGGGGTTGGCAGCACTGTTAGGTTACCTTTGCCCATTGGACAAAGAGGGAGAGAGATACCTAGTCCAATTTCATGTGTTGACTAGGGTAGCGAGATGGCACGACTTGAGTCACACAAGGTACAACATCCGCATGTTGGGGTTGTTCTATGTGCTAGAGTTCATGCATTCGGTCCCTCTGTTGGGGTTGGATGGCGAGAGATTCTGAGTTGGTACCCGGTGGAATGGGCTATGGAGATGGCAGTGGACCCAAGTGAAGCTCAGTAGGAGCTTCCAAGCACTGGGAATACCGGCAACGCAAACTGACATTGGGTTCCGGGTGGGACTACCTATCATTTCCCAAATATGTCGGTTGAGTACAACCGGGATGGTGTACTTGACCTAGCAGTTGAGCGTGCACATTCACTAGGGGTGTCTCGGTCAGCACCAGTGGCCGACCAATTTATGGACAGACTCTTTTGGTTTTCTTGGTATGGCATTTGTACATAGGATCACTGGGTGATCAACATACTCTGGCAAGAGTTTGTCGAAGGAGGTGGCATTGGCAGGCCACCAGACGGTGCCTTTGTTGATTTCGGGTAGCATCGAATGTGATCTAGCCATGAAAATTGGTGGAGTGGCTAAAGCACATGAGATCTCCAAAACCTAGAAATCGTTTTGCAAAAATCCATCCGGATGAAGAGTTATTAAAATAATTAATATTTTTAATGAGTTCCTAAGTCTAAACTTAGGGAAATAAAAATATTAATGGGTATTAATAAAGATAAGGATGAAAAGCTTCCAAAAGATAAGGATCAAGTCTATTTTAATCTTAGCTGTTGATTAGGGACTTAATCTCGGTCATTTATTCATCAACAGGAAAAGTATAAAAGGAGACTTGAGGGTCAGCTGGAGATGTACCAAGGGAGACCAGTCAATTCGATTTATGGAGCCGGGTTAGCTGAGAAATTCGAACTAGATGTCTGGAGCGCAGCAAGAGGTAGCAGGCACAGAACAGAGTCAAGAACAACACTGTAAGATCAACGCAGAGGTTAGACAGGCAGACACAGAGCCTCTCAGGCAAAGGCAGAGTCAGCAGAACTGTGCAGTCACTGGAGGGCCTGTGTGGGTGACGCAAAGAGGCAGGAGCTGACGCAGAGGGTCTGGGAGCTGTGCAAAGGCCAGCAACCCTGACGTTGAGTCTGGGAGAAGTGTTGGAGAATTTATCTCTGTTGGGTAAGCCAGTTTGGCACCCAGTTGTACTGAAGAATAGTTGATTAATAAAATCCTCCTCTGTTGCACCGGTTTTCCCGCATTGGGTTTTTCCGGGGACAATTGTCCAAAATATCTGTGTTGATGTGTTTGATTCTTGTGCATGTATTTGTTTCTGTATTATGGTGTGATATCTGCAGCAGAATTTATTTTAATGTTTACTGAAGGGTTTTACGTAAATAACTTATTGGGAAATAAGTAGGTAAAATAAATCAGTTGTTGCAATGATAGAATTTTCACATGGTATCAGAGCAAGTAATCAGAGACAGGAAGGGAAAATCAATTATGGGTCGAGACCATGATGCAGAGGCATCTATGTCAGGAGACTCACACAGATTTTCAGAAAATTGCATAAGAGACAATAATTTCGATTTCTCTATGTTTTCTTCCAGATTGGAAGAAGAAGTTGCTTGTGTGACTAGCTCTGTATCATCAGAGGTATGGTATATAGACAGTGGATCCTCTTGGCATATGATGGGAATCTAGGAATGTTTCTCAGATTACCAGGGGGAAAGGATGAATTCTCGGATCACCATGGGGAATAAGGCAAAGTGTACTCCAGTAGGGAAGGGTACCATAGTTTTTCAAACAGAAATAGGAGAGCAGTTACGTGCTACCAATGTGTTGCATGTACTAGGATTGGGGATGAACTTACTTTCCGTGTCTCAACTTCAAGGCAAAGGCTATGACGTTTTATTCATCAAGGAGAAAGTATATGTCAAACACCCGAGCTAGAAAAAAGAAAGTGCAGATCGGGATCAAAAGTAACAGGTTGTACAGACTACAACTAGAATCACCAATGGCACTGATAGGCAGTCATGGAGACAAGGATTTGAATGAACTATGGCATAGAAGAATGGGACATTTGCACCATGGGGCTCTAAGAATTCTCAGGAAAACTATAGCAGGAGTTCCAGATCTTAGTACAGAACGAGATGATGTATGCAGAGGATGTGCTCTGGGAAAGTATGCCAAAGTAGCATCTCCTAGAAGTAAAAACAGGGCCAAGAGTGTACTAGGATTATATACACTCAGATATCTATGGACCTATGTCTACTAAATCTCTCAGTGGTGCTGAGTACTTCATCACCTTCATTGATGATCACTCAAGGAAAACTTGGATTTATTTTCTGAAAACCAAGGACGAGGTTTTCTTTCGATTCAAAGAGTTCAAGGCTCTGGTGGAGAATCTGACTAGAAAGAAAATAAAAGTTTTGCGCTCAGATAATGGTGGAGAGTATATCGATAAGGACTTCACTGATTTTTGCACTAAAGAGGGCATCAGAAGAGAGTGGACAACTCATTATAATCTGGAGCAGAATGGAGTAGCAGAAAGAAAGAATAGGACTATTGTAGAAGCAACTAGAGCCATGATGTACGATCAAGATATGTCAAAGTTCCTGTGGGCAGAAGCATGCAACACGGCAGTCTATGTTCAGAATAGAACTCCTCATCGGGCATTGGGCAAGATTACTCCATAGAAAGTCTTCACAGGGCAGACACCTGAAGTCAGTGATTTCAGGATATTTGGGAGCTTAACATATTGCCACATACCCAAGGAAAAGTGGAAGAAGCTGGATCAAACTGCAGAAAAAGGATATCTAGTGGACTGTGGGATATAGCGAGAATGCTAAGGCATACAGAATCTATCTTCAAGGGAGCAAGAAGGTAGTAGTTCAACGAGATGTGGAGTTCATGGAGGACAGGGCTTTCAGAAAATCTCGAGAAATGCCTTCCGAGGAGCAGTCAAAAGATGAGCCGTTGGTCAAACCTCTTCAACCAATGGAAGTAAAGAATTCTTCCTCGAATCAGGAAGAATCACAGGAGGAGGAGGAGCTAACAAAAGCACCTGCTACCAGAGGAAGAATGAGTAGGGAACTTCGTCAGATTCTGCGACATGCAGAGGATTTCATCGGTCCACCAAGAAACAATAAGAGGGAGCGAAAACAGCTAGATAGATATCAGACATTAGTAGCTAAGGATGGGGAGCCTACCAATTTTCAAGAGGCTTCTCAACATCTGGTTTGGTTGGATGCGATGGTAGAGGAGTACAACTCCATAATGGTGAACGATGTCTGGGAGGTAGTGCTAAGGCCTCAAGACAGATTAGTGGTAGGTTCAAGATGGATCTACAAGATTAAATACACTGCAAACGACAGTGTGGAAAAATACAAAACCAGGTTTGTGGCTAAGGGGTATGCTCAGGAGGAAGGAATTGACTACAAAGAGAACTTCGCCCCAGTAGCCAGGTATACATCTATTAGAACCGTGATATCTCTTGCAGCACAGATGGGCTGGGAGATTCATCAAATGGATGTCAAAACAACATTTCTAAACAGGGTGATAGAAGAAGAGGTATACATTGAATAGCCAGAAGGCTTTGAGACACATGACAAGAAGTCTCATGTATGCAGATTGAAGAAAGCCTTGTATAGGCTGAAACACGCACCTAGATCATGGTATGGTCAAATTGATGGCTACTTGCAGAAGATGGGATTTGTCAAGAGTGACGCAGATCCAAATCTCTACGATCTGGTTGTAGAGAATGAGCCTCTAATCCTAGTATTATATGTGGATGATCTCTTCCTGACAAGATCATCCAGGCTCATCAGCGACTGCAAGAAGAATCTAGCCACATAATTGACATGAAGGATTTGGGACAAATGCATTATTTCCTGGGGTTAGAAGTTTCACAGTAAAAGGAGGACATCTTCCTTGGGCAAGGGAGATATGCTACAGAAATTCTGAAGAGATTCAGGATCGAGGATTGTAGACCAATGCCTACTCCAATGATCACCAACTAGAAGAAAATTGATGCATCAGAAGACAAGGATGTTGATCCCACCTTATACAGGCAGCTCATAGGGTCCCTGATGTATTTGGTCAATACCAGGCCAGATATTTGTTACGTTGTCAACACCCTCAATCAGTTCATGGTGGAACCGAAGAGGGCGCACTGGGAAACAACCAAACATGTTCTCAGATATATACAGGGAACAATCGATTATGGACTCTTGTACACCAAGAGTAAGGATATTAGATTGAGTGGATTTACTAATGCAGATTGGGCTGGAAGTTCAGTGGATCGGCAAAGTGCCTCTGGGTGTTGTTTCAATATTGGATCAGGAATGACCTCCTGGTGCAGTAGGAAACAAAAATCCGTAGCTCGGAGCTCATCTGAAGCAGAATATATGGCCGCAACCACAGCTTTGTGCGAAGCCATATGGCTTAGAAAACTGCTTGTGAACCTATTCAGAAGAAAGATGGAGGTGACCAGGATCGTTTGTGATAATCGAAGGTGCATCAAACTCTCTGAGAATCCAGTATTTCATGATTGATCAAAGCATATTGATATTCGATGTCACTTTGTCAGATACTGTTTCCAACGAGGAGCTATACAGTTGCGCTACACTCCTAAAGGAGAACAGGTGGCAAACATCCTTACTAAGGCCCTTGGAAGAACCAAGTTTGATTATTTTAGGGAGAAGATGGGGATGATAAAGAATCCATTTCAATAGCAAAAATGGGTATGATGTTGCAGTGCAGTAGCTGTTAGCAGTAGCATGATGCAACATAATGAGAAGGGGTTGCAGTGTAGATGTAGTGTTGAGAAAAAGGACCAGCAGCAACACGGATGCAGAGGGAGTTGCAGTGCAGATGTAGTGTTGGGAAGAAGGACCAACAGTAGCACGGATGCAGAGGGAGCTGTAGTACAGATGTAGCAGTGGCAGTGATAGAGCCATGGGTAGCAGTACAGGATGCAGCAATGCAGAGGATGTTGAGCAAGGAAGCTCAACATCAGCACAGGTATCGGTGTCGTATAATCGGAGTAATGCTCAGTGTGGAGTATTACTAGAGCACAGTCCTCGCTAAGAGGGAGTGTTGATTTGGGGTAGCATCGGATGTGCTCTAGCCATGAAAATTGGTGGAGTGGATAAAGCACATGAGATCTCCAAAACCTAGAAATTGTTTTGGAAAAATCCATCTGAATGAAGAGTTATTAAAATAATTAATATTTTTAATGAGTTCCTCAGTATAAACTTAGGGAGATAAAAATATTAATGGGTATTAATAAAGATAAGGATGAGAAGCTTCCAAAAGATAAGGATCAAGTCTATTTTAATCTTAGCCGTTGATTAGGGACTTAATCTCAGCCGCTGATTCATCAACAGAAAAAGTATAAAAGGAGACTTGAGGGTCAGGTGGAGATGTACTGAGGGAGACCAGTGAGTTCGATTTCTGGAGCGGGGTTAGTTGAGATATTCGAACTAGAGGTTTGGAGCACAGCGAGGTAGCGGGTACGAAACAGAGAGTCAAGAACAACACCGTAAGATCAACGCAGAGGTTAAAGAGGCAGACGCAGAACAGGACTGCGTAGTCACTCGAGGACCTGCGTGGGTGATGCAGAGAGGCCTAGTGTTGACGCAGAGAGGCGGGAGCTGACGCAGAGGGTCTGGGAGGTGTGCAGAGGCCAGCAAGCCTAATGCTGAGTCTGGGAGAAGTGTTGGAGAATTTATCTCTGTTGGGTAAGCCAGTTTGGCACCAAGTTGTACTGAAGAATAGCTGATTAATAAAATCCTCCTTTGCTGCACTTGTTTTCCTGCATTGGGTTTTCCCGGGGACAATTGTCCAAAATATCTGTGTTGATGTGTTTGATTCTTGTGCATGTATTTGTTTCTGTATTATGGTGTGATATCTGCAGCAGAATTTATTTTAATGTTTATGGAAGGGTTTTTCATAAATAACTTATTGGGAAATAAGCAGGTAAAATAAATCAATTGTTGCAGTGATAGAATTTTCACAACCTTGTATGGAGCTGGGGACTTTTCATTTTTGTATGGGGCACAATGAACGCAGAGGAGCAGAGCAATGGTGGCATCACTGCTGACACATAGGGAGAGTCACTTCTTGGATCCCTCAGGGGGGATTTTGGAGAGAAGATCCATTCATCAGCGGGGATAGTCATGTGATGGTGGAAGTGATGATATTGATCAAGTGTGACCTGACACATAGAGACATAGCTCTAGGCCATCACATCCAGGGATGTGGGGGAGCATCTAGCGTTGAGCAGTGGTCTCCAGGTGGACATGGAGATGCATGGTGGTGTGTTGTAGTATGTTGGATTGCGTTGTGAAGTGGGAGTGCCTCACATCGCATTGGGTACATGCGGGAAGTGACCGGTGCAATGACACAAGTGGGACACAGGACGGTACAAGATGGCATAGTCGTAGCCGGGGGTATCCAGTGGTGTACAAGGACAAGTTGTGGAATACAGTGGCATGTCGAGGAATGCAGTGTTGCTTGGTGGTGTGTAGTGATGCATGGTGCGACGCAGTGGGCTCTTGGAGTGTTGCCTCCAAGGAGGCGTATGGACAGGGGCATTAGGTGTACCGTTGGATGCACCTCACCTAGGATCGATGAGGACATTGTTGAGCATCTAGGGACACCATGCTTAGTGGAGACAGGGCTTCGAGGGAGTTATCAACAGATCCGAGGCGAAGAGAGTGTCGTATGTAGGATCACTCTGGGGCATTCCGACAGAATTTTGATCATACCATTTGGGACATACCTGCCCATCATCCTCCAATGTTGTTTACAGTCATAGAGCGTTTGGTTGTTTCCCCTTGACACTCTCCTTTCAAACAACAGGGTATAGGAGGCTCACCCTAGACAGTTGGATGAGACACTGTGTGCCATGAGCCAGGAAGAGACTCTTCAATTGAGACCCTTGGTAGGTGCACGAGCTGTCGGATACAGGCTTAGGGATGGCATAGTTGATAGCCGAGGTAGCATATATTCAACCCCTGAGCTCACACTTGAGGGACGGTGGATTATAGACTTCGTCTACAAAAGGGTACCCAGACTCCGAGCAGTGTTGAGATGTATCACCAAAAGTTTGGGATAGCGGATTTCACTGCGTGGTCTGTCAGGAGCAGGGCAGGTTCACAGACATGAGACCTGCTCCTCATACTTGGGGTCCACCCAGGGAATACATACAGGGATCGGAGATGAGGGCCAGATGGGTTCTAGCTGGTAACAACATTACACAGCGACATCTTGTGAGGAGTGGGAGTTATGAGCTCCCCGTATGTTTGGGGAATCCGAGGATTCAGTTGGTGGGCAGATCACTCCACTTTGTGACGAGCAGGGGCATGGCAGAGGATGCTCTAGTCCACTTTGGGTTTGACACGGGGGATCACTGAAACCTCCACTGCATGGCGAGGCAAACTTGTCCTGTTATGGCTTAGAGTTGAGATTGGCAGTGGAGGGGTAGCTTTTGGCATCATGGAGATGCTTGGGCAGGATGAGCTTGACTCTCACAGATTTTTTGCCATTGGGCCTCAGGAGGGGAGGATATTGTCTGCGCACAATGGGGAGTATGTCATAGTGAGAGTAGTGCAGCGTCAGCATGGTGGCACCACTCTGGGACTAGCAGGGAACTGGGGCATCAAAACTCAATAACCTTTATGGATGCACTGGCTACTACAGGGGGAGATCATACAGATCTTCCATTGGGCTTTAGCAAGTCACTAATGGAGTAGGGGACTTCTGGTACTTGCACTAGGCAGGATAATGAGTGGAGGGAGGGGAGCTTCATGTTGGATAGGATGGTCTGGGATCCTGGTATTGAAGGATTCTTTCATATTAGGACAGTGCAGAGGTCAGGCACGATCCAGTGGCACATCTGGGACCCTGGCACATTTTGCAGTGACAGTGGGGAGCAACAGTTAGAGAGGATGCTTGCTCAGGCATTGCTTGAGGACAAGCGATTTTTGGTGCATTGGAGGAGCTTGCCAGATGAGGATGCTACTTGGGAGGGTGAGCACATACTTGAGCATCCAACACTAAAGTTGCTTGGGGACAAGCAACATTTGGGAGGGGAGGATTGTAATGTCCCTTCCTAAATTATTTTGGAACAGGATTAATTTCTACATTTTGGGGCCGATTTTGGAGGTGATGGGGCCCATTCAATTTTATTAGGAGGCTAGACTTAGTAGAAGTTATTTCGATGTGGTTAATTTGTACATGGGGGCCACCCACACTAGGAGAATACACATTACCTAGTTTGATTTGCATGGAGGAGAAATTGATGGTTAAGTGAGGGACCCATGATGGAGGGAAAATGGAGGGAAAAGTGCTCCACGAAATCTATATAAGGAAGGCAACTCTCCTCATTTCAGCATCTTATCTTTTGACATATTGAACTCAATCTTAGTTGCTCGAGCTGCTTAGCCGGGTTACTGTGTTGTTTAGCACACGAGTGTCTCCGAGTGGAGATCTCAACCCTTGCTTCGGTGGACTTCGAGTGCCAGCCCTAGAAGGGAGTTCTTCTTCATCTCAGTTTGTAGCAGTAGCAGGGAGACGAGTTACAGCAGTTGTAAGTCGAGTACCAGCAGCAAGGGGAGTAACAACAATGCAGGGATTGCACAGTCATAGCGTGAGGTACTCCAAGAAGTTGGGGAGACAGGAGCATCCTTCATCATTTTCAGGAGTATAGAGGGCAGCTACAGACAAGAGGGCCATCCTACACGCAACTCTCATTTCATCACACGCAGGACTACGTCATCTCCTCCATGACTATGCAATCATTGGAGTGAGACTCTTTGGGGCAGCACCATTCGGGGGAGTTTGGAGTTGGGAGGCTAGGAGACCATTTGGAGGGCCATTTGAGGAGGATTGGCGGAGTTGGGAGAGCAGAGATTGACAAGATCATTCACAACAACAAAATTCGAAATTGGAGGAAGGCCAAGTTGTGAAGGGTCAATTTTTGAAGGTTGGAACCAAGGGAAACCCTTTCTGGGTTTTGACCAAGGATCACACTCCTAATTTTATAGAATTTTCTGGGTATATCTGAGGGGTCAAATAGGGGTCCCAACTCAGCCAGCAACTAGAGGAGCTAAGGATAATTTGGGCCAAAATTCCGAGGTCAACATTTGGCCAATTCCTTTGTGGGTTATTCTGGGTTTCTTGCATAGAGGCTAGGATTAATTTCCTAGAATTTTTTGAGCAACAGGGAAGGCTCTAACAGCAGATCATTTCAAGCAGCAACACCTTTCTAGGCAATAACAACGCAACTCTTAGGCCGGATTACCAACAGATTTGCAGAGGGTGTTCCATTGTTCATTTTGGGATTTTGCTAGCTTGCCTAGAGCAAGCCCAGGCGCACACATTCCAGCACCTTGTTTTACACCTCTTCCCTTTTAATAAAATGAGTAGACAACGCAGTCTGGTTGCCAATTTTGTGGTCTGATGGTCTGATTTAATTTTATGGCGTTATTTTTATTGTCTGCTTTGCATAGCACTATTTTCCCTAGTTTGGAACATTACTGTCTTCCATATTGGATCAGGAAGAGGTGCAGGTCCTACCTTCTGTGGAGGATTTGGCACCAGATGCTCAGGCAGAGTTGCCAGAAGATACAATTTTGCAGAAGAGGTCCAAAACTATAAGACAGAGACAGCATGACCTTTGGAAAATCGAGTTGAAAAGACAACTTCTACGCAAAGCTAAATGGTACACTAGAGAGAAGGTGGAGGAAAATTTTCTTCAGCTCATTCAATAGAAGCTTTTGGGGACCAAAAGCCTACCAAAATGGGGAGGTGTGATCTGGATTGGATCAATATATTGTTTGTCATCCATCTCGATGCTTGTGTCAAATGTGTTTGTCAACGTTTATTTTTTTGTTCTTTGTTTTCTGCATAATTTTAAATTTGCATGCATACACTATTAACAGTAAATCTATAGATCCAAAAATCTAATAAACCTGTAATAGTGCAGAATTTGAGATTTTAAATATAATTTTATCAGATCTGTTGCAACGAACTATTCAGTGGAATATCCACAACAGTCTACGGATCATATATCCTCAAGTTTAGAGCCAAAGATGACGTGCATGATGCTAGCTCTCCTTGCCTATGCAGGGAGGGATAACCAATATGCTCATGCTCTGACTCCGTGATGTATAATTTATGTCTTATTTATTGTTTAGTAATGACATATAATACGCATTTTCCAAAGATATATATAATTAATTCATGGGATATCCCCCATAGGTGGGTCCACTGAGACACCAAGTGCATCTTGATTTGACCTAGAAACAACATCCATGGATGCATTGCATAGGTCACTCCTAGAATTCTAAGCTAAGAATCTAGAACAAAACAAGTGTTTTGAACCCATGGATGCATCCTAACCAGGGAGGCATAAAACTAGCAATATAAGCTTTTACTTTAACGCTTATTCATCAACAAGCACTATAAAGTAAATATATGACTTTGTGTCCCATTTTCTTAAACAAATATTAAAATTTTGTACTTCTTAGCAATTTTTTAGTTAAGAATATATTCTAAATGGCTTGTATTGACATATTACAACTAACTTCATTCCAAGATCCTATTTGCAATCATTATATTTACAAAAGATATGCAAGAAAAGGTCTCCTTGCATCAAACTATGTGAGTTAATTAATGTTTTCTTTCAACTTAAGATACTAAAGATTAATGTTAAAGCCATGATTTTCAAAGTGGCCACTATTAAGTGTGATGGATAAATCACATGGTTGACTACACTAGTAACATCATCCTTCTAGTATATTCTCAGCATGATTGAAGTGCCATTACTTCCCATACTTATGATTAGAAGAGAATATTTTAGTAGAAATAATATTGGTGCATGTAATCGTTTGCGTATTTTACAAATCAATGATTGGTGTGGTTGTAAGATCAATCAAATGGTTAGAACTTAGAAGTTAATGGCAAGCATACATTAGAAGATTTCTCTACAACATAACTCTTGTAAAATTCATTTGAAAAAGAAAAATACAAAAATATGCTTTACTTCAGGAATCAAGTTTTCAGATTTTGTCTTTCTGATTTCCTTAAGAACAACCATTGCCTAATGTCGTAGATCATCCCCTTATTTTATAAGAGAAAAGAGAATCAATACCTCGAAATCCCATTCTCCATATAGATCTTTATCATTCACGTCAGCCCATACATAAGCATATGCTTTCAACTGATTTGATCCAATTTGTTGTATTTCATTGTCCTATTTTTTTAACATTGCATATGGTTAGATATAGATTAACCAAGAGTATAATATCAAAATCTATTTTAAAAAATTGACAATTACAATAATAATTAAAGTAGGAGAGAAACAAGTTTACTCAAAAACATCAATCCAATTTTAATCTACTAGAATAGGTGTGAGCAAAAATTCATCAAGTTTACTACTCCCCAAATTATGACCACTTTTACAAAGATTAATTTCCTTTACACCATCGTAAATTTGGAGCTGGCTTGTATGAACATATTCTATTTCCGTATACCTTAAAACTGGTATTTATCTTCCTATAACAAATCCATTTCACTATATTCTACATTGTAGAATATTAGTACCATTAACATTTCTAAGATCCTTTAAATAATATGGTCCTCCATGAGGCCATAAAAGCTACAGTTACAATTGATGTATCTAGTGACCTCCCAAATGAGACAATTAAGGAAATATACTAGGCTCTCCTTATGCTTCTACTTTATGGATTCCGAACATGAGAATCCACAATAGCCTATGGGTCAACGCCACTTGCATCTACTTCCTCAAACTTAGTATAAGGTTGCAAATAGTTATTAGATTTAAAAAATAATTTGTTCAATGTGTTAATACCATTGTTTTACAAAACGGCCGAATCGACTCCGACTCGGCCGAGTCGAACCGAGTCAAAGGCCTGGGGAGTGACTCGGCCAGCTACCCGGTTCGGTTGACCGAGTCACATATGACTCGGCCGAGTCATCCAATGACTCGGCCGAGTCATATGTGACTCGGTCAACCCGGCCGGGTAGCTGGCTGAGTCACTCCCCAAATCACAATATAAGTGTTATGAGTCAAGACGGTTTAGTGCTAACTAGCATTTGGGCTAAGATTATCCCTGTAGCAGTGCTTGAGCCTTGAACTTATATAACATTAATACCGGTTAACTGAATTTGGGTTGGGACTGTACTTACGTGTGGAATCTGTGGATATTTCTTCGAAATTCGATTTCAGATGTTTAATACTGTGTTTTTTTCAATATCTTTATTTTTGGATTTCGTCGCTTCATTTCATTACACTTAGTTGTATCCAAGTTAGAGATGCCTGAGCCATTCCTTTTGATGTAGGGCTATTTCTTGGTGTTTTGCCTGTTTCTCTGACCACTTCTCTTCTTGTACACATGTTTACACAATTTATTTCTTATTTATTTTCAATCTCTTATAACCACAGTCAAGGTCCAGAAATGCATTTGTATGTTCAGTAATACCTTTTGTTAAATACATCGGGCCAGAATTTGGTTTCTGCAAGAAAAAATCTCCTGTTACAACAAAAGAACTCAATAGTTTCCATGTCAGAAGTTTCAGTTTGATGTGATTCTTCCTCTCAAGCGGTTGAAACTTATTTCTACAGTTATCTCAATGGATACCTGTGG
The DNA here is from genome assembly GCA_031772625.1 of Pinus tabuliformis. NCBI lineage: Eukaryota > Viridiplantae > Streptophyta > Pinopsida > Pinales > Pinaceae > Pinus > Pinus tabuliformis. The sequence continues at coordinate 428,224,785 of CM062812.1, read as the reverse complement.
CATGCTATGCTGCTTCTTTGACATGTCAACTTTTACATGCTGCTGTAGGATGAAGATTCACCAACAAAACTGTTAATGCAAACATTGTCATAACCTCAACAGAACTCATACTTAGCATGTGCAATGAACATGGAGATTCAAGCATTTTATGTGACTGCTCAAGATTATAGTTCCAGGTAGCTTCAATGGAGCCACAGATACTTCATAATACATATGTGGTCTAGAAGAAAGGGCCAAGCACCTTCAATAAATTCCAAAACTGTCTTCACCCACTGTGTGTTTGGAAACATGAATGAAAATCTTTAAAATTATGTTTAAAATATTTAAAATTATGTTTTTTTATAAAAAAAATAAATATTTAATGTATTTTTTACAACGACCGAGTCATTGAAATCGAGCCGGCCGAGTCATTACCGAGTCGGAGTCCGAGTCGGAGTCGATCCTCGGCCGAGTCCGAGTTGTAAAACACTGGTTAATACTAAGAGCTAGTTGAATCTTTAAAAATGGAAGCAATATAAAGCATATGCAATCCTATTAACTTTTCTTCTTCAAGTTGTTCGATATTAATGAAGGCCTCAGAAGCTTGCCAATGGTTAAGGTGATTTTAGAAAAATATATGTGTGACCGATTTTATTAGAATGAGACTTGTTGCACCCATTTTGTCAACATTCCAAGGAAGCAGGATCCAAAGACTTGAAAGAATTCTTTTCAAAGTTCATAATCATCAACCAGAAAATTGTCATGTCATTGTAAACTCATTCTACAAATTTGTAATGTAAATGATCCTAGTATGATCATTAATTATGTAACAACCTAGGTAAACCTATGATTTTGGCAATGAATTTCATCCTAGGAGGTTTTTTGTCTCACTGATTATCTGTGTTTCTAAACACGGATGATCGGCAAAGTTTTTCTCTCCATCCTGAACCCCAAAGCTAGGGTGGGATTTATCGTCAAAGTCTTAGATGAGTCCTAATGTTCTTAGTTGAGTCCACTATAAAAGTGATTTGGGAATAATTTAAGCTAATTGGCTAAGTTATTTTATTACAAATCACTTGGTCTACTAGAACATATTGTGTCGCAAAATTGGGTAAATATTATGAGGGTCTACAACAAACAGGTATTCCCCATTTGAAGGATGAATTTGTAAAATCTTATGTAAAAAATATTTTAGTGCATGGTTCCTCATACTTAGACACCATGACTAAAATATTTGATGGTGGAAAAATAATTAATCCCCTCATGAGTCAATTAATTAATTTTTCTAGCAAAAATAAAATTATATCTTAAACCAGACAATTAATAAATTTAGAATCAAAATTAAAATGTTAGAGAAATTAATTTCTCCAAGTGGAAAAATTCATGGGTCTAAAAAAAGCTAATTTTTGGAGGCCCCCACCAAGGGAATATTGGAAATTTCACGAAAAACTAGACCCTTGGACCTTGGTGGTTAATCAAAGTCAATTTTTTGAGGAAATTAGTTCAAAATAATTATTTTTGAACTAATAAAAAGTGGATTGTATGAAAAATTCGAAAATTCCTCAAAAATAAATATTTTCGACGACAAAGATTAAAAGCTGATCAAAGATTTATCAACGGTTGAGATTATTTTGACGGTGATCAAGCCAACTAGCCGTTATTTTCCACTTGGAGGGATTTCTCTAAAAATAGAAGGCAATTTGCTTCTATTGAGCATCTTGATCTTTGGTCAGATGTAATTTTGTAAACACTGGTGTGAAGCCACTATTCTGCTGGGAATGTTTGGATTTCATAATAAAAAACTTTGGGGTACAGTTCATGGCATCATTGTCTCATTAATCTATGGTACGTGTTGGGTATGTGCTTTCCTATATTGTGCTTCAAATATTGTATGAATTGTTATTTCATTTGTGGATGATAGGAACATTCTATTGGTAAGTTTTAGGTTTATTTTAGGTGATCCGATTCATTATATGATCTAACAATCTTTTCTTAAGAAATATATAGAGTTTGCAAGTTCCCCGACCCTTCGGCTCTAGGTTCACAGACCGTGGGCACAGGCTTACCTTGTTTGGATTTCAGATATTTTATGTGATTTTCTTACTTCGCTAAGGCTGTGGTTAATATCAATGTGGAAAAAGTCGAAGTCGGGATTAATTCGGCAAGGGTCCAAAAGTTGAAAAACTCGGCAAAGTCGGGAGTTTTTCGAAAAAGTCGGCAAAAAGTCGGCAAAATTAAAAAAATACAAAAATATTCATTTTTAAAAAAATCCGGACTTTTTCAATAAAATCCCGACTTTTTCAATAAAATCCCGATTTTTTCAAAGAAAAAAAAATCATTAAAGAAACTACCACGATTTTTTGGAAAAAGTCCCGATTTAATCCCGACTTTTTCGATTTAATCCCGATTTTTTCGTTTCTTAAAAAGTCGGCAAAAAATCGGCCGATTTAATCCTTTTCTTGAAAAAATCGCGTTTTGGGGAATAAATCCCGATTTTATCGGGACTTTTTCCACACTGGTTAATATCTATCTTTCGAAATACATCAAGCCATTGTCAAAAATTTATAAAAAATTATTCCTCAAAATTTTTTCAAGCATTGTATATTTGTATATTTTGTAAATTACTTTTTTTAATCTTTGTATATAATTTTTTCTAATCTTTGTTTGGTAGCTAGGGTTTTGAATTTTTTGTATATATTGGGGTTTTGGGCACTTATATTTTCATTTGTGTAGGTGATATTCAAAAAGATTTGTTGTGTTAGAGCTAGATCTAGGATCTTGAGGGTAACATCTAGTCTCTAGAATTTTTGCAGGGCCAACATCAAAGATTTTTTGAAGTGAATTGAAGATCTGAAGCAAATTCGATTTTTTAACGAGGGTTTCGAGATTTTTGAGGCCTCTAGGTCCAACGTCCTCCTCTACCCTAGCCATCTAGCCTTCCTAGCCTGCTTGCAGATCCATTTTTCCCTCTAGTCCTAGGCCGCAAGCCTATATTAGCCTTTGCGTGTACCCTTTAGGGGTTGTCGTAAGCCTTTTCTAGGCCCTTGGGCCTTAGCCACGGGCCTCGACCTGCCTTCCTTGGCCTAGTTGTGAGGCTTAAAGCCCTCAACCTCCCTCCTAACCCTCTCGTCCGTCCTTCCCCTCCATCCTTCTCTTTTCCCTCCTCAGCAACCTTCGTTCAACTCTTTTCTCCTTGTTGTGGCCCTCCTTCCAGCCCTCCCTCCTTTGTTTCCCCTTGTAGCCTAGCCGCAGGCCTAAAATAAGGCCTCTGCCTCCCTTTGTTGCCTCTCTCGTGAGCCTTGGCAGCCTTCTTTAGTCTTGCCATGGGCTTGGCAGCGCCTAAACCCCTAGTCGCAACCCTAATTTGGGCTTCCTTGCCTTATCGCAGGCCTATAAGGCCTCTTCTCCTTACCTCTTGCCTTCCCCTTCCCTCATTTGCCTATGTAGGTTAGCATTTGATCTTTGGGACTGAGCATTGGTGTCTTTGCAAAGGCATTTGGCATGATGTTTGTTGTTTGCAGGTGTTCCAACCATTGGAAAAAATTGGGCAAGTTGGGCAAGTGAACTTCAAGGCCTAAGGCCTAAGGGTTTGACCCAGTGTTGCAGGAAACGCCCCCCCGCCCCCTAGTATCAAAAGCCTCCAACGCAATCCGCCTCCGAAACGCGGATCAGGCTGAAAAATACGGTTCCTGCCATTTTGGAATTATACGGCCCGATCCGAGTTTCGGTTTTTCTGAAACGCGCTTCGTACAAAGGATCGGTCGTACAATCCGCGACGTTTCCGGGTCGGATCCGTACGGATTGTGAATGATTCGTCGGGAAAGTGGTTGTTTCCGTTGCGCAAAGCCAATTCTCCAGCCAAAACTCCATTGTTTGCTAACTTCTTTCAACCCTTTGAAATTCCTTTTGTGCCCTAATAGGAACATGCACCAGCTGGAAATAGTCTGCAATGTAGCTCCTAGAGAAGCCCTGAGATAGACTCCTTCTTACTCTCCTAGGGTGATACTCGAAGTTGACCAAAGGTAGAGGTGGAATTCTTTCTCGGAAATTCCTTGTGTTGAATAACACGATTGGCTTGGCTAAGCAGCTCAAGAGAACGAATGTTGAAATTGTAAAAATGACCAAAGATGCCAAAAGTGAGGCCCTCAACCTCTATTTATAATTTGTTGGCCTCTTCTCCCCTTTTGGTCCCCACTCTCTCTCTCTCTCCTAATTCACACTTCCTTCTCTTGTCTCTCTCCTCCAAGAGTGTGAGTTCCCTCCTTGGGTCAAATTGCTCTTTCATGTGGCCCCCACATTCCACTAGAGTTGCAATTTACACTATCTCCTAAATCCTAACGCCATAAATGTATCCTCTTTCCAAAATTGTCTCTAATGCGGAAAATCAAAATTGGGGACATGACAATATTCTTATCAAGCCTCTTCCAGGATAAACATTTGAATATCTCAGACAGAAGTTGGGAGTGATATCTCTCTCATCTCATCAGTAAAGGAAGCACAAGGCTAGGAGGAGCAACCCTTTGCCACTGATGTCAATGGGGGAGTAGTTGCAGACAGAGGAAGAATTGTAGATACAAGGAGAGCTGCAGATAGAGGGAGTACTACATTATTGTTACAAAATTGACTAAGGGTTGTCATCAATGACAATGGGGAAGATTGTTAGAAATATTATTGTCATTGATGTCAAAGACAGGGGGAGACTATAGAGGTCCAAGATAAGGATTGCAAGATGGAGATTGTTGGAAATATTGTTTTTGGACTTTTGCTACCTAGTTTGGATAGCCTATCTTTGAAGGTATTTTATGCTAAATACCTAGCTCAAATGGTAGCATAGGATATATGCTTGAATAGCTTATTCTAAGGCCTTTCCAACAGTATACGACATTCCCTCTAACTCCATAGGAATGAGGAGATATAAAATATTTAGGCAAGTCAAATCCATCCAGAAAGTATAGGTTGGCTCAGCCAGTATTTACAAGTCAGCCTTACAAGTGAACACATAAACACTATAAACAAAGGATAGATGAGGGCATTTGAAATGTATCCAAGCAAGAAGTTAAAGTACAAGTGCGAAAAATAGATATGAGGTGTGAAAGAGGAGTTGAGGAGTATTATTGGGGTTTGAAGGTGCATAAGAGGATTCTGAGTTTTCATGGAGTGTTAAGGGTGTGCTATGAAGGACTAAAGTATACGATGTTGTAAAGTGTATTCTTATGGGGTTATGATGCTACAAAGTGCACTAGTCTGGGATTATATTATGGGAAATGATATTATGAGGTTCGTTAGGGCATGAAGGCTAAATATGACTAGGGTTTGAAGCTACGCCTGGGGTATGAAGAAGGGAGAGGTGTTGGAGTTGTGAAATTTCCATGAATTCACCAACTAGAGTTTAATCATCTAACTTGTTAGCAATTTATTTGCTTACGGCAAATAATGATTAAATCACTGATGAATTCTTCACAATAAAAATGTTGCGGAATTATAAACTGGAATTGAAAAATATATGCACACACACAATAAAAATGACACCAATATTTTTGGACTAAACATCCCCGAAAAACCCCAAAAGGAAAACCAATGTAGCAAATGAAGGTTTATTTTATTATGCAACAATTTGAGAGATTTACAACTAGATGCCCAACTGGCTATCCTCCGGAAATATACTGACAAATTATCTTGAGATCAAATATATCCTTCTACAATCAACTCAACCTCCCTTGGCCTACTCGCACTTCCTGCACTTGCACTTCCTACACTGGCCCCCTGAAATGCGCACTACTGGCTGAAGGGAAATTCGTACAACCTAGAATCTGACTCTGGATGAGTCGTCTGGCCTCCCATTGCCTATGGAATGAATCTGCTCTGCCTTCTGGAACTGTATCTACCCTCCGGCAACTGAACAAACCCTCTTCAAACAACTCACACTGGGGTTTCTGGCTATTTGCACTAGTGACCCTCTCTACAGATAATTCGGCCTCCCTTTTCATGTCACTCTAACATTGGAAGATCACTAGGAAACTCTCAAGAATCCTTCTCTTCCCAAATCTTTGTTGCCTCCTCTCTTTGATGCTCTTCCCTTGGCTCGAACTGCACCCTCACTGAAAGCTATGAATTGGGTAGCTCGATCTACCTTGCTCACAATGATAACACAGATGCTATCTCCAAGCCCACTGACCTGTGCTTATAATCTCTCGGTGGAGTCTCAACGGCCATGAGTAAATCTCTATCGATGGCTAAGATCAATTAGACTTCATCAATATAAGTCTCTAGAGCAATCTCGAACATCTTTAATTAATTAACTTTAATTTATCACTTTTCCTAAGTTAGACTTCGGAAATGTTTTAATTATGGAAAATTAATTTAATTAAGGTGTTTCCCAAGTTTATCTTGTGAAACCTTTTCTGGTTTTTGGAGATATCGTGTTACTTAGCCTCTTAGCATCATCTGAGACTAGAACACATGTTCGATGCTACCATATCAATCAAAAACTAATAGGAGCATGAAAGTTAAGGGTATGATGATGCTGTGAAATATGAAGCATGCAGGTGATGCCACAAGTACTCTATGTATGAAGACCTTAGGTTGGTGTCTATACAAGTCTTACTAAGTTGGTGCTTACCCAAGGAGATTGGTGTCTCTAGTAGGTTGGTGTCTACACAATATTTTGCTGAGTTGGTGCTCAGCTAAGGAGATTTGGTGTCTCCAATAGGTTGGTGCCTACAAGCTTTGTAATAGTAGGTTGGTGCCTACAAAAATTTATAAAGATAAATTTTTATGGTTTTCTCCTACCAAGGTTTCCACACTAAACTTTATGTATTGTGATTTGAGTTTACATGCATTTAATGTTTTGAAGTTAATGAATGATTGATGAATGCTCATTTAAATTAAAAAAAAAGGATCTTATACTAATTCTCCCCACCTCTCAATATAAGCATAAGTTCAACACTTCAAGTTCTTTTTCCCTTTATTCTTCTTCAAATACATTCTTTTTCATTTTTGCTTCCTGTTACCCACCATCTGTTGGGTACTGTTTTTCCCATTTGGTTTCCATAGTTGTGACAGATCTTGAATTTTTGTGAAAGGAAAATGTGCATTGTAGCTCAAGGAAAAGGCTACAAGGTATTCATGAAGCGTAACAAAGAAAAATTATAATCCATTAAAACATATCAACTATTACACTGTGGTCTCTGATTCTGAAGACCCTGTTGTCAACCGATACACATGTTGGGTCAGCAATTTGGTTCTTTTAATTATGTCATAGCCCATTATTAGTACTTAACTTTTAACTATCACTTTCCACTATTTATTGATGGATATATCAGAAGTTTCCTTGTTCATTAATAGCCTAACCATGAAACTATGAAATTAGAGGGACTCGTGTAAGACAAAGATGTTTTTGATTCCTTATAACCAACACAAGTTTTAGGCCTTCTGCAAATGATCTAGTAACAAGGTCCTTATGTTAATTTATATGCCGATTAAACTCCTACAGACTTTTTTAAGCTGGAAATATTACAAACTCTTTTAAAAAATATTAGCTTACCAAGACTAAAACCTCCCCTAAAACCCTGTTGTATTCAATATCTTCAAACTCATCTAAAATCTCTAACTCGTTATCCATCAAGTCAAAGAGAACCTGCCAACACGACCAAACAATCAATCAAACTGCATTAGAACAAACTGACTAGAATGAAAATATTTTGCTAGTGGATTTTCAATTTGACCTCAATAAACACATCTAAGATTCATAATAGAAGAATCATAGTTATGAACACAAACACAGGTTGATGACAAGTGCATGCTTATGAAACAAGCAATTGAAACACTCAAATGCAAGTGAAGATGGATAAGACAATGTATTTATGAAGAGCATGGAAAAAATTCAAACTATAGTCTTTGCATAAGGTGACTTAACCATATCTAAACATATGAAAGATATGCCTCGAAGTTTTCGCTAAAGCTGATTGTGTATCAGGGAAACTAAACCAGCATAACCACATGACTTAGTCCACAATACTTAAAATTGCTAAATACATAAGACAACCAAAACATATACCACATCATGGTTGTATGAGTTTCATAAAATGGTAAACAAAAAAAAAATTACTGAGATAGAAATGGGTTTTCCATCATATCAAATATTATTGGAAAGACAAAACATTTAATATATATTATATAGCAAAGGAAATTCCAAACATTCAAGTACTAAAACTTGTCATTTTCTTTGGCTAGCTACCCATTATCCACTAGGGGTAACTACTTGCAGAGACACCCTTGCAAGGGTGTTGTGTTTCCAATTTCCATGAGTTCCCTTGCTCAGATTCTCCGGACTCCAATAGTTTTCTTACTTTCTCCTTCATACATGTGATTATGTTAGCTCAACCATGGTATATTAGATCTCCTCGGTCACTCAGATGAAAAATGTACTCATGGATGGTACTTTATATTTCAAATATTCTATGCAATGTTTTGATACTTAGACATGGTGTTATAACATCTGAGTTAGCCAAGAGTGATAAATATTAAAATGAGATCTGATAACAAATCATACTATTTATAGTTCTATTCACTACCTCATCGTACCATGGGGGCATAATTTTCGTTTAGAATTGTTGTGATTTCTCAATTCAATTTGTATGACTAGGAAACTAGTTGAAGTAGCATCTTTCAGATTCTAACCATACTTGACACTTTCCATTTCCTATATTTCACTCCATTCCATCCATAAAAAAGCTATTCCAATCCATAAATGTCATTAAAAAGTTCTAAATGAGAAATCCTAAGTTAATAAAGCCAAAAATAGGTAGAGGTGGAAAGCTAATAAAGTTAAAAGCTAAAAATAAGGAAGTTTGAGCTATGCCACCTCACTATGAGGCCAATGCCCCTAGTCCCATGCTTGTCTATGAATATCTAAAGAAAAAGAGAGTTGTTCAATGAATGAACACTTCAAGAAAAAGGCAAAAGGGATAGTAAAAAATAATGTTGTGGAAAGGCAACTCAATGTTGAGCTCCCTCTTAAAGGATTCTATACACAAATTCCTAGCTCTTGGAAGCTAGTTGATCAAAGTTATAAGACCTATACATCATATTATATGACTTTGACGGTCATCAAATGAAGTTTTCCCCTTCCCCTTTCCATGATTATCCATCACATCACATATCTTTAACTTGGGGACTTGGAAAATACACTTTGTCCTACGACCTATCACAAGTCTAAGAGTTGATATTGTTCCCCCATGGTAAAACTTAGGGAATTCTAAGGTTAACCTTTATTGTGTTGTGTTAAGAGAAATCACTAAATGTGTACTACTAAATGGCTCACCAAGAAGTTGGACTAACCACTTCCCTCGCATTGGGATATATGCCTTGAGATCCATGGCACTATATTCGGATACATGATGCTACCTTGGGATCCATGTACATATAATTGGCCATATCTATCAATATTAGGATCCATGTACTTCACTAGGATATGAATCATCGCATTGGGACTCGTGACAGTGCATTAGCTAATGACAGGGATGCCTCACCATCATAGTTGCAACATGCACTACTCAAGAATAAGTCCCCTCACCTAGTTGGATTCCTTCACTCAAATGCATGCATGATTATTCCCTATTGGCCTTATTAACCCCTAGATTTTCTCCCTTGAAAATTTGGACGTTTAATGACTAGCACATTACATTAGGCTGGAGGTTTGGGGGCATTCAAATACAACTTTGCTTGAGCCAAGGATTGGTTCCTATTACTTCTCATGTCAACAAGGGTACATACAAATTTTTGTAGCAAAGTTCACCAGCACTATAAGTATAAGCCCAAGGTCACAAGTCTAAAGACTTGTAACAAACATGAAAAGCCCTATATTAGGTGTCCTAGACTTGTTTGATCAGGCCATTATTAGATTTTGGCTAGCTTAAAGGTATTTTTGAGAGGGAAAACCCACCAAAAAGTAATTTGTTGGGTGAGTTCCCCAAAAGTGGGGTTTTGGACCCAAGATGTGGCTTTAGTACCAAAAGAAAAGAATTATTTATTCTAATGGGTTGAGAGGCTAAAACCCTAAGTCTAGAGGTTTCCTAAATGACCAAAGTGAATAGGATAAAAAAAGGGGGAGCCTAGGAAGAGGTTCATTGTGTGTAAGAGAGATGTGACCTCTCTTGTGCTAGGAGTGCTCTAAGAGGGTCAAGTTCTGCTCATGGAGACCAAGATCCGCTCTTGGAAGAAGATCACGGCAAAGTTAACATTTGTTCTGAGGAGGCCGAGTCAAGGGTTAGAGTAGTATGGCTGCCGAGATCCTGGAGGGCTGGAGAGCAAGGTTGAGTGTTTAGGACCTAGTCTAAGGCCAACGTAGAATATTTGTCCCATGTTCCTACAATGTTTGAAGGAGGTCTTGTGAATAGAAGTGTTGAAGAAGAGGTTGAGGGCAAGCTTGAGGGTTTCCATGAAAAAGTTTAATCATAGCAACTCATCCTTGAGAGAACTATCATCCAAGAGAGCCACAAGAACAAGAGCGAGTTATTTATGGACAAGGAGGAGAGGGTCGAGAGGGTTTTCTGTCTATTGTTGGATGAAATTTTTGTGGTAGAAGGTTGAGGTTATCTAGTGTGTGAGGGTTGAAGTTTTGAGAGGGTTGTAGCCCTATATCCAAGACAAAAAGACAGTCGAGACCCTACACTAGACCATGAAGGAGAGGTTGAGAGCCTTAGTTGTTACAAAGGCCAAGTACAAGAAGAAAAGGGGACTGAGAGGGCCTCAGGATAGGTGCAGGGGGAGGTTGAGAAAGGCTTGATGAGACCGCAAGCAAAAACTGGGAATTTGTGGACGGGTTGAAGCCCAATAGGGTTGCTTATTGTTGAAGGAAGTTCCTAAGCACTTTCTCTTGAATTTTATCCTTTAAGGAGGAGTGGAATGTTGAAAATTGGGCAGCTTCTGGATGAATTTCCCCAAAAGGAAACCCTCCTGCCCCAAAGGAAGCCCATCATGCCCCAAAGAAAGAATTCAAATTGATCAAGGAAAAATATTGTGGAAAGAGTATTTAGGCATACAATTATAAAAGAAAATATATTTAAAATAAATTTAGTATTGAATTATGCAAATTGGTTTGGCGCTCTTCTTATTAATATCTATCGTGGCAAAATTCCACCTTGGACAAGCCATTATTAAAAGGAAAATTTGAATTTATATTCCCCTCCAAATTGGCCTCATATTTAAGTGATTCGGCTGTCCCAAAGGACACGACCCTTTCGCACATTGGAATAAATATAAATACCTTATCTTTATATGCCTCATTTAAGAAAATCCTTGTTACATTTTCTCTGTGGTTCATTGATTTAATTTCTGAGGCTTGATTGACTCACGTTCTGATTGGCTCACATATTATATGCCTAATTGACTCACCTTTTATTTGACTCACATAATATGGTTTTGAAAGGCTCACGCAAATGTTTTGTGGCTCGTGACTTTGAGGCATCGCATTTCAATTAAACATGATTCGTATTGTATGTGGCCCATATCATATGTATTGTTACAACAATAGTTCGAAACATTTATGTGGGACATTATATACATATCAGAGGCTCATCTTTTATATACAATGGCCCACAACTATTCACAAAGGCTTGCACTGTTTACAATGGTACGTATTAAAATTTAGAGCCTCATTCTTCTATCTTCTATGGCATCGCTCTATTCTCTATGGCATTGCTTAGTTCTCTATGGCATCACTCTGCCCTCTATGGCATCACTTAGTTCTATGGCATTGCTTTGTTCTTTATGTCATCGCTCTTTACAATGACTACACTTTGTCCACAGTGGCATCGAAATATGTGCATTTCTCCGCGATTTCTTAGCTAATCTTTGGTGACATTGCATAATTTGGATTTTGGCATCAACATACATTTGCATCATATTATTTCAATACAAGGATCTTTGTAGTTCGGATCGATTTACAGTGTATGATGACACACACTTGTTTACTATGGCATAAAATATCTATATGCTATTGTGGTTCTACTTCTAGGTCTTCAACTATATATCAGAAACTTGTGTACTTATTCTGGTGGATACCACAGTGACTAACATATGTATAAGGTATGGCTTGCAATGTTTCTGATCACCGAGACAAGAAGGGTTTACAATATCTTATCAACAGGAACTAACCAATGATTTATGGACAATACCCCTTACAATATATTATGATGGCAATGACTTTGATATTATGATGACAATAAAGTGATGTCATGTCCCTTCCCAAATAAATTTGTAATAGGTTTTGGTCTCTCCACAATTTTGCATAAATTTTGATAAGTAAAAGAACCTAGCAATTTTGACTTAAGAACTTAGGAGAAAAGAAGGTTGAATTAGATTGCTAGTGGAAGGTGGGGGTCACCCACGTGGAAAAACACACTTGGGCACTTGGGCAATTCGAATTGCATTGGAGGGGAATCGAATGGCATGGAGAGGGGCCCACATGAGGGAAGGAAAGCCCACGAAGATATAAGGAGGAAGAGCTCCTAAATTGAGGCATTCATTCTTGCACATTGAACTTACTTGTGTTTGCTCAAGCTGCTTAGCCAAGTTAACTGAGTTTCTCAGGCGGGAGACTCAACCTTTCCTTCGGGGGACTTCAAGTGCCACCCTAGGAAGGCATTTCACACTACCTTGAGGAGAACCGGAGGAGATTCGTGGCCATAACACTCAGCCTTCGAACCAGCAGAGTGTATTCCTGGAACACGCAGAAAAGGAAACACGCAGAGGTGATTAGGAGTGCATCCGGGCAGCACTGGCCGAGAAAGTTTGGGGAGTTGGAGTACAACAAAGAATCACCCTTCGGGAGGAGTTTGGGAGCAGGAGGTTGTTGCATTTGGGCAGCTCGACTTACAGACTTGGTGGACTACGTATAGGGCCTTTCTAGGGCTCATGTGGGAGTTGGTGGAGAGAGTTACGAAGCTGGGATTAGTTGGGAGAAGGGAGTAAAGTCATAGGGGGCATCATCTCAATATTTGGGGCAGATTTGGAGGGCTTTTCCAGCCAGTTCCAGACAGGCTGAGTTTGCCAGCGTGAGGAGGACGTGGTCCTTGGAGGTCGATTTTCAGGGGTCTGAACTAGGCCAAACCCTTCCTGGGTTTTGGTGGGTTTTTGTTGAGGAGTCAAGAGCTGAAGTTGCAGAATTTTCTGAGCATAGTAAGCAGTGTTTCCAACACATCCTTTCCAGTAGGTAACGCAGTTTTCTGGGCAGCACAAATTACCCTTGGAGCAATAGTTGGGAAGCTCTCGGATCATCATTTGCTCACCTGGGTTTTGTCACGCTTGTCCTTAGAGACAACCCCAAGTGCACTATTCCATCACTGTTGTATTTGCTCTAGAAAGATTTAATAAAATGGCTCAGTTTTTCTCTATTTCCAGTGCTTTCATGGGTGTTATTTGATTGTATCTCATTTCTAGATGTTGGTCTGTTTATTTGCTTTGTGTATCACTAAATTTCCTAGTTAGGAACATTACAAGTGATCATGCCCTTATGTCAACAGTAGCTTTGCTAACATCGCTCTGGCTTATATGATGAATGATGCATAATGATGATCTTGAGATGGCAGTATCTATGACCTGACAGTATGGTTGTGACAGTGGATTTGATGGAAATTATGATAATGCATACAATAGTGATATGATATCAGCACTTTTCGACTTGCTTCATTCAGTTTACAAACGAAGTTGTGAACTGACTTGGATAGGCCCTAGGAGGCCTGATGTAATGATGTATCTCACTATGGATGTACTTTGCATCTCAGCTGAATAATTGATGAATATCTAATAAAAGAAGAATTTGGATGGGTCATCCCTCTTGTGGGGTTTTGCCCCAGTCTCTAACCTAACTCCTGGTGTTTCTATTGTGTATGCTTTTCTTTTGTTATTCCTTTATGTTCCGCTGCATTACTGATGATATTTTTCTTTCTACATAATTGTTAATGATATTATGATGTTATGGGGTGAATACATTATGTAATTGATGAAATTTTTGTAAATGCAATTATCTCAAGCAAAGAATAGTATAGCACTAAGGAAAATTAACATGGTATCAGAGCTAGGTTGAAGAAAAGTAATTGAAGATCGCCCCTGTGAAGACACATGGATCAATTAGAGTGAAAGAGATAAAGATGATAGAGACCTAAAAGAATGCTAGGATTTGAAGGAAACCCTAGGAGATCTCATTCTTACAAAGACAAGGTTAGGGTTTGGGAGAAATCCTTGAAGTAGCCCTAGATATGGCTTGGATTCTATACCATTGAAACCCTAGTATGATCCATAATTATTCTTATCAGTTATTCTAATTCATAGAAACCCTAAGAGAAGGATATGTTGCAGCTTCAATAGTCATCATTGATGGTTGGGCTTGGCTACCGATGAAAGAAGATAAAAGATGCAAGTAATACTCAAGAAGATGCATTTCTTCTGTTGATGGCACATGGTTGATGGATAGTGGTGACTCATAGAAGTCGGATCAAGAGGGAGCTAACAACTTCCTTCGAACATCATTAAAGATAAGTATTTTTTCAAGGCTTATGTTATGACACTGCTCTTGTTTAGATTTGTCAATTTTGGACTATTGTTTATTCCTCCTGCATGAATATTTGAACACTTCTTTTAGTAACATCTTGAATAAGGAAAGTTGTTCCTTCTTAGGGATCATCATGATGTGGAGAATTGAAGGAAGGGTTAGCACTCAGAGGGAGTTGAGAGGCTCCAACAATCGATATTAAAGTTAATTACTTTTTTTTTTATTTATTCTTTTCAGTTATTGGTGATTCTTCTTGTGTAAGTATCTTTTTGGATGATTCTTCCTGCATAAGTATCCTTTTGGATGAGGATGTGATCCATCATAAGGATCATAAAGATGCAAAGTAGTGCAGGAAGAGCAAGTACCTAGAGGGAGTTGGTACAAAAAAATTCAGAGGGAGCTGGGGCAAGATAATGCAAGAGCCACTCTTACATCTAGAAAAGGATGATAGTCCTACCAGGTACACTTTCATTATGATTATTCACTTGGCTATTATTGCTCTTGCTCTTGTTCTTTGGTCATAGGTACACCTGATGATTGTGAGGATAAAGCCCTCTATATCAACGATTGAGGATGATGTAGATCCATCCCATGACTTATGAAATGGACAAGAGCTCAAGACCTCAAAGGAAGGATTGTTGTCTCCCTGGTTGATAACTATGATTGAAGAAGCTTCCTATTCAGAGGGAGTAGATTGAGGACAACAGTATGATATGATGATAAGAGCGATATGTCCTTCATGAAAGGACTATTCTTGATATCTGAGATGTAGCAGTGTCTGATGCTTCCGCGTTATTGTTCAAATTGTGATATGCTTTCAGAGAAAGAAGGCTAAGATGAGATCCTAGCTCTTGTTGCTTGATGCATTTGATGTATGTGGAGTGAGCTTCCTCTATGATATACTTGAGAAAGAGATATATTTGCAGTTTGAGGAGCATGAGTAGTAGATTCATGATTGCAAATTGAAGAAAGCTTCATATGAACTCTAGCAAGTCCCTTGGGCTCGGCATGCTTGAAATATTGGACATCTGATGTGACCTTTGATCTCTCTTCATGATTGAAGGTATCTCTTTGATATTTGGTTTTATAATCTAACAAATTATTCTGATAGGATTAAGAGTATTTCAGCATTCAATGCCAGAGGGAGTGAACCATTGATGACCCACTTCTTGAGATTAGAAGTGTAACAGAAAGATGATGAGGACTTCCTTGTTGAGGGAAGTGTGCAATTAGAGATTTGGCATGATGATTTAGACTAAAGCAGTTAAGAGAGACTCCTCCTTAGATACAAATTTGGTGGATCACACAATGAGCCAACAGCTAGATGGATCCTTGCTCAGTAGCATGTTCATTGTGTCAAAGCTTGGACATGTATATTGGAATGTTGCAAAGCTGATTTTGAGATACCTAGATGATGCAATCATCCATAGGCTAAGATACATTGTTGGATATTTGAGACTTTATGGATTCACTGACTCTGAGAATGTTGTTGACTAGAAGAGCACATCTGAGTGTTGCACCTTGGTCTGCCTTGGTTTCTTGGATGATTTCCTAGCATGGAAATTTGTTGATTTGAGAGGCATTGTGCATTATTGATAGCATGGTTGGATGCAAGACAGTTTGGTTGAGAAAGCTCTTTGGAGAGTTGTTTGAGCATATATTGGGCACGACCATGATATATTGGGACATATTATGGGATCTGACATGCAGAGAATCATGTGTTCCATGATAGGTCCAGGCACATTGAGATCAAATATCACTATATCTAGGATATGGTGCAGAGAGGAGCTATGAAACTCCATCATATTTCAACTTATGAGCAGATAACAGTCATACTAACCAAGGCTTTTTCGAATGGGAAGTTCTTGGTCTTCAAAAGAGCAGCTTGGACTGATGGATGCGACCCTCCTAGGTAAGCGTCTCGCGCTGATCGAGAACACTGAGTTATGCTCTTCCCCCCTATCTGAGCTCCCAAGGAGAGGAATTGAGCCGAAGAGCTCCTAGGGTTGAGGGAACTCGTGGACAATAGGTGTGTCTAATCCTTACCTCATGGTAAGTGCATCTCCCCTATTTTTCATTATAGGGTTGTATTTGAACCTTACTTCATGGTAAGTGTGTATCTCCCCCTACTGAGTATACCCTAGTATGCATCCTACCCACAAGTTGGGCTTTTCGGGATTGCCACCCATCTGACCAATGGGTGAGGAGACTTGGCATGTCTGATTCTTGCATATGGCAAGTGTGTATATCCTCCCAAGGTAATGGAGGCAGGTGTTCTATCACTGACCCTTGAGGGTCAAGTTGGGAAGATCAGCAGGCAATAGGATAGTTGTGATCCTTACCTCATGGTAAGTAGTATCCTACTTATTGTCCATGGATATAGGGTGGTAGATGGAGCTCCCCTATGATAATTCTTCTTCTTTAGATCAAGACATCATTTTTCAACTGACAATTAAAGGAGAAAAGTTCAGACGAGATGTCATGAAATGAATGTCTTATTGATGTAACTAAGATAAAGGTCATGTGACTTGACCTGGAGACTAGTAGGGTTTGGAGGATCAATCTCCCTACCATTGACTGTTGATTATTCTTCTTTTATGAGACAAGTCCAAATGCAATGATGACGCAACAACCTGCCTTCTTATATTGAGACATGTCATCCAAGATGAGAACTTATGATGTGAATGGAAATTCCTCCCTAACTGAGAGGGAATGTTGAAAATTGGGCAGCTTCGGGATGAATTTTCCCAAAAGGAAGTCCTCCTACCCCAAAGGAAGCCCATTGTGCCCCAAAGAAAGAATTTGAATTGGTCAAGGAAAAATATTGTGGAAAAATTATTTGGGCACACAATTATAAAAGAAAATATATTTAAAAGAAATTTATTATTGAATTATGCAAATTGATTTGGCACTCTTCTTATTAATATCTATCATGGAAAAAATTCCACCTTGGGCAAGCAATTATTAAAAGGAAAATTTAAAATTTATATTCCCCTCCAAATTGGCCTCATATTTGGGTGAGTCGGCTGCCCCAAAGGACACGACCCTTTCGCACATTAGAATAAATATAAATACCTTATCTCTATATGCCTCATTGCAAGAAAAACCCTTCGATACATTTTCTTTGTGGTTCATTGATTTAATTTCTGAGGCCCGATTGACTCACATTCTAATTGGCTCACATATTATATGCCCAATTGGCTTGCTTTTTATTTGAAGCATAATATGGTTTTGAAAGGCTCACGCAAATGTTTTGTGGCTCGTGACTTTGAGGCATTGTGTTTCAATTAAACATGACTCGTATTGTATGTGGCTCATATCATACGTATTGTTACAACAATAGTTCAATACATTTCCATGGGACGTTACATACATATCAGAGGCTCGTATTTTATATACAGTGGTCCGCAACTGTTCACAGAAGCTCGCACTATTTACAATGGTACGTATTAACATTTAAACAGTCATTCTCCGATCTTCTATGGTATCACTCTGTTCTCTATGGCATCTCTTTGTTCTCTATGGCATCCATGGCATCGCTTTGTTCTCTTTGGCATCGCTCTTGTAATATCCCCAATCTTGATTTTTCATCTAAGGAGGCCAGTGGAGATCCTCAAGGTGGTGCTAAGCATAGCACAATTTTGCAATTCGGGCAGTAGAGGCAATTTTGATATGGGAGACATGAGGACTTGGGAGAATAGGAGAAATTACAACCTTGGTGGAATGTGGGGACCACAGAAAGGAGGCAATTCGACCCCTAGAGATAATTTGCACTTGTGGACAGAGAGAGAAGAAAGGGGATGTGAGTTAGTGGAAAATGGGGCCCACCAAGGGAGATAAGACCAGCGTCTATAAATAAGGCAAGGAGGCTTCCATTTGGGGGTCTTTGGACAATTTAACTTCTGAACACAAGTTTTATTGAGTTGTTTAGTTGCTTAGCCAAGTCACCTAGTGTTGTTTAGCACAAGGGATTTCCAAGTGGAAATTCTGACTCTTCCTTTGGTGAACTTCAAGAGTCACCCTAGGAGAGAATTTGGGGAGCTGATTTCGGACCAAGGAAGAGCATGTTGAAATATGTAACTAAGTTTGGTCTTCATAAATGTATTTGAGTCACAATGAAATGTATTTACCAAAAGAATGAAGAAGATATTTTTATTATTATTATTATTATGACTTACTAAAGCATAGGTTTCATGCTTCGGTCATCATGTTTTAGGTCAAAGTCCCCATTAAGGACTTCTAGGATTTATTCTGAGCCATTAGAGTCATTTTCCATTAAAAGAGACCCTTCTTGGGCTTTTGAATCATGTAAAAAGAATTAATATTGAGTCAAATAAGCTATCTGTCACCTCCACACCAAGTCGGCCTCAAGGAGATCAAGTCGGCCTCAAACTGGGTAATTCGACCTCACCAGAAGCCTATATATTGGAGCAGTTAGAATTCATTTGGAGCATTCACTCTCCCTCTCATAAGCTCGATATCCAGAAAAAAGAAGATGGGAAGTGTGAAGTTGGAAAAGACTTGGTAAAGGGTGTGAAATTTGGAAGGAAGAAGACATAAAAATCTAAGTTTTGGGCCATTTATCTCTCTCTTGAGTGGAGTATCTAGGAAGATCGAAGTGTTCTTGTCTAGTCGAGGTTGTTGCTACTACTACTGCTAGTCATTGGGTCGAAGATGCTACTGCAAGTCGTTATTTGCAAGAAGGAAGAAAAGGTTGACTTGGTGTGGAGGAAGTCTTTGTCTAGGTCAAGAGTCTTAGATTATCTCGTGAAACTATTGAAGGAAGAATTGTTGACTGGGTATTCCCCTAGATAGGGGTTTTGCCCTGGCTGTCTGCCTACATCTAGTGTCTTTGTGCTATTCTTTTTGGTAATTGTTTGATGAACTAAAAGATAAAAGAAGAACATAAAAATAAAAGAATCACAAGTAATTATCTATACAAGAAAATCTTTTTCCTTCCTAATTTTCTAACATGGTATCAGAGCTAAGGTGAAGAAGGAAAAAGGCAGTTTGAGGATCTATTGAAAGGAGTCTAAGAAATCTCAAAAGGATTGAATAAGGGATCATATAAGGAGATATTATAAGGGAAGAAGCATACTACCTTCAAGGACAATGTCTAACACAATAAAGGCTGAGAACAAATTGTTAAGTTTAGGTATGTTCTATGCCAGAGCAATTTATTTAAATTTTCTCAGTTAGCAATCACATCAGCATTAAAGTAAACTGCAGATAGAACATAAATATAAATCGCAGAAGACAAGCCAAGACAAGAGGACACAAGATGTGGTGCAAGCCAGGGACAAACCCCACAATGTGGGGAAACCCTTGATCAATTCTTCTTTTATGTTCTTCAAAGTTCAGCAGAGAAAGAGAGAGAGAGAGGTAGTACATTTACAATAGAAGTCAACACTTTGACTTATCTAGATCTAGCATAGATCATTTCGTATAACGATGAGATCAATTGAAGACATTTTGCTTCAACTGATTCTCGAGGTGACTCCTTCACCTATCATCGTGCTGCATCTGGTCCTCTTGCTGCACCACTGCATACTGCATCATGCTGCACTAATCATGATAATCATCAGGCTGCCCATGTCCATGATCTTATCATGCTGCCCATACTAATATGCATCATCATCATGCTTCTGTCCTTATTTATCATTATGCTGCTGATAATGTTTCCCATCATGCTGCCCATACCAATATGTATCATCATCATGCTTCTGTCCTTACAGATGTGTTTTATCATTATGCTGCTGATAATGTTGCCCATCATGCTGCTCATAATGCTGCCCGTCATGCTGCTCATAATGTTGCCCATCATGTTGCTCATCATGCTGCTCATAATACCCTTTTGTTGCTTCATTATGGAGTTCATATAGATATCAGCCTTAGCTACTTGCTATGGCTTGCAGCCTAGCAGCCTAGCAAAGCAGCTAGGCTATAGTTCCACGCAATCCCATTATACACAGCGTATTGGTATTCCTCCAATATCATGACTGCATTTACCTCTTCATCACTGCGGCTTGATGACAATGGCACCCTTGACTTCCTGACCAGCATATATATAACCATGACTGCCCAGCGTATATATATAACCATGACTGTAGCGTATTTACATCACTGCCCAGTGTATATATATAACCATGACTGTAGTGTATATACATGACTGCCCAGTGTATATATAACCATGACTGCAGCGTATATACATCACTACCCAGCGTATATATAACCATGACTGCCCAGCATATATATAACCATCACTGCCCTACATATATATAACCATGACTGCCCAGCATATATATAACCATCACTGCCCAGCGTATAACCATGAATGCGTTTACCTTTACAGCGTGTATTCATTGCCATAGCTGCATTATACATAACAGCATATATATGCATTGTCATAGCTGCGTTAATTCATAACAGTGTGTATCCAACAGCATATATATGTATTGTCACAGCTGCATTAATTCATAACAACGTGTATCCATTTATAGAATCTCCATGTATTAACTGCGTAAGGCCTCCTTGCTGTGCTAGTGTTTCACCATGTATCAAATTTCCTGAACAGTGATGAACAACGAGTCATTTGCCAGCGGATAGATGTCTTCTTGACCTGCGCAGGATTAGGGCATCATTTGCAGCTAGGGCTCCTTCTAGGCCAGCGTATGCTTAGTGATTTTGCTTCTCCAAAAACCCAAGATGTGGAGAGGAGATCACCTTAAGAGTGTGTTTAAATGACATCAAATCTTCTTATATTTATACTAAAACGTATAGGTTGAATAGACATGATGTTTGGGTTTCTTGAGCCTATGTAAGAGCTGGTCGGCTTGATAATAATTACATAATTGAAATAAATTCATATCTCCATAAATACTCATTGGAATCGGATGATCTTTGGATCAATCCTACACCTCTCGACGAGAGGGATCCAATACAAATATCAACTGCCATAAATAAGCTGACCCACATGGAGTTTGGCCCTAGTTGCCAATTTTAACACAAATTGAAAGGAGCATCGAATTACAGGACATGGAAGAAGAGAATTGACCTCATTCTTGAAAAAAACAAAGTCTTGGATTTGGTCAAAGGCAAAGTGAAGAAACCTATCAAAGAATCTAGTGATGCAGATAAACTGAAGTTTAGAGAGTCAGAGACATTGGCTATGACACTAATGGTAGAAAGTATAAAGGACAATCTTGTCTCATACATTTCCAACATAGACCATGCTCAAGAAATGTATGAAGCCTATCAAAGTTGTTCACAATCAAGAACATTGGTCAAGTAGCAAGTCTGAAGAATGAATTGAGGACCACAAAAATGACAAAGGATGACATTGTGGCTTTCTTCTTTGTAAGGATATCTAGAATTAGAGATGACCTTCAAGCCATAGATGAAATTCTACCGAAAAAAGAGCTAGTGATTACTGCATTATTGGGATTGCCACCTACTTGGAGTGCTTTTGCTTCAGGACTCAACAATTAGAAAGAAACTCCTACATTCGAACAATTATGGAATGCCTACAGCCAAGAAGAGATGAGAATCTCATTAGTATCCAACAATGAAGAAGAAAAGGTTTCAAATGCATACTCTACTTATCACAAGAAAGGAAACTTCAAGAAGTCAAAAGGGCCAAGAAGGAAGGTAGACATGTCCAAAATAGAATGCTACCAATGTCATAAAATGGGTCACTATAAAAGTGACTATCCTAACAATCCTAAGAACAAGAAAAAGAATAGGTACCAAGCTAATGTTGCTGAAGAAGGATCTCCAAAGAAGAATAAAGTCGAAAAACTAGATATAAGGGACTTACACTACTAAGTCGTTTGCTCTAAGCTTTAGTTGTTTCATTTTTTATTTCTAGTATTTGTAGGTTTAACATATTTTGGAAAAACATTTTTTATTTGTTATAGGTATCCCTCAAGCTTGGAGGGAGCCCTCACCAACCGCCAAAGATAAGCATCTTATTACCTTTTCATTTTTGGTTTTCCTTACTTATCTAGTTTTTCTTGCATTAAATACTAATCATATTTCTATTCATATTTTCCTTGTTTAGGAAAATCTTGTTTAATACTCAAGGAACATGAAAAAAGGCTTCACAAGACAAAGCATTGAAATTACAAGGTTTGTTAGGAAACAAAGGTATGCCTTAAACTATAGGTTTTTGCTCTCTTTGTGATATTCATTCTTGATAAACTATTCTATATTACTAACATTATTGTGTCTAGATCTCTTGAATCATAAAGATTCTTGATTGGGTGATTCATCATTAGATAAATCTACCATCCTCATATCTTTGATTACTCTTGTGAAACCCTAGAAAGGTTCTTTGTAAAAACCCTAACTTAAGGATATATCAATAATAATGTATGAAACCCTAGCCTATTTAGGGTTATTAATGAAGTCTAAAGAAAATGTTTGATGTTTTGATAATGTCATGTTTGGGATTTTGATATGGTTATGAAAACCCTAACTTGTTAGGGTTGAATGGTGATGTCTAAAATCCCAAATCTTTGAAGTATTGATAAATTAGGTTTTGCTATTTTTGTATTGAAACCTTAGATCATTAGGGTTTGATAATGAGTATAAGCAAGACCCTCATTTTAGATAATGTCCTAGGAATGAAATCCTAGGTATATGTGTGTTTGTCTGATCGAAAACCTAGTTCATTATATGTCTAACTTTAATATATTGATATTTGTATCTTTGGGTTTGACTAACACATGTTATGACATGCTTGCGCATGATGATGGAACTCTAGATATATGAGTTGACCTAATTATTGATGGTCATGAGTCCTAGGGTTGGAACTAAGCCCTAGTCGAAGTTTGACTCTCTAGGATGATAGTATTTGTGAATTCTAGGGTTTTGTAACTAAACCTTAGTAGTAGTCCAATTCTCTAATATGTGATGACTAGTGTGATAATCTGAGATTGTTGAAAGATTGTTGAAATCTGAATCTGGGCTATGATTGGTTTTGATTTTTGAGCTTAATGGCTTATGTATGAAATCTAGGATATTGCACTAAATCTTAGTGTAAGTCTAACATATGAGTTCTAAAGTTGTTAGATGCATTGTAGAACTATATTTATTTGAATTTCTTCTAGGGTTTGCAATATTTTGTAGAAGGGTATGTCATACCTCTCGAAGAAATATTGAAGCCTTACATATAATGAAGGTTGTTATCTTGATTGAGATGCTTGAAGTCTTGATGATGAAGTCTAGGGTTTATGACAAAGCCCTAGCAAGAAATTGAAGTAGAAAAGTATGTGTCTCTTGTTTGTAAACCTAACTAGGTTTGGGTATTTGATGTCTAAAGTCAAATGCTTCCATTACTATATGATTCTGATATAGTTAACTTCATGCTTATATATGTATGTATTTGGTTGTACTTGCTATCTAAGCTGTGCAGGTACATAATCTTCAAGATAGTGAAGATGTTCGTAAGTGAAGTTGATATGATAAACATGATGAAGAAAGTTATATGAATGATGATGGCCATGATAACTCTGATGAGAGTGATGGAAGCCATGAAAGATTCTCCAATATCATAAGAAGAAGTTGAGCTCTCTAAATTAAGAGGGAGCTTGGATGAAAGGAATCTCCCTAGTTAAGAGGGAGGACACATCATAATGGACACCTTGAAAGAAGAAATTGGAGAATGCATTTTGAAGGACTGTTGAGATAAGGAAAACAAGATCTGATTGTTGAATATGTTGTTGCATGTGAAGTAGGAAAGGAAAATCTATGATTAAGGAATCTTCTGTCAAGATTTGTTTGAAAGTCCTACTATGATAAATTGAGAAGCAACATCAAGTTGTCTTAAAGACCCCGGAGGTTTGTGTTTATTTACGTACATTTGAAAGTTTGTTATTGATTGGGGTTGTGTTTGTACAAGAAAATCTCTTAGAGGTTTGATAGCATGTTGGTTACACGAGAGAGATTTGTTACTGATCTGTTTGATCGGGGAGGATTTGTTACCGAATGGAGTAATCGAGAGTGTTGAGGCTTTATGTAAGACACATTGCCTGGGAGGACATCAGGTCGGCACTTTGTGTTGATGTCTGGATCTCGAAGTAGGGAGGGTGGCGTTGGTCATAGAGCTCTGACCTTGGATATGCACCTGGATCCATGGGTTGATGGTTAGCAAGTAAGCCTAATGGTACCTAGACTAGTTGAAAGCTTTAGTCCATCTTAGTCCCACCCGGATAGATTGCCCTGGTCATGAATCTAGTCTGTGGCACCGTGAGTGTCTAAACTATTGAAGGACCTTGGATAGATTGCCCTGGTCAGGAATCTAGTCCATGGCATTGCAGTGCCTAAACTCTTCATGGTTCATGTGTTTTGAGATCTTCCTTGTACTTATTATTATGAATACCTCCCTAGTTAAGAGGGAGTGTTGAAATATGTAACTAGGTTCAGCCTTCATAAATGTATTTGAGTCACAATGAAATGTATTTATCAAAACAATGAAGAGGATATTATTATTATTATTTTTACGACTTATTAAAGCATGGGTTTCATGCTTGGGTCCTCATGTTTTAGGTCAAAGTCCCCATTGAGGACTTCTAGGGTTTAATGTGATTCATTGTCCATTAAAAGAGATCCTTCTCAGGCTTTTGAATCATGTAAAAAGAATTAATATTGAGTCAAAAAAGCTATATGTCACCTCCACACCAAGTCGAGCTCAAAACAGGGAATTTGACCTCACCAAAAGCCTGTATATTGGAGCAGTTCGAATTCATTTGGAGCATTCACTTCCTCTCTCATAAATTCGATATCCAGAAGAAAGAAGCTGGGAAGTGCAAAGTTGGAAAAGAGCTGGCAAAAGGGTGTGAAATTTGGAAGGAAGGAAGAAGACATGAAAATCGAAGTTTTGGGCCATCTATCTCTCACTCGAGTGGAGTATCTAGAAAGATCGAAGTTTTCTCATCTAGTCAAAGTTGTTGTTGTTGCTGCTAGTTGTTGGGTCGAAGTTGCTGCTAGTTGTTGGGTCGAAGTTGCTGCTAGTTGTTGGGTCGAAGTTGCTACTGCAAGTTGTTGCTACTAGGTCGAAGTTGCTATTGAAGGGTTATCATCTGCAAGAAGGAAGAAATGGTTGACTTGGTGTGGAGGAAGTCTTTGTCTAGGTCAAGAGTCTTGGATTATCTCGTGAAACTATTGAAGGAAGAATTGTTGACTAGATTTTCCCCTAGATATGGGTTTTTCCCTAGCTGTCTGCCTACATCTGGTGTCTTTGTGCTATTGTTTTTGGTAATTGCTTGATGAACTAAAAGATAAAAGAAGAACATAAAGATAAAAGAATCACAAGTAATTATCTATATAAGAAAATATTTTTTCCTTTCTGATTTTCTAAAAGAGAAATCTACAGGGTTCCTTTCAGCTAATGCGAGTTTCTCTTTGGGCGTAGAAGGAAATTCATGGGGGTTGAGGAAGGCCAGCAACAATGGAGTATAGACCAGAGAAATTGCAAAGATTTACCTTTGAGGAGGAAAAGTTTTCGTATGGTGATTTGCAGGTGTGAGATTGTTGCATTTTGGACAGTCGGGTTTTCCTATTCTAGGGCTTGCGTAGGGGTCTCTGGCTATTCAATGCGCAAACATAGAGAACTAGAGCTTGTGGGGGTCGAACAAGGAGGAATTAGGAGGTTTGGGGAGTTATTTGCAAAGAAATTGGAGGAGGACTTTCCAGTAGTAGTATTGAGTATTTTTACAGCAGTTCTTCTCTACAACACAGTCAGCCAGTCGTTTAGGGCCACATGCACTTCTTGGGGTCACCAGGGCACTTTGGATTCAGCCCAAACCCTTTCTAGGTTTTGGTGGGTTTGGTGAGTGGAGACTAGGATTAATTTTGTAGAATTTTTTTAGCACTTTAGAGGGAATAATTCCCAGTTCCATCTAGTAGTCAGCAGTAGAAATTAGTGAAGGAGGGCGCAATTCACTCTGGGACCATTACCACCACTTGGGTTCGTGAGATATTTCTGGGTTTTTCTGGGTTTCTTGCGAGGAGGCAGCTCACCCAGTTTCATTTCATTTTGAGCACCCTTCAGAGCATTTTCTCTTGTTCCATTCCATCAATAATTAGCATGAATTCTAGGCAAAGCGCAAATCTCTTGGGAGAGTCATTCCTACACTTGGGCCATTACACTCTCACCTAGGATTTGCATAGCTTGTGGTAGCAAGCCCAAGTTCCATTGTCCTTACTCATTGTACTCATCATTCCTAAGATTAATTAAATGACTCAGTTGTTTTGCTTTAATTTCCTAGTGCTTTGATATGCATGTGTGGTTTATTTATGGTTATTGTTCCTTGTACATGTTTTTGTTATTTTCTATAAATTTTCAATTTGGAATATTACAGCTTTGTCCTCTATGGCATCGCTCAGTTCTATGGCATCTGCTATGAATATAATTTATATAAAAATAAATAAAATATAAATAATAAATAATAAATAATCAAGTAATGATTATTTAAATATCCATTAGTTAAATGGAAAGGCATGTCTAAAAGACATGCCCAGCCATGAAGGGGCACCTGCCTACGTATATAAGCAGGCCCTCATTGTAACATTCATTCATCTCTTGTACTATTCATCTTATTAATAAAAATATTACTACAATGCATTGTGTATTTACAATTAAATCACAACAACTCTAAGTTCTGTTGCTTCAATGGTATCAAAGCCATTCGAGCCTTTGGACATCATCTGTTGCACAAATCTGCCATTAAGTTTAGGTCCTAAAAATCATGGAATTAAGTGAATATCATAAATCTAAACTGTTGAATGAAATTGGAGAAGCATTACAACAACTAAAACAAATAAAAAGATCATTTGCAATATCAACAAAACATCTTGAAACATATGTAGCATGTCTAACGAAAGATGACATTGACATGGAAGAGACTGACAATAAAGAATGTTCTAACCAAGAAAATGATGTTGGACGTGGATCTTCTCAAGTTGACATAAAAGAGGCTGAAATTCAAAGTGAGTGTAAGACAACTGAAGATGAAGCAGCTAAAGATGAGATTGTTAGTGAAAAAATTGTTGAAGAAGATGATAAAGATGAGTCTACTAATTGGGAAACTATTGAGGATGATAAAATTGACATTGCAAACCAGGAAATAATGGAGTTAGATACTTCTCCAAACACAAAGCATCAAATAGAAAACAAAAAGGATCCTAAAAATATCAACAAGGAGATTGTCAAGACACTCCCAGACAAATACCCATAAAAGTTGTTGAAGGGCTCTTTATGTACTATGAACATCCAGAACCCAATTATGAATGTATTATGAACCATTTTACAGTAAGCAAGGAGGAAAAAAATGAATCTACAAAAATTATTGATGAAGAATTACTACATTTCGCAGAAGATCATGAAAATGCTATATCAATCCCAAATTATAATGACGATGATATTAAAGATGGGCATAGTTATTTTACAGATGTTGAAAGTGTAAAGAATGAGAGGGACAAAGAAAACACTAGGAAAAGGAAGCGAAATATTGAGGAAGATGTGGGCGAAACCATTAGGAAACTGAAACTAGATATCCGTGAAGAAGAGCGTCAAGCTAGAGATTCGAATGTAGGTCGACTCATAGAGAAGAGGTCATTCATCCCGAGAGGAATTAAAAATGTTAGTGAGACATGTTTCATAAACGTAGCTCTGCAATGTTTCTTAGCCATGCATAACATAAGGGAGAGATATGTGAAGCCATGGGATCAAATATCATATTCGAATTTTATCACATACCAAATTTGTAAGTTTCTTGCTCATAGACGTTCCATGATGGGCTCTCCTGATTTTCAATTACTGGGGCCCAATTCCTCTAAGGCACCCTCTGAGGTTCTGAATAAGTTATATCTTGATCAAGAGAAGAACCATGTTGGTGTAACTATGCTGAAAATTGTGAATGGGTTAGATGAAGAAAACGAGAATTCAAAGGTGTGAGAAGGTTCAAAAATGAGACCACTTATAGAAGATTTTACAATAAGTTTTCAAACAAAAGTAACTTGCTCCGAATTTCCACAGTTGAGTGGTAAGTGGTTGCAGAAGTTAGGGGATAATTGGTCAAAGTGGCTGAAATTAGAGGATCTCCTACCATTCATAGGATTACAACAGAACAAAGCTACACCTTCAAAGCGTTGTAGTAAATGCAAGTTAGAAATTTCGATTGATAAAGCTCCTCGTGTTTTGGTGATTGCATGGATGGCAGAGCCTTCCATTCATCCTGATGAGGAGCAAATGGCACAGGTTAAGTCTGTATTTCTTGATGGATTGCCCCCATCTTAGGATGGAAAGGAAACTGAAATCAACCATGAAAGTTACAATGGTAAAATATCTAGAATTGGGAATTTTGAAACCACTGCTATTGTAGCAATACCTAGCAGCAATGATTCTGAAATCATTTGTGAGAAAAATAAAATTGCAATGGCAAGACTCCTTGTCCCGTCAAACCAGATTAAGTGCTAGATTGGAAAGGGTGGCATAATTATTGCTGAGATGTTATTCCTTTTGCCTCCTGACGGAAAGGAAGCGATCAAGTTGGTTGAAGATTCTGTCCACAAGACCCTGAACTTTGTATGCTTCGTTTGCCATTACCAGGAAGAAGCTCGAACGCTTTGTTTGCTATTAACCAGGAAGGAACTCAGGTGTCGAGCATGCACGGTTACAGCCGCATGGGGTTCATAAGCGTTCATTGAAAGGGCACGACCATCTCATATGCCCCACAATGATAACTCAAGGAGAGTACACAATTATTGACATAAATAACAAATAAAATAATTTTAATAAACTATAAGCTAATAAACTAGAAGTGCTTTATAAAAAATTATTAAAGTTACTATATATATATATATATATATATATATATATATATATATAATTAATATTTAATTAAAATAATAATAATAATAAATCATATAAAGAATTTTAAAAAATAAAAAAATAATTAAATAAAATAAAATAATACTCCTGACACATGCCAAAATGACGTAAGCAAGAGAAGAAATTGTCGGCAGTTAAGCTTTGAGGACAAAGCTTTTTGAAGAGCAGAGCAATGTTATGAATATAATTTATAATAAATAAAATATAAATATAATAATAAATAATCAATTAATGATTATTTAAATAGCCATTAGTTAAATGGAAAGGCATGTCTAAAAGCATGCCCAGTCATGAAGGGGCACCTGCCTAGGTATATAAGCAAGCCCTCATTATATCATCCATTCATCTCTTGTACTATTCATCTTATTAACAAAAATATTACTACAGTACATTGTGTGCGGAAAGTGGGACCATGCAACCAAAATCGGGATTTCCAATGTAGTGCCAACCCAAAATCCAAATGGTTAGTAAAGGAGATCCCACAGGACTAGGATACAAGGGTAACCACGAAATCGGGCAATGGAGACAAGAATACAAGCCTAACCCACTCTTTCCGCCAAATCCCCCCACCAATCCATGTCCAAAAGTGCCCATGACAAGTAAGGAAAATTACTCAACTATACCAATGAAAAGCCATACCTTTGGGGTTGGAAGGCCCACCTTCAAACATACATTCATGACAAGTGGTTGAGGGACCACATGGCTGGCTCAGGTGGCGGAGAAAATGGCACATCGAGCTATCTGGTGGATGCAAGGGGTCATTGGCTACTGGCTGAGGACCATATTCTCCTATATACATTACCCATAGGTGGTGGGTAACAAGACCGACCTTATCAAATAAGCACATGTGGGATTTTAATTCAAAAATACACTTTCCCTTATCCAAATTGAGAGCTTCAATAGTCAAAACTGGTCCTCTCGAAAAGAGGAATCTTGTCCCATGGTTGGAATTTTTCATTGAGCTACCAAATTAACAAGGATGCATATCCGGGCTATTGTCAACAACTCTACATGACTGCTCATACTTCTCAGAGGTACCCTCGTATGAAACCATGGACTCAACTATGAAAGAAGGATCCCCATCCGGAAAGTCAGAAGGAACCCCCTCTTGATCTCCCTCTGCCATATCCTCTGTGTCACTCATGCACGAATGGTCAAGTCCCCACAACTCCTTGCAGATGAAGCAAAGACCTTTCCTCCTTAGCTCATTCTTGTTGCATGGTCCACCAATCCTAAGCAACTCCTCCCTAGTCAACTAACTCCTGAATAATTTTATGTTCTGCTTAACCAACCTTTCGGCTAGATCATAAGCAGCAGGTGAGACCAACTGTTCTTTCCTCCATATGGCCATCAACTTAGTCTACAACTTCTGGCAAATGGCTTCACGGCCTCCCATACATGAAGAAAAAATGGATTGCATGTGTTATGACCATGTCAGGATGATGTTTCCTAATGTTGAAGAAGCATTGGAACATATGGAGTATCAAGTCATCACACTCTACGTCAAATATGAGGTCATAAGATCTAACCATGGCCATGAGTTCTAGAATCTCTAGCTTCTTCCCAAAGGTATGACCCTCACTGTTATCCAAGTCCTGAAAGGTCTCTACTATCAGTCTGAAGACTCTCCTCATGATGTCATCACTGTAAGGGGGTATAGGGGTAGTCAACATTATGAAGCTACTGAGACAGGAGACAACCAACAGTTTGACCCCTTCACAGGGGTGCTCCAAATACTTGTCTTGTACTAGAGCAAGCATGGCTAATTTTTGAGCCAAAGTCAAGTCTTTCCCATCTGATTGATCCACCTTGGAAAGGAGTGAAGCAAGTTTTTCCAGCTTGAGAAGGGCTTCTATTGTAACTCCCATGAATCTCAAATCTGTCCCAAGTGCATAACTTTTGGGTCCCATCTTGTTAGGATATTCCGACACATAGGAAATAGTTAAGTATAACTTGGTCTAGTATAGAGTTAGGTAAAGTGTGTTTCTTTACTATGTACATTTTGTAACTTACAATCCGACGGTCACGATATGTAGTGATCTGATGGTTCATTCTCTCCTCGGTATTACCGACACTTGATCCTTGGCTTAACACCTGATTGGTCCATGATCTCTATTTAAAGAGCATGGAGGGTCATTTGTAGGTTAACCCGTTCATGAGAGGAGCTTATGTAAATTTTCATTCTTTTATTAATAAATTGCCTGAAGTGGCCGCATTGGCTCAAGCCGTGGACTGTTTCCTCTTTGAGGGTTTTAACCACGTCAAAAGTACTGGTGTATTGATCTGTGATCTGTTTGTGAGCGGTGTCCTTTGGTGTTATGCCTGAGGAACTTACCCTGTAAATTCCTACATGGTATCAGAGCTATTTGAGGGCCGCGTCCGTTGGTGATCCAAATCTGAAGCCGGTAGAACTGCATCCGACTGCCGTTTCCTAGATCTACTATTTCTGACTGCTTTTGGGCCGAGAGGACTGCTCTATTGTGTTGGGAGCATCTGTTCCAGTGAGGAACCCCTTTCGTTTCACGCGAAAAGGTTTCCGGTAGCCCTAGCTGCGTCATTTTTAAGATCTGGAGGTATACAGTGTTTATTTGCAGTTTACAGTTATTTTCTCTCTGTTTATTTCGGTTTCGATTTATTTAGCCTTTTTTTATTACCGGATCTATACCTTTCATTTTTGCGTATGCTCTTTGCCCCGCGACTCTGTGCGATCTGGGCAAATCAGAAACAGAAAGGAAGGATTTTTCTCATGCATATGCTCTTTTCCGCTGCGCCTTAGTGTGATCTCGGAAAATCAGAAACATTGAGGAAAATATTTAGTTTCCGGCTAAAGCTAACTTCGAGCCGTAAGGTTCGTTTTTTTTGTATGTCCGTGTTGGGTTTTGTGTTTTTTTGTTTTGTAGGGAAAAAGAGCTTTCTCAAAGCAAGCACGCAACCCAAAGCTTCAACCCCCCCCCCTCTCTCTTTCTCTCTCTCTCTCTCTCTCAAACTTTTTGTATAGCTCACTTGGTCCAAAGCTAATTTATAAGAGTAGGGGTCTTGAGTTCAAATCTCCTTTTTGTGGGGACGGATTTTTCATTTCCGCACATTCCCGCACTTTGTCGGCGACTTCATCAAATTTTCTTCAAAAAGCCATAACTTCTTCATCCGGAAGCCGTTTTCAGAACCGTTTTTTTTGAAACAGCCTAATTTTTCGAGATCTTTCCATTGGAACACTTAGTTTCAGCATCTATAGCTTCAGTTTCTGTTAAAATGGAAAGTCCATGCCAAGTTATTCTTGACAGCACCAACTACTTCCAATGGTGGTCCTACATTGTGGATTTACTTAGAAGTAAAGGTCTCTACAGAATAGCCACAGGCCAAGAAACCAAACTGAAAGATGAAGATAAGGCAGCTAAATGGGAAAATAGGCAAGATCAAGCACGTGGGTTGATAGGGATGTCTATTTCTCCAGATCTTAGATTCCATATTGCAGAACTTGATACTCCTGATGAAGCATTGAAACAGATTACTAAAGTTTTTCGAATAAAAAATGAACTTAGAGCCCATCAACTTGAAAATGAGTTGCTTACATTGGACCCCAATAATTTTTCTTGCATTGAAGATTTTTTGTCCAAGTTCAAGACCCTTAGACTTCTCTTGGAAGGTGTTAAGGTTAAGAAAGAAGATAGTAACCTTATCTATTCCATTCTTACTAAGTTGGGACCAGCCTACTCTGTGTTTGTTTCCACCTTCCATTCTACAAGAGAAGCCTTCATTTCTCAAGGACAAGACTACAAGTCCCCTTCCTTTGATTTTTTTTGTGATTCTTTAATAAGAGAACAAGAAAAACTCTTACACCTTGGTCTTCTTAATCTTGGAAACTGTTCTAAGAAAGGGTTAGCCGCCCAGCAGCAACCAAATCCAAAGAATCCTAAGAAGTTGTATCCTAAAAGGAATGGTTCTAAACCAAACAAAGGTCCTAAGCAATTTCAGCCTCAAAATGAAAAATCATTTCAACAAAATGATAAGACAAATAAAAACAAAGGGAAGAAGACTGATAGACATTGCAACTTTTGTAATCGAGATGGCCACTTAGAATCCAAATGCTTTAAGAAGATGGAAGCCTTGGAAGTAGCAATGAAGAAGCATAACATCCATGTGGAGCACTCTTCAACTTCAACTTCAACTTCATCGTCAGGAATGGCACTTTCTGCATGTGGTTGTCAAGCATCTCGGTCTGGCTATGCACTAAATGTATCTTCTTCTTCTCATTCATGAGTGGCTCATTGATTCTGGAGCTTCTTATCACATGGCCAAAAACAAAGCCATGTTTTCTTCTTTAAATGATTGTAACACCAAAAATATATATGTTGGTGATGATAGATCTCTTAGTGTTGTAGGGACTGGAACTGTTCATCTAGACAATGGTCAGTTTAATGATGTATTATGTGTTCCAACCTTATCCTGCAACCTTCTATCTGTATATCAAATAACTCATTCAGGTGAAGGTAAAATCGTTGAATTTTCACCTCACGATGTTGTAATTAAGGACCTAAGAGATCCTAGACAGATTTTAGCTACTTGCATTGCTGATGATTCTACAAGGTTGTATAAGTTTCACAACTTCGGGTCATCAAATCTTCCCTCAGTATTTGTTGCTCATAATGATGAAGTGAGCAAACTTTGGCATGAGCGATTTGGTCACTTAAACTATCGCTCTCTTTAGAATCTATGTAAAGAAAATATGGTGACAGGTCTTCCAATGGTATCTTGCAGAGATGGTGTTTGTTCCGGATGTGTACTCGGAAAACATCATCGGGACAGTTTTGAAAAACGTGCCTCTTGGCACGCCTCAGCCCCTTTACAGCTCGTGCATAATGATTTATGTGGTCCACTTCCAGTTGTTTCATTCTCTGGCTACAAGTATTTCTTAACTTTCATTGATGATTTCTCCAGACGCACTTGGGTATACTTCTTAAAACTCAAGAGTGAAGTATTTAACATGTTCTTGGCCTTTAAGGCCTTTGTTGAAAAACAATCTGGACATCAAATTCTTAAGATAAGATCTGATAATGGCAGAGAATATGTTAACAACAAATTCATCAACTTTTGCACTGAGAATGGAATTCAAATGCAACATACTGTTCCATATACTCCACAACAAAATGGTGTAGCTAAAAGGAAGAATCGCACCTTAAAGGAAATGGCTAATTGTATGCTTCAATCTAAAGGACTTAGTCTTAATTATTGGGCAGAAGCAATTAACTGTGCAAATTACATAATAAATCGCACTCCTACTAAGGTTTTAAAGAATATCACTCCAAAAGAAGCATGGAGCTCAATTAAACCAGATGTAGGTCACTTTCGTGTTTTTGGAAGTGAAGCATGGGCCCATATTCCAGATGAGAAACATAAAGATTTAGAACCTAAGAGTGAAAAATGTATTTTTGTTGGATATTCTGAAGATGTCAAAGGATATAGACTTATTCCACTTAAGTCCAAAAATGTTATCATTAGAAGAGATGTAAAGTTTGCTGAAAATATATCGGCCTGCGGGCCTAGTTCGGCGGATGTGCCACCTCTCCCTATCTCTTCTACTTTTGAAAATATTTCTTCTTCAGATGATGAAAGCGAGGATGAAAATCCTCCCCCACCTTCTCAGGATCCTCCTTCAGCTCCTCAGCTTCCAAAATGGGTCCGTGCTACTCGGGATGCAGCAGGTGATCTTGCTGGTGATCCTACAGATCAGCGACGTACACGTTCTCAGTTTGATAGAGCCTCTTCTTTACTGGCTCAAGCTTCAGTGAATTATGATCCTGACACCTTTGCAGAAGCTTCAGGCCATCCAGATTGGGAAGCAGCTATGAATGAAGAATATCATTCATTATTGGCAAATGATACATGGGATCTTGTTCCTCTACCAAAGGGACGAAAACTTGTTAGATGCAAATGGGTTTACAGAACCAAGTATGGACCAGATGGGAAAGTTGATAAACATAAAGCTCGTCTTCTTGCTAAGGGTTTTTCACAAGTTGAAGGCATTGACTACACTGAAACCTTCTCCCCTGTTGCCAAAATGAACTCTATCCGCCTTGTTCTTTCCCTTGCTGCCTCTTTCAAATGGGAAGTCCATCAGATGGATGTTAAATCTGCCTTCTTGCATGGGGACTTGCATGAAGAAATCTATATGGAACAACCTATTGGCTTTATACAAACAGACTCCAGCCTTGTGTGTCGGCTTAAGAAATCCCTTTATGGTCTCAAGCAAGCTCCTCGAGCTTGGTATGCCAAAATGGATAGCTTTCTTTTAGAAAATGGCTTTTCTAGGTGTCATTCTGACAATACTGTCTACACCAAGAAAGTGGGCAAGTCTCTTATCATTCTTATGTTGATGATCTTATCCTGACTGGTAGTGATCCCAACCTTATAAACCATGTGAAGTCTAGCCTTGAAAGGAAGTTTGAAATGACAGACTTAGGACACTTACATTATTTTCATGGTCTTCAAGTCTTGCAATCCAAGGAAGGTATTTCCCTTTCCCAGTCCAAGTATGCCTGTGATATTCTACACCATTTTCACATGGAAGACTGTAAGCCAGCCCCTTCTCCCTTTCAGTCTGGAGTCAAACTTTCAGTCACTTGTACTTCTCCTGAAGTTGATGCTACCTTATACCGTCAACTTGTAGGAAAACTTTTGTATCTAACCCATACTCGTCCTGACCTTTCCTTTGCTGTTGGCCTTGTTGCTCGGTTTATGCAAAACCCACGTGAAAGTCATTGGAAAGCAGCTAAAAGAATACTTCGTTATGTTCAAGGTACAGTTCAGTTTGGGATTCATTACAGTGTCGACGCAGCTCCTCTATTGGTTGGTTTCACTGATTCCAATTGGGCTGGTGACCCTGATGATCGGAAGTCTACTGCAGGTTATGTGTTCACTCTTGGTTCAGGACCTATTACATGGGCTTGCAAGAAACAAGGTGCCATTTCTCTTTCTTCAGCAGAAGCAGAGTATCGTGGTGCTATAGAAGCTAGTAAGGAAACCTTGTGGCTTCGTCAGATCCTGTCAGAGTTTGGCTTTCAGCAGCAGCATCCGACTACACTTTGGTGTGATAATCAAAGTGCCATTCAACTATGCAAAGATCCAGTCCAACATCAGCGCAGCAAACACATTGAACTACACATGCACTTCATCAGAAAACTCATCCACGACCATGTTCTTGAAGTGCAATATTGTTCAACAGATGATCAAGTTGCAGACATCTTTACAAAGGCTCTCACAGAGGCGAAGTTCACTAAACTTCGATTTATGGTTGGAGTTCAGGAAGTTGTCACTAAGGGGGGATAGGCTCTAGTGCTTCCTTCCTTCTCCTATTGTGTCATATTTGTAAATCCTTCAATCCTATCCCAAGTTGTTCTTAAGGGGGGATGTTAGGATATTCCGACACATAGGAAATAGTTAAGTATAACTTGGTCTAGTATAGAGTTAGGTAAAGTGTGTTTCTTTACTATGTACATTTTGTAACTTACAATCCGACGGTCATGATATGTAGTGATCCGACGGTTCATTCTCTCCTCGGTATTACCGACACTTGATCCGTGGCTTAACACCCGATTGGTCCATGATCTCTATTTAAAGAGCATGGAGGGTCATTTGTAGGTTAACCCCTTCATGAGAGAAGCTTATGTAAATTTTCGTTCTTTTATTAATAAATTGCCTAAAGTGGCCGCGTTGGCTCAGGTCGTGGACTGTTTCCCTCTTTGAGGGTTTTAACCACGTCAAAAGTACTAGTGTATTGATCTGTGATCTGTTTGTGAGCGGTGTCCTTTGGTGTTCTGTCTGAGGAACTTACCCTGTAAATTCCTACACATCTCCTATTCTTTTTGTGGCTACTCTTGTTGTAGCATAGTACGTATCCCCTTGGAAAAGGATCTGTTGATTTCTGTTGCTAATTTATTAAGCAGATTTATGAAGGTTTCATCCATGTTTTCAGCTTAATAAGGACAAGTACAATTGTGATAATGAGGCTACTATTTTATGAGTTGTGTTAGACACATACATGGCAGCAACAGAATATTAAAGATAAGCATGAAAGTATATCTATTATTAACAAATGATATACATTCATAGTACATTCACATGACCTTTGGTTTCGTATTCCAAGGTCTCTTGGACTTCCTTAGACTATTCAACTTCCACACCAACCCTTAGAGGATTAGGTCTCCAAGGGGTATGTATGAGTCCGAGAAGATAGTTGTAATACAAAATGTGCAAAAAAAGCATGGCAGCACTAGGCTAAATGTGCTCTCTCAAATGTTGGTATAAGGGAGGTGGTTTAAGGATGACCACCAACACTGAAATGCTTAGTGCAGTTCCTAGAACTCTTCCAAGTCTAGCATGAAGCTCAGGTCTTTTGCTAGAGGAAGTGCTCCTGATGTTTTGAAGAGGGAAACCTTCAACCATGAAAGGGAGGTCTCACCCCACATAAAATGGAGAACCTTAACCTAAAAAGGGAGGTCTCAACCTGTGATGGTTTAAGGATGACCAACAACTCTGGAATGCTTAATGCAATTCCTGGAACTCTTCTAAAACTGGCAAGAAGCTGAAGTCTTCTACTAGAGGAAGTGTCCCAAATTCTTTGAAGAGGCATCAACAACTGAAGGCATGATCAGTGGCATCTTTGTCTCTGGCTACAACCCTGAATCTAGTATGGCAGGTTGTGGCTTAGGCTCGCTTGATGTGGCTTTGAAGCTTGTAGATGACCATCATTTCCCCCCTGTCAGACACAAGGTGAGATGATGGAGAAAACTCAACTGCAAGATTGTTCAATACTCTAGAACAAGTTCGGACATATGACTAAAATATCTTCTTGGCTGTTGATGCCCATTGCCAAGAAGCGATCCATCCAAGATGAATCTTTGTTCTTGCAGGAGGTTTGTTTCTAAAGCATCTGTTTGAAGAATGATTGGTTTTATGACAGTGCTTACATGGATGAAAATCAAAACAATGATCTTTCATATGGCCAACTCAGTCACAGTGTTGGCATTTCACAATCTATTGTTTTTGCTGTGGAAAAGGAGCAAAATCTGGAACAGTTGAAGGTGAACTATCATGAAGGAATCCAACACTCTAAAACTGGATGGGCTTTGAGTAATCTGGAAAATGAAAGGACACGTCCTTGTCATATCCAAGTCCAATTATGTGCTTGTTGTGGACAAGCTCTTCCCAAGGTCTGAAGATGGGCTTGGGAAGTGCAAACTGAACTTTTGTATCTGCATGTGACTTTGCTGCTTCATTGGGCACTGGATTTGAATTGGTAACATTATTGAGTTGTTGTTTATGGGAGTTTGTGTCATTGTTCTAAATAGAAACAGGTTCAGAATGATGACTCCATTGTTGTAATTATGCTTGCTGTAGCTGAGATTCAAGTTGTAAAAATTCAATCTTGTCTTGTGCATTTTGCCAACAAGTTCTACTGTCAACAAGAGAAACTTTGTTGATTATTACTTTATCATGATCAGAGGAACGTATCAGAGTTTTTAAGAACTCTAATACTTCACCAATTAGAGCCATTTTTCAACAAATTAACCTCAAAAAATAGTAAAACAATGAGGACCTCAACGCACTCCAAACTCCAATACAATGCCAAGACAAAGAAGCTCTCAATAGTCTCGAATCTCCAAATTAGTTCAAATATCCAAAACCCCACATGCTATAACTCTTCTGCTAAACTAAACATGATGTCCATAAATAAGAATTGCACCACACAAAATATTGGCTGCACCATCATTTGAAGGAGCGCAAAAATTCATTTGGTATGCATCCTCCCAGACCGCAAAACATCTATAAATAGCAGAAGTGCCCAACGTTTTTGAACTTTAAAGTAAGGAAAGTAGATATCGAATCTCAGAACAACTAGATGTTTTTGCGAGAAAGCTAGACTCCAACTAGATATTTTCCAGGGGAGAAAGCTAGATTACAACTAACCAGGAGGCTGGAAATATCTATATACATTAGATACTTGTATAGTGAAGGAGAAACACTCTATACTTTGGAGACATGTATCCTAAAGGAGAAACACTAGAAGTTATTCTCTTTGCTTAATAACGCTTCCCTTCCCTTCCTCCATTGGAGGATATCACCTCCTTTACAGGATGAATGGATTCAAAGAGTTAGGCAGCTCTATTCAATGAATACACAAAAGCCCCAAAATGGGCAAAATCGTATATATGAGAGATCTTTGAGCATCCTCAATAGAGGTGTTGAATTGGTGAAAACGTGTGGGAAAACCAACCCTCTTAATCTTTTCCAGAACATCAGATATGCTTCTGAAATTCAGCAGCTGGAGAAGGAGATCCGTGACTTCGTTCAATATAATCTGCCTATCCAACTATTGCTTGAGTTGAAGCATATCATATCAGAGTTCAAGAATCTTTGCCATTTCTTCAATGCAAACTCTCAAATCTGCCATCTCTTCATTCAGGTCTTTGCATGATGGGTTGTACAGAGCTGCTGAGATTTATCTGAAGGCACATCCTTGACTGCACTGAGAACCATCACTCGAGTTTTGTTCTTTCAACAGTTAAACTTACGGACAGCCATGGAAAGATCCTTGCATCATGAGGGAAGTGATAACATCATAACCAATTCTCATGCAAGCTTACCTACTCATGACACTCAGGTTGATCCAGGCCATGTTTCATTTTGTTTCCCCACAGCACCATTAACAACATTGTCCCATTATTTAAATCGTATGAGGAATGAATTTGCACTAAACAGTTTTGATAATCAATCACAAACTAGTACCTTAGAAAGCAATGAAGATTTACAATCAGTTGCTGGAGGTTAACGAAAATGAGGTGGTACTCTGTAATTCGACTATTGGTTAACTTTGTAACCAATCAGCTGTGCTTAAATCCAGTTCTATATGTGGCTTTTCCCCCTGAGGGTCCCGCTTATCTGACCAATCACTGTCGGTCCCTCATTGACTTCTCCTTTTATCAAGCGCTTCAATCCGCGCCGTTGATCTCACTTCTCCAGATCCAACAGATATCGCATCGTCCGCTCACCAACTAACCCAGATGATCTCCATCGTCGATGTGACCCGTCCAATCGAACAACTGTCGTGCAATCTCGTGTGAAATCTTGCACGACCGATATCAAGTCGAGAGCGCGCGAGAAAAGTGGTTTTCTCTTTCCATCATGTGCTACATGTCAGCCCCTCAGGTTAATCACGTGAAATTGTAGAATACCATTTACAGCTTTTAGGGCGCGCGAGATACTGCTTACCACCTACGAAGACCACTCCATTATTCTGCACATTTTCCACCCTTCTGTCGACACGTGCCTTGATGTGATCCATCCATTTCTTAACTTAATCTCCTACAATAAGATCTTTGTCACTCATCTTCCATTAACCATGTCCATTGATCCGACAAATCCAACAGCTATAGCATCACCCGCTCGCCAACTAGCTTGGCCGATCACCATCGTCGATCAATCCCACGTGATCCAACAGCTATCGCGCAATCTCGTGTGAATTCTTGCACGATCGATATCAAATCGAGAGCGCACGAGAAAAGTGGTTTTCTCATGCTACATGTCGCCCGCTAAGGTTAATCGCGTGAAATCGAGGAATATAGTTTACCATTTTATAAGCGCGCAAGATACTGCTTACCGCTTATGAATACTACTCCTTTGTTCTGCTAACATGCGGCTTAATCTAATCTCTTCATTTCTTAACTTTATTTTGCATGACTTATTCCTAGCCGTCTATCTCCCTCACTCTCGTTCGTTGATCTGACTGATCCAACGACTGTGCTTTGCTGCTATGTTCTTTTGCATCTCACCATGTAATAGTGTTAAGTTATGGTATGTTCTATGCTTATAACAGTTTACTTCTTTTTCTTATTATATTCCACCGATTAGCAATCACATGTACATAAAGTAAAGTGCAAATAGAACATTAAACGATCGACAGAAAACAAGCCATGACAAGAGACACAAGATGTGGCGGCTAGCCAGGGACAAACCCCACAATGTGTGGGGAAACCCTTTGATCAAATCTTCTTTTATCTTCAATAATTCAGCAGAGAGAAATAGTACAATAAATCTGATTCATATCAGCAGTAGCAAACCCTAGATCAGTAGCATCAGCATTAGCGGCTTCATTATCAAACTAGGGCAGACCATATCTCACAAACCAACAGTCGGATTGACTTCATTCACCACCAAAAGTTTCGGCTTCCAGAGGAGGTTCAGATGAACCTACAGCGCAGTTCAGATGAGGAGATCTTCTAGGCCATGCAAGTCAATCTTTACTTCTGCAATTGCAGCTTCAGTTTCAGCAGTTTCCGGCTTCAAACTAGGGCAGTCGATATCTTGCAAACCATTCGTCGGATTGACTTCATTCCACCACCAAAAGTTGCGGCTTTCAAAGGAGGTTTAGATGAACCTACAGCGCAGTTCCAAAGAGGAGATCTTCTAGGCCACGCAAGTCAATCTTTACTTCTGCAGTTGCAGCTTCAGTTTCAGCAGTTTCCGGCTTCAAACTAGGGCAGTCGATATCTTGCAAACCGTTCGTCGGATTGACTTCATTCCACCACCAAACGTTGCGGCTTTCAAAGGAGGTTTAGATGAACCTACAACGCAGTTCCAAAGAGGAGATCTTCTAGGCCACGCAAGTCAATCTTTACTTCTACAGTTGCAGCTTCAGTTTCAGCAGTTTCCGGCTTCAAACTAGGGCAGTCGATATCTTGCAAACTGTTCATCGGATTGACTTCATTCCACCACCAAATGTTGCGGCTTTCAAAGGAGGTTCAGATGAACCTACAGCGCAATTCAAAAGAGGAGATCTTCTAGGCCACGCAAGTCAATCTTTACTTCTGCAGTTGCAGCTTCAAATTCAACAGCTTCCGGCTTCACATGTGTGAGAGAGAGAGACCCATTTCAGCGCAGTAATGAAGAGACTCATATCTGTGCAGTAGAGAGAGAGAGATGTGATGAGATGAGTGAGTCCAAATGAGGAAAAGTCCTCTTATATTTATACACAACGTTGGTGGGTGAATAGATGCGACTGTTGGGCTTCTGAGCCTACATGAGTTGTAGGTCGGCTTGATAATAATTCCATAATCAAAATAAATTCATATCTTCATGAATACTTATCGGAATTGGATGATCTTTATATCAATCCTACACCTCTCGACGAGAGGAATCTAATAAAAATATTATTAGCCATGAATAAGATGACCCACATGAAGTTTTGCCCTAGTTGCCAATTTTAACACTCCCTCTCAACCATGGAGAACTTCATCTGCAATCTGTCTATCGGTCGTTACTATTCATCCATCAAATGCACTGCCTTGTACAGCCTGACCCTTGCCCTGCTCTGCTCTATTTTGCCTGTTTTGCTTTGTCTTGTTCTGCCCTGCACTGATCTGTACTGTTTTGTTCTGTTCTGCTCTGCTCTTGCATTATTCTGTTCTACTCTGCTTTTGTCCGAATTATGAAGAAGAAGAAATGATTGAGGATGTATCATACTGACTCAAATTCAGTCTCAGAGTATGTACCACTGGTCCCAGACCAGTCTCAAGTTTCAACCAACCCAAAGTCAGCGTCATAGTGAGTACAACTCCAATGGTCCCAGACCAATATCATCCTCCACTGACTCAAAGTCAGTCTCAGAGTATGTACCACTGATCCCAGACCAGTCTCAACCGACCCGAAGTCAGCGTCATAGTATGGTACAACTCCTACCACTGGTCCCAGGCCAGTATCATTAATCCCAGATCAATGGAGGTCATCCTAGCGTAGGGAGTACGGTAGTTACAACGATGCGTCCATCAGTACTACTATGGTCCCTAACTTCATTTCCCTGCTCATTGATCAGATGAGAGGTACTTCCCATGAGTCCCAGACTGCATGGGTAGGATGCCTCGACAGGAGAACTAATCAATCCTGTCCTCACAGGAGAACACATCAATCCTGCTACAATTGCCATGGAGAACACATCAATCCAGGCCTCACAGGAGAACACATCAATCCTGCTACAATCGCCATGGAGAACACATCAATCCAGGCCTCACAGGAGAACTAATCATCCTGTTACACAGGAGAGCGAATCATCTTGTCCCACAAGAGAGCGAATCATCTTGTTCCAGTGTGCACCACCAGGGGAGGGTGAGTCACCCTGTGGTCGTATGTTGCTCCAGTAATAACCGCAAGCCCTCAGAGCTCCCAGAGCTCAATGTATGCAACATGCAGGACCCTTGTACAAGGGTTTCTTACCGACTCCAAGTCGTTTGGGAAAATCACAGATTAGATCTTTCCTCGGGGCTTTGACAAGGTGTATCAACCTGTACATCATCTTAATGCGATGGAGCCTCCTTGCTCATCAACTTACCATATCCAAGATGATGTCTATCTGCTGGAGCAATCGACGAATACGGGATTCCTCAATAATCGAATCCCACCTCTGGTTGTTA
Organism: Pinus tabuliformis; assembly: GCA_031772625.1. NCBI lineage: Eukaryota > Viridiplantae > Streptophyta > Pinopsida > Pinales > Pinaceae > Pinus > Pinus tabuliformis. The sequence goes on along the minus strand of CM062812.1, from coordinate 428,180,903 downwards.
TAGAGAATCACAGTGGTATCCAATGTAAATCCAAACAGCTCACTGAAGAGCTTTCGCAACCAGACTACCTCACACGAGGTTATGCTAGCAACAATATATCCTGCTTCGGCGGTGCTCAAGCCACCGACTTCTGCTTCCTGCTCATCCAGGATATCGAAGCAGATCCCAAGGAGAAACAACACTCGGAAGTGCTCTTATGGTCCTCCACATTGCCTGCCCAGTCAGCATCTGTGTATCCAAATAGTCTCACATCTCTGGCAATGTATCTTAACCCATAAGTGATAGTGCCACGAAGATATCTCAGCAGATTCTTGGCACCAATCCAGTGTATGTGGTGGGGTTCAACCATATGCTGGCTCAACGTGTTGACTGCAAAGCATATATCTGGACGGGAGTTCACTAAGAACATTAATGCTCCGACGAGTTGTCGATACTCGGTAGCATTTCGTAAAACAGGTCCAGCAACACTACCGCTTAACTTCTTGAAGTCAAGCTCCATCGGAGTAGTTACAAGCTTGCAGTCCACCATTCCGAATCTTTCCAATATCTTCACCACATATTTTCCTTGAGATAGGAAAATTTCTCCTGGCTTTTGCCACACTTCAAGTCCTAGGAAGTAGTGCATCAGTCCTAGGTCTTTCATTTCAAATTCAGAGGCCAGCTCCCTCTTACATTTGTGAATGAGAGGGTCTGCACCTGTTAGAAAGAGGTCATCCACATACAATACCAGTATGAGAGGCTTGTCATCTTCAACCTTAAAGTAAAGGTTAAGATCGGCTTCACTCCTAGTGAATCCCAGCTTCATCAAGTAGCTATCAATCCTCTCATACCATGCTCGGGGTGCTTGCTTCAGCCCATAGAGAGCTTTCTTCAACCTGTATACATGAGATTTTCGATCACAAATCTCAAATCCTTCGGGTTGCTCCACGTAGACCTCTTCTTTGATCGAGCCATGCAAGAACGCAGTCTTGACATCCATCTGATGTAGGTTCCATCCTTGTAAAGCGGCAAGGGCTATGATCGAGCGGATGGTCGTATATCTGGCAACAGGTGCAAATATCTCATCATAGTCTATACCTTCCTTTTGGGAGAAACCTCGAGCAACAAAACGAGCCTTATACTTTTCCGTGCTTCCATCTGCTGCATGCTTTATCTTGTAAAGCCATTTGGAAGTAACAACAGTCTTGTCCTGGGGTCTGGGAACTACTTCCCAAACATCATTCTTTATGATAGACTCATATTCTTCGGTCATAGCATCCTTCCATACTTGATGCTTGACGGCATCTGAGAATGACGAAGGCTCATTTTGTATGATCGTGCTCATGATGGTCAGGTATCCTTGATACCTATTTACTTTGACGAAAGGTTCCTCAGGGTGCAGCATGTCCTTTAGCATCATCAAGTATCCCCCTAAGCCATGAAGGCCTCTTCCTAGAAGAGGAAGGCTCATGTGGATGAGAATCTATCAGATCCATGGGTTCTTCTACATCAGGCATTGATTCATCATCCTTTTCTTGCGGTTCCCTGGTGTTGGCTTCTTGAGAGCTCCTCAAAGTCGAAAGATTGTTCACCTTGCGGTGAACTTTTCTTAAGGAGTCTTGGAACCCAATGCTTGATGAGGGCATCAATTTTGTACATATATGACGGTGATTGTAGTTTCAGCCCATAGAAACATCAGAAGTCTTTGATCATGTAGCATGGCCCAGACAGCTTCCATCATCGTGCGGTTCTTCCTTCCCACCACACCATTCTGCTCAGGAGTATGTGGTGTAGTAGTCTCCCTCTTAATGCCAACCTCAGGTATGCTTGAGTGAACCAATTGTAATATATCAGAGGTCTTGCTTTGGCTTGAGGGGAATGGTCCCCTTTTGAGCTTTCCTTCAGCACATCCTGGACATACACCTTCATTCTCTATTCAGAATTCGGGCATCCCTATCACCATTTGTCTTACACCGAGTATAGCTTTATAATGAAGGGAGGAAAAACCTCTAATGCCAAAGTTCGGACTGAAGAGATGTGTCATAAGACATGACACCTAGCAGACTTCCATTGACCTGATATAATGAATCAACACTAAACCCAAGAGTAAAGGCATCTTTAACATTATTTTTCCATATACATACCTTGCCATCGCTGAAGGTTACCTTGTAGCCTTTGTCTTCCGTTCCCGAGATGGACACTAGGTTCTTTTTGAGGTCAAGTGCATTTAATACAGCCTGGAATTTCTGGCCTTCTTGAATGCTAGTCCTCTTCCTTGATTCCCAGCTCTCCTCTTACCTTTGCTGTTGAATTTGTCATTCCTTTGATTGCCATCAGAGGGATTTTGATCATCGTCCTAGAGTGAGTCCTTTCTATCAGGGCACTCCCTTGCATAGTGACTTGCTTTATCGCAAATGTAACATCGTCATTTTCTTCTAGCCTTAGGTCCAGCCTTTCCTTTTGATTTAGTCCCGGAATTATTTCTTTTCTTTGCATGAAAAGAAAAGGCAGCAGGAGGACCTTTAGGCATGGGCATTTCTTACACTTCTTCCCTTGTTTCTTCTTGAATGTATCTAGCCATTAATTCCTCGAAACCAGGAATTACATTATAGTTCAGAAGAGTAGTCCTGAACACATACCATTCAAATGGTAATCCTCCGAGAGTTGTGAGTGCCATTTCTCTGTCAGTAATGGTTTCCCCAATAGATAGGAGATCGTTCTTGATCTCGGTGATTCTTAAGAAGTATGCTTGCATACTTTCATCTTTACCCTTCTTGATTTCCCTCAACTTATTTCTAAGAAACAAAACTTGATTTGCATCATTAACTTTAAATAAACTCACCAGTCTGTCGTAGATTTCCTTGGAGGTGTCTAGATCAGAGATGTAGGCCACCAAGCGCTTGTCGATAGAGTCCTGGATGATCTTCTTTGTTTTGACTTCTCCATTTTTCCATTTGTTCCAGGCAGCAGCAGATGCATTTGATGAAAGCTCAACAATATTGCCTCTTACATGGTCCAGCACTCCTTGATCTTCAAGGGTTAGATCGATAGACATCTTCCATCCGTGATAGTCAGCTTTCTCACGGAGCTTGTCTTTGGCAGGAAAGAGTGTTGAGGACCCCATAGTTCTTTTAGGATAGCCTTGCCAATCTTCTCTTCAATGATTGCTCTTGCTCTTGCTCGGGCTTTGTCTTCACCTCAGCTCCGATACCATGTTAAGTTATGGTATGTTCTATGCTTATAACAGTTTACTTCTTTTTCTTATTATATTCCACCGATTAGCAATCACATGTACATAAAGTAAAGTGCAGATAGAACATTAAACGATCGACAAAAAACAAGCCAAGACAAGAGACACAAGATGTGGCGGCTAGCCAGGGACAAACCCCACAATGTGTGGGGAAACCCTTTGATCAAATCTTCTTTTATCTTCAATAATTCAGCAGAGAGAAATAGTACAATAAATCTGATTCATATCAGCAGTAGCAAACCCTAGATCAGTAGCATCAGCATTAGCGGCTTCATTATCAAACTAGGGCAGACCATATCTCACAAACCGACAGTCGGATTGACTTCATTCCACCACCAAAAGTTTCGGCTTCCAGAGGAGGTTCAGATGAACCTACAACGCAGTTCATATGAGGAGATCTTCTAGGCCACGCAAGTCAATCTTTACTTCTGCAGTTGCAGCTTCAATTTCAGCAGTTTCCGGCTTCAAACTAGGGCAGTCGATATCTTGCAAACCGTTCGTCGGATTGACTTCATTCCACCACCAAAAGTTGCGGCTTTCAAAGGAGGTTTAGATGAACCTACAGCGCAGTTCCAAAGAGGAGATCTTCTAGGCCACGCAAGTCAATCTTTACTTCTGCAGTTGCAGCTTCAGTTTCAGCAGTTTCCGGCTTCAAACTAGGGCAGTCGATATCTGCAAACCGTTCGTCGGATTGACTTCATTCCACCACCAAAAGTTGTGGCTTTCAAAGGAGGTTCAGATGAACCTACAACGCAGTTCCAAAGAGGAGATCTTCTAGGCCACGCAAGTCAATCTTTACTTCTGCAGTTGCAGCTTCAGTTTCAGCAGTTTCCGGCTTCAAACTAGGGTAGTCGATATCTTGCAAACCGTTCGTCGGATTGACTTCATTCCACCACCAAAAGTTGCGGCTTTCAAAGGAGGTTCAGATGAACCTACAGCGCAGTTCAAAAGAGGAGATCTTCTAGGCCACGCAAGTCAATCTTTACTTCTGCAGTTGCAGCTTCAAATTCAACAGCTTCCGGCTTCACATGTGTGAGAGAGAGAGACCCATTTCAGCGCAGTAGAGAAGAGACTCATATCTGTGCAGTAGAGAGAGAGAGATGTGATGAGATGAGTGAGTCCAAATGAGGAAAAGTCCTCTTATATTTATACACAACGTTGGTGGGTGAATAGATGCGACTGTTGGGTTTCTGAGCCTACATGAGTTGTAGGTCGGCTTGATAATAATTCCATAATCAAAATAAATTCATATCTTCATGAATACTTATCGGAATTGGATGATCTTTATATCAATCCTACACCTCTCGACGAGAGGAATCTAATAAAAATATTATTAGCCATGAATAAGATGACCCACATGAAGTTTTGCCCTGGTTGCCAATTTTAACAAATAGTCCTCTCGGCTTCTCTGTCTGTGTATTTATTCTTGCCTTACGGTCTTCAATTGTTCTCATCCTGATCTTCAGCTCCGTTACTTCACTCCTTCGCACCTTTACGCTTCCTTCATAAATCCTTAGGGTTTTAGGAAACCTTGTAGTTATACCTTCGCTATAACATTAAAGGTTTTCTCCAATACTGTCTGTGTGTGGATAGAAGAGTAACAGACACGTAGTGCTGTGAGAGCGAATAAGGAGGAATGATTCTGCAGGGGCTGGTAGAGCTGCAACAATTAGCAGAACATAAGAAAAGGAGTTACGACTGAATAATAAATACCTTTGGCAGAGCACTCAAGTGCAGAGTCCAGGCGGGTGCGTTTTTGCTATTTGAGGCAGTGGATAAAGAACCTAGCACAAATCTAGCTAAGAGAGGTCAGCTAGACAGTGTGTAGCATGAAATAGGCATGCGCACAATAATGGCAGTTCTATCCGCAGGAATGCATAACTAACATGCACAGAGAGGCCACAACACAAGTGGCTCAAATTGGAGCAGGGCAGGAGTACGCCTGCTCTGATACCATGTTAGACACATACATGGTAGCAATAGAATATTAAAGATAAGCATGAGAGTACATTCACATGACCTTTGGTTTCGTATTCCAAGGTCTCTTGGACTTCCTTAGATTATTCAGCTTCCACGCCAACCCTTAGAGGATTAGGTGTTCAACAAGTTGGCTAATGGGAGCTTGACTCAATGTGTGCATGGAGAGTAAATTCTCCCTACTTGCCTTGTCATTTGTTCGATCTCCAGGATAATTCGGCCTTGGTGCTCTACTGCTTTCTTTGTGATTATCTCGGCCTTGCGCATATATATATATATATATATATATAGATATATATATATATATATAGATATATATATAGATATATATATATATAGATATATATATATATATATATATAATTGTGGCCTTGAGAATCAAACTTCTCGCAGCTCGATCCATCTAATCCACCTCGTGGCTCTACCAATTTGTTGCATGCACTGTCATAACCCGACAACCTCGAATAAGTCACAACGACCATCGTTGGCTCTGCAAAAATATGCTATGGCTATAACGAACTTCAACATGCACTCTGCTCACAAGTTTCCAAAGTTCACACACCCTGAAAGGTGACGAATCTCCTCTGCAGTTCGCAACCGATCGGGACCTGGTAATGAAATTTAGTTACGAATTTGTGGTCATGACACTCATCTTGATAGGAATTCACTCAACTCCTAGCGACTTTGTCCTAGTTAAGGGACCTATCACGTCGACAAGTGGGTAAGTCAACCACAACTCAAGCAGACAATGTGACCCCTGATTCTTCACGTTGATTCAGCCTCATGGTCAATGTTCCATTCATTTGCTCAGCCCCTCCACCTCAATAGAAATTGAATATAGCTTTGTGCATGACACGACTTGACCAATGTAGCCCATAATTTTGGCTTGGAAATTTTATGTGTCCCTTCAAATATTTCACAGCTCCACTAGAATTAAAATTAAACCTTGGCCCCTTAAAAAAAAAAAACATTGTTGCAATTGGTCGAATTTATACTATCCTTGCAACAATTTGTCAAAGATTTTGTCACACATTCAATAAGAAAAAAATGTCGAGCCCCTCTTTATAAATTCTCATTTTTCTGCAGGAACTAGCTCTTTGGCTTCTCTGGCAAAATATATATATTTTTGCAATAAAGTTATGGTTCTGACAAATAAACGAAATAGCCTTCGAACAATCTACAATTGAAATTGAAACCCTCTAGGTTGGCAGGGAAAGTCAGCGCTAATACCAATGTAATATCCAAAAGGGAAAATTTGGCAAATTCTCGGAATTTAACTCAACAAAATGTTTCATATAAAATTTTGATTCATTTAACAGAAAATTACCATGTAAAATGTAGCAAATAGAGTACTCAAGAATTTGCTCCAATGTTGCACTGACCCTCCAACACTGAACTGAGATGCAACTACTAAGCTCTCCTGTGAATTTTGGATGAATTCACCAAGGGGAGAGTAGGGTACTCACCCACTTTCACTAAATCACCTGAGGGTTTCCATCCTAGAGCTACTGTTGAAGCTAGGAACTCTTGGTTCTCCAAACCTCTCCACAAGAAAGAAAACTCAACTCCAAGATGCCTTCAAATGGTCTCCTCCTCTTTAATAGATCTGATGGACCCCTCTAGAAGCCTTCATTTTACTATTATTTTAATCACTTAGTACTTTTTCCCTCCTTTTATTTTAATAAAAAATAGCTTTTTAATTTGGGAAAGCAGCAAATTGGCCACCATCCCTCCTCAAGCCGCTGAAAATCATTTCCCACCATCTCATCTTATATATCTTCTCGTTTCAGTTCCAACGAGCTATTACACTAAGGTATTCCATCAAGTATTCCTCCTAGAATGCCACCTTAAGTGTAATTAATTAAGTTAGGCTCAATAATAACCACGATTTCCGAAAGTTGTAGGATTGCAATGAAACAAAAGGCAAGTTGTGCGGATGATGGAATATGTCAAGCGAATGCCATTGGACTCCATAAAAACTTCTCAAAACCCCATAAAGCCCCTCCAGAAGCCCCTGGGCTTGGTGATGGAGTAAACGTGCTCCTGTGTGTTGATTTCGGGTAGCATCGGATGTGCTCTAAGTCTCAAATTTTCCAGGGAGGCTTAGACACATGCATTCTCCAATACCCATAAATCGTTGTGGGAAATTACACCCAGAGACAATTTTATTTAAATAATTAATTATTTTTAATGGGACCCTAAGTCTAAACTTTGGAAATTAAAATAATTAATGGGTATTAATCTAAACTGTGGGTGTAACTTCTAGAAGAAGGCAAAGATCAAGTCAATATGATCCTAGCCATTGATTCGAATCTAATCTGGGTCGTTGATTGATCGGCGAGAGGATTATAAGAGAAGGCTTGATGGGCACTTGGAGAACACACACAGAGAGTTGATCAATTAGTTCGAATTGTTGAAGCTAGAGCATCGCAGTGATTTCGTAGTGATCACGCAGAGAGGGGCAGAGAGAGTTTTGGCTGGAGTATCTTCTCCGGAGCCAAGAATACTCAGCAGAGAGGCATAGAGACACACAAAGGAGGTAGCGCAGTGCCTAGAGAGGGTGGTGCAAAGCTAGGAAGGGCTCACGCAGAGCCTTCACGCAGAAGTCTGAGATTTGTTGGGGGTTTGACGTTCTAAGCCAAGAGGGTTGGAGTTAGATCCTGAGAGCAAATCAGTCCAGCAAAGAAGTGACGCAGTGCCTTAGAGGCTGACGCGGGCCCACGCAGTGATTGCGTAGGGGCAACGCAGAAGTAGACGGGGACTTGTTGGTTCAACTACCGGATCAGCCGAGACTTGAAGTGTAGAGTGAGGTAATCTCACTAATTTCTTCTGTCGAGTGATATTCCCTGTACAGGATTGCCAGCAAGGCATCTAGAGATTGTATTCAGAAATAACTCCTACGTAATAATAAAAACCCTTAGATTTGCTGCATCGGTTTTCCACGCATTGGGTTTTTCTAGAGACGTTTGTCCAAAAATAACTGTGGCAATCGTGTTGTATCTTTCTCTTGTTCAGTTTCTTGTTTCGGCATATTATTTAAATGGTGTAGGTTGCGGTGTATGTATTTCAATGATTGTCGTAGGAAACTGCAAATAACTTGTTCATGTAAATCTAACAAGAGGGAGAAATATCATCAGTTGCTGCAGTAGGTATTCCGGTTTAGGAATTTTCACATGGTATCAGAGCTGCAGGAGAAACAAGAAGAGCAGTGACAGAGAACCCAGAGATGAGCAGAGAAGGAGGTCGAATAGCTACAGGAGGCAGCAGTTCGAATCCCCAGAGGGATTGCGCAGTCCAAGCCAGGAGGGTTGAATTTTTGAGGAAAGTCTCTCTGAGTGAGTCGACAGAGAGGAAGGGCTTCCAGATTGAAATTTTGTCGTGCCAGAGGGAGCAACGCAGAGCCTTAACGTGAGGAAAGAGCTGGTGGGACGCAGTTTTTCTACACGTAGTTTGATGGGCAGAAAATCGTCAAAAGAGAGAGGAGAAGCACAGTGAGGGAATTTTTCCTCAGTAGACTTCCTGCCAAAAAGTTTGCTTTCTTACTAGCTAAGCAACAGCAGTAAGAAACAGAAAGGAGCTATTCGACTTTTCGATTGGCAGAGATGGTAGCCAGTGGACTAAGAGATCAGGATAGGTTGGATGGGGCATCCAACTATGTGATCTGGAAGGCAAGGATGGCATGCCTTCTAGATGAGCATTTTCTGAAAACCTACATCGACAGCGTGGTAGCTGAGCCCACAGATCCAGATCAGCTCAAGAAGTACAAGAGAGAAATGGCGAAGACAAAAAGAATGATCCTCGGCAGAGTGAATGAACATATAGTCTATCACATCGCTAGCAGAGGGACTGCTAAGGAGATGTGGGATGCGTTGTCAATGTTGTATCGAGGATCTTCCGAGCAGCGGAAGATGTACTTGGAGCAGAAGATGAGATCTACGAAGATGCAGAAGGGGGAACACATTGATCCGTTCCTCACAAAGCTTCAAGAGACCCAAGACGAGTTAGCAATTGTGGGGTCGACACCTCAAGAATACGAGATGGTTAGACTAGCCCTCAATTCAGTCTCAAAGGAGTGGCAAGTCTTTGTCCAAAGCATCCTGGCAGGGCGACTTTGCCAAACTAGGATGAGATGTGGGCAACTCTCAAGCAAATGGAGTCGAGGAGGGACTTGGTCAAGTGTAAACTTGACGGAAGCAGCAGCAGTGGGTCGAAGCCCAAGGAGGAGGATGAGAATGCAACCCTCACATCTAAGGGGCAGCAGGAGTAGCGAAAGCGGAAGAAGGATGTTTCGAGGATTAAATGCTTCAAGTGTGGTGAAATGGGTCACTACGCAACACAGTGTCCTCTCAGAAAGAAGGACAAAGATGAGAAGCATGATCTGAAGGTTGCTCCCGCGAAGATCGAGTAGGATGAGTTTTCCATGACAGCCAAGATACCTCCAAGAGGGAGGTGGACTGATTTAGAGTTGAAGTTTGAAAGAGCTACAGATGGGCAGGATACTAGAGGAGCTCACTTCTCCGATCAATTCCTTGCTACGGGAGCCCAAATCAGTAGTAGTAGGATGGACCAGTGTCAGTTGGTGTAGAGGAGTGCCGGAGTGACCGTTGCAGTGACTAGGAGCCCCAAAGACTGAGAAACGCAGAGCAGAGTTGACAGTAGTGCAATTGGCACAGAGCAGAGGTCAGCAGCAATGTAGAAGCTTAAGAGGGTCAGCGTAGAGACTAGCAGCAATCAGAACTCTAGCAACGAGATGCATCATACTGAACACCAGTTCAGTAATTTGGGATGCTTTTCCGTTGTTGATGCAATAGCAACAGTTGTTGGAGAAGGTTGCATTGCAGATGCAGCTGGCGATGGCAGTGCCAGCGGCAGCATGGATGCAAAATTGAGGGGTAGTTGCAATATGGATGCAATCTTGATTGTGGCAGGGTCAGCGGCAGTACAGATGTAGAATTTGTGCAGTAGTTGGTGGAAAGGATGTCAGACATCAGCAGCGTAGAAGTAGATGTTACAGAATAGAGTGATGCTTCAGCAAATTGCACTGTTAGAGCACATTCCTCACTAGGAGGGAGTGTTGATTTCTAGTAGCATTGTACGTGCTCTATGTCTCAAATTTTGCAGGGAGGCTTAGACACATGCATTCTCCAATACCCAGAAATTGTTTTGGTAAATTCCACCCTGAGACAGTTTTATTAAAATAATTAATTATTTTTAATGGGACCCTAAATCTAAACTAGGAAATTAAAATAATTAATGGGTATTAATCTACACTATGGATGTAACTTCTAGAAGAAGGCAGAGATCAAGTCAATATAGAAGTAAATACTTATGAGGAAATGGTCCGTAAATACTCATGAGGAAATGGTCAAATCACTTCCTATAAGCTTCTAAAAAGAATAATGGTGGTAACTAATTGTATTCAAACTCATAGATGTGAACCACTAGTTCACAAATACATCAAATAAGCTCCCGTGTATGAACATGAGTACAAAAATGGGGACTCCCCTCATAAATGTACCAGTAATACATATGTAATGAATAATAATGGTGCTCCAAATAATGTTGTGCACATGACTGTTGATGTAGATCTTCGGTGATAATGTGGCATCTATGACAGCTAACATGGATCCCAATGCATGGGCACACATCCCAAGAAACTATCATGTGTCCTAATGCGATCCAATATAGTTGTATAGAGGTACACATATCATAACATAGATACATGGACCACCAGGAATTGTGCACGCACCATGAGGCATGGTACACATATCCTAATGCAGGTACATGAATCATGAGGCACTATGCACACACCTCGAGGCATGGTACAAGGATCCCAATGTATGGCTCTTAACCTATACTAACACATCTAGCTTCAACTAGTTGTTAGGCACTAACATAGATAAGATAACTTAGCAGAAATAACATCAAGAAAATGTTACCAATTTACATGGAACCAACTAAAGCGAACAACCTTACCCCTATTACATGTATTTATGGGCTAGGACAAAAGGTATTTCCCAAGTCCTCTTGGTCAGATTAGGTAAATGATATTAAATTATGGAAAGGGGATATAAGGGTAACCCATGGATTAACTTTCAAAATCATATTATGATGTGGAGGGTTTATATCTAGGCCAACTAGCTTATTAGACTATGGTTAGGAATCTTCCTTTACTTATAAAACCTTATGAGAAGGAGCTTCTTCTACTTTGGCTTACACTAACTTCCCCTTTTTTTCTTTTCTTATTTTTTTTATTTTTCTTTGATTATTTCTAAGTCCTTTTTTGTTTTAGATAGGTATTTTACTCTTAAGACTTGAAAGGAGGGTGCATAGTGAAGTAGTTATGTTTCTTTTATTTACTTCATTTATGCTTTTCCCCTCTTTAGCCTTTTATCTTGGCTTGATTTAGTTAAGGTTGGCATTATTTTTCTTTCTTTATTCGTCTCGGCGCTTTTGATGACATTTGTTAAGTTAACCATACATTGGGGAATATTGATTTCTATGGATGAGATGGACAAGGGTTGACGTGACTACACTACCCACCATGATTTCCCAGTAGTACCTAGTGGCCATACACATGAATGTTGATGTAGATCTTCGGTGATAATGTGGCATATATGATAGCTAACACGAATCCCATGCATGGGCACACATCCCAAGAAACTATCACGTGTCCTAATGCGATCAAATATAGTTGTATAGAGGTACACAAATCATAATGTAGATACATGGACCACCAGGAACTATGCATGCACCATGAGGCATGGTACACATATCCTAATGCAGGTACATGAAACATGAGGCACTGTGCACACACCTCGAGGCATGGTACAAGGATCCCAATGTATGGCTTCCAACCTATCCTAACACATCTAGCTTCAACTAGTTGTTAGGCACTAACATAGATAAGATAACTTAGCATAAAGAACATCAGCAAATGTTACCAATTTACTTGGAACCAACCAAGGCGGACAACCTTACCCCTATTACATGTATTTATGGGCTAGGACAAAAGGTATTTCCCAAGTCCTCTTGGTCAAATTAGGTAAATGATGTTAAATTATGTAAAGGGGATATAAGGGTAACCCATGGATTAACTTTCAAAATCATATTATGATGTGGAGGGTTTATATCTAGGCCAACTAGCTTATTAGACTATGGTTAGGAATCTTCCTTTACTTATAAAACCTTATGAGAAGGAGCTTCTTCTACTTTGGCTTACACTAACTTCCCCTTTTTTTCTTTTCTTTTTTTATTTTTATTTTTCTTTGATTCTTTCTAAGTCCTTTTTTGTTTTAGATAGGTATTCTACTCTTAGGACTTGAAGGGGGGTGCATAGTTAAGTAGTTATGTTTCTTTTATTTACTTCATTTATGCTTTTCACCTATTTAGCCTTTTATCTTGGCTTGATTTAGTCAAGGTTGGCATTCTTTTTCTTTCTTTATTTGTCTCGATGCTTTTGATGACATTTGTTAAGTTAACCATACATTGGGGTATATTGATTTTTATAGATTAGATGGACATGTAAGGGTTGAGGTGACTACACTACCCACCATGATTTCCCAGTAGTACCTAGTGGCCTAGATTAAGGCACACTTATCAAAAAGCAATTATGTCTCAACATGATTAGATATACTAACGAGCTAACATATTCGCTTAGTTGTAAGTGATAAAATATCCATCCAATGTTGGCACTTCACAAACAAGTCAAAACCTTGGCATCACTTCTAAGTATGCAAATCACATAATGAAAAATCATAGCAACGATAGACTGAAGCATCATGAAACATCGTCTAGCATATTTGAGATTGAGAGCATAAGGCACAGGAACTAATATATAATTGAATATGAAGGACTAATGAGAATAGGAATGCCATTGATGGATGGAGAATAATAGGTCTAGGTTGATGAGCAGGGATCTCATTAAAGAAACGACAAATCTCTGAGATAGTTGCCTGAAGGGCACCGCTTCCCATTGATGAAAAATTTTGACTAGTTTTTTACTACTTCCCATTAATGATATAGAATCATAGCTTTTGTAAACTACCAAAGCATTTTACTCTTCAACAATGTTTGCATATCTTGTGTCCATGTTCCATAATTATGGCCATTTAGAATTAAAAGATATCACTTGGAAAACATGGCATTGGTCTACAAATCTAATCCCAAATTCAATCCACAAGCCGAAACCTCAAGCCAACCTACTAGACAGATTTGACCCATTTGGAGTGCATACAACCATCAACCTCTAGAGACTCTTAGACAATAGGCTAAATCTCAAACCACTACCTTTGATACCATGTTGGAGAAAAGGAGAGTTAGGTAGATCCGAGAGCTAGTTATTACAAGAAAGATGTGGTGTTTAAAGATACAATTACAACACTAAAACATAACTGGGCGCAGGAACTAATATATAATTGAATATGAAGAACTAATGAGAATAGGAATGCCATTGATGGATGGAGAATAATAGGTCTAGGTTGATGAGCAAGGATCTCATTAAAGCAACGACAAATCTCTGAGATAGTTCCTGAAGAGCACCACTTCCCATCGATGAAAACTTTTGACTAGTTTTTTACTACTTCCGATTAATGACATAGAATCATAGCTTTTGTAAACTACCAAAGCATTTTACTCTTCAACAATGTTCGCATATCTTGTGTCCATATTCCATAATTATGGCCACTTAGAATTTAAATATATCACTTGGAAAACATGACATTTATCTACAAATCTAATCCCAAATTCAATCCACAAGCCGAAACCTCAAGCCAATCTACTAGACAGATCCAACTCATTTGGAGTTCATACAACCATCAACCTCCAGAGACTCTTAGACAATAGGCTAAATCTCAAACCACTAGCTTTGATACCATGTTGAGAAAATGGGGGTTAGGTAGATCCCAGAGCTAGTTATTCCAAGAAAGATGTGGTGTTTAAAGATACAATTACAACACTAAAACATAACTGAGCATAGTTCAACATATATAGACGTGTAAGAAATGAGAAGATTTCCAGACAAAACACATAACACATTCATGTTTAGACAGACCCACAAGGCCATCTTACATAGCACCAAGATGTACCCAACTCCCTTTAAATGAGGAACACAAGGTCCAAATAGATTTGTGAGGGCACATAACAAACTCTTTGAATTTTGCCTTGTTTTGCACAGTAGTTGACCGCTTTGTTTTAACTTCCCAACCAATTGAATGTCCAATGAAAGGCACTTAGATGACTCTCCTAGTCTATTGTCGATCATCCACTATCTATCTCCAAAATATCCAAAAGTGTGATAAGCCTACTTAGCTTCTTGTTTCAACACCTCAAACCTTCATTTAATGTGCATAGATAACATAATTTTGGCATTTGCACATCTTTCCTAGCAAGGCAAGGACATGTCAAGAGAAGGAACATTAAGTTGAGAGTATTTCATGCCCTAAGAGTAAGGAACTAATTGATAATCAAAAGTACAAGAAAGTGTTGATAACTTTGAGGAAGAGCAAGGTTCTTCTTGAAGATGATATGCAAAAATAATGTGAATATATTAATCATATGCATGCCTCGCATAAGTGTGTAGTCATTTTTTCTTTACTAAGATTTGCCTCTTTGAGAAATTTATAATGCAAAGAATGGTCCAAAAAAACATTTAAAACATTTTCACAATTGTTCCTTAGAATAGAACCAAGTTGAACATTATCAATGATTAACAAAGTGTATGGCAAATATACCCCTAGAAAAACCATCCACTATGAAAATAGCCATACAAAACATTATGGAGTAATCATGAAGTAAAAGTAATGTGGCATGACATAGACCTTCCTAGATAACCGACCAAATTAAAGATTCGCTTATCTATTCTAATAACAAAAAACATTATAGTTAAAGAAATCGAGACAAATAACTTTCAAAAGTTTAATATGATCCATTTTGAAGTTCTCAAAGTTGTTAGGGCTATTAAGAGTACTAATCCGTTTTCTTACAAGTTAGTTCCAACAATGTACCTAATAGGTATAGCAATGTGATCTATAATTTTGTTTAAATTAAGAACTTTGAAATGCCCCTTGCTATAATATGAGATGTATAATCTCGCAAATTCAAGTGAAACATTTAAAGAAGGTACTTTACACCTTTCCAGTGACTTTCATCTCCTCGGCAGGAACAATAGCTGGATACACACGTCCTTTAATACTATGTCGTTGACTGCCAAAATAAACATGTAACATTAATCTTCTCTTAGATTATTGCATTCGATTAAGATTTGCTTTCTAAGTGCCAAATGAAATTACGGATCTGATGAGAAAATAATAAATAGTGGATCTTTACGATTTGTTCAATCGAGAAATTGATGGCTTCCCTAGTTTCATTGTGTAGATTTATAAATAATAGTTCACTAGTAAGACATCATAAAATTGGACTAAATTGGGAAAGCAACAGGCAAGAACATACCCTGATCATTTAACAAGCTTATAACTTTATGCAGGCCAATAAGCATTGTGCATGTCTAATTATTTTTGCAAGTTATTCCCTCAATCTGAGTCTATGCCTCAATGCTAGTTGCTGCGTATTTTGTCCACTAGTTTCCAAACCCATGCATAAAATTAACTTTCTACTTAAAAAGAAAGAACTTATTTTAACATAGAACTTGAATTTGTTCATTAACCTCATCACCAAGAGATTAGGGTTTTAACTCTTAGCCTACTTTATGGCAAGAGTTTATCATCAATCTTACCTTTGACACTAATTTGACCCGTTTAATTCAGAAGTCAAAAAAATAGAACGGCTTAGACTATCAATAACTATCCCATTAGTAATTTATCTGCATAGAAAGATGATGATGAGAGGGTAAGATTACATGCAAGTTAACTGAAGAACGGTTGAAGAGAACTCAAGGTTGAATACTGATATTTCAGAAAACTGTGCACTATAGATCTAACGGCAAATTGCCATTAAGATATAGAAGAATTAATGTGCAATCTCTCCCTGGAACATTGAATCCTAAAGTCATTTTTTTATAAATCTTATTGTTTCAACATGGTATCAAAGTCACTAGGTAGACAAATTTAATCACAGAGACTCATTCGTGCAACAATAGGCAGATTTTGAGGTCAAAAATGGGCCTCAAAACAAAAATTGTGTTAACAAAATTAACTTTAAAAGAACCAATAGGATTCAAGATGATGATGTCATCCCCAAGAGAAAATATTTTGGAGGGAAAAGAAGAAAACTACTTTTTTAATTGTATTTCTAGCTTATCTCCTTATAAGTTTAGTCAAATGTCAAGTGTAGACACTCGTTGGATGCAAAATTAAAGTCCACATCCAACGAGTACCCACTCTATATACTGTTGAGTAGACCCACATCGAGAAAATTTAAACACGTTTTTTCATGTATTTTCAAATTTTTTCGATGTGGTTCTACTCAGAAGTATGTACTCGTTGGATGTCCAATTAACACTGCATCCAACGGGTGTTTACACTCGGCATTTGAGTGAACCTATAAGGTGATAAGCCGAAAATACAATAAAAAAATAGTTCTTTTCTTTTTCTTTAAAAATTCATAATTCTTATTTTATTATTTTAACTATTATTTTGTTATCTTACTTAAAAGGCCAATTTAAGACCTCAAAATTCCTCTAATGACAAATGAATACTAAAACTTCGAGTGAAGTTTTGAGATCTTACAACCAAAAACAAGTACAGTGGCTATTATTTGGCATGTTTGAATGAGTGACAATCGTATTTCCATTTTGACAATTTACAATTATTAAAGGCAATCTTGTTCTCATGTTTGGAACAATTTGTGGAATGTAGTTTTCTTGCAGCACGTAGATTTGAAGATGATATAAGGCTTGTTACCCCTCATTTTAGTAAGGTTGCATACAGTTATATTCATTTTTGGCAACATCATTGTAAGTCCGAAAAGATGCAAATCAAAATCCTTGTAGAACATCGAGGCTATATATTATGGTATCATAGGCCTATTATTGTTGCCCATGCCCACTCTTCTTAGATGCAACTCTCAGGTACTATGTCTAGGATAGGATTGGAGGGCTTAGGATGGAGCTCCTTGAACACATTGTTTAAAAGAGCCATGGCTATTGTAGGGGTGATCACATTTGTAGAGCTAATCCAACCTATGTCTTGTGCACCTATGTTGTTTCCACGTGGTCATATATCATAAAGTTTATATGCATCTTTTTTGGCCATGGTACAATATATTTCAGTTTCTCAACATGGCAGTCTGATAATTCACATCATTCTATATTTTATAGGGGCACTACACATATCTCAATATACAAGGTTCCCAAGACCAAAACTCAACAATGACTCAAAATGATCATCATTGAGCCGAGAGGCTCATTCTACAACCTAGTATGATGTGTAACCCTATCCATTTGTCATAAAGTTGAAATTTGCCCATGTCGGCCAAAATAAAATTAAAATAAATAAAAATAAAAAATTATAATAAAGAGAAAAAAAATTAAAAAAAAAAAATAAATAACTATACAAAACATTTAAATAATGTCTGCTCATAAAAAAATTGCAAGAGAAGAAATTGGATCCTTCTCAGCTCATGTTAAATCCGTATTTAAGATAGCTCTACACTGGTGATACCTACTTGACATGCCACATTAAGATTTTGACCAAAAAAGGTTTCTCAAACAAAATTCAGTTCCAAAAACATGATAGGTACTTGACATGCCACGTTAAGATTTTGACCCAAAAAAAAATTCTTAAGCAAAATTCAGTTCCAAAAAGTGACACACGGATGATGTTAAAGGTCAACCAAAGTCAAAGGTGGAACGTTCGCAATTTCAAAAAGAAGGTTGACTTTCCCGGTTAACGTTTGGACATCTTAGAGTCAACGTTTCCTCTTAAATATATGTGAATGTTGAAATCTAAGGTAGCTGCTCACTTTTCCAGCCAAACATTGGAAACACACCAACCACTCGGTTCCCTAATTGGAGCGTGGGTCCCCCTCAATTGCACGTTGAAGGATATAAAACCATTGAACTGTAGCGTGGGTCCCCCTCAATTGCACGTTGAAGGATATAAAACCATTGAACTGTAGCGTGGGTCCTCTTAGCGTTCCGAGGCACATCAAATTTATTATAGAGAGAACGTTCGGTCTGAATCTGGGTCGAGCCCCTATGGAAAGCCCAGCGGTAAAGTAAAAGCAGCCGCAACTATGGAACGTCGAGGCATATGTCGGTCAAACGAAGCCGTGGGTCCATACTGCAGCCATTTCGTGTCATATCTGAACCCTCAGTTGGTTATATCAGCTGTAGGATGTATTAATGGAAGCCGTGTGGGTAAATAAAAAAAGACAACTCGGTGGGCCCTTCCAGCTCAAGGGGCGTTTTTAATGGAAATGATTTACCTTGATTTTATTAGTAGTAAGGTCAAAACGTGTGCGACTCCAGGGAAACACCTTCCAGCAAAGCCGTGAGCCCTTCAATCAGCCGCCGGCACTTCCATGCACACGTTGGAGGTCAAAGGTCGTCTAAAAGGAGCATTCGGGTCAAATAAACAATTAGAAGGGCACGCTGGTCCCCTTTTACCGTCACAGCATTGGAGTGAGTCAATCCAACTTTAATTTAAGAGTAACAAATCTCTTTCAAGAAATCCGTACGATGTTTATGGGTAAGTGCATTCATGGTTAAATCACACCAGACATTGATCAAGTGGACCAATTTGACTCATTGGCAAACCTTTTGAATCCAAATAGACCCCTTCGTGGCAAAACATTTTTGCAGAAAATTACTCTTAATGTATCGGACTTAGTTTTCCATTCCTGGAAGGAAGATAACTCATCAATTATTATTTTATGGGAGGAGGAAAGTAGCCGTTAACTAACCATTATTAGAAAAATTACAAGAAGAAGAAATTAATTTAATGTCCACCACACAAAAGATAGCCTATGGAACAGACGGCCTTGCCATTTGATTTCTATATTCAATCATTTTCCTATGCATCGTGACAATGAGCGCTCCCAACTTTTCAACGGTCCCCTTGCTGAATAAATTACCTGAAGAGCTAGCCGTCAAGATATTTACATAATTGTCCCTGATGTCTTTAAAGGCCTCACATTCTAAAATGAGATGCCTTTTTGTTTCTACTTTTCTGAAAGTGCAAAAAATACACTCTTTCTTCTCAAACCTTTTTTGGTCTTTTCCAATGCACTGTTTCAATGGAGTTGATGAGAGTTAGTTCTTAACTGAGCAATAAGCATTTTGGCTCTCCATGAAATATTGGCCCCTATCTACGCTTTTTTATGATGATCACAAGTGGGATCAAACTCATCAATATAATACTTTCTCTTTCTCCCTAGCTTTTTATCCCAAGTACGCTTGTGGAATTTATCCATAAAATAAAAATAAATTAATTTAAAAACCTTTATCTCTTTACTATTTGTGGGGCACATGTTCAAGTAAATGCACCATTTACTAAACCATTTCCTATTTTGCTACATCCAAGTCTTCTTTCTTTTGCATAATATGTCACTGAAGACAACCTTAGGCCATTTGCTCAATTTTTATTAAATATCTTATAAGTCGCACCATAGCAATCGCTTCAATAGGAGCAACCCCCATTTCACTTAGCAATATATCATAAAGAACTAAACTTGTAATGTTGAACTTGTTTGTAATCAAGTGTTTCTGAAATTTTCTCAATTTGCTTCCACTGTAAGTTAGATGTATTGCTGGCACACAGTTCACAACCATAGAGAATCACAGGAATTACTATAAGCCCAAAAAGAGTTTGATTGGTCTTCCAATCCCATAGATCTACCTCTCTACACCTATTTTGAACAGCATAAAATGTTTTCCAACCTCCCAAAGTTCTTTTCTTTCTGTAGTCTTCTCAACTTAGAATTATGTTGAAGTCAATTTTGAGGTATTTGTAATTTGCAACCTCTTCAAGAGTGTTTATGTAACACCCTCCTCCCACACTTACCCAAGCTAACTGATCCACCGAGGTAAATATGTGACGAAGAGTTACTATGATATGATTCAACTCCCTAAGTGCAGTTAAGAAAGCGGAACCAACGAAACAAAACTTCACAGAGCTCCCTCAAGTACGAAACCCCCAGGAGCTAATCTACCACCCCAAGTCTCAAACCCTGAGTTAACTTAGCTTTTTACTGAACTAAACCCCCAGTCGCTCCCATGACAAGGCTTCCATGCGATTAAAACCCTCCAGTCACTCCCACAGGCCTACTTCCCAGTGACTGCAGTCTTTTTCAGCCAATTTTGTGTGAGCGACCGCGAGATCTAAGCCACTTTTTCAAGGCTATACCTAGGCCTATGCCCAGAAATTAATGAAACACCCAAAAGTGATAAATAACAAGAAGACAAAGTCTCTAATGCAGAACTTGAACAAGGACCTGACCTGAATCCATCCTAACCATAACAAGCATTTCTTCAAACACATCATGAACATGTAATGTACAGATCATAAATACACATTTGAACATAGGGGCCTCATACTTATCTTAGATTCATTAAGAATGTTTGATGTCCTCTCACAATAGTTGCATTATCATTTATTAGGTCATACATTCATTAACATTTCATTTACTAATCAAAACATGATGAGAGTCATAACTCAAGTCTGTCATAAAACCATCCTTATAACCAACAGATTAACAACAATAACACAGTGATGAAAATCACATAATAACAAACACATTTACTCATAAAATATAAGAGGAAAAGAGCTCTTATTAACATATGCAAAAATCAACCAAGTCAAGGGCTCCCATGTACCACCCGGCCATAGATTGGGCTGAACCAAATCTTTCTTTCAGTCAATCACCCCCGTGCCATATTCCAAGCATAAATGTGGGATCGCAACAAAACCAACCAGGGCTTCCTCAGGCTTTACCATGTATTCCGCCATTACTGGTCAAGGGGTTCCTAGGCCGGAAACCCTCATCTATACAACCAAGCTTTACCATGTATCCAAACATATACCGATCAAGGGATTCCAAGCCCCAAGCAATAAACATACACTACCAGGCTTTACTGCAATCCCGTCATATACCGACCAAGGGATCACTAGGCCCTAAACAACCATCGATGCCTCTAGATTTCTCCACCTAAACAGTGAGGAATTTGCCCGTCTCCACTCTCAGGCATTACTGTGTATCCCACCATTATCAGTAAAGGGATTCTTAGGCCTTTGGGAATTTTCCTGAGACCAGCCCACTCAATTTCGAAACCATTCAACAATCCAACTCAACCAAGTAAAAGAACCTTAACACACCATGGCTATCCAGAAATGGCAAGGCAAGGCTGAAAACCACTATCCAACCTAGCAAAACCTATGCCAATGACAGCAAGAGAAACAAATACACACATGCATGTACCATGCATGCCAAAACTAGTAAGAAAATCATACATGCAATTCGATATCTGCAAGTAATCTCATTGTATCCGCTTGATCCAACTCTTCCTTGCTTGATCTTTGTTTCCCTTTGCTTTCTTACCCTTCCTTTGCCTTCCTTTCTCCAATGCTAGAGTGCTCCAAAAATGCTTTAAGTGTGCAAAAGCATGAGAGAGTAGAGAGTATAGAGAGAGAGCTCCAAAACTGAATTAACAAAAGATTGTGAATTGATCCTCAGAAGCCTTCTGATTAATGAGGTCTCTATTTTCTTCAATTTCCATTATTTTTCCTTCATCTTCCTCCTCACATGCAACCTATGACCTTCTTTTTCTCCTAGTTTCCATTATTTTCATAAATAAAACGTTAATTATTGTCTATTTTCCCTTCCAAAGCCTTTTTCATTTCCTTTGTCAATTTCCCCTTAAGCAAAATAAACCATGAACACCCACTAAGATGTTTTTCTCAGCGTTCAGCTTGGAATACGTGTCTCATGACCTTGGTCTTATTTTTTCTTTATTGACTTTATTAGATGTATTTTTAACCCGAGGTTGTTACAAACCCCTCCCCCTTAGGGGAACACTGTCCTCGGTGTTCAATGACATCTACAACCAGCAAGACCGTTGAAAAGAAAAACATACTGCCTATAGAGCTTTATAACTTAGCTCATTGCAATATTTACTATGAACAACCTGCTAAAAAGTATAACCAACATAACAACCATGCCATTTATTGGAGCTTTATAACACAGCTCATAGTGATATTTACAATGACAAGCATACATAGATATGTACATATACCAAAACTCATTTGCCTTCACTGGAAAATAATGAAGGATACATAGCTCGCATTTGATCAGCCATCTCCTGTGTAGGTTCATCAGACCCAAAGTGTTTTCATTACACTTTAACCTACTCAATTACTCAGATCCGGAACATGAGCATCTTTCGCTGCAAAATGCACTATGGTTCTGGTTGGAATTATCCTTTTGGCTCCACCTACAATACAGACCAATCAATAACATGATCAACATCTTTTACATATCTTTTAAGCAATGAAACATGGAAAACATCATGGACTTTCACTGTCGAAGGCAGTGCAAGTCTATAGGCCACTAGTCCAATCCACTCGAGGAACTCGAAAGGCTCGCAATACCGAGGTGCTAGCTTCGCACATGACCCAATCCTCAAGGAGCTCTTCTTGGGCTTGATGCGCAAGTACACATGTTCCCTAACCTGAAACTCCTTAAATGCCCTATGTTGATCTACATAACTTTTATGCTTGTCCTGTGCTGCCTTTAGATTTTGTTTGATAACCTGCATTTCTTGTTCCAACTCTACCAACTTGTCCAATCCAATCGACAACTTGTTGACTAGATCACTCCAACTGATGGGGGTATTACAACTCCGCCCATAAAGTGCGTCAAACGGACTTATCCTCAGTGACTCCTGATACCCATTGTTGTAAGCAAACTCAACTAGTGTTAGATACTCTTCCCACTTTCGCTGCTAGTGCATAACATACATTCTCAGCATGTCCTCAAAAAGCTTGTTGACCCTCTCTGTCTGTCCATCTATCTGCGGATGATAAGTTGTGCTGAAGGCCCACTTTGTACCCAATCCTACAAATAACTCCTTCCAAAACTTGGAAGTGAACTTAGCATCCCTGTCTGACACAATTTTCTCTGGAACACGCACACAAACTCACTATATCTCTAATGAAGATCTGTGCTACATCACTAGCCAAATAAGTAGACTTCACTGGAATGAAGTATGCTACCTTTGTCAACCTGTCAACCACAACCATAATAAAATCATGTTGTCTAGATGTTCTCGGCAAACCTATAATGAAATCCATGGAAATGACCTCCCATTTCCACTCTAGAATAGGAATCAGTTGTAATAGACCACCTGGATACTTACACTCTTCTTTTACCTGTTGACATTCCAAACATCTAGCCACAAACTCTGCCACTTCTTTCTTCAGATTTGGCTCGGCCAATAGTAGAATTTCTTCACCATTGTCACTGTCTTCTGATATCCTGGATGACTTGAATACGGCTTAACATGAAATTCCCTCAAGATAAGCTTCTTGAGCTCATTGTTGTCCGGCACATAGATCCTGTCCCTAAATCTGACCAAACCATCTGTTGTTAGACGATAATCCACATCCTGATCACCTATATCCTGTTGTAACCTGTGCCTAAACTCCCTATACCTGTCATCCTGTTGTCCTGCCTGTAAGATCCGATCCTGTAAATATGTCACATATGAACTCATAGCTACAATGTGATTTACCTGTACTCTTCTAGTAAGAGCATCGACAACCTTGCTTTCCTTTCCCTTGAAGTACCTAATCTCGAAGTCAAACTCATTGATCGTCGTCAACCATCTAGCTTGCCTAGCATTCAGAATCGATTGATCAAATAAGTATATCAATCCACTGTTATCACTCATCAAGATGAATCACCTACCAAGAAGATAGTGTCTCCAAATCTTCAAAGCATGGATGATCACTGCCAACTCAAGATCATGTGTCACATAATTCTGCTCATGCTCATTCAGTTTCCTTGATTCGTAACATACCACTTGTCCCTCTTACATAAGGACTCCACCAAGTCCTCTCTTGCAAGCATCCATACACACCACAAACTCTTTGTCTGGTTCTGCAATCTTTAGAACTGGAGCATTTGTAAGCAATTGCTTCAACTGCTCAAAACTCGCTACACATCCCTCTGTCCATTCAAATTTCTTACCTTTCCGCTGCAATGATGTGATAGGATAGGCAATCCGCTAGAAGTTCCTGATGAACCTCCTGTAGTAACCTGTTAACCCCATAAATAACCTTACCTCATCCATATTCCTAGGAGTTGCCCATTCCATGATAGCCCTTATCTTTTTCGGATCCACTACTATGCCTTCCTTGGAAACAACATACCCCAAGTAATGTACCTCTGTCTGAAAGAAATTGCATTTGCTAAGCTTGGCATACAATTCATGCTCTCTTAGAAATCTCAATACTGTTGCTAAGTGATCAGCATGCTCTTCCTCATTCTTAGAATATATCAATATATCATCAATGAACACAACAAAAACTTGTCCAGATAAGGGCGCAACACACTATTCATCAAGCACATAAAAGTAGTTGGAGCATTAGTCAAACCAAAAGGAACTACAACAAACTCATAATGCCCATACCTGGTCCAAAAAGCAGTCTTGTAGATGTCCTCTTCTTTAATGCATACCTGATGATATCCTGATCTCAAATAAATCTTCGAGAACATTGTTTCTCCCTTCAACTAGTCAAACAAATCATCAATCCTTGTAACCGGATCCCTGTTCTTGATGGTTACCTTGTTCAACTGCCTGTAATCAATGCATAACCTGAGAGTACCATCATTCTTCTTCACAAACAATACTAATGCACCCCAAGGCGATACACTTGGCTTAATGTATTCATTGTCAAGCATTTCCTTCAACTGCAACTTCAATTCCACTAACTCTAGAGTGCCCATACTGTATGGTGCCTTTGATGCTGGTGTTGCCCCTAGTACCAACTCAATAGAAAAGTCCACTTCCCTATGAGGTGGCAATTCTGAAATCTCTGCAAGAAATACATCCTGAAATTGTTGTAAAACCGGGTACCTATTCAAAACCTCTGCATCCTCAGCATTCTTACCTTTGTCACTGGAAATATGTACTGCAAATAACACACATCATTTTTTCTAACTACGCTTTGCCTGCATAGTTGTTACCATTCTAACTGATGTAGCTTTTTTCTTATCCTGCAAGATTCTATGTTCTCCATTGTCATCCAAGCACTCAATAGCTTTCTCATAACAATCCACATTAGTTTTGTGAAGATACAACCAGTCCATACCCAAAAGCATACTATATGATCCCAACGAAAGTACATTCAGATGCGCTAATGTAGAGATACCATTCAACTCAAATGCACAATCTCTTACCCAATGATGAACTATTTTCTTAGTACTTGTAGCCAACTGCACTAACCAAGACTCTGCATGCACTTATTTATTCAAACCACACTTATCCACCAGGCCAAGATTAACATAACTAAAATTAGATTTAGGGTCAATCAAAATAGAAACAACTTGATCACAAAGTTTACTGTCCATCTCGATAATAGATGCCTAGTGAATCGCCTACTTGTTATTCAATGTTGCATAGATCCGAGGAATGCTCTGTCCAACATCCCCAATTGTCCGCGCTTCCTGTGCACTATAGATCTAAGGCCTACCACCCTGATACGACAGACAATCTTTCTTGAGATGCTCCTTGCCACATATCCAACACTGCAACTGTCCCTTACCCTCACCTTTATTTTACTGCCCTCCAAGCTGTGACCCATGTCCTTGTCTGACTACATTAAACTTCTTGTAAGGAACAACATTCTCTTTCTCACCTACTTCCTGAGGTCTTGTTCGCTTTGGTGGCCACTTTCCCTTAGCTTTGTCTTTCCCTTTCCAGTCTTGTTGAGACTCTGTCTTACACTTCGATTGCTTATAAAAGTGTTTCAACTTTCTGATGGCTTCTTCCAACGATCTAGGCTCATCAAACTCGATCTTGTCTTTGAATGCAACCAACAAACCACTGATGATCTCTGAATCTTCACTTTCTCCTCCTTAAGATAAGGCACGTACCTTAACAACTCAAAGAATCTGCTAGTATACTCCTCATCGATCATAGATCCCATCTTCAACTCATAGAATTATTTTGCCCTGTCATCATAGTATGTCTCAGATAGATACTTCTTGGAAAGTTTTTCAAACTCCCTCCAAGTCAACTCCTCTTCCCGAATGCCTCTAACATTCTTCATGTCTTCCCACCAAATGTTTGTTTTATCTTTAAGATTGAAGGTAGCTACCCTAGCTTTCATGTTCTTTGAATACTCATGCAATATGAAGAACTTATTCATCCCAAGTAACCAAGCTTCTGCATCCTGTGACTTCTTCATTTATCCATCAAACATAGGTGATTTGGCTTTCTTGAACTCATCCAAAAAATATCCCTTGTCACTTCTCATGTACGGATGATAGTGATGATGACCATGCTACCTATCCGAACCAGAACTAGAATAAAGTCCATGTCCACTACCTCTCCTATCAGATGTGTCTAAGAATCTGCCATCCCTGATGGTATCATCCCTGTCCAACCTGTGTCCATCATGAGATCTGCTACCATAGGCTCCATTACTCCTATCCTCCTATCCATGACTGATCCTAAGCGGTCCCTACCTTTGCAAGTCTGACAAACTCTGAAGGATAACTGCATTGACCTTTGCTTGTTTCTCCTATGCCTTGGCAAGTCTCTCCTGTGACTGAATGATCTTGTCATTATCTTCTTTGCAACTTCTTATTTTTTTTTTCAAACTTCTCAAAGTGTCTACTATGTGAGGGGAGTACTCATCACCATGTTGCTCATTTGATCTATAGGGAGAATCTCGTGAACTGTAGTCTACCATCTTGCTAGTCATCTTTGAATTCTTCCTACAAGTATATTATGTCAGTTAAACCAAAATATAAACATAGTCACACACCTCATTATAGTTCAGGGGAGGATATCTCATATGCAAGATAAACCAGATTAGCACAATACATGTATAATCATGATCATAACAAAATATAGACATCATCTCGATAATCATCGAGTTACCATGCACGATGCCACAACTATAACACCAACTAAACACAATGCATGCATAACAATTTATAGAAACTGACATGCATAACAAATGCATATACAACCGACATGCATTCATGAAAAACACATTCCAACAACAACATCATCAACTTCTACATGTCAACTCAACGACACAATGACCATCACCATTGCAACACATCAAGCACATATACAACCTATATGGACGCATGACAACACATTCCGCCCATCCAGTCCAAAGGGGTGAACCATGCTCTTATACCAATCTGTAACGCCATCCTCCCACACTTACCCAAGCTAATCGGTCCACCAAGGTGAATATGTGACAAAGAGTTACTATTATATGATTTGACTCCATAAATGCAGTTAAGGAAGTGAGACCGATAAACCAAAACTTTACAGACCTCCCTCAGGTGCTGCAGGACCCGCGGGAGCTAACCTACCACCCTAGGTGTCCAACCCCTGAATTAACTTAGCTTTTCACTGAACTAAACCCCTGTCTCTCCCATGACGAGGCCTCCATACGACTGAAACCCTCTAGTCATTCCCATGAGAAGGCCTTCATGCTACTGAAACCCTCCAGTTGCTCCCACAGGCCTGCTTCCCAGCGAATGCAATCTTTTTCAGCTAGTTCTATACCAGAGACCGCGAGATATAAGCCACATTTTCAAGGTTAGGACCCAAGCCTCTACCCAGAACTTAATGAAACATTCAAAAGTGACAAATAACAAGAAGACAAGGCCTCTAATGCAAAACTTGAACAAGAACCTAACCTTACTCATCCTAATCATGACAGACATTTTGTCAAACACATCATGAACATATAATATATAGGTCATAAATACACATCTGAACATAGCGGCCTCATACTTATTTGAGAATTGTAAAGGTTTGATACCCTCTCACAATAGTTGCATTACCATCTCTTAGGGCATACATTCATTAGCATTTCATCTACTAATCAAAACATGATGAGAGCCATAACTCAAGTCTGTCATAAAACCATGCTTATAACCAACAAATTAACAATGATAAAACAACCATTAAAATCACATAATAACAAGCATATTTACTCATAAAATATAAGAGGAAAAGAGCTCTTACTAAAATATGCAAAAACCAACCAATTCAGGGATTTCCACGTACCACCCGACCATAGATTGGGCTGACCCAAATCTTTCTTTCAATCAATCACCCCCGTGCCATATTCCAAGCATGAATGTGGGACTCTGAAAACAATCCAACCAAGGCTTCCTCAGGCTTTACCGTATATCCTGCCATTACCAGTCAAGGGATTCCTAGGCTCGAAACCCTCATCTATACAATCAAGCTTTACCGTGTATCCCGCTATGTACTAGTCAAGGGATTCCTAGGCCCAAACAATAAACATACACTACCAAGCTTTACCGCAATCCCGCCATGTACTGGTCAACGGATTCCTAGGCCCACACAATAAACATACACTACCGAGTTTTACCGCAATCCCGCCATTACCGGTCAAGGGATTCCTAGGCCTTTGGGAATTTTCCTGAGACCACCCCACTCAATTTCGAAAGCATCTGGCAATCCAGCTCAACCACGTAAAAGAACCCCAACACACAATGGTTATCAGGAATCGGCAAGGCAAGGCTGAAAACCACTGTCACACCTGGCAAAACCCATGCCAATGACAAGAGAACCAAATACACACAGGCATGTACCATGCATGCCAAAACTAGTAAGGAAATCATACATGCAACCCAATATCTACAAGTAATCCCGTTGTAGTCGCTTGATCCAACTCTTCCTTGCTTGATCTTTGCTTCCCTTTGCCTTCTTGCCCTTCCTTTGCGTTCTTTTCTCCAATGCTAAAGTGCTCCAAGAATGCTCAAGTGTGCAAGAGTATGAGAGAGTAGAGAGAATAGAGAGAGCTCCAAAATTGAACTGAAAAAAAGTTGTGAACTGATACTCAGAAGCCTTTTTATTAATGAGGCATCTATTTTCTTCAATTTCCATTATTTTTCCTTCATTTTCCTCCTCACATGCAACTTGTGACCTTTCACCTTCCTTTAATCCTAATTTCCATTATTTTCATAAATACAATGTCAACTAATGCCTCTTTACCTTTCCAAAGTTTTTTCCATTGTCTTTGCCAATTTCCCCTTAGCCATGAACACCCCACTAAGATGTTTTGCCCAACATTCAACTTAGAATATATGTCCCATGACCTTGGTCTTATTTTTCCTTTATTAACTTTATTGCATGGATTTTTAACTCGGCGCTGTTACATTTTCCTTTAAAGTAGAACTTATGTCGACTATGTTTTCTTTTGTGAACGAAAACCACTTTCGTCTTGCTAATATTGACTTGCATCTCTACCTTTCTACAAAATTGCTCAAGGGAAAGTAAGTGCTCTTGCAAGCCAAGAGCAGATTTAGCAAATAGAATAAGGCCATCAGCATACAAAAAAAACCTTACAACAAACTTGCCCAGATGGACACCATCACCACCTTGTGAGTGTAACCACTCTTCAAGTTTGTCAATATATAAACCAAAAGGGGTAGCGGACAATTGGCACCCTTGCTTGACCCCGACCTCACTCCTAGTGTGTGATCGGGTCCAGACCTTAGTCAACCCTTCATGGTGAGTAAGCAGATCTCCTCGCCGAGAAGCACTCACTCAACCCTATCTAGCGAGCACATTCGACCTCTCAGACCATTCCCCCTATTGGGAGAATGTCCATCCATGCTGGTATCAAATCAGCACACCCTCTCAATGAGAGGGGTAATCTCCACAAGCCCCAACTTGTCTCTGAAGTACACGAACTTTTCTCTGGGCAAGAGCTTCATCAAGATATTAGTTGTCTGCTCATCAATGC
Source organism: Pinus tabuliformis (assembly GCA_031772625.1). NCBI lineage: Eukaryota > Viridiplantae > Streptophyta > Pinopsida > Pinales > Pinaceae > Pinus > Pinus tabuliformis. The sequence goes on along the minus strand of CM062812.1, from coordinate 428,150,771 downwards.
AGATGTACTTGAGCCTTATTGTTTTTCTTTGTACCATGTCACAAATGTAGTGGTACTTGATCTCAATATGCTTGGACCTTTCATGGAAAATGGGATTCTCTAAAAGCTTCACACAAATTTGATTATCACAGTGTATCGCAGTCAGTTCCAACTCTTGGTTGAACAATCCTGCAAACAACTTTTGAAGCCACAATGATTCTTTACATGCTTCATTTGTTACAATATATTTTGTTTCTGCAACATTGAGTGCGACAGATCTATACTTCTTACTCATCCAAGATATCATCACAGAGCCCATGGTGAAGCATACCCCCAAAGTTCTCTTGTTATCATCAGCACTACCTGCCTAGAGAACATTTGTAAATCCCTAAAGTTGTACACCCTTGTTTGCAACATATCTCAAGCCATAGTTCACAGTACCATGTATATATCTCAAAATGTGATTTGTTGCAATCCAATGTTCATGTCTCAATTCCACCTGGAATTGGCTCAATGTGCTTACTGGAAAGCAAATGTCTAGCCTGGTGTTAACCAAATACATCAATGAGTTAATCAATCATCGGTACATAGATGGATCTACTAATTTGGATTTGGAGCCTCTTAACTTCTTTAAGTTAGTCAACATGGAGGATTTCAATAACATACTTTCCTTAACCAATGAAGACTTCGCTAGGTTTCTGCCATCCAGTCCCAAGTAATAATGCATCAAACCAAGATCTGTCATATCAAATTCAAAAGCCAACTGCTTTTTACACTGAATGATGAGAGGCTCAAGACCTGTTAGAAACAAATCATCAACATATAGTAATAGGATCACAGGTACATTCTTCACAACCTTAAAATAAAGGTTTGGATGAACATCGCTCTTAGTAAATCCCATGCTTGTCAGATAGCTATCAATTCGAGCATTCCAAGCTCTTGGAGCTTGTTGAAGTCCATACAAGGCCTTCTTTAACCTACAAACATGAGATTCTTTTCCATGCACCTCAAAACCTTGAGGCTGCTCTATGTACACCTCTTCCTCAATTACACCATTGAGGAAAGCAATCTTCACATCCATCTGATATAAATTCCATCCCAACGAAGCAGCAAGAGAAATAATAGATCTAATGGAGGTGTACTCGGCAAATGGAGCAAAGGTTCATTCTTCTCCCACTTTCTGGGAGAACCCTCTAGCCACAAATCGCACCTTGTATTTGTCAATACTTCCATCTGCAACATGCTTGATCTTGTATATCCACTTGGAAGTCACCACTGACTTCCCTTCTGGCCTTGGCACAATCTCCCAGACATCATTCTTCATGATGGATTGGTATTCTTCATTCATGGCCTCCTTCCATACTTGCTAGCTAGTTGCTTCTTCATAAGTGGAAGGCTCTGCATCAATAAGGTTGGTCATAAGAGTTGCATAGCTAGAAAACCTTTTAGGTTTCTTAATTTCTCTAGATGTTCCATCAAGAGCTACATGTCCTTTTGCTTCTTCCAATAAAAATCTAAGTCATGTTGGTCTCTTTCTGATTTCTAGAACAACAACCAGTTTTGTTGGTTGATGAGCCTTTCTAGCTCTTCGGGACATTCTGTAGAACTCAAACGCTCTTCCTTCGAAGCCTCATGCTTTACTTCATCATAGGAATCCATGGAGACTTCCTTAGACTTCCAATATGCAACTTTCTAATCGAAGGTGACATCTCAGCTGACCTCAATTTGTCGTTGTTCTGGAATGTAGATATTATAGGCCTTTGATGATTCATTGTAACCAACAATATGCCTTTCTTTCTTGAAGTTTCTAGCTTGTTCATCTTATCCTTAGGAACAGGGATGTAAACAGGGCAACCAAAGATTCTCACATGTCCAACCTCTGGCTTTCGTTTAGAGAACGCTTCTTCAATAGTCATATCTTACAATATTCGATGAGGACTTCTATTCTGAACTTATATAGTTGTCAATGACGCTTCTCCCCATAAGAACATTGGCAAATCTTCATCATGCAACATGGCCTTGACAGATTCTTCAATGGACTTGTTCTTTCCTTCTACCACAACATTTTGTTGTGGATTATAGGGAACAATAAACTCCCTCTTAATCTCAGCTTCTCACAAAAAGCAACAAGTTCTTTCAGGGCAGATTCTCCTCCATTATCAGATCTCAAAATCTTGATCTTCTTACCTATCAAGTTTTTCACTTCAACTTTGAACTCTTGAAACTTAGTGAAGATTTCATCCTTGATCTTCATGAGATAGATCCATGACGTACGAGAGAAGTCATCAATAAACATCACATAGAATAATGAGCCTCCAAGCAATTTGATAGGCATAGGACCACATACATCAGAGTGAATCAAATCTAAAACTTCTTTAGATTTATTGTCATTGTTGGGAAATGGTTTCTTGATATTCTTTCTAAGAGCACAACCTTTACATACGCCTTCATGATCCATCTTCAATTCAAGGGCGCCTAACACTATTTGACTTAATTCTGATAATGCTCTATAATGAAGGTGACCGTATCTCCTATGCCATAGTTCGCTTGGATTGATTTCATCATGTGCTAGGGCTTGAGCTGGTTGACTTATAAGCCTATACACTATGACAATGCTGATGAATATGATGCTATAACAGATGGATTGCAAATCCGGTTTCTCTTATGTAAATTGTTCAAGATTGAAAATTACCAAACACCTTGTAATATTGTATGAATTCCTCCCTAGTTAAGAGGGAGTGTTGAAGGAAATGTATCTAGGTTAGGTCTTCATAAATGTAATTTTGATACTTGTACTTATTCAAGAAAAGAGAAATTATTTTTGTATTATTTGTCAATGAGTTTCTTGCTCATTGAAAATAGGTCAAGCACATTTTGAAGTGCTTCTAGAGAGTCAAAGTCAAAATGGAATTATGATAAGACCCTTTGAGGGCATGTTACATCATGTAAGTCATCATACAAGGTCATGGGAACACCTCCAAGCATGGTCAAATCCTCTCCTAGCACCAATGAAGTCTACAAGCAGCAAAACAGTGAATAAAAATGATTTATGAAGCAAACTGTCAAGTTGGCTTTAAGGACAGTGATGTCCGCTGGAAAAGGAGGGGAAGACCTCTATTTATAGCGGTTGTCCACTCCTCATTTGGAAACAACTCTCTTTAAAATCTGCAAGCAAGAAGAGGACTAGAAGGACACAAGAAGCTAAGGAAGAACGTCTGAAAGAGCAGCGAGACAAGGAGACAAACCATCGAAGGTGAAAAGACATGTTCTAGGGCATCAATAGCCACATGTGTGAGGAAGAAAGGAGTTGTCTGCGGTCAGTACAGCAGGAAGTTATCTATCTCTGTTTTGGGCTAATAAACAAGTCCTATAAGGCCTCCCCATCCAGCGAAGAAGGAAGAAAAGAAAGCGAGGAAAAGAGGATTGTTCTAGGGTTTTTGTCCACACACTTCAGCAAGTAAATTTTGCGGATTCAACAACAGTTGAGGGCAGCAACATAAGCAGCCTCATTCAGATGTGCAATTGGGTCTACAAGGTATAAAAAGTAAAACGAAGAAGATTCTCCTTATAGTAAAGTAGAGGAGCCCTGATGTCAAAGGGTGTCCTAACTTAGACAAGCAGCAAAAAAGGACGAAGTACTAAGGAGCAGAAGTGCCGAAAGACAAAGGTCCATGTGCCGGAAGTGACAGTGTAGAAAGAGGAAGGATTTGACTTATGCTTAGAGGATATCCTAGTCAAGGGTCTAGGGTTTGGCAATTGTTCAAATAAGAAGCTTCAATAAGAGAAAATATTACAAAGAGTTTTCCTCTCAAGAGTGGAGAGGGTTTGTCCCTGGCAGAGAGCCAAATTCTGTATTCTTGTTATTTTGTTTTGGTAGTGGTTTGATGAAGCACACACTTATGCACTAATAAGAAGAAGAAGAAGAATAAGCTAACAAGAAAAGTAAAAAGACTTCACAAATTGTTATCAAGTCTCATTGAATCATCACAACACTACTTTGCCCTAGATTCTCTAACATGGCATCAGAGCGTAGGTGACACATCAAGGAAAGGGCAACTCGAGAACATTCAAGCATCTACAAAGTTGAAGCATCAAGCTTAGAAGTCTACAATCCATCAGTCATCAAGGAGGGCTACAAAGCTAGAAGAAGAGCTTTATATAAAGGCACCTACAAAGAAGAGCAGATCCACATCAAGCTACAAGTCTTCAAGCAAACCTCATCACCAAGCAAGTCCACTTGAAGAAGGCAACTTGAAAGACATCAAGATCCAGGGAAGACAAGCCATCAAGCTTTCAAGGAGGAAGCAAATCCATCACATCTCAAAATCTATCAAGTAAGTACATGTCCCCTTCTAAATATACATCAATGTCTTTTTGCAAGGAAAGCAATAAATTGGTAGGCACCAATAACTTTCTTGCATGGAAGAAGAGGATTGATCTACTATTCAAGGAGAATGAACTCCTAGAGCATGTCAAAGGGAATATCACTATCCCTGCTAAGGAACAGACTCAAGCCTTAGCCAAGTACAATAAGGATGAGACAAGAGCTCAAATGATTCTAATAGAATCAATCAAGGACTCTCTCATTCCTTATGTCTTTAAGTTTGAGACATCAAAAGAAATTCATGATAAACTAGTAGAGCTATTCGCAGTATCCACCACCGGAGAAGTAATATCTCTGGGAAATAAATTATACAAGATGAAGATAACAAAGGAAAAAATAGCTCCCTACTTCATGAAAATCTCTGAAATGAGAGATCAACTTCAAGAGCTTGGGGAAGTCATGTCTGACAGAGAGATGACAATTTTTGTACTCAATGCTCTACCTGAGTGGGGAAACTTCACATCAAGCATATATGCCAAGAAGGAAGCAACCACTCTCAGTGAAATGTGGTCTCTATGCAGAACAAAGGAAACTAGACTTAAGGAAAAAGAAGATGTGGGATCAAAGGAGCAAGCATTTGCTACCATGGCCAAAAGAAAGGGTAAATTTGGCAAGTTTAGTCCACGAAGAACAAACAACAAAGACATGTCCAAGATCCAATGTTTTGGATGCCAAGAATATGGACACTACAAAAGGAATTGTCCTAAGCTTAAGAAGGACAACAATAACAAAAGGAAGAAGCTCACATAACTCAAGAGATGAAAGAAGAAGGAAAGAAGCAAAAGAAGGAAGATTCTCCAGATCTCTACTATGACTAGGTCAAAATATTTTCTTCTAGACTTTCAAAGTTTTGAGCAGAATAGGAGCATGTAGTAATAAACTAAATTGCATGGCTAGAAACACCCTCTAGAATCTAGCAGCATAATGTACATAGAGTTCTAGACACTCATGTAGATGTAGCATTTATGATAAGAACAAAAATGCATAAGTAGAAATATCTTCTAGAATATAGGAGCATGGCAAATATAGCTCAAGATATTCATGTAGAAGGTGCGTACCTAGTATAGAACCTCATACATGGTGAAATAAAACTTGATCATAATAGGAATCTTAGAAGACCTAAATCATCAAAGGAAGGAAAAATTTGCAAGGCGAGGATCTTTAAGATCCTATGATGGAATCTTCAAACAAAAATTCGTAAACCAAGGCAGATGTCTCATTGGGAATCCCATTCATGGATTCAAAAAAGGGATGATATGCAGGCAAGCTAAGATGAAGCAAGAAGGGACACACCAAAGGATGATCAAAGGAGAATCAAGATGAGGTATGTATGCATCAAAGTTTAATTCATGTTATCATTTGTATATTATTGAGTAATGGGTATAGTTCTATAATATGAGCAACCATGAAAGAATCTCTTTCACCAAGAACATGCTCAAAGGCATGTACCACAATGCGATGAAGGTCAACAAAAGAATATGCTTACATAAGGAAAATAAGATTGTTGACTAAGAAGCAAGAAGAAATGCTGACAAGTCCAGAAAGCAAGCAATGAAGGAATGCTCTCACAAGAAGCATTAGATGGTTGACCTATCTATCTGAAGACAAGCAAATGAAGAAAGAGATCAAGCATGTGAAGAGCACCATGATCACCAAAGATCACTATCTGACAAAATGCCTTGATAAGACATCTCCCGAAAGAAGGCAGGACAACTCTGATAAAAGAAGAAAGGACCCTTGACACCTTTGAAGGCCTTGGAGATACAAAAGGTGCAGATAATTTATTCTACTCTACAGAGATGTCGTGATGAAGAAGCCATCCAACAAAAGAAAAAGCAATGTTGAAGCAATATCATAATGAAGTCATAATGGGCTACTAGGTCAAAGCATGTAACCTAGCAAGTACTATGAAGCATCCATGAGGAGAGTATTCTGAAGCATGGACAAGATGACAAAGGAGTAGCCAAGATGACAAACCTGATAGTCACTTTCCACGAAGCAATGACATGACAAACCAAGAAGGAAAGTGATTGATGGATGGTGCCCTACCAAGAAGAAGTTCGATCGAAGACTTCATGACATCAAGAAAGGAAGAAGATCAAGCAGTTGAAGGACCCACGAAGAAGAAGCTACTGATGAAGGAACGAGTCCCCAGTTAAGAGGGGCCCTGACAGGTCCCTGATCAAGAGAGAGATTTTGGATCACCCTGTTGACTACTACGTGTCAACGACCCATAGCAGTACACCCACTTTTTTCGCCTGATCGATGTGTTCGTGTCGTCCAGCTATCATCATCAACTTAATCATCATCTTATAATGTAAAGTTTAAACCCATTCTGCATGTGTATAATGTAAATAATCTCAGTAGATTTGTGTCGTGTATGTAATTACCTAGGTAAACCTACTTTTCTGGTGACTATTTACATTCTGGGAGGTTTTTTGTCTCACCGATCCATTCTCGGATGGTTGGCAGAGTTTTCCTTCAGCCTTACCCCAAAGCCAAAATGGATTTTGTCACTGCAATCTTAGGCGAGTCCTAGTGTTATAGATCGAGTCTATGTAAAAGTAATTTGGGAATAATCCTAACTATTTTATTTTATTACAAATTGCTTGATCTGCTGGATTATATTTGTGTCGCAGAAATGGGTAGTCTGTGAGGACCTATTTCAGATGGGTTTTCCCCCTTGTGATGTAAAAGATATGCAAATTATGATGAAAACTGTCCTGAGGGTTGGAAAAATAATTTATCCCCTCATACGTTAATTAATTAAATTTTTCTGGCCAAAATTAATTAAAATCCTAAGCCAGAAAATTTAATTAATTCTAGGTCCCAGGTAAATTTAAATTCTCCGAAGGCAAAATTCGTCGGTCCTTAAAAATTAAATTTTAAGAAGTCCAGGGACTAAGGTAAATTAATTATTTTGCTAAATTTTAAGCCTTTCGTCCCTGGGGTTAAGTCAAAGACAAAATTTTGAGGAAATTAATTTAAAATTTTAATTTTTGAATTAATTAAAATGCATTTAATTGAAAAATTCGAATTTCCTCAAGAATTTAAAATTTCGGCGAATGAGATTAAAAGAAATTTTAATCCTCATCAACGGTCAAGATTGCTTTGACGAGGATCACTTGAACTAACCGTTGGATGATTTATCTTTAAATACGAGGTCATTTGTCAGTCAATTCGTCCAGTCTTTTGATCGTGTGCTAAGCGAAAAGCTCTTGTGAAAACTTTTTCGGATAATAAAGGAAGACTTTGGGATTAATTTCCGCTAGTGTTACTCTTCATGGAAATACTGTAAGATATATCGTTTTTCATGTGTAAATTTTTTTTTAGCCATTGATAATAGCTTTTGAAGAGTGATTTGAGTACAGGTATCTTACTCAGTCGCGGGGTTTGAATAATAATCTAAATTCTGAACGTAATACAGGTATCTCTATTTGTATGAGTTTTATTATTGTTTTCTCGCTCTATGTTGATGGCTGAATTGAGTTTTGTAGGAAAGTCTTGATTTTTTATATCATCGGGCATTCGGGGAAGTTTTCAGTTGGACCAGCGAACTCCCGATCCGTGTTTTCTGAAGAGCCCAGCTTAAATTTGATCCCGGGCTTATGATAAGATTTTTTTTTGGGTGATGCATGAAGGGTTTTGAACTCAACACCTCCCTTAAACTTAAACAAAAAAAAAAAAATTATGTGCTAAATTTATAAATCTAGCTATTGAGAGCCTTGGATTATGAGATCTGGGAGTGGAGTTGGACTCACACTCTCCAGATCTGATAGATTTGCCATTCATGTGCATAGATCTGTAATTATTTTCAATTTTCTTACTTGGGTTTGTTGGGTTTTAGTTTTTTTGGGTCATTGTATATATCGTTTGGGTGTTTCTTGTTGTCTTGCAGCTACAGATCTGAAGGAGAAAACTGTGTAGAGTCCAAATCTAGGCCCTGAAGGGTAAGATCTGGATATCTGGTGTTCATTAAAATCTTTTTCCAGGGATATTATTTTGACATTTTGCAGTCTAGGGGCTTAAATTTAAATTCAGATCTAGAAATTTAGTGAGGGTTTAAGGGTTAAATCTGAAGTAAGTGGATTCAAAGTTTTAAATTAAGATTTTTGGAAAAAAAAATTAAAGAGGTTCTGGGCCACCACTTTTTGCAGATTGATTTGCTGCCTGGCTTTTGGGTTTACTGTGCAATTTTCGAATTTTTTTTACAGCCCTCGCTGCCATTATCTTTCTGCTTGCGATTTCCCCATATCTCCTCTCTTCACGCAGTCCAGTACCTGTTTCCCACGCTCTTCCTCCTCCCTGCGGCTATCCTTTCATCATTGTTGTCGAAACCCTGTCGTCGTCTAAGCTCATCTAAGCATCCCTCACCCTCGGTGTCCTTCCCTTCTCCTGCAGCCATTCCACTTCCTCTTGCTGGATGTTACTAGACCTGCAAGAATTTTTGCGTGCTGCCCTCAAGCTTCAAACCTGTACGCGTCTCCATCATTTTCCCTTGCCGCAACCCCTCTTCAACCCACGCGTCCTTCTTCCACCTCGCTCTTCTATCTCCATTTCGCATGCCAGCTCCACCTCTCCATGCTGCCATGACCCTTCCATGCATTCCTGCAGTTGCAACCGCATCCATCCCTCTCGATGTTTGTCCCAACTTTGTCCAGCCCGTAGGGCACCCACCATCAATCCGCAGCTCCCACGCTGCTCTTCAAAACCCTTGCTACCTACATCCATCGCGCTGCTATCCCACACCGTTATGTCCGTTGTCCTATTCCCCCATCACTCTTCATCTTCTCGCCCTCGTCGTTGTTGCTTAACTCACATCCGTCCTTCCCTCCTGCACGCTGCCATACCTCTCGTTTCTCGTTGCCGAAGTTCCCTTTTGCAGTCCCTTAACCCGCTGCTCTTTGAATATCCAAATCCGAGCAGTTCCACCCTTGTCGCCGCCTCTTCGACCTGCATTCACAACAGTAAATAAAAAAACATTCAATGTCTTTGTATGCATTAGATTAGGTTTTATTTTCATTTAATTTAGTTAGTTCTTTTTTTTATTGTATTTGTTATGTTTTGGTTAGGGTTTAGATATGCGTTTTCATAAAATCAAATAAAATCGATTTTGTTTTCACCTTTTGTTTATTCCATTTCATTTTTTTATTTTTTTTTATTTATGATTTATGATTTTGATTCAAAAATATAAAAGTTTCAAAAAAAAAGAATCACAAAAAATAAAAATAAAAACTTTAAAAAAACATTAAAAAACTTCTACATCATAAAAAATCTAAAACAATCCTAAAAAATCCTAAACATTTAAAAATCCTAAAAAAAAAAAATTAAAATTCTCAAAATTTAAAAATCATAAAAAATTCTAAAATTTAAAAACTTTAAAAAATCATAAAAAATCTAATTTTGGTGACTCAAGAAATAAATTAAAGGACTTGCGCTTTCACATTAAAAATTTTAATGTGGCCTATGGCCCATTAAAATTTCGATTTATTCTAGATTTAAGACCTCTGTGGTTTATTGCTTTTGACTTAGTTATCGGAGAATCCACAGTAAGATCATTGAAAAAATTTTGATTTCTTCATTTGCCACATTTAATTAATTTCCTAAGGAACGATTGAATTGCTAACTTAAAATTTCTTGGTGTTTCTGGTGTTAAGAGCAAAATCTAAAATTTTCATGATTTTTCTATGTCAAGTGCGATAAACGTTTTAAATCATATTCACTGTTGGAGGAAGTTAAATATTCTAGATCTGAATTCTTAACGATAATCATTTTAAATCTAGAATCTCTTGGATGATACAGCTTTGGGCGTTTATATTGATGATACCTGATTGTCACTATTCGTCGCATATTGGAAAATTGTTTTGGATAGCTTTTTTATTTAATCTATGGTTAATGCTCACATTAAAGGCACTGGTCTGTAGTCATTTTTATCTTGTGATTGTGTCTATCTATCTCAATTGACCGAGACTTATTCTAAATTCATCAAGTTGTCCATCATTAAAATCTCTTAGAGTTTGTGTTTTAGAGGCTATCCTCATCCATTTCCCTTAAGGACTACCCCCCTTGACTTGTCTAGGAGAGAGTCTAAACGAAGTAAGGATTAAGAGTGACAGCCCTTACTCTGAGCGTTGTCACGATGCCTAAACACTTCGTGTGACAACACACCCCTGATTACAAAGGAGTGACAATTGTGTTTTCCATTTCATGGGTCATGCACTAGACCAAGACTAACAGTCGTAAGTTTAGATGAAGGTCGTGAATGGAAATGTAGACACAAGATAGACACAACATTCTTGTCTTCACTTGGGAAGAAAGAATGGGAGGATTAGATAATCATCTGGCATCTGATACTCTTTGAGGATGTGTAGGGCATCCAAGACAAGAGTAGGCAAGAGGATCGATATTCTTTGAGGGTTGGGAACCCAAGATAAGAATAGTCCTAGAAGGTCATACTCGGAGAACACCCAGGTGGGTATGTACCTTGAGAGACAATGATGAAGGTGTCTATAAATCATTGGTCTCGCCAGCATTGTAGCTCATGGTCTCGTAAAGAGATGGAGCTGTTAGTCAAGGCCTTGCACTATGACAATGCTAATGAATATGATGCTATAACAGATGGATTGCAAATCCGGTTTCTCTTATGTGAATTCTTCAATATTGAAAAATGCCAAACACCTTGTAATATTGTATGAATACCTCCCTAGTTAAGAGGGAGTGTTGAAAGAAATGTAACTAGGTTAGGTCTTCATAAATGTAATTTTGATATTTGTACTTATTTAAGAAAAGAGAAATTATTTTTGTATTATTTTTCAATGAGTTTCTTGCTCATTGAAAATAGGTCAAGCACATTTTGAAGTGCTTCTAGAGAGTCAAAGTCAAAATGTAATTATGATAAGATCCTTTGAGGGCATGTTACAAGTTACAACATGTAAGTCATCATACAAGGTCATGGGAACACCTCCAAGCATATGGTCAAATCTTCTCCTAGCACCAACGAAGTCTACAAGCAACAAAACAGTGTATAAAAATGATTTATGAAGCAAATTGTCAAGTTGGCTTTAAGGACAGTCATGTCGACAGAAAGAGGAGGGACAGGCCTCTATTTATAAAGGTTGTCCACTGCTCATTTGGAAAAGAAAAAAAATCTCTCTGAAATCCGCAAGCAAGAAGAGGACTAGAAGGACGCAAGAAGTTAAGGAAGAAAGTCTAAAAGAGAAGAGAGATAAGGAGACAACCAGCGAAGGTGAAAAGATGTGTTCTAGGGCATCAACAGCCACACGTGCGAGGAAGAAAGGAGTTGTCTGCGGTCAGTACAACAGGAAGTTATCTATCTTTGTTTTGGGCTAATAAACAAGTCCTATAAAGCCTCCCCATCAAGCAAAGAAGGAAGAAAATAAAGCGACAAAAAGAGGATTGTTCTAGGGTTTCTGTCCAAACACTTCAGCAAGTAAATTTTGCGGATTCAACAGTTGAGGGCAACAACATAAGTAGCCTCATTCAGATGTGCAGTTGGGTCCACAAGGTATCAAAAGTAAAATGAAGAAGATTCTCCTTATAGTAAAGTAGAGGAGCCCTGATGTCAAAGGGTGTCCTAACTTAGACAAGTAGCAAAAAAGGACGAAGTACTAAGGAGCAGAAGTGTCGAAAGGCAAAAGTCCATGTGCCGGAAGTGACAGTGCAGAAAGAGGAAGGATTTGACTTATGCTTGGAGGATATCCTAGTCAAGGGTCTAGGGTTTGGTAGTTCACATAAGAAGCTTCAATAAGAAAAATCTTACAAAGGGTTTTCCTCTGAAGAGTGGAGAGGGTTTATCCTTGGCAAGGAGCCAAATTTTGTGTTCTTGTTATTTTGTTTTGGTAGCAGTTGGATGAAACACACACTTATGCACTAATAAGAAGAAGAAGAAGAATAAGCTAACAAGAAAAGTAAAAAGACTTCACAAATTGTTATCAAGTCTCGGAGAATCATCACAACACTACTTTTACCTAGATTCTCTAACAATAATGCTAATTTTTGGTATGTTCTATGCTTAGAGCAAATTACTTCAATTTTTCATATTAGCCCAATGACAATATTCAGATTAGCAATCACATCAGCATGATAGTAAAGTGCAGATAGAACATACACATAAATAGTAGAAGACAAGCCAAGACAAGGGGACACAAGATGTGACACCAGCCAGGGACAAACCCCAATGTGGGGAAACCCTTGATCAATTCTTCTTATATTCTTCAATAGTTCAGTAGAAAGAGAGAGATAGTACAAATATACAAATCTGAAATTTTGTGACAATAGTAGCAAAGCCTTGACTAGAGAGGTCAAACAGGATTGAATCTTTTATCCAAGTGGCATCAACAGGATGCTCATCAAATTGAGCCAAACATAGTGAAATCTTGACCCAAAACATCTCCCAGAATTCTAATGTCTTCTTGCTGCACTAGTTGTCACTGCTTCATGAGACAGGACATCAACATTCAGTCCTCTTCCTTCATACAGTCAACAATGCAAGTCTTCGAATTAAGGCTCCACCACTTGTGCAATCCTTAGAACAAACTGTGTTGCTGGCTATGGCCTATGGCCTAGCCCAACAGCAAGTTAAGTCTATGATCTTCAATCAACAATCAATAATATCAACACAACGATATTGAGTCCAACAAGCTTGACCCAACCTGAATATACTGATCTGATCTTGGACAAGGACAGATTTCTTCAACGTAATGACTGAGGTTTGCCAACCTTATATTAACAGCCTCAACACTGCACTGTCACCACACTTCTAGGACACAGTCTCAACATGATGATTGGTTAGGGCACTTCTTGGTTGTATCTTAGGGATCCAAACAACCCTTAAACAGTAGACCCTAGCTCCTCCTTTTTGCGGATTCTTCTGCCCTTCAAATCAAGCTCAAGAACAACACTAACATGCCCAAACAGTCCTCAAATAGGCCACGTTGTCACCTACATCAATGTGGCATTATGACAGTGGCTTAGGTGACTGCAACTAGGTCTCTTAGAGCTGCATATAAGGGCTTCTCCTACTGCGGCTTAGGGCACTACTAGACAGCTGCTTGAGACCTCCATTTGTTGTGGCTGGAACCTCCTTCTTTGACTGCGGCTAGGGAAGATTAGGACTGTGGATTAGGGCCTTCATGAATTGCGGATTAAGCCTCTTGTGATAGCATATAGGAGTCCTCCTTTCTACTGCTTAAACCCTTCTCTATACAGCATATAAGGATCCTCCTTCAACTGCGTCTATAGGGTTGCATTAGTCCTTTTCTCTGCGGCTAGGGCATGGCTTGACCCTCCTTTCTCTGCAGCTAGATTACTCCTTTCTTTGTGTCTAGATGTCTCCTCCTAGGACTGTGGCTAGGTGACCTTACTTGGACAGCGTATAAGTCTCCTTCATGACCGAAGCTTGATCTTCATTAGGGTAGCGTATAAGTGCACCTTCTTCAACTGTGGCTAGGGCTTCTCCCTCTTGATCTCTCTAGCCACCAAACCCAAATGAGTGGAGAGAGATCTTAGGAGAAGTGTGTCTAAAATGACTTGAGACCTCTGCTATTTATAATGCCACGTTGAGGATAAGTTGGGGTAATTTGATTGTTGGCCGACCTTGACGAATTGTCACATAACACAAATAAATTCATATCTCCATGAATAAATGTCGGAATCAGATGATTTTTATATCAATCCTACACCTCTCGATGAGAGGAATCCAAGAAAATATCAGTTGCCATAAATAAGAAGACCCACACGAAGTTTGAGTTTGGCCCTAGTTGACAATTTTAACACTCCCTCTCAACTAGGGAGAACTCCATCTACTAATCCATCTGCCAGTCTGTACTATCTCTGTCATCAATGCAGTGCCCTGCATTGCTCTCCTCTGCTCTGCTCTATTGAACTATGAAGAAGAAGAAGTGATCGAGAATGTATCATGCCATTCTCTACTGACCCAAAGTCAGTCCCATATAAAGAGAGTGTCTCATACCACTCTTACTAATCCGAAATCAGTTCCAAATCGAGTGTCTCATACCACTCTTACTGACCCGAAGTCAATTCCAATTGATCCCAGATCAATATCATCCTAGCATAGGGAATACAGTAGTACATGATGTGCCCATCGGTAGTAGTAGTACTATGGTCCCTATCCTCATTTCCCTACTCATTGACCAAATGAGAGGTACTTTCCATGAATCCCAGACTGCATGAGTAGGATGTCTCGGCAGGAGAAGGATGAACCACTCATCTTGCCTACATGTCGCCATGGGGTATCTCAAGTGAAGATTGAACCACTCACCCTGTACACAACAAATCACTAGGGGAAGGCTGAACCACTCACGCTATGGTTGTGTCTCAGTAGGAGAAGGATGAATCACTCATCCTGCCTACATAGCAAACCACTAAGGGAAGGTTGAACCACTCACCCTATGGTTACTCATTGCTCCAAGAAGTACCCCCAAGCCCCCCAGAGCTCCGAGAGCTCAATGTCCATATCATACAGTACCCTCAGGAGAGGGTCTCTCCACGACTCCTAGTCATTCTCAGAAAGTCACGAATTTGACCTTTCCCAAGGGCTTTGTCAGAATACCAGCGACCTGCACATCGGTCCCAATGTGTTGGAGCCTTCTTGCTCCTTGATGTACCATATCCCTAATAAAGTGGTACCTGATGTCTATATGCTTGGAGCAATCATAGAACACGGGATTCCTCAACAATCGAATCCCACTCTGGTTGTCACAGAAGATCACGGTGGTATCCAGCACGTGTCCAAACAGCGCACTGAAGAGCTTCCTCAACCAGACAGCTTCATACGAGACCATACTTGCAGCTATATATCCGGCCTCAGCGGTGCTCAAAGCAACCTACTACTGCTTCCTGCACATCCAGGATATTGAAACAAAATCCAAAGAGAAACAACACCCAGAAGTGCTTTTACGATCCTCCACACTGCTTGCCCAATCAGTTTCAGAATAACAATGCAGCCTCATAGCTCCGACAATGTATCTCAATCCATAAGTGATTGTGCCCCAAAGATATCTCAAAAGATTCTTAGCACCAATCCAATGTGAGAGATGAGGCTCATCCATATGTTGGCTCAACATGCTAACTGCAAAACATATATCCGGACTGGAGTTCACCAAGAACATCAACGCTTCAATGAGTTGACAAAACTCAGAGGCATTTCCCAATTCAGGTTCGACAGCACTACCGCATAACTTCTTAAGTTCCATCTGCGTAGTCACGGGCTTGCAGTCTACCATCCCAAATTCAGAACCCAACTCCCTCTTACGTTTGTAAATGAGAGGGTCTGCACCTGTCATATAAAGGTCGTCCACATGAAATATCAATATGAGAGGTCTGTTATCCACTACCTTAAAGCAAAGGTTTGGATTGGCTTCACTCCTAGTGAATTTCAACTTCATCAGATAACTATCAATCCTCTCATACCAAGCACGGGATGCTTGCTTCAAATCAAGGAGAGCTTTCTTCAACCTGCATACATGAGATTCCAGATCATGAATCCCAAACCCCTCGGGTTGTTCCACATCTGTGATCTTGCTATTACATGAGGGGAATGGTCCCCTTGTAAGTCTTCCTTTGGTACATCTCGTACATGTACCTTCATGCTCTTCTTTGAATTCAGGCATCCCTGTCACCATCCGTCTTACATCGGGTAGGGCCTTACCATAAAGATGGGCAGACCTCCGGTGCCATTGAAGAGATGTGTCACACGACATGGTCCCCAATGGACTTCCTGCAACTTGATATAAAATGCAAACCCTAAACCCAAGAGTAAAAGCATCTTTAAAATTCCTTTTCCAAGCACGTACCTTTCCATCAATGAATGCCACCTTGTAACCTTTGTCTTTCATTGCCAAAATGGACACCAGGTTCTTCCTAAGATCAGGTACATATAGAACTTTTTGTAAATGAATCGAGTTACCCTGATTCAATTGAAGAGTAACATTCCCTACACCCTTTACAGGATAGGTGGCATCGTCTCCAAGAATAATCTCCAAGTTTGTTTCCTTCTCTATCAGATTAGAGAGACCTTCCTTATATCCAGTGAAGTGCCTTGAGGCACCACTATCAATAAGCCAATTTCCCAAAGAGTCCGAAGGAAAGGCAGTGGAGAGGGCCGATATAAGATAATACTCCTTTTGCTTATTAGAAACAACATATGATTATTCAAACCTAGAGTTCCTTGCTTTCTTGGAGGGTTGACCATTTCCTTGATGTCCTGCATTCCTTTCTCCTTTGCCATTGTACCTGTCATTCCTTCGATCATTGAAGTTGCCCCTAGAATGATTGTGATCATCATCATGTAATGTGTCCCTTCTATTTGGACACTCCCTCGCATAATGGCCAAACTTATTGCAAGCAAGGCATCTGCCCTTCCTTCCACCATTAGATCCGGACTTTCCATTGAAGTGACCATTAGGTAGGCTCAAGGATTTTACCCTTCACATAATCCAGCACTTCTTGCTCTTCCAATGTCAAATCCAGAGACATCTTCCATCTATGATAGTCAGACTTTTCACAGAGCTTGTCTTTAGCTGGGAAGTGGGATGAGGAACCCATTGAGCCTTTGACCTTGTCCAACTGTCTTCAGTGATTGCTCTTTCACTCTTGCTTGGGTTTTGTCTTCACCTCACATCTGATACATGTTAATTTTTGGTATGTTTTATGCTTAGAGCAATTTACTTCAATTTTTCATATTAGCCCAATGACAATATTCAAATTAGCAATCACATCAGCATGATAGTAAAGTGCAGATAGAACATAAACATAAATAGTAGAAGACAAGCCAAGACAAGAGGACACAAGATGTGGCACCAGCCAGCGACAAACCCCAATGTGGGGAAACCCTTGATCAATTCTTCTTATATTCTCCAATAGTTCAACAAAGAGAAAGAGATAGTACAAATATACAAATCTGAGATTTTGTGACAGCAGTAGTAAAGCCTTGACCAAAGAGGTCAAACAGGACTGAATCTTTTATCCAAGTGGCATAAACAGGATGCTCATCAAACTGAGCCAAACATAGCGAAATCTTGACCCAAAACATCTCCCAGAATTCTGACGTCTTCTTGTTGCACTAGTTGTCATTGCTTCATGAGATAGGACATCAACATTCAATCCTCTTCCTTCATACAATCAACAATGTAGGTCTTCAATGTGAGGCTCCACCACTTGTGCAATCCTTAGAACAAACTGTGCTGCTGGCTATGGCCTACGGCCTAGCCCAACAGCAAGTTAAGCCTATGATCTTCAATCAACAACCAATAGTATCAATACAGTTGTATTGAGTCCAACAAGCTTGACCCAATCTGAATATACTGATCTGCTATTGGACAAGGACAGATCTCCTCAATGTAATGACTGAGGTTTGCGAACCTTATAAACTGTCCTCATGAACAGCCTCAACACTGCACTATCACCACACTTCTAGGACACAGTCTCAACATGATGATTGGTTAGGGTACTTCTTGGTTGTAGCTTAGAGATCCAAACAGCCCTTAAACAATAGACCCTAGCTCCTCCTTTTTGCGGATTCTTATGCCTTTCAAATCGAGCTCAAGAACAATACTAACATGCCCAAACAGTCCTCAAATAGGCTATGTTGTCACCGGCAGCAATGTGGTATTATGACAGTGGCTTAGGTGACTGCAACTAGGTCTCTTAGAGCTGCGTATAAGGGCTTTTCCTACTACGGCTTAGGGCACTACTAGACAGCTACTTAAGACCTCCATTTGTTGTGATTGGAACCTCCTTTGACTGCGGCTAGGGCAGATTAGGACTATGGATTAGGGCCTTCATGAATTGCGGATTAAGCCTCTTGTGACGGCGTATAGGAGTCTTCCTTTCTGCTACTTAAACTCTTCTCTATACAGCGTATAAGGATCCTCCTTCAACTGCGTCTATAGGGCTGCATTAATTCTTCTTTTCTCTACGGCTAGGGCATGGCTTGACCCTCCTTTCTCCGCGGCTAGATTACTCCTTTCTGTGCGTCTAGATGTCTCCTCCTAGGACTGCGGCTAGGTGACCTTACTTGGATAGCGTATAAGTCTCCTTCATGATCGAAGCTTGATCTTCATTAGGGCAGCACATAAGTGCACCTCCTTCAACTGCAGCTAGGGATTCTCCCTCTTGATCTCTCTAGCCACCAAACCCAAACGAGTGGAGAGAGATCTTAGAAGAAGTGTGTCTAAAATGACTTGAGACCTCTTCTATTTATAATTCCACGTTGAGGATAAGTTGGGGTAACTTGATTGCTGGCCGACCTTGATGAATTGACACATAACACAAAATAATTCATATCTCCATGAAGAAATGTCGAAATCTGATGATCTTTAGATCAATCCTACACCTCTCGACAAGAGGAATCTAAGAAAAATATCAGCTGCCATAAATAAGAAGACACACATGGATTTTGGCCCTAGTTTCCAATTTTAGCAAATAATGTCATGCCCCTTGAACTTTTCCCTTCCTGCAGTATCTGTTGGTTCTACAACCTTTCCTGTCACAATATCCAAAACTTTGTTCTTTGCAAGAATAAGATCAATTCTAAGCTTCCAAGCTCTGAAGTTTGAGGCTCCTTCCAACTTGTTCTCAAATTTCATAGAAGAAGCCATGGATGCAAATGAACAAGGACTTCAACAATAGTGATCTCAATGTAGGGTTTCTTCAAAGGTGATTTCAATGTTCCTTCACCAAAATTTTGATTCCATGTTGATTTTCTAAGTGCAATAGAGACTACCACAATATTTTTGAAAATTTGATAATTACTTTTGATGTTGATCTTCTTTTATATTATTCCAATATATCATTCAATAATTATACTTCATAAATTCAACCATAAAAGAACAGTAGAACAATAGAGATCACAATGCACAAAGAGAAGACAAGATTTAACCTGGGAAAACCTAGTAAAGGAAAAAACCCAACAACCTTTTCAATAGAGAAATTCTTTTGTTCAACAAGAGACACACCTAAACCTTCTAGTCATTAACCAGGTCACACCTAGTCAAACCCTCTGAGTCAAGCCTCCCAACTTGATCCATCACTTCGCTCTACTTGATCTAACCCAGAATTTCGGCCCTCATGCAATTGCCAGAATCCCAAAATTTCGACCCCATTAACTACCTAGAAATTTCGGCCCCTGCAACAAAAACTGCCCAAAAATATGCGAACTACAGAGAGAGAGTCTATCCACACATGCGAGCTTGAGAGAGAGAGGAAGGGATGCAATTCATCCTTATTGATCTTTGCTAGGATGCCCATAAGCTGTCTTCTTGAGAGAATGTGAATTGTTGCTGTGACGAGGAGGTTGAGTTGCCTTTATATAGTGATATGCCTGGGTCGAAAGCATGTGACTCTTGCCTAGGTCGTGTTGTCGCTTTGCTTACACACCTAAGTTAATGTGGGAAAAATCCTCAACCCCACTAGTTGTGGCCTTGGTGACAAAGTTTAGAGAAGGGGTTGACACCTAATCCCAACTTTTTCCATCTAGGCTCTCTCCTAGATAAAGCCAATGGGGTGGACCCTAAGGAAGGTTTCTAAAGAGGACTTGTTAAAATAACAAGTTCTAGGAGATAGTTAATAAATCAATTAGAGCATCAACCATTCAACAACTTGAAATATAACTTGAAGCAATAATCTAGCAAGTACAAATGATTATGAGCATCAACATCAAAATGTAAATGAATCAATATAACCCAACAATGTATCCTGCAAGGCAAATGTAATTAGATCAGTGCCAAATATAATCTTGCAAGAAATGAAATATATGCTCAAATAAATAAAAGTACTTCCACCAATGGAAATGTCTTCAAGATACAACAAGATCAAATGGAATGAAAAGTTGCAAGACAAGTGTTAGAAAAACCAATAGCAAAACTATGATATGATGGCACAACTTTGAAAGGAAAGAACTTAAATAAAATTGAAAGCTTGCAAATAAATATTGCTTGTACTTGAAAAAGGAAATATGCTCACATATAACAATGATATAAAACTTTAAACTTGATCCAAATGAGCATAAACAAGGTACAAGAATGAAATTACAGTACTTCCAAATGAAAGATGTAAGTGCTTTCAAAATCTATTGCATGTATTTGAGAAAGAGCTATATAATGAAATGTTCAATGAGATTCCAACTTCAAATGCATGCAAGATAAACCATCCAAAATTGCAAGGTGTTTG
Organism: Pinus tabuliformis; assembly: GCA_031772625.1. Classification (NCBI taxonomy): domain Eukaryota; kingdom Viridiplantae; phylum Streptophyta; class Pinopsida; order Pinales; family Pinaceae; genus Pinus; species Pinus tabuliformis. The sequence continues at coordinate 428,130,199 of CM062812.1, read as the reverse complement.
TGTGCTAAGGTGTTCTTGGTTGATTTTAGTTAATGCCTATTCTACGGCGATTCTTCCTCTCAACTCCTTCAACTTGGTAAGGACTAGAGGTGGTTGCAAGAAGGCTAGGATGAGGAAGCAATGGCTTCATTAATGATACCACCCTAGTTCTTCAATACAACTTGCATGCCTTCGTTCCTACAAGGGGACTAAGCCACACAAGAGAATTGTGAGGTCATGTGTTTTTACCTTTTATCCAAACTCAAATCTTGGGAAATTGAATGAAATTTAAGGAAGATTTTCCTACAAAGTCTATCAAACAAGCTTATGCTTGCAGGTTAATTTTAGAAGAACCACAGTGCAAAGTAATAAATTACAATTGTTAAAGATTGTTCCAATTAAAGTGACAAATTGCCAAAACCACTTGTTGATTGTAAATTGCTCCAAAAATGAAAAGTTGTTCCAATTGAGCTTGTGAGTGAAATTGCAATAAGCTAATTTAGATCAAGCACTAATGCATGTGAGTAAGCAAGTGGAAATTAGCAAAAGTTGAAAGAGATGAAAATTAGATAAACTTGCAATATGCTCAATATGTAAAGATTACTCCAAATAAAAGCTTCAAATGAGACAAGTTGCAAGTAAAAATGAAACTAATAAGCTTGAAAGTGCAATGTAATTGAAACTATTCTAACTCATGTAAGGACAATGAAATGAAAATTGCAATTAGATTATTACTATGAGCAAGATGAAACTAGACTAGCACATTAGCATGGAAAATTGTGTGAGCAAAGTAAGATATCAAATGAAACTTAGCATGAAATGAGATGAAGCATGAACATTAGCATGGGATCAAGACATGTGAATGAGCATGAAATTGATGTGATATGAGCACAAGGAATTAGCGTAAAAAAAAATGGAAATGCTAGAAACTATAAATTTAGATCTACATGAAAGAAAGCAAATAAAATTCAAATCCAAACCATGCAAAGGAATCCTCTCTCAAAAGAGAGAGGCATGGGATTCCAAGAGGATGATCCTCAAGCTCCCTCAAAGAAAACTTTACTTGATTATAAAAAATGAATACCTCTAGTAGAGAAAGAGGACTTAGGCCTTGAGGAGAGTTTACAAATAGCTTCAACAAACATATATTCTTCCTCAAGGAATGCCAATGAAACAAGAAAAGACAGTACAAATGCTTATTGCAAAATATACAATGAGGAGTCCTCAATGAGGGAACTCGTTTTCCTCGATAAGGTACAAATTTTATGGCTCGATTTCTTAGTCATTAAGAAGAACTCTTGCGCAAGAGGTAGAGAGAATAATGGTTATGAAGGAGGAGCTTGACAGATGAGAGGGGTTTAGTGAGATCTCCTTGGTCTTCCAATTTTCACCTACAAAACTCCAAGTGAATTTCGACCAACCTTTCAATCCTCCTTTAAATCTGCGCAAGATGTCAAAATTCACTTGAAATGCAGCAACTGGAAATAATTCTTCTAACCAAATAAATTATGTAGTTTCTTTTGTTATGGCAAAATATTGAATTAATCACACTGCAATTTCTTCACAAATAAAACGCTGCAGAAAATAAAATGTTGGAAACGGAGAAAATACTAGTACACACAATAAAATTGACACAGTTATTTTTGTATTGTTGTCCCCGGAAAAACACAATGCGGGAAAACAGGTGCAGTAGTTGAGGGTATTATTATTATGCAGTATTGAGAAATTCTGAGTACAACCTATGGATGCCCAGTTGGCTATCCAATCAACAAATATCTGACAAAAATAATTAGAGGAAAAAATTCTCTCTCTCCACAAACAACCGCGACACTTGCCTCCCTCTGAAAATTCGTCATCCAAACCCTACGCAGGCCCTTCTACGCTGCTTCTGCACAGACCCTCACACGTGTGGCTAGAAACCTTCTCTGATCAAGCCTTCCTGCCTGTCTCTACTACTGGAAGTGACTCTCCAGACCTCTGGAAGCTGAATCGATCTCCCTCTCAGCTAAATCAAAATGCTCCCTGAAGCATATGTGCAGTTCCTGCACAACTTCTGCAGTGGAATACCTCTGCCACTTCTTGTTGCCTCTCTGGATCTGGAAATCCTCCTCCGAACTCAAAGTCTTTGCCCCTCACTGTCTCTATGTCCCCTCCCTAACTCGAACTCTCCTCTGTTGAATAACTGTAACTAGGAAGTTCAATCTCTACCAAGGAACTCGACCTCTAGTCTGTTCTTCTCCAACCCCATCGACCTCCTCTTACCATCTCCAATTAGATCACCAACGGCCATGATTAAGTCATTATCGATGGATGAGATTATTTCTAAGTCGATCCATGTGAGTTTCTAGAGAATTCTCATCTTTCTCAATTAATTCCCATTAATTAATCGATTTCCCTAAGTTAGACTTAGGCATTTTTAATTATCGATCAATTAAGTTAATTGAGTTGTCTTTGGGTGGAATTTCCAAAAACGATTTATGGGTTCTGGAGATCTCATGTGCTTTAGCCTCTCCATAAAGTTTGAGACTACAACACCATCTAATGCTACCAAAACTAACACTCCCTCTTAGCGAGGAAGGTGTTCACCCAGTCTCCATAGCATCCTCCATACACGTTGTTGATGACTGGCATTTGTGACAACCTGCCATAGCCCACCAACCACTGCGCAACTCTGGTTCATCTGCCACTCTGAGCTTAATCACCTTGCATCTGCATTGTTGCTGCAACTGCATTGTACAACTCGTACTGTTGCCAACTTGGCTCTGCACTGTAATTAAACTCATTTTGTTGTTGTTGTTGTTGCTGCAACCACTGCAACTGAGATCCAAAATATTGAATCTCCTGTGTGTATGGACTGCAACTGTCTCCGAGCCACTGACTACTACCAGTCTTTGCACAGCCCACTCAGTCTTTCTGCACTACAACTACACTGTGCTCCTCAGCATCTAACTGCAACTAGTACTGCAATTGTCCTTCAAGAAATGACTGCGCCATCTAACACTGATCAATCTGCTACTGAATACTATGGGCCCCTGTATAAAAGGTATTGACCCATGACGAAACACCTACCGATGTTAAACACCTGTTGGATGCTCAACATGTGAAAATTCTATCACTGCAACAATTGATTTATTTTACCTACTTATTTGCTAATAAGTTATTTACGAAAAACTCTTCAATAAACATTAAAATAAATTCTGCTGCAAATACCACACCATAATACAGAAACAAACACATGCATAAGAATCAACACATCAACACAGATATTTTGGACAAATGTCCTCGGAAAAACCCAATGCAGGAAAACCAGTGCAGCAGAGGAGGATTTTATTATTCAGCAATTCTTCAGTACAACTGGATGCGAAACTGCCTTACCCAACAGAGAAAAAATTCTCCAACACTTCTTCCAACCTCAACGTCAGGCCTACTGGCCTCTAAACAGCTCCCAGACCTACTGCGTCAGCTCCTGCCTCTGTGCATCAGCACTAGGCCTCTCTGCGTCACCCATGCAGACCTTCCAGTGACTACGCAGTCTGCTGCCTCTACGTCTGCCTCTCCAACCTCTGCGCTGGTCTTCTGGTGCTGATCTCGACTCTTTGTTCCATACCCGCTGCCTCCTGCTGCTCCCCAGACCACTAGTTCGAATTTCTCAGCTAACCCCACTCCAGAAATCGAACTAACTGGTCTCCCTCAGTGTGTTCTCCAACTAACCCTCAAGCCTTTTCTTATACTTTTCCTATTGGTCCTTCAACGGCCGAGATTAAATCTCTAATCAACGGCTAAGATTAGATTTGGTTTGATCCATGACTTTTGGAACCTTCTAACCCAGTTTTATATTAATACCCATTAATATTTTATTTTTCCTAAGTTTAGACTTAAGAGCTCCATTAAAAATATTAATTATTTTAATATCTCCCAAACCGGTTAGAATCTGCCTAAACCATTTTTGGGTCTTGGAGATCTCATGTGCTTTAGCCTCTCCACCAATTTTCATGGCTAGAGCACATCCGATGCTACCCCAAATCAACACTCCCTCTTAGCGAGGACTGTGCTCTAGTAATACTCCACACTGAGCATTACTCTGATCATACGACATCGGTACCTGTGCTGATGCTAAGCCTCCCTGCCCAACATCCTCTGCACTGCTGCATCCTGTACTGCTGCCCATGGCTCTATCACTGCCACTGCTACATTTGTACTGCAGCTCCCTCTACATCCGTGCTGCTGCTGGTCCATCTTCCCAACACTGCATTTGCACTGCAACTCCCTCTGCATCCGTGTTGTTGTTGGTTCTTCTTCCCAACACTGCATCTGCAGTGCAAACTCCTTCTCATCATGTTGCATCGTGCTACTGCTCACTGCTACTGCACTGCAACATCATACCCATTACTGCTACTGAAATGAATTCTTTATCATCCCCATCTTTTCCCTAAAATAATCAAACTTGGTTCTTCCAAGGGCCTTGGTAAGGATGTCTGACCCCTGTTCTCCTGTAGGAGTGTAGCTCAACTGTACAACTCCTCATTGGACACAGTCTCTGACAAAGTGACACCAGATATCAATATGCTTTGACCAATCATGAAACATTGGATTCTTAGAGATCTTGATGCAACTCTGATTATCACCCATGATCATGGTCACCTCCATCGTTCTTCTAAATAGGTGCACAAGCAGTTTTCTAAGCCATATGACCAGTGTTTTTAAAACCGGAACCGGTGACCGGACCGGTCCACCTAATGAACCGGTTTACCGACCGGAACCGGTCTAACCGGGACTGGTTTGGTCTAAACGAACCGGTTTTTAAAAAATACATTAAATAATTAATTTTTAATGAAACAAAACTATTTTTAAGATGTAAAACCATGATTCCAAGCCAATAGAGACAAAAGATGCAAAGTTTTCTCATTTATATACCATGCAAAGGTGAATATATCAAAATGGCACCGAGTGCAATACATATCATCGACAAAATAGCAAAATACATAAGAAATGAGGCTCTAAATGGCCTATACACTGGCAAAATACATAAGAAATGAGGCTCTAATAAGAATCATAGATTTCCCACTGCAAACCCTGCAAAGAAGTCAAACATCTACCAATAAAATGCATCAAAGCCATGACACAAAGTAATAACATGCAATCTTCGATGCAGAGACTTCATATCAGTTACTTAGTCAAGATTCTCTGGATTGGTTAAGGGAAAAAGCTAGCTGCAGATAAGCAAGAGTCAGGTCTTGACTCTTCTGTTAGTAATTGTACAGGACACATTTGTTTAAAAACGCCAATTCACAATCAAATTCAGATATTGCTATTATGATCCTATTCAATTGTTGTAAAGACTAGCACAAGATGGCTAATTGAAGGGAGCAAAAGGAAAGGTGTGTGGATACGGTTAGCATTTGTAACAGGAAGATTCCAAGGTAACTCAAAACAGTACATCGTCACCACATCCTATTTCTGTGCATTTAAGGTTAGTGATTTGCTAACAACAGAGGGGAATCCCTAGGTGTCTTTAGGAGTCAACTAACAATTAAAAAGTGATTATTAACACTCAAACAGAAATAAAATCTTGCTGTCCTGGATAATTTTGCTAATAATAATGAAAAAACAGCAAGCAGAAAATGACCTAATAACTTTTTCAAATGCATGGAAAACAATGCACAATTTTATCTAAATGTTTCACATCCAAGCCACTGAAATTCTAGACTAACAAATGCTGAAATTTCTCTCAATTATTCTGCTAAAAAACAAAATTACAGCAAACTAATCTTGCTGTAATCTAACAAAAAAGGCAGTGTGAGAACTAATTGTGGACCCTATAACAGAGAAAAGGCAGTCCAGACTCCATACAATAGTCTAGAGGCATGAAAATTGAGGCTGAGAAGGGGCTGTCCATAAACCGGCCGGTTTGCTATAAACTGGCCGGTTCCGCCCTAAACCGGCCGGTTTTTACCGGTTAGGGCCGTTTTTTGGGCACACAAGGGTATAAACCGGGTTTGATAGGCCGGTTCGGACCGGCCAGGCCTCCAACCGGCCGGTTAGACCGGTTACCGGTTTTTGTGGCCGGTTTTTAAAACTATGCATATGACCTCACACGAAGTTGTCCTTGCGGCCATATATTCTACCTCTGCTGAGCTCAGAGCCACGGATTTTTGTTTCCTACTACACCAGGCGGTCATTCCCGATCCAATGTTGAAACAGTGCCCAGAGGTACTTTTCCGATCCACTGAACTTCCCGCCCAATCTGCATCAGTAAATCTACTCAATCTAATATCCTTACTCCTAGTGTACAAGAGTCCATAATCAATTGTTCCTTGTATATATCTAAAAACATGTTTGGTTGCTGCCCAATGCGCCCTCTTTGTTTCGACCATGAACTCACTGAGGGTGTTGACAGCATAACAAATGTCAGGTCTGGTATTGACCAGATACATCAGGGACCCTATGAGTTGTCTGTATAAGGTGGGATCAACATCCTGTCTTCTAATGAATCAATCTTCTTCCAGTTGGTGATCATTGGAGTAGCCATGGGTCTATAGTCCTCCATCCTGAATCTCTTCAGGATTTTGCAGCATATCTCCCTTACCTAAGGAAGATCTCCCCCTTTTGCTGCCAAACTTCCAACCCTCGCAAATAATGCATTCGTCCCAAATCCTTCATATCGAATTTTGTGGCTAAATTCTTCTTGTAGTCCCCAATGAACCTGGATGATCCTGTCAGAAACAGATCATCCACATACAATACTAAGATTAGAGGCTCGTTCTCTACAACCAGATAGTAGATATTTGGATCTGCGTCACTCTTAACAAATCCCATTTTCTGCAAGTAGCCATCGATTCGACCAAACCATGCTCTAGGTGCCTGTTTCAGCCCATACAAGGCTTTCTTCAATCTGCATACATGAGACTTCTTTTCATGTGTCTCAAAGCCCTCTGGTTGTTCAATGTATACCTCTTCTTCTATCACCTCATTCAGAAATGTCGTTTTGACATCCATCTGATGAATCTCCCACCCCATTTGTGCTACAAGAGATATCACGATTCTAATAGATGTATACTTGGCTACTGGGGTGAACGTCTCTTCATAGTCAATTCCTTCCTTTTGAACATACCCCTTAGCCACAAACCTGCCTTTGTATTTCTCAACACTGTCATCTGTAGCGTATTTAATCTTGTAAATCCATCTCGAACCTACCACTGATCTTTCTTGTGGCCTTGGCACTACCTCCCAGACATCGTTCACCATTATGGAGTTGTACTCCTCTACCATCGCATCCAGCCAAACCTGATGTTGGGTTGCCTCCTGAAAACTGTCAGGCTCCCCAACCTGAGCTACTAATGCCTGATATCTATCTGGTTGATTTCACTCCCTCTTATTGTTCCTTGGCGCACCGATGAAGTCCTCTGCATCTCGCAGAATCTAACGAAGTTCCCTGCTCGTTCTTCCTCTACCAGCAGGTGCTTCTATTAGCTCCTCCTTATCCTGTGATTCTTCCTGATTCGAGGAAGAATTCTTTAATTCTGTTGGTTGAAGAGGTTTGACCAACGGCTCCTCTTTTGACTGCTCCTCAGAAAGCATTTCTCGAGATTTTCTAAAAGCCCTGTCCTCCCTGAACTCCACATCTCGTCGAACTACTACCTTACTACTCCCTGGAAGATAGATTTTGTATGCCTTAGCGCTTTTGCTATATCCCAGTAGATATCCTTTCTCTGTTGTTTGATCCAGCTTCTTCCTCTTTTCCTCAAGTATGCAGGGAATATGCTAAGCTCCCAAATATCTTGAAATGACTGACTTCAAGCATTTCCCTGCGAAAACTTTCTCTAGAGTAACCTTACCCAATGCCCGATGAGGAGTTCTGTTTTGAACATAGACTGTTGTGTTGCATGCTTGTGCCGACAGGAATTTTGGCATATCTTGATCATACATCATGGCCCTAGTTGCTTCTACAATAGTCTTGTTCTTCCTTTCTGCTACTCCATTCTGCTCTGGATTATAAGGAGTTGTCCACTCTCTTCCAATGCCCTCCTTAGCGCAAAAATCAGTGAAGTCCTTATCAACATACTTTCCACCATTATCTGAGCGCAAAACTTTTATTTTCTTCCCAATCAGATTCTCCACCAGAGCCTTGAACTCTTTGAATCGACAGAAAACCTCCTCCTTGGTCTTCACAAAATAAGTCCAAGTTTTCTTTGAGTGGTCATCAATGAAGGTAAGGAAGTACTCGACACCACTAAGAGCTTTCGTGGACATAGGTCCGCAGATATCTAAGTGTATCAATCCTAGTACACTCTTAGCCCTGTTCTTACTTCTAGGAAATGTTGCTTTAGCATACTTTCCCAGAGCACATCCTCTACATACATCATCTCATTCTGTACTAAGATCCGGAACTCCTGTTACAGTGTTTCTGAGAATTCTCAGAGCCCAATGGTGCAAATATCCCATTCTTTTGTGCCATAGCTCGTTCAAATCCTTGTCTCCATGACTGCCTATTAGTGCCATTGGTGATTCTAGTTGTAGTTTGTACAACCTGTTACTTTTGATCCCGATCTACACTTTCTTTTTCCAACTTGGGTGTTTGACGTATACTTTCTCCTTGATGAAGAAAACGCCATAGCCTTTGCCTTGAAGTTACGACATGAAAAGTAAATTCATCCCCAATTCTAATACATGCAGCACATTGGTAGCACAGAACCGCTCTCCCGTTTCGGTTTGAAAAACTATGGTACCCCTCCCTACTAGAGTACACTTTGCCTTGTTCCCTGTGGTGATCTGAAAGTTCATCCTCTCCTCCTGATAATCTAAGAAACATTTACAGATTCCTATCATATGCCAAAAAGCTCCATTGTCTATATACCATAGTTTTGATGATGCAGAGCTAGTCACACGAGCCACTTCTTCTTCCAGCCTGGAACCCAACATAGAGAAATCGCAGTTATTGTCTCTTGCGCAATTTTCTGAAAATTTGTGTGAGTCTCCTAACGTAGATGCCTCTACATCATGGTCTCGACCCATAATTGATTTTCCCTTCCTGTCTCTGATTACTACCTCTAATACCATGTGAAAATTTTATCACTGCAACAACTGATTTATTTGACCTACTTATTTGCCAATAAGTTATTTACGAAAAACCCTTAAATAAACATTAAAATAAATTCTGTTACAAATATCACTCCATAATACAGAAACAAACACATGCACAAGAATCAACACATCAACACAGATATTTTGAAAAAATGCCCCGAAACAACCCAATGCGGGAAAACCGATGCAGCAGAGGAGGATTTTATTATTCAACGATTCTTTAGTACAACTGGGTGCCAAACTGGCTTACCCAGCAGAGAACAAATTCTCCAGCAGTTCTCCCAACCTCAGCGTCAGGCCTACTGGCCTCTACACATCTCCCAGACCTACTGCGTCAGCACTGGGCCTCTCTACATCACCCACGCAGGCCTTCCAGTGACTGTGCAGTCTGTTGCCTCTGCTTCTGCCTCTCCAACCTCTGCGTTGGTCTTCTGGTGTTGATCCCGACTCTTTGTTCCGTACTCGCTGCCTCCTACTGGTTCCCAGACCACAGTTCAAATTTCTTAGCTAACCTCGCTCCAAAAATCAAACTAACTGGTCTCCCTCAGTGTGTTCTCCAACTGACCCTCAAGCCTCTTCTATACATTTCCTGTTGGTCCTTCAATGGCTGAGATTAAATCTCTAATCAACGGCTAAGATTAGATTTGGCTTGATCCATGACTTTTGGAACCTTCTAACCCAGTTTTATATTAATACCCATTAATATTTTATTTTTCCCAAGTTTAGACTTAGGAATTCCATTAAAAATATTAATTATTTTAATATCTCCCAAACCGGTTAGAATCTGCGTAAACCATTTCTGGGTCTTGGAGATCTCATGTGCTTTAGCCTCTCCACCAATTTTCATGGCTAGAGCACATCAGATGCTACCACAGATCAACACAACACCTGTTCGATGCTCTCCTCGAAGAATCCTGCCCAACTCTACGCAACTCTGGAGTCTAGAGCTCATTGTCTCCCCACCTCTCTCCTCGAGGTATAGCTGCATACAAAGCGAAATCTTCCTCCAACCTGGAGGACAATTGATCTATCTTTTCTGAAGTTGTTGCATGCTCCTGCTTCTCCTTCTTGTCCTTCTTCCTCTGAGGACACTAAGTGTTGTAGTGACCGAACTCACCACACCTGAAGCACTTGACCTCCGACGAGGCCTTTTTCTTCTCTCCTCCCTGTGAGCTTCGTCCCTGACTGGGACCTTTCTTTGCCTTTCCCTTTGATGCAAGGGCTACGTTTTCCTCCTCCTTCACAGTTTTCGATCCTCTATTGCTACCACCAGACTACTCTTGACTAGAGCAAGTCGCATCTCCTCCTGTGTAAAATCCACCCACAATCGATCCCATCTAGGTAGTGTTATCTCGTCCAATTATACCTTGGACAAAAGTAGCCCACTCGGTGAAACCATTGATGGCTACACACACCAGTTCAGCTTCTTGTGGCATCTCTCCAACTGTAACAACTCATTCTGAATAGCCTGAATTATGGTGATTCCCATCTACATATTTGTGGTCCTCAGATTCTTCTTCAAGAACATCTTTCGATTCCGTGGATGATTTTGGTATAGTGTTGCGAGTCCATCTCACATTTCTTTGGATGCATTCTTGGTCGCTAAGTGTGAGACTATATGATCTTGAACGCCATCAAGCATCAACTGCTTCGCCTTGGCAATTTCTTTTATGTAATTCTCTAGCTATGCCAGGTCTGTAGGTACAACTACCACACTTTCTATGTAAGTCTTCAAATCATCTTCATATAGCAGAAAAGACATTTTGGCCTTCCAAATAATGTAGTTGGATGCACCATCTAATCTGTCTTAAGCACGAAGTCTTGTTGAGGCCATCTCGCAACTAGGAAAATAAACAGGAATCTCCTCCTCTCCTACTTGGCTACCTGCTCATCAATTTGCACTCCTTTCTGGAATGCGCAGTCCTATCTGTTGGTTCTACCTTCGCAACTGGAAATCATGTATCTTCTTCAAAAAACCAAATCCGGAAATTTTTTAAGAAAAAATCCCTTAGTGTGTGCAATTTCTCTTCCACCCGGCATTGATTCCGCTACGCGCCCAAATCAAGAATTTTCTCTGAGAAAACACTAATCTGCTTACCTCTGCCTGCAGGAATCACTTCCTGGACAACCCTTCTTGCACTCTGCAACTAGAAATTCGACCCCTTGTCCAGCAATTCGCACGGCTTGCCTAGGCCCTGCGCAAATCTGAAAATCAAGTTGCCTGACTTGCTCTGAATGTGAACGATTTCCTCCTTCTGCCTCTGAGTTTCCTGTCTGATCAAACTTGCTTTGATACCATGTGAAAATTCGCTTGAAATGCAGCAATTGGAATTAATTCTTCTAACAGAATAAATTATGCAATTTATTTTGTTACGAAAAAATATTGAATTAATCATACTACAATTTCTTCACAAATAAAACACTGCAGAAAATAAAATGTTGGAAACTGAGAAAATACTAGCACACACAATAAAATTGACAGTTATTTTTAGACAATTGTCCCCAGAGAAACCCAATGCGGGAAAACCAATGCAGCAACTGAGGGTTTTATTATTATTATGCAGCAGTGAGAAATTCTGAGTGCAATCTGTGGATGCCCAATTGGCTATTCAATCAATAAATATCTGACAAAAATAATTAGAGAGAAAATTTATCTCCACAAGCAATCCAAGCACTTGGCTCCCTCTGAAAATTGGTCATCCAAACCCTGCGCAAACCCTTCTACGTTGCTTTTGCGCAGACCCTCACACGTGTGGCTAGAAACCTTCTCTGGTCAAGTCGTCCTGTCTATCTCTATTGTTGGAAGTGACTCTCCGGACCTTTGGAAGACTTTTCTAGCCTCTGGAAGCTAAATCGATCTCCCTCTCAGCTAAATTGAACTACTCACTGGAGCATCTACACAGTCCCTGCACAACTTCTGTTGTGGAATACCTCTGTCACTTGTTGCTGCCTCTCCAGATCTGAAAATATTCCTTTGGTCTCTGTCCCTCACTACCTCTGCGTCCTCTCTCTGGCTCGAACTCTCTACTAAAATACTCAACTGGGAAGCTCGACCTCTGCCAAGGAACTCAAGCTCTAGTATGTTCTTCTCCAACCCCATCGACCTCCTCTTATAATCTCCATTTGGATTACCAACAACCATGATTAAGTCCTTATCAATAGATGAGATAATTTCTAAGTCAATCCATGTGAGTTTCTAGAGAATTCTCACCTTTCTCAATTAATTCCTATTAATTAATCATTTTCCCTAAGTTAGACTTAGGCATTTTTAATTATCGATCAATTAATTTAATTGAGTTGTCTCTAAGTGGATTTTCCATAAAAGATTTTTGGGTTCTAGAGATCTCATGTGTTTTAACCTCTCCACAAAGTTTGAGACTAGAACACCATCCAATGCTACAAAAACTAACACAAGGCACGAGGGAAAATCAAAAGAAAATCAAATCAGAATTAATCATAAGTAATGTACAGTACACTATAAAACAATTGCATGCACAAGAGAAGGAAGGGGCTTCCTCTCTTGTACAAGCAAGGAAAGACTAGGCCCTTCCACAAGCTCCCAAAAGCTAGATTTTCTCAAGTGTGATAAGTGGAGACCATGCTCCATGATTTTCTCAACCAAATCCCTTTACATCTGCGTTGATTTCCCTCCATGCATTGATCCCCAAATCCATGAGTTGTAGACTCTGCGTTGATTGGGCCAACGTGGGTATTTCAGTTTAGCATTTGCATAGATCTTCATGATTATGCGTATACCCCATGGAGAGTGAGTGGGGTCCATTCCCCACTCATTTTATTAAACTCTTAACCTTAGATTTTAGACTTTAGATTTTATCCCCAATTAACTTTAATATGATTTTCAATAATTCGCTACCTTGTGAACTCAATGTGGGCCTCTTTGACTTGGTTACTTGGCACTTGGAACTTTGACTTGAGTTGTGCTTCATGTGGTGAGCCCTACATGGCTGCCATATCACCATTGATTCTCCACTCAATTTCCATGTCAATTTTTGACTTTTTTTGACTTTGGAAAAAATAATAATTTTTTCCAATTATTAATTTTTATTTTTATTTTTTCCTCATTTTTGCCACTAACATTAGAAAAATTGACTTTTGAGAGACTATAAGTCGTCCTTTGACACTCAAAGTGGTTCTTAGGATAATGATGGAGTCCATAGGATGAATTTCGAATAATCACATGCCCCAAACATTTTTGAGGACCACTTATTTACATTATTACATAAAAAATAATTAAAAAATCTCTTTTTGCAGGAAATTTTTAATTATTAAAATATCCTACTTAGACCTAGTCAAATTCCGCGAAATTTCAAAGATGACCTAGCATGGTAATATACATTGACCCTAGACACTAAGATTGACTTAACGTACGATCTTCAAGCCAACACTTCGACATTGGTGTATGCGGTGAGTAAAAAAACCTAGAAAATTATTCGCTGCTAAAACATGGGAATAATTAACAAAGTAAGAAAAACACTCCAAGGTGCACTCGCTTGCTTATCGAGTCTCAATATACTAAGTTTGTCACATAGCTTTATTCATCATGGTAGTGATATTTATACAATATCCCTGCAGGGGTGCAAAATCTGAAGACTGGAGAAGAAAGAGAGAAGGAAGAGGGCTTAAAATCCCTAATGAAATATGGAACTCTAAATAACTTGAAAGTGCAAGAATGCTCTGAAATTATTTCCAATTATTAATTTTTATTTTTATTTTTCCTCATTTTTGCCACTAACATTAGAAAATTGGCTTTTGAAAGACTATAAGTCGTTCTTTGACCCTCAAAGTGGGTCTTAGGATAATGCTGGAGTCCATAAGATGAATTTCGAGTAGTCACATGCCCCAGACATTTCCTAGGACTAATTTTTTACATCATTACATAAAAAATAATTAAAAAAATTCGTTTTGCAAGAAATTTTTAATTATTAAAAAATCTTACTTAGACCTAGTCAAATTCCGCAAAATTTCAGAGATGACCTAGCATGGTAATATACATTAACCCTAGACACTAAGATTGACTTTTGACTATTAGTCGTTCTTTGACCCTCGAAGTGGGTCTTAGGATAATGCTAGAGTCCATAGGATGAATTTTGAGTAGTCACACGCCCCAGACATTTCCTAGGACCACTTATTTACATCATTATATAAAAAATAATTAAAAAATCTCGTTTTGCAGGAAATTTTTAATTATTAAAAAATCCTACTTAGATCTAGTCAAATTCTGCAAAATTTTAGAGATGACCTAGCATGGTAATATACATTGACCCTAGACACTAAGATTGACTTAAGGCACGATCTTCAAGCCGGCACCTCGGCTTTGGGGTATGAGGTGAGTACAAAACCTAGAAAATTATTCGTTGCTAAAATATGGGAATAATTAACAAAGTACGAAAAAAACTCCAAGGTGCACTTGCTTGCTTATCTAGTCTCAATATACTAGGTCTGTTACATAGTTTATTCATCATGGTAGTGATATTTATACAATATCCCTGCAGGGTTGCAGAATCTGAAGACTGAAGAAGAAAGAGAGAAGGAAGAGGGCTTAAAAGCCCTAATGAAATATGGAACTCTGAATAATCTGAAAGTGTAGGAATGCTCTGAAATGTAGTTTGGGCATGGAATCTTCAAAAAACATTCAAATGCAACTTTAGTGGTCAACAGGATGACTTGACAAACGTGGAGCCAAAAATTTCAATTTCAAAAATTCAAATTTTCTCTTTTAAAAGTCCAAATGGGACTTGACTCAAAATATAATTTTCTTTTGACTCTAGCATTTAAAATATGCTTTACAATAATCAATATAAATACATCAAGGGCCAAAAACACATTATGAAGACTGACCATAGTTACAAAATTCAACACCTTGGCCTCCTCAAATGACCTCGACCAGGTTTGTTTACACCCTGCTCAACCTCGTCCAAACCTTTTCTAGCCTACGCTGGTCTCCTTGTTCCAACCTAAACTAAGGCACATTCTAGCCCTGTTTTCACCTAAAACAACCTTCCCATAGGCTTAAGGGTACTTAGCCATCTTGAAACACCCTTCAACCAACTTGTTCTTAACTTATGAGGCCCCTTGGCTTGCCTTGATTGCACTGTGGCCACACTTAGGGCCTGCGGCCCCTCCACAACATCTCTTGATGACCTCAACAAACAGACATGTCTCACTCTATGGCTAGCATCCTTTACCTCAACCCTCCAAGAAATACCCTTTTATAGAATCTATGAAATCTTCCTGGGCCTACAACTCTAAGGGTTGCATCCTTGTTTAGAAATCAAACTCGGCCTCACAACAGAAAATTCCAAAGCCGACTTCCTCTTGGACTCGTCGTTATCTTATAGGCTGTGTTGCACGGGTACCCGCACCCGGGGGTGGGGTTCTCGAACCCGTCCCGGGTTCCGGCACCCAAGTCCCGGATTCGGGTACGGGTTCTTCTCAGACGCACCAAGAAGAACCGGGTTCTTCTGTGAAGAACCGGGTTCTTCAAAAAAAAAATTGGGTTCTTAGCCTTTGACGGGTTCTTGGGTTCTTCAGGTGCTTGGGTTCTTGGGTTCTTCAGGTTCTTCAAGTTGGGTTCTTCGGGGTTCTTTGGGTTCTTCATTAAAAAACTAATGGGTTCTTCAATAAAAAAAATAATTTTTTTTTATTGAAACAATGAAATTTAAAAAATAAGTTAAAACACCCTAAATCTTAAAGGCAAATATCATATATGAAATATCAAATATCTGATAGACTTAGTCAGATACCGTGATACGCTATACTCATTGTTCTTGGCGGCAGAGCACCGCGAGACATACCAGTTTCGCAACAGTGGGCAGCTTCAGCGTGGACCGTGGGCAGCTTCCGGCAGCAGTGGGCAGTGGACCGTGCAGCTTCAACGGCAGTGGACGGTATTTACAAGTTCTTTGTAGAGTCTAGGCCCGTGTTCTCTGTTTTCAGTATAGGTTTTCTAAAACATGCAAACAGACTCTTTTTCTATGGTAGAATCTTTGAAAGGCAGATGATATATTTTTTATAACGTATTTGATTTGTTTTAATTGAGAGGGGAAATAGAAGTAGAACTTCCAAATTCTGCGGTAAAACATTTTACACAACTATATAAAATTATTCAATAGATCAAATTTACAACATAAATCGCCAGATTTGCTCTGCGGCTAAGCCCATAAGGAAATTCTCAGGCTTAATATCTCGATGAAGGAAACTCTTTGAATGCACATATTCAATCCTATTAATCTGCAAATCGAAGTAGTAAAGAAGATAGTTTCAATTCATGTCATGAAATATTTCCATGGCCTCCTATATTTTACTGATACTTCTCTTGGTGAACACCTGACTCAATGGCTACTGGTTTACTGTAAAAAAACTGAACTAAGGAGAGATCCCAAATTAACCAGGAATACCAGGACTGAATAGAGATATCTAAGTGGCTGATGCACACCCTTCAAGTCACATTATTTGCAGCCTTATATGTTTCAGTTTTGGGCTGTAGATAGTTTATTAGACAACATCTACCAATGCCACAGATCACAGTATTTGCAAATGTTCCCAGGCAAACGTATTCAATAAAGTTTGATTTCATAAATGGATTTAATAATAAATACAGCAAACAAAATCACAACTTAAATTTAGGAAGAATAAGCATCATGCAAGAATATACGTGGATCTATATCTAGTTTTTTAGAATGTGGGAAATCGCTACTTGAAAGTGGAGAAAGTGAAGCACCAAACAATCACTGAGTTATCAAAACAAAACTATAAAATGAATGATTTGTTCAAAGCAATAAAGCTTTAGGATTAGACGCCCATCAGTTGATCAACAAGCATCAAAACAGTCTTCAATGAGAATTCCCTACTGCAGTAATTAAATAAATCCTCAAGAGTTGGTCCAAGTATATCTAGGACCATGACATTAAAATCACCTTCAACACTACACAGTAAAATCGAAATCCGTGATTACAACCCACCAGTATAATCGTAATAACAGATCTGAGATTATATTAGAATATAGAAGGAATTGGGTTCTGGTTAGAAGTTAGAACAGCTAGTTGTATTGTATCTTCTTTGTAGAGAAAAGGGTATGCCTTCTACAGCCATCTCTCAGTTCTGTTTCTGGCATTCTGCCATATATTACCATCCCACAGTGAGGTAATTCACCCACAAGACTGTGGGAGTGATTAGTTGCCGTTGGAGTGATTACTATTTATTATTGGTGATAACTGATAAATTTTGAAATTTCAATGTCAATGTTGAATGTTCAATGATGTGCAATGTTTAAATGATTATCATTAAAGTTTTCTTGTTTAAAGTTGAAAAAATATACAAATTCAAATTTCACATATATTATTAATTATAAATTATAAATTTATAAAATTTAATTATTAAAATTTAATATTATTATATTACCCGACGAACCCACGCACCCTGTTTCCAAAAATGCCGTGCCGTCCCCGTCCCCGTCCTCGTCCCCACACCCACGTTTCCTGGCAACATAGCTTATAGGTTGTGGCTCTCTAAGGCTTTTGTAGTAGATCTGGCCTGAAAATATATAACAATGGAAAATATGCCCATGAGATAAGACAATAGATGATAGAACTTCAGATATTTATTAATATCAAAACCTTGAGGTAGGGTAACACCATACAATCACTCCTTAAGGAAGGGGAATACTCCACAAGCCATATGCTTGTCAATACACGATACCTGACATCTCTCAATGGAAAGTCTCTAGCCTCTATATAGGCTCCATACATACAATACCATGGGTAATTACCATGGGTCTCTCAATACCATACATCTATTACAATGGGGCTTGGGCTTATCACATTATTCACTAACTATTTGTGGTCCCTTACATAATGTGGGTTAACCACTTTATTTATTAAATATGGCTCACCACATTATTACATTATTTCCTTGGGTACCTCCCTTTGTACCCCATAATATCCCCCCTAGGTATACTACATTCCACCCCCCTTAAACATGTTTCATCCCCGAAACATGAGAAGAACACAAATAATAAGATCTACTCAAAAGAGTAGTCCATTGATACCATGCACATGCATCTAGCCATCCCAGAGAAAGGTGAACACTCGCTTGAGATGGAAGTTGTTTCTGGTGGTTCCTCTGCGTCGATGTGTTGTGGGTGGCTCGTCGCACCTCTTTGTGTGTCGTCTAGGGGTTGTTGTCCTTGTTGCTAATTCTTTGCCCCCTTGCTGGTTGTTGTCTAGTTGGGTGGTGTGGGTGGTGATATGCTAAAGTTTTAACTGATAGTGTATCTTTCTTCAATTCGCCACCTGATGGAGCCTGAGTGGTATCTGGTACCTGTTGTGGTGCCTGCAGTTGTTGCTTGTCTTCCATTATTACTTCCACCACGGACTCCTCATCTGATGTGTCAGTACCTGCAGCATTTTCTGCTTGGACCTCCTTGAACTCTATTTGTTTACTGATGAAAATATCATGTAATGTAATTTTCTTTATTTTATACCAGAGCTTCAGGAATTTCTTTTGCACATTAATATTGATAGTACCAACAGATCCATCCAAGAGTATCCCAAAACAACATCCACATCAGTGATATCTGAAACATAAAAATCAAAATGCAACACATACTTATCCATAGAAATCTTCAAATCTTTATAAATTTGAACATTCTCATTATCAACCTGTGTGTTTTCAATATGTTTTGCTAGAACTTGTAATTTTTAAGTCAAATTAACATTGATAAAATTATGCTTGCAACTAGGATTGATAGACACAATGATCTTTTCTTTCTAAATACTTCCATGAACCTGTAATATGGAAATATTAGTAGAAAATGAGTTTTTATGGCTCTTATTGTCCTTCTTTCCAACATGTGACTACTTGTTCAAAAGGAGCCTTTCAACCTCTTCATCGGGAAGTGCCCCTATATGTTCATGGTTAAGTGATTTCCACCATATGGCAGCCTCATCCTTGAAATCATTCCATGGTCCATAACACCAAGTTATTGGGCATTGTAACTTCTTATATGTTAGGTATTCTTCAATAGTTGGACCATCATGTTTTCCTATAAACAATAGTTGAGTAGAACCCATGAAGTAGAATGACGGTTTTGAAAAAAAATACCTACTTTGTGCAGCGAATTTTAAAATGGCCACAAGTCGGTTAATATGACTCAGAATCCTTATTATAGCCTGTTTTTGGAAATGGAACTATCATTTTGCATCTTCCCATGTGATTGAAATCTGGATCTGGGCACTCTAGAAACTCAGATTCGCGTTGCAACTGTTCTATTATCACAATAAATTATGAAAAAGAAATTGATTTCAATCAGTGATATCTTCCTCATCCGGACTCCGATTCAACTGATTTTTTTTTAATTGGGTGATTTTCCAAGAGGAGCTCAGATCTACCATCTATTTACTGAAATTCTATACAAAAACAACAAAAACTTACAGGAGGGTCGCTGTCCATGAATTGTCGTCAGAAAAATTTCTGCAACACCGTTGATTTTAAATCAGCAATATCTCCCTCATCCGAACTTAGATTCGACTAGTATTTTTTTCAGCTTGGGTTATTTTTCACAAGGAATCCAGATCTGCTATTTATTTTTGAAACTTTTACACCGAAATTTTCAAATATGATCTACAAACTCGTTGCCCAAAAAATTACTAAAACGAAAAGAAAAAAAATCTCCCCCTTTGCCCAAGAAAAAACTTTGATACCACTTGTAGTAGATCTGACCATAAAATATATTAAAATTCTCTGATAAAATAAACCCAAGAGCCAATACAAGAGATTTCAACCAATAACTATACATTGTGACAAGCATAGTCACCAATTACGTTAAGCAGCTCTTGGTATACGCATGGTATTGGTTGAATGGTACAGTTATTGGTTGAAATCTATTATTGGTTGTCCCATGGATAGTGAGTCACCACTTAACTTAAGAAGCTCTACCTTTAGGTCAAAGGCTTTTTTTAACCCAAGAACGAGTGCTTCGTATTCGACAATATTGTTTGTGCACTCGAACTCCAAACAACATGACAAAATGTACTTCTTGTTATGTGGATTTATGAGAATGCAACCAACTCTAGAGCCATCTTGTGTTTTTGAACCATCAAATTACGAAGTCCAAATATTATCTGCTACTAAATTGGTTCCTATACTATTATTACTATGTATATCTATATTACAAAATTCATTAGCACCAATTGGAGTACAAGGAAGGAGCTCCAACTGTGTATCTGGTGGGACGGGTGATGGCTATACTTAATAACACCTGTGATCAATTTCCAAGAAACAATTTCCAAAGATTGTCTACAAAACCAATAGGCTCATTATGATCCTCAAGTGGTGTCACAATATATTTCATGTAGGGTTCACTTTCCACTCGAATTTGGTTGTTTCTACCCTTGTATGGAAGCCATAAGTGTGACCAATCTATTGCAAAATACCCTTGTAATTTACTAGACCAGTGTTGACTCAAGAGTAAGCCATAGGATTTAGGGATGTCCACAATTACAATGTTTATGCATTGGTGTACCCTTTGGTCTGATGACAAACAAATAATAACATTCTTGAGTTCACCAATGGCCTGGACAAGTGATCTGTCTAGCTGAATGATTTATGCATTAGTTCTATCCCATTTAGCATTACTTTTCTTAGAAAAAGATAATGGCATTACATTCACAGATGCACCTGAATAGACCAAAAAATTATGGACATTACAATTAAAGATTTCAAAATTTAGCAAAAATGGGGGGCATTATAATAGATCTGACCTACAAATAATTTTTTTGATAAAATAAATCCAAGAGCCAATACAAGAAATTGCTAGAATGAAAATGCTTCTTTATTGATATCTTTGAAAAAACCCTTGAGGTAGGGCAACACAATACAATCACTCCTTAAGGAAGGAGTTCATTCCACAAGCCATATGCTTATCAATACAATAATCCTTGATATGTTTCAATGGAGAGTCTCTAGGCTCTATATAGGCTTCATACATACAATACCATGGGTCATTACCATGGGCCTCTAAATACCACACATCCAATATCGTGGGCTTATCACATTATTTCCTAACTACTTGTGGTCCCTTGCATAATGCGGGTTCACCACTTTATTTATAAACTATGGCCCATTTATTTATCATCATTAATCATTACATCATATTATTCCCTTGGGTACCTCCCTCTGTACCCCATATTATCCCCCCTAGGTATACTACAACTTCATTTTCTCCACAAATGAGATCCTTTTCACTTGACTTTAGTGGTTGATCTCTCAACAAAGCTCTAATACCATGTTGAATTTTCTACAATAAGCATAGTAGAAACCAATCTTCTAATGTGATAATTACTACCTAATGATGTTTAACAAATTCTCTTTGTGTAACTGATATTATTGAGCAATTATACACAGAAAAACTCAATAGTAATGCAGCAAAAACAGTAATATCATAAAGAGAAAGGCATGCACAATAGAGACAACAAATTTTCCTTGAGAAACCCAAACTTGGGAGAAAACCCAGCGACTCTTCTTCTAGGAGAAATTATTCTTCAACAAGGTTTACTTCTAAATTATCTAGAATTTTGTGCCAAAAAACCAAATCCAAACTTCAATCAATTCATCCTCTATTTGCTTTCACGTGTGACTGATATAGAATAGAGATGATGATGAGTGTGTGATCAAATGAAGTGTCATATCATGTATATATATATATACAAGTCAAATGGGTGCATTTACCCCAAGGGACACGTCACTACACGAGCGAGGCCAACTTGTCCTTTTTGATCCTACAAGAAGCCCAATAAAAAAATGAATTTTTATTTTCATTTTCATAAATCATCTAGGCCAACTTAGGAGGCCTCTTGGAATGCAGGAATACTTCTTGATGCTACACAAAAATCAACACTTACCATTGTGGTCATATATGTTCATGACTTAATCCTTACAACAGTTCTAAGTTGATGAAAGAAGAAAAAGATCATCTTTGCAAATCATTTAATATGACTGACTTGGGACTATTAAATTATTGTTTTGGCATTGAAGTTTGGCTACAACAAAATTAAATTTTCATCTCATGGGCAAAGTATATTTTACAATTATTAAACAAGTTCAAAATGGAAGATGGCAATATTAACCAAACACAAATCAAGGTAAACTTAAAGCTTTCAAAATATAATAAATTAGAGGTGGTTAATGGACTGTTATATCATCAACTTGTTGAAGGATCAATATATCTTATAACAACTATACTAGACTTTATTTTTTTAGTTGGTATATTCTCAAAGTTTTTATACTCTCCCAAGGGAACACATTGGAAAGCAGCAAAAAGAATGCTTAGGATCAAAGGTACCTCACAGTTTGGTATTGTACTTGAGAAGAATGATAGTTTCATGTTGAATGGTTTTTCATCACATTGGGCAAGTGATAAGGACAAGAGAAACCCTACAATAGGTTATGCTTTTATGATGGTAGTGGAGTTATTTCATGGGGAAGTAAAAAAGCAAGCTTCGGTGGTTCTTTCAACAACAAGAGCAGAATACAAAGCAGATATCCATACAACATGTGAAGCAGTATCCTAGGATTTTGTGTGATTTGAAACTTCCACAAATTCAACCAATAACTATACATTGTGACAAGCAATGTGCAGACAAGATGACAAAGAATCCAATCTATCATTTAAAAACAAAGCATGTCAAAATTCACCATCATTACATCAGAGAACAAGTGCAGAAGAAAGAGAGAGAATTGATTTATTGTCGGTCCCAAAATCAAGTAGTAGACATCTTCACTAAGACACTCAGCAAGGATAAGTTTGACAAATTCCAAGAGCTGCTAACAGTAATGGGAAAAGAAATTAACATTAAGACAAGGTGTTAGACATTGTAATGTTTATTTTTTCTTTGGAAAACAAATCCGATATATAAGAGTAACATTGTACAGTGATAAAGTGAGGAATAAGTCATACATAACAAATGACATTTATTTTAATATTATTAATGATATTATGTGAGTGATTCCTAACAAGAATAATGGAACTTGATTAATGGATAGATATATACACTATCAATTGGGTTATCTCAAGTGGTTGAGCGGAATGGCTGTTATGTTCCCCACCTAGGTTCAAATCCCTGCTAGTGACATGATGAGCATCATTGCAATGGCTTTGTGCCTATGAATATTGTTGTATTGGCTTTGTGCCTTGTGAACTCTTAAGTGAGTATACTTGTGGGCTAGCCTAGTACCTACTACCAACAACCTCACTCTAGCCCTCAGGCTAAGAGGGAGGTTGATTTCTTTCCTAAGAAAAAATAAAAAGGATAAATATATACACCACAATTGCTTATGATCCAAAGTGGATTATATTATTTTTCATCCATCTTGATGCTTTTAGAGGGGAAAAAATGGAGGAATCAATGCATAGGGCCATTTTTACCGGCGGTCCTAGTTTGAAAATTTCTGGTAAAAAACTTTAGGAGCCATTTTGAGGCCTTAATGAACACTTTTTGTGGCCCTGACCTTACACGTCGATACATTTCCAACGACGCAAGAATCACCTCAATCGGAGTCCATATGCAAAAGTTATGCCACTTAGAAGTTGGCCTTCCTGTTTTGACCACCATAATTCGAGAGACTGCCATGTCGGTCTGCATTATTCATGGGAAAGGGGTTAGCCACGTGATCATGATGAAGAAGACTCTAGAAGAGTCCATATTGTAACTCTATTTAAGAGTTGGAGTCAAACCTAACCCTTATTAGACTATCAGGTTATGTTATAACCAGACCACTAGGAGGAAAAGGGGTTCCATTCTTTTCGAGTGTATCTTGTTCCATAGACGAGCAAAGTAGCCGAGAGGGATAGGGAGAGAGCACACAAAGAGGATTTGTGCACTATATTAGCCCATAGGCCATGGGCCTTACTTCTTTGTACTTGCAGCCATTTTCTATTTAGAGAAAGAGAGCAGAGTGGCCTCACCTTCCAGTTGGGTTTTCTCCCAAAAGGATTTCCCAGGATATATCTTGTGTCAATAGTGGTTTGTGAGTTTTTATTTCGTTTTTCTTTTTTTTCTACATAATTATAATTTGCATGCATACGTAGTAAACAATAATTTACAGATCCATAAATTTAAAGAGAGATAAACCCTCATAGTGTAGATTTCAAGTTTTTAATTGTAATTTTATCATATCCGTTGCGACGAATTGTCTAGTGGAATATCCACGACAGTGTACGGATCATATTGGTATCAGAGCAATTGAAAAATGTGTAACTAGGTTCGGTCTTCATAAATATGAAATGTACTTTTGATTCTTGTATATTGTAAAATAAAAGAAAATTATTATTATTATTATTTTTGGAGCATGGGTTTCATGCTCAAGGTCTTTTATTTTAGAGGTCAAGCACCCATTCAGTGCTTCTAGGGTTTGTCCTAGGTCAAGAAGTCAAAAGAGTCATTGTCATAAGTTGAAGACCGCATCGGACACATTGTAACTTGTAAAGAAAATTATTTGTCATTAAAAGTGTCAAAATACCCTTCAGAACAAATCGGCCTAGAAGCTGGGAAGTCGTCCTATTTTGAGGAGCCACGTCCACCTTTAGAAGCCTATATAAAGCAGCGAACTCGACCTCCTTGAAAGGCATTTATTCACTCAATCATCCAAGTGAAGAAGAAGAGCAAGAAGACAATGAAGAAGGAAGAGGACGAAGAAGACTTATTTTTGGGCTATTTCTCTCACACAAGTGCGAAGGAAGGCTAGGGGTTTTGCTGCTGGACTAGGGTTTTTCTTCTGCAAGTTCGATCTTGTTAAAATTGGAAACTAGGGCCAAATCCCACTTTGGACAACTCCTTTGAGGAAGATAATTGTGGCATTGAATTCCTCTTTTCGAGAGGACCAAAATCGACCTAAAGATCACCAAATTTGGATAAGGAAACATATTTATTTATTCAAAAGAAATTTAACAAGTCATGATCTTATCAAGGCAGGAAAAATTGAAATTTTGAAATTTAAATTTGCCTCCAAATGTCAAGGTCGGCTTCTCCTTCATAAGGTCAAATCATCATGTCTAATGGTATATAAGAGGCATCCTCCAACCTCATATCTACATCATCAAATTAGCTCTCACATATATCTGAGGTAGCCAGGTTCAAAAGAAGGACGCAGGAGTGTTTTTGGGTTTCCTATTCTGTCACAAGGGCTGAGCTACTTATGAGAAATAATCGCAGGAACTGAAGGAATTTCTGGGTAGTTTGTATGGGCCTTCTTATCGCTTCAGGACCAGATTCTTGAACATCAAATAAGGTCGAGTTTGGGTGTAGCCTTTGTCATGTCTTACTCCAAGTAAGAAGGGCTTCTGTGCTAGTTCCATGTCTCTGTTTTGGCCGCAGGATAGAAGCTGCTACAATAGCAAATTGAATCACCTATTTCAAGGGTCGTAATGCCTAGTGAGGCTCTTCTCTTCAAGCCGCAGCAATCTGAAGGAACAATGCAATTAATCTAAGGCTTCTTCTTGTGATTGGTACAGGGTTGCCTCTATCCCTAGGTCTTCAAGCGGATGTCATGGGAGTGGTCCACTGTGAGAAGGATGCTTTTTTTATTTAGGGTTGTTGGTATGCTCTTCATTCTCAGAAGTTATTAGATCCTCTATTGGCAAGACGTCTTCATTGTACTCTCTCTCTATGTTGAACCTTTGATATTAATAAAAGAAGAATTGAGAAAGGGTTTTCCCCATTTTGGGGTTTTTCCCTGGCTTGTGCCAATTACTTTGTTCTTTTATCTTGGCTTGTCTTCTGCATTCATGTTCTTTCATCGGTTACTGCTATAAGATAATGATTGATGTGATATCTAATGTATTAATGTAATAATGTATGAGCTCATGAAGTATCTGACCTCAGCAAAGAACATGTTAACCTAAAATTAACATGGTATCAGAGCCTGGTGAGGACAAGCCCAAGCAAGAAAGAATGCAATCTCTAGGCAGTTTGTCTTCCTCCTCTAATTCTCTGGATCAGTCAAGATTTGATAGGTAATGAACGAATAAGTATTTTGAAGTGAACGTCGTATCTTTTTGAACTAGTAAGATGTCTGCTATGGGTTCAATTGTATCACACAGTTTTTCAGGAAATTGAAGAAAGACATTCACATCAATTACCTGTTCACGAGAATATGTAAGCTTACAACAGTGGAGCTTCTGCACTCACATTGCAACCACCCTTCCGCCTTCTAAGGAAGGCCATACGTGGATTGGCAGCTTGACATTGGTTGATATCAACTATCACAACTTTCGGGAGATTGCTTTGTGGAAGAGATACATAATATCGCTCTAATTTTCCATAGTTACTATGGCTACAGTTGCGAGTTTTTTTGGGTGCATTATCTGGGATTCATTTTGCAGGCTTTCTTGTCCAATGAAGTTTTCTGAAACATGATCTCGTCCAGATCAAGGGTTAGAAACTCCAACTCTGCGCCCTGAATATCTATCCTTTGTGGCATAGTTTTTGAGCGGAATGCAAGGGTTTCTTTTTGGTTTATAAGTTTCAAAGGGTTGTCGTTGGGCCACCGATTCGGATCAGTGGAGGAGTAAAGGGATGGTTGATGCGAAAACAAGGCCAAGCTATTTTTGTGAGCTATCGGATTAGAAGGTGTCTGAGGCAGAGAATCGTTTCCGAGTGAAATGCGGCAGTCTTTGCTTGCCATCGTTTGTTTTCATTCCACAATCTTAGGCACTGAAGTCAAAGAAGAAAGAAATTGATTATGTTTATTTTCCTTGTTCTTAATATGAAATATATTTTAGAGATGATACAAAGTTGTGCACTATTTATCAGAGGGGTCATTGTCCTCGGCAAAGTTATTCATTTGCTCATGGTGATGCTGATCCTTGGTGATTTTCTGGTCCTAATTGTTGCAAGTAGACGTAATCATCGGAGCAATGATCTAAAAGGAAACATAGACAAAACTCACTCTCCTCTCCCGCAAGGGATGCCAAGGGGCATCAACCATATGCAGATCAGAGATCTTTACCTCATGATAGGAGTCATAGTCCATCAAGGTCACCGTCTAGAAGCAGTAAGAGGAGGGAGAGGA
Source organism: Pinus tabuliformis (assembly GCA_031772625.1). Lineage (NCBI taxonomy): Eukaryota > Viridiplantae > Streptophyta > Pinopsida > Pinales > Pinaceae > Pinus > Pinus tabuliformis. The sequence goes on along the minus strand of CM062812.1, from coordinate 428,103,052 downwards.
AAGAGACAGAGGTTGGACATGCATCTTGGTGATTAAGTGATGATACCGATCATGGCAATACAAAAGAAATCAAGTCTCCATATGCTAGTTCAAGAGATGCATTTGAAGAATAAGAGATCAATGCGCTTAATGACCAGAAAGGTGACCTAGAGGCTCAGATCCAAAATAAAGAAGTTCATCAAAGCACATCTTCGTTTTGTTCGGGCACAGGAGGATGTGAAAAGATCACAAGATCGGTTGCAAAATCTGGTAGATGAGTTTCCATTAGGAAAAACTTCAAGTCATATTCACCGTATTAAAAACTCTAATGTCAATATAGAATCAAATCATCCAATTCAGAAAGGGTTAGAATCTAATTGAAGCTGCAGACACAAAGAAAGAGGATATTGTTGTCAAAGTCAGTGATGCAGATGCTAATGAATCTGTACAGAGGAATTTCTCCTTCCACAACAATATTGAAGCAGTGAAGTTTATTGGTCAACATAGAAGTATTTCGAACAAGGTCAACAAATTAGAGGAGACCGGTTTAGTGGTGAACTCAATTCATAGACTGCAAGCATTAAATGATAAAGAAGGAAAACTGATAACCAACGAGTCTGAGGATAATCCTAACAAAGGCAAGAATAGAGAAGGTTCTCTTTCTCCGATTAGCGTACCAGAAGAGAAGGTGAAAGGATGGGACACAGGATTTTGTCTACCCTCTATTGGCGTGGCTGCACATGGTAAAGATGAGCATATCAAAGTTGTTGATATTGATAATTGATACTCAAAAAGAGAATGTCAGCGTCATATAATCACTCAGCACAGGGAAAGCATTTCTAAGAAAGTTTTATCCACTGGAAACTGTTTCTGCCAATCATTACAATGAGTAACTTGATGACGGTCTCCTGAGGACAATGGCAACCTTGATAACTTCCTCTTGATGGCAGGACTGTATTCATGAGTCTTTGATGAAGGATAATAATTTCTCTGAACAATATTCCAGTGATGCTTATGGACAGTAAGACAGTGCGCCTACATACCTTATGTGGTCTATTGTCAGTAAAACCAAGACCTTCCTGACAATGTATCTAGCGATCAAGTGAAACAGTAACATTGTTGATGATAAAGGAAGGGACCTAATAAATTGTGACCTGTGATTGAACTTGGGTTCATATGGTTGTACCATGATCTTGTAACGTGAAGACATAACAACTTGTTAAAGAGAAACAGAAAGCAGCAGAGAGAGAGCATAATAATTCAAGGTCAAAATTGACCTAAATCTCTCAAGGAGGAATAGTCTTCCTGGAAGTATGAAGACCTGGAGCTATCAGTCCAGGATAGAACTCTGTTCCAGTATTATATACAATACCATTACAGTCCATAGCTATGGTGATATATTGTAACTCCAGTAACTTGATAGTCTTGTTCACAACTTCGATTGTGAACAAGACAGATGTAAATCTTGGACAACTTATTTTTCTGAAAGGTTACCTATTATAAGCTACAGGGATCTGCCAAAAAAAAAAAATTGAAACACCCTTGATAAGTAATGCAGCTCACCTGAAGCTTTCATTCTTGAAGAGCAACTAGGAGAAGGAGTGCTTGACAGATTCCATGCCTTGACAAGCACGAGAAGCAGAAGACTCTGAGTTAGATATCTTGGTTGCATTAAGCCAAGATCTTATGAAGAATGGTTCTATAGATATGAATGCCCGAATGAGAAAGACTCCTTCTCATCATGGATTGGGAAATTTGATGTGTTGGTAGCTGCCTTCTAACAATAAAGGATAATACAACTAGGATCATGATGATTCTTCAGAACTTTCCTCTTTTACCTAAAGTTGTTGCCTCGTGCAAGGTCTCATCTCTCATATAGGAAGCTCATGATTTAAGGATTCATGATCACCTTAAGCAAGGCTTCAGAGGGAGCTATAAAATCTCCGATGACTGCTTTTTGTCCGATGATTTTTTGATGGAAGCAAGTCATGACAGTTGAGTTTGATAAACTGCATACAAGCTGCATGATTATGTCTGAATAATTCTAGCACATGGGCCAAAGGATTAATAGACGATTGCAAATAGCTCGATGTTTATATTTTGAGCAAGCTTACTTTCCCAATATTCAGAGGGAGATGTAAGTTTATCTTCCTTCAGAAAGAAGTTGGGAGTCATGGAAAGACCCTACTATGAGGGTTCCTTATTGAGCATTGAGCTCTAGGAGCTCTTGAGGACTTGAGGTACTTCTTGAAGCTATGAGCGACCATAGGGTGAGTTGTTCACCTTCCCCTATAGGTGCGCTATGTACAGGGTGAGTGGTTCACCTTCCGCTATGATTGATAACACGTGTGTAGGGTGAGTGGTTCATCTTCCCCTACTATTGATGACATATGCATAGGATGAGTGGTTCACATTCTCCTATGGCATATGAGCAGGATAAGTGGTTCACCTTCTCCTGTGGACACCCCAGTGAGAGATGCATATAGGCATCTGCTGGTTGTCACATGTGGACATGTCAGTGGGACGTGGTTCATCCTTTCCCCACATGTAGGATGCTCATTCCCTACAATTATTGGTTGACATGTTGGTGGGACATGGTTCATCCTTTCCCCACGTGTAGGATCCTTCCTATGATTGATTGTTGTGACTTGTGTTTGTAGGATGTGGTTTATCTTTTTTCTACATGTGATTGTAGCTTGTATTTGTAGGACGTGGTTCATCTTTTCCCTACTCTCAATGATTTGCATATGTAGGATGTGGTTCGTCCTTTCCCTACGTGTGATTGTGATGTGTGATTGTAGGATGTGGTTCGTCCTTTCCCTACGTGTGGTTGTGAGCAGGATGTGATACATTCTTTCCCTGCTATTGATTCAGTATCATCCTACCCATGTAGTCCGGGACACATGGGAAGTACCTCTCATCTGGCCAATGAGTTGGGAAAAGTGGTTAGGGACCATAGCACTACCGATGGACGCATCGGGTACTGCCATACTCCCTATGACTAGGATGCTTGGTGTTCTTCAACTTGATCTGGGATCAAGTTTGATTGAGGTTTTACCTCTGGACTGACGTTTGTCAGTCGAGAGTGGTAAGGTTTTGTGACTCACTCTAGAACAATTCTTCATTATTACTTCAGTGTTCAACAAAGTTGAGCATAGCAGAATGATGGCATGATGATCAGTGACATAGATGTTAGTTTTTCAAGTGGGATTCTCCCTAGTTGAGAGGGAGTGTTAAAATTGGCAACTGGGGCCAAATCCCACTTTGGACAGCTCCTTTGAGGAAGATAATTGTGGCATTGAATTCCTCCTTTTGAGAGGACCAAAATTGACCTAAAGATCACCAAATTTGGATAAGGAAACATATTTATTTATTCAAAAGAAATTTAACAAATCATGAACTTATCAAGGCAGGAATTTGAAATTTTGAAATTTAAATTTGCCTCCAAATGTCAAGGTCGGCTTCTCCTTCATATGGACAAATCATCATGTCTAATGGTATATAAGATCCATCCTCCAACCTCATATCTACATCATCAAATTAGCTCTCACATATATCTAAGATAGCCAGGTTCAAAAGAAGGACGGAAGAGTGTTTTTGGGTTCCTATTCTGTCACAAGGGCCGAGCTACTCATGAGAAATAACCGCAGGAACTGAAGGAATTTCTGGGTAGTTTGTATGGGGCTTATTATCGCATGAAGACCGGATTTTTGAACATCAAGTAAGGCCGAGATTGGGTGTAGCCTTTGTCATGTTTTACTCCAAGTAAGAAGGGCTTTTGTGCTAGTTCCATGTCTCTGTTTTGGCCGCAGGATAGAAGCTGCTACAGTAGCAGATTGAATCGTCTATTTTAGGGGTTGTAATGCCTAATGAGGTTCTTCTCTTCAAGCCACGACAATCTGAAGGAACAACACAATTAATCTAAGGCTTCTTCTTGTGATTGGTACAGGGTTGCCTCTATCCCTAGGTCTTCAAGTGGACGCCATGGGAGTGGTCCACTGTGAGAAGGATGCCTTTTTTTTAGGTTTGTTGGTATGCACTTCATTCTTAGAAGTTATTAGATCCTCTATTGGCAAGACGTCTTCATTGTACTCTCTCTCTGTGTTGAACCTTCAATATTAATAAAAGAAGAATTGAGAAAGGCTTTTCCCCATTTTGGGGTTTTTCCCTGGCTTGTGCCAATTACTGTGTTCTTTTATCTTGGCTTGTCTTTTGCATTCATGTTCTTTCATCAGTTACTACTATAAGATAATGATTGATGTGATTGCTAATGGATTAATGTAATAATGAATGAGCTCATGAAGTATCTAATCTCAACAAAGAACATGTTAACCTAAAATTAACAAATCTTGAAGAAAGAAGAGAAAGAAGGTCAGCGAGGTCACATTAGTTCATCCTCAAGCACTAGAAGAAGGAGAAAGCCAAGCAAAGGTCTGAAGAAGCCTTGGGAGGCCAAAATAAGATCACACGTGTGGCAGCAGTTGCTGCTGGGAACGCCGAAAATTTCAGACCTACAGTAGAGGACAAAATTCTAAAGCTGGGGGTCAAATTGTGCTGTTGGAAGAGATTTAACTAGGTTTGACTTGGACAAAGGAAGCACATCGTCCGGAAGGGTTAGACTTGGTCTTGGAGGGTATTGGTCTTGGTCTAGAGGTCTTGGAATTTGTCAATTGAATAATCTATAAGAAGAGGAGATTTGCGGGTTTTCCTCTCAAGTGGAGAGGTTTCGGCCCTAGCTTGCAGCCTACATTTTGTGTTCTTGTGTACTATTGTTCTTCTTGTTTTGGTAGTTGTTTGATGATATACAAACATAATAATAAATGAAGAAGCTAATAAGTAAGAAAACATAAAATGAGATCACAAGCAGTTATCAAGAAAAGAGAAATCATCCTAACTATTGCCCTATAGATTTCTCAACACTTTGGGTATATTCTAGAGATTTGTAGGGGATCTAGATCGACTAAGCCAAAAGTCATAAAACCCCAATCATGGCTAACGAACTTGTGAATAACCCTCATGATCTTACAAAGGAGAAGTTTTTGCAACTAGAAGCACAAGTTGCAGATATAAACCATAATGTGAATCTCCTCATGGCATCCCTAACCAATAAGCTCGGCTATTCGGAGAAGACAAGGTTTCCAATGCAGAGGTGCGATTAGAGGGGAGATCGAGAGATCGAGAAGAAATAGAGAGGGAGCTGAAGAAAGAATCCGAAAAAAATCAATCCAGTTCAATTTGTTGGACATTGGATAAACCAGCACTCCCCGTGTGTTTCGTGACATGTGCTTAACCGCCTCTCGTGGGTCCGTTAACTCTGGCGATGCGTCCGTTTACTAGCACTGGTGGGTTTTGGTGTAACGGCAATCGTGATTCCAAAAAGTGGTATCAGAGCCAAAGGTCTCGAGTTCGAATTACACCCGGCTCACGCTGGGGTGGAGATTGTTGAACATTGGATAAACCAGTGCTCCTTGTGTGTTTCGTGACGTGCTTAACCCCCTCTCGTGGATCTGTTAACTTTGGCAATGTCCCTGTTTACTAACACCTACGGGTTTTGGTGTAACGACAATCGTGATTCCAACACGAGTGTCGTGAACCATTCGCAGTGCATGTTTAAAACGGAAGCGAAGATCGATATTAAGTCGTATCAAGGTGAGATCGATGCTTTGAAGCTAAATCATTGGTTGCAACAATTAGAAGTTTATTTCAGTGTTCATCACATAGATGAAGAACATAAGATTTCATTTGCACAGCTAAAATTAGAGGGCCATGCCTTGACTTAGTGGGAAAGCCACACAAAGACCTTAAAGTTTGAGGGAGATCCTCTAGTGACAAAGTGGGAGGACTTTAAAACCCTCACAAAGTCACAATTTTACTCTATCAGATACGTAGAGGACCAATGCATCAAGTGGCACTATAAGCAGAAGCAGGGGTACACCACAAAATTTAGAAAGATGGTCGTAATGTTGGGTATCTCCCCAAAGAACCCAGATGTACTCCTCAAGTACCTAGGGGGTCTACACAGCCATCTGCAAAAGCAAGTGATGTTGTTCAAGCCTAGATCGGTGGACAAGGCTTGTGTACAAGCACAATATCTGGAGAATATAGGCCAAAAGAAAGGGAAATCAAGTGGATCAAAGCAAAAGGAGCAACATGATGCTTCTAAGGAGGGGAAGAAGAAGCGGAAAAGGGGAAAAGATAAAAAGACAAAAACCACAGCACACCTATGCAAAGATCCCAGCAACCACTGTAACATTGTCGATCATACAGAGGAAAAGTGTTGGAAGTTGCATTCAGAGCTTAACTTGAAGAACAAAAAGAAAGATAATAAGAAGAATGTCATGGCAACTAATTCACGCAACTAGGTTGAAAGCAGCTCAGACGTGGATGAGAAGATTGTTTTTATGTCCATACGAAATGAGGTGAATCTGAGTAGCCTTCGACAACAAGAAGAGAAAGAAATGAGCAAACTCTTCCACACAAAGATACAGTTCAAGAAGACAAAGATTGATGCTCTGTTTGACTTGGGATCACAAGAAAATATCATTGCAGCAAAGCTGGTCAACAAATTGGGACTGGAAGTTCGTGATCATCCAAACCCATATCCATTAGGATGGGTAAATAAGGATGCAGAGTTAAAGGTAACAAAACAATGAAAAAATAGATTTGCTATCAGTGTTGATTTTATTGATGAAGTAAAACTAGATGTAGCTCCCCTTGATGTATGCAAAGTGGTGTTTGGAAGTCCCTGCATGTACATGCGTGATGCAATCTTCATGTAGAGAGTCAACCAGTACTGACTCGTCAAGGATGGAAAATTGTTCACCATCAACGCACACAAAGGCAAGTCAAAATTTTTGTTGGTAAGTGCTAACCAAGCCAAGAAACTAATCAATTCTAGCAAGAAGTTTCTTTTACTATTTTTAAGAGAGAATCAATTTGTAGAAGAGTCCATAAGAGCAAAGGCATCCCTGGAGGGGTGTACTAAGAAACATATATAGCAACTAGAAGAGTTGCTACAAGCATATGGGGATGTGTTCTGGGAGCCTAAAGGGCTACCACCCAAGAGGGAAGTGGAGCACGAGATCCAGCTATTTTCAGACTCCCCATTGCCAAACATTGGGTTGTATAGGCAATCTATTATAGACGCGAGGTGAAGAAACAGTTGCAGTAGCTACTGGAACAAGGTATCATTTGACCAAGTACATCACTATGTGGATCACCCATCATCATTGTGCTAAAGAAGGATCAAACTTGGAGGATGTGTATTGATTACAGGGCACTGAACAAAATCACGCTCAAGAACATGTACCCCCTGCCCAAAATAGATTATCTGCTGGATCAGTTGCAGCAAGCGAAATACTTCACCAAGTTGGACTTAAAGTTTGGATATTTGTGATGTCCTAGGGTAATTTTTCCCTTTAGAAAATAGGGTTTCAAACAGAATTCCTCCACTTATTCAAAAATGAAATAAACAGTTTTCATTCAACAGTAACAATACTAATACATGAATATGCAGTATGATTCTTAAACCCGCAATATATAGGACTAATCATCCACCAAGTTCAGTATTGTATTCAACCATCAATAATTTTGACAAGTAGTTCAAATGTTAAACCGAATTTTAACTAAACAATATCAACTACAATTTATCCTAGCCTCCTATAATAGTGACCTGAACTATCTTGTACTGGTCCACAGACTAGAAGAGCAATTATAATAAGTTCAGTTGTTTTTGTTGAGATTAATAGCTTGGGAGGTACTCCAAACCCTAGGGTACAGGGTTGTGGAGGAATTGACACCACAAAAGGGCTTTGTGGGCTAAGTTACAAGTACCTAAGAGATGGGTTTTGCACCCAAGCTTGTGGGTGTGAAACTAAGCATGGATTTGACGGTTTGATACTTGGAGAATGTGTGGCACCCTTAGTGAAGCAAGGGGTTGCAAAGAAGACCAAGAGAGGCTTTGCCAAACAGGAGAAGAATTTTTATTTGTGTGCTAGTGGGCTAATTGGCACCAAGATCAAGTTGACCTAACTTAAGTGGTGTCTTTTGGTGGGCTAGACGTACACCCTAGCAAGCATATAAATAAAAGAAAGTGAACGCCTCATTTGGCATCACCACAAGTGTAGGAACTCGTCTAAGTGGTGAGCATTTGAAGTTCTAAGGCAACCGCAACTAAGAGAGGACAGGCCGAAGGTGAAAGGGACTGGATTTTGTGTCTTCTTGTGATTGGTACAGGTCCGAAGTTGAGCAAGAGGCTAGCCGAGAGGTTGAGGGACTAAACTATGCATGGATTGGGCTAATTCTTCTTGAGAAATAGGGCCAAGACTTTTTGTGAGCTTACAGGTGGGACCAAGCCCTATATTAGGGTTGGTATGTGGTCAATAAGGTGCTAGAACAACGTCCTAAAGAGGCCTAAGTGACAACACAGGAAGGGAAGTTTCTTAGAGAAGGACAATGAAGATTTTGCGGTAATTTTGAGGTATAGTTGAGGGTTGGTCTGGTGCCCTAACCAGGCCAAAAAACTTCAGGTCTGAATTTGCACACCGTGATCAATAGCAAAGGAAGGTGTCCTTAATCAGAGGTATGTGTTCTCCTTGTTGATGGTTCTTGCTAGGTGGTTGATAGTCCAGTTAGGACAATTTTGTTTCGCATCTTAAGAACTATTAGAAGGGTCACAATAGGTTCCAAAAGAGCCCTAAGAACAGTCACTTATAAAGGAATTTGAGGACTATTAGAAGGGAAGATTTAGAGAATCCCTATGGCTAGATCTTGAAGGAATAAGGACCAGCCAAGTGGCTTATGAACATGCCCTAGGTTGACTGTTGGAGAAGGAATTTTGACATTGATAGAGGGTAGCCTCCATACCCTATGTTTGTCTTCATATAGCAGCAGAGAACGGCAAAAGAGGGAAGAATTCCCAAAGTGTTGTATTCTTGAAGGACTAAGGAGTAGCAAGTGGGAAGTTGATGAAGACCCTATGTGTTGGACTTCTTGATGGACTAAGGAGCAGCTAGAGGGAAGATTGGAGCTGTGTTCAGTGACCTAAAGGACATAGATCATTGATAGAGGCAGATTGGTGTTGTTGTAGATTGGCAGCGGAAGGAACAATAGTTGTGTTCAAGGTACGTGGACCGAAAGGAGTTGAGGCCGGCTATATCAGCGAGTAGGTCAGTTGGTATCTTTTTTAGGGAAGATTTGTTGTCAAAGGATTGACATCAAACCCTAGTTGTATTTCTTGTATCAATGATTGTATGAGGGCCATGATCCCTAGTACATGAGCCCTATTAAAGATTGATTAATATAACAACGTTGGGTTGAAAAATTTGTAAAAAGTCGTCTATTGTGCACTAGTTGATTTATTGTTGTGTTTATTTTGTTGTGCAAAGTATCTTGTTGTGGCATTTGAGTTGGGTGTGTTAGATATTGTAAGACCCTAACCTAGATTCTCTAGTGTCGTGGAAATTCAACTACTTTCCTGATGAGGTCCCCAGCTAGAGGTGTGTCACATTTGAATCAACTTGTGATGGTCAAATGCTCATGCAGGTATACAAATGCTTCCTATAGTGATTCGTAGCCCTAGAAGGGTCGAATGATGGTTGATGTATCCAAAAAGGGCTCGATCTTGTGAAAACTATTTTAGAATGAAATCGCAACCCTAAGTTGGGCCAAAACCTCATAATATTATTCTTGTATCAGTCCAGCTTCCTGATTTTGTTCTTCGTTGGCCTAGGAGTACCAATCTGTCCACAACTATTATCTCCTTTAGTTAAGTCTATCACCAAATCGTTGCTTGATCACATGAGGACCAGATCTCATGCTTTTGCTAAACAAAAGATACCCATTTGTTGTTGAACCAGACAAAAACAGATCCACGATTTGTCCAAAAAAAAAATGACTAACTAGGGTGGAATCTTTCACCACTGAAATTAGTAAAGGGGTCTTAAAACCCTCAAAGCCACAACTCAAGAAAACAGATGTATTTGATCCAAATCGATGATGATAATTTGATTCCACCTCTCCTCTATTTATAGATTTCTTCATGGGCTTCCAAATGTGAGCGATTGTGAATGCAACCCCCAATTTTGGGTTTTTTTGCCCCAGTTGACCCAACATTTGCACAATGTTGCCCCAACATTGCGAATGATGGTTGATGTTGCCCCAGGGTTGGACAGGCTATTTCGTCCTCCCTTAGCCAATCAATTGGGAGGAGACATTTCAATACCCCCTCCCCTAAATTGCTTACCCCCAAGCAATTGCAAATTTGGATGTTGTAAAACTTGTTCTCCTTCCCATGTGACATCTTCTTTCGGTAGATTCTTCCATTTGATAGGATATTCTGAAATTACTCTACCCCTCAATTTCTTTTCTTGAACTACCATGATTGCTTCTGGAATTAGCTCCAGTTGTCCTTCATTCAAAGGGGGTAGTTCAATAGAAGTAGTGACCTATTGTCTGATAGCCTTCTTGAGGCATGATACATGGAAGATGTTATGAATTCCACTTTCTCTTCATAATTCTAACTTTTACACCACTTTGCCAACCCTTCAAAGAACTTTGTAAGGTCCATAAAATCTCAACTTCAACTTTTCTACATCATTTTTCTTGAGTGTAGATTGTCTATATGGCTGCAATCTCAAGAAAATGAGGCATTAGAGGAAATTTCAGACTAAAAGTGGCCTCCTAGGGAAAAATAATAAAATAAGAGTTATGAATTTTGGAGGGAAAAAAAAAAGAAAATTACTGTTTTTAATTATATTTTTTTAATGTATCTTCATTTTTTATCAATGTGGGTCTTCTCAAAAGTATGCATAATGGGTACTCGTTGGATGCAGAATTTAATTTTGCATCCAACGAGTGTCTACACTTGAAATTTGAGTAAACCTATAAGGAGATAAGCCAAAAATACAATTAAAAAAAGTAGTTTTTCTTCTTTTCCCTCCAAAATATTTACATGTACCTCTTTTTAAATTTAAAGGATTTTGATTGGTTTACATATTATGACATGGAAATTACGTGAAAATTTCATGGGCACTTTTAGGCTAAAATTTCCTCTAATGTCTCCTACCTCAAAGTTGTGTTTTTTTTTGTACTAGTTTGTGCACATCTTTTGTCGGTTTTGGGAATCCTACATGTTTTCTTTGAGTATCCTGAGAATGTCCTGACTTTCTTGTATCCAGTCTTTAGCTAAAGGGGGCGTGTTATCTCTAAGGGCCCTGTCAACAAAAGACAGGGTGTTATAATCGTATAGTGCTCTGAAAGGAAACTTCCCAGTGGACAAATGATCAGTGGTGTTGTAACAATGCTCATTGAGGTATAGCCATTTGGTCCATGCTTTATGCTGACCAGTCATGTAGTTACATAAGTATCCCTCAAACCACTTATTCACGATCTCTATTTGGCCATTTGTTTGCGAATGATAGTTAGTGCTCGGGGTTTATTTTGCCCCACTAGCCTAAAGAGTTCCTGCCAAAATGCACCCATAAATTTGTTATCCCAATCACTAACTATGTTTTTAGGTAGTCCATGGAGTCTGAAGACTTCATTGAAGAACAGTTCTACTACTTGTTTGGTTGAATAAGCAGTTGGAATTGCAAAGAAATGTGGAAATTTCGTCAACCTGTCAACCATTGTGTAGATGCAATCCTTGTCTTGTGCTTTGGGTAGCCCTGTAATGAAGTCCATTGAGATGCTCTCCCATTTTTGCTCCGAATTGGTAATGGTTAGAGTAATCCTACTGGACAAGTGTGCCCAACCTTATTTTGTTGACATGTTACACACTCCTTCATGTATTTAATACGTCATCTTTGAGACCTTCCCATGAAAACCACTCCCTGATATGTCAGTAAGTTTTGTAGAACCCTTGGTGTCCAGCTAATGCTATGTCATGCGTAGCCTTCAAGATTTTCTCCTTGAGTGTGGATTCTTGGACCAAATATATCAAATCTATTAGAGGTGCACTTAATTGTGAGAACCCTATGACTAACTGCCAGTAATAGCTACAAATTCCAAAAAGTCCTGGTAATTTTGTCAAATTCTTGGGCATAGGCCAATCCAATATTGCCTAAATCTTCTCTTGATGTACTTGCACTCCTTGTGCATTGAATTTATGTCCCAAATAAAGAATTGTCCTTTTGTTGAGTCCTCAGTAGTCAATACACATCCTCCACATGCCATCCTTCTTTTTCACCAAAACTACCGACGAAACAAATGGACTCGAGCTGGGCTTGATGTGTCCCATAGCTAGAAATTCTTAGATTGTCTTCTCTATCTCATCCTTCAATTTCTTTGGGTGTCGATATGGTGTGGTGATTACAGCCTTGGCCCCTTCTTCCAACTCTATGGTATGTTCAAACTGTTAATTTTCCAGTGTTCTATGCTTAGCACAATCACTTATGATAATTCTTCTTCAATTAACAATCAATTTCTCCAATATAATTTGATCTTCCAACAACAATAAGCCATTGTAGATAGAATAGTAAACCAATGCACAATAGAAGACAGCCAAGAACAATAAAGACACAAGATTTGGTCAAAGACCAAGGAAAAACCCCACAAGGGGGAAAACCCTTTCAAAATTCTTCTTCTATTAGATTATCATCAAATGTTCAACAGAGAGATACATTGTTCAAGTTCATCCAAAAGGAGTCAAAGGTCAATAGCTTTGACTATCCAAACCAACCAATTAATATCCAGTCAACGTTAATCCAACAAGTCAAATCTGATCCAAAGTCAAAGTCTGCAAATCTGGTCAAAGTCAACAACAACCACCCTAATCAGTCAATGGTCAATGGTCAACAGTCAACAGTCCTCCAAACGGTATGGTCAAAGCAACAGCAAATTCAGCCTTCTAATATCAATCAAAACAGTGAACAAAACTCCCACAAAAATCAGTCAAAGTCAACTCATTGACTTGCAGAAACCCTAGGAGCAGACCTGCAGTCAACGTGGATCAAAGTGCCTAGAAAATTTCGGTAAAGCAATCCCTAAACACAGCCTCCCAAAACAAATCCAAATATAGGTCAAATGAAGCCAAATTCTTCAAAGTCAACGTAAGTCAAATCATCCCAAAACAGAAGTCAACACTGGTCAACAAAATGCACATTCTCTCCTTCGCACATGTGAACTCAAAACCTGCAATTCCAGGCTTGTATGAACCAATCAGATCAAGAGAGAGAAGATGATGTGATGTGTGATGATGCTCCAAAGTGATGTGACATGTGATCTATTTATATGTGGTGGAGGAGAACCAATTTGTCCTTTAGGCTGACCTGTACTTTTGTGCACATGTGGGTTTCTCATCAAAAATAATATTTTTCCTTGACAAAATTAAATTCTTCCAAGGGTTAGTAGGGGCTTCTCTGGATGAGGAAGGCTTCCCAATGGAGGGAATTTCTCCCTGAACTGCCAAATTTTAACACTCCCTCTCAGCTAGGGAGGAATTCCCGACTACATCATAAATCCATATCAAGTGTCCTATCATTGTCAACGTTGTATCATGTCATGTCTCATCTTCGCTCATCTCTGCTCATTTGTTGAACACTCTTGAATCTAAAGAAGAAGAATCATCATAGGGGAGCTACAGCGACCACCTATATCCAAGGCCAATAGGAGAGATATGACTTATCATTAGAGGTAAGGATCACGCACACCCATTGCCTAACAATAGGAGAGATACAATTTACCACAAAGGGTAAGGATCACACACACCTATTGTCTGTTGATCTTCCTACCTTGACCCTCAAGAATCAAGTGGTAGAGCACCTGCATCCCATCACTTGAGAGAGATACCACTTACCATAAAAGGTAAGGATCACACAAACTCAAGTGTCCTCACCCATTGGTTAGAAGGGTAGCAATCCCTACAAGCCTAGCTTGAGGGTAGGATGCATACTGGGGCATACTCTGTCATATCCAAAAATTGATATGGAGAGATACAACTTGTGACAAATGACAAGGATCACATACACCCTATAGCGACAATAGGAGAGATACAGCTTACCGCAAGGGGTAAGGATCACACACACCTATTGTCTAGAGGTCCCTCAACCCCAAGACCTCTCTGACTCTATTCCTCTCCCTATGAGCTCAACATAGTGGAAGAGCATAGCTCAGTGTCCTCGATCAGCCATGACCCTTACACTAGAGGGCCGCATCCATCAGTCTAAGCTGCTCTCTCAAGACCAAGAACATCCCTTTCGGCAAAGCCTTGGTGAGAATATATGCTATCTACTCATCAGTCGAAACGTGATGGAGTCTTACAACTCCTCTCTGCACCATATCTCGAATATAGTGATACCTGATCTCAATATGCTTGGACTTGTTGTGGAACACAAGATTCTCTGCCAGGCAAATCCCACTCTTGTTTTCACAACATAAAATTGTCGTATTCAAAACATGCTCAAACAGCTCTCCAAAGAGCTTCCTCAACCATACTGCCTCGCAGCTAGCCATGCTAGCAACAATGTATTCTACCTCATCCATGCTTAAAGCAACAAACTTCTACTTCCTGCTCATCCAAGATATCACGACAGAACCCAAACTAAAGTTGCACCCTGATGTGCTCTTCCTGTCAATAATATTTTTGGCCCAAACAGCACCAGTGTAACCATGAAGTCTCACATCTCCGGTAGTATATCTTAGACCAAGATCAATCGTTCCATGTAAATATCTCAGCACATGCTTAGCAGTGACCCAATGTGCATGTAGAGGCTCAATCATAAATTGACTCAGAGTGTTAACTGCAAAACATATGTCCAGTCAGGTGTTCACAAGGAACATCAGTGCCCCAATAAACTGTCGATACTCGAAGGGATTTGCCAAGTCGGAACCAACAGCTTCTACACATTACTTCTTGAAGTTCATCTCTATCGGTGTGGCCATGGACTTACATTCTACTATCCCAAATCTTTCCACCAGTTTCACCACATATTTCCCTTGTGAAAGGAAAATCTCACCAAGTCTCTACCACACCTCTAAGCCCAAGAAGTAGTGCATCAATCCAAGGTCTTTCATCTCAAATTCATAAGCTAGCTCCCTCTTGCACTCGAGAATCAAAGGCTCACCACCTATCAATAATAAGTCATCAACATATAAAACCAAAATCAGGGGCATACCCTGTACAACTTTGAAGTAGAGGTTCAGGTCAGCATTGTTTCTTGTGAATCCAAGCTTCATCAGGTAGTTATCAATGTGAGCATACCAAGCCCTAGGGGTTTGATTCAATCCATAGAGTGCCTTCTTCAGCCTGCACACATGAGTCTTCTTGTCCTGTACTTCAAATCCCTATGGTTGCTCAACATATACTTCTTCTTGGAGTATGCCATGAAGAAATGTGGTCTTCACATCCATCTGGTGAAGAGTCCATCCCTAGCTAGCGGCTAGAGCAACAACAGATCTAATGGTAGTATAGCAGGCAACCAATGCAAAAATGTCATTATGATCTTCTCCCTCTTTCTGGGAGAAAGCTCTATCCACGAACCTCGCCTTATATTTCTCGATACTTCCATCCGCTCCATGCTTGATCTTGTAAAGCCATTTAGAATTCACAAATATCTCTTTGGACCTCAGAACTACTTCCCATACATCGTTCTTCATTATAGATTCATATTCCTCTGCCACAGCATCCTTCCAGACTTGCTCTTTCACTGCTTCTTCAAAGGTGGGAGGGTTGTTGAGAAACGTAACTAGTTTCAATCTTCATAATTGTTGTACTCATTTCAATATGTATCCTATGTAACAAACAAGAAAAGAAAAGAAAATTATTATTATTAAAGCATGGGTTTCTTACTGTTAAAATTGGAAACTAGGGCCAAACACCATGTGGGTCATCTTATTTATGGCAGCTGATATTTTTCTTGGATCCCTCTCATCGAGAGGTGTAGGATTGATCTAAAGATCATCCAATTCCGATAAGTATTCATGAAGTTATGAATTTATTTGTGTTATAAGACAATTCGTCAAGGTCGGCCAGCAACCCAATAACCCACACATGTGCTCAACGTTTTAGTATAAAAGGAGGTGACTTGATAGTCATTTCTACACACTTCACTCTTGATTTCTCTCCACTTGTTTTGAGTTTTGGTAGAAGAGAAATCTAGGAGGATGAAGCCCTAGGAGCAGTCAAAATGAGGTCCTACGGTGCCCTAATGGAGATCAAATCACATCCATGGAAGGGATCTCTACGCTGCCCCTAATGGAAGTCAAATCACAGCTATGGTACCTTTAATGCAGTCATTTTAACACAGCTATGGAGGAAACCTCAACAAGATATACGCTGCCCTAGCCACAGGCTATGATGCCCTAGCCGCAGGCCTACGATGCCCTAGACGCAGCCCAGTTCTTGCTGGAAGAAGGACTGAGGAATTCTGCTATAGGAGGTCGAGTTCTAGGGCCAAGAGGGCTAGCTACTAGACTGAGTAAAGAAGGAACAAAACGCTAGTTGTCTGGGCACTTTTGGAGGGACCGAAAGCCTAAACAGGAGGGATGTAAGTGGTGTAATGGACAGCGAGTAGGGAGGATTTGTTTGGGAAGAAAATCCGCAGCCCTAGAATCTTAGACGACCAAGTTTTAGGGCTGTAATAGTGGTTACAGTCAGCCCTAACTAGAGGGCCGAGATTACAGAGGAAGGTACAGAATTCAAGGACAAGGAGGACAGCAGATCGCTGATAAGCAAGGTATGGTTGTTCTATTGTTTTGATGCTTGTTGGATTGATGTAGGTTACAATGGGACAACAACAAAAACTTGCAGCAAACACATGGTAGCAATAGCATGGTGCTACAATTGGGACAGCAGCATGGTACAACAATGTTCAATGGGATAGCAGCATGTTGGGACAGCGACAATGATGGGACAGTGCAATGACATGGTAACAAATAGGACAACAATGACATTGTGCAGCAGTGGCACAATGGGACAGCAGTAACAGCAAGGTGCAGCAAGTACATGGTGGCAAGCATGGTGCTGCAAACACATTGGGACAGCTAGGCTATGATGGTTGGTGGAGCATGGTACATGGGACAGCAAGCAATCATTGTGCAACAATGAGATGCAGCATGATGGGTACGGTGAGGTACAAGATGAGGCAGCACTGGTGGGTGCAGCAAGATGATAAGGTGCAGCATGGTGCAGCATAGTGAGGTGCGGCATGATGACGAGGTGCAGCACTATGATGGGTGATGAATTCACCTGAGAGAATCAATTGAACCAGCATGTCTTCAACTGAGTTCAGCTACATCATGTATCATCTTCTTAGAGATGATCTATGCTCCTATTTAGATAATTCAAAGTGTTTGACTTCGTTGTAAATGTACTATCTCGCTCTCTCTGTGTTGAACTATTGAAGAACATATAAGAAGAATTGATCAAGGGTTTCCCCACATTGGGGTTTGTCCCTGGCTAGCACCACATCTTGTGTCCTCTTGTCTTGGCTTGTCTTTTGCAATCTATATTTATGTTCTATCTGCGATTTACTTTAATGCTAATGTGATTGCTAATCTGGAAATGATATTGAGCTAACTGTGAAAATTGAAATAAATTGCTCTAAGCATAGAACATACCTAAAATTAACATGGTATCAGAGCTGAGGTGAAGACAAAGCCCAAGCAAGAGTGAAAGAGCAATCACCGAAGACAGTTGGGAAAGGACAAAAGGCTCAATGGGCTTCTCATCCCCCTTCAAATTCACCAAGGGTGAAGTCGAAGCAGAGAATATTATCAAAATGGCACAACGGAAGCTTCTGATGGCCTACCTTAAGATCACTTCAATGGGAAGTCCGGATCTCAAGGTGGAAGGAAAGACAGATGCCTTGTTTATAATAAGTTCGGCAATTATGCAAAGGAGTGTCCGAGGTAGGGACACATCACTTGATGATGATAACAATCATTCCAGGGACATCTTCAATGATTGGAGGAATGAAAGGTAATGCAGGTCATCAAGGAAATGGCCGACTCTTCAAGAAAGCAAGGAACCCCAGGCACTTCATCGGATAGAAGGGTGCTCTCTCTAATTTGGTAGAGATGGAAACAATTGTGGGATTATACTTGGAGTCGATGCCACCTATCCCGAAAAGGGTGTAGGGAATGTTACCCCTCAATTGAATGAGGGTAACTCAATTCATTTACGAGAATCTCTTTATGTACCTAATTGCAAGAAGAACCTAGTGTCCATTTCGGCAATGGAAGTCAAAGGTTTCATGGTGGCATTCATCAATGGAAAGGTACATGTTTGAAAGTAGAATTTTCAAAGATGCTTTTACTCATGGGTTCAGGGTTGGCAATTTGTATCAAGTTGCAGGAAGTCCATTGGGGACCATGTCAGTTGACACATCTCATCTATAGCACCGGAGATCTACTTTATGGGGCCCTACCCGATGTGAGTTATATGGTGACAGGGATACCTGAATTCAAAAAGAGCATGAAGGTACATGTCTGAGATGTAACCGAAGGAAAATCTTACAAGGGGACCATTCCCCTCATATAGCAGGTCCACAGGTTTGGAACAACCCGAGGGGTTTGAGATTCATGATCGGGAATCTCATGTATGTGGGTGGAAGAATGCCCCCTATGGCTTGAAGCAAAATACCCGGGCTTAGTATGAGAGGATTGATAGCTATCTGATGAAGTTGAGATTCATAAGGAGTGAAGCTGATCCAAACCATTGCTCGAAGGTTGTGGATGATAGACCTCTCATGCCGGCACTTTCTGAGGACGACCTCTTTCTGATAGGTGCAGACCCTCTCATTTGCAAAAGTAAGAGGGAGTTCGATTCCGGATTTGGAATCGTAAACTGCAAGCCGGTGACTACCTTGATGGAGCTTAACTTTCAAAAGTTATGTGGCAGTGATGCCGGACCAGATTTGGGCAATGCCTCTAAGTTTCATAAACTCGTTCGCATTGATATTCTTGGTGAACTTTTGTCCAGATACATGTTTTGCAGTTAGCATGTTGGGCTCATATTTTGGTTGAACCTCACTAGATTGATGAAAAGAATCTTCTCATATATCTTCGGCGCACAATCTCTCATGGATTGAGATACATTGCCAGAAATATGAAGTTGCATGATTATTCGAAGGCTGACTGGGCAGGCAGTGTGGAGGATCTCAAGAGCACTTCTGAGTGTTGATTCTCTTTGGGTTCTGCTCGATATCCTGGATGAGCAGGAAGCAGAGGATGGTTGCTTTGAGCACCATTGAGACCGAATACATAGCTACGAGTATGACCTCGTGTGAAGCTTCCTGGTTGCGGAAGCTCTTTAGTGAACTGTTTGTACACATGACGGATACCACCGTGATCTTCTGTGTCAACCACGGGGGGATTCGATTGTTGAGGAATCCCATATTATATGATTGCTCCAGCATATAGATATCAGATACTACCTTATCTGGGATATGGTACATCGATGAGCAAGGAGGCTCCATCGCATTGAGACTAATGTACAAGTCGCAGACATTCTGTCGAAGCCCTGGGGAAAGGTAAAAAATTTTACTTTCCTGAACGACTTGGAGTCGTTGAGAGACCCTCTTATGAGGGTCCTGCATGATGCATGCATTGAGCTCTGGGAACTTCGAGGGGAATGGGGTACTTCTTGGAGCAACAAGCGACCATAGGGCGACTCACCCTCCCCTAATGGTGCGCTATGTACAGGGTGAATGGCTCAGCCTTCCCCTGTGATACCCCGTGGCGACTTAGGGACAGGATGAGTGGTTCTCTTGTCGAGGCATCCTACTCATGCAGTTTGGGACTCATGGGAAGTACCTCTCATCTGGCCAATGAGCAGGGAAATGCTGTTAGGGACCATAATAGTACTATCGATGGACACATCGTAGTTTCATTGATCTGGGATCAATGAAATTGATTTTGGATCAGTATGAGTGGTTTGAGACACTCTCTTGTGATATTGATCTGGGATCAATGAAACTAACTTCAGATCAGTAAGAGTGGTATGACACACTCTCTTCATATGGGACTGACTTCCAGTCAGTAGCGAATGGTATGAGACATTCTCGATCAATTCTTCTTTTTCATGGTTCAGCAGAGCAGTGCAGGGCACTGATGGCAATTATAGTACAATCTAGCAGATGGATCAGTGGATGGAGTTCTCCCTAGTTGAGAGGGAGTGTTAAAATTGGCAACTAGGGCCAAACTCCATGTGGGTCATCTTATTTATGTCGGCTGATATTTTTCTTGGATCCCTCACATCGAGAGGTGTAGGATTGATCTAAAGATCATCCGATTTCGATAAGTATTCATGGAGTTATGAATTTATTTGTGTTATAAGACAATTCGTCAAGGTCGACTAGCAACCCAATAACCCACACATGTGCTCAACGTTTTAGTATAAAAGGAGGTGACTTGATAGTCATTTCTACACTTCACTCTTGATTTCTCTCCACTTTTTTTGGGTTTTAGTGGAAGAGAAATCTAGGAGGATGAAGCCCTAGGAGAAGTCAAAAGGAGAAGGTCGTAAGCTGCCCTAATGGAGATCAGATCACAGCCATGGAAGGGATCTCTATGCTGCCCAAATGGAAGTCAAATCACAACTATGGTAGATACACTAACCTCGAAGAGACCTTACCTTTAACGCAGTCATTTTAACACACCTATGGAGGAAACCTCAACAAGATATACACTGCCCTAGCCGCAGGCTATGATGCCCTAGCCGCGGGCCTATGATGCCCTAGATGCAGGCCTACGATGCCCTAGACACAGGCCAGTTCTTGCTGGAAGAAGGATCGAGGAATTCTGCTATAGGAGGCCGAGTTCTAGAGCCAAGAGGGCCAGCTACTAGACTGAGTAAAGAAGGAACAACACGCTGGTTGTCTGGGCACTTTTGGAGGGGCCGAAAGCCTAAACAAGAGGGTTGTAAGTGGTGTAATGGACAGCGAGTAGGGAGGATTTGTTTGGGAAGAAAATCCGCAGTCTTGGAAGCTTAGATGGCCAAGTTTTAGTGTTGTAATAGTGGTTACAGTCAGCCCTAAACAGAGGGTCGAGATTACAGAGAAAGGTACATAATTCAAGGACGAGGAGGACAGCAGATTGTTGATAAGCAATGTATGATTGTTCTATTGTCTTGATGCTTGTTGGATTGCTGTAAGTTACAATGGGATAGCAACAACAACTTGCAGCAAACACATGGTAGCAATAGCATGGTGCTACAATTGGGACAGTAGCAGGGTACAACAATGTTCAATGGGACAGCAGCATGTTGGGACAACAACAATGATGGGACAGCGCAATGACATGCTAACAAATAGGACAACAATGACATTGTGCAGCAATGGCACAATGGGACAGCAGCAACAACAAGGTGCAGCAAGTACATGGTGGCAAGCATGGTGTTGCAAACACATTGGGACAGTTACGCTATGATGCTTGGTGGAGCATGGTACATGGGACAGCAAGCAATCATTGTGCAACAATGAGATGCAGCATTATGGGTACAGTGAGGTACAGGATGAGGCAGCACTGGTGGTTGCAGCAAGATGATAAGGTGCAGCACGGTGCAGCACAGTGAGGTGCAACATGATGATGAGGTGCAACACTATGATGGGTGATGAAGTCACCTGAGAGAATCAGTTGAAGCAACATGTCTTCAACTGAGTTCAGCTACATCATGTATCATCTTCTTAGAGATGATCTATGCTCTTATTTAGATAAGTCAAAGTGTTTGACTTCGGTTGTAAATGTACTATCTCTCTCTCTCTCTACTAAACTATTGAAGAACATATAAGAAGAATTGATCAAGGGTTTCCCCACATTGGGGTTTGTCCCTGGCTAGCGCCACATCTTGTGTCCTCTTGTCTTGGCTTGTCTTCTGCGATCTATGTTTATGTTCTATCTGCAATTTATTTTAATGCTAATGTGATTGCTAATCTGGAAATGATATTGAGCTAACTGTGAAAATTGAAATAAATTGCTCTAAGCATAGAACATAGCTAAAATTAACACCTACTCATTATTGACGGTATTTTAGGTAAAGGCATGTTCTTCATGCTTCTAGGGTTTGTTAGGTCTTAGGATTTATTGTCATGAGTCAAAGGAATCACCATCATGTTTATAAGACCCTTCCAGAGAATTTTTAATTGTAAAGATAATTATTTTTTAGTCTAGAAAGTCCTAGAATATCCAATAGTACAAGTCGGCCCTGGGATCCTCAAGTTAGCCTAAATGACGGAATTCGACCCCTTGAGAAGGCTATATAAAGATCAGTTCGACTTCATTTGGAGATACACTCACTCACAAGTTTGGCCATCAAGAAAGAATTCGATCTATAGCTAGGAAGGAGCAGAAAAAGAAAGCGAAGGTCTGGAAGAAGCTGGGAGGCTGAAATATCTTGTTTTTGGGCTCTATCTCTCTCACACGTGCTATATTTTAAGGTTTTTGGGTTGCAGGAAGAAGTTGAAATTGCAGGGTCAAGTTGCAGTAGGATGAAGCCCATAAACTGGTAGTTGGAAGGAAGGAAACCCTCGTTGACCTTAAGAAGAGTTGTTTTGCTCTTGGAAGGTCCCAGAAGGAGGTCAAACTAGAGTTTCTTTAGGAGTTTCAGAGTCAAAGTTGCAAGTCGAAGTTACAGGTCGAAGTTGCAGGTTGAGTAGCAGTGTTGTAGCTGGCATATCGAAGTTGCAGCGTGTAGTAGCTTGATGCAAATTGAAGGACTTGAGGAAGGGTTGATTTGGTAATGGGAGAAGGACTTGGTATAGGGATTGGGCCCTTGTATCTCATTTGAAGCAGATTCTAAGAAAAGAAGAGCTTTCGGGTTTTCCCCTTGGAGGGGTTTTGCCCTGGATGAGAGCCTATATATGTGTCCTCTTTGGTTGTTGTTGTTTCTTGGTATTGTCTGATGAAAATATATAACTAAAGAACATAAAGAAAATAACTAAGATTCACAAGCAAGTATCAAGATTAAAGAAAATAAGATATAATTGTTGCCACTTTACATTTTTCTAACAAGGCTCATCCTCTATGATGGTGCTCATAGCCACAACATAACCCTGATATCAACATGGCTTCTTACTTTCTCTAAAGGTTCCTCTAGTAGCGGCATGTCTTTCAACATCCTATAAGGTATCACAAAGCCAAAGTGGTCTCTTCCTAGCAGGAGGATCACATGGAGGAGGATCCAAGGGGTCCATGGGTTCCAAAGGTTCATCAGAAACATCAGTCTCAAGTTCAGGCATAGAAGGACCTTCTAGTAGGTCCATGCCATCATCCTTCTTCTCAACAGGAGTAGGATGAGGAATGTCCCTTGCTTTTCCAAGGGCAGCATCTTCATTGAAAGTCACATTCTTGCTAAACTCGATATTCCTTTGACCAGGCACATATTCTAAAAGCTTTAGAATTTTCACAATATCCAACAAATGTACCTTTCTTCCTTGAAGCTCCCACTTGTTCCTCTTGTCCTTCGGCACATGAAAGTATATGGGGCAGCGAAATATCCTTAAGTGTCCAACATCAGGCTTAACAACTGTGAAAACTTCTACGGGGGTCTTGACACCCAAGGCTTGATGAGGGGTCCTATTTTGAACATAGACAGCAGTGTTTGCAGCTTCACCCCATGAAAAGTTCAGCAACTTTTGATCATGCAGCATGGCTCGGGCAGCTTCCATGATGGTCTTGTTCTTTCTTTCAGCCACTCCATTTTGTTAGGTACAATAGTCTCCTTCTTGATCCTAGCTTTCTTGCAAAAGTCAATGAACTTGTTCAAAGTGAATTCTCCACCATTATCAAACCTGAAGACTTCGATTCTCTTCTCTGTTTGATTCTCTATAAGAGCCTTCAAGTCCTTGAACATATCAAATGCCTTATTCTTGTGTTTCAAGAAGAATATCCATGTCTTTTGTGAGAAATCATCCACAAAGGTTATATAGTAGAGGTAGCCACCAAGAGATTTCACCGGCATGGGTCCACATAAGTCAGAATGTATGTGTTGTAGAATGTCACTGGTCTTGCTCCTACTAGAAGCAAATGGTCTCTTCAATTTCTTTCCACTGGCACGTCCCGGACAGACCCCATCATGATTAGCTTGAAACTCAAGCATTCCAAAAATCATCCTCCTTACTTTAGACAGGGCTTCGCAGTGAAGATGAGCAAACCTTCAGTGCCATATCTCACTTTGATGATTGTTATCATGTACCAATGCTCGAATTGCTCTTCCATTGACTCTATAGAGTCCTTCAGTGCTTGATCCCAAAGTAAATGCATCCCTCATGTGAGATTCCATAAGCCAAGTGAGGACCTTTCCTCTTATGAAGGCGACTCTCATACCTTTGTCTACCAATGCAGATATAGATACAAGAATTTTCTTCAATCCTAGTATGTACATAACATCATGTATATGTACGATTTCACCATAGTCCAAATGAAATGAAACAGAACCAAAGCCCTTCACAGGATAAGTAGAGTTGTCCCTGAGAATGATCTTCAAATTAGTCTCCTTCTCAACCAGGTTTGAGAGGACTTCATGATACCTAGTGAAATGTCTAGAGGCTCCACTATCTACCGACCAACTAGCAAACAAATCTAGAGGAGAGGAACTAGAAAGTGCATAAATAAGAAAATATTCAGGTTAAGTAGCAGTTGCATTATTTCCATACCTTGAGTTTCTTGATCTCTTTTGAGGGCGGTGGCCATCTTCATGATCATCAAGAGCATCTCTTCTTCTTCTATCATTTGACCTGTAGTTGTTGTAGCCACGATTGTTGTTGTAGTTGGACCTTGGAGCTCTTCTTTTCTCTAGCCTGTCTCGGGCAAGGTGACCAAGCTTGTGTTAATTGTAGCATTCCACTCGTGACACGTCCCTTTTAATCCTTCAATTAGAGTCCCTGGATGGTGGAGCAGGCTTCCTTTCCTCTTCTTGTCTTGAGCAGCAAATGCAAAGGGTTCTCCTTCTTCATGCTTTTGAATCCTTCCTCTAGAAATCATCCTGGTCTCTTCTTGAGTGCACTTGCCAACGAGCTCATCAAATGTTGAGAACTTGTCATTGTTGCTTATAGTAGTAATAAATGTCTCCCAAATTGGAGGAAGGCCTCCAAGTGCAATGAGCACCAGCTCTCTATCAGACATAGGTTCTCCAACAGTCAGCAATTGATCCTTTAGTTGGGATATCCTCATGAAGTATGACTGCATAGTCTCTCCCTTGTTCATTTTGATGTCCTTGAGTTGATTTTTCAAGGAGAGAATGTGATTCAAATTGTTGACCTCATACATCCCAACCAACTTATCATAGACTTCCTTGGACTTCTTCAGGTTAGAAATATAAGTAAATGATCTCTCAAAGAATTAATAATTATTTTCTTGGCTTTGATCTCACCTTTCTTGTACTTGGCCTTAATAGTAGCAAAAGCATTCTCCGGAGGCTCAGGTACTTTCCTTTCACATATTCCAAGACATCATTCACATCCAAGGTCACTTCCAACCTAATTTTCCAAGCAACAAAACTTGATGAGTCATTCGGCTTCTCTCCCTCCTTGAAGTATGAGGTAGACAGCTTGACCAAGTCAAATAAGCTTTCTTCAAATCTTTCCAAAGGTGATTGCGTTTCTGTTGTCTCCTTGGGCTTGTCTTCACCTTAGCTCTGATAGCATGTTAATTTTCCATTGTTCTATGCTTATCACAATCACTTATAACAATTCTTCTTCAATTAACAATCAATTTCTCCAATATAATTTAATCTTCCAGCAACAATAAGCAATTGTAGATAGAATAGTAAACCAATACATAATAGAAGACAGCCAAGAACAATAGAGACACAAGATTTGGTCAAAGACCATGGAAAAACCCCACAAGGGGAAAACGCTTTCAAAATTCTTCTTTTATTAGATTGTCATCAAATGTTCAACAAAGAGATACAACGTTCAAGTTCATCAACAAGGAGTCAAAGGTCAACAAATTTGACTATCTAGACCAACCAATCAATATCCAATCAAAGTTGAGCCAAGTAACCCTAATCAGTGAATGATCAACAATCCTCCAAATAGTTTGGTCAAAGCGGCAACAAATTTGGCCTTCGAAGATCAGTCAAAATAGTCAACAAAACTCCCACATAAATAGGTCAAAGTCAACTCATTGACCTACAGAAACCCTAGGTGCATCTTTGTAGTCAACATGGGTCAAAGTGCCCAGAAAATTTCAATCAAGTTGTCCCTGAACTCGTCCTCCCAAAACATGTCCAAAAATAGGTCAAACGAAGTCAAATTCTTCAAAGTCAATGCAAGTCAAATCATCCCAAAACAAAAGTCAACGCCGGCCAACAGAATGCAATCTCTCTCCTTCACACGTGTGAACTCGAACCCTGCAATTTCAAACTTGTACGAACCAATCAGATCAAGAGAGAGAAGATGATGTGATGTGTGATGATGCTCCAAAGTGATGTGCCATGTGGTCTATTTATATATGGTGGAGGAGACCCAATTTGTCCTTTAGGCCAACCCGTACTTTTGTGCACATGTGGGTTTCTCATCAAAAAATAATATTTTTCCTTGACCAAATTAAATTCTTCTAATGACTAGTAGGGGCTTCTTTGGATGAGGAAAGCTTCCCAATGGAGTCCCTGAGCTGCCAAATTTTAACACAAACCCTCTTTTGGGAGCTAGTCCTGGAGGAATTTCATCAAATACTTGGCCATGCTTATTCAACACTTGTTGAATGTTTGCCTTGTATTGTGGGCTACTATTTTCGAGTGTCTTTTGGCTTGTAATAAAACATTTTACAACGTATGCTACATCTCCATGTCTAAATATGGCCTCCATTCTTTTGGCGAAAACAACTTGAGGGCTACCATTAGTCATGCCTCTCAATACTACTTTACTGCCATTCGATGCTTTGAATTCCATCTCCATTTCTTGGTAGTCCATAGTGATTTTTCCCAACGAATATAGCCATTGAACCCCCAACACTAAATTGATATCTACAAGATATATTACATAAAAATCACTAGTAAAAGTGTAATTACCGAGTGTGATGCTCAAACCTAGAATTACCTGTGTGCAGTCCAAGCTGTACCCATCCGCTACTATCACATCGAGCCCTTCGAATTCTTATGTGGGAAGACCTCTTTTTGCTACTAACGTTGCATCAATAAAGTTGTGTGTAGCTCCATCAACCAATGTTGTGATGCGTTGTCCCTTGATGACTCCTCTGATCCTAAAGGTGTGATGCCTGGGAGTTCCTGATAGGGAGGCAATCTTAACCTTCGATTGGGGTTTTTTCTTCCTCTTTAGCCACCTCTTGTGGTTGTTCCTCCTTTGGGCTACTAGACTCATCATTTGGGGTGGGCTCTTCTTCATCCTTGCTATCAAAGACTAAATTCAATGTATGGATTTTTCCTTTGCCTGAGCATTGGTCTCCTGCCTCCCATGGTTCCTTGCAAGTGAAACATAGTTTCTTTCTCCTTAGCTCGCTTTGGGTTTCCTCGTCCAACTTTCCCTTCTTGGGCCAATCATGTTGAAAGGGCTTTTCATCCTTGTCTTTTTTAGGGATGAAGGGTTTGGATGAGGTCTTAGATTTGGTTGTTACATTTCCCATATCTCGAGTCTTCTTGATGGTGTCTTGTAAGGTAGCGAGACTGAATGCCTTAACCCAGCCCTGTAGGGTTCGGATAATCCCTCTCTGAAGAGGATGATTAGTCTTTCTTCATATACGTTTGTTACCATGACTGTGGTTCGTTCAAATTTTGTGATATACTCTTCGTGTGATCCCGTATGTTTGAGTTTTGCTAGCTCTCTAAAGTGTATATCCAATTTTTTTTATGAAATTGATCTATCAACCTTTGTGTAAAATCTACATAAGAAGTGATCTCTGCATGGCCTAACGTAACCAGTCCATGATACCACCATTCATGTGCTTCTTCCAAATGTAGTGTGGAAAATTGGATAGTATATGCTTCTAACATCTAATTACGTCTGAAGTAGGTGTCCAACTTTTGCACCCAAGCTCTTACAAAACATTTAGATGACCCATCAAAAGAAGGGAGGGATAGTTTACTTACCTTGCACATTAGATTGGAATTGTGTTGTCCGCTGGGTCTATTTATGTATTTGATGTCGTTGAATTCTTGGAAAGATAAGGTTGCCCGTGTACTCTCTTCTATTGTTGCATATTCCCAAAAATATTCATCAGAGATTCCATTATGTTTTGCCAGTCCTTGGATTGTTGTTGTCTGATTCCCTAAAAATTGAGGAAGTAAGGGTCTGTGACTCCTTCCACTAGTTACCCCCTTGTTTGCTTGAGAAACAACAATGGGAGAGCCAGGATTGTGGCTGTTGCTTGTGAAATTTCCACGATTACAATAACTAGAATTTAATCTTCATTCTACTGGAGATTATTTGTCTTCGGAATTTTAATTTGGCAAATAACAAATAATTCACTATTGCAATCTTAACAAAAAATAAATATTGGAACTGAGAAAATAATGCACACACAAAATTGGACACCAAGGTTTTTGGACAATAGTCCCTAGAAAAACCCCAATGTGGGAAAATCCAATGCAGCAAATGAGGGTTTATATTATTATTGTTCTGCAATTTAAGAGTACAATGATGTTTTCCCAGTGCAGCAAATGAGGGTTTATATTATTATTCTTCAGCAATTTAAGAGTACAATGATGTGCTTGCCTGATGATGGCAAAGCTCCAAAAAAATTATCTCACACCTCCAACTGGCAAATCGATCTAGAAACACTGAGTTTCCTTTTGCAAATCCAACTCGGCCTCCTCCAGTAATTCACACTCCCTACCTGCAACTCACACTAGATCTTGCAACTTGCACTAGCATCTGAGAAATGCTTCCGAAAATTCGTTTTGGCAAATATATTGCCTCCCTCTGCCTACTGAAGAAGCTACTCACGCATCCTCCAGCAAATCTTCTGGCAACTGGAAATGGAAATATTGCTCCAGCAACTCGCACTGGGTAAACTAGCTATTTGCATTGCTAGGTTTAGCCCTCTCTCTGCAAAATAAATTTGGCCTTCTTTGACTTTGAGAATGTTGGAAATCACTATGAAAATCTTCTCTGGAAATCTCCTCCCAAATCTCTGCTAAAACCCTTGTTGTCGGTGTCTCCCTCTGCTTCAACTGCACTCTTGTTGAATCAATGCAACTGGGTAAGTTGAATTGCTCAAGTGTATCTCTCCAACCTCATCGACTTTCTCTTTATAATCTCTCGTTGAGCAACCAACAGCCATGATCTAATCACAATCGATGGCTAAGATCATCTTGACCCCATCAAGTGACTTTTCTAGAAGTCTCTAGAGCAAAATCGATTTTCCTTAATTAATTTGATTTAACTAACCAATTTTCCTAAGTTAGACTTATGGAAATTCTAATAATTGGTCAATTAATCTAATTGAGGTGTTTTCTCACGAAACCTTTTCTGGATATCGAAGAAAATGTGTTCCTTAGCCTCATAGACACCATAGAGACTAGAACACCTATCGGCTGCTACCAAAAACTAACACTTCTCCCTTTAGCATCAATTCTATTACAATCATTCAAACCATTGCTACCTAAACCATTTATAGCCTGGACAATGAGCGACGCCATTTGTTGTTGCCCTTTTATGAGCATATTAGTCATTCGTTGTTGCTCTAGAATTATTGCCTGCAAAATATCACCAAGCTCTTATCCTCCTTACCCTACTCTGTCTCCTGTAGTTGAATGATGGGTGTTCCTTTTTCTTCTAAATGTAACATTGCAAGTATCTTCTGGAAGCATACAAGGCTCATGCACTCACAAGTTGGCAGGATGCACAACTTTGATACCACTGCGATGTCCTAGGGTAATTTTGCCCTTTAGAAACTAGGGTTTCCAACAGAATTCCTCCACGTATTCAAAAATGAAATAAACAGTTCATTCAATAGTAATAGTACTAATACATGAATAAGCAATATGATTCTTAAACCCACAATAAATAGGACTGATCATCCAACAACAAGAAATGATGTTCCACCAAGTTCAGTACTATATTCAACCATAAATGATTTTGACAAATATTTCTAGTGTTAAACCAAATTTTAACTGAGTAATATCAACTACAATTTACCCTAGCCTCCTATAATAGTGACTTGAACTACCCTATATTGTTTCGTAGAATAGAAGAGTAATTGTAATAAGTTCGGTTGCTTTCCCGATGAGCTAGAGGTGTCACGTCTGAATCAACTCATGGTGATCAGATGTTCCTACAAGTATACAAATGCTTCCTATAGTGATTTGTAGCGTTAGAAGGGTTGAATGTTGGTTGACTGTATCCAGAAAAGGGCTTAATCCTGTGACAACTCCTTTAGAATGAAACTACAGCCCTAGGATGGGTCGAAATCATAGAATATTATTCCTATATCAGTGCAGCTTCATGATTTTGTTCTTCACTAACCTAGGAGTACCAATCTGTCCACAACTATTATCTCCTTCAGTTGAGTCTATCACTGAATTATTGCTTGATCAAATGAGGGTCAAATCTCACGATTTTTGTTAAACAGGAGATACTGATTTGTTGCTAAACTAGACAGAAACAGATCCATGATTTGTCAAACAGAAGAAACGAAAGACAATGACTAACTAGGGTGGAATCTTTCACAGCCGAAATTAGTATAAGAAAGGGGTCTTATAACTGTCAGAGCCACAGCTCAAGAAAATAGATGTATTTGATCCAAATCAATGATGATAATTTGATTCCAACTCTCCTTTATTTATAGATTTCTTCATTGGCTTCTCAATGTGAGGGGTTGTGAATGCAACACCCAATTTTGGGTTTTTTTTCCCTAGTCGACCCAATATTTGCGCAATGTTGCCCCAACATTGGAAAATTTGAGTTTTACCCATTTATCAAGACTATAGCCTACGAGGTTGGATAGGGTATTTCATCCTCCCTTAGCCAATCAATTGGGAGAGGACATTACAATATCACCAAGTTCGAGTCGGAGAAGAAGATACCTAGAAGACGCTTTCAAAACCAGGCAAGGTTTGTATGAGTGGTTAGTCATGCCATTTGGCCTATGCAATGCACTTGTTTTGTTTATGAGGTTAATGAATGATATATTGTGCCCTTTAATAGATTCATTTGTTATTGTCTATTTGGATGATATATTGGTATAGGGTGCTACCTAGGAGGAGCACATCTCATTTTTGACGCAAGTGCCGGAGACATTAAAAAAGCAACAGCTACTAGCAAATCTCAATAAGTGTGAGTTTGCAAAGTAGTCTTTAGTGTGTCTGGGGTATGTCTTAGGTGGAAGAGAGTTGAAAATAGATCCTGCCAAGATGGAGGCCATCATGAAGTGGCCGGTGCCTACTAATGTTTCTGATGTTAGGAGTTTTGTTGGGGCAACAAAGTACTTGAGGAAATTCATATCCTCATTTTCAACGGTAGCAACACCACTCCAGACCATAACAGCAAGTGGTAAGAGTTTCCAATGGGGAAAGGATCAGCAAAGGACCTTTGAGGAGCTAAAGAAGAAGATCAGTCAAGGACTAGTTATGGCATTAAAGAACTTGAAACAACCTTTCGAAGTGGAGACAAATGCGAGTGGGTATGCTATGGGAGTGGTCTTGATGTAGGGAGGAAGGCCTGTATGCTACCATTCTAAAGTATTTCATGGGGCAATTCTTAACTACCCTACCTATGACAAGGAGCTTTATGCCCTAGTGCAAGCTGTGAAGAAGTGGAAACACTATTTGATGGGAAAGGAGACAGTAATCCACACAGATCACCAGCCACTACAGTACCTGTAGGCCTAGAGTAAGCTACAATATACCGAGTAAGCTACAGTAGACCAAGAATTACAAATGGATGGGGTTTTCTACAACAAATTCATTTAGTGATCAAGTATAAGAAGGGCAGCGCAAACAAGTTGGTCGACATGCTTTCAAGGCCACCCACACCAAATACAGTTTTGGGAACTCTAATGCACATGGAGCCATTCACCCATTATGCATACAATGAGGCATATTCAAAGGATGCGGACTTCAAGGATGTGTTTCAGAAATTGCAAGGCCAGAGTCACATGCACGATGGTGACGAAACAGTTGACACCATCTCTAAGACAAGTTACTCTACAGGTTGTATAAGATGTGTGTTCCTAAAGGTGGGCAATTGCAGTTGATTAGAGAGGCTCACATCTCCAAGGTTGCAGGACACTTTGGTGTAAGGAAGACAGTGCCCAACTTGCAAAGGTATGTGTATTTGGCCCAAGATGCAAGAACAGGTAGCTAAGTTCATATGAGGATGCATGCTTTGTTGTACCAACAGGCCTAGTAACAAGAAACAGTGTCTATATCATCTCTTACCTGTACTCACTTATCCTTGGGAAAGCATTTCCATTGACTTTGTGGGAGGTTTACCAATAACCAGAACGAGACATGACTACCTGTTCATGGTAGTTGACAGGTTCAGCAAGATGTGTATTATGATGCCTTATAAAAAAACCATAAGTGGGCGAGAAGTAGCGAACTTGTTCTTTGGAAAGGTCTAGGTGCACTTTGGGATACCGAGGAGCATCATTTCCAACATGGACAAAACTTTTCTTAGTGCATTTTGTACTACATTGAGGGAGAAGGTGGACACAAAGTTAAAGAGGTCTACAATATTCCATCCACATACATATGGGCAAATAGAAGTAGTCAATAGGACTTTGGTGCAACGTTTGAAGGGCTACAATCAGAAGCAACCTAGGATGAAAATCTCGTATATATACAGCACTCCTATAACATAGCAATCCACACTTCTACTGGTAAGTCCCCATTTGAAACTTGTTTTGGATATTTTCCACCTTCACCTTAAGATATTGTATATGGGCAGTAAGAAGTGCTGAGGGAGGATCTTGCTGGGGATGCCTTAAGGGAAAAAAGCTTTGTAGAAAACATCGGGTAAATCCATATACAGATACAGGAGACTCTATAGAAGTAGCAGGAAAAATATAAGGCTAGGCATTATCAGCACAGAACAAAGAAGTCATTCAAGTTGGGAGATAGATTATGGTTACAGTTGAACAAGGAGAGGCTACATGGTCCTAGTAAGAAGATCAAGGCTCTACAGTATGGTCCCTTTGAGATAATGTAAAAGGTGGGAGATAATACCTATAGACTCAATCTACCACCATACATGAGCATTTACCCAATGGTAAATGTAGAGTATACGAAACTCTATGAGCCTTCCATGCTAGATCAAGAAGAGGATCAAGTCCTACCTTTTGTAGAGGATTTGGAACCAAATGCTTAGGTAGAGTTGACAAAGGATACAATTTTGTAGAAGAGGTCCAGAACTACAAGATAGGGGTAGCATGACCTTTAGCGGATTGGATTGAAAGGGCAGCTTCCAAGCAAGGCCAAATGGTACACCCAATAGAAGGTAGAGGAAAAATTTCCTCACCTTAGTTAGTAGAAGCTTTTGGAGACCAAAAGCCTCCCAAAATGGGGAGGTGTGATCTGGATTGGATCATTATACTATTTATCATCCATCCTAATGCTTTTAGAGTGGAAAAAGTGGAGAAATTAATGCACATGACCATTTTTACCAACGGTCCTAGTTTTGGAAAATTTTAGGCCAAAAACTTTAGAAACCATTTTGAGGCCTTAAATGAACACTTGTTGTCGTCTCAACCTTACTATGGACCTAGATTCCATAATCTACACGTTGACACCATTCTAATGGCACAAGAATCGTCTCAATTGCCGTCCATATGCAAAAGTTATGCCACTTGGAAGTTGACTTTCCTATTTTTGTTAGTTTCTATAGCATCGGATGTGTTCTAGCCATGAAATTTGGTGGAGAGGCTAGAATACATGAGATCTCCAAAACCCATAAATTGTTTCTGGAAATTCCACATAAAGATGGCTTAATTAGATTATTAACCAATTTTTAAATATTTCCTAAGTCTAAACTTAGGGAATATGGTTAATTAATCATAATTAATTAAGTCAAGGTGCAAATCATCGAGAAACTCACACAAATCAACTCCAAGATGATCCTAGCGATTGATTAAGATTTAATCTTGGTCGTTGGTGCTCCAACAGAGGATTATAAGAGGAAGTCGATGGGCACTTGGAGAATATACACTAGAACACTAGTGGTTTGATTTCCTTGGATGATCGATTTCCAGAATAGCAGCAGTCAACTGCCAGAGAGCCAGAAATCGAAGCAGTGGGTGAGGGGCAAGGACAGTGAGGCTGGAGGAAGATTTCCATGTCAGTGAGACTCGTTTGCAGAAAGGCAGAAGAGCCATAGTGAGACTAACACAGGCGCAACACAGTAGCCTCTAATAGGCTGTTCGATTTGCAGATTCGGGAAGATGTTTCAAACTTTCGGTGGCAGAAGAATTTCGCAGAGGCCGGTAGGAATGTTTCCAAAGTCGGTGGCAAGTAGAAGAGGCAGATCAATGTGAGATCCAAGTTGTACGATTTTGTGACCGCACAGAGCTTACACAAGGGTGATGCAGGGCAAGACGTAGAGGGTTTCAGAGGCCAGTCTTCAATGTCGGATTGCCTATGGGGGTGAGAAAAGTTTCTCACAAAATTTTTACCAGTATTTTTCTCTATTTGGATTGCCAGTTGAGCATCCATAGATTGTACTCAGAATTCACTGTTGCATAATAATAAAAACCCTCAGTTGTTGCACCAGTTTTTCTGGGGACATTTGTCAAAAAATAACAATCACTTTTATTGTGTGAGTGCTAGTATTTTCTCAATTCCCACCACTATTATTTCCGCAGTATTTTATTTGTGAAGGTTGCAGTGAGATTTATTTGATATTCGTCGCAGCAGATAAATTGTTAAAATAATTAACAATTAGGAAAATAAATTCCAGTGGTTGCAATAGGATTTCAGTTTTGGAATTTTCACATGGTATTGGAGTGTGAGTGATCAGTCGGAAAGCTCACAAGCGGAAGTGAGAATTTCGTTGCTCAGAGGGAGAAGCAGACCGAAATTCCTGAGGCAGCGCAGTGCTCAGACAGGAGAGGTGTAGAAAATTCGATTTGCCCAGGAGAGTGATTCCAGCAGTCAGAGGGAGCAGTTGCAGCTCAAATTTTCGCTCAGCGAATTTCTGGTTGGACGCAAAGGGTTTTTGCAGCAGTAGAACCAGCATCGGGTGGAAGAGAAAAACACACACAGTAGAGGGAAAATTTCTCTCAGGGAACTTCGAGTCTCAGGAGTTCATTTTTTTCTTGCAGATTGGCAGTAGTTGTGAGAATATCTTCTCACTCCAGAAGGGAGTGCGAGTAGTAGAACAGCAGCCAAGTAGAAAGAAAGGGGATTTTCGACAATTTTCAAGATGGCCACTACAAGGCTTAGATCAAGATAGGTTGGATGGATCATCCAACTATGTCATTTGGAAGGCCAGGATATCCTTCCTTCTAGATGAATATGGCCTGAAAGCCTACATTGATAATGTAGTGGCAGTTCATCAGGATGCAAACCAGCTCAAGGAATATAGGAAGGAGATGGCGCGGGCGAAGCGTTTGATCCGGGATGGAGTCCGTGTTATTTTTAGGCAACAATGGTATGTTCTATGCTTTAGAGCAATTTTACTTCAATTTCTTTATTAGCCCAATATCAATATCCAGATTAGCAATCACATCAACATGATAGTAAAATGCAGATAGAACATAAACATAAATAGTAGAAGACAAGCCAAGACAAGAGGACATAAGATGTGGCACCAGCCAGGGACAAACCCCAATGTGGGGAAACCCTTGATCAATTCTTCTTATAGTCTTCAATAGTTCAGGAAAGAGAGATAGTACAATTTACAAATCTGATAATTTATAACAGCAACAAAAGAGCCCTAACCAGAAAAGTCACTGCTAGTCAACAGGGAAGATTTGACCCTCAGTAAATCAGTCAACTTCCGTCAACTTCAGCCTCCAAACAACAAGATAAAAACCACTCAAAACAGTCAAACAACCCAGTCAAAGTCTAGTCAAATAACCCACCTGCGGTCAGCCCTAGCTTCAGTCAACATTGGTCAACACTTGGTCAAACTGTCCAGAAATTCGGTCTCCTGAAATTTCGCTCTCCTGAAATTTCGCTCTCTTGAAATTTCAGCCTCTTGAAATTTTGCACTCCTGAAATTTCGAACATGTGGAGAGAGAGAGAGAAGTGTGAAGATGAGTGTGTCCAAATGAGGCTAAGTCACCTTCTATTTATATGCAACTTTGAGGATGAATAGACATGACTATTGGGCTTTTGGGCCTACATAAGTTTGTTGGCCGACCTTGACAATTTGATCATAATCAAAATAAATTCATAACTTCATTTGTACATGTCAGAATCAAATGATATTTGGATCAATCCTACACCTCTCGGAGCAGTGTTACCTGGGAGCAGGAGCAAAAGCGGGGAGTGGGAGCGAAAACAGGTGCGAGAGCGACATTTTCAAAAGCTCCCGGTTTGGGAGCGAATCCCGGAGTGATTTTTATATAATATATATATTTTTTATATTTTGATACATATATGTCAACAAAAACATGTAGAATGATGAATTATATATTAAAAAAAAAAAAAAAAACACATAGATTGATCATTGAACCATATAACATCAATCATCTAGAAGTTATAATCTTCATCAACCACGTCCACAAGTTCGTAACATACAACATATTGAGTCTCATGAATCATGATTCCTCAATTTTAAAGTTTCAACTTCAAGCTTTCAAAATTGAAAATTCAATATATAACATTTATCATCATTGATCACCAAAGTTGTACTTGTAAGCTAAGTTTAAACTTTAACCATTACAAGAAATAATATCTAACATGAAATGAAATGTTAAAAAATGAATTATGAAATGAAATGAAACAACTTTCATGAAGCATCATATTCATAATTCAGAATCATTACCAATGAGTTATAATTGCCAACTTCAAACTTAAATTGTCACAGTCATATATTGTTTACAAAAAATACCATTATGATATGAAAGAGTCAAGACTCAACAGTTATGAAAACTAATAGAAACTAGAAAAGACAAGTAAATTGTAAATCTATTATCTACTACTTCATGTGGCCCTTGCCACGAGAAGTGTCTGATGTATGAGCAGGTCGTGGTGGTCTTCTAGGAGTCTCCTCCCGCACAGACCGACGACCAGAACCAGAAGGCACATGCCCTCCACGTGAGGATGTTGATGGAGGCGGCATTAGCAAAGGAACAAGACTCGAAACTCGAGCACTGCTATTGGATGGTAGAGGTGGCATGGTTGTTGCTTCATCTTCCTCTCTCATAAGTTCTGCTTCCAGTTCTTCAAGATGTATAGTGCCATCCTCCAAATTATCATTCTCTGGGTGGTTGTCCCAAATTTTATATGTTGGATCCTCATGAGCCCGATCACAGTAATGACTCAACAACCTCAAGTTGTAGTGCACATAAAGCAAGCTTTCTGCCCGGTTTTCATTGAGTCTGTTTCTTTTCACATTATGTATGAAGTTGTAGGTGCTCCAATACCTCTCTACAGAAGAAGTATTTACAACCTGTGAGAGAACTTTTTTTTGCCAATTTTGGCAAAAGTCCATGGCCGCCATATGATTCCCACCATGTGAGAGCATGAAATCTGTCTCTATCTTCCATTGCATGAAAGGTACCAAACAAACCAGTGCCACTGAAGTATTTGCCTAATTCAAGACGCACACTAGCACATTCCTCCCTATCAAGTATCAACTTTTCTAATGCTTGCAAATATCATGTAGATACCTCTTCATCTATATGGGGTTTGACCCTAACCCCACCCCCTGGTGCAAGTTGGCCCAACCAAGATGTAGAGCAGTATTTTGGCGTAAAGATATACGCCAAGCAATGTAGTGGAACATTAAGTTTATCCCACCGTATACACACACAATCATGAATCAGTTTATACAAGTTCGGATCATTGTTATGAACAATATCTTTTATTTGCCCCAGCATGGTATCCATCTGGTCATACACCTCGCCAATCATTGGTTTATATATATCTGCAAACCGAATCATGTGATAAATGGGCTTGGTGAAATCCCATACTTGCCTCACATGTGCCCAAAACATACCATCAAGAGCGGCCTCCTCCACCTGTTCAAAACCTTGCCTGTCAGCTGCATTTGTAGCCCTTTCCTTTAATACCTGCCAGTGTGGACTTGATACCATGCTAGCCAATGACTCTCTTACCTTCAAAAGGCGCCTGAAGGTGAGGTAATAGCTACCAAATCTAGTCCTCGCAATCTTCAACAACTCCAATCTTGAGTGACTGCGGAAAAGGCCATGGGTATTGCTATGAGTTGTAATAAATTTTATCATTTGTTTGCCTCTCTTGTATAAATCACCAATCCATTTGTATTGTTCATTTTTGTTCTTAACAATATCATGCATCAAAAGGTTCATTGTGTGAACCAAACACCCAGACCAAAATATGTTGGGGTATTTATCCTCAAT
This sequence comes from Pinus tabuliformis, assembly GCA_031772625.1. Classification (NCBI taxonomy): domain Eukaryota; kingdom Viridiplantae; phylum Streptophyta; class Pinopsida; order Pinales; family Pinaceae; genus Pinus; species Pinus tabuliformis. Next base: position 428,064,694 of record CM062812.1, on the reverse strand, counting down.
AATTGCTCCCGCTGCCTTACAATTAGGAGCATTATCAGTGATGACTTGGATGACATTGTATGGCCCAATACGCTCAATTGTTTCGAGTAATGATTCTGCAATGTTGATGTCGGTCTTGAACTTGTCTGAGTAATCATATGCTGAAAGAAAGATGGCACCACTAATAGACACAGTAAGAACATTTATCAATGGCTTGTCTTTTACATTTGTCCATCCATCAGATACAATGGACACCCCATGGTCAGTCCAAGAACTTGTCATTCTATTCAAAGAATGTGATATTTTTGCTTTTTCATGCTCAAGTCCAACGGTTCTTGCCTTGTCATACCCAGGGCTCTTGTATCCTTTAGGGGCATCATTTATGGCAAAAACCATTTCGTGCCAATAAGGTGAGCGAAGAACATTGAATGGTATCCCACATGCATAGAGAAACTTGTAAACTTTTGAATCCACATCATTCCTACACCCTTCATCAAGGAAATATGATATGCTTCTACGCCTTAAACCTGGTGACCCTGTGCCTCCATATCCACTACCTTGGGAGGATGCTGAAGGAGTTCTTTGTGCATGTGATTGTGAGCTTGGTTCAAAGAAACCCTTTGATTTTTTAGATTTGTATTGGGCTTCCTCCTCTTCCCTTGTGTATTTGGCTCTATCTGCTGCTGACACACCTGAACAAGTTTTGATTCCTATTTGTTTATCTCCATCCCATGGCCTTTCCCGCAGAGGTGCTTTCTGGCACGGTGTATGAACCTGTGTAATTATTGTTGCAATGGGGGCAATGAAATTTAATGGTTCCACCCCCTTTCCCTGCTGCAGGCCTATTAACATATTTCCACAATGGAGTTTGGTCTTGTTTAGTTTTTTGAGCTGACTCATGTTCACTCTCCTCTAGCTCCTCCTCATCGGGGTTTTCATCAAATCCACTATGACCCCCTTCTTCATCCCCTTCTTCATTTTCAACCCTCCTTTTTCTACTCTCCAACACCATAATAACCAAAAAAGGAACCAAGAAGAAGAAAATGCCAAGAAATATAACCATGATGTTTGAAATTTGAAGTTTTGAATCTGCAAAATTTAAAAAAATGGAATGGGAATGGGAAATAGAGAAAAAAATTATTTATTTATTTAGGAATGAACATTAAAAAAAAAATTGCTACACTCTATTCAATATTGTAGAGCCTACCTCTTTGGCGTCCAATCTCCCCTTGCAAGCTCTTCAATCTCCCCTTGCTCCTCACTCTCTTGCTCTCACTCTCACTCTCTCTCACTCTCACCCTCACTCTCACCCTCTCTCTCACTCTCACTCCCACTCTCGTTACAATGATGAAATGAATGAGGGAGGGTCTATTTATATTCTTTCCCTCCCTCCCTCACTTTATTTCCACACAAATCGCGTTTTTTTTCCCGCGAAATTTTTTTTATCCGCGCGTTTTTTCCGGTCGTCGCTCACGGCCGCCAAGAGCGATTTTTATAACCCGGGAACAATGGGGAGCGATCACTCCCCGGCCGCTCCCGGGTTATAAAAATCGCTCTCGGAGTGATGGGAGCAACGCTCCCTATATCAATTTGAAAAAAACCAAGGAGCAAAATTTTTTTAAGGGAGCACGCTCCTGACCCGCTCCCAAGTCACTCCCGCCCGGAGTGCGGATTGGGAGCTGAATCGAGAAGGGGGGGGGCGCTCCCCCACAACACTGTCTCGGAGGGAGGAATCCAAGAAAAATATCAGTTGTCATAAATAAGATGACCCATGTGGAGTTTGGCCCTACTTGCCAATTTTAACACTCCCTCTCAACTAGGGAGAACCCCATCTACTAATCCATCTACCAATCTGTACTATCTCTACCATCATTGCACAGCTCTGCTCTGCTGAACTATGAAGAAGAAGAAGTGATCGAGAATGTATCATACCATTCTCTACTAACCAGAAGTCAGTCCCAATCAAAGGAGAGTGTGTCATACCACTCTTACTGGCCCGAAGTCAGTTCCAATCAAAAGAGTGTGTCTCATACGACTCTTACTGACCCGAGTCAATTCCAATTGATCCCAAATCAATATCGATCATCCTAGCATAGGGAGTACGGTAGTACACAATGCGTCCATCGGTAGCACTATGGTCCCTATCCTCATTCCCTACTCATTAGCCAATTGAGAGGTACTTCCCATGAGTCCCAGACTGCATGGGTAGGATGTCTCAGTAGGAGAAGGATGAACCACTCATCCTGCCTACATGTCTCCAAGAGGTATCGCAGGGGAAGGCTGAACCACTCACTCTATACACAGCAAACCACTAGGGGAAGTCTAAACCACTCACCCTATGGTTGGTCATCGCTCCAAGAAGTACCCCAAGCCCCCCAGAGCTCCCAGAGCTTAATGTCCATCTCATACAGGACCCTCATAAGAGGGTCTCTCCACGACTCCAAGTCATTCTCGGAAGGCCAAGAACTTGACCTTCCCCATGGGATTTGTCAAAATATCGGCGACCTACTCATTAGTCCCAATGTGATGGAGCCTTATTGCTCCTCGTTGCACCATATCTCGGATAAAGTGGTACCTCATATCTATATGCTTGGAGCGATCATGAAACATGGGATTCTCTGGTAATCGGATCCCACTTTGGTTGTTGCAGAGGATCACGGTGGTATCCAGCACATGTCCAAACAACTCACTGAAGAGCTTCCTCAACCAGACAACTTCACAGGAGGCCATACTAGCAGCTATGTATTCGGCCTCAGCAGTGCTCAAGGCAACCGATTTTTGCTTCCTGCATCAAGGATATCAAAGCAGAACCCAAAGAAAAACAACATCCAGAAGTGCTCTTGCGATCCACCACACTGCCAACGCAATCAGCATTAGAATAACCATGCAGCCACACATCTCTGGCAGTGTATCTCAGTCTATGAGTGATTGTGCCCCGAAGATATCTCAGAAGATTCTTGGCACCAATCCAATTTATATGATGAGGCTCAACCATATATTGGCTCAATGTGTTAACTGCAAAACATATGTCCGGACGGGAGTTCACCAAGAACATCAGTGCTCCTATGAGCTGACGATACTCAGAAGCATTTCCTAATTCAAGTCCAGTAGCACTACCACATAACTTCTTAAAGTTAAGTTCCATCGGAGTAGTCACAGGCTTGCAGTCCACCATCCCAAATCTTTCCAATATCTTCACAACATATTTTCCTTGAGAGAGGAAAATTTCACCTACCTTTCGCCAGACCTCCAACCCTAGGAAATAGTGCAAAGGTCCTAGGTCCTTCATCTCAAATTCAGAAGCCAACTCCCTCTTACATTTGTGAATGAGAGGGTTTGCACCTATCAGAAAGAGGTCGTCCACATAAAGTACCAGAATGAGAGGTTTATCATTTTCAACCTTAAAGTAAAGGTTCAGATTGGCTTCACTTCTAGTGAATCCCAGCTTCATCAAATAGCTATTGATCCTCTCATACAAAGCCCGAGGTGCTTGCTTCAATCCATAAAGAGCTTTCTTCAACCTGCATACATGAGATTCTTGGTCATGAACCTCAAACCCCTCGGGTTGTTCCACATAGACTTCCTCTTTGATCGAACCATGCAAGAAAGCGGTCTTGACATCCATCTGATGTAGGTTCCATCCTTGCGAGGCAGCAAGGGCTATAATCGAGCGGATGGTGGTGTATCGGGCAACAGGTGCAAATATCTCATCGTAATCTACACCTTCCTTTTGAGAGAAGCCTTGAGCAACAAAGCGAGCCTTGAACTTTTCTGCACTTCCATCAGCTCCATGCTTGATTTTGTAGAGCCACTTAGAGGTGACAATCGATTTGTCCTGCGGTCTAGGGACCACATCCCAGACATCATTCTTCATAATTGACTCATATTCTCCATTCTTAGCATCCTTCCATACTTGATGCTTCACGGCTTCTTCGAATGATGAAGGCTCATTTTGAATGATAGTGCTCATGGCAGTCAAATATCCTTGATACATGTTCGACTTCTTGCTTTCACGGAAAGTCCCCCTTGGTGCAATGTGTCTCTTGACATCTTCGAGAGTCTCCCTAAGCCATGAGGGTCTCCCTTTGGAGGAGAAGGGCTCATGAGGAGGAGGATCAATATGATCCATAGGTTCATCAACATCAGGCATCGTTTCGTCTTCTTTTTCACCCTGATTTCCGATGTCAGCTTCTTTGTCCTTCCTTAGGATAGGAAGGTTGTTGATCTTCCTGAGGGCCATATCTTTGTCGAAGGTGACATCATGACTTATCTCAACTTCCTTTTTGACGAGCCACATAAATTTTATATCCCTTAGAATTTTCACTACAGCCCACAAAGATTCATTTCTTCCCAAATGCACCCAATTTGCTTCTTTTCTCTTTCGGCACATGAAAATATACGGGACTTCCAAAATTTCTAAAATGAGAGACATCGGGTTTCTTACCAGTGAACATTTCTTCGGAGTCTTGGAGTCCAATGCTTGATGAGGGCATCGGTTTTGAACATACACGGTGGTATTTCCAGCTTCAGCCCATAGGAACTTCGAAAGGCCTTGATCATGAAGCATGGCACGAACTGCTTCTACAATAGAGAGATTCTTCCTTTCAGCCACACCATTTTGCTCAGGAGTGTATGGCGTTGTAGTCTCCCTCTTAATGCCAGCTTCTCTGCAATAATCTTGGAATTCATTGGATTCGTACTCGGTCCCATTATTAGTCCTCAATATCTTGATTTTCTTCTCGGATTGGTTTTCAATAAAGGCTTTGAAGTGTCAGAACCAGGTGAACACTTCATCCTTCTTCTTCAAGAAGTAGATCCGAGTCTTGCGAGAATAATCATCCGTAAAGGTGAGATAATATAAGTATCCTCCCAAAGAGTTTATGGGCATCATACCAAATATGTCGGAGTGGATCAACTGCAATATGTCTTGTGGTCTTGCTATTACTTGAGGGGAATGGTCCCCTTGTAAGTTTTCCTTCGGCACATCCCGGACATACATCTTCATGCTCTACTTTGAACTCGGGCATACCTATCACCATCTGTCTCACATCAGGTAGGGCCTTATAATGAAGATGGACGAACCTCTAGTGCCATAGTTTAGATTGTAGAGATGTGTCGCAAGACATAGCTCCCAATGGACTTCCTCCAACTTGATATAAAGTGTCAACCCTAAACCTAAGAGTAAAAACATCTTTAAAATTTATTTTCCAAACACGTATCTTTCTATCGATAAAAGCCACCTTGAATCCTTTGTCTTCCATTGCCGAAATGGACACCAGGTTCTTCTTGGGATCGGGTACATATAGTACTTCTTGCAAATGAATAGTGTTACCTTGATTCAATTGAAGGGTAACATTCCCTACTCCCCTTACGGGATAGGTGGCATCATCTCCAAGGATGATCTTCCAAATTTGTCTCCTTTTCTATTAGATTAGAGAGGGCTTCCTTGTATCCGATGAAGTGCCTTGAGGCACCACTATCAATCAGCCAATTTCCCAAAGTGTCCAGAGGAGAGGCAATGGAGAGGGCCGATATAAGATGGTACTCTTTTTGTTTATTGTTAACAACATTGGATTCTTCATACCTGGAGTTCCTTGATTTCTTGGAGGGTCGACCATTTCCTTGATGTCCCGCATTCCTTTTTCCTTTGTCATTGGACCTGCCATTCCTTTGATCGTTGTTGTTGAAGTTGCCCCTGGAATGATTGTGATCATCATCATGCGATGTGTCCCTTCTATTTAGACACTCCCTTGCATAGTGGCCAAACTTATTGCAAACAAAGCACCTGCGCTTCCTTCCTCCCATAGATCCAGGCTTTCCATGGAAATGACCTTTAGACCCTGCATTATTTCTCCTTTTGGCATGAGCAGAGAATGCAGTGGGGTTGCTTCTATTAGAAGGCATTTCTTGCTCCACCATTCTTGTTTCTTCTTGAGTGCATCTCGACATCAATTCTTCAAACCCTGGAACTCGATCATTGTTGAGGATGGTGGTTCTAAATACATACCACTCGGGTGGGAGTCCTCCAAGGGTGGTGAGAGTAAGTTCCCTGTCAGGAATGACCTCTCCAATTGAGAGTAGATCATTCTTGATCTCAGTAATCCTCAAGAAATAGGATTGAATGTCCTCATCCTTGCCCTTCTTAATATCCTTCAACTTATTCGTGAGAAATAGAATTTGATTAGCATTACTAACCTTGAACATGCCAACCCACCTGTCATAGATCTCCTTGGAGGTCTTCAATTCGGATTGTCTTCACCTCAGCTCTGATACCTTGTTAATTTTAGGCAACAATGGTATGTTCTATGCTTTAGAGCAATTTTACTTCAATTTCTTTATTAGCCCAATATCAATATCCAGATTAGCAACCACATCAACATGATAGTAAAATGCAGATAAAACATCAACATAAACAGTAGAAGACAAGCCAAGACAAGAGTACACAAGATGTGGCACCAGCGAGGGACAAACCCCAATGTGGGGAAACCCTTGCCCAATTCTTCTTATAGTCTTCAATAGTTCAGTAGAGAAAGATAGTACAATTTACAAATCTGATAATTTATAACAGCAGCAAAAGAGCCCTAATCAGAAAAGTCACCGTTAGTCAACAGGGCAGATTTGACCCTTAGCAAATCGGTCAACTTCAGTCAACTTCAGCCTCCAAATAGCAAGATAAAATAGCCCTCAAAACAGTCAAATTCAACCCCGTCAAAGTCTGGTCAAACAGCCCACCTGCGGTCAACCCTAGCTGCAGTCAACGTTGGTCAACACTTGGTCAAATTGTCCAGAAATTTGATCTCTTGAAATTTCGGACATGTGGAGAGAGAGAGAAGTGTGAAGATGAGTGTGTCCAAATGAGGCTAAGTCGCCTTCCGTTTATATGCAATGTTGAGGATGAATAGACGTGATTGTTGGGCTTCTGAGCCTACATAAGTTTGTTGGCCAACCTTGACAATTTGATTATAATCAGAATAAATTCATAACTTCATTTGTACATGTCAGAATCGGATGATCTTTAGATCAATCCTACACCTCTCGGAGAGAGGAATCCAAGAAAAATATCAGTTGTCATAAATAAGATGACCCATGTGGAGTTTGGCCCTAGTTGCCAATTTTACAATCCGGGACCATATTGTCTCACATATAGCAGCCAAGGGAACGGCCAAAGAAATGTGGGATACTCTCTCCATGCTATACTAAGGTACTTCCGAGTAGCGGAAGATGTTCCTGGAGGAGAAGTCGAGATGCATTAGGATGCAGACGGGGGAAGGCATAGATCCCTTCCTCACCAGGATTCAGGAAGTCTAGGACCAACTTTTAGTTGTTGGGGCAATGCCTCAACCTTCAAAGCTAGTACGATTGGCACTCAACAATGTTTCAGAGGATTGGCAGGTCTTCGTCCAAAGTATATTGGGCAGAGACACGCTACCAGGATGGGATAGAATGTGAGCCGATTTGTAGCAGGAGGAATTGCGACGAGTTCTATTGAAGAGCTCCATCAATGGCAGCAGTAGCAGCAGATAGAAGGTGGTGAAGGAGGAGAAGAATGTGGCCCTCACATCAAAGGGTCTCAATCAGGGGCAAGGGGAATAGAGAAAGAAGAAGAAGGACTTGTCAAAGGTCAAGTACTTCAGATGTGGTGAGTTCAGTCACTACAGCACGCAGTGTCCTCTCAGGAAGAAGGGCAAGTCAGAGAAGCATGACCAGCAGGCAACGTTAGCTGAGATTGACAAGTTGTCCTGCAGGTTGGAGGAAGACTTCGCGATGTTGCCAGCCATACCTCCAAGAGTGAGGTGGGATGACTTGGAGTTGTAGCCCCAGAAAGCTACAGAGATTGGGTAGGATCCTTGAGGTGTCCTCCTCATGGACCATTACCTGGCTACAGGGGCCCACAGTATTCAGTAGCAGGATGGATCAGTGGCAGTTGATGCAGTCAATAGTAAATACCTGAGTGACATTTGCAAACTAGCAGCAGTCAAATGTTGAGGAACGCAGTGCAGTGTTGACAACAGAGCAGATGACTCAGTGCAGAGTTGGAAGCAGCACAGATTCTTCAGTGATAGTGCAGATGCTAATAATAGTCAGGACTTAGGAGACAGATGCATCATACTATAACACAGTTGACTCATTGTTTTCGATGCTTCTCAGTTGCAGTAGTTGCAACAACAACAAATGAGAGGGAGTTGCAATGCAGATGCAGTGTTGGCAGCAGTATGGCAATGTCAACAGCAGCACAGATGCAACATCAAAGTTGCGCAGTAGTTGGTGGGCAGCAGTAGCTAGACATCAGCAGCATGACAGAGGCAATACAGAAACAGGGTGTTGTGGGAGGATGTGCAGCACTAGGGAGAGAACACAGTCCTCACTAAGAGGAAGTGTTAGTTTCTATAGCATCGGATGTGTTCTAGCCACGAAATTTGGTGGAGGGACTAAAATACATGAAATCTCCAAAACCCAGCAATCATTTCTGGAAATTCCACTTAGAGATGGCTTAATTAGATTATTAACCATTTTTTAAATATTTGCTAAGTCTAAACTTAGGGAATATGGTTAATTAATCATAATTAATTAAGTCAAGGTGCGAATCATCTAGAAACTCACACAGATCGACTCCAAGATGATCCTAGCCATTGATTAAGATTTAATCTTGGTTGTTGGTGCTCCAACAGAGGATTATAAGAGGAAGTCGATGGGCACTTGGAAAATATACACTAGAACAACAGCAGTTCGATTTCCTTGGCAGATCGATTTCCAGAGTAGCAGCAGTAATCAGCCAGAGAGCCAGAAATCGAAGCAAGGAATGAGGGGCAGGGGCAGTGAGGATGGAGGAAGATTTCCAAATCCAGTGGGTGCATTTGCAAAGAGGCAGAAGAGCCACAGTGAGGCTGACACAGGGGCAGCGCAGTAGCCTCTAATAGGCAGTTTGATTTGCATATTCGGGAAGACGTTTCAGAGTTCCGATGGAAGAAGAATTTCACAGAGGCCGGGAGGAACGTTTTCGGACTCAGTTGCAAGCAGAATCGGCAGCTGAGTGTGAGATCCAAATTGCACAATTTTGTGCCTGCGCAAAGCCTATGCAGAGGGTGACGCAAGGCAAGACGTAGAGGGTTTCAGAGGCCAGTCTTTATTGTCGGATTGGCTGTGGGGGTGAGAAAAATTTCTCACAATATTTCTGCCAGTGTTTTTCTCTGTTTGGATTGCCAGTTGGGCATCCATAGATTGTACTCAGAATTCACAACTGTATAATAATAAAACCCTCAGTTGTTGCACCGGTTTTCCCAAGTTGGGTTTTTCCAGGGACATTTGTCCAAAAATAACAGTCTCATTTTTATTTTGTGTGTGCTAGTATTTTCTCAATTTCCAGCGCTATTATTTCCGCGGTATTTTATTTGTGAAGGTTGCAGAGAATTTATTTGATATTTGTCATAGCAGATAAATTGTTAAAATGATTAACAATTAGGAAAATAAATTCCAATTGCTGCAATAGGATTTCAGTTTTGGAATTTTCACAATTTTTTCCACCATAATTTGAGAGGATGCCATGTCAACCCCCATTACTCATGGAAAAAGGGTTAGCCACGTGATCATGATGAAGAAGACTCTAAAAGAGTCCATATTGTAACTCTAGTTAAGAGTTGAAGGAGTCAAACCTAACCACTAGTAGGCTATTGTGTTGTGTTATAAGTTATAACTAGACCACTAGGAGAAAAAGAGGTTCTATTCTTTGCAAGTGTATCTTGTTCTGTAGACGAGCATAGTAGCTGAGAGGGATTGGGAGAGAGCACACAAAGAGAATTTGTGCATTGTAGTAGCCCACAAGCCACAAGCCTTACTTCTTTGTACTTGCAGCCATTTTCTATTCAGAGAAAGACATCAGAGTGGCCTCACCTTCCAGCTAAGTTTTCCCCTTAAAAGGTTTCCTAGGATATATCTTGTGTCAATCGTGGTTTGTGAGTTTTTGTTTTGTTGTTCTCTATTTTCTGCATAATTATGATTTGCATGCATACGCAATAAACAATAATTTACAAATCTAGAAATCTAAAGAGAAATAGACCCTCATAGTGTAGATTTCGGATTTTTAAGTATAATTTTATCAAATCTATTATGACGAACTGTCTAGTGGAATATCCATGGCAGTTTACGGATCAATTTATAATTGTGCAGCTCATTAATATATCACATCTCTCTTTCCAACCCATTTGTCTTTGGACACATTCTCCCATATTTTAGTTGAACAGCTTTCCTTCTTTTGATGAAATTTATTTGGAAAAGCTCAGTTAAACAAGCTTTTGCACGTCACTTGTGCATGGGCATTCCGATTTTGAACTCTAGTACCTTTTTAAATACTTAATGGATTATAGAGTGTGCAGCATGCGTACAGTTATGTCATCCATAAATCTTCTCATATTTGCACACACCCTCTCTTGAGTTTTGTGTATGTATCTTTCTTCCAATGCTGGTATTTTGTACATATCAAAGGCTTCTTGAAATTATCTTAGTGCATTTATTTTGTGCCTAAAGATTAGGCTGTATGGTGCTTCAGGGCTGTGCTTGAAAAGGATCAAAGATACACTCTTAGAATTTAGGTAATAAAATTGAATGCAACAGGAGGAGCTAAACCTGAGAAAACAATACTAATGCTCTTGTAGTTTTCTAAGAGATAACATTCTGATCTCAGATATTCCAAGATTTAGACAAATAATTACCATGGCCATGTGCCCTCAGAAAAAGAGAAAGGAACACAGTTTTATTTGCAAGTACTGCACTCTTCTCCACATTTTCACTATATGACCAGGCATTTCCTAGCTAGGCCCAGAGAACTGTGATCTGAAATCTATCCTCTGCCTCTCTGTTTCCTTGGTTAATTACTTCATTCTAGCATTTGATTAGTCTCTGGTCAAGAACTGTCCTCTATATCTTAGAATACTATTGTCCCATAATTTAATCAACTGTCTTTTATCCATTTTGCAAAATTGGGATTCTTAAATTTGTGTCACTCCTTAAAATCCTTCTATCACATATGGATTTCAAATGGATCTGATGATTCATGTAGTTAATGGTACTCATCTCGTATTGAAATTTAGTTCTGTACCATCTAACCTTAGGACTCAAAGATGTGAGCCTGTTGGATAGTAAAGAGGTGATGGAGCATTAAGTGAATGAACCAATAGGCGATGGAGTCTGAAGTGAACGACCCCATAGGCACAACCTGATGAAAGTGGAGTTTCGGAATACTGTTCTGAGCTTAACAAGAACAAGATGCGGGAACTCCCGTCGAGTGCATTATAGCCTTCTGGAGCAAGCCCACAGTTGGAGATTCGACAGCTTCACTGCTGACTGGAGCTAAAGGAGCTGAAGCCCCACGATTCTCATAGCAGCAGCTGATGAAAGCACATATCAGAAGGCTACTATGCCCCCTTCCCCTGCATGCAGCAACCTGGTATGGACTTCTCAGCGGACATAGAGCACCAAGGCCCTGGCCTTTGCAAGCTCCACAAGCACATTCAGTCAATGTTATCTGTGGCAACTTTGATGGTCATTTTCTGTAATTGCTTTGAAGCCCAGTCGGTCTATCAGTCATTCAGTAAAAAAAATTTCCGCAGTTTAGGTTCATCTTACACTTAATGTGCTATGTAATGCATGCTTTCTGTGAGTGTATCCAGCAGCAGCTCAAATAGTTAGTAGTACAGAGGACGCTCAGGCTCCCCTGTTTTTTCCTACTAAAACCAAAAAAGAGATGTAGCCTATTTGTATTGAATAAACCATCGTAAGTAAGCCTGTTTGTATTGAATAAACTATCACAAGTAGCTTTTTTTGCCAACTAAGAACCAAAAGAGATATGTAAGCCTGTTTGTATTGAATAAAATAACATAAGCAGCTAGACTGTGATGGTCCAAATGGTAAGCAACAAAAGTCTTTCCAAGCCACGGTAACAACCTGTGTGCCCAATAAGCAAGGAGTTATGTCTGACCCCTGAGCTTTGCCAAATTAAAATCGAAGAAATTAGGGCTCTACCGAGCTAGATACCATAAACCTAGAGACGTTAAAAATGGTACAAAACACACAAAAGTTAAGTAGAAAATGGAGTCCCTAAATCAAACGATTAGCCCCTATACCTGTATAAACTGCATCTAGCGGGAGGTAAGGACATTAATGGTGTATTTCACATAATTCCTTACCAAAATTTTAGAACTTTACTGACATAATTAGTTATTGCCTACATTATTTCCATCTACATGCATGCCTGTTTTTGCAGCATCAACCGATGCATAACTCATTTATCAGAAGTTTGGTCGACACATTGAATCACGGAGGCTGATAGTCTATAATTGGAAAATAATAGCTGAGGATTATTCAATTTTCATTTAAACGATATATGAATAGATGAATGGCATATTGCTTATAAAATACTAGTGCAGTTTGTGAGACATTACATGCATGGATTGAGCTACTGAGAGCAAACACTATCTGCGTATGAATGGAATCCGGAAATTAGGGTGTACACTTACTATCCAGGAAGAACAGCAGGAGCAGAAGGAGGAATTCGTTCCAAAAGCACGCTCACCACCTCATCGGCCATGAGGCTTCCATACACAAATACATTGTGTGAGGAGGTCGTTGCAGCCATCAGGTCCCTCCCTTTGAAAATATGCCTAGAGAATCCTGCTGTAAAAATGTTCGTTCTTTTAGATGTGCTCCATCGGTTTTAAATCATCTCGGCTTTCAATTTATAAATTGGAGATGTCCAACTCAGCACCGAGATGGACCTTTTGGAATCACAGAAGATTCAAACGAATCAATGTCCAAATGAGATTCAAGCCGTATATCGATGGAAAGTAAAACAGTTAAAATGGCGATGGTGAGAAACCCAAGTCTTTGTGAAAAGAATTTGTTACTATAGGTTCATTCTCCACCACTACAATTTGTCGTCTTGCGATATATATATTAATGATTATTCAGTAATAAAGTTAATTATTATTAATTAATGTTGAACGTCAAAATAAGGTAAATCACTTATTCTCTGGAGTTTTTTTTTTGTACAAGGCTAGAGATGGAAATCAATATTTGCAAAACGAAAGTAGTAGTTTTTTCTAAAAAGAAGAAAACATAACTAGTACGAGTTCTACTTTAGACGCAACATTTTGGAAGAAGTTGCCAATTACAAATATCTCAGAATTGACTTCAACAAAAATCTAAGCTGGGATGGTTGTAGAAAGAAAAAAACTTTCGAGGGTTGGAAAGCATTTTATGCTTTTCAAAATAGGTGTAGAGAGGCAGAGTTATGGTACTGGAAAGCCACTCAAACTCTTTTTGGGCTTCTAGTAATTATGGTGATTCTCTATGGTTGTGAACTGTGGGTCAGCGATACATCTGACATGCAGTGGAAACAAATTGTGAAAATCTAGAAGCGTTTGATTATAAACGAATTCAAAATTAAAAATTTAATTCCTTATGATATCTTGTTAAGTGAAATGGGGTTGCTCCTATTGAAGCAATTGCTATGGTGCGAGTCAAAACATATTTAAAAAAAATTGAGTAAATGGAAGAGGGCAGATGGCCTAAGGTTGCCCTTAATGACGTATTGTGCAAAAGAAAGAAGACTTGGATGCAGCAAAATAACAAAGGGTTTAGTAAATCGGGTATTTGTTTGAACACGTGTCCGATAAACACTAAAGAGATAAAAGTTTCTGTTATGGATAAGTTCCACAAGCGTACTTGGCATAAGGAGTTGGGAGAAAGAAAAAATATTATATTGAAGTGTTTAATCCCACTCATAATCATCAACAAAAAGCGTACATAGAGGCCAATATTTCTTGGAGAGCCAAATTTCTTATTGCTCAGTTAAGAACTAATTCTCATCAACTTCGTTGTGAAACAGTGCACTGGAAAGGCCAAAAGAAGTGTGGGAGGAAAGAATATGCATTTTTTGTTCTTCTGGAAAAGTGGAAACATAAAAGCACTTCATTTTAGAATGTGAGGCCTTCAAAGACAACAAGGAAAGTTATACAAATATTTTTGCAGCTAGCTCTTGGGATAATCTATTTAGCGAGGGGTTTGTCGAGAAGTCGGGAGTTTTTATTGTGAGGCTTCACATGGAAAGGGCCAAATACATCAACCAGATGAAGAAGCAATCTGTCCCATAGGCTATCTTTAGCCTTGTGGATGTTAAAATAATTTTCTTTCTTTCTTTCTATAATATGGGTTAAACCATTGTTTTTCTTCACTTTTTAAATATGGAAATTGAGATTATTAAAATACATAATATGTACAATAAAATTTGGAGTATGCCCTAAAACTGTTTTTGCTTGGTTAAGAGCTCATCTTCCTCGGACTTAAGGAAACAAGTTAATGGCCCAAGACCCAGAGGCATCTGGCAGGAGCGAAAGTCTACTCGCGTATGGACCACTAACGAGTTATTCCAGGTGGCGTGGTTTTCCTTGATTAACGGTGATGAGTGAGCCTACATTCACGGTTAGCATCCTAAGATGGTTGTCCTCGGTGTTGGTTTAAAAACTAAATTATGATAAGTTTTCCCACCTTAAAACAAAAAATAACTTTTTTTCAATATTATTAAAAATAACTATATTATTAAATATATATAACTATATACATTTAAATAAAGAAGCTTTAATAATATTTATATTTATATTTTTTTTTGGTTTAAGTTGTAATGGTATGTGTAAATAAAACTATAGCAACAGGAGTACGGTTGCTATACTCCATCATTTTTGAATGTTAAGAAACTTTTAAGTATAAAAGGTACGATTGGATTTTTAGATATCAAAAGTAAGATTATTAAAATATATAATATGGGTTAATTTATTAATTTTTTCTATTTTTAAATATGAAAAATGAGATTATTAAAATATATAATATGTAATTAAAATTTTGTTTATTTCTTTTTCAACATCATTTAAAAAATTGAAAATTTTAATTTGTATGTTATTAATAAATAAAAGAGATTTAAAATTAATAATATTTATATATTTTTTGTTCAAGTTACAATGGTTTATATAAATAAAATTATAGTAATAATTGTATGACTACACTTTATCATGAAGGTTGAGAAATTTTTAAGTATAAAAGATATGATTAGAGTTTTTAAATATCAAAAAGTAAGATTATTAAAATATATAATATGGGTTAATTTATTGTTTTTTTTTATTTTTAAAATATAAAAACTTATTATGTATAATAAAATTTTGTCTTTTTTTAATATCATTTGAAAAAATCTACATTATTAAAAAAATTAGTTTATATATTATTAATAAATAAAAGAGATTTCATTATATATAGTGTGTAATGTTATAGTAATAGGAGTATAACTATAGTAATAGGAGTATAACTATAGTAATAGGAGTATGGGTGTTTATCACTACACTTCATCATCATTGAATGTTGAGAAACTTTTAAGTATAATAAATACAATTTGGATTTTTAAATATCAAAAAGTGAGATTATTAAAATATATAATATGTACTATAAATTTTGTTTATTTTTCTTTTCAATATCATTTAAAAAAATCTATATTATTGCAATTTATAATTTATAATTATTAATAAATAAAAGAGCTTTAATAATACGTATATTTATGTATATTTTTTGTTTAAGGTGTAGTGGTCTATAGTAATTACTATAACTATAGTAATAGGAGTATGTGTGTTTGTCACTACACTCCATCATCATTGAATGTTGAGAAACTTTTAAGTATAAAAGATATAATTTGGACTTCTTGCAACCCAACTATATTAAATTTTGAGAAACCTTTAGGAATAAGAGACACAAGGTTTATAGAAGATGATTCAAATGCAAGGCACTTTCTTTTCCCCATATTATTGCTAGGGCACCTAAGATGTCTCTCAATGGCATTTTTGGCAATTGCATTCCAAATATTGTTGTTATGTCATTCATACTAGAGTCAACTTCAACTTTAACAACTAGAATAGTTCTCATACTTTTCTTTGATCTTAGAATTCAATGGCATCAAAGGTGGAGTGTTGGTTACGAAATTATTATGGTGAGTTATTTAAATTTGATATGGTCTTGTACATCAATTTGGGTTTTCTATAATAAAATTCTAATGTACCAAAAATAGGGTCTTTGTCCTTGCAAAGGGACTTTGGTTTGGGGATAGTTTAAGCCTTTTCATCAAACCTTGGTTTGTTGATTTTCACCTCATCCAAATGGAAATGTCAACTTTGATGTGGGTATGACGAAATTTGTCGACTCATATTTGGGTAGGAAAAAGTAGATGAAAAATTAGTAATGTCTTAGGCATGTATATTAACTTGGGAGTAGAAATGAAGGCAATGAATATTTTACATGCACGAACTATACCTAAGTAATAATTTACCAAAAACTATATAGTTGAACTTTTAGGGAAATTTATGATGTAAATTTTGGGATTGTTATATCAAAATCTAGCACCTAGTGCAAAGCCTCAATAGATAATCTAAACAATGTGCAACAAACGAGAATGTTACCACTATTACCTAAGAAACTACTCCCCTCTCTTTAGTGAAGGCTACAATCCAACATAAGGAAGGCTTCCCTCGTAGGATTTAGGGATCAAGCAACTAGAGGATTTTAAGTTATATTCACCCTAAGAATCATATAACAAAAATCCACTAGACAAAGTTATGGCAAACTAGGGTTTATAATGGATGAAGGAGTAAGTTCAAGGTTTGAGTTCTAAGGACCTATGGGTCAATTTAAAGGCTAGGGTTAGCCTAACGAGTCTCAAATAGGTTACACAAACACACCAAATGAAGAAAAACTCAAAGCTATTGCAAAATAGGGTTTTAGAGCAACAAATTGCAACAAAACAACAATTTATAACAACAACAGATTTAGCCATTAAAAATGTGTAAAAATTATATGAGACAAAGGCTAAATTTAAGAGAAAACTAACAAGAAAATTATAACAAAAATTGGCAATTAATAAAGCATATAACAACAATTTTTTTTTGTAATTTAACTCTAATTTACAATAAGATGAAAAGAAAAAACAATTTTTAGATTCTAAAGAATGCCACAAGTGAGATAGACTAGTTCCTTCTCAATCTAGGGCATATGGAGTTTAGGATACAAACTGTTCTAGGGATTTATTAGAGTGATTCTAATTCCAAACAAAACTAGGGCAAATAAACTAACTTACCCTAGGGTTTGTATTTATGTTCTCAATTTTCTAGATAATTAAGGGAAATAAAAACTTATCTTCTATTCCACAAACACTTAAAGGAAGGGTTTAGCTCAACAAGGGAGAATAAAGCAAATACCAAATAAACTGACATGGCACAAAACATTAATCCCATGGAACATAATACCAAGATAAAGAAAATAAACTAACTTAATTCACCATGCAACATCCAGGAACCACCACAAGCATCCATGAAAAGAGATCACAATGCATCAAAGATCAACCCAAGAAAGTCACTCTACTAATCCTCCATTTACAAACTAGAGAAAAATACCATGGATGAAGAGTTGTTATGATCCAAGAGGAAATCAATTCCCCTATTTATATGAGAGTAACCATGTCAAATTCTTTCAAACTAGACTAAAAGGCCTTGAAATCATTAAATCATGATATGAGGTAGATGGGTCATCAAGTTGATCCCCAACGATAGCCAAAATAATCAAACAATATGAAAATAAGCCTCAATTAGCCGATAAGTGTGAGTCTAAAACCTCCAAGGGTGATGTCATCATCCAAAAGGCATGTCTTTTCATGGAAATATACAATGAATAGCTTCAAGGGATGCATATTATCCCATAAATCATGTTTCTCCATCCAAATGAGGTGTGTCCCCTCTCAAGTGCAACTTCATTCTCCAAGAGCTCATGTCATCATTAAATGAGATGATAGGATGACATCATTAAGATAGGGCATGATGTCATCAAGGTAAAAGGTGCATCTACCCCTCCAAAAGGTCCCAAGTGATCATCACCATCAAGAAAAGAGAAACATCCATAAAAAAGTACAATGCCAATTTAGGGGTATCATATTGTCTCAAGCATGCACCAACTCTTCAAGAAAACAACCTAACATCAAAGGTCAACATCCAATGTCTTCGGATTAGATGAGGGTCATATTTATCATTTGTGTGGAATCCTCATCAAGGCCAATCCTCCTCAAAGGGGCTCCAATGTCCTCCATTAAGTATCTTGCATCATCATGGAATGTGGTTGAACATACTCTACAAAATGTTAGAGAAGCATCATAAAATCGCTCAAGGGATCTTGGTTACACCTAAAAAATCATCTAACAAATACTTAAGGAAAGAAGTGAAATAAACATAATGGGTATAAGAACCATAAAGGAACCAACGTGGGTGGTATTTAATGACAGAGAAATCAAAGTACTTCTCACAACTATCATCTTTAAATGTCCTAGTAGCTTATGATTGTGTACAAGTTACCACACTTAAGTGTAGGATGGTTATCACGTGACCTTATTAAGTGCTTCCAACACTAAGGAGAGGAATAGTTCTTAGGTTTACCCTTTCAAATGATATGTGCAAGTTATAGGTGTTACGATTTGGGGTTTACTTCATGAAATATGCCATAGCCTTATACTAGATTATGTAAAGTATTGTTCATGAGTGCCTTTGTAGTGGGAGTGCTTTAGCTGCTTGAGTTACCTTCCTTCACCTTTGTTTTTCCAAGCCTCAAAATTTGCCTTTTTCTTTCTTACTTTGAAATGGCTTATTTACCAAGCTTTATTTTTTTATCAAGTAATAATGATAATATAATCCCTCGTTAATGATGGTCAATTGATCACTTTAATGGGTTCATGATGTTTACTAAGAGTTCCTTTTTCTTTGATAGGTGGGATATGCATGGATACTCTCAAGGATTAGTGGATAATTAGAGGGGGTAGAGATTAAGCTATAATTGGATTTTTCGTGCTTTACATCCATTGTCATTCTTTTGGAATTTGATATTTAGCTTATGTTTTTTTTTCCTTAGTTGCATCAACCTTTGGTATTTTCAACTCGTCCTTCTTATAGTATAAGGCCAATAGGGTGTTGAAGGAAATGTAATTAGGTTTGGTCTTCATAAATGTACTTTTGATATTTGTACTTACTCAAGAAAAGAAATATTATTTTCATAATATATGTCAATGAGTGTCTTGCTCATTAAAATAGGTCTAGCACATGTTAAGTGTTATTGGTGAGTCAAGGAGTCAAAAGAAAATGTTGAATACCCTTAGAGGGCATATTACACTATGTATAATATTGTATAAGGTTAAATGAATACCTCCAAGACAAGTGCAAGTCCTCTCGATGTAGAAACGTCCTCCAAAAGTAAGCTAAATGATGAAAATGATGAAGAAATAGACAAGTTGGCCTACAGTCATGATGTCGGCCTCAAGTCGACTTATAGGAGGGACAATCCTCTATATATAGAGCTTGTCCACTCCCTCACAATGTCAACCAAGGAAATATGAAATCAGTGAAGTATATAAGCCGAGAAGAAATGACAAAAGGACAAGTTTAAGGGTCTCCTAGTGCAGCGAAGGAAGGAGAAGAAAAATCGAAGTTCGACGACTGTTTCTAGGGAAAGAAACAGTCACACTTGTGAAGTAAAAGAGGACAGTTTGTGGGTATAACAATAGTAATATCACAATTCAAAATTCATTAGTGTTTGGGCTAAATATTAGGCCTACAAGGCCTCCCAAGTCAAGCGAAGAAGTCCCTCTCTCTAGTGAAGGTAAAAAGAACCCTAACTCTCTAAGGGTACCTTCCACATGTGGGAAAATTAGAGTTGTTGTTCAGTCACACCAGTTTGCAGACATATCTCAAAAAGAATCTCGTTGGATCAATAGAAGGGTGTTTCCACAAGTAAAGTACATCTCTAAGAAGAGAAGAAGAAAGTCGTATCAAGAAGCTTACATAAGCAAGGTATATCTCTAGACAAAGATCGAAGAAAGAGGACGAAGTATTGGGGAGAAAAGTGTCGGAAGGAGGAAGTCTATGTGCCAAGGAACCAAGTGCAGAAAAGAGGAAGGACTTGACTTGTGCTTGGAGGACATCCTAGTCAAGGGTCTAGGGTTTGGCAGTGATCAATAAGAAGCTTCAGTAAGAGAAACTTACTGAAGATTTTTCCTCTCTAAGAGAGAGAGGTTTTGGCCCTGGCAGAGAGCCAACATTTGTGTTCTTGTTTTTATGATTTTGGTAGCAGTTTGATGAAACACACACACTAATAAGAAGAAGAAGATCAAGCTAAGATAATTATAAAAGTGCTTCACAAATTTTTATCAAGCAGTGAAGAATCCTACCTAACACTAGTGCCCTTCATTCTTCAACATGGTATTAGAGCTAAGGTGACACATAAAGGAAAGGGAAACTCAAGAACACTCATCAAGGAAGGAAATCTAAAAAAGTTGAAGCATCTAGCCAAGAAGTCTCAATCTCTTCAAGAAGGTATACCATCCATGTTTCATCAAGAAAGACTACAAAGCAAGAAGAGCATAACATTAAGGCACCTACAAGAAGAGAAAATCAAAGAAGGACCTACATCAAGCTACAAGTCATCAAGCAACACTCATCATCAAGTCAAGTCCACTTGGAGAAAGCAACTTGAAGAACATCAAGATCTAAGGAAGGCAATCCATCAAGTCTTCAAGGGAAAAGCAAGTCTACTACATCTCAAAATCTATCAAGTAAGTATATGTCCCCTTCTGAATATACATCAATGTATTTTTGCAAGGAAAGCAATAAATTGGTAGGTACCAATAACTTTCTTGCATGGAAGAAGAGGACTGATTCACTTCTTAAGGAGAATGAACTCCTAGAACACTTCAAAGGGAATGTTACTATTCCTGCAAAGGAAAAATCTCAAGCGTTAGCCAAGTATAATAAGGATGAGACAAGAGCTAAAAGGATTCTAATAGAATCCATCAAAGACTCTCGCATTCCTTATGTCTCCAAATTGGAGACATCCAAAGAAATCTATGACAAACTAGTAGAGCTATTCTTGGTAACCACAGTTGGAGAAGTGATATCTCAATTAAATGAATTGTACAAGATGAAGATATAAAAGGAAGGAATACCTCCCTACTTCATGAATATCTTTGAGATGAGGGATCAACTTCAAGAGCTAGGGGAAGTCATGTCTGACAGAGAAATGACAATCGTAGTACTCAATGCTCTACCTGAGGATTGGGGCAACTTCACACAAGCACATATGCCAAGAAGGAAGCCACTCCACTAAGTAAAATGTGGTATCTATGCAAGATCGAGGAAACAAGACTTAAAGCAAAGGAAGATGTGGGATCAAAGGAGCAAGCATTTGCTACCATGGCCAAGAGAATGGGAAAATTTTGCAAAAAATTTGGTCCACGAAGAACAAACAACAAAGATATGTCCAAAATCCAATGCTATGGATGCCAAGGATATGGACACTACAAGAGGAATTGTACTAAACTAAATAAGGACAACAACAACAAAAAGAAAAAGGGAAGAAGCTTATGTGACTCAAGAAATGAAAGAAGAAGACAAGAAGAAAAAGAAGGAAGATCCTCCAGATCTCTACTATGACTAAGTCTACTTCTTTACTTAAAGTCTTCTTTCAAGGTTTTGAGTAGGATAGAAGCATGTAGGAATATAATAAAATTGCATAGCTAGAAACATCTTCTAGAATCTAGAAACATAATGTACATAGAGTTCAAAATACTCATGTAGAAAGAGTATTTATAAATAAGAACAAAATGCATGGTTAGAAATATCTTCTAGAATATAGGAGCATGGTAGATATAGCTCAAGATATTCATGCAGAAGGAGCATACCTAGAATAGGAACTCATCCACAATGAAAGAAAATTGATCATGATTAAGAATCTTAGAAGATCTCCATCATCAAAAGGAAAGAAACATTTGCAGGGTAAGGGTCTTCAAGATCCTATGATGGAATCTTCAAAAGAAGATTCATAAACAAAAGCAGATGCCTCATTGGGAATCCCATTCATGGGATTCAATAAAAGTAAGATATGTAGGCAAGCTAAGATGAAGCAAGAAGGGCCACACCAAGGACAACCAAATGAAGCTAAGATGATCAAAGGAGAATCAAGATGAGGTATGTATGCATCAAAGTTTAGTCATATTATAATTTGTATATTGGTAGAGTTTAGGCTTTTGTGATCCATATCAAGTTTACAAAGTATTTTTCGGCGAAGATCACATGAGACATCATTTGTCATCATGAGACAAATGATGTCTCATGTGATCTTCGCCGAAAAATACTTTGTAAATTTGTATATTATTGAGTCATGGGAATAGTTCTATAACATGATCAAGTAGGAAATAATCTCTTTCACTAATGACATGCTCGAAGGCATGTACTACAATACAACGAAAGTCAAAAAAAAAAAAACTTACATAAGGAGTATAAGATTGCTGACTAAGAAGTAAGTAAAGAATAAATGTTGACTAGTCCTAGAAGCAAACAATGAATAATTTCTATCGCAAGGAGCAGAAAGTGGTTGACAAATCTATACAAGAAGAAGCAAGTAAAGAAAGAGAAAAAGCATGTGAAGAACACCATGATCACAAAGAATCACTATCTAACAAAGATTCATTGAAGACATCTCCCGAAAGAAGGCAGGACAACTCTAACTAAGAAAGAAAAATATCAAAGAACCCTTAACACCTATGAAGGCCTTGGAGATATAAAAGGTGCAGATAATTGATTCTACTCTACGAAGATTTCATGATGAAGAAGTCATCTAGCAAAAGCACCATTTAATGTTGAAGCAATATTAGGATGAAGTCATGAAGGACTACTAGATCAAAGCATGGGAACAAGCAAGTTCAAAGAAGCATCCATGTGAAGAGTATTCTGAAGCATAGACAAGATGACAAGAAATAATTAGATGACAAGAGAACTTGATATGTGACAAGAAGTCCACTTTCCATGAAGAAAGCAACGATATGACAAAGAAGGAAGGAAAATGATCGATGGGTGGTGACCTACCAAGAAGAAGTTCGAACAAATACTTCATGACATCAAAGGAAGGAAGGAGATCAAGCAGCTGGAGGACCCACAAAGAAGAAGTTGTTGATGAATGGAAAATTCCCTAGCTAAGAGGGAGTTATAACAAGTTCCCAATTACAAAGGAACTTGGACAAGTACCTTGTCAGAGGATACTTGGGCATGTCTTCCTTAATTGAGAGGAAGTGATAGACACAACATTCTTGTCTTCACTTGGGAAGAAATAATGGGAGGATTGGGTAATAATCTAGCATCTGATACTCTTTAAGGATGTGTAGGGCATCCAAGACAAGAGTAGGCAAGAGGACCGATATTCTTTGAGGGTTGGGAACCCAAGATAAGAATAGTCCTAGAAGGTCATACTCAGTGAACACCTGAGTGGGTATGTACCTTGAGAGACAATGACTAAGGTGTCTATAAGTCATTGGTGTCACAAAAATTGTGCTCTGATCTATTGAGAGATAGAGTTGTCAGTAAAGGCCTTGTTGTGGAAGCAACATTGGTTATTATGATGCTATAATAGATGGATTGCAAATCTATTTTCTCTTATGTGAATTTTTCAAGGTTGAAACATATCCAAACATCTTGTAGTGTTGTATGAATACCTCCCTAGTTAAGAGGGAGTGTTGAAGGAAATGTAACTAGGTTCGGTCTTCATAAATGTACTTTTGATATTTGTACTTATTCAAGAAAAGAAATATTTTTTTAATAATATACGTCAATGAGTTTCTTTCTCATTGAAATAGGTCTAGCACATGTTAAGTGTTATAGGTGAGTCAAGGAGTCAAAAGAAAATGTTGAAGACCCTTAGGAGGCATATTACACTATGTATAATATTGTATAAGGTCAAAGGAATACCTCCAAGACAAGTGCAAGTCCTCTCCATGCAACAACGTCCTCCAAAAGGAAACTACATGATGAAGAAATAGACAAGTCGGCCTACAGTCATGATGTCGGCCTCAAGTCGGCCTAAAGGAGGGACAATCCTCTATATATAGAGGTTGTCCACTCCCTCACAACGTCAACCAAGAAACTCTGAAATTAGCAAAGTATATAAGCCGAGAAGAAGTGAAAAAAGGACAAGTTTAAGGGTCTCCTAGTGCAGCGAAGGAAGGAGAAGAAAAAGTGAAGTTATGGGACTGTTTCTAGGGCAAGAAACAGTCACACGTGCAAAGTAAAAGAGGACAGTTTGCGGGTATAACAACAGTAATATCACAGTTCAAAATTCATTAGTGTTTGGGCTAAATATTAGGCCTACAAGGCCTCCCAAGTCAAGTGAAGAATTCCCTCTCTCTAGCGAAGGTAAAAAGGACCCTAACTCTCAAAGGGTACCTTCCACACATGGGAAAATTAGAGTTGTTGTTCAATCACACCAGTTTGCAGACATATCTCAATAAGAATCTAATTGGATCAAGAGAAGGGTGTTTCCCCAAGTAAATAGCATCTCTAATAAGAGAAGAAGAAATTCGTATCAAGAAGCTCACATAAGCAAGGTATATCTCTAGAAAAAGATCGAAGAAAGAGGACGAAGTGCTAGAGAGAAAAGTGCCAAATTGAGGAAGTCTATGTGTCGGGGAACCAAGTGCAGAAATGAGGAAGGACTTGACTTGTGCTTGGAGGAAATCCTAGTCAAGGGTCTAGGGTTTGACAGTGATCAATAAGAAGCTTCAATAAGAGAAACTTACCGAAGGGTTTTCCTCTCTAAGAGAGAGAGGTTTTGGCCCTAAAAGAGAGCCAACATCTGTGTTCTTGTCTTCATGTTTTTGGTAGCAGTTTGATGAAACACACACACTGATAATAAGAAGAAGGTCATGCTAAGATAATTATAAAAGTGCTTCACAAATTTTTATGAAGCAGTGAAGAATCCTAACTAACACTAGTGCCCTTCATTCTTCAACATAGGTAAATAGTATATGTGATTGACAACAACTAATCAAAAGATGGGATACCAAACATTGAGGAAAGGTGACATGTGTTAAGTATGGATAACATGGACCACTACCATTATGAAAGCCTCCTATTTGTGCCCCTCTTAGAAATCAAAAGAAGGAACCTAAGGAAGGTCACATTGGGCTAGGGATGCATGAGAACCACCAAAGTGAAGTAAGGAAACAAGTTCATGACCAATAGCAGTATATAATCCAACTTCAACCTATGATCCATACTAGAATTCATTAAACATTAAATGAAAGCACTTGAATGCAAAAAAGGTTAAAATACCTTACAATAGATGACCCACCTTTATCGGATGAGTAAGCTAGATGAATGAGCGCACTTACTAAAAAATGGATGAGAGGCATTTGAGACTGCCTATATAGATCATGGTAAAGGTTACTAGTTGGCAACTTGCAATGTAGGAGAAAAAATTTCTACTAGGGTTATCCATGTATATGGATGGATAATAGGGACCATGAGAATGTTATATTTAAATTTCAGATTTGGAAAAAACACAAACACATCCTTAGAATTTTCCTTTTAAATATTTCTTTGGGTGATAAAAGGTCTAAAGTAGATGATTTTGGGGTGTAATAGACTCTACAAATTTGAATTTCTTGGGGCATCAACAATGACACTATGTTCAAGGCCATCATTAGACATTGATAAGAAATCATCAATAAAACAACATAGAACAGGACTTAGATACAAAAAGGAAGTGACCTTTCACATTCTTGAGTGTTGGATTCCTTCAAGAAAATTCATCTTTCACCTACTTTAATTCAATATTAAATTGGAAAATATTATGTGTTGCTTCACTGATCCCTAGCCTAAAAACCCTGCTTCATCATTGCTTGTCTAGCCTTGATGGATCCACCCCCAAGGGGAGTCTTGCATCCTCCTCCTCTTCCATTGGACATTGTCGCCTTCACTGCCTTGGTGTCCTCTCAGACCAAAATTGTGAAGCCCCTTCAATCCAAATTCGTTAAGTGCTTGGAAGAGACCCCAAAGTTTCATTCCAAACATCATGATCCAGATCCATGGTATGAGACTTATTGATCAAGGGATTATTGGTCAATTTATAGTGATATTGCCTTCTCCTCACATGTTGGCAAACTGGGTTGACCACTCCATGATAAAAGGTAAAGTCTCTCTTTAGTTCTATGGCACAAGATTCTTCACCTTTTTGTTTGAAAATAAGGAATATAATGACCCGATATCCAGACTCGGTCCTTATTTCATGGGTGCCCGAGGGTTATATTTGAATAGATTGAATCCAAACTTCAACCAGAAAAATGACATTCCTTTAGTTTTCCTTGTTTGGGTGAAACTCCCCCATCTCCCTCTCCATTGTTGGAATGAAGATACCATTAGTAAATATTGGAAATGCTGGGAAAATACATCGACCAAGCATATCCTAGGGATGGGATATTTGTATGCACAAGAATATGTGTTAAATTTGACTTGGAAAAATACTTCCAAATGAAATACAACTCTCCTTGGAAAACTAGAAGTTAGAATTTCATTCAACTGATTGATTATGATCAAATTATTTTTAAGCCCAAAACCTGCATGAATATAGTCATTTTGTAATAAATTTCCCATAAGAAACCACATAGGCGAAATAATCAGAATAGGGAGAGAAATGGAAACAACCCAAAAAGAGATGAGTAAATGCAAGGCATGACCACCCTCCCAAACCTCCCATATCTAACCCCCATTTGTTTAGGATCCCTCATCATCACAAAAAACTTCCCATAAAACCTCACTAAAAAAATAGAGACAACCCCCATTTAGCTCATTCAAACCAATATGAAGCCCTATGTTAGATGGATTCCCCAGAGAAAAAATGACGATATGAGTAAAGATGAAGAAAAATTTGGGGAAATTCCTTTGCTCGAAGAAGCACCCCTTCACTCTATAGAAATTATTCTTTCACCCTCCTAAGATGCAAGTCCATTTGTCTCTATAATTTTAGGGACTCCTAGATCTAACATAGGCCTAGTTTTACCAACAACCAAATTGAGAGAAGAGAAATCAAGGGATGAGTCAATCATAGACTCCGTAGTTAGAAAAACCTTTAAAAAATTAGGAAGGAAACTCAATATCGAGAGAAGAGAAGAACAAGAAGATAGAAACAAAGGAATGTGAAGCCAACATACCATAAAATACCCACACAATAGAAGCTATAGAAGCTCCAAAAACCAAGATAATTTAATTTCGCCACTAGGGGGGCCAAAACATCTAATAAGTAATGAAAATCATCTCTTGGAATTGCAAAGATTTGGAAATGAAGAAAAATGGACTTTAATCAAGGCTTTAATCAAGATACAAAAGCCATAAATCATTCTTTTCCAAGAGACCAAATTGGAGGAAGATTCCATCCTCCAAAAATTTAAAACAATATGGAAAGGAAGTGATCTATAATCTACCATGGATATTCCACTGGACAATTTGTCACAACATATCTGATAAAATTATATTTAAAATATGAAATTGTACACTATTACAGTTGTATTATATTTTTGGATCTTGTAAATTTACTGTTAATAGTGCACGCATGTGAATTTAAATTTATGTAAAAAATAGAGAACAAAGAAATAAAATCTCACACACACATTTGACACAAGATATGCTCTGGGAAACCCTTTCGAGAGAAAAACCCAGCTGGAAGGTGAGATTGAACCGCTCTCTTTCACTGAATGGAAATTTGGTTGTAAGTACAAAGAAGTATGGTTTGTGGCTTGTGGGCTGCTACAATGCACAAATGCTCTTTGTGTCGTCTACCTCCTATCCCTCTTGTCCATCTTTTCTCATCCATGGAACAAATTCACTCGAAAGAATGGAACCCCTTTTCCTCCTAGTGGTCTGATTATAACACAACCTGATAGGCCACTAGTGGTTAGGTTTGAGTACCTCAACACTTAACCAGAGTTATAATATAGACTTTTGTAGAGTATTCTACATCATAATCACATGGCTATCCCCTTTTTATGAATAATTGTTAAAATTGGCAACTAGGGCCAAAATCCATTTGGGTCACCTTATTCATGGCTGATAATATTTTTCCTAGATTCGTCTCATCGAGAGGTGTAGGATTGATCTAAAGATCATCCGATTCCGATAAGTATTTATGGAGATATGAATTTATTTTGATTATTGACAAATTATCAAAGTCGGCCAACAACTTATGTAGGCACAGACGCCCAACAGACACATCTATTCATCTTCAACATTTGGATATAAATATAGGATGACTCCTCCTCATTTGGTCACTCACTTCTCATCATATCTCTCTCTCTCCTGTGCAGAAAAAGAGTCTCTTCTCTCTCCTGCGCAGTAAGGCTCTCTCTCACCCGAGCCGAAATAGGTCGTTCGAAGTCCTGGACTGGTGCACGGTGAAGTCTTGGACTGATGCGCGATGAAGTCTTGGATTGGTGCATGGCGAAGTCTTGGACTGGTGCATGGTGAACGACTCACTGGTGGAGACTTGATGAGTTTGATCTAGGGTTTGTAGCTACTAATATAAATCAGATCTTTGTACTATTTCTCTCTGCTGAATTATTGAAGATAAAAGAAGATTTGATCAAATGGTTTCCCCATATTGGGGTTTGTCCCTGGCTAGCCGCCACATCTTGTGTCTCTTGTCTTTGCTTGTTTTCTGTTGATCATTTAAATGTTCTATTTGCACTTTACTTAATGTACATGTGATTGCTAATCTGTGGATAATAAAAAGAAAGATAAGTAAACTACTCTAAGCATAGAACATACCATAACTTAACATGGTATCAGAGCTGAGGTGAAGACAAAGCCCAAGCAAGAGCAAGAGCAATCACCGAAGAGAAGGTTGGCAAGGCTATTTGAAAGAAATCATGGGGTCCTCAACACACTTCCCTGCTGAAGACAAACTCCGTGAGAAGTCTGACTATAATGGATGGAAGATGTCTCTCGATCTAACATTAAAAGAACAGGAAGTGTTGGACCATGTGAAAGGTGGAATTGTTGAGCCTCCATCAAATGCATCCGCTGCTGCTAGGAACAAATGGACCAAGGGAGAAGTCAAAGCAAAGAAGATCATCCAGGACTCTATCGACAAATGCTTGGTGGCCTATGTTTCTGAGCTGAACACCTCCAAGGAAATCTACGATAGACTGGTGAGTTTATTTAAAGTTAATGATGCAAATCAAGTCTTGTTTCTTAGAAATAAGCTGAAGGAAATTAAGAAGGGCAAAGATGAGAGTATGCAAGCATACTTCTTAAGAATCACTGAGATCAAGAACGATCTCCTATCTATTGGGGAAGTAATTCCTGACAGGGAAATGACACTCACCACTCTTGGAGGACTACCATATGAATGGTATATATTTAGGACTACTCTTCTCAACAATAACGTAATTCCTAGATTTGAGGAATCAATGGCCAGATTCATTCAAGAAGAAACAAGGATGGAAGAGCAAGAAATACCCATACTTAAAGGTCATCCCTCTGCCTTTTCTTCTCATACTAAAAGAAGAAACTATCCCGGGGCTAAATTCAAAGGAAAGGCTGGACCAAAGGGTGGAAGAAAAGGATGATGTTACAATTGCAATAAAACAGGTCACTATGCAAGGGAGTGCCCTGATAAAAGGGACTCACACCGGGACGATGATCAAAATCCCTCTCAAAGCAATCAAAGGAATGGCAAGTCAAATGGCAGAGGTAAAAGAAGTGTCGGAAATCAAGGAAGAGGACAACCATTCAAGAAGGCAAGAAATTCCAGGTATGAATCTAACACTGTTGACAATAAGCAAGATGAATATTATCTACCAGCTGCTCTATCTACTACTGCTCCCTCGAACTCGCTGGGAAATTGGCTTATTGATACTGGTGCCTCAAGGCACTTCATTGGTTACAAAGAAGCTCTCTATAATCTGGTAGAGAAAGAAACCAACCTAGAAATTGTTCTTGGAGACAATTCAAAATATCTCGTGAAAGGCATAGGAAATGTCACTCTTAAACTAAATCAGGGTAATACCATCCACTTACAAGATGTATTATATGTACTTGATCTCAAAAAGAACCTGGTGTCCATTTCGGCAATGGAAGACAAAGGCTACAAGGTGGCTTTCAACAATGGCAAGGTACGTGTATGGAAAAAGAACTTTAAAGATGCTTTCACTCCTGGGTTTTGAGTTGATTCATTATATCAGGTCGGAGGAAGTCCGTTGGGTGTCATGACTTGTGACACATCTCTTCAATCCGAATTATGGCGTTGGAGGTTTGCTCACCTTCATTATAAAGCTCTACCTGATTTAAGAAAAATGGTAACTGGGATGCCTGAGTTCAGATTAGAGCAAGAAGGTGTATGTCCAAGATGTGCCGAAGGGAAGCTCAAAAGGGGACCATTCCCCTCAAGCAACCTCCAATATATTGCAGTTGGTTCACTCAGACATATCCAGTATGATGCCTGTGAACTCTTTGGGAGGATATTTATATTACCTCACTTTTACAGATGATTATTCTCGCAAGACTTGGATATATTTCTTGAAAAAGAAGGATGAAGTGTTTTCCTGGTTTCGACACTTCAAAGCCTTGATCGAGAATCAAACCGAAAAGAAGATCAAGATCCTAAGGACTGATAATGGGACTGAATATGAATCTAATGAGTTTCATGACTTTTGCAAAGAGGCTATCATTAAGAGGGAGACCACTACACCCTATACTCTTGAGTAGAATGTTATGGCAGAAAGGAAGAACCGTACGATTGTGGAAGCTGTCCGTGCTATGCTCCATGATCAAAGGCTTCCGAAGTTTCTATGGGCCGAAGTTGCGAACACGCTGTATATGTACAAACCGATGCCCTCATCAAGCATTGGGTTCCAAAACTCCTGAAGAAATGTTTATCGGTAAGAAACCTGACGTATCTCATTTTAGAATTTTTGGAAGCTCGGTATATTTTCATGTGCCGAAAGAGAAAAGGAATAAATTAGGTGCATCTAGAAAGAAAGGAACCTTTGCGAGTTATAGTGAAAATACTAAGGGCTATAGAATCTATGTAGCTGGTTAAAGGGAAGTCGAGATTAGTCATGATGTCACCTTTGACGAAGATATGGCCCTTAGCAAGGTGGACAATCTTCCTACTTTAAGGAACACTCAAGAAGCTAACAACAGGGAACCAAAAGAAAAAGAAGAGGAGACAATGCCTGATGTGGAAGAACCCCTGGATCCTATTGATCCTCCTCTGCCCGAGCCCTCCTCTTCAAGGAAGAGACCTTCATGGCTTAGGGGGACACTTGATGATGCTGAAGGACACACAACACCCCGAGGAACCTTCTGTGAAAGTAAGAAATAGAACAGGTATCAGGGATACCTGACCATCATGAGCATGATCATCCAAGATGAGCCTTTCATCATTCACAAATGCCATCAAGCATCAATTATGGAAGGATGCTATGACCGAAGAATCTAAGATGTCTAGGATGTAGTCCCTAGACCCTAGGACAAGGCAATTGTCACTTCAAAATGGGTTTACAAGATAAAGCATGCAGCGGATGGAAGTGAGGAAAAGTATAAGGCTCGTTTTGTCGCTCGTGGCTTCTCCCAGAAGGAAGGTATAGACTACGATGAGATATTTGCACCTGTTGCCTGATATACCACCATCCACTCGATCATAGCCCTTGCTGCTTCACAAGGATGGAACTTACATCAGATGGATGTCAAGACTGCGTTCTTACATGGTTCGATCAAAGAAGAGGTCTATATGGAGCAACCCGAAGGATTTGAGATTCATGATCGAGAATCTCATGTGTGCAGGTTGAAGAAGGCCCTCTATGGGCTAAAGCAAGCACCTCGAGCATGGTATGAGAGGATTGATAGCTACTTGATGAAGCTGGGATTCACTAGGAGTGAAGCTGACCCCAACCTTTACTTTAAGGTTATAGATGACAAGCCTCTCATATTGGTGCTATATGTTGACGACCCCTTTTTAACAGGTGCAGACCCTCTCATTCACGAATGTAAGAGGGAGCTGGCTTTTGAGTTCGAGATGAAAGACCTAGGACTTATGCACTATTTCATAGGAGTGGAAGACTAGTAGAAACCAGGGGAGATTTTCCTATCTCAAGGAAAATATGTGGTGAAGATATTGGAGAGATTCGGCATGGTGGACTACAAGCCCAGAACCACCCCAATGGAGCTTGACTTCAAGAAGTTAAGCGGTAGTGTTGCTGGACCTATTTTACAAACTACCACCAAGTATTGTCAACTCGTTGGAGCATTGATGTTCCTAGTGAACTCCCATCCAGATATATGCTTTGTAGTCAACACGTTGAGTCAACACATGGTTGAACCTCACCACATACATTGGATTGATGCCAAGAATCTGCTGAGATATCTTTGTGGCATAATTACTTATGGGTTAAGATACACAGCGAGAAATGTGAGACTACTTGGATATACTGATGTTGATTGGGCAGGCAATGTGGTGGACCATAAGAGCACTTCCGGGTGCTGTTTCTCCTTGGGATCTGCTTCGATATCCTGGATGAGCAGGAAGCAGAAGTCTGTGGCTTTGAGCACCGTTGAGGCAGAGTACATTGCTGCTAGCATGGCCTCCTGTGAGGCAGTTTGGTTACGAAATCTCTTTAGTGAGCTTTTTGGATTTACATTAGATACCACCATGATCCTATGTGACAACCAGAGCGGTATTCGTTTATCAGAGAATCTCGTATTCCATGATCGCTCTAAGCATATCGATATCAGGTACCACTATATTTGTGACATGGTGCAGTGGGGAGCTATAAGGCTCCAACATATCGGTATAAATGAACAGGCCGCCGACATTTTGAAAAAGCCCCTAGGAAAGGTCAAATTTTTGACTTTCTTAGAACAACTTGGAGTCGTTCAGAGACCCTCTTTTGAGGGTCAAGTATGATGTACTGAGCTCTGGGAGCTCCAGGGGGCGCAGGGTACTTCTTGGAGCAACATATGACCACAGGGTAACTCACCATCCCCTGTTGGTGCACTTTGTACAGGGTAAAAGGTTCAACCTTCCCCTGACACCCCATGGCGACTATGGAATAGGATGATTAATTCTCCTGTAGGCCAGGATGATTCGTTCTCCATGGCGATTGTGGAACAGGATGATTCGTTCTCCTATAGGCCAGGATGACTAGTTCTCCATGGCATCCACTGGACAGGATGATTATTTCTCCTGTCGAGGCATCCTCCCCATGCAGTCTGGGACTCATGGGAAGTACCTCTCATCTGATCAATGAGCAGGGAAATGAGGATAGGGACCATAGTAGTTCTATCGATGGACGCATTGTTGTATCTGTTAGTGTCAGTCTTTCCAGCCTTCCTCCAGTGATCAAATATGCTCTTACAAAGTGGTCTCAGAGTGTCCAGGTCAAATTTTGTCATTTCAAAGAGTTTTCAAGCAAAATTTGGTCACTAGGCATTAGGTCTAGGGTTTGCTTTCACTCCTTCTAAAGTTGTCCAAATGTCGGTCCATGCCGTCATTCAGCTAAGTCTATCATCATTCATAGGGTTTTCATTATCAAGTAAGTGTCTAATGAGTCATTTTACGCCTTGTTCATGCTTCAGTTGCGCCTAGGTAAGGTCATTTCCCTCTCCTAGGGTTTTGAAGGCAATTTCTCTTGGACGGTCAAATCATCGGCAAAACTTGTATCCTGATGTTCATACACCTTCCCCTATCCTTAAAGTACCTTATTAAATGCTTCCCATCCCTGAGATCCGCCAAATTCCTCATTTTCGCACAAACCCTAGTTTCTTGCTACAACCTGGCAATTTTCTATGTTGGGCCTGTGTTTTGCCCTTTTGGACCCCTTCCCCTCACTCGATCTCCACGATTCCACTTTCCCCTGCTTCCTGACATCCCTCCCTACTTCCAAAAATTTCCCCAAGAATTTAGAAGCCCCTATCCCCTTCATTTCGCTTCATTTCCACGAAATTCCTTGTTTCACACATCGGGATCAGTTTCACTCAAAAGATGTTTCAGAGGAATCAAAGATGAATTTGGGAAAACTGAGAGAGGTTTTTGTCCAAAACAGGCCAAGGAAGAAAAACCTCGTTCACTTTTTACACAGGTGTCATGGTTTTAGAGAAATGTCAAAAATACAATCGCCAGATCCAAGGACGGTTGGCCAAGGCACTAAAACGACGGAAAAGGCCCGATCCACTCCAAATTTTGGCCAAAGCCTCTTTGACTGAGCATGGTACTTGGTTGGGGACTCCCAGCCCAAATTTCAAGAAATTTGGAGAAAATTTTGTCAATTGTGAATTTTTTGTGCCAAACACAGGTTTTCCTCCCCAATGCGTAGCGCACCGCGCGCAACCCTTAAGATGGGCAACTCCATTTCAGGAAAACTCAGCATTTTTGGATTTTTCATGCAAAAACACATTTTCTCAGCAATTACCAAGAGATTTCATCAAGTTTTGAGCCTCCAGAAGGTCAAAAAACAAGCAAAAAATGACTTTCTGCCACTTTTTTGACACACAGGAAGCAGTCTTGGGAGATTGAAATTTTGGAGGGGAAAATGGACACCAAATTCAGAAATTCCACTTGGGTTGGAAAGTAGACATCCAGACCTTTCCAACAAGCCCACTTTTGCCTCATTTGGACACCTGGAAGTGCCTCAAAAGTTGCTCCAAAGGCGCGCTACGCGTTCAGAATCAGGGCGCTACGCGTTGGGCAATTTTCACAGAAATGCACCTACAGCTCAACAAAACGCAGTTTTGACTGGATTTGACTTTTTGGAGTGGATTTTGATCCTCCTTGTTGTAAATGATGTAATTTTATGATATTTTGACACTCATTTATCTCTTCTAGAAGATTCATTCATGGGATAGGCAAAAATTTAATGAATGAATTGGTTTCCTAGCTTATAGAGGCAAGTTGTTTTGACTGCCTAGTTTTCAGTGCTCAGTTTAGAATTGGTTGAAACAGCTCCTAGGATAGTGAGCTCGACCCCTAGGGGCAAGGAAAGATGTTAGATTTCCTATATTATGTACTTTCTTGGTCATTTTCATGGTTGGACTCTTGAGGGAGAAAGCTTCTATTGTATTACTCATTGTATCTCTGCAATTTTGGCAAAGGAAGAAAGACCAGGGTTTTGCAGTCCTTTTTGGGATTCCTCTGGTTACATGTATTGATGGTGTGTTTCTCTTTGTACTTGTAAGTTTGTTATGTGAATCATCTTCTAACTTTTCCTTCTGCAAATTAGGCAAATGAAGTGTTAAAGTAGAATTCATGATTGCCATGCTCTGCTTTTAAGTTTGCTTAATATCAATGTTTTCATCTGTTTAAGGAGAATTCAAGGTGATTTCTTGCTCTCCTTAGCTCCTCACCAGTCATTCTCATCCATCCAACTCTTTCAAAGGCATCAATACAGTCTCCTACCTTGCCCCAAAGAACCCCCTGCGAAAACTGTGTCCAATCCCCGCACCCAAAGTTGCCTTTCCCCAATTTTCCACCAAAATCCTAAAAATCTCAAATCAAACCTTTTATCAGTTTACTAGCCTAAAATCAGTGTTCTTTATTGGTTATCTCCGCCCTTTGAAGATCTTTGCCGAGATATACCAGAGGGCTAGCTACGAGGCTAAATGGTTTGATGTTGCCTTGGAGTTTACCTTTTTCAGCCTGAGGTGGAATTTCAAGCGCTAACAGTATCTACCGTACTCCCTATGCTAGGATGACCTCCATTGATCTAGGATCAATGATACTGGTATGGGACCAGTGAGAGTGGTATACCCTCTAAAACTGACTTCGGGTCAGTAGAGGATTGGTCTGGGACCAATGAAAGTGGTACACACTCCAGACTGACTTCGGGTCAGTGGAGGATGGTATGAGACATCCTTGATCACTTCTTCTTCCTCATAGTTCGAGCAGAGCAGAACAAAACAAAGCAGAGCAGGGGTCAAGCTATACAAGGCAGTGCATTTGATGGATGAATAATAGCGACGGTCAAACGAATTGCAGATGGAGTTCTCCCTAGTTGAGAGGGAGTGTTAAAATTGGCAACTAGGGCCAAACTCCATGTGGGTCACCTTATTCATGGTTGATAATATTTTTCCTAGATTCCTCTCGTCGAGAGGTGTAGGATTGATCTAAAGATCATCCGATTCCGATAAGTATTTATGGAGATATGAATTTATTTTGATTATTGACAAATTATCAAAGTCAGCCAACAACTTATGTAGGCTCAGATGCCCAACGGACACATCTATTCACCTTCAATGTTGGATATAAATACAAGATGACTCCTCATTTGGTCACTCACTTTTCATCATATCTCTCTCTCTCCTACGCAGAAAAAGAGTCTCTTCTCTCTCCTGCGTAGAAAGGCTCTCTCTCTCACGAGAGCCAAAACATGTTGTTCAAAGTCTTGGACTGGTGCATGACGAAGTCTTGGACTGATGTGCGACGAAGCCTTGGACTGGTGCACGACGAAGTCTTACTGATGCGCGGCGAAGTCTTAGACTGGTGCACGACGAAGTCTTGCACTAATGCATGGCAAAGTCTTGGATTGGTGCAAGGTGAAGTCTTGGACTGGTGCACGATGAACGACTCACCGGTGGAGACTTGACAAGTTTGATCTAGGGTTTGCTGCTGCTGATATAAATCAGATCCTTGTACTATTTCTCTCTACCGAATTATTGAAGATAAAAGAAGATTTGATCAAAGGGTTTCCCCATATTGGGGTTTGTCCCTGGCTAGCCGCCACATCTTGTGTCTCTTGTCTTGGCTTGTTTTTTGTTGATCATTTAAATGTTCTATCTGCACTTTACTTAATGTACATGTGATTGCTAATCTTTGGATAATAAAAAGAAAGATAAGTAAACTGCTCTAAGCATAGAACATACCATAACTTAACAATAATGGGGGTTGATGTGGCATCCTCTCGAATTATGGTGGTGAAAACAGGAAGGTTAACTTCTGAGTGGCATAACTTTCACATATGGAATCTGATTGAGGTGATCCTTGTTCCATTGGAAAGTTCTATGTGTGTAGAATAGGAAAAGAGATGATTCTCTTAAGAAGTAAAGTTTTACCCCCAAAAAACATCATTTGATGCCTCAAAACGATCCCAGAAGGTTTCAGATCCTGTTTTTCCAAACTAGGATCTATCGGTAAAAACGTTCCCATGAGTTTTGAGTTGATTCCTCCACTTTTTCCATTTTGAAATCTTCGAGATGGATGACAAATAATATAATGATCTAATTCAGATAAGGAAGCTTGGAAAAATAAATTAGTTCAAAAGTGGCATCAAGTGGATTATGCATAATGTAGGCCTCGATTCACTTTCAAATCATCTAGGAATTCTTATTTTACGCAGTGGATAGTTCTAAGTCTTCTTCATAACCCTTAAAGAAAGATTTAAAATTTTATCAATGTTTTTATGCCAAATGTTTACCATGGAAAAGTAATGTGTTGATCCTCATTATCAAATTTGAAGGACATTGTTTGGGAGGTCAATATTATTATTGTAGGGGATTTAAATACAACCTTTCATGCTTCAGTAAAAGAGGAGGTTCAAAGGTTTGAGGTCCCTTCAAAGAAAATATGGAAGACTTCTCTTCCTCTTTAGATCTCATTGACCTAAAACCCATAAAAGGAAAATATACATGGTCTAAGAGTTGTCAAAGTCATGGCCATATCATGGCATAACTTGACTGCTTCCTAATTCACATCTACCTCCCAGAGGAAAATATCTCCCCCTTATCCCAAATCCTAAAATGGGATAGTTCTAACCATCATCCAATAGCCCTATCCATTACCTCCCTTGAGAATTATGGTCCTCTCCCCTTCCATTACAACCCTATTTGGACTCGGGATCCTAAATTTCTAAGAATTTCCTCAAACTTTATGGAATCAATGGATTAATGGCTCCATGGTTTATATCTAGGTACAAAACATTAAAAAGGTCAAGTATACACTCAAAATTCGAGTCAATTTCAAGCATCCAAAAGTAGAACTTCTCATCCTCTCTCTCAAACAATGACTAGGGGGAATCCAAGAGAAGATGGATCAAATCCATTTATCCTCCAACATCATTATGGAGGAAAAAATAATCTTTCAAAAGCTTCCAAAGGAATTAAGAAATGAAGAAGAATTATGACACCTTAAATCTCAAATTATATGGCTTAAGGCAAGGGATAAAAATATTAGGTCCTTTCACAAACATGCTAAACAATGTATATGGAGTAATGATATTAGTAAAATCACTTTAGATGATGGAAATGTTGGATTCTTATGAACAAATTGAATAGGTCAACATATTATGCAACTTCATATAAGGAACAACCAATAACTAATGAGGAAGCTAAAGAGAGCATGTTGGAACACATACCTCGAATAGTAATGTAGGGGGACAATGATAGGTTGACATAGCTAATGAAAGGCAATGAGGTGTGGGAAGCCCTAAATTCTTTTAATAAATCATGCCTAATTTGTAGATGACGCTCTGTTGATGGTAGGTACCTCTACAATTATAGGAAAATGATTCAATGAGATCTTGGAAACATTTTCTCATGCTTTGGGAGGATTGATTTAAAAAAAATGCCTCTTGCTCACCTAGAATGCCAACAACAATAGAAAATTAACAATTCAACAAATTCTTCAGATACCAATCTAGGAGGAGTGGTCCTCATTTCATTATTTAGGGATTCCCATCAGTCTAAATCCTTTCCAAAATCCTTGTTGGTAGCCTATTTTGAAAAATTTTAAGTCAAAAATCTCCAAATGGGGAGCACAATGGCTTAACTCAATTGGGTGATTGTATTATCAGTCCTCCCTATATTATAATTCTCTATAGCTTTAGCCCTTGTGGGGATTAGAAACTAAATTCTACATGAGTTGAGGAAATTTATTTAACAAGGTAGAAAAACAAACATAAAAATATATCAGTTGGTTAGTTGGGAAACTGTGAAATCCCCTTTATATCATGGTGGCTTAAGTGTGAAAGGTCCCTCACATATGATCCGTACATTAGTAGGGAAGTTGTTATGGAGATTGATATCATAAAACTATAACTAGTGGAAGTAAGCAATTTACTTGAAGTACTTAACAGGAAAAAGTTAATGTTCTTTGACCAATTTCCTCCCTCCAAGGGAGGATCTCAGATTTAGAGGGTTATGTCAATGGTTATCCCTCTTTTACGAGCTCAACTTGCTTGGGTTTGAGGCAATGGAAAGGACATCAATCCTTGGAAGGAAAGCATAATGGGAAATCATCCATTAAAGAATTTTCAAGCTCTCACCCCTCTTAGGATTTGGTTTAACCATGCAAGGAAGCACTCTCTTTATGACATATCTAATTGGGCTCCAAATGAAGCATGGTGTGGCTAGAACCTGGACTTCATACCACCTCACTTTTCCAATCCCTCCTCCATTTTTCATGGCTTTATTTGGAAGTGCTACTAACTGACAACAAGAGGAAGATGACAGGGGCTGGGTTCCTACTTCCTACTTTATTAAACTTGGTTATGAATCTTATATTTTCCTAGATGGTCCTCCACTATGCTCACACTTATGGTCTCTTATTTGGAATCCAAAATTTCTTCCCAAATTAA
Source organism: Pinus tabuliformis (assembly GCA_031772625.1). NCBI lineage: Eukaryota > Viridiplantae > Streptophyta > Pinopsida > Pinales > Pinaceae > Pinus > Pinus tabuliformis. The sequence goes on along the minus strand of CM062812.1, from coordinate 428,025,216 downwards.
ATATATCTTGTTAGACACTAGAAAAAAGTCCTAACAGTTGAAAACCAAGCAAAAAGAGGGATCTAGGGCCTCTTGAGGCATGTTCTTTGTCACTCAAAAATGAAATAATACATCTATTTATTGAATGTGACTTCACCAATAAAGTTTGTGGTCATGCCATGCAAAGACTTCTTCATTGAGTAAAATAGCTAGAGTCCCCTCTTTATCTCTTTGATAGTTTTCACCAACTTTATCTAAATTCATTCAGAGGAAAACCCTTATTTAGAACACTATGTATGTCCTTCCCCTATTATGTGTGATAGAAATTTTGGTAGGAAAGAAATGGAGCAGTATTCCATGACACTATCAACAATCCTATAGTAGCAGATAAAGCCAACACTTTTCTAGTTGAACACACAAGGGTCAAAAACTTGAAGCTATATAGGCCTAAAATGCTAGACTCTAGTGAAGAAAGATGGGTTTCTCAATTCAATATACAATAGCAATATTCTTTCCCATCCCTTCAAAAATAATCACGGCAACCATCTCTCTTGAAAGAACAATTCAAGGACTAGATATCCTCACCGAACTCATTATTATATGTTAGACTAATGATCACACTAAGAGGGGGGTGAATCACTGTAGTGGCCAATTTTCATCATTTTAAACAATTATGTAGTTAATCAAAACTATAAACATAATCATGCATCATAAAAGATCATCATACATAAAAAAATGACAACACTAGATATACATGGAAACCCTTGCAAGAGAAGACCAGAAATTTCTTTATCTTCTTCAGTTTTTTATTACATTAATTTGTTGGAACCAACTTGTTGGAGGCACCAACCCCCAAAAATAAATTTGCAGACACCAACCCCCAAAATAGATTTGCAGGCACCAAATTACTGTAGGCCCCAAAATAGATTTGCAGGCACCGACTTACTGTAGGCTACAATCTAATTGAGGCACCAACCTCTGAAATATGAAAGCACCAACTTGCAGTAGGTTTCAACCTGATTAAGGCACCAACCTATGAAATATGGTGGACCACTTTTCACAATCTTTCAAGCTAGATCAACAAGCTAAAAACACGACCAAATCAATATGTTCTTTAATCATCAATCTTTAGCATCTTTTTCATCTAAAAAATAGTTCATGAGTTCCAAAGCATATTGACCTCATATTCTCAAAAATATGTTTGTAGCTCCCCCTTTCAAATCACAAAATAATTCTAAACAAACCCCTTTTTTCAAAATTCAATTTAGCCCTCTAAAAATCCCATAAAACATTATAATTTATTGTCCTACATAATACACATATATGGTATGCCTCTTACAAAATGCACCTTTTAGGAATGCATTCTACAAAATGCGCACAGTCGATTCGTTACTAGTTCGACAAAACACACTTCTAAGGGAAAAATAAAATTTTGGGATACTCAATTGAACTCGAACCTATGGCCTCCCATGGTGCAACAAAGCACATCACCAAATACGTTGTCATGTTACTCTTTCAATCTTCACAACAAATATCTATGTCATATCTTCAACATGAACTAGATCATGCAATGAGGAGCCACATCATACTCGAAAAGCTAGGTTATACATATTTCTGCCACTCATACCACAAAGAGCCAAGTTGCTAATCATACAAAGAGGTAATTCATTCACAGAGAGCCACCGTAGATTATGTGTAACAATGCCTTTGAAAGTGTTTAAACACCTTCTTCATTTACACACACTATATCAAGCTTGTCAATTGGATTTATCTAGGGTGGTTGGGAAAAATGATTGTTATCCTCCCCACCTAAGTTCAATTCCTGCTAGTGAGATGATGAGCTTTTCCATAATGGGTTCAAGATCAAGCCAAGCAAGGGTTTTAGATTACATAATGATGGAGGTATGTGTAACTTGTAGCAGTTATGTCATTAGACAGGTTTGACTTTGCATCAATGGCTAAATATACAAATTGAACACTAACCTTCCTTGATTTTACCATGGGTGTTAGCTAAATATGCAAATTGAACTCTAAACATCATTGATTTTACCATGGGTATTACATGACAATATTTATTATATGGCTTGAAGTTGAAAGATGGAAATTTATCTGGTTCAATGGAGGTATCTGTAACTTGTAGCAATTCTGTCATTAGACATAGGTTTTGACTTGGCATCAATGGCTAAATATACAAATTGAATACTAAGTGATAAAAAATATAGTCTTGTGAGTCACTTGGTAGCTTATTAGGGAACATACGTGTAATTTTCCATTGCAACTTTGTAAAGGGATAATTGTATAAAGGTATAGTTCTAATTCTCCCGATTAGTGTTTTGTTCTATGGATTGCTAAGGTTTTGTAGTTTATTTTGGAACATTCTTGGTTACCAAAGAAACAATTGGAACAAATACCATTTTGCATTTGGTCATCATTGAAGCACTTTGTGAATCTATAGGAAACAAGCTCGTTTGATGTGTAACTTCAAGAAATGAAATTCCAAAATTTCTTGACCTAATTATATTATAGATATAGTTACTCCAATAGGCACCAATAAAAAGGTTTCTATAATCAAGGAATCAACCAAAAATCCTATGCTTAATTATGGTGACAAAGTCTACCATGCATATTTTGCTGGCAATTTGGATGTGGAAAAAACACATCATTGTGAATGTAATGACAAACTATTATTTTGCTTGGAATGTCATGCCATGCATACACCTCTTATAGATGAAGAGTGAGGACTAATCTCATGATTTGCGCAAATCAATGTGATAGGTTGCATGTCAACATTTCCATATGTATTCTTCCAATTTGAGTGTCCACATACAACAACTAGGTTTCACACACAAATTACACAACTCAACTAGGCTTCACACTCAAAGTACACAACTCAAATAATACAAACAAGGCAGACGTACTGTTAGCTCTGCTGCATGCTGCTGATTTTCCAGGAGAAGGAATAAGTTTGGTCCTTGGTCGCTGGCTCAGAGATAGTTTATAATGGTTATCATTGTCTCTCCCTGTTTTCCCCACTACCTCCATTTCATCCTTCCCTTTCATTTTCCCTTTTCTCCTTATAACTCCCACACCTCCATTTCCTCCTTCCCCTTAAATCCTCCTTATTCTCTTTAAACCCCTTTATCCTTGTTTTGGTCTCAAAACCCCGCCTAAACCCTTTTTACCAACTCCCGGGTCATATTGTGTTTTCACACTATTAAACCCCGCTAACCCTTTATAAAAGCCCGATAACCTGTTAAACCCCGCATAAACCTTTATTTGTTTATTTCCGACACTAACCTCTTAAGCCCTTATAACTACGTGCCTTTACGATTTACATAACCTATCGGCGGGCCCCTTACCTGTCACATCACCTGTCATATCAACCAAAACGCATGTTAATTCTTCGCCGTCCGATCATCCCGCGGAGATCCAATGATTGACGCTTCCCCCGCTCCGTGAACCTGCACGACTGATAACCCCCGGGGAAGTGGTTTCCCGCTAGCCACGTCTCACAACCTTACTTGATCGCACGCCCTCGTACATAAACCACCTTTCCCATAAAGTGGTGCAAGGAAACCGCTTATCGCCCTTCCGGTACGGTTCCCCGCTCGCTAACTTGTGCGCTTCTTCCTCGTTCGATGGTCGTCAGATCGATCGTGCCCTGATCTAACAACTCTCGTCTATCCCGATTTTCTAACCTCCCGATACCCCTCATCAAACGATCTCCGCCGTTGATTTTTGTGATTCGACGGTGGAGCTTCGTTCATCCATTCTCGTCTACGCCCGATAGCTCCCTAGATCCAATCTCCGCCGTCCATTTTGTCATCCAATGGTTAATATTCGTGCCCAGTTCATCATCATTTTTCAATGTATTTTCAGTATTTTCGGCCTATTTTGTGTGTGAAGAAGGAAGAGATCATCTGGTACACTGTGCATTGAATTCTCAGCAACCACAATTAAAGAGACAACACGGCCAAGGACGAGAAGAATGATCCTCGAGCAGTTCAATGACTGCAGCAGTTATTGAAAGTCATGTAGATAATACTTCACCTGTTCAGGAAGGACAACAAAGTACAGAAAGAGCCATTTTGTTCATTAAAAACAATCACACTGTATCATAGACCCATATCTAATTGTAAATGTGGTTGGTGGCCAGTTATGACCCCTCCACGCTTAGGGCAGCAGAGCAATTTTGTGAAAAACTCCATATATACTGAAAAACAAGATGTAATCAGGTTGATGAGTGTTATTTTGCTGTAAGGTTCAACTTCTGGAGATTGTAACTGTTGTGATACCTGCAGTGTCTAGTCTTCATTTTCAGCTAATGCAAGCTTCTTTTGTTGTTAATTGCTCACTGTCCACTTCTTCTTCTTGTTCCAGGCTGTGCCTGTTTTGCATTTATTCATGTGTTGTTAATGTTTAGCATTAGAGGGGCTGTCATCCCACCTCTGTGTTAGGATTTAACATGTATCATTGAATTTGTTTGCAGGTTTCTGTTATTTTAATGCCAGAGAGCTGTCATCCTATCTGTGTATTAGAAAACAGATTTACATACCTTTTAACTGGTTGCAGTTGGCCATCATAGGGTCCTGTGCATCTGTTGGTGTGATCAATGTTCTCCATCATCACATTTTCTTTAAAGCTGTGAGTAATTGGTGGTCTAAAGCCTTGTAGTCTGGGGGTGTTCACCCATGTCTGGGGTTAATCATAGTAGAAGTGGTTATCTGGCTTGAATATGCAACATTTCTTTCATTCATCCACCATTTATCCAACATTTTGTTGAGTTTGTAATGTTCCCGAGCATCTGTGATATACAACCTAGGAGAGTTTCTTGGGGTGATAACATTAATTAGCGCCGTTGCCGGGGAGAGGAGAATTGAAGCTCAGCTTCCCTGGGAGAACGACACAGCTTCAAGCTTTGATGATAGACAAGGTTTGAACACAGTTTTTGGTTGTAATCATCTATTTGGTGACTCCACATTGAAGTTCTGGCTCAGTTTGTGAGACACACTCGAAGAAATCCTCAGAAATCACCAGCTGAACCAGTGCCTGAACCTAAGAGGACTGTCAAATTGAAGAAAGCTTCATAGAAAGGGGCATCAGGATCAGGCAAGCCTAAGAATCTCATTCATCTCTGAAAGATAAAGTTATTGCTGAACAGTTTGAAGATTTAGTGCCCAACATTGTTAATCAGGAAATTCCTTCAAAGATTAATTTAGCCCCTTGTACAGTTAGTTCCCTTTTGAATCTCAGTCCAAAGAAAGCTTCCAGTTCAGTCCAAAACATCCCTTTGTCTCTGCCATCCATCACATTATTTCCTGCGATTCAATCTGCTACTATTCTTCCACATATTCCAATCATGGCAGGACAGCAAGCACCCACAAAGATAGAAAGAATTGTTGTTGCTAGATATGGACCTTTAGTCTTGCCTGTTCCTCTAAATCCTATGCCTGTGGGAGAATATAAAAAATATATGCCTAAATTCACTAGAACAGAGGGAGTAACAACAAAAGAACACCTAGAAGCTTTTTACAATTATGCTGATAATTTAGATATAAGTGAAAATGATGTGTGGATGAGAGTTTTTGTCCAGAGCCTTGATGGAGAGGCTAGGAAGTGGTTTAGAGAATTACCCCAGAGATCAATAACATATATTGAAGCATTAGATGATGCGTTTTTGAAGCAATGGGGAGATAAAAAAGACTTGTTGTATTATCATACTGAGTTTGGTAATCTGAAGAGGGAAAATGGTGAATCTTTGCCTGATTTTAATAAAAGATTCAATCGAATGTATAGTAAGATACCAGCTGAGGTAAAGCCCACTCCCACCTCTGCCAAACTCACTTATGCCAATTCTTTTGACTCTGATTTCTGCCTGTTATTGAGAGAAAGGAGATGTGCCACTCTGGCAGACATGCAGGATGCAACCCTAGAAGTAGAATCTAATATCATGGCTACAGAGAAACTAAAAAGTCAAGCTGATAGAAGGAAACAGAAAAATCAGGCTTCTACTTCTTCTGCATCATCTTTAGAGCCTAAATTAGACAAAATGACTAAGATGATAGAGTCATTGGCTGCTGAAATTTCTAAGCTAAAGGTTGAGCAGAATTCAGGGAAAACAAGGCAGCAGAACACATTTGCTCCAAGAAATCCTACTCTGTTTAGAAGAGCAAATGAGCAGTTACAAATAATGCAAAGGGGTGAAGAATCAAAGGAAGAATAGAAAGTTAAGGCCCCTTTCCAAAATGTGGTAATGGAGGAGGAACAATTTGAAGAAAATGAGGATGAAATTCACTGCATGGAGGATAAAGGCAGTGCTACATTCTTGACATTGGTTGAATATGAAGAATCATTGCTGCAAGAACAGAACAGTCAAGAGTGGGATAGAAAAGTTGTCCTACAAGCTGAACAGCAGCAGAGATATAATCTGAGATCCAATGCAAAAAATGCCAACAAGAATCCTGCTCAAAGACCTGTTGTTCAAACAGAACCACAGAATATCAAACAGAGAAAACCAACAGTTGATCCAGTCATCTTCAAAGCTCTAGTTCAAGAGGTAAAAAGTTCTGATAAATCATCTTCTTCTTTCAGCTTTGAGTCAGAGGTCCAAAAATTGAAAATATCAGTGCCTCTGGTTGAATTGGTAAAGAGTGAAGTGTTTAGAAAGCCCATCTTTGAAGCTTTTGAGCTGAAAACCACACAAACCTCCACTGACTCTGTCAATTTGCAAGATGACAAGCCTGCCATTGTGCTTAGCCCTATGATTGAACCTGCTTATAATAATTCTCCATCTTTTTATGTCGCCTTGACCATTCATGATAAAATCCTCCACAATTGCCTGCTAGACACAGGGGCCAACCACAATCTAATGTCTAAAGGTGTCATGAAAGAGTTAGGCCTTGATATCACTAGACCCTATCATGATTTATTTTCTTTTGATTCAAGGAAGGTGAAATGTCTTGGATTGATTAAGGATTTGGCCATTACCTTAACTCAGCTGCCCATGAAGAGTATGATGATGGATATTGTGGTAGCAGATGTCCCTTCTAAATTTGGCATGTTGTTGTCTAGAGGGTGGATTAAGAGACTAGGTGGGACACTACAGAATGATCTATCTTATGCAACTGTCCCAGTGTTTGGAGGAGAGAGCAGGAGATTGTACAGAGAAGCCCAATTGGCATACATCATTAGTGATGAGAAGAACCCTACAAATCATCCTATATATGCAGTGGACATTGATTTTGGAGCATGTATTCTCCAAATAGAAGAATCTCATAAGGCCGAAATGCAGCGCAGGAAACTATCAGTTCAGGCCGAGGAAGAGCAAGGAAGTCAGGGTTGGGAGATGTTCTTTGATGGAGCATGTTCCAGGGAAACTGCAGGAGCAGGGGTGGTCCTAGTATCTCCAAATAAAGAAAGTATTCAACTATCTTTTAAGCTGGTTTTTCAAGTCACAAACAACATAGCAGAATTGAAGCTTTGTTGTTGGGCCTTAATGCAGCAAAAGACAGAGGAATTAGAAGCATAAAGGTGTTTGGAGATGCTGATTTAATTATATAGCAAACAAATAAAACATTTCAAGCAAAGCACCCAAGGTTGAAAGCATACAGAGATGAGGTATGGAGAATTAGAGACTGTTTTGATTATTTCTGTATTTCATACATTCCTAGAACCCAAAATCAGCTTGCTGATTCCCTTGCTGTTTCTGCTAGCCTATTTATTCCCCCCATGCCTCCCAGATTAGTTTATGAAGTCTGAATGAAGTACAGACCTTCCTTTCCTGATAGTGTCCACCATTGGAAAGTTTTTGATTATGATGATGAGATAAATAGGTTCCTTCAAGTCATTGATGAGTTCTCTGAAATGCAAATTGACCAAGAAAATGATGTCTTATTTGAAAACCCCCAGTCCCAGCTTAGGAATAAAATTGGGAAATACAGCGTTGTTCAACTTCCCAGCAATCATATTCCTAAGGGTCTAATTCCTCTTGAAAGACTGTTTGACCAAAATGATGTGCCTTACAAAGCTGCCCAAAAGGAAGACCAATCTGCAGTCTGTAAGCATGATATAGGGAGTCCAGGTCAGCCTAGATATGTAAATTTGTCCACTCATTTATCAGCTGATCAAAGTGCTGAATACTGCAATTTAATGAGGTAGTTTGCTGATGTGTTTGCCTGGGAGTATAGTGATCTAAAAATATATGATAAAAGCATAATTCAGCACAAAATCCCTCTGGAGAAAGACACTATTCCTTTCAAGCAGAAGCTGAGACCAATAAATCCCATGCTTCTTCCTCTAATTGAAAAAGAAATTAAAAAATTGTTAGCTGCTAAGATCATAGTCCCTCTTAGATATTCAAAATGGGTGGCCAATCTAGTGGTGGTGAGGAAGAAAAGTGGTGAAATCAGATTGTGTGTTGATTTCAGAAATTTGAACAAATGCTCAAAGAAAGACAATTATCCTTTACCAAAGATGGAGCATTTGCTGCAAAAAGTCTCAGGTGCCAAAGTGATGTCATTTTTGGATGGATTTTCAGGCTTTAATCAGATTGTTGTGCACCCAGATGATCAAGAAAATACCGCATTCACCACTCCTTGGGGCACCTTTATGTATGCCAAAATGCCATTTGGGTTGATGAATGCTGGAGCCACCTTTCAAAGAGCTATGGATATAGCATTTGTGGGAGAGAAGGACAAATTTGTGCTTATTTACCTTGATGATATAACAGTTTACTCCAGCAGCCATCAAAATCATTTGCAGCATTTAAAAAGAGTGTTTTTGAAGTGCAGAAGGTTTGGAATATCAGTCAATCCCAAAAAATCTCAATTTGCTTTAAATGAAGGCAAGTTGTTAGGACATATTGTGTCTGCTGCAGGTGTTCAGATTGATCCAGAAAGAGTCAAAGCAATTCAGACTTTGTCTGTCCCTAGATCAAAGAAGGATATCCAATCCTTTTTGGGCAAAATTAATTTTGTCAGGAGGTTTATTCCAAATTTTGCAGAATTGGTTAAGCATGTGACCTCCATGTTGAAGAAAGGATCAGAGGTAAGATGGACTGATGCAGCAAGAGAATCATTTGAGTCTATTAAAAAGGCTATTATGGAGGCTCCCACATTGATCAGTCCAGATTACAACAAGGAGTTCCATGTATTTTCTTTTGCCTCTGAAGACACCATTGCAGCAGTTTTATTGCAGCAAGATGAAGAAGGTTCAGAACATCCAGTAGCATTTTTCAGCAAGAATTTGAGGGATGTTGAACTAAGGTATGATATTATAGAAAAACAGGCATATGCTCTTATTAAATCCTTAAAAGAATTTCAGAGTTTATATCTTGCATTCAAAAATAATTGCATATGTGCCTTCTGTTGCAATAAAAGATGTCTTAACACAACCTGATGTTGATGGAAGAAGGGCAAAGTGGATTGCAAAAATGATAGAATTTAATATAGAGCTGAAGCCCACCAAGCTGGTCAGAGGTCAGGGTCTTGCCAAGTTATTGGCTGAAGAAAATTGCAGGTCTTTAAATATTGATTTTCTGAGCACAAATGCAGAAAATTGTCAGACAAATGAAGAAGAGGAAACAGTTGAAACAGAGAAAAAGCAATCAGTGGCCGAGAATCTAGCTTCTTATAACTGGTATGCTAAAATTATTAATTTTTTGCTGAAGCTAGAGATCCCTTCAGAACTTACTCAAAGTCGAGCCAGAACTTTGAAACTTAGGGTAGCAAAGTATTGCATCAATGAAAATCTGCTTTACTGGAGGGATCCATCTGGAATATTTTTAAGGCGTCTCGACAAAGAACAGTCAAAAGAAGTCATGCAGTAATTTCATAACAACATGTGTGGAGGGCACCATTATTAGAAAACCACAACCCATAAAATTCTCAGAGCTGGGTACTATTGGCCCACTTTATTTTCTAATGTATTTTATTTTGTTAAAGCTTGTGACAGGTGCCAAAGATTTGAAGGAAAACAACAGTTGAAATCCCTGCCCCTAAAACTAATTCAGGAAAAAGGACCTTTTCAGCAGTGGGGCTTGGATTTCATTAGAGAGATTAATCCACATTCCAGTGGCCAACATAAATGGGTATTAGTAGCCATTGACTATTTTACAAAGTGGATTGAAGCAGTCCCTACAAGGAAGGCTGATCATAATGTGATCATGAAGTTTTTGACAGAGAATATCTTCAGCAAATTTGGTTGTCCACATAAATTAATAACAGATAATGCAGCAACCTTCAGGGCAAAAGAATTGGTGGAAATGTGTGATTTAATGGGTATTAAACTTGTTCATTCCACCTCATATTACCCACAAGGAAATGGTCTAGCAGAATCTTCAAATAAAAGCCTGATAAGGATAATTAAAAAGCTGCTGGAAGACAATAAAAAGAATTGGGATTCCAAGCTCAAGTATGCACTGTGGGCTGATAGAGTGACCATTAAAAAATCCATAGACAATTCTCCTTTCAAGCTGGTATATGGCACTGATGTTGTATTCTCAATTCAATTAATTCTCCCTGTGGCAAAATTCATTCAAGAAGAGCAGGATGAGGAAGAATGCATGGCAAAGAGGATCATTGATCTAGCAAAAATACATCATATTAGAGAACAGTTGGTTGAAAAGGCTGTAGTACATCAGAGAAGAATCAATGAAGCTTTTGACAAGAAGGAAAAAACAAATAATTTTCAGATTGGTGACTTGGTTTTGAAATGGGATGCACTAAAAGAGAAGAAAGACAATCATGAGAAATTTGATGCTTTTTTGACAGGGCCTCTCATTATTTCACAGGTTCAAGGGAACAACACCTTCATACTAAAAAGTTTGGGAGGAGAGACAATTTTTGATGCCCCAGTTAATGGGCGGTTTTTGAAAGTTTATGTTGTTTAAGGCCTTTGGCCTTAAAAGTTGTAAATATTGTGTTTTTATCAGTTTTAGTATAGGTGCAGTAGACTCCATGCCCAATGGAATACTAGGAATTTTGGTTAATTTGTTTTCAGCTGGAAAGGCATTGATCCGCAGGTTCTTGCGACCTCACAGGGAGGATCTCATCCCCAGAAGGAGCCAGTGTTAGCTTTGTTGCATGCTGCTGATTTTCCAGGAGAAGGAATAAGTTTGGTCCTTGGTTGCTGGCTCAGAGATGGTTTATAATGGTTATCATTGTCTCTCCCTGTTTTCCCCGCTACCTCCATTTCATCATTCCCTTTCATTTTCCCTTTTCTCCTTATAACTACCACACCTCTGTTTCCTCCTTCCCCTTAAATCCTCCTTATTCTCTTTAAACCCCTTTATCCTTGTTTTGGTCTCAAAACCCTGCCTAAACCCTTTTTACCAACCCCTGGGTCATATTGTGTTTTCACACTATTAAACCCCGCTAACCCTTTATAAAAGCCCGATAACTTATTAAACCCTGCATAAACCTTTATTTGTTTATTTCTGGCACTAACCTATTAAGCCCTTATAACTACGCGCCTTTACGATTTACATAACCTATCGGCGGGCCCCTTACTTGTCACATCACCTGTCATATCAACCAAAACGCATGTTAATTCTCCATTGTTTGATCATCCCGCGGAGATCCAACTGTTGACGTTTCCCCCGCTCCATGAACCTGCACGACTGATAACCCGTGGGAAAGTGGTTTCCCGCTAGCCATGTGTCGCAACCTTACTTGATCACACGCCCTCATACGTAAACCACCTTTCCCGTAAAGTGGTGTGGGGAAACCGCTTACCACCGTTTCGGTACGGTTCTCCGCTCGCTAACTTGTGCGCTTCTTCCTCGTGCGATGGTCGTCGGATTGATCGCGCCCTGATCTAGCGGCTCTCGTTTATCCTGATTTTCTAACCTCCCGATACCCCTCATCAAACAATTTCCGCCGTTGATTTTTGTGATCCAACGGTGGAGCTTCGTTCATCCATTCTCGTCTGCGCCCGATAGCTCGCTAGATCCAATCTCCGCCGTCCATTTTGTCATCCAACGGTTAATATTCGTGCCCAGTTCATCATCCTTTTTCAAGGCATTTTCAGTATTTTTGGCCTGTTTTGTGCGTGAAGAAGGAAGAGTTCATTCGGTACACTGTGCATTGAATTCTCAGCAACCACAGTTAAAGAGACAACACGGCCAAGGACGAGAAGAATGATCCTCGAGCAGTTCAATGACTGCAACAGTTATTGAAAGTCATGTAGATAATACTTCACTTGTTCAGGAAGGACAACAAAGTACAAAAAGAGCCATTTTGTTCATTAAAAACAATCAAACTGTATCAAAGACCCATATCTAATTGTAAATGTGGTTGGTGGCCAGTTATGACCCCTCCACGCTCAGGGCAACAAAGCAATTTTGTGAAAAACTCCATATATACTGAAAAACAATATGTAATCAGGTTGATTAGTGTTATTTCGCTGTAAGGTTCAACTTCTGGAGATTGTAACTGCTGTGATACCTACAACGTCTGGTCTTTATTTTCAGCTAATGCAAGCTTCTTTTGCTGTTAATTGCTCATTGTCCACTTTTTCTTCTTGTTCTAGGCTGTTCCTGTTTTGCATTTATTCATCCGCTGTTAATGTTTAGCATTAGAGGGGCTGTTATCCCACCTCTGTATTAGGATTTAGCATGTATCATTGAATTTTTTTGCAGGTTTCTGTTATTTTAATGCCAGAGAGCTGTCATCCTGTCTGTGTATTAGAAAACAGATTTACAGACCTTTTAACTGGTTGCAGCTGGCCATCACAGGGTCCTGTGCATCTGCTGGTGTGATCAGTGTTCTCCATCATCACATTTTCTTTAAAGCTGTGAGTAATTGGTGGTCTAAAGCCTTGTAGTCTGGGGGTGTTCACCCATGTCTGGGGTTAAGCATAGTAGAAGTGGTTATCTGGCTTGAATATGCAGCATTTCTTTCATTCATCCACCATTTATCCAACATTTTTTTGAATTTGTAATGTTCCTGAGCATCTCTGATATACAACTTAAGAGAGTTTCTTGGGGTGATAACACGTATAAGCTAAATTTAGTAGAGGGAAAACTCATAAAATTTGTATTAACTTCTATATTCAAGTAGAATAATTTCAAAATTTTACAACAATCCACGAATGCCTTCAATTCTTCCTCCAATTTATACAGCCTATAGTTTTCTATCATGAGTGTTACTCAATTTAGCTACAATTTATGAGAAAAACACATCAATCCAAATATTAACAAAATTGAGACCCTTTATTGAAATACTATTGTGGTCCTTTGTTTTCTAGTTAAAGGTTTATACGTGGAAATATTCAAGCAGAGCTATTAAACTCGTCTCTGCATAGCGGGCACATAAGTCGACGATAAAAAAATTGAAAGAGGCAATCTTCATGAAAAATATGCTTACAACGCAACTGTTTCGCAGGCTCCCCAACGGTGAGAATATCATGGCAAAATGAACCTATAAAACCCTCACAGTCATCCATTCCCAGGAACTCCTCAGAAAAACCCTTGGTGATGACTCACAAGCCGAAATGGTAGCAGCCATTGGATAAGTGTCATGCCGATAAATAAATCACTTTCTCAACTCAAAGTGCAGATCAAAATGTTCACTTCTGACTTGTATAGCAGAAGAAGGAGAATTGCTATGGGTGGCCTCATCAAACAGTTGAACAATCCGCTGACATTTTGTGAAACTGCCACTCCATATAACTCGCTGGCTCCAAACATTTCCGTCATCCCTGCTCCAATCCAACGTTGTTCTCAACAAAACAACAGTAGGGTTTTCAATCATTGCAGCCCTGATGTTGACGTCTTCACTGTCGTCGTAGGGTTGGTCAACATGCAGCACATAGTTTCCCGCGAATTGGATGTCGTCTAAGCGACGTAAATCCACGTTTTCCCAAATATCATCCACTGCCCACTCATCCCTGTCATCTCGTCTAATACATCTGAAGACTACGCTAGAGATCAAGTGCTGAACATTCTCCCTGCTCGGTTCTGAAACATCACTAGCTATTGGCTCCACTAATATTTTCCATATTGTGCCTCGAGCTCTCTCGGCTTCTAAATGCCTGTTAACCCGGTCAAATAACTGGTTTGCATAATCCATTATAATCTCATTCCCCGGGTCTCCACAGTTTCCATTTTTAGTTTCTTCCATTGTGTTCGTGTTATTTTTTTTAAAGTGGAGCGAAAATAGATGATGCTAACCCTGGATATACAATTTTCCCTGGACAATGTGCAAGTGGAAAGATAAAGGGATTGGTTGGAATGGAATTGGTCCCAAAATGGACTCATGGCATTCGTTCTCTTAACACGCCGACGCAATATGGTGGGCATGAATTGGCTGGAGGATTTTTTGGTTGGGTCATTCTCTAATTATTATAAGTTTTGGATTTGGTTTTGTAATTGGGGAATTTGGGTATATAAGGCTTTACTAGATTAATATTTTATGGATTAAATAGTATACTCATGCCTCTACAAAAGAAGCCTTTTGTAGCCTTCATATGGTGGAGTGGTCAGAAAGAGTCCTGGCGGCCTTTAGTTATTATTGTCCTCTGGTGCACATGGAGATGGAGGAATCATATAATTTTCAAGGACAGAAAAGAGCCTTTCATGGGTGTCCTCGATAGTATTGTATCCCTCTATAACACTTTACCTGCAAAATCATCCAAGAGAAAAAAATCCAATCAAAAAGAACAAACACATGATCACATAATGCTTCCAAGAGCGTATTTTGACGGAGCAGCTCAAAATAGCTCTTGTGGTTGTGGGGTTCACATCATTATGGAGGAAAATTTACAATATCTTATTTCCTGGAATGGGGGGAAGGGTACCAATTGCAAAGCCGAGGCGATGGCTCTTGCGGGTCTTCTCTCCTTTTGCCATTTCCTAAACATACATTCCCTTGCAATTTACGGAGACTCCAAAATTATTGTTGATTATGTATCGGGAAAGAACCATATCAATAAACCACATCTGGCAGGCTGGATGGACAGAATCATGTATCTTTGGAGGAGGATGGAAGGATGCTCCATTCAACATATCTACAGATCTCAGAACCAGCAAGCTGACATTTTATCCAAGGAAGGTCTTCTATCGAAATCAGGTATCTGGAACATGAAGGTAATATCTGATGCGGAAATTTTCTCCATCCAGGAATTTTCCATCCCTAGTACTTAACTTCAATTTTGCTGAATCCAGGTATGCACTGTTTTTTTTTGTTTTATTTGATCTCTCCAATCTACTGAAATTTTTCTGTTTATGTACTGGTCGGAGTTAAAGCGACAAATTTGAACATGCTGATTATCACATAGGATCATATATTCCTTCATGAACTGTGTTCTGTCTTCTATCTGCAAGCTAAAATGGCTGACTATCTTGATGGACAAAGTTTCCTTTTGTGGAATACCATGTTTCCCATCTTATCTAGATAATTTTGTACAGATTGCTCCAGCTTCCTTAAGCTCTCATGATGTACTATCTGTTCATTATATATCTTATATAATATAATTAAGCTTTTTTCGCTCTGAATTTTTTTTATTGGATTCAATATCTTCAAAATATTTTAGAGAACACTTTGATTTAGCAAATTATATAACTTAAACTTGCAAATTTCACTAATACAATTTTGAACAAAATTGATCCAAAAAAATATACCCAAAAAAAAACCAAATTATAGAAAAAATAACCTACACATATGGTTTGTATTTATTTGATTTTTTCATTCACAATGTATTAAAATGAACAATCTTTTATCTTACCAAGAACGGTGAACAAAATGATAATTAGTGTGCACTCAATGAAATAAATGTCATATATACTATAATATATATCATTGGTTTTTTTTAGATTTAATATTACATATCTTAATGTATACAACATTTATTGCATTTCTACAAAGTGCTACTATTGTTGGTTAAAGTATAAAAGATACACTTAGGATATTTAAATATCTAAAAGTAAGATTATTAAAATATATAATATAGGTTAATCAATTGTCTTTTTTCTATTTTTAAATATAAAAATTGAGATTATGTACAAGAAAATTTTTCTTATTTTTATTTTCAATATCATTTAAAAAAATCTACATTATTAAAATAAATTTTTAGATTATATATTATTAATAAATAAGATATATAGAGAGAAAGTGTAAAGTGTAATGTTCTATAGTTCCATACAAATAAAACTATAGTAATAGAAGTATGGGTATGGGCTCTCACTACGCTCCGTCATTATTGAATGTTGAGAAACTTTTAAGTATAAAAAATACAATTTGGATTTTTAAATATCAAAAAGTAAGATTATTAAAATATATAATATATACTATAAATTTTGTTTATTTTTCTTTTCAATATCACTTAAAAAAAACTATATTATTAAAATTTATGATGATGATGATGATGATGATGGTGGTGGTTAACGTCCACTGAGACCAAATTGGTCTATCGGACCTGTAATTTCTTAATTTCTAATTGTCTGGCTCCTTGTCTTTCTTGGCGAGATCGGTGATGTAGCTTTCTTTTTCTTCTCTACAGTCTTCCAACTTCCTTTATCTTGCATCTCCCTCATATCTTCTGGTTCTTGGGACATTGGTTTCTTAGCTTCGCGATCTATTGTGTTCCTCCTTTTGGAGATAGTCGGAGAAGAAGTTTGGTCTAGAAGATCTGCTTCGCTGTTAAATGAAGATTTATTTTGCGTGTTATTCGAAACCTCATAACTGTCGATGCTTGAGGGGTTGTTGAGTTCACATTTTTGTTGTTGGGCGGGGCTTTCCCCCTGCTTGTCTTGAAAGTTGTTTCTATCTTGCCTGATTTCTTGTAATTCAGAGTTTTCTCGAGAGTATTCTTCTTGGATGACAGTGTAGTGTTCTTTTTGTGCTCCTTCCCACCATGTAGATCTGTGGTGATTTTTTCTAGCAAAATTTTTTTGGGAGGCTTTTGGGCAATTTTTGGCTAGGTGGCCTGTCTCAAAGCAAGATCGACATCTGAAGAGGACACTTTCATAATCGAGTTTCTGGTTCCACACATAGTCTTTACTAAAATAGTCTTTACTATAATTTATAATTATTAAAATACAAATGAGCTTTAATAATATATATATATATATATATATATATATATATATATATATATATATTGTTTAAGGTGTAGTGGTCTATAGTAATTACTATAACTATAGTAATAGGAGTATGGGTGTTTGTCCCTACACTCCATCATCTTTGAATGTTGAGAAACTTTTAAGTATAAAAGATATAATTTGGATTTCTTGCAGCCCAACTATATCAAATGTTGAGAAACCTTTAGGAATAAGAGATACAATGTTTATATAAGACGATTCAAATGGAAGGCACTTTCTTTTCCCCATATTATTGCTAGGGCACCTAAGATGTCTCACAATGGCATTTTTGGCAATTGCATTCCAAATATTGTTGTTATGTCATTCATACTAGACTCAACTTCAACTTTAACAACTGGAATAGTTCTCTCACTTTTCTTTGATTTGAGAATTCAATGGCGTAAAAGGTGGAGTGCTGGCTACAAAATTATTATGGTGAGTTATGTAAATTTGATATGGTCTTCTACATCAATTTGGGTTTTCTATAATAAAATTCTGATGTACCAAAAATAGGGCCTTTGTCCTTGCAAAGGGACTTTGGTTTGGGGATAGTTTAAGCCTTTTCATCAAACCTTAGTTTGTTGATTTTCACCTTAACCAAATGGAAATGTCAACTTTGATGTGGGTATGATGGAATTTGTCAATTCATATTTGGGTAGGAAAAGATAGGTGAAAAATTAGTAATGTCTTAGGCATGTATATTAACTCGGGAGTAGAAATGAAGGCAATGAATATTTTACATGCACAAACTATACCTAAGTAATAATTTACCAAAAATGATCTAGTTGAACTTTTAGGGAAATTTATTATGTAAATTTTGGGATTGTTATAACAAAATCTAGCACCTAGTGCAAAGCCTCAATAGATTATCTAAAAATGTGCAACAAACGGGAATGTTACCACTATTACCTAAGAAACTACTCCCCTCTCTTTAGTGAAGGCTACAATCCAACATAAGGAAGGCTTCCCTCGTAGGGTTTAGGGATCAAGCAACTAGATGATTTTAAGGTAAATTCACCTTAAGAATTATATAACAAAAATCCACTGGACAAAGTTATGGAAAACTAGGGTTTATAATGGATGAAGGAGTAAGTTCAAGGTTTGAGTTCTAAGGACCTATGGGTCAATTTAAAGGCTAGGGTTAGCCTAACAAGTCTCAAATGGGTTACACAAACACACCAAATGAAGAAAAACTCAAAGTTATTGCAAAATAGGGTTTTAGACCAACAAATTGCAACAAAACAACAAGTTATTTTTTTTTTTTCCACAGGAAAAAAGCGGTAACCTTTTATTTAAAAAATGAAAAGTTACACAAAGCATATGCATTGAAGCATTTCCATAAGTTGCCCATTGGGCTCGAGTGCTTTCGCACACAATGCAACGTAGCGAGGCTACCGTGCATTTAGAAAGAATGAAAGAAAAGAAAAAAGAAAGGAGGAAAGGACAGAAAAACTGGTTCCCGGTAGTGAGTAGAGGACTCACACCTCATGTTTTTCTCCCCTTCTTCTTTTCGACCTTGTGCCACTCTCCTTGAGTGGGCTTGATCGAAGCTAGGACTAACTGTGTTTCTGCTTTCTGTGGAGTTGTATCCTTGTCTGAGTCTGAAGTATCTGAGGGGTGATGCCGTTTGATCCCTCCCATACTCAAATCCTCGCTTGTCTTCTCTGCCTGATTTGAATGGAGTTGTGAAACCTTGTTGGCTGATATGTTTTCCTTTTGGGTCTCCTTTCCTTGGGAAGGCTCAGAATTCTTTGTGGGGGTAACTTCCTCCTCTGCTTCTGATTCGTCGTCCTCTGAGTCAGGAGGGGGAAATTGCCATCCTTTCCTCTGCTTCCCTTTCTGCTTCTTTTTATTGTTTGCTTTCTTGGCTTCTGGGCATGTACTTTGCAAGTGTCCTGTCAGCCTACAGTTCCTGCATCTGAAAGCAGTGTTTTCGTAGTCTAGTCCTTGCAGCCAGTTTTGTTGTTTGTATACCAGCCTTATACTTTCCAGCAGTCCTTTACTTAGATCTACTTCCACACAAATGCGTGCAAAGGTGTAGATCCTCTCATCAGTCCTTTCCAGATCTGTTTTGATATATTTCCCTATGCTGTTCCCAATTCCTTCCAAAACTCGTTCACTCCAAAAGTGAAGGGGAAGGTTATATAGGCGGACCCAGACCAGAATTTTGGAGACAGTCATTTTGTTTGGATCAAAATATGGAAACCATGGGGTCATAAAAAGACCCGATGTTCCCCAAAACCAAGGCCCAGCACTGATGATTGTATCTCTGACTTCCGTGGATGCGAATTTAACAATGAAAAACCCCTTGGAGCATAAATGTATATCACATTCCATGGTCCAATTGGTGAAGATCCAGTGAAATAGATCCATTGGCTTTGGCCAAAAACTGTTAAATCGGCAGATTAGGGCCTGTGTTTCATATGACTTAACGAAATCTTCAAGTCCTGTAGAATCAAAGTTGAGGGCTGGGGTTTTCCCTAGCTGATCTACTATGTATGGCCTAGGTGTATATCCACCTTGATCTGGAGGGGACCCTGGATCTCTGTTACCCTGTAATATGTTTTTGTAAGAGGAGCCTCCCTTGGGTTGATGCTGAGATGCTGTCTTTTTCCCCTTGTCTCCTCCTGAGGAGCTTGGATGTCCCTGGGGCAGAGCCCCTCCTCTCAGCCTAAGGTTTAAAGCAATGGTTGTTTCTGGGCTAATATCATAGTTTTTCAGGGTTCTGCTATCCTGAAGGGACCACCTACCACTGACCAAATGTTGGATCTGAACAGGGTATCCCATCAATGCCCATATTTGCTGTTTCAACTGCATAATGGTGCTTTCTGCATGTACCCACACTAGACTGGTTTTCCCCATAGGGGGTTTAATAAAAATCTGAAAACAAGTTGATGTTACCTGTTGCCTGGGTTCTGGCTGTGATCCTGATCCGCCTAACCCGGTGTCGCGCATATGGCCCTTCTGCTGTCGATCTGCCTTAAAGATCAGATCCGTGTGCTCTGGCTCTGCCGTGCCAAGTGCTGTTCGCCCTATCAATTCATCAAAGGAGCCATTAATCAACCCGAGTCCGGTGGCCCTGTCTGGATCTACCATGTCACTATTCCTCACCTTCCGGCCGATGATGCAGCCCCTCGTTAACTCGGTGGGAGGCAGGGGCGCGACATTCTGTTCTACCCTTGCTCGTACAGCTATTTCCGGCCAGAGCCCTTCTTCCTCGTCCTTAAGCGTGGCACAAAGATCAAACCCGAGGAAGAATTTGCTCTTATTTTGCTGATCTGGTCGATGCTGGGGTGTGTTGTTCATATCATATGCAGTTGCAATGAATCCACGGGAACCCCAGTGATAAAAACCCCGATACAGGTAAGAAAAACGCGTCCGTGGCTTGAACGCGGGTCGATCTGCCGCAGGGGATCGATCAACCGTGGGAGGTTTGTGATCTGGTTCATTACGGGGGCAGATTCTTGACAGCGTTACCGATTTGGCTTTTCCAGCAATCGAGATCCTGCAGGGCCTACCTGCGTTCTCGGCTCCTTTGTTGATCTGCAGTGTGACGGCTGTGGCGCAGGGGAGTTCAGAAACCCTAGCCATCTCTTCTTCCCCTAAAATTGTTTGTTTTAGTTAATTACTCTCAACAAAATAACAAGTTATAACAACAATAGATTTAACCATTAAAAATGTGTAAAAATTATATGAGATGGAGGCTAAATTTAAGAGAAAACTAAGGAGAAAATTAAAACAAATTTTGGTAGTTAATAAAGCATATAACAACAATTTTTTTTTTGTAATTTAACTCTAATTTACCATAAGATGAAAAGAAAAAAAAAATTTATACTTTAAAGAATGCCACAAGTGAGATAGATTAATTCCTTCTCAATCTAGGGAATATGGAGTTTGGGATACAAACTATTCTAGGGATTTATTAGAGTGATTCTAATTCCAAACAAAACTAGGGCAAATAAACTAAC
Organism: Pinus tabuliformis; assembly: GCA_031772625.1. Classification (NCBI taxonomy): domain Eukaryota; kingdom Viridiplantae; phylum Streptophyta; class Pinopsida; order Pinales; family Pinaceae; genus Pinus; species Pinus tabuliformis. The sequence goes on along the minus strand of CM062812.1, from coordinate 428,004,192 downwards.
TTACCCTAGGGTTTGTATTTAGGTTCTCAATTTTCTGGATAATTAAGGGAAAGAAAAACCTATCTCTATTCGACAAACACTTAGAAGAAGGGTTTAGCTCAACAAGGGACAATAAAGCAAATGCCAAATAAACTAACATGGCACAAAACATTAATCCCATGGAACATAATACCAATATAAAGAAAATAAACTAACTTACTTCTCCATGCAACATCCAGGAACCACCATAAGCATCCATGAAAAGAGATCACAATGCATCACAAGATCAGCCCAAGAAAGTCACTCTACTAATCCTCCATTTACAAACTAGAGAGAAAGATCATGGATGAAGAGTTGTTATGATCCAAGAGGAAATCAATTCCCCTATTTATATGAGAGTAACTATGTCAAATTCCTTCGAACTAGACTAAAAGGCCTTGAAATCGTTAAATCATGATATGAGGTAGATGGGTCATCAATTTGACCCCCAACAATAGCCAAAATAATCAAACAACATGAAAATAAGCCTCAATTAACTGATAATTGTGAGTCTAAAACCTCCAAGGGTGATGTCATCATCCAAAAGGCATGTCTTTTCATGGAAAGATACAACAAATAGCTCAAGGGACGCATGTTATCCCATAAATCGTGTTTCTCCATCCAAATGAGGTGCATCATCACCAAAATTGCCCTCTCGAGCGCAACATCATTCTCCAACATCTCATGTCATCATCAAATGAGATGATACAATGACATCATTAAGCTAGGGCATGATGTCATCAAGGTAAAATGTGCATCTACCCCTCCAAAGGGTCCTAAGTGATCATCACCATCAAAAAAGAGCAACATCCTTAAAATATATACAATGCCAATTTAGGGGTATCATATTGTCTCAAGCATGCACAAACTCTTCAAGCAAACAACCTAGTATCAAAGGTCAACATCCAATGTCATGGGATTGGAGGAGGGTCATATTTATCATTTGTGTGTAATCCTCATCAAGGCCAATCCTCCTGAAAGGGGCTCCAATGTCCTCCATCAAGTATCATGCATCATCATGGAATGTGGTTGGATATACTCTATGTTGAAAATAGCAACAAGAAATGATAAAAATAGAATCCAAAAATTCCAATTTAATTTGTCCTTGAACTAAAATGAGAATTAAAATCAGATTTTATTCACATAGCAACTTGTAATAGTTAACTAGAGTGAGTTGACTTAGTTAACCTAGGAATTTAGAGTTGGAAGTCTTTCTGAAGTCATGTATATGTTCTCCTTATATTATAGGGGTCCAGGATCAGTTAAGTATGAATGGTAATTAGTTAACTCAATTTACTGAGTTAAGTCCAATTAAATTAGTTCCAAACTGTTTGAGGAACTAATAGTGAGTTAATAGCCAATTGATGAAATAGTGCACTCAACTAGTGCTACTCTAATTAACTGAAGATTCCCTCATCAAAAACTCATGCATGTCGATTCTAAGAAAGACCTAGTTGAGACTAGAGTGCAGGGACAATGTAGTATTTGTTGTATAATTTTATGAGTTGTACAGATCATGCATGCAATCAGGAATTGGACCTAATTTTGGATTGCGCAATTATAGATGAGGAATTTCCCTTTAAATATGGGCTAATTCTCTCAGGAATTGTGCAAAGAATTAGAAGGTTGGAGGCTTGGAAATTTGGCTAAGTATTGGACAAACGAAGTCATCAAGCGAAGGATAGGAAATACTTGTGTAGGTTAAGCTCAAGGTTGAGTAGAGAATATTGTATTCATCCAAATTATTTGACCAAGGGCGCACTGGAATAGAGACTTGGAGAGCTTGTGAAGAGGCTAAGCTTTGGCCTTGAGCTTGCTTATGAGTTGGAGATTGAATTTGTTGAGTGCTGGGATTGTTCTAGAGAGAACAAGCATTGTAATTTCATCTTGATTTTCTAGATTAATATAAAACAGATAGTGGGGTTTTGAGTTGTGTCTTTCCTCGAATATTTATTGTGTTATGTGCCCTTGATGTTCTTCCTCTTGTTGATTATTGTTTGCTTGATCTTTATGGGCTTCCACTGTAAAGAGTAGAAGTAGATTCTTGTCTCTTGTTTTAGTAGATTACATGAGCTTGTGAATCTACAAAATTTTCTACATGGTATTAAAGCTAAGAACAATATACTAGAAGAGATTTCGAAGTTTTGAGTTTTGGGCCGCGAGTTTGCAGAGCAGATATGAATTTTTTGGTGCAAATTTTTCAAAAACAATTAGTAGATTTCAATTCTTTGTGAAAAATACCAAAATTCAAAAAACAAATCGGCTAAATCAGAGTTCGTATGAGCGAGATATCACTATTTTAAAATCAGCTCGTTTTCTAGAAAATTTCGTGATGGTGGGACAAATGAAACCGATTGGTGTGCTAGCCAAGAACCGGTATGCTCTTGAGGTTCAAGATGCATGCAAAGCCTTGAGGAACAAGGAAAATGATAGAAACTTGGTGGTTGAGAGGGAGAGTAAGTTACCTATCAACATGCAGCCCGAGAAGAAGCCTCTAAAGCAGCTTCAAGAAGTTGTGGAGCAGCCACAACTAGAGAAGATGAGAGGAGACTGAGTGGAGAGATCCATTCAATTAGAGAAGAAGTAGTCTCAGACAATTGTGGAGTAACCATAATTGGAGAATCTGAGAAGAGATCGAGTGGAGGCATCCACTCATGCAGAGACCTCCAGTAGGGGGAAATTTCAAGGCAAGTGGGAAAAGGGAGCACATGCATCCATACATCCAGGTGTGAGGTGGGGCGATGTGGAGTGCTAGTCCCAAGGGGTTTGAAATTGGGCAGGGTCCGTTGAGAGGTTTTATCTCATGGATCGTACCTTGCTACGGGAGCCCAAAGTACATAGTAGTGGGAGGAATAAGTGGTGATTGATGCAGTCAAAGATCAAAGTGACGGAGGCTAGAGCAGTCAGATACTGAAGAAGTGTAGAGAAGGGTTGAAAATAGTGCAGAAAGGCAGAGTCAACATAAGCGCAAAGTTTTCAGTTGACAAAGGCAATAACCATCAAAGACTTTGATGACAGAGGCATAACTCTGATTCAGGTTGGATGTTTTTTTGTTTCTAGAGTTGCTGGAGCAACAACACTAGAGAGAAGTGTTGCATGCAGAACATTCCAAAGGTTCAGGATCAGGATTGAGTTGAATTCCTTTCTTGTTGAGAGGGAGTGTTGAAAATAAAAACAAGAAATGATAAAAATAGAATCCAGAAATTCCAGTTTAATTTGTCCTTGAATTAAACTGAGAATTAAAATTGAATTTTATTCTCATAGAAACTTGTAATAGTTAACTAGAGTGAGTTGACTTAGTTAACTTAGGAATTTCGAGTTGGAAGTCTTTTTGAAGTCATGTATATGTTCTCCCTATATTATAGGGGTCCAGGATGAGTTAAGTATGAGTGGTAATTAGTTAACTCAGTTTACTGAGTAAGTCCAGTTAAATTAGTTCCAAATTGTTTAAGAAACTAATAGTGAGTTAACAATCAGTAGATGCATTAGTGCATTCAACTAGTGCTACTCCAGTTCACTGAAGATTCCCTCATCAGAAACTCATGTATGTCGATTCTGAGAAAGACCTAGTTGAGACTAGAGTGTAGGGACAATGTACTATTTGTTGTATAATTCTATGAGTTGTGCAGATCATGCATGCAATCAGGAAATGGATCTAATTTTGGATTGCGCAATTATAGATGAGGAATTTCCCTTTAAATACGAGCTAATTCTCTCAAGAATTGTTCAAAGAATTGGAAGCTTTGAGGCTTGGAAATCTGGCTAAGAATTGGACAAAGGAAGTCATCAGGCAGAGGATAGGAAATACTTGTGCAGGTTAAGCTCAAGGTTGAGTAGAGCATATTGTATTCATCCAAATTCTTTTACCAAGGGCACATTGGAATAGAGACTTGGAGAGCTTGTGAAGAGGCTAAGCTTTGCCTTGAACTTGCTTATGAGTTGGAGATTGAATTTGCTGAGTGCTGGGATTGTTTTAGAGAGAAAAAGCATTGTATTTCATCTTGCTTTTCTATATTAATACAGAACAGATAGTGGGGTTTTGAGATGTCGCTTTCCTCGGATATTTATTGTGTTATGTGCCCTTGATGTTCTTCCTCTTGTCGATTATTATTTGCTTGATCTTTATGGGCTTCCGCTGTAAAGAGTAGAAGTATATTCTTGTCTCTTGTTTTAGTAGATTACATGAGCTTGTGAATCTACATGATTTTCTACATGGTATTAGAGCTCAAAACAATATACTAGAGGAGATTTCGAAGTTTTGAGTTTTGGGTTGCGAGTTTGCAGATAATATCTGAGGTTTTGTACAAAATTTTCAGAAAAATAGTATATTTGTATTCTTTGCAAAAAAATACCCAAATTCAAAAAAAAAATCGGCGGAATCGGAGTTCGGATGAAGGAGATATCATTGATTTTTTTTTTTTTTTGTGTAAGTCAGATGTTTATATTAGAATACAAAATAGAGTACAAAAAATCCGCAGAAGTAGATCTAGAGCAGGGATGTACAATAGTTCATAGTTTATCACCTGCTCAGAGATATCAGAAAAAAGAGACTGCAAAATGCACACCACGCAGGGTGGCCCGAGCTAAACTTGTGCCTAAAAACGATACTGCCGAGACATTACAGTTCATGACATTAACATAGATAGACTTAGACCGATACATAGATATAGACGAAGGAAACAAACAGAGGTGACTTCCTTAGATAAACTTGCCCATCTGGCTGATGGTGTCCAGACCCATCTCCCGCATATGTTTGTCCATTCTTGCTTGCATGGCTTCAATTGATTCGTTGTCCTGTACCACCGTTGTGGCCTGCTGCGGATTAATGGGTGCTGGGTTAACAGAATCCCTCAGTAGCCTGATGAGCAGAGTCAGCTTTCTATTGACTGTCTGAACAGCTTCATGCACAGTGGTGATTCGTCCATTCAGAGAGCTGTTGTAGTCGATTATCTTTGCCATTTGAGCCTCCGTGAGGTTCACCTCAGTTACAATTTTCTCCTTTTCCTTCTCGATCGATTCTAGTGCTTTGGCGATGAGAGTCTTGGTTCGCCAGCTCTCTGCTTTTGTTCTAACAAACTGAGTTGCCCTTTTCGAGGGGGTTCCCGGGTCCTTCAACCAATTCACCTCCTCTGCAATCTCCTCCTCCGTGCGCCCTTCTTCCTCCTGCTTGGCTTTGGCCTCAAGTTCTGCGATTTTTCGTTTGTTCTTAGTTGCTGTTCGGGTTTCATAGCCTCTCTTCGCCTCCTGAAGGTCCCAATTTGCAGCAGCACAACGGCTTCCTCCCGCTTCCATATCTAACTCCCTATACTCCTCCCAGCTAATGCTATTACCGTTCACGGTTGCGTGCTCGACACTGTGATAAGAAACTGTGAGGAAAACAGGGTAGCTGCCCTCTGCTTTATAGTGTTTTTGCTTGTGAAACCTCATGAGGATGGTCTTAATCTCGCTGGAAGTGGGAGTACTATGACAATAAATTTGATTGAGGTTCGCACAAGCAAGGCCGTTGCAGGTCGAACTGGAATGAGAGTGGCTGCTCATAATCCAATTGTCATTATGCCATTTGTCCTGTACGATTGAGCTGTTGCTATGGTGGATGGTGGTGTTTGAAATGCCCTGTTTGCCTGCATGCCCGGTCTTCCTATGCGGATCCTTGATCCACCCCGCCTCTTTCGATATCACCATAAATGCTATTGATGCCTTGCTATACGGATCCCTTCCAAGTGTTCTGATATAGATCTTGCTGATGCTATAAGTTCTGTGGCTCGATCTGTAATGATCACTCATCTGGCTGGCCTGCCGCCGCCAGGAATTCCACCGCCAGAGAAGTCCTGTCATTCCGTTGCCTTGATGATCCTTTCTGCTTTTATCGGTTTTATCAAAATTCCGATGCCGCCACCCGAAGCCGTCCCCAGCTAGGTTGGATCGGCCTGGAGTAATTCCTTCTCTGCCAGCTGGGCACATGTCACCTTGAGGGTTGGGCAGTCTACCTCCTGCCAACAGCTGTCCATGATTTTGTTTGGGTTGTCAGCACCATGGTTTGCCAAAAAATCCGCCAACCCATTCGCCTTTCTTCTTACGGTTTGGAAGACTATGCCTCTCATTTCTGCTATTAGCTCCGCTATACTCTCCGTGGCTTTGGCCAACCTCCAATGTTTGGTGGCCTTACTGACTCTTGTGCCTGCTTGTAGGCGTTTAGCCGCCAGAGATATCATTGATTTAAAATTAGCTCGTTTTCTAGAAAATTTCATGATGGCAAGACAAATGAAACAGATTGGTGTGCTAGCCAAGATGCTGTATGCTCTTGAGGTTCAAGATACATGCAAAGCCTTGAGGAGAAAGTCAAATGTTAGAGACTTGGTGGTTGAGAGTGAGAGTAAATTACCTCTCAACATGCAGCCCCAAAAGAAGCCTCTGAAGCATCTTCAAGAAGTTATGGAGCAGCACAACTAGAGAAGCTGAGAGGAGACCGAGTGGAGAGATCCAATCAAGCATAGAGGAAGTAGTCTCTGAAGCAGTCTCAGACAATTGTGGAGCAACCACAATTGGAAAAGCTGAGAAGAGACTGAGTGGAGGCATCCACTCATGCAGAGACCTCTAGTAGGGGGGAATTTTGAGCCAAGTGGGCAGAGGGAGCACATGCATTCATACATCCAGGTGTGAGTTGGGGTGATGTGAAGTGCTAGTCCCAAGAGGGTTGAAATTGGGTAGGTTCTATTGAGAGGTTTTATCTCATGGATCGTACCTTGCTACGGGAGCCCAAAGTACATAGTAGCGGGATGAACCAGTGGAGATTGATGCAATCAGAGATCAAAGTGGCAGAGGCTAGAGCAGTCAGATACTGAAGAAGCATAGCGAAGGGTTGACAAAAGTGCAGAAAGGCAGAGTCAACAAAAGCGCAAAGTTTTAAGTCAACAGAGGCAGTAACAGTCAAAGACTTTGATGACAGAGGCATCATTCTGATTCAGGTAGGATGTTTTTTTTGTTTCTAGAGTTGCTGGAGCAATGACACTAGAGAGAAGTGTTGCATGCAAAGCATTCCAAAGGTTCAGGACCAGGACAAAGTTGAATTCCTTTCTTGTTGAGAGAGAATGTTGAAAATAGCAACAAGAAACGATAAAAATAGAATCCAAAAATTCCAGTTTAATTTGTCCTTGAATGAAACTGAGAATTAAAATTGAATTTTATTCTCATAACAACTTGTAATAGTTAACTAGAGTGAGTTGACTTAGTTAACTTACGAATTTCGAGTTGGAAGCCTTTCTGAAGTCATGTATATGTTCTCCCTATATTATAGGGGTCCAGGATGAGTTAAGTATGAGTGGTAATTAGTCAACTCAGTTTACTGAGTTAAGTCCAGTTAAATTAATTCCAAACTATTTTAGGAACTAATAGTGAGTTAACAGTCAGTTGATGCATTGGTGCACTCAACTGGTGCTACTCCAGTTAATTGAAGATTCCCTCATCAGAAACTCATGCATGTCAATTATGAGAAAGCCCCAGTTGATACTAGAGTGCAGGGATAGTGTACTATTTGTCGTACAACTTTATGAGTTGTACAAATCATGCATGAAATCAGGAACTGGACCTAATTTTGGATTGCACAATTATGCATGAGAATTTCCCTTTAAATATGGAATAATTCTCTTACGAATTGTGGAAAGAGTTAGACGCTTGGAGGCTTGAAAATTTGGCTAAGTATTAGACAAAGGAAGTCATCAGGCGAAGGATAGGAAATACTTTTGCAGGCTAAGCTCAAGGCTGAGTAGAGCATATTGTATTCATGCAAATTCTTTGACCAATGATGCATTGGAATATAGACTTGGAGAGCTTGTGAAGAGGCTAAGATTTGGCCTTAAGCTTGCTTATGATTTGGAGATTGAATTTTGTGAGTGCTAGGATTGTTCTAGAGAGAACAAGCATTGTAATTTCATATTGATTTTCCAGATTAATACAAAACAGATAGTGGGGTTTTGAGCTATGGCTTTCCCCGGATATTTATTGTGTTATGTGCCCTTAATGTTCTTCCTATTGTCGACTATTGTTTGCTCAATCTTTATGGGATTCTACCGTAAAGAGTAGAAGTCGATTATTGTCTCTTTTTTTAGTCACATGAGCTTTTGAATCTACATGATTTTCGACATGGTATTAGAGCTGAGAACAATATACTAGAGGATATTTCGAAGTTTTGAGTTTTGGGCAACGAGTTTGTAGAGCATATACGAAAAATTATGTGCAAAATTTTCAGAAAACAAATAGCAGATTTGGATTATTTGCGAAAAAATATCCAAATTCAAAAAAGAAATCATCTAAATTGGAGTTCGGATGAGGGATATATTGCTGATTTAAAATCAACTCATTTTCCAGAAAATTTCGTGATGGCGGGACAGATGAAACAGGTTGGTGTGTTAGCCAAGAACCTATATGCTCTTGAGGTTCAATATGCATGCAAAGCCTTGAGGAGAAAGGCAAAGGTTAGAGACTTGGTGGTTGAGAGGAAGAGTAAATTACCTCTCAACATGCAACCCCAGAAGAAGCCTCTGAAGCAGCTTCAGGAAGTTGTGGAGCAGTACAACTAGAGAAGCTGAGAGGAGACCGAGTGGAGAGATCCACTCAAGCATAGAAGAAGTAGTCTCAGAAGCAACCTCAGAAAATTGTGGAGCAACCACAATTGGAGAAGCCGAGAGGAGACATAGTGGAGGCACCGACCATGCAGAGACCTCATGTATGGGGAAATTTTGAGCCAAGTGGGCAAAGGGAGCACATGCATCCATACATCTAGGTGTGAGGTGTGGCGATGTGAAGTGCTAGTCCCAAGAGGGTTGAAATTGGGTAGGGTCCATTGAGAGGTTTTATCTCATGGATCGTACCTTGCTACGGGAGCTCAAAGTACATAGTAGCGGGAGGAATCAGTGGTGATTGATGCAGTAAGAGATCAAAGTGACAGAGGTCAGAGCAGTCATATACTGAAGAAGAGTAGAGAAGGGTCGACAACAGTGCAGAAATACAGAGTCAATAGAAGCATAGAGTTTTCAGTCGACAGAGGCAATAACAGTTAAAGACTTTGATGACAAAGGCATCATTCTGATTCAGGTTGGATGTTTTTCTGTTTCTAGAGTTCTTGGAGCAACAACACTAGAGAGAAGTGTTGCACGCAGAACATTCCAAAGATTTAGGATTGGGATTGAGTTGAATTCCTTTCTTGTTGAGAAGAAGTTTTGAAAATAGCAACAATAAATGATAAAAATAGAATCTAGAAATTCCAGTTTAATTTTTCCTTGAATTAAACTAAGAATTAAGATCGAATTTTATTCTCATAGCAACTTGTAATAGTTAACTAGAGTGAGTTGACTTAGTTAACTTAGGAATTTCGAGTTGGAAGTCTTTCTGAAGTCATGTATATGTTATCCCTATATTATAGGGGTTCGGGATGAGTTAAGTATGAGTGGTAATTAGTTAACTCAGTTCACTGAGTTAAGTCGAGTTAAATTAGTTCCAAACTGTTTGAGGAACTAATAGTGTGTTAAGAGTCAGTTGATGCATTATTGCACTCAATTAGTGCTACTCTAGTTAACTGAAGATTCCGTCATCAGAAACTCATGCATGTCGATTGTGAGAAAGACCCAGTTGAGACTAGAGTGCAGGGACAATGTACTAGTTGTTGTATAATTTTATGAGTTGTACAAATCATGCATGCAATCAAGAACTGGACCTAATTTTGGATTGTGCAATTATGGATGAGGAATTTCCCTTTAAATACAAGCTAATTCTCTAAGGAATTGTGCAAAAAATTACAAGCTTGGAGGCTTGGAAATTTGGCTAAGTATTGGACAAAGGAAGCCATTAGGCGGAGGAAAGGAAATACTTGTGCAGGTTAAGCTCAAGGTTGAGTAGAGCATATTGTATTCATCCAAATTCTTTGACCAATGATGCATTGGAATAGAGACTTGGAGAGATTGTTAAGAGGCTAAGGTTTGGCCTTGATCTTGATTATGAGTTAGAGATTGAATTTGTTGAGTGCTGGGATTGTTCTAGAGAGAACAAGAATTGTATTTTCATCTTGATTTTCCAGATTAATACAAATTAGATAGTGGGGTTTTAAGCTGTGGCTTTCCCCAGATATTTATTATGTTATGTGCCCTTGATGTTCTTCCTCTTGTCGATTATTGTTTGCTCGATATGTATGGGCTTCCATTGTAAAGAGTAGAAGTAGATTCTTGTCTCTTGTTTTAGTAGATTAAATGAGCTTGTGAATCTATGGGATTTTCTACATGGTATTAGAGCTGAGAACGGTATACTAGAGGAGATTTCAAAGTTTTGAGCTTTTGGCCGCGAATTTGCAGATCAGATCTGAAAATTTTTGTGCAAAATTTTCAAAAACAAATAGCAGATTTAGATTCTTTGCGAAAAAATACCCAAATTCAAAAAAAGATTGGTTGAATCAAAGTTAAGATGAAGGAGATATCGCTGATTTAAAATCAACCCGTTTTCTAGAACATTTCGTGACTGCTCGACAGATTAAACAAATTGGTGTACTAGCCAAGAACCTTTATGATATTGAGGTTCAAGATGCATGCAAAGCCTTGAGGAGCAAGGCAAAGGTTATAGACTTGGTGGTTGAGAGGGAGAGTAAATTACCTCTCAATGTGCAACCCCAGAAGAATCCTTTGAAGAAACTTCAAGAAGTTGTGGAGCAGCCACAACTAGAGAAGCTGAGAGGAGACCGGGTGGAGAGATCCACTCAAGAAGAGAAGAAGAAGTCTCAAAACCAATCTCAAATGATTGTGGAGTAGCTACAATTGGAGAAGCTGACAGGACACTGAGTGAAGGCATCCACTCATGCAGAGACCTCCAGTAGGGGGAAATTTCGAGCCAAGTGGGCATAGGGAGCACATGCATCCATACATTCAGGTGTGAGGTGGGGTGATGTGAAGTGCTAGTCCCAAGAGGGTTGAAATTGGGTAGGGTCCATTGAGATTTTTTATCTCATGGATTGTACCTTGCTACGGGAGCCCAAAGTACATAGTAGCGGGAGGAATTAGTGGTGATTGATGCAATCAGAGATCAAAGTGACAGAGGCTAGAGAAGTCAGATGCTGAAGAAGCGTAGAGAAGGGTTGATAACAATGCAGAAAGGTAGACTCAACAAAAGAGCATATTTTTTAGTCAACAGAGGCAATATTAGTCAAAGTCTTTGATGACAGAGGCATCATTCTGATTTAGTTTGGATGTTCTTTTGTTTCTAGAGTTGTTGGAGCAACAACACTAGAGAGAAGTGTTGCATGCAGAACATTCCAAAGGTTCAAGATCAAGATCGAGTTGAATTCCTTTCCTGTTGGGAGGGAGTGTTGAAAATAGCAACAAGAAATGATAAAAATAGAATCCAAAAATTCCAGTTTAATTTGTCCTTGAATTAAACTGAGAATTAAAATCGAATTTTATTCTCATAGCAATTTGTAATAGTTAACTAGAGTGAGTTGTCTTAGTTAAATTAGGAATTTTGAGTTTGAAGTCTTTCTGAAGTCATGTATATGTTCTCCCTATATTATAGGGGTCCAAGATGAGTTAACTATGAGTGGTGATTAGTTAACTCAGTTTACTAAGTTAAGTCTAGTTAAATAAGTTCCAAACTGTTTGAGGAACTAATAGTGAACTAATAGTCAGTTGATGCATTAGTGCATTCAACTAGGGCTACTCAAATTAATTGAAGATTCCCTCATTAAAAACTCATGCATGTCGATTGTGAGAAAGGTCCAGTTGAGACTAGAGTGTAGAGACAATGTACTATTTGTTGTATAATTTTATGAGTTGTACAAATCATGCATGCAATCAGGAACTGGACCTAATTTTGGATTGTGCAATTATGGATGAGGAAATTCTCTTTAAATACAGGCTAATTCTCTCAGGAATTGTGCAAAGAATTAGAAGCTTGGAGGCTTAGAAATTTGGCTAAGTATTGGCCAAAGGAAGTCATTAGGCAGAGGATAGGAAATACTTGTGTAGGTTAAGCTCAAGGTTGAGTAGAGAATATTGTATTCATCCAAATTCTTTGACCGAGGACGCATTGGAATAGAGGTTTGGAGAGCTTGTGAAGAGGCTAAGCTTTGGCCTTGAGCTTACTTATGAGTTGGAGATTGAATTTGCTGAGTGCTGGGATTGTTCTAGAGAGAACAAGCATTGTAATTTCATCTTGATTTTCCGGATTAATACAAAACAAATAGTGGGGTTTTGAGCCGTGGATTTCCCCGGATATTTATTGTGTTATGTGCCCTTGATTTTCTTCCTCTTGTCAATTATTGTTTGTTCGATATTTATGGGCTTTCGTTGTAAAGAGTAGAAGTAGATTCTTATATCTTATTTTAGTAGATTACATGAGCTTGTGAATCTACATGATTTTCTACACTCTACAAAGTGTTAGAAGCATCATATAATCCCTCAAGGCATCTTGGTTACACCTAAAGAATCATCTAACAAATACTTAAGGAAAGAAGTGAAATAAACATAATGGGTATAAGAACCATAAAGGAACCAAGGCGGGTGGTATTTAATGACATAGCAATCGAAGTACTTCTCACAACTATCATCTTTAAATGCCATAATAGCTTATGATTGTGTACAAGTTACCACATGATTTTGGGTTTACTTCATGAAAGATGCCATAGCCTTATACTAGCTTATGTAAAGTATTGTCCATGAGTGCCTTTGTAGTGGGAGTGCTTTAGCTGCTTGAGTTACCTTCCTTCACCTTTGTTTTTCCAAGCCCCAAAAATTGTCTTTTTCTTTCTTATTTTGAAATGGATTATTTACCAAGATTTACTTTTTTATCAAGTAATAATGATAATATAATCCCTCGTTAATGATGGGAAATTAATCACTTTAATGGGTTCAAGATGTTTACTGCAAGTTCATTTTTCTTGATAAGTGGGATATGCATGGATACTCCCAAAGATTAGTGGATACTTAGATTGGGTAGAGATTAAGCTATAATTAGATTTTTCTTGCTTTACCTCCATTGTCATTCTCTTGCAATTTGATATCTAGTTGATGTTTCTTTTCCTTAGTTGCATCAACCTTTTGTATTTTCAACTCGTTCTTCTTATAATATAAGACCAATAGGGAAATAATATAACTGATTAACAACAACTAATTAAAATATGGGATAACAAACATTAAGGAAAGGTGACATGTGTTAAGTATGGATAACATGGAACACTACCATTATCAAAGCCTCCTATTTGTGCCCCTCCTAGACAGTGAAAGAAGGAACCTAAGGAAGGTCACATTGGGTTAGGGATGCATAAGAACCACCAAAGTGAAGTAAGGAAACAAGTTCATGACCAATAGAAGTATAAAATCCAAATTCAACCTATGATCCATACTAGAATGCATTAAACATTAAGTGAAAGCACTTGATTGAAAAAAAGATTAAAGTACCTTACAATAAATGACCCGCCTTTATCAAATGAGTAAGATGGATGAATGAGTGCACCGACTAAAAAATGGATGAGAGGGATTTGAGACTACCTATATAGATCATAGTAAAGGTTACTAGTTGGCAAGCTACAGTGTAGGAGAAAAAATTTCTACTAGGGTTATCCATGTATATGGATGGATAATAGGGAACATGAGAATGTTATATTTAAATGTTAGATTTGGAAAAAAACACAAACACATCCTTAGAATTTTCCTTTTAAAGGTTTCTTTGGGTGATACAAGGTCTAGAGTAGATGATTTTGGGGTGTAATACTGTCTAAAAATTTGAAGTTCTTGAGGCGTTAACAATGACACTATGTCCAAGCCCATCATTAGACATTGAGAAGAAATTATCAATAAAAAAACATAGAACAAGTCTTAGATACAAAAAGGAAGTGACCTTTCACATTCTTGAGTGTTGGATTCCTTCAAGAAAAATCATCTTTCACCTACTTTAATTCAATATTAAATTGGAAAATATTATGTGCAACTTCATTGATCCCTAGCCTAAAAACCTTGCTTCATCATTGCTTGTCTAGCCTTGATGGATCCACCCCATGGGGAGGCTTTCATCCTCCTCCTCTTCCATTCGACATTGTCACCTTCATTGCCTTAGTGTCCTCTTAAACCAACATAGTGAAGCCCCTTCAATCCAAATTCATTAAATTCCTGGAAGAGACCCCTAAAGTTTCATTCCATGCATCATGATGCAGATCAATGGTATGAGACTTATTGATCAAGGGATTATTGGTCAATTTACAGGAATATTTCCTTCTCCTCACATGTTGGTGAACTAGGTTGACTACTGCACGATCAAAGGTAAAGTCTCTCTTTCCTTTTATGGCAAAGGATTCTTCAACATTTTGTTTGAAAATAAGGAATATAATGACTTGATATTCAGAAGGGGTCCTTATTTCATGGGTGCTCGAGGGTTATATTTGAATAGATTGAATCCGAACATCAATCGGAAAAATGATATTCCTTTAGTTGTCCTTGTTTGGGTGAAACTCCCCCACCTCCCTCTCCATTGTTGGAATGAAGATACCATTAGGAAATATTGGAAATGCGAGCAAAATACATCAACCAAGCATATCCCAGGGATGGGATATTTGTATGCACAAAAATATGTGTCAAATTTGACTTGGAAAAAATACTTTCAAATGAAATACAACTCTCCTTGGAAAATGAGAAGTTAGAACTTCATTCAATCGATTGATTATGATCAAATTATGTTTAATTGCAAAACCTGCCCTGAATATAGTCATCTTGTAAAAAAATCCCCCCTAAGCAACCACATAGGAGAAATAAGCAGAATAGGGAGAGAAACGGAAACAACCCAAAAAGAGATGAGTAAATGGAAGGTAGGACCACCCTTCCAGACCTCCCATCTCTAACTCCCATTTGTTTAGGATCCCTCATCATCACAAAAAATTCCCATAAAAGCCTCACCAAAAAAATAGAGAGAACCCCCATTTAGCTCATTCAAACCAATACGAAGCCCTATCTTAGATGGATTCCCCAAAGAAAAATGAGGATATGATTAAAGATGAATAAAAATTTGGGGAAATTCCTTTGCTTGAAGAAGCACCCCTTTACTCTATAGAAATTATTATTTCACCCTCCTAAGATACAAGTCCATTTATCTCTATAATTTTAGGGACTCCTAGATTTATCATAGGCCTATTTTTACAAATAACCAAGTTGAGATAAGAGCAATAAGGGGATGAGGCAATCAGAGACTCTGTGGTTAGCAAATCTTTAAAAAATTAGGAAGGAAACTGAATAACAAGAGAAGAGAAGAACAAGAAGATAAAGACAAAGGAATGTGAAGCCAATACACCATAAACGACCTACACAATAGAAGTTATAGAAGCTCCAAAAAACAAGATAATTTAATTTGGCCACTTGGGTGGGGGGGGTGGTGCAGGACATCTAGTAAGTAATGAAAATCATCTCTTGGAATTGCAAAGATTTGGCAATGAAGAAAAATGGACTTCAATCAAGGATTTAATCAAGATATAGAAGCCATAAATCTTTCTCCTCCAAGAGACCAAACTGGAGGAAGATGTCATCCTCCAAAAATTTAAAACAATATGGAAAGGAAGTGATCTATAATCTACCATGGATATTCCATTAGACAATTCCTCACAACAAATATGATAAAATATATTTAAAATATGAAATTCTACACTATTACAGTTGTATTATATTTTTGGATCTAGTAATTTACTGTTAATAGTGCACACATGTGAATTTAAAGTTATGTAGAAAATAGAGAACAAAGAAATAAAATATCACACACACATTTGACACAACATATGCTCTAGAAAACCCTTTCGAGAGAAAAACCCAACTAGAAGGTGAGATTGCTCCGCTCTCTTTCACTGAATGGAAATTTGTTTGTAAGTACAAAGAAGCATGGTCTGTGGCTTGTGGGGTGTTACAATGCACAAATCCTCTTTGTGTGGCCTACATCCTACCCCTCTTGTCTATCTTTTCTCATATATGGGACATATGCACTCGAAAGAATGGAACCCCCTTTTCCTCCTAGTTGCCTGATTATAACACAACTCGATAGCCCACTAGTGGTTAGGTTTGAGTACCTCAACACTTAACTAGAGTTATAATATAGAATATTCTATAGTCTTCTACATCATAATAACATATCTAGCCCCCTTTTTTTTAATAATGGGGGCTGATGTGGCATCCTCTTGAATTATGGTGGTGAAAACAAGAAGGTTAACTTTTGAGTGGCATAACTTTCGCATATGGACTCTGATTGAGGCGATTCTTGTTCTATTGGAAAGGTCTATGTGTGTAGAATAGGAAAAGAGATGGTTCTTTAAAGCAATAAAGTTTTACCCCCAAAAAAACATCATTTGTTGCCTCAAAACGCTCCTAGAAGGTTTCAAGCACTGTTTTTCCAAACTACGACCCGTCGGTAAAAACGTTCCCATGAGTTGTGAGTTGATTCCTCCACTCGAGATGGATGAAAAATAATATAATGATCTAATTCGGATAATGAACCATGGAAAAATAAATTAGTTCAAAAGGTGCATCAGGTGGATTATGCACAATGTAGGCCTCGATTCACTTTCAAATCATCTAGGAATTCTTATTTTACATATTGGATAGTTGTAAGTCTTGTTGATAACCCTTTAGGAAAGATTTAAAATTTCATCAATGTTTATATGCCAAATGTTTACCATTGAAAAGTAGCGTGTTGATCCTTGTTATCAAATTTGAAGGACATTATTTGGGAGGTCAATAGTATTATTGTAGGGGATTTCAATAAAACCCTTCATGCTTCAGTAAAAGCGGAGGTTCAAAGGTTTGAGGTCCCTTCAAAGAAAATATGGAAGACTTCTCTTCCTCTTTAGATCTCTTTGACCTAAAACCCATAAAAGGAAAATATACATGGTCCAAGAGTTGTCAAAGTCATGGCCATATCATGGCATAGCTTGACTGCTTCCTAATTCACATCTCCCTCCCAGAGGAAAATATCTCCCCCTTATCCCAAATCCTAACATGGTATATTTCTAACCATCATCCAATATCCCTATCCATTACCTCCCTTGAGAATCACAGTCCTCTCCCCTTCCATTACAACCCTATTTGGACTCAGGATCATAAATTTCTAATAATTTCCTAAAATTTTGTGGAATAAATGGATTAATGGCTCCATGGTTTATATCTAGGTACAAAAGATTAAAAAGAACAAGGATAAACTCAAAATTCGAGTCAATTTCAAGCATCCAAAAGTAGAATCTCTCATCCTCTCTCTCAAATAATGATTGGGGAGAACCTAGGAGAAGATGGATCAAATCCATTTATCCTCCAACATCATTATGGAGGAAAAAATAATCTTTCAAAAGCTTCAAAAGGAGTTAAGAAATGAAGAAGAATTTTGACACCTTAAATCTCAAATTATATGGCTTAAGGCAGGGGATATAAATACTAGGTGCTTTCACAAACACACTAAACAATGTTTATGGAGTAATAATATTAGTAAAATCACTTCAAATGATGGAAATGTTGGATTCTTATGAACAAATTGAATGGGTCAATATATTATGCAACTTCATATAAGGAACAAGCAATAACTAATGAGGAAGCTGAAGAGAGCATGTTGGAACACATACCTCTAATAGTAATGCACGAGGACAATGATAGGTTGACATAGCTAATGAAAGCTAATGAGGTATGGGAAGCCCTAAATTCTTTTAATAAATCATGCCTAATTTGTAGATGACACTCTATTGATGGTAGGTACCTCTACAATTATAGTAAAAGGATTCAATGAGATCTTGGAAACATTTTCTCATGCTTTGGGAGGATTGATTTTAAAAAATGCCTCTTGCTCACCTGGAATGCCAATAACAATAGAAAAGTAACAATTCAACAAATTAATCAGATTCCAATCCAGGATGAGTGGTCCTCATTTCATTATTTAGGGATTCCCATCAGTTTAAATCCTTTCCAAAAACCCTCTTGGTAGCCTATTCTGAAAAGTTTTAAGTAAAAAATCTCGAAATGGGGAGAACAATGGCTTAAATCAATTGGGTGATTGTATTATCAATCCTCGCTATATTATAATTCTCAATAGCTTTAGCCCTATTGAGGATTAGAAACTCTATTGTACATGAGTTGAGGAAATTTATTTAACAAGGTAGAAAAAGAAATATAAACAGATATGAGTTGGTTAGTTGGGAAACTGTGAAATTCCTTTATATCATGGTGGCTTAAGTGTGAAAGATCACATATGAACCTTGCATTAGTAGGGAAATCGTTATGGACATTGATATTATAAAAATATAAATCGTGGAAATATTCACTTGAAGTACTTAACACATGAAATTTAATATTCTTTAACGAATTTCCTCCCTCTAAAGGAGGATCTCAGATTTGGAGGGATATGTCAGTGGCTATCTCCCTTTTACAAGCTCAACTTGCTTGGGTTTTAGGCAATGGAAAGGACATCAATCCTTGGAAGGAAAGCATAATGGGAAATCATCCATTAAAGAATGTTCAAGCTCTCACCCCTCTTAGGACTTGGTTTAACCATGCATGGAAGCACTTTCTTTATGACATATCTAATTGGGCTCCAAATGGAGCATGGTGTGGTTGGAACCTGGACTCATACCACCTCACTTTTCCAATCCCTCCTCCATTTTTCATGGCTTTATTTGGAAGTGCTACTAACTCACAACAAGAGGAAGATGCCAAGGGTTGTGTTAGATTATGGTATGTTCTATGCTTATAACAGTTTACTTCTTTTTCTTATTATATTCCACAGATTAGCAATCACATGTACATAAAGTAAAGTGTAGATAGAACATTAAACGATTGACAGAAAACAAGCCAAGACAAGAGACACAAGATGTGGCGGCTAGCCAGGGACAAACCACACAATGTGTGGGGAAACCCTTTGATTAAATCTTCTTTTATCTTCAATAATTCAGTAGAGAGAAATAGTACAATAAATCTGATTTATATCAGCAGTAGCAAACCCTAGATCAAGAGCATCAGCATTAGCAGCTTCATCATCAAACTAGGGCAAACGATATCTCACAAACCGACCGTCGGATCGGCTTGATTCCACCACCAAAAGTTGTGGCTTCCAGAGGAGGTTCAGATGAACCTACAGCGCAGTTCAGATGAGGAGATCTTCTGGTCCACATAGGTCAAACTTTACTTCTGCAGTTGCAGCTTCAGTTTCAGCAGCTTCCTTCAAACTAGGGTAGTCGATATCTTGCAAACCATCTGTCGGATTGACTTGATTCCACCACCAAAAGTTGCGGCTTTCAGAGGAGGTTCAGATGAACCTACAGTGCAGTTCAGATGAGGAGATCTTCTGGTCCACGCAGGTCAAACTTTACTTCTGCAGTTGCAGCTTCCTTCAAACTATGGCAGTTGATATCTTGCAAACTGTCCGTTGGATTGACTTGATTCCACCACCAAAAGTTGCGGCTTTCAGAGGAGGTTCAGATGAACCTACAACATAGTTCAGATGAGGAGATCTTCTGGTCCACGTAGGTCAAACTTTACTTCTGCAGTTGCAGCTTCAGTTTCAGCAGCTTCCGGCTTCACATGTGTGAGGGAGAGACCCTTTTCTGCATAGTAGAGAAGAGACTCTTTTCTGCACAATAGAGAGAGAGATGTGATGAGATGAGTGAGTGAAAATGAGGAAAATTCCTCTTGTATTTATGCACAAATGTTGATAATTGAATAGATTTGACTGTTAGGCTTCTGAGCCTACATGAGTTGTAGGTTGGCTTGATAATAATTCCATAATCAAAATAAATTCATATCTCCATGAATACTTATCGGAATCGGATGATCTTTAGATCAATCCTACACCCCTCGATGAGAGGAATATAATGAATACATTATCAGCCATGAATAAGATGACCCACATGAAGTTTTTCCCTAGTTTCCAATTTAACACTCCCTCTCAACTAGGGAGAACTTCATCTGCAATCTGTCTGTCAGTCGCTACTATTCATCAATCAAATGCACTGCCCTGTACAGCTTGACCCTTGCCCTGCTCTACTCTATTCTGCCTATTTTTCTTTGTCTTGTTCTACCTTGTACTAATCTGTACGACTTTGCTCTGTTATGCTCTGCTCTGCTTTGTTCTATTTTGCTCTACTTTTGTCCGAATTGTGAAGAAGAAGAAATGATCGAGGATGTATCATACTGACTCAAATTCAGTCTTAGAGTATGTACCACTGGTCCTAGACCAGTCTCAACCAACCCGAAGTCAGCGTCATAGTGAGTACAACTCCTACCACTATTCCCAGACCAGTAACATCCTCCACTGACTCAAAGTCAGTCTCAGAGTGTGTACCACTGGTCCCAGACCAGTAACAACTGACTCGAAGTCAGTGTCATAGAATGTACCACTCCTACCACTAGTCCCAGACCAGTATCATTGATCCTAGATCAATGGAGGTCATCCTAGTGTAGGGAGTATGGTAGATACAATGATGCATCCATCGGTACTACTATGGTCCCTAACTTCATTTCCCTGCTCATTGATTAGATGAGAGGTACTTCCCATGAGTCCCAGACTGCATGGGTAGGATGTCTCGACAGGAGAACTTAATCAATCCCGTCCTCACAGGAGAATACATAAATCCCACTACAATTGCCATGGAGAACACATCAATCTAGGCCGCCATGGAGAACACATCAATCCAGGCCTCACAGGAGAACTAATCATCCTGCTACATAGGAGAGTGAATCATCCTGTTCCATAAGAGAGCGAATCATCTTGTCCCACAAGAGAGTGAATCATCTTGTTCCAGTGCGCACCACCAGGGGAGGGTGAGTCACCCTGTGGTCGTATGTTGCTCTAGTAAGAACTGCAAGCCCTCAGAGCTCCCAGAGCTCAATGTATGCAACATGCAGGACCCTTTTACAAGGGTTTCTTGATGAATCCAAGTCGTTTGGGAAAATCACAGGTTAGATCTTTCCTCGGGGCTTTGACAAGGTGTATCGACCTGTACATCATCTTAATACGATGGAGCCGCCTTGCTCATCGACTTACCATATCCCAGATGATGTCTATCTACTGGAGCAATCGACGAATACGAGATTCCTTAATAATCAAATCCCACCTCCGATTGTTACAGAGAATCACAGTGGTATGTTTTCAAACAGCTCACTAAAGAGCTTCCCCAACCAAGCAGCTTCATACGAGATCATACTCGTAGATATGTATCTGGTCTCGGTGGTGCTTATGGAAACTGACTTCTGCTTCATGCTTATCCATTATATCGAAGCAGAATCCAAAGAGAAACAACACTAAAAGTTCTCCAGTGATCCTCCACACTACCTTCCTAATCAACATTCGAATAATCATGCAGTTTCATATTTTCGGCAGTGTATCTCAATCCATGAGAGATTGTGTCATGAAGACATCCCAGAAGATTCTTGGCACCAATCTAGTGAGGCTCAACCAAATATGAGCTCACAATGTTAACTGCAAAACATATGTTCGGAAGGAGGCTCACCAAGAACATCAACGCGAATGAGTTTTTGAAACTCAGAGGCATTTCCCAAATCTGGTTCGACATCACTACCATATAACTTCTGAAAGTTAAGATCCTCGAGGTAGTCACAGGCTTGCAGTCCATCATACCAAATATTTTCAGAATCTTCACCACATATTTTCCTTGAGATAGGAAAATTTCCCTTGGCTTCTACCACACTTCAAGTCCTTGGTTCTTCAATTCAACTTCAAAAGCCAACTCCCTCTTACATTTGTGAATGAGAGGGTCTGCACCTGTTAGAAAGAGGTCATCCACATATAGCACCAGTATGAGAGGCTTGTCATCTTCAACCTTAAAGTAAAGGTTAGGATCGACTTCACTCCTAGAGAAACCCATCTTCATCATGTAGCTATCGATCCTCTCATACCATGCTCGGGGTGCTTGCTTCAGCCCATAGAGAGCTTTCTTCAACCTTTATAAATGATTTTCAATTGTAAATCTCAAATCCTTTGGGTTGCTCCACGTAGAACTCTTCTTTGATTGAACAGTGCAAGAACGCGGTCTTGACATCCATCTGATGTAGGTTCCATCCTTGTGAAGCCGCAAGGGCTATGATCGAGCAGATGGTCGTATATCTGGCAACAGGTGCAAATATCGCATCATAGTCTATACCTTCCTTCTGGGAGAAACCACGAGCAACAAAACGAACCTTATACTTTTTCGTACTTCCATCTGCTGCATGCTTTATCTTGTAAAGCCATTTGGAAGTAACAACTGTCTTGTCCTGGGGTCTGGGAACTACTTCCCAGACATCATTCTTCATAATAGACTCATAATCTTCGGTCATAGCATCCTTCCATACTTGATGCTTGACGACATCTGAGAATCATGAAGGCTCATTTTGTATGATCGTGCTCATGATGGTCAGGTATCCCTAATACCTGTTAGGTTTCTTACTTTCACGACAGGTTCCTCGGGGTGCAACATGTCCTTTAGCATCATCAAGTATCCCCCTAAGCTATGAAGGCCTCTTCCTAGAAGAGGAAGGCTCAGGTGGATAAATAGGATACATGGGTTCCTCCACATCAGGCATTGTTACGTCATCTACCCATAGAGACAACTTCCACAATCGTACGGTCCTTCCTTTTGCCACACCATTATGTTCAGGAGGATATGGTGTAGTAGTCTCCCTCTTAATGCCAACCTCAGGTATGCCTGAGTGAACCAACTATAATATATTGGAGGTCTTGCTTTGACTTGAGGGGAATGGTCCCCTTTTGAGCTTTCCTTCGGCACATCCCGGACATACACCTTCTTTCTCTACTTGGAATTCGGGCATCCCTATTACCATTTGTCTTACATCGGGTAGAGCTTTGTAATGAAGGTGGGAAAACCTCCAATGCCAAAGTTTGGATTGAAGAGATGTGTCATAAGACATGACACCTAGTGGACTTCCATCGACCTGATATAAAGAATCAACTCGAAACCCAAGAGTGAAAGCATCTTTAACATTATTTTTCCATATACGTACCTTGCCATCGCTGAAGGTTACCTTGTAGCCTTTGTCTTCCATTGCCGAGATGGACACCAGGTTCTTTCGGAGGTCAGGTGCATTTAATACATCCTGGAATTTCTAGCCTTCTTGAATGGTTGTCCTCTTCCTTGATTTCCAACATTCCTTTTACCTTTGTTATTGAATTTTCCATCCCTTCGATTACCATGAGAGGGATTTTGATCATCGTCACGGTGAGAGTCCTTTCTATCAGGGCATTCCCTTGCATAGTGACCTGCTTTATTGCAAATGTAATATCGTCCTTTTCTTCCACCCTTAGGTCCAGCCTTTCTTTTTGATTTAGACCCAGAATTATTTCTTTTCTTAGCATGAGAAGAAAAAGTAGCAGTAGGACCTTTAGACAAGGGCATTTCTAGCTCTTCTACCCTTGTTTCTTCATGAATACATCTAGCCATTAATTCCTCGAAACCAAGAATTACATTATTGTTTAGAAGAGTAGTCTTGAACACGTACCATTCTGATGGTAATCCTCCAAGAGTCGTGAGTGCCATTTCTCTGTCAGTAATAGTCTCCCCAATAGATAGGAGATCGTTCTTGATCTCGGTGATTCTTAAGAAGTATGCATGCATAATCTCATCTTTACCCTTCTTGATTTCCCTCAGCTTATTTCTAAGAAACAAAACTTGATTTGCATCATTAACTTTAAATAAACTCACCAGTCTATCGTAGATTTCCTTGGAGGTGTCTAGTTCAGAGATGTAGGCCACCAAGTGCTTGTCGATAGAGTCCCGGATGATCTTCTTTGTTTTGACTTCTCCATTTTTCCATTTGTTCCAGGTAGCAGTGGATGCATTTGATGGAGGCTCAACAATATTGCCTCTTACATGGTCCAGCACTCCTTGATCTTCTAGGGTTAGATCGATAGACATCTTCCATCCGTGATAGTCAACTTTCTCACGGAGCTTGTCTTCGGCAGGAAAGAGTGTTGAGGACCCCATAGTTCTTTTAGGATAGCCTTGCCAATCTTCTCTTCGGTGATTTCTCTTGCTCTTGCTCGGGCTTTGTCTTCACCTCAGCTCTGATTCCATGTTAGATTATGGTATGTTATATGCTTATAAAAGTTTACTTCTTTTTCTTATTATATTCCACAGATTAGCAATCACATGTACATAAAGTAAAGTGCAGATAGAACATTAAACGATCGACAGAAAACAAGCCAAGACAAGAGACACAAGATGTGGCGGCTAGCCAGGGAAAAACCACACAATGTGCGGGGAAACCCTTTGATTAAATCTTCTTTTATCTTCAATAATTCAGTAGAGAGAAATAGTACAATAAATCTGATTTATATCAGCAGTAGCAAACCCTAGATCAAGAGCATCAGCATTAGTGGCTTCATCATCAAACTAGGGCAAACGATATCTCACAAACTGACCGTCGGATCGGCTTGATTCCACCACCAAAAGTTGTGGCTTCTAGAGGAGGTTCAGATGAACCTATAGCGTAGTTCAGATGAGGATATCTTCTGGTCCACACAGGTCAAACTTTACTTCTGCAATTGCAGCTTCAGTTTCAGCAACTTCCTTCAAATTAGGGCAGTCGATATCTTGCAAACCGTCCGTCGGATTGACTTGATTCCACCACCAAAATTTGCGGCTTTCAGAGGAGGTTTAGATGAACCTATAGCGTAGTTCAGATGAGGAGATATTCTGGTCCACGCAGGTCAAACTTTACTTCTGCAGTTGTAGCTTCAGTGTCAGCAGCTTCCTTCAAACTATGGCAGTCGATATCTTGCAAACCGTTCGTCGGATTGACTTGATTCCACCACCAAAAGTTGTGGCTTTCAGAGGAGGTTCAGATGAACCTACAGTGTAGTTCAAATGAGGAGATCTTCTGGTCCACGCAGGTCAAACTTTACTTCTGCAGTTGCAGCTTCAGTTTCAGTAGCTTCTGGCTTCACATGTGTGAGGGAGAGACCCTTTTCTGCGCAATAGAGAAGAGACTCTTTTCTGCGCAGTAGAGAGAGAGAGATGTGATGAGATGAGTGAGTGCAAATGAGGAAAAGTCCTCTTGTATTTATACACAACTATTGATGTTTGAATAGATGCGACTGTTGGGTTTTTGAGCCTACATGAGTTGTAGGTCGGCTTGATAATAATTCCATAATCAAAATAAATTCATATCTCCATGAATACTTATCGGAATCGGATGATCTTTAGATCAATCCTACACCCCTCGACGAGAGGAATCTAATGAACACATTATCAGCCATGAATAAGATGACCCGCATGAAGTTTGGCCCTAGTTTCCACTTTAACAGGTTGGGTTCCTACTTCCTACTTTATCAAACTTGGTTACGAATCTTATATTTTCCTAGATGGTCCTCCACTATGCTCACACTTGTGGTTTCATATTTGGAATCCAAAAATTCTTCCTAAATTAAATATATCTTGCTAGACATTGAAAAAAATCCTAATAGCTAAAAACCAATCAAAAAGAGGGATCTAGGGCCTCTTGAGGCATGTTCTTTGTCACTCAAAAATGAAATAATACAACATCTATTTATTGAATGTCACTTCAACATCAAATTTGTGGTCATGTTGTTATCACCCGAAGAAACTCTCCTGGGTTGTATATTAGAGATGCTTGGGAACATTACAAACTCAACAAAAATGTTGAAAAATGGTGGATGAATGGAAGGAATGATGCATATTCAAGCCAAATAGCCACTTCTACTATGCTTAACCCCAGACATGGGTGAACACCCCCAGACTACAAGGCTTTAGACCACCAATTACTCACAGTTTGAGGAACAAGTGAGGATGGAGAATACTGACCACACCAACAGATGCACAGGACCCTGTGATGGCCGGCTGCAACCAATTAAAAGGTCTGTAAATCTATTTCCTAATGCACAGACAGGATGACAGCTCTCTGGCATTAAAACAACAGAAACCTGCATACACATTCAATAATACATACTAGATTCTAACACAGAGGTGGGATGACAGCCCCTCTAATGCTAAACATCAAGAGCACATGAATAAATGCATGACAGGCACAGCCTGGAATCAAGGAAGCAGTGGAAAGTGAGAAATTAATAGCAAAAGAAGCTTGCATTAGCTGAAAATGAAGACTAGACGCTACAGGTATCACAGTAGTTACAGTCTCCAGAAGTTGAACCTTACATCAAAACAATATCCATCAACCCTATTACATTCTGTCTTCTAGATATATATAGAGGTTCATTACAAAAACACTCTGCTGTGTTATACGAGGAGGGGTCATAATAGACCACCAACCACATTAATTCTTTGGCATGGACCTCTGCTATGATCTGCTGCTTTAATGGATGAATTTGACATTCACGGGTGCTCTGCAGTCCTCCTTTGAGCAGGTGGCGTGAAATATGAATGAAACCCATAACCATTGAATGCTTTTAACTGCTCGAGAGTGATCCTTTCCTTCTCGGCCATGCTGTTGTTTGAATGCAGGTCGTTGAAGTATTAAATGTGCAGAGTACTTGGTAGTTGATGGCTTTATCCTTCAAGAGCTCAAGACAGTCAAAAGAGTAAAGACTTCATGGCGGGTGGACAGAGTAAATAGAGAAATGAGGCGGATCGTCGGATGGCACAGATCAACGGCAGAGAACACTTGGCGAGGAGTACCGGGAGGCGAGGTGGAAGAAAACTGTGAGCCGTTGGATCATGAAATTGAATGGTGGAGATTAGATTATGGAGGCTATCGGGCGGTGACGTGGATGGAGCAACGTGAGCCGTCGGATCACAGTTGGGCAGATCCGACGGTCATCAGGAGGCGAAAGTACGTGGGCGATAACGCGCGGGGGACGTACGGGTAGGTGGTAAGCGGTATTCCCCGCACCGCCTACCAGGGTTCGGTGGTAAACGCTCAATGGCTAGCGATCCAGTCTTTGCACGACACGTGGCAGATGGGGTCGGCGAGAAACCACTGTGATCGCGCGTTAACGAGTGGACAGGTCCTGCGAGCAGGGCTTGCGACTACTGTCCAATCGCGTGACAGACGGTTGGATGGCGAGGAAAGCGCACGAGGTTTAACGTGCGGGCAGAAAATGTGGAGACCGTTAGATCAGGGCGATCAACGGTGGAGATTAGAGAACGACGAAGGGCTGAGGAAGGGCAGAGGGTTATGAAAGCACCGAGTCACATGGTTTGGTCATACGGTGGGTAAAGTTTAGCACTCGGAGCTCAGCGGTAACACGGGATTTAACAGAGTTTCAAAGGTAAAATGGAGGTGAAATAGAGTGTTTAAACGTGGAATAGAGAGGTTTCAGGAGAAAAATAAAGATGGCGGGGCTGGGAGAGCATGAGGAAAATTGAAGAAGGAAGAAGGAGAAGACTGCTCCAAGATTTCTTTAAGCACCAACAACACAGACATACCTGAATTTGATCTCCACATGCTGAAGCTTGTAGCAGAGCTAACACTGGCTCCTTCTGGGGATGAGATCCTCCCTGCGAGGTCTCAAGAACTGTAGACCAATGCCTTCATACAAAACCCAGCTTAAAAACATTGCCTAGTATCCATTGGGCATGGAGTCAAACCAAGTCTACACTAAAACCTGAAAAAGAAAATGCTTATAATCATTAAGGCCTGAGGACCTTAAACAACATCAATATTCAAAAACTGGCCAACTGATGGGCCATCAAAATTGTTTCTCCTCCTCTCGGCCGGTTCATCATAGAGCTGCAAAACTGGATTGATTTGATTCTCTACCTCGAAGAGTTTAAGGAATTTGAGCTTAATCGGTAGGTATGGATCAAATTTCATCTCCCTTCTGTGTGCTCTCCTCCTTGGAGGTTCTTCATGGGAGATTTTGTACACCTGCTGAATAATCATGGCTGCTGTGTACTTGTCTTTGTTCATTTGTGGCCTGCACAATTAATATGCAAGGCAAACCAATGTATTCTTGTGTGGAGGACTCATAGACATCATCTGCTCCTGCATCTTACTTTGAACAATCTTCATCCAAGGACGAGTTCCAAGACTAAGCATCATCTTCCTCTGTCATCTGGCAAGGTGCCTTTTCAATCTATATGGAGGCCACCTGAGCAAGTTTCAGAATATCAAGACTGAGGTGATCAGTATCAGCCTTGGGCATTGAATTATGGCCTACCTCAGAGGTCAGGGGGCAGCTTTGAGGGATTCTCATTTGAACAGACAGAGAAGCAAAAGATGATAGGGAGCTTTCTTCTCCCTCATTGATCACTGGGCTGGGAACAAAAGGAGGTTGGCTCACTTGCAGATCTACATAATCATTGGACGCTGGGCTGGCTTCGAGCTCATACTCTTTGAGGATGGTAGGACCTGCTGCTAACTGCTTCTGCTGATTAGCTTGTTGTTCTGCAGGTACAACAAACTGATGAGCAGTGCCTTTGGATAATGCTTCTTCATATGTAGCTCTTGTTAAGAAAGGGGCACTGCCCTTATCTTCCAAACCATGGACCTCCTCCTCTTCTTCAAACAGCTCTTCTTCCATGACTATATTCTGAAAAAGGGTTTTCACCCTTTGGTCTTCATTTGTATCTTTATTTCTTTGTAAAATCTGCAAATGCTCATTTGCTTCTCTATATGGATTTGGAGTTGGAAGAGAAAAGAAATAATGAGTTCCTGCTTCTTCAGAATGCTGCTCAACCTTTATTTTGGAAATTTCAGAGGCTAATAACTCTATCATCCTAGCTAATTCATCAATCTCAGGCTCTGAGGATGATGAGGATTCACCTCCCTGTCTTCTCCTTTCAGCATCACCTTTGAGTCTTTTTGCAACAATGATGTTTGCTTCTACTTCAAAGGCTGCATCTTGCATATCAGCCAAAGAAGTACATCTTCTTTCTCTTAATAGCAGGCAGAATTCAGAATCGAAGGCATGGGCATAAGTGATCATAGCAGAAGTAGGGGTGGGTTTTACTTCACATGGTATTCTGTTGTATATATGGTTAAATCTCTTGTTGAAATCAGATAACAGCTCACCATATTCTCTCTGCAAGTTCCCAAATTCAGTATGATAAAAGAGAAAATCCTTCTTATCCCCCCAATGCTTTAAAAACACATCATCTAGGGCCTCAATATTTGCTATAGACCCAGGGGGTAAATTTATGAACCATTTTTTAGCCTCCCCATCTAGGCTTTGGACAAAAACCCTCATCAACACATCCTCTTCATTGATATCCAGGTTATCAGCATAGCTATAAAAAGATTCAAGGTGCTCTTCAGTTGTTACTCCTTCTGTACCAGTAAAATTAGGCATATATTCTTGATAATCTCCTGCAGGCATGGCATTCAAAGGGACAGGCAAGATCAGGGGTCCATACCTAGCAGCGACTATTCTTTCTATCTTTGTGAGAGCTTGTTGGCCTGCCATGACTAAGGTAAGTGGAGTGATACTGGTAGACTGAGTGATATGGATCAATGAAAAGGATGACAGAGACAGAGGACTATGATGGACAACATGGATGCTTCTTTGAACTGAGGTCCGAAAGGGAAATGAATGAACAAGAGCTAAATGAATCTCTGAAGGTGATTTTCACTAACAGAGATACATGGGACTTTTAAGGCTTACCTGGTCCTGATGCTCCTTTCTATGAAATTTTCTTCTACTTAACAATCTTCTCAGGGTCAGGCACTGGTTTAGCTGGTGATGTCTGAGGATTTCTTCAAGCATACCTCACAAACTGAGCGAATACTTCAATGTGGAGTCGCCAAATGTTGGTCTTCCTCTAGTGGAGTCGCCAGATAGATGATTACAACCAGAATATGTGTCCAATCCTTGTATATCATCAAAGCTTGGAACTGTGTCGTTCTCCCAGGGAAGCTGAGCTTCGATTCTCCTCTCCCCGGCAACGGCGCCAATTAATTTTATCACCCCAAGAAACTCTCCTAGGTTGTATATCAGAGATGCTCGGGAACATTACAAACTCAACAAAAATGTTGAAAAATGGTGGATGAATGGAAGGAATGATGCATATTCAGGCCAAATAACCACTTGTACTATGCTTAACCCCAGACATGGGTGAACACCCCTAGACTACAAGGTTTTAGACCACCAATTACTCACAGTTTGAGGAATAGGTGAGGATGGAGAATATTGACCACACTAGCAGATGCACATGACCCTGTGATGGCCGGCTGCAACTAGTTAAAAGGTCTGTAAATCTATTTCCTAATGCACAGACAGGATGACAGCTCTCTAGCATTAAAACCATAGAAACCTGCATACACATTCAATAATACATACTAGATTCTAACACAGAGGTGGGATGACAACCCCTCTAATGCTAAACATAAAGAGCACATGAA
The DNA here is from genome assembly GCA_031772625.1 of Pinus tabuliformis. Lineage (NCBI taxonomy): Eukaryota > Viridiplantae > Streptophyta > Pinopsida > Pinales > Pinaceae > Pinus > Pinus tabuliformis. Next base: position 427,973,863 of record CM062812.1, on the reverse strand, counting down.
TAAATGCATGACAGGAAATGCCTGGAATCAAGGAAGAAGTGGAAAGTGAGCAATTAATAGCAAAAGAAGCTTGCATTAGCTGAAAATGAAGACCAAATGTTGCAGGTATCACAGTAGTTACAGTCTCCAGAAGTTGAACCTTACATCAAAACAATATCCATCAACCCTATTACATTCTGTCTTCTAGATATATATAGAGGTTGATTACAAAAACACTCTGCTGTGTTATACGAGGAGGGGTCATAATAGACCACCAACCACATTAATTCTTTGGAATGGACCTCAGCTATGATCTGCTGCTTTAATGGATGAATTTGACATTCACAGGTGCTTTGCAGTCCTCCTCTGAGCAGGTGGCATGAAATATGAATGAAACCCATAACCATTGAATGCTTTTAACTACTCGAGAGTGATCCTTTCCTTCTCGGCCATGCTGTTGTTTGAATGCAGGTCATTGAAGTATTAACTGTGCAGAGTACTTGGTAGCTGATGGCTTCGTCCTTCGGGAGCTCAAGACAGTCAAAGGAGTACAAAATTCATGGCGGGTGGACAGAGTAAATAGAGAAATGAGGGGGATCATCGGATGGCACAGATCAACGGTGAAGAACGCTTGGCGAGGAGTACCGGGAGGCGAGGCGGAAGAAAACTGTGAGCCGTCGGATCATGAAATTGAACGGTGGAGATTAGATTATGGAGGCTATCGGGAGGTGACGCAGATGGAGCAACGTGAGCCGTCGGATCACAGTTGGGCAGATCCGACGGTCATCGGGAGGCGAAAGTACGTGGGTGATAACGCGCGGGGGATGTACGGGTAGGCGGTAAGCAGTATTCCCCGCACTGCCTACTGGGGTTCAGTGGTATACGTACAACGGCCAGCGATCCAGTCTTTGCGCGACACGTGGCAGATGGGGTCGGCGGGAAACCACCGCGATCGCGCGTTAACGAGCAGACAGGTCGTGCGAGCAGGGCTTGCGACTACCGTCCGATAGCGCAACGGACGGTCGGATGGCTAAGAAAGCGCACGAGGTTTAACGTGTGGGCGGAAAACGCGGAGACTGTTAGATCAGGGCGATCAACGGTGGAGATTAGAGAACGAAGAAAGGCTAAGGAAGGGCGGAGGGTTATGAAAGCACTGAGTCACATGGTTTGGTCATACAGTGGGTAAAGTTTAGCACTCGGAGCTCAGCGGTAACACGGGATTTAACATAGTTTCAAAGGTAAAATGGAGGTGAAATAGAGTGTTTAAACATGGAACACAGAGGTTTCAGGAGAAAAATAAAGATGGCGGGGTTGGGAGAGCATGAGGAAAATTGAAGAAGGAAGAAGGAGAAGACTGCTCCAAGCTTTCTTTAAGCACCAACAACACAGACAGACCTGAATTTGACCTTCACATGCTGAAGCTTGTAGCAGAGCTAACACATGCCATGCAAAGACTTATTAATTGAGTACAATAGCTAGACTCCCCTCTTTAGCTCTTTGAAAGTTTTCACTAACTTTATCTAAATTCATTCAAAGGCAAACCCCTATTTAGAACACTATGTATGTCCTTCCCCTAGTATGTGTGCTGGAAATTTTGGTAGGAAAAAAATGGAGCAATATTCCATGACACTATCAACAATCCTATAGTAGCAGATAAATCCAACACTTTTCTAGCTGAACACACAAGGGTAAAAAACCTGAAGCTATATAGGCCTAAAATGCTAGACTCTAGTGAAGAAAGATGGGTTTCTTATTTCAATATACAATAGCAATCTTCTTTCCCAACCCTTAAAAAAACAATCATGGAAACTATCTCTCTTGAAAGAGTAATTCAAGGATTAGATATCCTCACCGAACTCATTTATTATATGTTAGACTAATGATCATACTAAGAGGGGCGTGAATCAATGTCATCAACTTAAACAATTATGTAGTTAGTCAAAACTATAAACATAATCATGCATTATAAAATATCATCATACATCAACAAATGACAACACCAGATATACATGGAAACCATTGCAAGAGAAAACGAGAAATTTCTTTATCTTCTTCAGTTTTTTATTACATTAATTTGTTGGAGGCACCAACCTCCGAAATAGATTTGCAGGCTCCAACTTACTGGAGGCCCCAAAATAGATTTGTAGGCATCGATTTACTATAGGCTACAACATAATTGAGACACCAACCTCTGAAATATGCAAGCACCAACTTGCAATAGGCTTCAACCTGATTAAGGCACCAACCTATGAAATATGGTGGACCACTTTTCACAGTCTTTCAAGTTGGATCAACAAGCTCAAAACACGACCAAATAAATCTGTTCTTTAATCAATCTTTAACATCTTTTTCATCTAAAAAATCGTTTATGAGTTCCAGAGCATATTGATAATAACTATGACCTCCTATTCTCAAAAATATATTTGTATCTCCCCCTTTCAAATCACAAAAGAATTCTAAACAAACCCATTTTTCAAAATTCAATTTAGCCCTCTAAAAACCTATAAAAACATTATAATTTATTGTCCTACATAATACACCTATATGGTATGCCTCCTACAAAATGCACCTTTCATGAACATGTTCTACAAAATGCACACAATCGGTTCGTTACTTGTTCGACAAAACACACTTCTAAGGGAAAAATAAAATTTTTGGATACTCGATTGAAATCAAACCTATGGCCTCCCGTGGTGCTACAAAGGACATCACCAACTACGTTGTCATGTTACTCTTTCAATCTTCACAACAAATATCTATGTCATATCTTCGTCATCAACTAGATCATGCAATGAGGAGCCACATCATACTCGAAAAGCTAGGTTATACATATTTGTGCCACTCATACCACAAAGAGCCAAGTCATTAACAGAGAGCCATCGTAGATTCTGTGTAACAGTGCATTTGAAAGTGTTTAAACACCTTCTTCATTTACACACACTAATATCAAGCTTGTCAATTGGGTTTATCTAAGGTGGTTGGGAAAAATGATTGTTATCCTCCCCACCCAAGTTCAATTCCTGCGAGTGAGATGATGAGCTTTTTCATAATGGGTTTAAGGCCAAGCCAAGCAAGGGTTTTAGATTACATGATGATGGAGGTATCTGTAACTTGTAGAAGTTATGTCATTAGACATAGGTTTTGACTTTGCATCAATGGATAATACAAATTGAACACTAAACGTCCTTGATTTTACCATGGGTGTTCGCTAAATATGGAAATTGAACACTAAACATCGTTGATTTTACCATGGGTATTACATGACAATATTTATTATATGGCTTGAAGTTGCAAGATGGAAATTTATCTGGTTCGATGGAGGTATTTGTAACTTGTAGCAATTATGTCATTAGACATAGGTTTTGACTTGGCATCAATGGCTAAGTATACAAATTGAATACTAACTGATAAACAATATAGTCTTGTGAGTCACTTGGTAGCTTATTAGGGAACATACGTGTAATCTGCCTTTGCAACTTTGTAAAGGGACAATTGTATAAAGGTAGAGTTCTAATTCTCCCAATTAGTGTTTTGTTCTATGGATTGCTAAGGTTTTGTAGTTTATTTTGGAACATTCTTGGTTACCAAAGAAGCAATTGGAACAAATACCATTTTACATTTGGTCATCATTGAAGCACTTCGTGAATCTATAGGAAACAAGCTCGTCTGATGTGTAACTTCAAGAAATGAAATTCCAAACTTTCTTGACGTAATTATGTTATAGATATAGTTACTCCAATAGGCAGCAATAAAAAGGTTTCTATAATCAAGGAATCAACCAAAAATCCTATGCTTAATCATGCTGACAAAGTCTACCATGTATATTCTGTTGGCAATTTGGATGTGGCAAAAACACATCATTGTGAATGTAATGACAAACTATTATTTTGCTTGCAATGCCATGCCATGCATACACCTTTTATAGATGAAGAGTTGATGAAGAGTGGGGGCTTGATGAGCCCATGATTTGAGCAAAGCATAATTGTAGAAAATCAATGTGATAAGGTGCATGTCAACATTTTCATATGTCTTCTTCCAATTTCCTTTGCCTATTTCAACAAATTTAATTTCTAAGTCTTTACCTACTTGCTTGAGTCACTGTGTTCCCTATTAGTTTGCGCCTGCCTCTATCTCTTTGGTGCTTCTATGAAGGCATCTGATCACCTGGACAACTCGCCAAATTTTGATAACACAACCATGCCCCACACACAACCCTCTACTTTGGCAATTCCTTCCCATCCATCACCACCCGTCGCCTCCTGATTCTTCATGCCTTCATGTCCACATCCTTGTTTCATGTAGCACTACCTCTGCCTCATTCTACATTCATCTACATTTCTATTGGCATGTCTTTGCACCCTTTTGGTCCAAATGCTAGTTATATACACATTACAATATAGTGAATGTTTAAAACTAAATTAGTATGAAATGTTTTTACTTTCTAAAGTGAAATTCAAATTCCATCCAAAACAACCACATTTTATCCTAAAAATCAAAATATCACTAAAAGTACATGCAGATTCAACAAACTAGTCAAAGGTTTCAACCATGAATGCTCAAGTAATATATCTAATTCTTTGGGACGTAGAACCATCTAAATGATCCCTCATAAATTTGAGTAGTCAAAGTGCTTGATGATGAAGTTGGGGAGATAGCCAAGGTTATACTTGCACTAGCAAGGGTAGCACTCCCCTAGATTTTGATGTGGACTTTTATTGCCTATTATAGTCACACCATGATAGTTGACTCATATACCATTGACACGAATCTCAAACGAGTCGTCCACATACAACAACTATGTCTCACACTCAAAGTACACAACTCAAATAACACAAACAAGGCAAACGTACAAGCTGAATCTAGTGGAGAGAAAACTCATAAAATATGTACGAGCTTCTATATTCAACTAGAACAATTTCAAAAACAAGCCATGAATACCTTCCATTCTTCCTCCAATTTATAGAGCCTATAGGTTTCTACCATGCTCAACTCAATTTAGCTACAATTTATGAGAAAAACACAGCAAAGCAAATATTGACAAAACTGAGACTTTTTATTGAAATACTGTTGTTGTCCTTTATTTTCTGGTTAAACCTTTACACGTGGACATATTCAGGCAGAGTTATCAAACTCGTCTCTGCATAGTGGGCACATAAGTCGACGATAAAACCATTGAAAGAGGCAGTCTTCATGAAAAATATGCTTACAGGGCAACTGTTTCGCAGGCTCCCCAACGGGGAGAATATCATGACAAATTGAACATATAAAACCTTCACAGTCATCCATTCCCAGGCACTCCTCCGAAATGAAAACCCTTGGCGATGACTCAACAGCCGAAATGGTAGCAGCCATTGGATAAGTGTCATGCCGATAAATAAATCGCTTTCTCAACTCAAGGTGCAGATCAAAATGTTCACTTCTGACTTGTATAGCAGAAGAAGAATTGCTATGGGCGGCCTCATCAAATAGTTGAACAATCCGCTGACATTCTGTGAAACTGCCACTCCATATAACTTGCTGGCTCCATACATTTCCGTCCTCCCTGCTCCAATCCAACGTCGTTCTCAACAAAACAACATTAGGGTTTGCCATCATTACAGCCCTGACGTTGACGTCTTCACTGTCGTCGTACGGTTGGTCAATATGCAGCACATAGTTTCCCGCGAATTGGATGTCGTCTAATCGACGTAAATCCACGTTATCCCAAATATCATCCATTGCCCACTCATCTCTGTCATCTCGTCTAATACATCTGAAGACTACGCTGGAGATCAAGTGCTGAACATTCTCCCTGCTCGGTTCTGAAACATCACTCGCTGTTGGCTCCACTAATATTTCCCATACTGTGCCTCGAGCTCGCTCGGCTTCTAAATGCCTGTTAACCCGGTCAAATAACTGGTTTGCATAATCCATTATAATCTCATTCCCCGGGTCTCCACAGTTTCCATTTTTAGTTTCTTCCATTGTGTTCGTGTTATTTCTTTTGGGAGTTGTCTATAATGTGATTTTTTGGAGATTCCGGTGACGGAATCCGGTGGAAGAAATTGAGGTTAAATTTGATTTGTTGCAGTTAAAATGGTTTTTTAACTGCATATTTAGATTCAGCACCCTGAAAAACCCCTGGGACGCTTTGATTGTGCAGAAACTAGCTATCAAACATGTGATTCCAATAAATTGTTGCCGGATTTTGACCGAAAAAACCCACCGGAAAAGCTTCCAAAAAGTCTCATTATATACAACTGCTTTCTTTTGACGTGGAACGAAAATATATGATGCTAACCTTGGATATACGATCTTCCCCGGACAGTGTGCAAGTGGAAAGATAAAGGGGATTAGTTGGAATGGAATTGGTCCCAAAAATGGACCCATGGCATCCGCTCTCTTAACACGCCGACACCATAGGGTGGGCATGAAATTGGGAAGAATTTATTTGGTTAGGGCATTATCTAGCTGTTATAAGTTTTGGATTTGGTTTCGTCGGCTCGAATTTGGTTATATAATGCTTCGCCGAATATTTTTGAATATATAATTGGATTTAACATTTGCAAAATATTTTAGAGAGCCCTCTGATTTACTAGATTATATAATTTAAATTTGTAAATTTTACCAATACAATTTTGCCTATCATTAAAAAAATGTTTAAGAAAAAACCAAATCATAAAAAAATAGAGTACATATACTGTTTTTATTTATTTGATTTTTTATTTTACAATATATTAAAATGCTCAACCTTTTATCTTACCTAGAGATGTGAACAAAATGATAAATAGTGTGCACTCAATGAAATAAATGTCATATATATTTTAATATATGTCATTGAATTTGTTTTTTAGATTTAATATTACATATCTTAATGCATACAATATTTATTGAGTTTATAAAAGGCGCTGATATTGTTTGTTAAACAAAATCTCTTAAATTGGTGGAAGATTGTGCTTGGCCAAATAAACACTATTTATAATAATGGTGCTTTTTTGCATATTTTATGTATTTTATGAGTATTTGGTCATAAAGTGAATTTTTTTTTCCAATATTGATGTCACAATGTCATGGTATTTTGAAAAGGTGCTCACGAGTGGGTGGCAAGGTCATATGGCTTGTGGAATGCAAGTTTAGGGATGAAAGTTATAGGGAGTGAAAGGAAAAGTGGGAGGACTCAACTTTAAGTGTTATTTACCAATCACATGATGGAGGGTATATAAGTAAGCATGACTAAAGGTGCATGATGATTCCATATGATTTGGTAGTGCTGGTGATTTAGTCAAGGTGATTTTTGTGTTGGAATCACAATTTCCGTTACACAAAAACCCATAAGTGTTAGTAAACGGTCACATTGTTAGAGTTAATGGATCACTGGGAGGCAATTAAGCACATGTCACAAAACACAATGGGATCATTGGATTATCCAATGCCTAACAATCTCCCCCCCCAACGCGAGGTGGGGGTGTTTGGGACTTGCAACCTTTGGCTCTATACCACTTGTGACCACTTGTTGGAATTACAATTGCCATTAAAACAAAGCCCAAAAATGTTAGTAAACAAATAGACACATCACCAGAGTTAACAGATCATCAAAAGCAGGTTAAGTACATGTCATAAAACACACAAGGGGCGTTGAATTATCCAATGCACATTATTTTGAGATGATTAGGACATTCTACTAGCTTGTAGGCTAGAAGGGTCAAGGATGTCCTTCACGGTATAGGTGGATGAATGACAAGGTGTTGCTTAACAAGCTTGGATGAAGAATGGCATACCTGACAATGTTATGGATTGTGTGTGTTAGCTAGAGAAAGGGAATAATGTTATTAATGCATTGAAGGTGTGTGAACATCTACTGAGCTAGAGACATGATCTTCATGGATTATCATGTGTTGGCCTAAGATGTATGATATCATAGTCTCATGTTGGGAAGTTAGATGTTTAAGTATGCTTGACTTGGGGAAGGTGGATGATTGGATGGAAGTAGTTGATAGTCATGTACAACTAACAAGGTCATTTGAATGTTGTTTAACAACTAATATTCTCAAGTGGTATTGGATGCTCAAGCAAAACAAAAAGTATATACCCATGAAAAATGGTATCAAAGCACACTCTTCACCACTTTTTGAAGGAAAGGTAGGTTTCATGCAGACAAAGAATACTTTGGGTTCTCTTTACCATCACCTAGAAGGAAGCAATATTTCTAGTGACATATTTAGTGGGTGGATGAGAGCATAATTCAAGATTGACATTGAAAACTTACTTGGCACAATAAGTAACCATTATAGTTTATCCACACAAAATGATGAATTTTGTTGTTTTTTCAAGAACATTGGGTATATTTGTAGACTTGAGGTAGCAAAGTGAACCAATTCTTAGAGACTTGGGCAAGGTTTTAGATGTTCCTATAGAGTTGACACATTTTTGGAGTATGATATATAAAGCATAAAGGAAGAGTCTTGAATGACAAAGATGAAATCTCTAACCCTGGGTTTGGAATAGTGGGATCAATAAATATGGTAGTTGTACCAAGCACGTGCGACAAAGATGGAGAAAAATAGTGCATGTGTTGAAGCTTGGGTTCAAAATTTGGAAGCTTTGAGTAACTAAGTAGAGACTTAGGCTTACATTAAAAGGACTAACTAAGTTGGGATTGTTTTGAAGAAAGGATGCCTAAGATGAGAGGAAAATCACATCAACCAAATAACCAAAATTGTCTAATTCCATATGCAAGACTATTTCTTAATTCCTTTGTTAAAATTATTTTGTTTTCCCACAAATTGTCCTTTGAAAAAGAACCTAGAAGACTTGGAAGAGGTTTAAGTGCAAATGAATTTGATGGTGAAACTAATAAACTTATAAGCATCTCTCATGCAACAAAATTGAAAGATAATAGGATTAGGAAACTTTGTGGCAAAAGTCCATGAACATGATTGGTAATTTGAAGGAAAGAATGACCTTTTTTTTGTGAATGCACTGTGATAAACACCGATGTGACTCACAAGGTCATATAAACCACTGGATCACTTCATCATAAGCTTGAGAGTAGCATGGCCACATTTAAGGTGATGAAAACCTCAATGAAAATAGTGGTAGGAGTAGTTCACGTTACATTTTTTGAATGTTTGGGAATGGTTTGGTAGTTTATACTTGTCAATGGCTCCATTGGATGACCATATTCTTGAGGTAGGACTTTCTAAAGATTTTCGGAGAAATTCTCATGGCCCATGAGAATTGTTTGATGTTCCTAGATAGGACCAAGACTGTTGGTGTGCCCATGATTACTAAAATAAGGTTGGGGAGGGTGTCAATAATGTCAACCATGAAGTTTGTTAAGGTAGTCGTTCAATTTAAAAACAACACTTGTAGTATCATGCATAAAAAATGCGAGAGGGTGTTAGGGAATTGATATTTTCTTATTGGTATTGTTAATACTATGCATAGAGAAATTTGGAAACATTAGATCATTTTTTTATGCTCTTGACCTGCGAGAAGATACCATAATACCCAATATGCGAAGAAATAATACCCAGAACACAGAACAATAAGAAATAACATCAAATATTTTATTATTCAGAAAAGAAATCAATGTTCACTTGCCTCTTCGAGGGGGCAACCTCTAATAGAGCTGGGCTCAATTACAAAATAAGACACGATGCTCCTCGAGGGCAGTCTCTATCCTTTATATAGGATTCATACATGCAATACCATGGGTCTATACCATGGTTCTTATTAATACCATGGCCCATTTGCAACTAACTGTGGTCACTTCATTAAATGCGGGTCAACCACTTACAATTATTATTATGGGATTTATTGACTCTTTACTTAACTATAACTATAACTCGTACCTATTACATAAATAAGGGGGTTAGGGTTGGACATGAACATGCCCTCCCCCATAAAAATAGCCTTGTCCTCAAGGTTGAAGCTGCAGAAACTGCTGAAGGACAGTGGTTGGTTCCCAGGTCGCATCTTCTGGAGAGGTGTCTTTCCACTTGATGAGGACTTCTTTGATCGTGCGGCCGCGCAAGTGCCGTTCTCGTGTGTCTAGAACCTATTCAGGTTGAAGCCAGATTGAACCTTCTTCATCCATTCCGGTAGACTGGTTTGAATTCGGCAATGGTTCCCAATCACTTTCTTGAGGCATGAGACATGGAAGACTAGATGGATTTTTGCCGTGGGTAGCAAAGCTAGCTTGTATGCTACTTCTCTGATGCGCTGAAGTACTTGATACGGTCCGTAGAATTTTGGAGATAATTTATGACAACCCTTGTCTTTGAGTGATGTTTGCTTATATTGTTGCAACTTCAAAAATACCTGATCCCCTTCTTGAAATTTGCATTCTGAATGATGTTGATCTTCCTGTTGCTTCATGCGATTTTGAGCTTGATGGAGATTCTCTCTGAGGTGGGCCAACATGGCTGTGCGGTTTTGTAGGAGGTGATCCATTGCTTGTACCTTCGAGCATCCTTGGATATAAGAAGTAGGTGAAGGAGAGAGTTGACCATAAACTGCTTCATATGGAGTCATTTTGGTGGTGGTATGATAGCTAGTGTTATACCACCATTCTGCTAGATGTAACCACTGTACCCATAGATGTTGCTTTTCTGAAGTGAAACACCTAAGGTAGGTCTCCAGACATTTATTGACTGTTTCAGTTTGACCATCAGTTTGGGGATGATAGGAAGTACTGAGTTGTAGTTGGGTACCTTCTAGCCTGAAGAGTTCCTACCAAAATTTATTGGTGAAGATTGGGTCACGATCAGACACAATGGAAGTGGGCATGCCATGCAATTTGAAGATCTGGTCCATGAAAGATTGAGCCACGAAAGCCGATGTAAAAGGGTGGGGTAGGGCACAAAAATGATCATACTTAGAAAGTCTGTCCCAGATTTGTCCCACTTAGTTGTTGGCCTGTGAAGGCCAAGGGTCGACCTTCCTGCATTAAGACCACCCCAATACCCGTACCTAAAGCATCACATTCAATCACAAAAGATTTGGTGAAGTCAGGTAGTGCTAATATGGGAGTGGAACACATGGCCTGTTTGAGAGCTATAAATGCCTGTTGTGCTTCATCATTCAAGAGAAATGAATTCTTCTTGAGGAGGTGAGTGAGGGGTCTAGTAATGCGACCATAATTGCAGAAAAATTTGTGATAGTAGCCTGTGAGACCCAAAAATCCTCTCAAGCTCTTCAAGGTCTTTGGTTGAGGCCAATCGTGCATTGCCTAGATCTTTTTGGGGTCTACCTTGACACCTTCATGCCCCAAAATGTGGCCCAAGTACTAAACTTCTTCCATGCCAAGAGAGCACTTGGACATCTTGACAAACAATTTATGCTTCCAGGGTAGTTGCAAGAGTAGATCTACATGCTGAAGATGTGTGGACCAGGTGCGGTTGTAGATGAGGATGTCATCAAAGAAAACAAGGAAAAATTTTCTGAGATATGGTTTAAGCAGGTGGTTCATTAGGCTCTGAAAAGTGGATAGGGCATTACAAAGACCAAATGGCATGACCAGGAATTCATAATGGCCTTCATGAATTCAGAAAGCAGTCTTTGGAATGTCTACTTCTTTCATGCGAATTTGGTGATAGCCCGAGCGAAGGTCAAGCTTAGTAAAGAATTGAGTCCCATTTAGTTCATCCAGAAAATCATTGACAACCGGGATGGGAAATTTATCTTTGACCGTCAGCTTGTTGAGGGCCCTAAATTCTGGACACATACGCCATTCCCCATCTTTCTTGAGCACCATGACCACAGGCGATGAATAAGGACTAATGCTAGGACTAATGACGCCTACTTCCAGGAGTTCCTCGATGATTTTTTCAATTTCATTCTTTTGGGGAACAAATATCTATATGGACGCACATTTGGTGGTTGGGCCCTTTGGACCAAAGTAATGCTATGATCATGTTCCCCTCTCAAGGGTGGAAGCCCATGTGGCTTGTCAAAGACTGACATATGGCTGTTTAAGATATGTTGCATCTCAGGACGAATATGAAGAGAAGTGGGTTCGAAGGCTTGGATGGCATTGAATTGGGATATAACTCCATGGTGGCCCTTTTTTAACAAATTTTCCATCCTATGCGAGCTGATGATAGAGGGAGCACCCGCCTGTTGTCCGTGGAGGGTATGTGTGTGGTTGTTCTACTTAAAGCTCATATATATAACTCCTGGAAATCCATTGTGATTGGGCCGAGTGTGCGGAGCCATTCAGCACCTAAGATAATGTCACACCCTCCCATGTCTATGAAAAACATGTGGGTCTTTAGTTGATAATCCCCCATTTGAAGTTTGACATTTTCACAGCAGCCTTCACATTTCATTGTCCCCCATCAGCAATTTGGACCTGGAAGTTAGAGACCGCTCTGACAAAACAATGCACTGCTTCCGTGACTCTTTGATGGATAAAGTTATGCGTACTGCCACTATCAATCAAGACTACTACAGGGCGATGCTTAATAAAACCTTTGATTTTGAGAGTTTGGGGAGAAGAAATCCCTGCCAAAGCATGAAGTGAGATAACTGGTTCCTCAGGTACATTGTCCGACTGGTTTTCCTCATCTTCCTCCTCTGGTTCGTCAAGTGGTGGGGCTTCCTCCGATGAACTGTGATCAATAGCATCAATTTGAAAGAATTTGGGCTCCTTGCATTTATGCCCCGGGGAGTATTTCTCATCACAGTAGTAACACAATCCTTGCTTTCTTCTTTCTGCCATTTCCGTAGGTGACACCTTTTGAACCTTGAGTGTTTGGGTAGTGCTTTGAGCCTGGGTGGGGCGACCTTTGGCTATTAAATTTGGGCGATTGGACTGGGCTGCTAACGCACGTTCTACTTCACGACCTATCTTGCAAGCATCCAGTCATGAGGTTGGGTGTTGCAGTCGGACGTGTGCTTGTATGGCTTCTTTGAGACCACTGACAAAACATTCCAAGTAGAACTGATCGTGTAGACCTCCTATGCGGAAGGCTAAGGCTTCAAAGGCTGTAATATATTCGTTCATTGTTCCGGTCTGTCAGAACTTAGTAAGACAACCCAAGAAGTTAGATTCAAGGTCAAAGTGATCTGTGAGGGATTTTGAGAATGTCTGTCAAGTCATGGGCCTTCCATAGCAATGTTGATGCCACTGCCACCATTGCCACCTTTCGTGGTCCAAGTACATGCTACCCACACTTAGCTAAGTCGTATCATCTCTGATGTGATTCAATGTGAAATATTGCTCCATTTGTGCTAGCCATGTGGCCATATGACAGCCATCAAATTTATACATGTCCAGCTTGGGTGGTCGCTGCTGGGACTATTGGTGGTCTCCAAAGAGGTGAAGAGAATGGCTAGATTCACCCTCAATGTTTTCATTAAAAGCATATGCCTCCAAGTGTTCCCCCAACTTGTCCTTTGTCATTGTGTCAGCTAAGGTCTGGATCGTCTTCAGTAATGTGTCCAACTTTTTTTCAAGGGTGTCCATCTTCTCATTGGCCATAGCTTGAGCTCTGGTTTGTACCATGCACCGATCTGGTGCACTTGTTGGTATTGCGAGAAAAATAAAATTTTGGACCACCCGAAATTTTTATGCTAACAAGTGAATGGTACCACCTTGCTTAGCTCGTCGACCTGATTTTTATGGGCTAAGTCTCCTATAAGCGTCTTGGGAGGGTCTCAGACTTTTTTTTAAAGGAGTTTTAATCCTCGCTTAGGAATACTACAGTAATCGAATCTGAGAAAAGTAAATTCTGCCCAATGTCCTACGAGAATCACACCCAAGTATAGGGGTTCACAAAAATAGTCAGATATGTCGGCAACCCTCAACTGCAGAGTATGAGTAGGAATGTGGTAGTGATCGAACCCCTGCTGCTAGATTTGAATGGAGGATCTAATTGTGGCGACTCCTACAGAACCGAAATGGCTAGATCTGAATGGCGGATCTGATAGAGCTGAATGGTGGAACTGATTGTGCGATCTAGAGAGAGACAAGGTAACTATGGTCTCGAGGAGTGTCAGGTGCTATAGATCGCAATATACGTAAGGGTCTGATAGTAGTATTCAATCCAATCTTTCAGGGCACTAACCAAGGAGGATCAACCGTACCCTTAGTTGTACAACCTGACTACCCTATCGTAGGTGTGAGTAATCTCCCCGAGTGTTATTCTCGGTGTACTGTAGCAACAAGACGATCGACGGTTTATCTATGGCGAGGTTTCAAGAGACTTAGGGGGCTTCCAATATACCCAAAGGGTACTTGGAAGACAGTCCGTGTGTGGTTCTGTCTAATGTGCTACTACTCGAAGGGGTACCCACAGGGGTTACAAGCGAGTCCAACAAGCGTGACCACCTCTTGTATTTCCTGCGTGCATGCCTCCCCAAATCTGCAGGTTTATGCGCTCAACGACACATCTTGTGGTTTAAAGACGCCGGAACATGTCTCTAGCCAATTTTTTTTCACTAAAAATGGAGATCCCACCGGCCCTAGAAAGTGCTCTGATACCACTTGTTATGCTCTTGACCTGTGAGAAGATACCAAAATACCCAATATGCGAAGAAATAATACCCAGAACACAGAACAATAAGAAATAACAACAAATATTTTATTATTTAGAAAGGAAAGCAATGTTCACTTGCCTCTTCGAGGGGGCAACCTCCAATAGAGTTGGGCTCAATTACAAAATAATACACGATGCTCCTCGAGGGGAGTCTCCATCCTTTATATAGGATTCATACATGCAATACCATAGTTCTTATTAATACCATGGCCCATTTGCAACTAACTGTGGTCCCTTCATTAAAATTGGGTCAACCACTTACAATTATTATTATGGGCTTTATTGACTCTTTACTTAACTATAACTATGACTCGTCCCTATTACATAAATAAGGGGGTTAGGGTTGGGCCCTAACACATTTGGTGGAATTAGTCTTCTTTCTTTGAGGAATTAAAATCAAGAAATTGGGAGCATGGTTAAACTTACACTAGTAGTAGTTATGAAGGTCATTAACAAATGCACTCACTAAGACATGACCTGTTTCACACTAAGTTCTACATAAGACAAGGGAGTTTAGATGAAAGTTGGGTTTTCAATGGAAAAGGAACCAAGTATTGGGTCAAAGAAGTGCAAGGAGGAACTTACATGATGGGGTTCTTATCTGCAAGATGTTTGAATAGTTGAAGGAATGGTTGGTGGACCTAATCCTTTGATGGGAACACTTCAACATTGTGAAGACTAGTGCGTTGAATACACCATTGCCATAGTTTCAAATGGATTGCAAGAAATAGAGACAATTCTCATAGAGCTTGACCAAACATATATTTGAAAGGAGTTGAGTAAGCAAGCCAAGAAGATTCGATGGGGGGGAATTTTAATATTTCCTCACAATGTTGTTGTCCTTATGATGTGACTCACAAGGCAAGGGCTAAAGCTTGTTGCAATAATGAGGTAGATTGTCATTGTCACTTCAACAATATTTATTCTACTCTTTAGTGGAATTTCACCTCAAGAAAAGCTTCTCAGTGATCACCTAAGAATATATTCTAGGTTATAAGTTTCAACTTGATGAAGCTATAAGCTAGGTGAAGGAACTCTTTAATGGAAAAAGGCTCAATTCTTCTTGATAAGGAACAATGTATCATGCACCTAGAAAAAAAAAAGACTTATATGAACTAGGTTTTCTTGATATGTAACAAAAAAGGTGTACCTGGGTACATATGAATCAAATAAAGGGTTTACTAAAATGTAATATCAAAAAAATAATAAAACAAACCTCTAATTAAGCCTCAAATTGAATCCCAACTAGGGCTAAGTTTCTAGGGCACAAAATATCTAGGAGAAGATGACATCAACCCTCCAACAAGAATTTTTTCCATGAAATGTCTATATTTTGAGTTTAAAGGATCAACAAGATAAAACTTAGGATTTCCTACCACAAACACTCATTTACAAGTTCCCTAAATTAATTTGTCCCTAGCTAAATGTCGTAGTGGTTTGCCTTAATAGGATTAGAAAAACAAAAAATAAGGAAAATGTTTATTTAAAAAAAAAACATCAACAAAAGAGTTATAGTCCCTAACCCTACTTGGGTGAGAGATTCGGAAACTTCAAGAGATAAAGGAAAAATGCTTGGATAAAATCTTTTGTTTCCACTTAAATAAACCCTAACTATCTCTTTTGTGAGTGGAGAAAAAATCAATAGGATACTAGGAGGTCTCCTATGGATTTCAAGGAAGAGATATTAAACAAGCAAATATTATCCAATATTTTCCATAAACAATTGGCATTTAGACATAGACGATAGAAAAACCCTAGCAATACATAATTACATGTAAAACAATGAAAAATCTACAATAATTTATAACTCTTCAATGAAAAAGCCTTCTTTAAATTCCAAAAAGACATATCTAAGACATAATCCAATCTCTAATAGCAAGAGAACCATAAAAATCACATATCCACAAGTAACAATTTACACAAAGGCTAAGCCAAGCTCTAAAGAAGAGGCGAAAATCCAAATGTGATGATGAAATATAAGGAGTGATCCTCAATATATACATGGTATATCACTGACTAATATTATACTAAGACTTATATGATAAGTTTGATTTTGAATGTGAATCAAGATAGTGGGTTACAATCCAACCCAATAGCTCATAATAAAAAAAACATGCCACAAATTCCCACACATGTTAGTCACAACTTTCCATAAGCATGATGCAATGCCATTTTGTGCAATTATTGCTACAAAAGTGCATGAAATGGGTTAGGGAATATCTCATCATCATAACCAAATCCATCCTTGAGGGGAATCCCTTAATAAGTGTCTCAAATTCCCTTTAAGTATCAAAACCATGCTCTAGGTTCCTTAGGTCACCTTCAAAGGGTCTATAATTTTGACATGGCATAATATATCTCAAACATTGGGGATCCAACTTGTAGCACAAGCCCTCCCTTGTCACCATGGGGATAACCATCATTATTTGGAATTTAGCTCAAGTCATGCCCATCAAACAGTGTCAAGGCCAACTTGGGGTCAGTATGGGCTAGTTGGGTACATCATCAGGATTCTCTAACACCATGCAGTAAGGGCTCCATGGTTCATCATCTGGCAGTGCTTTGAGGTGCCAATTATTTATCAGAGTCATTAAAGTGGTCGATGCTATCACCTTTCCTATTACCTTTCTCATGATTGTCCCGCCATCATCCATTTATTCCAATCGACCCAACCAACTCAACCTATTGTCATAGTCTTACCTTTATCTTCCCTTATGCATTGACCTTCATCCAGGTCTTACATTACCTGTTGGGCTTCATTCGTCTCTCCTCGAGCTCCACTAACTTTCCTGTTTCCCAACCAAATCCCAAGACCCTCAAAACATAAAAGGAAAGAACAAGAAAGCCAACAAGAAGAAAACCATGAAAATTAATAACAATACGAAATCACAAACTAAGTGGCAAGGCCTTGCATGAGACGCAATCAAAACCCATAAATCAATCTCAAACAAATCACGAAATACCGAAGGCACAAAACTCCCAACAAACACCGTGACTCAACCAAATGGGTTCTCAATGCCCCAAAGGGAAAATCAAGCTGAGCCTTCTTCAAGATTTCATGGCAGTCTCTTTTTCCATGCAATCCTTACATCATACTACCATAAACACATAACTGTCAACACATAAAAAGTATAACAATATACCAGTTTTATTACCTTGTTCTGCCAAGCACGTTGCCTTGTAATTGAACACATCCATGCCATCTCTCACGAGACTGCAATTCTCTTGATGAATCCAACTATAACTAGAAACTAACTGTTATACCTGTCAAATAGATTTTCACAAATATAACACATATCCAAATAATTTCAGGCAATATTAGGGTTAAGAAGACTTCCTTCATTCAAAGCATTCATTCATTTGGAATTGCGGTATCCAAACATAGTCAAAGGAATTCTCGCCCAATTCCCTTATTTTACATTTTTAACTTGTTGCAATTGAGTCTTACTATGTACTATAAAATCACCCAATTGTTAGTTATATAAACACATCAACTACTACCTTGTCATGCTAATACCAAGTAGGTTTCCCTGCAATTGCTCACATATGTCAATCACATGTTCTAAAGATCAAGACAACATATCTATTAATTTGAATCAATATTTACCAAGTCTCACAACCATGTCATAATCAACAATCAATTCACATTCATTGATCACAATACATAATGCTACAACTATCACCCACTTGCACTCAACTACGTATCGACTGTCTTAGCACATAATGTGTTAGTACAACCGTCTTAAACAAAATCATTCCTTCATGCAATCTTACATACTCATATCATGCAATTAATAAAACATTCAAACAACAGATAGACGACATAATAAACACCAAACACTTGAACACCAAATATATGACATAATCAAACTCATACCTTAATGTATCTCAGGGGAGGCTATCTTGGTTGCACAATCAATCTAGATTAGCATGATATAACTTCAAAACACATCAACTCAAACATAAATAAGGTCATGATATCCATAAAAATAACTAGCTAATATGTTCACATCGTAAACTCATAAACAATTTCCATTCGTGCATAACAATCACATATGCACAGTCAATCTAAATTAGTATGACATAATATCAAAATATATTAACTCATACTTGAATTTCGTAACCATATTTATCTACATAGGTCAATCCAAAGTAGCACAAAACATAATAACATTAAGACCTTAGTTGCAATGACCATAATCATCAAGAATATGACCACAATGCATACAACAAAAGGTGACTATCATTCCTGACTATCTGACACATGTGCATATGACTACACTAATCAATTAGCATTTATCATACATGTAACCATAACAATAATAGAATTACAAGCATATAATTAACCCTAATGCTTATAACAACCATTAACCACATACTTGCATACCCACTATACAAACCTGTATGACGATTTTCTCTTACCTCGAGGTCCAGTGCTGCAACCTCGCTCTGATGATTTGCATCTCCCGCTCTATCTCAGCCAGCACATTAGCACCATAACAACCAACAACATCATGATGACACAAACTACATACAATGACCTCACAATGCATGTTTGACCTACTATACATGCATAACTATAACCATGAAAATGTATGCATAACAACATAGAAACACCAACATGCATAACAAATGCATATACAATTGACATACATTCATGAATAAAGCATCCCAACAACAACATCCTCAACTCCTACATGGAAACGAAACTGTAACAATGATTGATACCATGCATACATAACAAGCACATTTATAACTTATATGCATGCATGACAAACACATTTCACCCATCTAGTCCAAGTGTTGAACCATGCTCGATACCACTTTGTAACGCCCTCCTCCCACATTTACCCAAGTTACCATCCTACCGGGGTAAACATGTGACGAAGAGTTACTATGATATGATTCAACCTCCTAGATCACCTTAAGGAAGTGTAATCGACAAACCAAAACCCTTAATGAATTCCCTATTAGGTTCTATAGAACCTTAAGGGCTAAACCACCCTTCCAAGTGCCCAAACCCTGGATTAAACCTCTCTTTTCAGTGCCCTAATCTCCTAGATGTTGGAACAACATTGCCTGATTTCAACTGAAACCCTCCAGTCACATGTATGATGCCTACAAGGGAGAGATTGTAGTATTTTTCACCTAGTTCTGTGCCTACGACCATGAGATTTAAGCCACTTTTTTAGGCTATGATCCATACCTCTTCCCAGAACTTAATGACACTTTCCAGAACCATGAATGACACAAAGAAAAATCCTTTCATACAAATATTAGACAAGAACTTTACCTAACAAGGCCTAGCCATGACAAACATTCCGTCAAATATATCATGAACATGAAATCTATAGGTCATAAATACACATCTGAACATGGGGTTCTAATACATATCTAAAAATCACTAATAAGGTCTAGTGCCTTCTCATAATAGTTGCACTAACATTTATTAGGTCATACAGTCATCATTCATTCATTCATTAATCAGAACATGGTAAGAGCCATGACTAAGATTTGTCATAAAACCATGCTTATAACCAACATATAACCAAAAAAGTAACAATAATAGAACAACCATTAAAGTCTCATACTAGTAAGTATATGTACACATAAATCACACTAGGATTTTTTTCTCAACATTAAGCTTGGAATACGTGTCCCATGACCTTGGCTATTATTTTTCCTTTATTAACTTTATTTACATGGAATTTTGACCAGGGTTGTTATAGCAAGAATGGATGCATATCTCTTAAGAGTTAGGTTCATTAAAAGTTCTGTAGATCAAGATATTGCAGAGATTAGGTATGATGGATTCCAAGCCTATGACTACTCCCATTATCACTAATCTCAAGAAGCTGAGAAGCTCCGACTCTAGTCTCGTCGATCCTACTAGCTATCGTAAGTTGGTGGGTTCTATGATGTACTTGGTAAATACGAGACAGGATATATGTTTTGCCATAAATTTTCTCAGTTAATTTTAGTTGGAGCCTCATCATGACCATTAGATATCTACCAAACATATCTTGAATTATCTACGTGGCACAATACATCACTTCCTAAAGTATGATAGTAAAGAAGTTAAGTTAACAAGTTTATAGATTCAGATTGGGGTGCCAGTGAGACTGATGGAACAAGCACTACAGGTGGATGTTTTAGTTTGGGATCTACAATAATTTCATGGATGAGTAGAAAACAAGATCTTATTGCATTAAGTAGTGCTAAAGTAGAATATGTTGCAGCATGTGAAGTAGGAAAATAAGTTGTTTATTTAAGAAAACTCTTGTCAGATTTGTTTGGAAAGCATCTAGATCCTACAATGATAAATTGTGATAATCAAAGCAACATCAAGATGTATGAAGATACTATATTTCATGCAAGGATGAAACATATCAATAATAAGTACCACTACATTAGGAGACTGGTACAATATGGGGTCATGAAGCTACAATATATTTCGACAGATGAATAGGTAGCTGATGTACTCATGAAGTCTCTTCCAAATAAGAAGTTTGAGTATTTTAGAAGCATACTTAGGTTAGTTGATACTACAAATTTGATTTATAGGGAGAGATGAAACATCTAATGGTGGATGATTGGGAGGACATTTGGTCGACCTACGTGTTGATGTCTAGATTCCGAAGAGGGAGGGTGGCGCTAGTCTTGGAGCTCTGACCTTGGATACATGCATAGATCCCTGTGTTGATGATTAGCAAGTAAGCCTGATGGTACCTAGACTAGCTGAAATCTTTATTCCATCTTAGTCCCACCTTGATATATTACCCTGGTTAGGAATATAGTATGTATCACTAAGTGTGCTAGAAATCTTCGTAGTGCATTTAATTTTGAAATATTCCATGTACTCTTATATTGTAATTTTGAATACCTCCCTAATTAAGAGGGAGTGTTAAAGAATGTAACTAACTTTGATATTCATAATTGTACTTGTCAAAAAGAAAATTTATTATTAAAGAAAATGACTTATTAAAGCACGTGGTTCATGCTTGGGTCAAAATTTTCTAGGTCAAAGCCTCCATTGAAGGCTTATAGGTTTTATCTTGAGTCATTAGAGTCATTGTCACTTTTATTAGACCCTTCTTGGGATTTTGTATCATGTAAAAAGAATTATTTTTGAGTCAAAAAGGTAATTTGTCACCTCCACACCAAGTCAGACCTGTCCCCAAGAAGTCGGCCTACATAATGGCAATTCAACCGAGAAAAAAGTCTATATAAGGAGAGGTAATTCGACCTATTTGTCACATTCACTCAACAAGTTCGATCTTCAAGCAAGAGAAGTAGAAAAAGAGTGTGAAGTAGCTTGAAGAGGACAAAGTTGCTCGGAGGACCTAAATCAAAGTTTATGGGCCATTTATCTCTCACACGTGCAAAAATTTTGGGCAGTTGTTGGGGCCAAAAATTTGTGTTTACTACAACTATGAATTTATGTTGCTGGGGTCGAAGTTTTGCTACTGGGGAGCCAAAATTTTGAGTTGAAGCTTCTACTGGGGATCTGTCACTTGGAACATTTTGTGAAGATCATTTGTTGTAGGGAAGGGCTGACTTGGTGGTTGGAGGAGGTCTTTGTCTAGGTCTAATAGTTCTGGAGATGTCTCATCTTGAATTAAATCTACTTAAGGAAGATTTCTTGACTGGGTTTTCCCTTTATAGGGGTTTTTCCCTGGTTGTGCACCTACATCTTGTGTCTCTTGTTATTGTGATCTTCATACACATATAATTTGGTAATTACTTGATGAAATATAAACTAATTAAGAATTAAAAGAAGCCAACATAATTCACAAGTAATTATCAAGAAATAGGAATCAAACCCTAAATCCTACTAGTATTGATTTCTCAACAAGATGCCCTTGGGTCACAACTACTTAAGCCATAGGTTCATCGTGCAGTCATCTCAAGACTCACATAAACTATCAAACAAAAAAGTTCATAATCAACATCAAGCAAAACATTATATTTTCTTGTTAGTCTATTTTCTTATTTTTCTTCATAATCAACATCAAACATTTTACTTTCTTGTTACTATATTTTCTTATTTGTCTTCAATGAAAACAAGTGCAAGACATGTTTTGATATTTTAATGTCCTATCCTATCCTATCCTGTCAAAATAAAAAAAACTACATTTAATAATTAAAATAAAATTGATGGAAAATAGTCAATTTACCTTTTTGGGCTCGAGGTTTTGACAACTCATGGTTTTTCTCATGGTATTTTTAATCCATGGCTTTTCTCACGGTATTCTTCTCTAATGTAGCCTAATTAAAGGCATAAAATTTCATTGAATTTTTCTTTTCTCCAAAGATATATTTGGTTGGGGTTTTGTTTATCTCCACTCTATCTCCCATCCAAAATGAGTTATGTAAAATTTATGCCATGATTACTTGGTACGAGGTTCAAATTCAATTAGTGGTTTTTTCATAAAACTCCAAGCTCAAGTCACGTCACATAAAATCAATAATATCAACAAATCTAAGGGTTTTTTTCCACTAAAAACCTAACCTCCATGCCCTAGGTCACATAACACGAATAGAAAAAATCTTAGATGAGTTACCAATCCATGGACAAAATTTAGGTTATCAAAGGAGGCCTATGGCACTGAGGGTTTCAAATTACCAAATTGTAATTTTAATTTACCATAGTTATCCTCAGAAAATTATCTATGTGAATTTACCACCGTCATCCTCAAAATATTATTTTTAGGAAGCTCACAATAATGAACATCTCTTCAACCCATAAATTATTCCCACAATTGTTTTCCACTATAGAAAATCCTTGAAACCTTGAAATGGCTAATGAGAGAAAACTGATCACAAAAGACAAAAGATTTCTCTACCAAAATTTTGCGGAAAGAAAACAATGAATAGAAACAAAATCACACATAGAACACAAAATGTATTTGGGAATCAAACTGGGGAAAAACCCTCTTACTTGTATTAGAGTTAACTAAGAAATTCATTCTATTACTTAGAAATTTCTTCAAGCTTGAAGCTCCCTGCAATACTGATCAACTCTCTCTTAAGGCTTTCCCAACACTTAGGAAGATAATGCTTGCAAGGAGCTCTTATTTCCTAGCACAAATCTACCCCTAAAAAACAGGAATTTCCCCTATTTCCTTGTGGAATTCCAAAGATAAATTGCTCTACCTTGATCCTCAAGCTTTGCACACAAAAACCTATGTACCATCACAAATACAATTTGTGCCTTCATTTAATCTCAATAGGAAATTCCAATTGCATGACCTACTAGGGATAAAAATAGTAGTTGCTCATGTTAATTGAGATTTAGTTGAGTTAACACAAAGTCAAACTATTCAACTAAACTAAACTCTATCTCTATTCTATAACTAGAGATCAATTAATTGTTAGACACTAGAGTTAACTCCACTAGATAGCTAATTTTAGCCATCAACTAGTCTATAACTCATGACATTCCATGTAACTTGAATTAACTGACTATAACTCTGTGATAGGCCACATCACAGTGTTAACTGAAAGCTAACTCAAGCAATGATGAGATTGAATTCAAATTGGAACCTTTGACTAAGGCACAAGTCAAAGAAACCATTCCTTGCTACATTTTCAACACTACCTCATATCAAGGAAGGGCTTCTTAGAAGAACCTTTTCCACCTGGGTCTATCTCCAACTCTACCAAGTTCTCTACTGCTACAGTTTCTCCCTTTGAACTAGAAAACATCTCTGCTTCCTTCTGTAGAACCTACTTTGAAAACCCAATCTTTACCACCATGCTCAGTGAGTTCACCACTTTAGTCATAATTGTCATGTACCGTATGTACCTGGGTGTCTGCTTCTTGATGTTGGGAGACTCAATTATCTTCTGAGCTCCCTTAACCAAATCCTCTACCCACTTGATTCGAACTTTACCTATATTAGAAATATTTGACTGAGTGGCTACCTCCACTCGCCCTTGGCTATTGTCCTCATCATCATCCTGCTGGTTAGCCCAAGTGCCAACTAGCTTAGACTAAAATTGAGACATTGGTTGAGGCTCCATCTTAAGATCTCTATCCCGCTCTCGTTCAACCACCACATATCTACTCTAAGAACTCTATGCCTTGTTGCTCAAGGTTTCACATGCATCAACCTCCAATTTGTAGAGGCTCTCGATCCTTACACCAATCTACTTGAATTGTCCTGAAGCAGAATGCATGAGGTAGGCCTTCCCTTTATTGAATACAACATCATACCATTTATCTTCAATGGTTGCTATTGAGACAAGGTTTTTCTTCAATCTTGGAACATACATCACATTCTTGAGATGGAGAAGGAAACCATAATCCCTCTTAAATATCATTGTACCAACTCATTTGGTCAAGTATTTGCCATCATCTCTAAGCTCGATATGGAATTGCATGTCTTTCTCCTCCAAAAAATTGAAGAGATCTTTGTTCCTTGTCATGTGGAATGAATCCCTTGAGTCAATGTAGCACACATTACCTTGTACTAAGCTTTCCATGCAAGCTATCAAGAAGAAATCAAACTTGAATTGAGAAGAGAATGCTTCTCCTACTACTATTGCGATAACATGCTCGCTAGATTTATTGTTTGGATGTTTTGTAGCATAATGTAAAACAATGAAAACACTTGATCTTGCTAAGATCATTATTTTCCTTGCCTCCATTCTGACTAGACTCGGTTTTTCCTTGGGCCTTCTCGCACTTGGATTTCTTCCCTTTTCTAATTAGAGCAAAGTTCTCCTCATCTTTTATCCCATATGGGACTACATCCCTTGTGTTCCTCCTTATCTCTTCCTGTAGAAGATCTGACCACAGTCTCTCCCAATCAGGGAGCTTATCTCTGCCATTCATTGCATCCTGGAAACTATGCTAAGATTTATGAAGCCAAAGAAGAGCAAGGCTCACAAGCTTTGCTGGTGGAATTGTGTCTCTAACACCTACAAGTTCATCCCTCACTTGGGCAAACCTGGATAGATATGTAACAATGGACTCATTCTTTCCCATTCGATTGTTCCTCAATTTCTCCTCCAAAGTAAGTTTTCTAGCATCACTACTTCTTTCAAACATATCAGTAAGGGCCTTCCACATCTGAAATGTTGTATCCTTCCCATGAAAATTTGGAAAAATATGGTCTCTAACTCCTTCTAGGATCATCCTCATAGATTTGGTAGTGTCCTTCCTCCATTGAGTTAGTTTTTATGCATGTGATGCGGGAGGTTTAGGAATATCAGTCTTGATGTATTCTAAAACTCCATTATCATATATCACAACCTCCATCTTGTCCTTCCACGCACAAAAATTCGATGTCCCTTCTAGGGCATTTTATGTCCTCAATCCATAGACTGACATGATCTTTCACTTGTAGAATTCCTGCACCAACTAATCTCCTCTTAAATGTGCTTTGAATATGATCAAGGAACTTGGTCTCTATCTTGTTTTCAGCCTCGATACCTTGTAGAAAATCCTTGAAAACTTGCAACTGCTAATGAGAGCAAATTGATCACAAAAGGCACAATATTTCTCTACCAAAAATTTGCGAAAAGAAAACAATGAATAGAAACACAATCACACATAGAACACAAAATATATCTAGGGAACCCAATTAGGAAAAACCTCTCTTACTTGTATTAGAATCAACTGAGCAATCTGATCTATTACATAGAAACTACTTCAAGCCTGAAGCTCCCTGCAATACTAATCAACTCTCTCTCAAGGCTTGCCCAACACTTAGGAAAATAAGGCCTGCTAAGAGCTCCTATTTCCTAGCACAAATTTGCCACTAAAAAATAGGAATTTCTCCTATTTCCTTGTGCAATTCCCAAGATAAATTTCTTTGCCTTGATCCTCAAGCTCTGCACACAAAAACCTATGTACCATCATAAAGATAATTTGTGTCTTCATTCAATCTCAATAGGAAATTCGAATTGCATGACCTAGTAGGGCTAAAAATAACATCTGCTCCTGTTAACAAAGATTCAGTTGAGTTAACACAAACTCAAACTACTCAACTAAACTCAACTCTATCTCTATTTTAGAACTAAGATTAGTTAACTGATAGACATTAGAGTTAACTCCACTAGATATCTAATTTTAGCCATCAACTAGCCCATAACTCACTGCATGTCATCTAACTCGAATTAACTGAATATAACTCAGTGATAGCCCACATCACATGTGTTAACTAAAAACTAACTCAAGCAACTATGAGACTTAATTCAAATTGGCATCTTTGACTAAGGCACAAGTCAAAGAAGCCATTTCTTTCTATATTTTCAACATCCACTGTGAACAATTTCTACCTTCAAATGTTGTAGAGCTTCTCCAAGTAAACATTATTCACAAGAAATCCTAATTATGAGAGTTTAGAAATTAATATGCTAAGTATTGATTTTGTGAGAATGATACTTACATTAGTGATAACATTGGACAATGGGTAATATGAATGATACTTACATTAGTGATAATAGTGGGTAATACGCTGACATTTTTTTAGTTACATTATGAGTTGTTCTCTTACAATATTGTTTAAAATATTATAATTCAAGGAGAAGTAATTACTAAGAAAATGTTTATTTATTTTGTGTGTTTAGACATTAATTTAATTATGATCTTGATGGGTTCATGCAATTTTAACAATAAGTAAAATTAGCTAAAGAATACATTCAAAAAAAGTTTGAAAATGTAGAAAATTTAAATTACCACTTTAAATTTAATTACTATATAATTACCTATGAAAATATGTTCCATATTTTAAATCAATAAAAAATATTTAAAATATTTTTTAATATATAACTAAATATTTTAAAGTTTTTTTTATAAAAAAATTAAATATAAAATGGAAAGTAATTTATGCACACGGTCATTATAATTTTAATAAAAACTAATAATTAAATCAATCTAGGTTTATTTTAATTCTGATATACCGAAGACTGCCAAAAAAAAATAAATTTCTTTTCACTTAAAAGAAATTTAGATCTTAAGAAATTTGATCCCTCTCCACTATTAACAAAATCCAAATCAAAATAAATCGAATAATTTAATTACCAAAACTATTTTAACTTTTTAAAAATATATTTTAAGCACAAAAATAATCTAAGTATAAAAAAATAATATATATCTCGACTGCCACCAACCCACTTCTAAATTCTAACCAAGAATGCTAAAATACTTTAAACTCGTTGGCATTATGTGCATGGCACATTTTCCCACTTTTGATAAGTAATGAAGAATGCCCGTGATACCTCGTGTTTTGGATTAATTTGCACAATCTCTGATGTGTTCAACCTCGAACTGAATTTGCTTATCCATTTAAATTTGTTAAATATTGAGGCAGGGACTAACTAAGACTAGGTATTAGTTAAATATTTTATTAATTTATTTTATTTTAATAAAAAGAGAGTTTATTAATTTATTTGGTTATGTAGTGGTTTATGAGATGAAAGATTAAATATTATAATAATAAAATATAATATGGATTTAATTAGAAATAAAATAAATAAATAAATATATATATATTTTTATGGGGTGTAGAGTAGAGAGTAGATAGTGATAGGGTGTTTTATGAAGGTATTATTTGGTGTAAAGATTATTGATTTGAAATTTTGTGAGAAATAATCTAATTATGTTAAGGGTTGGTGTGGCCGAGACCATGTGTGATCCCCAAGTGATTTTGATAGTTTAGATGTCTCTAGGTCGTGACTACTCAAGCCATAGGTTAAGCATGCCAATCATCTAAGGGCTCACATTACCTTGCAAAAAAAACACCAAAAGAACAAATTCAATTCAATTTATTATATATAAATTTGGTTTAGTTACCATGAATAGGGTGTTTTTAGAGACAAGGAGGGGTGAAGAGGGGATGCAGTGTTGGGTTTCCATAGTCCCACCTAGCCGAAGGACCGGGGGATGTGGCAACATGTCCCCATGATAGTATTTATTGCTCTGAGCGAAAGCATGCTAGCCATCACTTAATCTAACATCCATTGAACCCATAGTGGCATATCAAATGCTTCAATTGTCATGCAAGTGCTACCTCATGCTCTCTAGCGAAGGAAGCATTTATCCATGGCCTTGGAGTTCTCTGTCTGCTTTGTAATTAGTTCCTCTACACTTGGAGAGGAATGAAATGCTCCTTTTGAGACATCTGGGACCTATAGACATTTGTTCACAACTTGCCTTCACCTAGTTCCTTAGTGCTCTAGTTTTGGAAATAAGAATTTCCCCAATTTGACATATGCCATCTTGAGGAAGTTATTCAACCACATGCTAAACTACAATGTAACATGGATGGTATCTTTCTTTCCCACTACTATTTTCTTTCCTTTTTGAGTTCATTTTATGTCTGTAGATTGCCGAAGTTTATGGATGCTCTTGAGCTCGAGATTTTCCCTTTCCAAAGGCTTCCTCTATGTCACAAGAATTGGTCCCTAAAAGTACTCTTGCTGGTATTCTCTTAGTTCCTTGGCCTCCTCTAGTGATTAACTCCTTTAGCTACCCTCTAAACTCCTTTCGATTCCCGTGCGCTCCTTTCCTAGCCTCCCTGACTCATTTTTGTGCTGAGTCAACGAATTCTCTATTAGACCTTCTTAGCTGGACTATCAGCCTCAAGATATTATTGATCCCCTATTTCCTTCCTCCTTGTCATTGGTGGGTGCCATTGGTGATTTATCGTGGTGGTATTCCTTTCAGTGTTGACCCTACTCTATGTGATACTGTGAAACGGTGTCCCTGTAGAGCTCACATCGCTTTTTTCTCCCCCTCTCTAGTGTTAGCCTCCTTTAGTTTCTTTGTCCCTCCTCCCATGCCTCATTAATGATCCCAGGTGCACGATGGAGCGACCTATTATCAAGGGAGGTCTTATAGGGGTAGTACATGTATGCATTATCACATGGAGGAAGCATCCTCAGGTTATCATGACCTCACACTAGGGCCCATCTAGGAAGAGCTAAATCACATTGAGGGAGAAGAATCCTTATATACACTTCACCTCTCTCATAAACAAAGGTTCTTGCTAAGATGGTAGATTTGGAATAGGACACCAGACACACTTGTAGCAAATTTAAATAGTACATGTAGATAGTTTACCTTTATTTTCATATGAAGTTACTCTTAGGTATAATTCTCTTCGATTGACATGAGCATCAGGCAAACATTCTCTATTCTATTGAGCATTTACACCAACATATGAAGGACATGTACTGATGGATGGAGTGCATAGAGAAACAACTAGGAATACCTCCCTTAATGGGGTGTACTATTGAAGAAAAGAAAGATCCCAACTAGTTCTTTTCCACAAACTCTAATCCTTCTGCTTTTTTGCATGTTGTGGTCTTATTATATTGGTCTTTTGTTCTTATTTTTTACTTAAATCTAATTAGATCTTCTACCCAAACCTCATTTTTCTTGAACAAATGGGCTTTGTTGAAGGTCGAGAAATCCTAGAAGAAATTATGGTGGCCCATGAAGCCATACATTCCTTGAAAATTACAAAGAAGTCTGGTATGATGCTTAATCTTGATCTTTCTAAATAATTTGAGAAGTTTGATCTTTATAAATCCTTAGAGATTTTGGTTTCTTTAACGAATTCATAGAATGGATCAATAATATTCTCTCATCATCTTCTTTCTGTATTCTTGTTAATGGATCACCCTCTACCCCTTTCACATCTTCCTGTGGGATTTGACAAGAGGCCCCACTATTTCCATTCCTATTCATTCTCATAGTAGAAGGGTTTGGGTTTTTCCCTTAAATTTATAGCTACAAAGAAAGGGCTTTAAGGTCTTTGGCTATTTGGGGATGATCATCCACTCACCCACCGATAGTTCGTAGATGATATGGTGGGCATGGGCACACCAATTATTCATGAAGCTTGGGAATTTACAAAAATCTTGGAGCAGTTCTCACTGGCCTTTAAAGATATGGATATAAATAAGACAAAATCTAAAGTCTATTGTTTCAATACCCCCATGGCTATCCAGAGACACATCATTCAGATTTTGGTCTTCCAAAATTACAAAATCCCCTAAAAATACCTAAGAGACCATTTGGTCGCCATTTCTCTCAAATGGAATATATGGGAGGAATTACTATCCAAACTAAATAACAATTAGAATGATGTGCATTCCAATATCTCAATATAGTAGGAAGACTTTTCCTCCTAAAATTTGTTCCTCAGGCACTACCTATTTATTTAGGTCCAACAATGATGGCCCCAAACTTGATTCTATAGAAGATTTGCCAAATCTAGAGAACATTCCTTTGGGGAGGTACTTTCTTGGAAAAAAGTGGTTTTTCGTGGAATGGGAAAAACTTTGTAGACTAAAAGCTAAAAGGAGATTGGGGCTGCAAGACCCCTAGATTATGGCAACAGCCTTGGGAGAAACAATTTGGTGGTGTTGGCTCTAGGTAAGTCCAATATTATGGAGAAGCATATGAAACCACAAGTATGCCCCTCAAATAACTCTACAACACCTTATTCAAATGCATATCATGGCCACATGTTCATTTATATGAT
Source organism: Pinus tabuliformis (assembly GCA_031772625.1). Lineage (NCBI taxonomy): Eukaryota > Viridiplantae > Streptophyta > Pinopsida > Pinales > Pinaceae > Pinus > Pinus tabuliformis. The sequence goes on along the minus strand of CM062812.1, from coordinate 427,942,860 downwards.
CTCTTACAAAAAATGCATATATATTTGATCCAACAACGTTATTTATGGGAATTATAAGATAACCCAACTACAATTTTTTGGAATGAATCATGGTAGCATCTCCCTAAACTAGGTGACCAACAACATCTCGACAGTTTGAGAATATAGATGATAGCTCAAGGTAGGACCAAGATTTTGAATTAATGGAAATAATTAGATCCTATTTTGCAATGGCATCAATGCCTCCCACTTGAGGAAGGGCAACCAAAACTAGAATATGATACATGGAAAAACTTCTAGAGTAATGTTCTGAAAAGGCATATTCCCTTCTCACCCCTTCCGGAAAAAAATCCACTGGGGCTATACTTCCAAAGTCATATTCTCTATTTGTGAAGCATACCACCTGGAAGCCAAACTATATTCACTACCAACAAAATAAATCCAGTTCAAGATATGGAAACAAAATTCATGGTATATGGTCTCCCTTTTTGTATGGAACTTGATGCATAACAAGCCTTTAACGTGGGACAATATCCAAATTTGCAACTACCAAGGGCCATGATGTTGTCCACTATGTCTATTACATCTTGAAAACCTAGATCATCTATTCAATAGTTGTGCATTCTCAATGTATCTATGGTCTCACTGGTATGATACAGTACTGCTAGTTAGCATTCTTAGGTCTTCTCGAAATTGATTTTAAACCAAATCTATATTCTCTCCCCTGGTATCCTTCTCTAGGAAATATGGAAAGAGTGAAATATAATAATTTTCAAGGGCTCTTCCATTCCATTTGACTCCAGCTAGAATTCCATCCTCTGTAATATCAAAGAATTTATTTATCACCCCCTCTTGGTCTCCCCGGGATTGGCTAGCCTATGGTAGTGAAGCAAGAATCCTTCAAAGCTACTTTCCCTCCCCCCCCTTCTTCTCCTCCCCCCTTGCGTTTCATTCCTCCCTTCTCTACTAGCCCTTTAGCCTAGCTTTCCCTCTACCATCCTTCCTAAATTTGAATTTCAACAACGTATCTAAAGGAAATATTATCCCATCGAGATATGGAGGTACCATTTCAAACTACGAAGGCCATCCCATCTATATATACATTGGAACACTTAGAATTTTTGGGCCCTTAGTTTTTTGATAAATTTTGATAAATTTTGGTCGGAGAAAGGTTGCATAAATGATTAGTGGATGCAGAAAAATAAATGGTCAACCAAGCTAGAAATTAGGACCAAAAAGAAGAAAGCGACAATTAGAGAGAGGAAACAATTATCTTGGGACCTGGTGAAGCTGTGAAAGAAGGACCCATGCTCTGGTTTTTGGAAAGATCAAGACAATATGGACTAAAGCATCTTGATTTTGTCAAAATGGACCAAATCAAGCGGACAAGATCAAAGTGATCAAAGAAGATTGGATCAAGCGAGCGTGGATTGGATCATAGAAGTAAATCTATAAAAGGCTACATGAAATGAACTAAAAAATGAGATCACGCCCACGCTGAGATGTTGTCGTAATGTGGAATTAATATAATGTTGTGCTTGATTGTATATGATTTGATATTTTGCATCTCAGTATTCTCTGAAATATCTCACATATCTTTGCGGATATGTAATGTATTAGTCTTCTTCTATAATATAAAAGGGAATTGTTGCAAGAATCGACTCTGTGTTTATTTGTGTGTGATGATTATGAATTAGCTGACCTCTTTAAAAAAATTTCTATGTTGTTTCAATGCATTGTCTGTTACTTATTTCTATATATGCTTCAGTCTTAAATACATGAATATTTATGGATATTCAAGTGAATGTTGTATGATCATTTACTAATGAAATGTCCCCTACTGGACTATCCTTGACGTTATCCATCTATCCCCTCTATCCTTAAATGTATTTGCATGCCTAGAGTGGGATGTTTCTCCATTGTGAAGGAATGAAAGGTCTGACGTTGTGCTAGACTAAAACAGAGACTGTTGTTGGAAACTAGTGGTCGAACCCTAGGTCTTGCAAGTGAAATTTTGTGCCAACAAATGGTTTTGTTGTTGGGACCTGTGTATTTTGAGGGGGATCTAGATCATGTTGTTGAGGATTCTGAAAGGAGACATCAACAGTGGTGGCATGAGAATCTCGATTTGTTTATTCTACAACAAGCTTATCTATGACAAAAGAACGTGGAGTGGGTTAAGGGGAAGATCTTGTTTGTAGAATCCACTTGTGAGAATTACAAAAAAATTTGGTGTAAGTTTCCTAAGGAATTACACAATTGGTTGAGAAGATTGCAGATTAAGACATGAACTACGAACCCACTTCAAGTATGGAGAACTTGGACTACAACTTCCCTAGTTGATTTGCATTAGCATGATACTAATTTAACTAAAGCTATAGACTTTTGGGTTCAATCAACTCTAGAGGGATACATTATTTAGTGCATTGTGGAGGATCACCAATCTCTCTCCAGATATGAAGGAGTATTTAAGTACAAGTTGTGGGGTAGGTTGTTAAAAGAAATCCCTCTGTGGATTAAGATTTCGATTTTAAAGGAAAATCTACTGACATTTCAAGAAAATAATATGGAATCTTAAAACCCTAGGTACTAGGTGTAGGGTTTAGGGGAGAGATGTTTCTTATTTGCAGAGAACGAGCTGATGTATTATGGAGAAAATTTATAGATCTTAGAGAAAGTTGAAGGACCATGTTACTCTCATGTTGATGAGAAGAACAATGCAAATGATTCTACACTTATAGCAATGGAAAATCAAGTCTCCTCACAAGAAGAATATGAAAGAATTGATGACTTACAAGAGGAAGATGAAAGCACTGGTGATAGAAAAAGTGAATTAAGCATTGATATGGGGGGACAACAAGAATAGGTTAGTGACAAAAATGAAGTGTTGGCAAGGTTGAAAGCGCAATGAAAGATAGTGGCCCTAGAAGCGAATATTGAAAGGCTCACACTTGAGAATAAATACCAACAAAATTTATTGCAATTTTTTGATGAAAAGGAGTGTGCCTATAAAGAAGAAATTTTTGGTTTTAAAACCCAACTACAAGAGGCAAGGAAATTTGAAGAAGGATTGAGGAAGCAGTACAAGGAAATGAAATATCAATTTGAAAGGACTAGATCTATCACTCAAGCAACTACAACCAAATCCGAAAATGTTGGAGTAGCTAGTAGAAACTTTCAACATGAAGAAGGAGAACCATCAGTAAAACCAAAAACCAAGTGAGGAGAAAAATAATATGCTAAAGAAAAAATATTTTTCAAGAAGATCATTGGAACCGTCAAGAGAGATTAAAAGTTTTAACTATCAAAAACACATACATATAACAACAAATTGCATAAGGAAAGAGATCGAGCCCTCTCAATAAAAGGAGCATCCAAAGGGGAAGCAACCTCATGTATGCATGTAAGAAAGACTTCCTTCATCATAAATTTCATCAATGTTTAGGTGTAATAGCCCCTTTTATAGTAATTGTTTTTCATGCAATGTTTTTTTCCATAGCAATATTGGTTGTAGGGCATATGCAAGGAGTAGAAAACATATCATCAAAAGATATGGGTTTATTTCTTGTTTCTTTGGTCACATAAGATGTTATGTGTGTGACAATATTGACCATAAGGCCAAAGATTTCCAGTTTCCCATGTGTTACAGGTGATCCAATGAAAGGGAGAAAACAATGCAAGGCCATCCACACAAGAAGAAAGAAGGTGATGTGCATGTCAAAGATCAACCTATCAAAGTATGGAGGAGAAAGGAATAAGATTAGGGATAAAATTGTAATTCCACATCACAAGACAACTTGTACGAGTTAACTAAATTAATTTGACTTAGTTGGCTTAGTTAATTTGAGTTAAGGGTATAACTTGAGTCATGTAGAGTGTCTCCTACGTTATAGGAGCCTTGGTTGAGTTTATTTTGAGTTGTAATTAATTAATTCAGTTTAACTGAGTTAAAGTTACTTAAACTAGTTCCAAGTGATGGAGGAACTAGTAGGAGGCCAGATAGTGGGGTTATACTTCATGTGTTCAACCATTTAACTGATGATTCTCTCATAAATAACTCATGCATGTCAACTATGAGAGTTACCTAGTTGATATTGGAGTTTAAGGAAATTGTACTAACAATTTTCTAATCATCCAAATTGTACGGGTGGTGCATGTAGTTAGAGGAAGGCCTATGAGGAATATGAAATTCCAATTGAGGAATTTCCCTAATTAATAAGGTCTAATTCCCAATGAAACAACGCAAGGAAATAGGGACTTGGGAAAGAAGAAAATTGGTTAAGTATTTGCCTAGGCTTGTCTAGGAAGGTGCGAGACAGATATAGATAGTGCATAGGTTGCTTGAGCTTGAGAAAAACATTGTAATCTTCTCATATTTTCTGACTAATGCAATATAAATATAGCAGGGATTTTTAGCTTTGGATTTCCGTAGGAAATAATTTTGTAATGTGTTGATTGAATTATTTCTCTTGTATGCTTTGTGATTTCATTATCGTTTAATTGTTTCTGCTGATAAGTAGAGTGGATTCAAGTCTATTTTTTTAGTAAATTACAATTAGCAATTTGAATCTAAAAGGAATTTCTACATGGTATCAGAGCAGAAATCACACTAGAAAAGGAGAATACAAGTTTGTCTTTGTAGGTGAAATTGAATTTACAGGATCATCCTTCAGAGACAATAGGATTTCGTTCTACGGATTGAGACTTGAATATTCCCTTGAGGGTAGTTCAAATTATATTGATTGGAAGGAAAAGATGGAGGCAGTGTTGGAAGACAACGTGTTGAAGGAATTCATAGACAACGATATTCCTAAGCCTCCAATAATAGATGCTCAAGATCTAGAAGAGTGGAAGAAATATGTTGCAAAGGCGAGAAGGATCATAATAGAAGGAGTTCGAGATCATATTGTCTTGAACCTCCATAGGAAGGATACACCATATGAAACATGGAAAGCCTTGATCGTCTTGTTTTAGAACAACAATGACCACATGAAGCTGGCACTAAAGGACAAGCTTCGGAAGATCAAGATGGAGAAGGAAGACATAATAAAATAGTACTTGAGCAGGTTCACCCAATGTCAGGATGAGCTTGGGAGTGTTGGTATTATAGTTTCTTAAGATGATCTAGTCAGCCGAGCATTTCTAGGCCTTCTAAAGTGGGAGGGAGAATCTACCAAATTGGGAGAGTTTGTGGTCCAACTTAGTGCAAGAAGAAATAAGGTGGAGCACCAGAGATGGAACCTCATCCAAGCATGAAGATGAGGATAATTGTGCCTTAGATGGAAAGACGAAGAAAGGGAAAGGAAATAAATTCCAATCCAAAGGAGATTTCAGTCAAGGCAGCAAAAAGAAGGACTTGTGAAAGATTAAAAATTTTCACTGTCATGAGTTGGGACACTATGCTACGAAGTGTCCGCACAAGAAGGACGATAAGAAGCCCTCAGGAGGAGCAATAGGTGAAGCTCTTATTTCACAATTTGAGTTGGATTTCACCATCATTGCGTGCATGGTGACATCAATGATGGATAGTGTGTGGTATTTGGATAGTGGAGCCTCATTCCATATGACAGTCAACAAAGAATTTTTCAGTGACTTGGAGGAGAAGGACCTCCAAATGCACATCAAGATGGGAGATGATGGAAGGTATAGTGCGATTGACATCAATATTGTTACTTTTCAAAATGTGTTTGGTTTTCCTCTCACATTAAAATATGTCATGTATGTTTCTAGTTTGAAGAAGAATTTAGTTTAATTTTCTATGTTGGAAGACCATGGCTACGATGTGATATTTAGCAAAGGAAAGGCTTTCATTTGTCACATATCCACAGGATAAATGAAGCGGATCGGGGTTTGGGTGAAGAACCTCTACAAATTAGATGTAGAAGACTACAATTTCCTTGAGCACAAAAGCAGAGAAGGTGCAAAGTTGAGACATCGGTGAATTATGGCATAGAAGATTGGGCCACTTGCACCATGGAGATTTGAAGATCATGCAATAGATTTCTACAGGACTTCCTAAGGGTGCACTAGAGTAGAGAGATACATGCAAAGGGTGTACATTGGGGAAGTACAACAAAGCCACCTTTCATGATAAGGACAGTCAAGCACAAGTGATCCTTGAAAGATTCCACTCAGATGTGTGTTGATCGTTCTTGACAACCTCCATGACCAAGCAGAGGTATTATGTAATATTTGTAGATTATTTCTCATGTAAGTGCTGGATTTTCTTCATGCAGAATAAAGATCAGACATTCTTTAAATTTTTTGAATTTAAAGAACTTATCGAGAAATACACTAGTAGGAAAGTGAAGACTCTTAGGAGCGATAATGGTGGAGAATATGTGTCGAATGAATTCAAGAACTTTTGTGCATCAGAAGGCATTCGACGGGAGTTAATAGCACCCCATAACCCATAGTAGAATGGGGTGGTTGAAAGGAAGAACAAAAGTATTGTGGGAGCTGCACAGGCGATGTTACATGATTAGGGCCTACTATTGCACTTATGGGTTGAAGCATGCAACACAACTGTATATGTGCAAAATAGGAGTCCTCATCGGATTCTCAGGATGAGCACACCAGAAGAAGCTTTTTCAGGTAAGAAACTAGATATGGAACACTTCAGGATATTTGGTTTAATAGTTTACTATCAAGTTACCAATGATGCAAGGAAAAATCTAGAGCCAATAGCTGAGTTGGGCATATTTTTGGGGTAAACTGATACAACTCACAACTATAGAGTGTACCTTCCAGATCACATGATGAGAGTGGTTCGTAGAGATGTGAATTTTGATGAACAGAAGGCCATGAGATGTTCTTGTGAGAGGGATATTCAATTACATGCAGATGAGGAGCTTTTAGCTCCAAAGGAAGAACCTCAGGATGATGTGGAGCAGCCACATGCAGAGGAGCAGAGAGTGGAAGCACCCATTCATGCAGAGACATCCATAGATGGAAGGAAGTGCATTAGAGAAGCTGACATATTGATGCATGATGCTAGAGAGAATGTGGGAGCATCCACATCACAGCACAGGCAGAGGAGGTCACCAAATCAGTACACTGGCTACATGGCTCTCATGAGCGGGAGTGTAGATACCGAGCCATCCTCATTCAAGGAATTATTACAAGAACTAGTATGGGTTGATACCATGGTAGATGAGTATGAATCCATTATCAAAAATAATGTTTCAGAAGTGGTCCTAAGACCAACAGACAAGTTAGTGGTGAGTTCTAGATGGATTTACAAGGTAAAGAAGGCAACATATGGGAGTGTCGAGAAACATAAGGCCATATTTGTGGCCAGAGGGTTATTTAAGGTGGAGGGAATCGATTACGAGGAGACCTTTTCTCCAATAGCAAGGTATTCTTTTATGAGATCTATTCTAACACTTTTAGCACAAATGGGATGGAAGATACATCAAATGGATATGGGGACAACCTTCCTCAACAGAGTGAATGAGAAAGAGGTGTACATTGAGCAATTGGAGGGATTTGATACCTTCGATAGAGAGTCGCATGTCTGCAGAATCTAGCGAGCGTTGTATAGATTGAAAACAAGCACCCCGTGCTTGGTAGACCAAGATTGACAACTATTTCACCAAGTTGGGCTTGACCAAAAGTGAAGCAGATGAAAAACTTTACCAAATTGTGGTTGAAGGTAAATTATTGATTATAATATTATATGTCGACCATGGGATAATGAATTATTTCCTTGGTATGGAAGTATGGCAAGGAGATGAGGAACTATTTGTCTCTCAGGGAAAGTATGCCAATGAGATACTCAATAAGTTCCACATGGAGAGAAAAAAACTCATGGAGACTCCTCTAGCAGGGAATTGGAGGAAGGAATATGTTACTTCAGGTGAAGTAGTGGAGGCTACTATTTACAAGCAGCTTTTGGTTTCACTTATGTATGTGGTGAACACACGAACGAACATATGTTTTGCAATTAACTAGCTTAGTCAAGAAATGGTTAAGCCAACCAAAATCTATTGGAAGGCAGCTAAACATTTGTTGAGATACCTTAGAGGCACCACTTAGTTTGGTCTTTGGTACAAATGGATAAAGGGAGTGAAGATTCAAGGCTTAATAGATGTAGACTGGGCAGGGAGTCCATTAGACATGAAGAGCACATCAAGGGGAATATTTAGTATTGGGTAAGAAACAATTTCTTGGTATAGTAGGAAGCAGAGATTAGTTGCACTCAGCTAGTAGCTTGTGAAGCTCTTTGGATGAGGAAGATCCTTGTTGGGTTATTTGTTCAGAAGATTGATCCTACAATGATTTACTGTGACAATCAGAGTTGTATCAAACTCTATGAGAATCCATTTTTTCATGATTGGTCCAAGCATATCGACAACCAGTATCACCATCTAGGAGATTGTGTGTAAAGGAGAATCATGTTGCTAGAGTACATTCCTACAAAGGAACATGATGTTGACATCTTGACTAAGGCACTATCAAGAGGAAAATTCGATTTCCCTAGAGGCAGAATTGGGTAATATGATAATCCCTTTCTTATTGAGAGGTAGTGTAGAAAATGCAACAAGGAAATCCTAATTTAATTTTGTCCTTGTATTAAATTAGGAATAAAATTTTGATTCCACATCACAAGATAACTTGTATGATTTAACTAATTTCATTTGACATAGTTGACTCATTTAATTCAAGTTGAGGGTCTAACTTGAATAATGTAGAGTGTCTCCTACTTTATAGGAGCCCTGCTTGAGTTTATTTTGACTAGTAATTAATTAATTCAGTTTAATTGAGTTAAATTCAGTTAAACTAGTTCCAACTGATGGAGGAACTAGTAGGAGGTTACACAATGGGGTGCTTCTTCATGTGTTCAACCAGTTAACTGATGATTCACTCATAAATAAATCATGCATGTCAGATCTGAGAGTTACCCAATTGATATTAGAGTTTAAGGGAAGTGTACTAGTAGTTGTATAATCATCCAAATTGTACAGGTGGTGCATGCAGTTAGAGGAAGCCCTATGAGGATTGTGAAATTCCAACTGAGGAATTTCCCTAATTAATAAGGGCTAATTGCCAAGGAAACAACGCAAGGAAATAGGGACTTAGGAAAGCCGAAAATTGGTTAGGTATTGGCCTAAGCTTGTCTAGGAAGGTGTGAGACAGATACAGATAGTGCAGAGGTTTCTTAAGCTTGAGAAAAGCATTGTAATATTCTCATATTTTATGACTAATTCAATATACAGATAGAAAGGGTTTTTAGCTATGGATTTCCCTGGGAAATAATTATGTAATGTGTCGATTGAATTCTTTCTTTTGTATGCTTCATGGTTTCACGATCGTTTAATTGTTGCTGATGAGTAGAGTAGTTTCAATTCTATTGTTTTAGTAAATTATAATTAGCAGTTTGAATCTACAAGGAATTTCTACAAGAGACTCCCACCAAAAATTTAGGCCTACATGGTCTTAGGGGGAGTATATGGGCACACATTGAGTTGCATGTAGACCATTGGAGGTGCATCCATATCAGAGAAAATGGATGAAGAAAAAATATGTATGTTTGGAAGGTGATGCATGAGTTCAGGGGGAGTTCATGAGGTTGAAGTATTAACTTTATTTATCTATTCTTATTTTCAGTTTTTTATTATTTGGATCAACCTCTATATTTGTTGCTAGATTTGGAGAAGTTGTATGTTGATTTTTATTAAAAAAATTATGACAATGCAACCATGTGTTGACCTAATATGTGCTACAATGATTTATGATACTAATGCTACATTTTCTCAAGAGTGTTGTGATCAAGATGTAGAGCTTGAACTTCTTATAGAATGAGTTATCAAGAATGAAGGATGTTCACACTTTCAGGAGGAGAATTATTGCTTCCAATGGTCTAGCATATTGATGATATTATGTTTGTTGTGGAGGAATTAGTTAAGAACTTATTGGTTCATATACACTTGCTCTATGTTTTTTAGTAAGGGGTTTTTGTTGCTGCCACATACTTCTAGATCACATTTATGTCATGAATTTTCATGCATGTGAGGCTGTTACGAAGATCATATGATGGTGTGTTGGAATTGGCACATCTAGAGTGTGCATATTGTTACTCATGTAATATATATTTGTTGGGTGTGTGTTATATTCTTTCCACGACTAGCCCCAGGCGTAAAGTCAGGGGGTTAGAGGGGGGGTGAGCAACTCCCCCTTCGTTGCGTGGGGCGCAGTAGGGGAGGGGCAGTCATGGCGGGGGGGGGGGGGGGGGGTGTGGGGGTGCCCCCGCTGTCGAGGGTTTGAAGGGGGGCAGTAGTCCCCTTGCACGGGGTCCGAGGCAACACCCCAAATTTTTTCTTTTTTTGGACCCTATATTAGATGGGTAGACCTACCTATCATTTTTTGCATGGATTTCATGCGTGGTTTTGGGCACGATGGTTCTCTTCCCATGGTATTTTTTAGATTCGGTGAAGGGAACTATGATTATGTTCTAATCCAAGGTTAATGGATTCGGGTTTATGGATGCTTCAGCATGTATATATATGTATTGTAACATTGAAAGGAATATAATGAAAAATCAATATGGTAGTCCCGATTTTGGGATCCAAGGGAAAATATATGTGTATTTGATTTATGTTTCTCACCATTGTATATTTTATGGTTTTAATATTTTTTTTTGCAAGTAATTTCTGTATAGGGTTAAAACCTACATTTGGTACCAGAATTGTTTCAACTTCAAGGGGATGCCTTTGCTGTTGCTGATGGGTTTTTGCTCGAGCCTGTGGTAGACCCTGTTCTTTGAGAGATCTGCGGGATCAATTCTTATGGTGAAAGAAGATGGAGAGCAATGGAAATATATAGATTAAGAAATTTAATGGTTAGAGTTTTGAGGTGTGGAAACTCAATATGGAGGATCTGTTGGTGGATAAAGATCAGTTGATCATGGTAGATCTAGGTACTAAACTAACGACAATGTTCGATGAAGGCTAGAAGAACTTGGATCGAAAAGAAAAGATCACAGTATGGTTGTGTATCTTAGATTCAATATTGTTGAATGTATCAGTGCAATCTTAAGCAAAGGATTTATGGGAAATGTTAGGGAATTTGTACCAATCTAAGTCTTCGATGAATAAATTGTTCCTATGGAAAACATTGTATAACCTAAGGATGAAGGATGTAGACTCGGTGACAGAGCATATGAACGCCTTTAATACTGTGGTAAGCCAATTTTTATCTATTGATATTAAAATTTCAAATGAAGATAAGTGCATCAGTTTTCTGTGTTCTCTACCAGATTCATGGGATAGTCTAGTTATTGCAATAGGTAACAATACAACTCCTTGTAGTTTTATGAAATAATCTCATCCTTGCTATCGAAGGAGATGAGATGAAAAAATATGGAGGGCCATAATGGTAATGCCTTGTCTGTATGAGGATGGTCCCAAAACAGAAACAAAAATAAGTTCTTGAGTGGGAGATCTAAATCTAGAGGGAGATCTAAATCTCCAGGAAAACCTGTAAAGGTGTGCTGGAAATGCGGAAAGGAAGGGCACATCCAAAAGGATTGTAGGTCTAAATCTCATGACAAAGGAAAGTGATCTGATGATGCTCCTTCTGTAAAGGCAAAAACCACCTTAGATGAATGTGGGGATGTGTTCTTGGCTTCTTCTTCAAGTACACATGTAGATCATGAGGCATGGTTGATTGACTCAGGTGCATCCTTTTACTTCAATCACCACATGGAGTGGTTCTGTGAGTATGAGAAGTATGATGGTGGTGATGTCTTCTTAGGGGATGACAGGAAGGCTATAATCATTGGACGTGGAAAAGTCAAGCTGAAGTTGCAAGGTGGAAGGATTAGAACACTTCTGAGTGTTCTGCATATTCCTACATTTGTTAGAAATCTAATTTCAGTAAGCAAGATGGATGATGCAGGTGTAAAAATAATGTTCGAGAAAGATACCTACAAGATGGTTCAGGGAGCATTGGTATTGATGTAGGGAGTTCAGATTGGAACTCTGTACAAGCTTCTGGGTAGCACTGTTATTGATGGGTGCAACAGTTCTGTGGTTCCTGAAAATGGAGCAGAAAATCTAGTGGTATTTGGAGAAAAAGACCATGCTATGGCATCAAAGGCTTGGACATATTGGAGAGAAGGGCCTTCGAATACTTCATGGTAATGGTATGGTAGAAGGTATGTCTAATTTCTCTCTGGATTTCGATTTCTGTGAACATTGTGTATATGGGAAGCAGAATCAGGTGAGTTTCCCCTCTGCTGCTAAGAGGGCGAAAGGGATATTAGAGCTTGTGCATAGTGATGTGTTTGGACCTGTGTCAGTTCCATCACTAGGTAAGTCTATGTACTATGTATCATTTATATATGACTTCTCAAGGAATACATGGATATATTTCCTTAGGAAGAAATCTGAAGTCTTTGACATGTTTAAAGAATATAAGGTTCTGGTGGAAAGCCAAGTAGAGAAGAAGATAAAGGTGCTGAGGACAGATAACGGTGGAGAGTTCTGCAAGAAGGAATTTGAAGAGTTCTGTAAAAAGTGTGGTATAACTTGACAAAAGACTACTCCATAAACAACTCAACAAAATAGAGTTGCAGAAAGAATGAACAAGACGTTGATGGAAAAGGCAAGAAGCATGCTTAGTGGTGTCGAGTTAGGACAAGAATTCTGGGTAGAGGCAGTGGATACTGCATGTTACTTGGTCAATAGATCACCTTCATCATCGTTGGAGGATAAGTCTCCACAAGAGGTATGGATTGGTAAGAAACCATATCTTTCACATCTGAGAGTATTTGGCTGTGATGCATATGTACATGTTCCAAAGGAGAAAAGAACCTAGATAGTAAATATGAAAGATGCATCTTTATTGGGTATAAGGATGGTTTGAAAGGTTATAAGCTTTGGAACCCAGAAATAAGGAAGGTTGTGTACAACCGAGATGTGGTGTTTAGAGAGGTGAAAGATGTTATTAAACATGAAGTTCTACCAAAGGAACCTGAGAAGATAGAGTTTGAGCTAAAGGAGGAAGAACCAAACTCTACAGTAGAAGAGCCAAATCAGAAGATGAAGAGCCACAAACTCTAGTTGTGTGAAGATCAATTCGATAAAGAATGCAGCCAAAAAGGTATAGTCCATCTTATTTTTATTCAAATTTTGCTTTATCTATTACTGATGATGATCCAAGAAATGTGAGGGAGGCAGTAGTACAAAGTATGGAAAACTATGGAAAGAGGCCATGGTTGATGAAATGATATCTTTGGACAAAATTGAGGTTTGGGATATGGTGGAGTTGCCGAATGGAAGGAAACCCATTGGAAGAAAATGGGTGTTTAAGAAGAAGATGAATGTAGAAGGCAAGGTGGAGAAATACAAAGCTCAGTTGGTAGCAAAAGGTTATTCCTAGGTGTCGGGAATTGATTTTGGTGATATTTTTTCTCCTATTGCCAAGGTAGCTTCCATTAGATTACTTTTATCTGTTGCTGCTAATTTTGATTTTGAGGTAGAACATATGGATGTGAAGACATCATTTCTTCATGGGGATCTAGAAGAAGAGATCTACATGAAGCAACCTGAAGGCTTTGTGGTGAAGGGTAAGAAAGAACTGGTATGCAGGTTAAAAAAGTATATGTATGGGTTAAAATGGTCACCAAGGATGTGGTATCAGAAATTTGATTCATTTGTATGGGGACTTGGCTGCACCAGAAGCAAAGCAAATCACTGTGTGTATTTTAAATCAATTAGTGACCATGTTATTTATTTAGTCTTGTATGTGGATGATATGTTGCTGATTGGAAATAACAAAGAAATTATCAGGATTTAAAGACCCAATTGTCCTCCAAATTTGATATGAAATATCTTGGTGCTGCAAACTATATTTTGGGCGTGGAAATTAAACAAGATCGGACAAATAGGAAGCCTTGGTTAAACCAGAGGAAGTATGTCAAGACAATACTGCAGAGGTTTAATATGCATAATAGTAAACCAATGAAGGTTCGTATTCCTGTAGGTGTAAAGTTATCTGCTAAATAATGTCCTAAGACACAAAAAGAGGAAGACGACATGTCCCGTGTTCCATATGCAAGTGCAGTCAGTAAGCTGATGTATGTAATGGTCTATACTAGACCAGAGATTGCACATGCAATGGGAGTATTGAGAAGGTTTATGTGAAAACCAAGGAAGGAGCATTGGACAACAGTGAAGTGGGTTTTCAGGTATTTGCGTGGCACTAGTGATTATGGTCTATGCTACCAAGGAAGACCAGGATTGGACAAAGTTTTGGATATCCATGGATTTTTTGATGCAGTTTGGTTTGGAGATCTAGATGAGAGAAGATATACAAATGGGTATGTGTTTAACCTATTTGGAGGTAAAGTCATCTGGATGAGTAAGAGACAGTATATAGTGGAACTTTCAACTACAGAGATAGAATACAAGGCAACCACTCATGCAAGCAAGGAAGTAGTTTGGTTGCAGAGATTGTGTTCAAGTATGGGGCTAGTACAATGAGCTATAAGGATAGATTATGACAACCAAAGTGCAATTTTCTTGGAAAATAACCTTGCTTATCATTCAAAGACAAAGCACAATGATGTTTAGTATCACTTTGTAAGGGATATGATTGAGGACAAAAAGGTGTTGCTGGTAAAGGTGGACACTTTGAAGAATATTGCAGATGCATTGAAAAAGCATTAGGGGAATTTTGAGGTATAAAATGGGCCTCCCAAGAAAAATGTACATCAAAATAAACTTTATAAGAACCAATAGGATTCAAGATGATGATTTAAACCATGGGGGATGATTCACCATTTTTGGAGTAAAAAAGTAAAAAGATTAAAAAATAATAAAATAAGAAAACTACTTTTTCAGCTCATATTTTCAACTTATCTCCCTAAAGTTTTACTAAAATTTCGAGCGGGAATACTCGTTGGACGAAAAATTTAATTCCTCATCCAAGGTATTATCACAAAACCCAACCCTGATAGGCTGCTGACCAGGAAGACTTTGAGTAACTATTTCAAACCAAACTTTTGGTTGAGACTCAACCTCCTCAACCTAAGAGGGCTCTCTCACCAGGTTAAAGATTTTAGTTTAAAGATTAGATGGCTAACTCTATGGAAAAAACAAGTGAAAAAAGTATAAATGGTTGAACACAATCAATAAACATCCATTGGGCTTATGGAGTCAGAGTATGTTTTAGTACAATAGCAAATTAGCTTACATGGAAGTCAGGGCATAGAGAATTTTAATCTATCAGCAAAACAGAGACATAATATAGGAAACATAGTTTATAAACACATGAAGGAAGTTAAAGCATTATCAATGAATTCTAAGTAACATGTGTTCATACCACTGCAAGTGAGAAAATGAGGAAAGCCATGAGAAAATCAAACACATAAAACCCTCTTTGAATACTGAGTAGTAAAGCCAGGCTTCTGTATTAACATCAAACATACAGTCTTCTACAATAACATAATATGCCTATTTCTTTGAAAATTGCCAACCCTTCAGGCATTCCACCTATTTTATTATATAGAGTCATCATTACAATCTTGGATTCCTTCCTCCAACATGAGGGGAATTCGAATTTTCTTGACCTAACACCTATTCAAACCTAAAACAAACTATTAATTACAAGTAGCAGTTATCTAACAGTCCTAGAGTCCTAATACAATTAGGAGTACAACTCCTTATTATGATAGTAACAACTTAAACTAGGAAATAAATTCAATTTTTGACAGCTTCTCCTCCTTAACTTTGACCTTGGTGATGTCCATAACCCCCAGCTAGCATTCAATAGCTTCTCCTTCATCTGCCTTGAAAACTAGGAAACTGTCCCCTGCTCTGTTCTGGTTGAAAAATAGGTGTTGGGACAGAGCTTTTGTCTCCTCATTAAAAATGTATTTTGCAAAAATGAAGGAGGCTTTTGGAGACCACTCTGTGCTGAACAAAAACATCTCTTGGTTTTTTTCAATATCTTTCCTACTGCACAGAAACTATCTTTGAATATCAGGTGAAATCTAGAAAATCCTGATTTATGAAAAATTGCTCCTACAACAGTTTCGTAGAGCAAGTTGAGTCATCAACTTCTCCCAGATCATAATGAATTTGAAGAAAATAACAGAGGCGTTTGTAGATAGGTATGTTAGGAAGAAGAACCTCTTTCAGTTTTCCAAAATATGTTTGCATGTAGTCAGAAACGGATCTTGAAAAAGACTACTAAAACCAAAAAGAAAAATATTTCTCTCAATGACTTTCAGCTATTTTGTAGTGCAAGTTTAAACCATAAATTTATCCCACCTCATACTGAATGTGAAGAAACTAAAAGAATTTTTTGTATTTTAGTATGTTAGGAATAAAAGCCTCTTTCACTTTTCAGAAATGGGTTTTCAATTGCTCAGGAATCCCCTTGGAAGTTGACTACTTAAAACAGAAAACAAGGTTTTTTTTTTTTTTTTTTTTTGCTGAAAAAGGTTGCTTCAGTGATTTTGTAACGCAAAACAGGTTTTTTACACTGTCTGCACTATGAAAATGTGGATTCGTAGCTAATTTCAAAATTTGTTCAAAATGATTTGAGATATGACTTCTAAACACAAGGTGAGACTTCTAAGACATGGAATAAGGTTGTCAAACTTTGTTTGGAAATGAAATATGACCTTAAAGACTTCTAACCCTATGACCTAACCCTTTAAGCATGAAATGACCTAGAGACCCTTTAACACCATGACTAGAAGAAGGGTTTGGAAATGAGAATGACACTACTGAGACTTTAATCCTATCACTTATCCCTTTAAGCATGCGATGACTCAAAACTTATTATAAGAACATGACTAGAAACAAGGCAAACTTTCCAAAGTTTAATTTTTTTTTTAGGGTGATAACACAAGGAGTACCCATGTTGCATACTTTTGATGGACCTTGCTACACAAAAAATGAGAAATACATGGAAAAACGTTATTGCAATCATGTTTTTCATGTAATTCTCATTTTTCGTGTAGAAGGGTCTATCAAATGTATGACACATGGGTACTCCTTGGATGAGGAATCAAATTTTGCATCCAAAGAGTATTTCTGCTCGAAATTTTAGTAAACCCATAGGGAGATAAGTTGAAAATATGAGTTGAAAAAATAGTTTTTCTTTTTTCCCTATAAAATTTGATGATGTATTCTAATATTATTTTATTACTTTCACTATTATTTTATAATTTCCTTAGGAGTCCCATTTTAGACCTCAAAACTCCCCTAATGTCTGTGAGCACTGAGAAGTTCTCTTGGTGTAGAGAAACAATGGGTGTTGTAGGGATGGACCAATGACTAAGCTCTCCTGTGGAAATAAAACAACAAGTGGGAGAATCTTGGGTGTGTGCTATATTATTTCCATGAATAGCCTCAGGAATGAAGCTAGTTGGTTAGAGGGGTTATGGCTAACCTTGCCTTCGTTACGCTGGGTGCAGCGGGGGGGTGGCAGCCCCCTTTGCACGGGATCGGGGCAACGCCCCATATTTTTTTTTGGACCCTATATTAGGTGGGCAGACCTAGCTATGGTATTGTGCACGGATTTTGCACATGGTTTTGGGCATGATGGTTTTCTGCCCATGGTATTTTGTAGATCTGGTCAAGGGAACTATGATTATGTTCTAATCCAGGGTTAATGAATTGGGGTTTATGGAGGCTTTGACATGTATATATATGTATTGTAACATTTCAATGAATATAATAAAAAATAAATCTAGTAGTCTTGGTTTTGGGATCCAGGGGAAATTTTTTGTGTATTTGTTTTGTGTTTCGCGCCATTGTGTATTTTTTGTTTTTAACAATTTGTTTGCAGGTAATTTCTATACAAGGTTAAAACCTACAATATCAAGATGTATGATGCTTGTTTCTCCTGATATGTTTTGCATTTGGATGGCCGAGTTGTGATGAGATTATGCACTTGTGAGAGTTGGATTAGAGGTATATTGTTGTTAATGCATGGAGAGAGTTTTTTGTTGCATGAGTCTCATGGGAATATGTCATTGCATATGATTCTTTGGTTTTAATGTTTCTACTGCTTGATATTTTCTTCTCATTATATGTGGAGAGAGTTTGTTGACCTTGATAGCATGAGTTCAAGGAGATGATGAATCTATATGCTATTGACAATGCTTTATTACAAAATCTTATGTTGTTGTTGTTGTTTCTTAGTGCTTATTGGATACATTTATCATATGGCCATGAATTGATGATGTTGGGGAGTTTGCTGTTACATTGTCTTATCTTCTATCATTGATGCTTTTTTTTTCTTGTTGATTTGTTGTCCGAACCCAAAGTCGATGATACAAGATTATGTTTCTTGTTGTTGGGAACCATTGATGATTTCTTCATTGATGATAAGGTTGCATATGCTATTGTTATTATGTCATGATATTTATGTTGTTGTTGTCAGATGGTTATGTTGTATATGCTCATGTGAAGCATGGTGGTTGTTGGTGGATATCATGGTTTTGTTATAGAGATTCTTGTTTATGGCTAAGATGTAGAGATCAACCATGCACTACCACATGATATGTATTGTACTCTTATTGTTTCTGCTGCATATAGAACATATATCATTGCTCATGGATGCCATTTATTTGATGCATATCATTGTATGGGTCTTGCATAAAGGAGAGTACACTTGTGTGCAATTGTAAAAGATATGTATCATTTTATCATGTTGGTGTATTGCACATGAAGAGACCCATGGAGTCTTGCATGCATTGAGACAGAGTTATGTGAGTCATGGTTCAACAATATTTGAGCTATTTGGAGGCATTGTACAACCATGATATATTATTCTAGTTGCTATGTAGTAGGCATATGAAGCCCTGTAATATTTGTAAACTCTTTTAGGTCATAGATGGCTAGAAGTCCTTGTTAAGGGGGGAATGTTTTCAAAAGAAGATGGCATGGTGTTTGCTATTAGGTGAAGTGGTCTTAGAGTCTTATATGTAGAAAAAAGAGTGATGTTATAGCAACATATGAGTTGTTAGATATCATTATTATAACCATATATTATCATCTAGAAAATATGTACTTGCATATAGTATCATTGGTATTGGTTAGCATAAAGTGTGTGGATAGTTCATGGTATCTTGTATGGGAAATAAGACATGTATTGAAACAAAAAAATGTGATGTACAACAACATTGATTAGGTGTTTGCAGCCCCATTACATGTTCAGGAGGAGTATGTTCAGCTTTGTATTAACATTGGTTGAGCTTGATAGTGGGAGTAATTTTTTCATTCCTCACATTGTTGGTATTTCCCTTTGTCATTGATGTCAAAGGGGGATATATATTGAAGAGAGCATGGAGAGTGAAGCAAGATCATATCAGCCTTGACTTGTGGAGATATGGTTTAGATTTACATTAATGAAAAAAGGGGAGCTTGTTGGCATTGATGTTAACATGCACTTAATACTAGTTTTCTTATCATTGATGTCAACCTGACGATGGTGGTCCTTAAGATTTATGGTTAGCTAGAGATAACTCCATTGATATAATGTAGAGGTATTGACTTAGTGTTGACTTGATGTAGATAATTTGATCTTCATAGCGGTGTTTTGGCCCACTAGGATTTCATGCTCCCAACTTGATGTAGAGGTTGTTGGCTCTTTTGATGATGCAAAGGAATTGTTGGAGGCTTGACAACATCTACAATAGTTGCAAAAGGATGCACAGGTACCTGATAAGGTGGAGTTTCATGTTGATGCTTTGATTCTTGCAGAGGAAATGTTTGGAGTCTCTATCATGATAATCAGAGACATGTCATGGGTTTTTAGAGGTTTCACAAAATGGGGAGATGAATACAGAGGTTGAAGAAGGTGATGAAATAGTTCTGGAAGTCCTAGAGCTGAGAAATTGGTAGAAAGGAGGCTTTGATGTGCCAACACATATTTTATCCCATTAATTTCACTACAATGGAGGTTTTGGCCCAAAAAGTGCACTATGATATGTTCATTGATTTTATCTGGATTATGTGTCCATTTTAGATGTTTTATTGGTTTTTTTGATGGTTTTTGTTTGGGAATTTTATTAAAAAGGTCAAAAAAGGTTAACCATCATCTATAAGGTAGTTAAAGTTGGAATATCTCTCTCATTAAATGAAGATAGCGACATATTGAGTCAAGGAGGAGAAATATCAAAATACCAAACCAATCTAGAGCATGTGTGTAACACCCTCCTTCCACATCTACCCAAGTAACCATTCCAACTGGGTAAACATGTGATGAGAGGTTACTATGATTGGATTCGACCTCCTATGTGACCTTAAGGAAGTGGAATCAATGGAACACATCAACCAACCTATCCACATCAACAATAGAACCCTCAGGAGACATGTTAGCCACTCAGACATCCTATTGATGGGTCCCACTGATGTTATGTATATCTTAGGCTTCAATCACTCCCATATTATAGGAAAGAGAGCATCCATAAACACAAATTTTCTCTCATAGGATTTCCTGCCAATGACTAGAGACTAAATTTGACAGTGCTATGCCAATGACCTCGGGCTTTGAGCCATTGTTTCAGGCCCAGATCCCAGGTCACTACCCAGATTGGAATGATAACTCAAGAACAATAAAAGATCAGGGAAACAATGATGCAAAAGAAATAAGTTAAACAAAACCTTAATTAAACCCCTACTATCCATGCTAGGCATTTCGTCAAACATATCATCAACATGTAACCTACAGGTGTAAACGACATTGTAACGCACTCTGGGGTAAATGTGCATATAAACAACACAATAGGAGCAAAAATACAATAAATATATCAGCCATCAAAATCCATATATATATCAGTACATTTTCACATGAAAATCAAGGGAATGAATTTTTCATTAATAAATGCAATGAGCCAACCGGTGATGGGACTACCACGTTCCACTTGACCATAGATTGGCTAAGACAAGTCTCTCTTCAGCCAATCACCCCCATGCCATATTCCAAGCATGAATGTGGGACTCATAGAACACATCAAAAAACACCAATCAATGTGGATGCCACCGGAGTTCTTCGCCTACACCATGAGGAATTTGAGTGCCTCTTAATCTGTCAAGCTTTACCGTACATCCGCAGTCTGATCCGAGGATCACTAGGCCCTAGACCAAGACGTACTCTCTAGGATTTACCGTGCATTCCATCTCGGAATCACTAGGCCCAACGGAGAGAAAATCCACCTCTTGGCTTTACCGTATATCCCTCCATTCACCGGAAAGGATTCCTAGGCCCACCAAGGCACACAATCTGGCTTTACTGCAACCTATAGTCCGGTTCAGGGGTTACTAGGCTAGTGGCTTCATGCATCCTCAGTCCAATTTAGGGACCACTACCACCATGTGTTTGTCAATTCAGAGATCCACCCCACTCAGCTTCGAATCCAATCCGGCCATCCCCCACAAAACGCATGAGAGAACCCATCTCATCAAATTTATTAGGAAATGGCAAGGTTAGGCTGAAAATACTGTCATACCTGGAAAGGCCCATGCCATGGTGGAGAAGAAACACATGCAATCCCATGCATGCCAAATCTAGCAAGGAAAATACACATGCAAGTGATACCCACAATGAATCCCATTTCAGCTGCTTGATCCTGCCTTTCCTTGCTTGATCCTTGCTTCCTCTTGTCTTCTTTGCCTTTCTTGCTCCAATGCCAAAGTGATCCAAGAAAACTCTAAGTTTCCAAGAGTATGAGAGAGAGAGAATATTGAGAGAGCTCCAAATCTAAACTGACCAAGTCTTGCCCACTGATGCTCATATGCCTTTTTATTAATGAAGCCTCTATTTTCTTCATTTTCCATTATTTTCCTTCAATTTCCTCCTCACATGCAACTTGTGACCTTTCACCTTCCTTTTCTCCTAATTTCCATTATTTTCATAAATAAATGTGCCAAAATACCTTTTTTGCCTCTTTAATGCCTTAGCCATTGACTTTGCCAATTTCCTTAGCCATAAACAACCAAATGAACACACGCTAGGATGTCTTGCCCACCATTCAACTTGGAATACATGTCCCATCATCCATCGTATTTATATATTTTTACATGGAATTTTGACCAGGGCTATTATAGAACCCTCCCCCTTGGGAGAACACCGTCCTCAGTGTTCAATGACACCTATAACCAACACGACTACTGAAAAAAACATACTGCCCATGGAGCTTTCTAACACAGCTCGTTGCAGTATTTACAATGAATGACCCACTCAAAAGCAAAACATCATGAAAACATGACCAGATAAAAACCATACCGCATATTGGAGCTTTATAACACAACTCATTACAATATTTACAATGATATACACATTTTCTTAACCAACAAATAAATGATACGATGTCATATCAATCAACAAGGGAATCCAGAGGCTCACACCTCCAACCTCAAAGTAATACCAGGATTCACCTCCTTCCCAGAAGTCCAAAATCCACTGCAAAGTCAAATTTGCATCCAATTTCCAACACTATAATCCTACGCCACTTGTCCTCTCAGTGAACAATTACAGGCTCATTTTTCCAGGGCGCACTACCAATGTGCATCTGATTCCATCAATCAATGCTAATGACCAAAACAAATCCATATGTGACCTTACCTTCTCTGCTACACAGTTCCTTTGGAAATTCGGTCACCCTGACATATACCTGCCTCAAAACTACTGTATCGGTCATAAATTCCCATGGCAATCAATGGACACTATTGGGTACCAATGCCCAACAATGGCCCTGCTCTTGAAATGCTTTACCAACATATTGATGCAAGTCCAATTTATTTCGTTGTTGCTGCTAATTCTTGTAGTCGATTTCAACCACCCAACTGGGCATGTTCATGCATTCCTGTACCAAGCACATAACTTCCATTAGATTTGAAATAAATTGAAATAAATTCACATCATACCTCATTGGTAGCTCATCAATAAGGTACATTTTCAATCATGTTCGCTTCCTATCACAACAAGTCAAACTAGCATACTTGACCAAATCAAGATATATAAAGATATCACATCAGGTTAGCTCAAACACAACCATCATAGATCAAAATCATAAATCAACCAAAATCATAGATCAGATATAATCATCATATACCATAGTCATAAATCACATGCATAATAAAATTGAAATAAAATGTTGATACTTATCCTTTCATCAATCCTTAGCTTCTACCTTTGTCTTTATTCCATACGCACTCTGGCTCGGTTTATACACCAGAAAAACACCTAGTACCTTCTCCTCAACCATGTGCATAGACGCATAGTGTGCATCACACACATGCAACCACATGAAATACCACACCATGCAATACATGCATCTACAATTGACATACAACACACACCTAGATCCAGTGTATATAATACAATGCATCCATCTATACCCGATGTGAAATACCACCCAATACATGTACCTACACAGAGTACCACACGACGAGTACACATGCCGCAATACCATGACTACATGATGCACATACATAAGACCACATGCCCTCAACACATCATGTATGACATGCACACAATACCACACATACACCAGTACCATATGTACAACATGTACATAGTACCACGGGTACACCGCACCACCTACACAACATGTTCACAACATCACCTGTACATTGTGCCACCTACACAACGTGTACATACCGCCACATGTACACTACACCACTGCATAACGTGTACACAATACCACATGTACACAATAACACACACACGATTTGTACATGACACCATATGTACATAGCATCACATGCATGACATGTACACAACATCGCATGCTCATAGCACCCTATGTACAACATGTACACGAAACCACATGCTCAAAACACCACTTCTACAATCATGCACACAACACCATATGTACATAGCACCATATGTACAACATGCACGCAACACCACGTGTACATAGCACTACATACCCAACATGTCCATAGCATCATCTGTACACAACACTGCATATCCAACATGCATAGAGCACCTTATGCACACACATCACATATACGTCATGAAGATAGTACAATGTGTATAAAACACCCCATATGCAATATTCGCAGAACCCTATTTGTACCATCCTGTACATAACATTGCATAAATAACATGTACACATGCTATGTATACACAACAACACAAGTGCACACATCATAGATGCAACATGTACAACATATACAACATATGCACAACAATAGTACCACACATCCAAAACCACACTGTTCTTACCAAGAAACCTTCTTCTAGTGTCTTATCCATGCTTATCCTTGCATGCCGCAGACCAGACTGCTTTCACTTTGCTGATGTATCCTTCAACATTACCTGTCATAACATAAACATAGGCATAATACAAGTATACAATACCAAATCATATCCACATGATACTAACCTCATATATTTGTTGTGACTACTCTTCCCAATTGATTCCTCATAAGTCTAGGAACCTCTTCATGTCGTTCTCCTACACAAGTAATCATTCCTCCACAATAATGATCCCTGACAACCCTATCATACAGTAACATAGATACATGGATACATACATACATATATAAACGTTAGCATAAAATAATCATGATCCTGTTAGACAATGACATACATACATACATACATATATACATACATACATACATACATACATACATTCATACATACATGTATACATATATAAGCATCAACATAATCATGATCATAACAAAATTTCCAGATAACATAAGGTCAAGGTTAAAAGAACTTCCTTTATTCATGTAACACATGTGCAACTGTTATGAAACCAACTCACAAAAAGATAGAAAAGATAGATAAACACCTTAGAATTCAGCCTCTTCGAGGGGGAAACCTCCTTTACATTACACAAATGAATGATTCTTTGATGATTCAAATGACAAAACCTCCTTTCTATATATAGGAGTCTAAGGAGTCACAATATAACCCAGCCGACCTAACAATAATAATATAAAGGCACAAAAGTAAAAATAGAGGGATTCTATGGGGCACAGTAATAACAATATGGGGACAATAGGGGCACAACAATATTAATAAGGGATACAAATACAATAGTAATGGGGTAATCACTAGTATTATAGGGACCTAACATGCCCCTCTCCTTCAAAAAAGTGTTGTCCTCAACGCTTGAGTAGTTTTGGATGCTTCTGTATAAAATTCTCATTCTCCCATGTGGGATCTTCAGCAGATAAGTTCTTCTAATTGATGAGATACTCCGAAATTGATCGATTTCGTAGTTGTTGAGTTCTTATTTATGTGACTGCTTCCAGTTCCAATATAATTTTTCCTTCCTCGTCAAGTTCTGGCAATATTGTTTGAACTAGGAGCTTGTCGCCTATAACCTTCTTTAAACATGAAACATGGAAAACTGGGTGCACTCGAGAAGCTGCAGGAAGCTCCAATTTGTATGCCATAGTACCAATATTTTGCAACACCTTGCATGGACCATAATACTTTGGTGATAATTTATTATCCTTCTTAGCTTGCTTGAGGGACATTTGTTTATATTGTTGTAGTCGTAGGAATACCCAATCACCTACATCAAAACTTCTTTCGTTGTGATGTTGATCTGCCTGTTGTTTCATTCTATTCTGTGCCAACACGAGGTTATCCTTTAAGAGTTGGAGGACTTGTTGTTGATGCTCGATGTGATGTTCCACTGCTTGAACCTTAGAATTTTCTCTTAAATATGATGTGATGGATGGTGGTTGATATCCATAAAGTGCCATAAATGGTGTCATTTTTTTTGCTGTATGGAAGGAAGTGTTATACCACCATTCAGCCAGAGGCAACCATTTGACCCATTGTGTCTGTTTATCAGATACAAAGCAATGAAGATATCCTTCCAAAAATTTGTTTACTATCTCAGTTTGCCCATCAGATTGAGGATGATAATATGAGCTATGAGCTAACTGAGTACTGAGACAAGAAAATAATTCTGTCCAAAAATTTCCAGTGAAAATGGGATCTCTGTCACTTACAATAATCTTTGGGTTTCCATGTAGCTTTTGAATTGTTTCCATAAATGCAGTAGAAACTGTATTGGCTTTAAATGGATGTGATTATGCACAAAAGTGTGCATACTCAGTAAGTCTGTCAACTACCACCATGATGACACTAATTCCCTTAGACTTGGGTAAACCTGTGATAAAATCCATTGAAACCTCCTCCCAATGTTGGCTTGGAATGGATAAAGGTTGTAATAGACCCGGGGTCTTAATTATTTCAACTTTATTTTGTTGGCAAACCAAAAATTCCGCCACAAACTTTTGAATATCCGATTTAAGGCCATCCCAAAAAAATTCCTTCTTAACCCTGTGGTAAGTTTTTAAAAATCCTGAGTGCCCTCCTAAGGGAGAAGTGTGAAATTCCATAAGGTATTTTGTTTGAGTTGGGAATTCTTATAGAGGTATAAGCGATCTTTGTACCATAACGAATAATTTTCCTAGCTAAATGTATCAGATGTACTGGGATCTTGTTGTAACTTTTGAATAAGTGCCCACACTTCTTCATCATTCTTCCATTCCTCCCTTGCTTCGTTTATCCAATCTGGTTGGATAATAGAAATGGTGCACAACAATGCTTCCACATCCTCATCCTTTCTTGAGAGTGCATCTGCCACCACATTTTGCTTCCCTTTTTTGTAGATGATTTCAAAGTCATAACCCAACATCTTTGTGACCCACTTTTGTTGCTCTTCAAAGGATAATATTTGTTCTAAAAAGTATTTAAGGCTATCATGATCCGTTTTTACCTTGAAGTGTCTTCCCATTAGGTAGGGTCGCCATTTCTTAAATGCATGTAGTATTGCCAACATTTCCTTCTCATAAATAGCTTCGTGTAAAAACTTTCCCTTGATTGGACGACTTTCAAAAGCAATGGGTCTTTCATCTTGCATTAAAACAACACCAATTCCATTTCCTAAAGCATCACATTCCACAATAAAGGTTTTTGTGAAGTCCGGTGTAGCTAAGACTAGTGCTTGGCACATTGCCTCTTTAAGATGTTCGAAGGCCTTTGTTGCTTCTGGAGTCCATGAAAATGCATCTTTCTTCAATAATGTTGTTAGAGGTGCTGCTATTATCCCATAATTATTAACAAACTTGCGATACTACCCTCTCAACCTAAGAAATCCTCACAGATGCTTTATGGATGTGGGGATTTTCCATTCCTTAATGGCTTTAATTTTGCTAGGGTCTACCTTAACTCCTTCATGAGATACAATATGACCCAGATATTCCACCTCTTGTACTCCAAAGAAACATTTGGATCTTTTTGCATTTAATTGTTTCTCCCCCAATAGTTGTAGCACCCTGTCAACATGTTCAACATGATCCTTCCAAGACTTGCTATAGATTAGTATATCATCAAAAAATACTAACACAAATTTTCTAGGGAAGGGTTTGAAAATGGAATTCATCAAACCTTGAAATGTAGAAGGCGCATTGATAAGGCCAAAAGGCATGACCAAAAATTCATAATGACCCTCATGAGTTCTAAATGCTGTTTTCGAAATGTCTTCAGTCTTCATTCTAATTTGATGATATCCTGAACGAAGATCCAACTTGGTGAAGTAAATTGATCCATGCAATTAATCCAGTAATTCATCAATGACAGGAATGGGAAACTTATCTTTAATAGTGAGCTTGTTGAGCTCCCTATAATCCGGACACATGCACCATGATCCATCCTTCTTGTGCACCAATACTACTGGAGTAGAGAAAGAACTTTGACTAGGTTGAATTATACCAACCTCTAGCATTTCTGCAACCATTGTTCAATTTCACTCTTTTGGGCATAGGGATATTTGTACCGCCTGATGTTTGGAGGAACACTTCCTAGAATCAGATGAATAGCATGATCATGATCACGAATAGGTGGGAGACCTTTGGGAGTCTCAAATACCTTGGAATGATTGTCCAAGATTTCTTGGAGATTTGGAGAAATTGATGATTTCGATGTGGAAACATCTAGCAAACATAATTGTGCAATTACACCTCTTTGTTCCTTTTTTAGAAGCTTTGTCATATCATTAGAGCTGATTATCTTTCCTGGTTTCCCTGAAATACCCCTTAATTCAACTTCCTTTCCTTCCGCAGAAAATTTCATGAATTTTTTTTGAAAATTAAAAGCTATTGTACCCAAGGATTGTAGCCATTGGACTCCTAGTACAACATCAACACCTCCCATTGGAATGGAAAGCATTGGGCTAGTCAATACATATTCTCCCATGGATAGCTTGATATTATGGCACTTTCCAGAGAAATTTATTGTCCCTCCATTTGCAACCATCACTTAACACTCTGGTGCTAGATATAGGAAGCAATTCAATTCTTTTGCTACATTACAATGAATAAAATTGTGGGTACTTCCTGAATCAATCAACAATATTACCTTTTTCTTCTTGATTTGTCCTTCTATCTTGATGGTTTGAGGAGTGGTAATTCCAACCAATGTATTACAAGATATGGTCGGATTCATTTCTTCTTTATCTAGTTTTTGTTCCTGGAGTATATCCTCTTCTTTTGACCTTTCTTGCTCCTTTTCTTCTTCCTCTTCACAATCTATGTAGAATGATTTCTTCTCAGCACTCTTACGACCTTTATTGTATTTGCTATCACAACTATAACAAAGCCCTTTTGCTCTTTTTTCTTCCAATTTTTGTGGTGTCAACCTTATAGGTTGTGGAAGACTAGGGGCAACAACACTTCCATCTTTATAGTTGTGAGTGGTATGCTTCCTGGTTGCCATAATTTTGCTTTTCATTTTTCTTTCTAACCTGAATGCTTTCTCTAATGAATCAGGTTCCCAAAGGCGAACATCATGTTGGATATTATCCTTTAAAGTCCCTATGAACACATCAATCCTATGCTCCTCTGGAATATTTTTTACCCTTATGTTCAATTTTTGGAACTCCTCAATGTGCTCCATTATTGAACCCTTTTGTTTGAGACTTATCAATTGGCTAAAAAAGTGTTGCTTTTTGTATCCTCATAATGTGTTGTCAATTATTCCGTAAAAATTGCCCAATGGATAATTTGTTTATGAGAGCAAAGCCATTGATACCATACAAACTGATTTGGTTCCAAATATAAAGTTGCAATATGTACCTTTTGTGTGTTTTGCACATTATTGAGATCGAAAAATTGCTCCATCTGTAATATCCATGTTGCAGGATCCTTGCCATCAAACTCCCTCATATCAATTTTTGGAATATGGTTGGTCTTCAATCCAACATTAGAGTCTATGAAATCATGATTAACATTTCTTTTGTTCGCATCATGAGTTTCCTTTACTACCCTTTCACCATTAGTAAGTATTTCATGTAGAAAATTTGTCAAATTTGCCATGCCTGTTTTCTAATATATCTTCAAATCGTCCATCTTATCTTCCACACCATTCATCTTAGCTTCCACGCCCTTTATCTTAGATTCCACGCCATTTATCTTAGCTTCTATTAGCTTTTGTGAGAGTGACATTTGTTGCACTTGGTCTTGTAATTTTGATATATCATGTAGCATTTCTTCCTCTTCTTCATGAGTCATGCTAGAGCTTTCAGGTTGCTTACTAGGTGTTTGCATTTTCTTTCCTCAGGGCATCAGTTACTGATAATAGTGCTCTACTATGCCCTTTGAATTCCTTCAAAATATTTTTTCAAACCAAGCTTAAGAAAAAAAAATCTACACACCTTTTTTCACTTTGTGGGAGCTCGATATTTCCTCTGATGTATCTCTGTAATTTCAAATCATCCAATTCTGAAATTGTGATCTGTAGTAGCCCTCTGTGTCCTCTTTCCAATGCCACTAGTCTGATCCAAATTGGATTCTCTAAGGAAGAGTTATGCCAAATCTCCTACAGTGACTTGATTATAGACTAGTTCAGTAGAGTGAACTTGTACGACGTGCAACGTGTCCTTGTTTCGACCTTTGGCTCTGAAAGATATATACAAGAAACTATAGTCCGTCCTCTTTCTGTACCTTCTTACAAAATTTCAATCTAATGCTCAGAGAGAAAGTTATGACAATTTTCCCCAGGTCACCTGTTTGGAATGTAATTCGGGAGTCTGCAAAAAGACCAACTTCCTCAGAGCATATCTCTGCAAATATAGTGCAAAAAGCTCTGAAATTCAGACCCAAGGTTTAGTTCGATTTCGTCTCAAATGGGTTTTTTTTTTTTTTTGAAACGTCGCAGAAAAAAAGTTATAGCGAAAATTCCACGATGACCTATTTGGAGCAGCAAAACCCTAGAATCCAAAGCTCTAATACCAAATGTTATGAAACCGGCTCACAAAAAGATAGAAAATATAGATCAATGCCTTAGAATTCAGCCTCTTCGAGGGGGCAACCTCCTTTACATTACACAAATGAATGATTCTTTGATGATTCAAATGAGAAAACCTCATTTCTATATATAGGAGTCTAAGGAGTCACAATATAACCCAGCTGACTTAACAATAATAATATAAAGGCACAAAAATAACAATAGAGGGATTCTACGGGGCACAATAATAACAATATGGGGACAATAGGGGCACAACAATATTAATAAGGGATACAACTACAATAGTAATGGAGTAATCACTAGTATTATAGGGACCTAACAACAACATTGAGAACAATAGTTCCCAACATAACCAAGGCATATGATGCCTCAAATCCATTTACTTTATCTTTTCCTGGTTACCTTTCTTATGTCTACATTGCTATTGTCCAATTACCACAATAAACCCAACCAGTCCAACCAACTGTCAGAGTCTTACCTTCCACTCCGCTTACTCATGCACAGAGCTTCATCTGGGTCTTATATCATCGGTTGGGTTCCACACATCTCTCTCGATTTCCATCAAATTCCTCTTTCCCAACCAATTCCCCAGACTCAAAACATAAAAGGAAAGAATGAAAATAACAATAATAAGAAAATCATGAAAACCAATAACAACACGACTCCGCAAACAAAGTGGTATGGCCATACTCTAGACATAAACAAAGCCACAAATCAAGCTCAACAATTCATAAAAGACCAAAAGAAAAAGACTAACAACAAACACCATGACTCAATCCCCATGGTTCCTAGGGAAATCTCAACCCGGGCCTTCTTCAATATTTCATGGCAACCTCTCTTGCCATGCAACTCCCTGCATCATGCTCACACATGTCAACCACATGTTCCAAATATCAAGAAAATCATATTTATTAATTTGAAATCAATCGTTACCAAGACTAACAATCATGTCATAATCCATAGTCAACTCATAGTCATCAGTCATAATACTACAACTATCACCTACTATACTCAAGTACATATCAACTGTCTCAACACATATATTTTAGTACAATCATCTTAAAACAAAATCATTTGAACACATACTCATATTAAGCAATTCATCAATCATTCAACCACTTGCAAACATACCATGTTAAATAAATCAATTAGACGACATAATAGGCACCAAACACTCAAATATCAAATAGACGACATAATCAACTATGAAACACCAAGTATGATACATAAGCAAACTCATACCTTAGTGTACCTTAGGGGAGGCTATCTTGTCTACATAATCAATCTAGTTAGTGAGATATAACTTTACAACATGTCAACATAAATCATGATATCCATAATAGTAACTAACTAACATGTTCATATTACAAGCTCATAAGCATCCGTCGTTCATGCATAATAATCACATATGTATGATCAATGTAAATTAGTATGACACCAAATCACAAATATGTCATCTCATACCTGAGTATCGCAACCATAACCATCTAAATTAGGTCAAACTAGGTTAACACAATACATATAACATCAATATATTCAATGCAATGAACGTAACCATCACACATATGACCAATCCAAATTACGACATCAAGATCTCAATGAAATAACTCTAAGCATCAAGTTAATAGCATATAACAATAATAAGCTCTATATCATGCTCATCAACAACATAAAACCGAATCGTCAAGTTAACTGTCATATAACAATCAACGAGTTAACCTATAACATACTCATCAACAACATATAGCATATTCATCGGGTTATCTAATATAAAACAACAATAACAATGCATACAACTACATGTTACTATCATTCATGACTATTAGACACGTGCATATAACTACACTAATCAACCAACAACTATCATGAATGTAACCATAACATCAAAAGACATGTACATAAAACTAATGTATATAAACCTAATGCATATAAAAATCCTTAACTTACATACCTGCATGCTGAACATACAATACATGTATGATGATCTGCTCTTACCCCAAAGTCCAATGCTGCAACCTCATTATGATAATATGCATCTCCTGCTTTATCTCAGCCAACACATTAGCATCATAACAACCAATAGCATCATGATGACCTAAATTGCATACAATAACTTCACAAGGCATGTTTGACCTACTATACATGCATAATCATAGCCACGACCGTACATGCATAACAATAACCATTGCTCCATTGTACACATTGCCACATGTAACGAACAATATGCATAACCAATTCCAAATCAACTACACCTATGCATAAATGCATGTAGTCGAACATAAGCGAGAAATTCTTGTAATCAACCTACAAGGCTGATACATGTAATCAAAATATTCAAAAATGTAACCTAACATACAAGGATGTAAGTAGGTATCATGAAATCAACATGTAAGCGACATATAATCCATACACAGTCAGTCACATGTTCCAAAAATCAAGACATTGTGTCTATTAATTTGAAATCAACATTCACCAATACTAACAACCTATAAGCATACCCCCTTACTATCCATGGTCCACACTAAGGTAGAAGGAGGAAGCTACTATAATGGCTCGATCTCCAATGTCCAATTATGGAAATGGGATCTCCAAAGCTCTACTAAATTTAACCACACTTGAAAAGAAATTGTTTTTTATTTCTCATACATTTGTATGAGAATAAGTAAGAAACATTTCACTTATTCCACTTGTAACATAATAACTAAAAACATGCCACTTTTCCATTTCCTTACATGCAACTTTTCAAATTCCTTGCATGCAACCTTTCAAATTCCTTACATGAAACTCTTCAAATTATTTGCATGCAAATAGGCATAGATAAGCTACATCCATATTATCTTACTACAATACTATCTCATCTAAAAAAATAACATTTTCTTCAAACAATTACCATACTTTTACATTTTTTTTCAAAGTAAGCATTTCCTCAAACACTTTACATGCAAACTAATATAGCAAACTATTTGCATACAAGTAACCATATATCAACTACAACAATACTATTACACATCAATACTATCCCCAACTGCAAACAACATAATCATTGGGGCATTTTATCAAACAATTTGTATGCAATTAATCATTGAACCATTTAATCATTTCATCAAACACTTTGCATGCAAACTAATATAGTGAATAATTCAATGCATAAATCCTAAACTGTAATAGTACAAGTTATGAAAACTGAACCATATGATCAGTGGCATTTTCCCTCACTATGGTTCAAGTTTCAACCTCTTAGATTTCATAGATGAAAAGTTCTAGCAAAATACCAACACATTCATATACTACCACGTTCCACCTGACCATAGATTGGCTGAGCCAAGTCTCTATTCATCCAATCACCCCCGTGCCATATTCCAAGCATGAATGCAGGACTCATAGAACACATCAAAAGACACCAATCAATGTGGATGGCAACGGAGTTCTCCGCCTACACCATGAGGAATTTGAGTGCTTCCTAGTCTCTCAAGATTTACCGTGCATCCACAATCTGATCCATGGATCACTAGACCCTACACTGAGACATAATCTCTAGGATTACCGTGCATTCCATCCTGGAATCACTAGGCCCAATGGAGAGAAAATCCACCTCTTGGCTTTACCGTATATCCCACCATTCATCGACAAGGATTCCTAGGCCCACCGAGGCACACAATCTGGCTTTACCACAACCCACAGTCTGATTCAGGGGTTACTAGGCCAGTGGATTCGTGCATCCTCAGTCTGGTTCAAGGAACACTACCACCATCTGTTTGTCAATTCAGAGATCCACCCCACTCAGCTTCGAATCCAATCCGACCATCCCCCACAAAACCCATGAGAGAACCCATCTCATCAAAGTTATTAGGAAATGGCAAGGCTAGGTTGAAAATACTGTCACACCTAGAAAGACCCATGCCATGGTAGAAAAGAAACACATGTAATTCCATGCATGCCAAATCTAGTAAGGAAAATACACATGCAAGTTGATACTTGCAATGAAGCCTATTGTAGCTGCTTGATCTTGCCTTTCCCTGCTTGATCCTTTCTTCCTCTTCCCTTCTTTGCCTTTCTTTCTCCAATGCCAAAGTGATCCAAGAAAACTCTAACTGTCCAAGAGTATGAGAGAGAGAGAATAATGAGAGAGCTCCAAATCTAAACTGACCAATTCTTGCCCACTGATCCTCATAAGCCTTTTTATTAATGAGGCCTATATTTTCTTCATTTTCTATTATTTTCCTTCAATTTCCTCCTCACATGCAACATGTGACCTTTCACCTTCCTTTTCTCCTAATTTCCATTATTTTCATAAATAAATGTGCCAAAATACCTTTTTTGCCTCTTTAATTCCTTAGCCATTGCCTTTGCCAATTTCCTTAGCCATAAACAACCAAATGAACACACGCTAGGATGTCTTGCCCACCATTCAACTTGGAATACATGTCCCATCATCCATCATATTTATATATATTTTACATGGAATTTTGACTAGGGCTTTTACAAACAGAATTAAGTGTACGGATCTCATAATTATATGAGAATCACTATGAACCATTATTCCCTCATGTCATTTGCTGCATTATCATCTATTATGCCATAAATACACTATCCATTCATCTACAAATAAAAACATGCTGAGAGCCATACATTGATGTTGTCATAAAACATACATATAACCAGCATAATAGGAGTAGAAATATCATAAGCATATCAGCCATAAAATCTACATATACATCAGTGAATTTACACATGAAAGTCAAGCAAATGAATTTCTCATTAATGAATGCAATAAACCAATTAGAGAGGGGACTACCATGTTCCACTCGACCATAGAATGGCTGAACCAAATATCTTTTCAGCCATTCACCCCTATTCCATATTCCAAGCATGAACGTGGGATTCAAACCAAAAGAACCAACCAGGGCATATCGAGGCTAAACCACCTCACCCTCATGAATAGAAACCATGCTTTGCCGTAATCCATCCTGGATCACTAGGCCAACAAAATGAACACATCATAACAGGATTTACCGTGATCTCCACTCGATCACTAGGCGAAACAAGCATGGATGCCACCGGATTTATCCACCTACACCGCGAAGAATTTTCATGAAGCTTGTCTATAAGGTATACTTGCAATCCTATTTACTTCCTGTCACAACAAGTCAAACTAGCATCTTTGACCAAATCATCATGTATAAACATATCACATTAGGTTAGCTCAAACATAACCATCATATATCAACATCATAAATCACATGTAACCATTATAAATGAGAATAATAGACCACATATAATCATCATATACCATACTAATAAATCAGATGCATAATAAAACTAAATAAAATATTGATACTCATCATTTCATCAATACTTAGCTTCTACCTTTGTCTTTATTCTGTACACACTCTGGATCGGTTTCCACACCATAAAAACACCCAGTGCCTTCTACTAAACCATGTGCATGTACACATAGTGTGCATCACACACATATAATCGCACACTGCATACAACACCATGCAATACATGCACCTACACCTGGCATACAACACATACACCTACACCTGGTGTACAAGATAACACAAATACATATATAGAGTGCAACACAATGAATGCATATGTCACAATACCATGACCACACAATGCACATACATAGTACAACATGCCTGCAACATAGCATGTATGACATGCACTCAATCCCACATGTACACCAATACCACATGTACAAAGCACCATCTCCACAATGTGTGCATGACATCACTTGTACACGATGCCACATGCACAACATTTACAAAACACCTCATGTACACATCACCACTGTACAACGTGTACATAATACCACATGTACACAGTACCACATGCATGTCAGGTACGTGACACCACATGTACACGATGACACATGGATGCCATGTACACACCACTACCTGCACACAACACCACTTGTACAACATGACACAGCACCACATGCACATAACACCACTTGTACAATCATGCACACAACACCATATGTACATAGCACCACATGTACAACATATACAACATATGCACAATAATAGTACCACACATCCAAAACCACACTGCCCTTACCAAGAAACCTTGCTTCTAATGTCTTATCCATGCTTATCCTAGCATGTCGTAGACCACACTGCTTTCATTTTGCTGATGTATCCCTCGGTATAACCTATCCATAACATAAGCATAGGCATAATACAAGCATACAATATAAATTCATATTCACATGATACTGACCTCATATATTTTTCATGACTACTCTTCCCACTTGATTCCTCATAGCCAAGAACTTCTTCATGCCATTCGCCTGCATAGGCAATCATTCTGCCACAATAACGATTCTTGATGATATGTAGGATAGTGACATAAATACATGGATACATACATACATATACGTAAACATTAGCATAAACAATCATGATCCTATTAGACAACGATATGCATACATACACATACATACATATAACCATTGACATAAAATAATAATGATCTAGTCAGTCAACGACATATATATATATATATATATATATATATATATATATATATATATATATATATATACACACACACACACACACACACACACACACACACACACATATATATTTATACACAGATATATCATGATCCCAACATAATTACATAAGGTCAAGGTTTAAGAGAACTTCCTATATTGATGCAACACATGCAAAACATAAAGAATAGTCATTCCCAACATAGCCAAGGCATCTGATGCCTCAAATCCATTTAATTTACCTTTTTGGTTACATTTCTCATGACTTTACTGCCATTGTCCATTTACCACAATGGACCCAGCCATCTCACCTTTCGCTGCACTTACTCATGCACCGAGCTTCATCCGTGCCTTACATTACCTGTTGGGTACCACAAAGATCTCCTCGAGCTCCATTAACTTTCCTCTTTCCCAATCAATTCCCATGACTCTCAAAGCAATAAAGGACAAGAATGGAAACAACAATAAGAAGACCATGAAAACCAAAAGAAATATGATATCACAAAAAAGTGGCATATACATGCACCAGACACAATCAAAATCACAAATCAAGCACAACAATTGGAAAAGACCAAAAGCACAAGACAAACAACAGGCATGATGACTCAATTCCCATGGTTCCCAAGGAAAACTTGACTTGAGCCTTCTTTGAGATTTCATGGCAACCTCTCTTGCCATGCAACTCCCTATATCATGTTGTCATTAACACATGACTGTTAGTGCATAAATAAACATAAAAATACACCAGTTACCTCAACTTGATGTGCCAAGCATGTTGCTTTCAATTGAACACATCCACGCCATCCCTCAAGAGACTCCAATCCTTTGACAGATCCACATGTAACTAAAGACTAGCTAATATACATGTCAAGTACATGTTCATGAATATAGCATGTATCCACATAATGTCAGACAAGATTAAGGCTAAGAAGACCTCATGTATGAAAATCACTCATTCGTTTGGAATTAGGGTTTTCAAACATAACCAAAGGAAATATTACCCAATTCCTTTCTTTTACATTTTTACCTTGCTGCAACTGTCTTACAATGTACTTTCACATCACCTAACTGTTAGTTATATAAACACAACAATTATTACCTTGTCACGCTAATACCATGCATGTTTCCTGCAACTGCTCACACATGTCAATGACATGTTCCAAATATCAAGACAATCATATATATCACTTTGAAATCAACCTTTACCAAGACTAACAATCATGTCATAATCTATAGTCAACTGATAGTCATTAGACATAATGCTACAACTATCCCCTACTTACATGCAAGTACATATCAACTGTATCGACATAAATGTATCAGTACAATCATTTCTTCAAGCAACCCTATAAACTCATAAACATATCATGCAGTTAATCAAACATTCAAGCAAGCTATGAATGCACCATGTTAGATAAATCAACTAGATGACATAATAGGAACCAAACACTCAAACACCAAATAAACAACATAATCAACAATGAAGCACCCAATATACTGCATAAGCAAACTCATACCTTAGTGCAATTCTGGGGAGGTTATCTTATTTGCACAATCAATCTAGGTTAGCACGATACAACTTCACAACATATCCACTCAAACATAAATCATGATATCCATAATAGTAACTAACTAACATGTTCACATCATAAGCTCATAAGCATTTTTTGTTCATGCATAATAATCACATATGTACGATTAGTCTAGATTAGTACAACACAATGTCACAAATAAGTCAGTTCATACCTGAATGTCGTAATCCTAACCATCCACATAGTCCAATCAAATTTAGCATGATACATATAACATCAAGATCTTAATGTAATAACTCTAATCTTCAAGTTACTAGCATATAACAACAATAAGTTAACCTATCATGCTCATAAAAAACATATAACATAATCAACATGTTATCTAAGACAAAACAACAATAGCAATGCATACAACTACATGTTACTATTATTCTTGACTATCTGACACATGTGCAAATAACTACACTAATAAACTAACATCTATCATGAATGTAACCATAACATCAAAAGACATGTACATAACCTAATGTATATGAACCTAATGCATATAAAAATTCTTAACTTACATACTTGCATGCCCAACATACAAACCTAGATAACGACATGTTCTTGCCTTGAGGTCCAATGCTATAACCT
Organism: Pinus tabuliformis; assembly: GCA_031772625.1. Classification (NCBI taxonomy): domain Eukaryota; kingdom Viridiplantae; phylum Streptophyta; class Pinopsida; order Pinales; family Pinaceae; genus Pinus; species Pinus tabuliformis. The sequence continues at coordinate 427,903,956 of CM062812.1, read as the reverse complement.
CACTTTGATGATTTGCATCTCCTCCTCTATCTTAGCCAACACATTAGCATCATAACATACCAATATCACCCTGATGACCTAAATTGCATACCATGACTTCAAAAGGCATGTTTGACTTACTATTCATGCATAACCATAACCAAGGCCATACATGCATAAAAACTCCATATAGACATATAACATGAGTACAAATCCGTATACACATCCTTCTAGCTAGAGTCTAGTCATTAATACATGACCATATCAACTTCACAAACCATGACCTCATGCATGAAAACGACCATTACTCCACTGTATGCATTGCCACATGAACCCATCAACATGCATAAGCAATGCATAATTAACTACACATACGAATGAATGCATGTAGTCAAGCATAAGCGATCAATACTTATTGACATACCACAACATGTAAGTGACATATAACAATATGTAACCAATCATATACTCATGATGACGCATTCCACAAAATCAACATCAAGTTCCTCATGACAACCTTACTACAAACATGATCAACATTATGCAATGCAATAAGCATATGGAATGAAAGTATAAGAGACACACATGCAACTGACATGCATGCATGGCCAACACACACCACCCATCCAGTCCAAGGGGTGAACATTGCTCTGATACCACTCTATAACACCCTCCTCCTACATCTACCCAAGTTACCATGACAACTAGGTAAACATGCGACGAGAGGCTGCTATGATTCGATTCAACCTCCTATGTGACCTTAAGGAAGTGGAATTGACAGAACACTTCAACCAACCTATCCACATGAAAAACATAACACTCAGGAGACATGTTAGCCACTTAAACATCATGTCCCTAGGTCCCACTGATGTTCTGGACATCTTAGGCCTTAGTCTCTCCCATGCTATAGGAAAGAGAGCATCCAAAAACCCAAAGTCGCTCTCACAGGCTTTCCTGACAACGACCAGAGACTAAATTTGTCAGTGCTATGCCAATGACCTCGGGATTTGAGCCACTTTTTTAGGCCCAAAGCCCAGGTCACTACTTATAATGGAATGATAACTCAGGAACAATAAAAGAACACAGAAACAATGATGCAAAAGCAACATATTAAACAAGACCTTAACCAGACCCCTACTAGCCATGCCAGGAATTTCATCAAACATATCATCAACATGTAACCTATAGGTGTAAACAATAGAATTATGTGTAGGGATATCATACTTATCTGAGAATCGATATCAACCATTGTTCCCTCATGTCATTTGTTGCATTATCATATATTAGGCCATCAATACATTATCCATTCATTTACAAGTAAAAACATGCTGAGAGCCATACATAGTTTTTATCATAAAACATACATATAACCATCATAATAGGAATAGATATATCATAAGCATATCAACCATAAAATCCACATATACATTAGTACATTTACACATGAAAGTGAAGGGAATGAATTTCTCATTAATGAATGCAATAAACCAAACGAAGATGGGACTACCACGTTCCACCCGACCATAGAATGAATGAGCCAAATCTCTCTTCATCCATTCACTCCCTGTGCCATATTCCAAGCATGTGTTGGAAATACTGAGAAGGGGTGGTGAATCAATATTTATTTTCAATTGTTACTTTTACCAGTTAGATCACTTATATTTAGAACACAAAATGAACAATAAGAATAAATGCTTTTATTAATTTCTTCTTTACAACAAATCAAGTACAACATATGTAGGGCTCCAACCCTAGATGAAGAGATCTTCAATTCCCTAGGCTCCAACCTATAATGTGCCAAGCACCGACTTGGACTTTCCAAGGCACCAACCTCAAGGGCTCCAACCCTATATCTGGTTCAGGCTCCGACTTGGGTTCTTGAGGATTCTGATCCTCCAGGGCTCCAACCCTACCTTCCAAGGAACAACCTTGTCTTTTCGAGGCTCCAACCTCTTGGGCTCCAACCCTTGCTTTACTTCATCAAGATGTGTTTAGTTATATTTCACGACACCCAATGTCTTCTTCACTGAGCCCTATCGATCTTCAACAATGCCTTCACTTAATATCCACGTCATGTCATCAATGACAACCTTGTTATTCATGTAGAAATTATGACTATAGGTTAACATGATAATGCAATATAACTAAAGCAAAATACTTTAATCTACTTCTACAATCAATTAGTGGAAGCTTAAAAGATTTGAGCAAGATCAAGCGGAACACATATACCTAGAGAAGAATCAAAGCACATGAAACACAAAAAAATACCAAGGGGAAAGCCTCAACTAAAAACCCCACTATCTGTATTATCATACAAGGTGGAAATATCCTAGAATTACACAAAGCTTTAGCTCTCACAGCTAGCCAGCTCTCAGTACAATCCTCCTAGATTCTCACAGGAAAACTTGGCTTCTCATAAGCCTTCTCCTCTACCCTCCAAGCTCCTATTTCCTTGCGCATTTTCTCCTGGGTGATCCTCCTGTTACCAAGTGTAACACTGATCTCACACGCTGTAAAACTGTGCAATCCTCAAGGAACCTTATTCCTTCTGCATGGATGAGTTTCCTTTATAGGAAAACTCATGCAATTGAGAGGAACATGTCCTTGACATTTAGCTCAACTAGATCTTTCTCTGAATAGACATGCATGAGTTTCTGATGAGAGAATCTTCAGTTATCTAGAGTACACTAGTTGGATGAATGCATGCATTAACTGACTGAACTCACAATTAGTTCCTCAAACAGTTTGGAACTAATTTAATTGGACTTAACTCAGTAAACTGAGCTAACTAATTACAACTCAAATACAACTCAATCTTATCTCCTTAATTAAGGGATAATCTCCTTAATTTAAGGGATAACTGTTGCATGACTTCAGAAAGAATTCTAGCTTGAATTTCTCCAACTAATTAACTCAAGATGAATTAATTCATTATTTTTCAAGCAGCTGGTGAGACTCGAATTTAATTCACAATTTTAATTCAAGGACAAATTAAAATTGGAATATTTTGGATTCTATTTTTAACATTTCTTGTTGCTATTTTCAACACTCCCTCTCAACAAGAAAGGAATTCAACTTGATCCGATCCTGAACCTTTGGAATGTTCTACATGCAACACTTCTCTCTAGTGTTGTTGCTCCAACAATCTCTAGAAACAAAAAAAACATCCAACTTGAATCAATATGATGCATTTGTCATCAAAGTCTCTGACTGCTATTGCCTATGTCAACTGAAAACTCTGTGCTTCTTCTGACTCGGCCTTTCTGCACTGTTGTCAATCCTTCTCTATGCTCTTCAGTATCTAACTGCTCTAGCCTCTGTCACTTTGATCTCTGACTACATCAATCCCACTGATTCCTCTCGCTACTATGTACTTTGGGCTCCCGTAGCAAGATACGATCCATGAGATAAAACCTCTCAATGAACCCTGCCCAATTTCACCCTTCTTGGGGCTATCACTTCACATCGCCCCACCTCACACTTGAAGGTATGGCTGCATGTGATCCCTCTGCTGACTTGGCTCGAAATTTCCCCCTATTGGAGGTCTCTGCATGAGTGGATGCCTCCACTCGGTCTCCTCTCAGCATCTCCAATTGTGGGTCCTCCACAATTGTCCAAGACTTCTTTTGGAGATGCATGTTGAGAGGTAATTTACTCTCCCTCTCAATCACGAAGTCTCTAACATTTGCCTTGGTCCTCAAGGGTTTTCATGCATCTTGAACCTCAAGTGCATACAGGTTCTTAACTCATGAATCGATCTGTTTCACCTGTCTCGTGGTGATGTGTCTAAGGAAAACCTTTCCCTTACTAAAGAAAACATCGTAGCATTTGTCCTCCAACATTGCGACTGATACCAAGTTCTTCTTTAGTCCAGGCACATGCTTCACATCTATCAAGGTGATAGGAGGCCCATGCTCCCTCTAAAAAGCAACCATGCCCACTCCTGAAACACTATACCTTTCGTCGTCACCCATCTCTATGCGCATCTTGAGGTCTTTCTCCTCCAAGGCACTGAATAAACTTTTATCATCGGTCATGTGGAATGAGGCTCCACTGTCAAGATACCAAACACAACCCATCATTGATGACACCATGCATGCGATGAGGGTGAAGTCCATTTTGAACTGAGAGGCTAATGCCTCACCTTCTAATCCTTCAGAGGATCCCTTCTTGGACTTCTTCAATGGGCAATTAATCACATAATGTCCCATCTCGTGACAATTTAAAGCATCTCACTTTAGACTTGTCAACCTTCTTCCCTCCATGAGAAGATTTCGATTTGTAATGCGAAGCCTTCCCCTTCCATTTCCTTGCCTTACTTGCTAAGAAATTTTTTCTTCATCATCATTCTTAGATGAAGAACCATCTCATGTGCTCCTCCTGATCTCCTCCTACATGAGATCTGACCAAAGTCGTTCCCAATCTGGCAGTTTCTCCCTTCCATTCACAAAGTCCTAGTAGTTATTCCAGCTCTTTGGAAGGCCAAGGAGAGCAAAGGATCACCATATCATCATGGAAAATAGTTATTCCCACACTACTAAACTCATCTCTACAGGTGGTGAGCTTGTTCAGATATGTGGAAATAGTATCGCCCTTCTCCATCTTGATTTTCTGAAGCTTATCCTTGAGCGCCAATTTCCTCTGGTTACTACTGTTCTGGTAGAGGTCCTTCAATGTCTTCCATATTGAAAACAGAGTATCCTTCCCATGGAGACTCAAGATAATATGGTCTCGAATTCCCTCCAGGATGATCCGTCTCACCTTCGCCACACACTTCTTCCACTCAGCCAACTCTTGTGCATTAGCTGCATCTGGCTTTGGGATTTCTTGATCAATGAAATCCTTCAAGCCATTGTCTTCTAATACAACTTCCATTCTATTTTTCCATGCTATGTAATTCGAGCTGCCTTCTAAGGCATACTCAAGTCTCAAGCCATAGAATGCCATTGACAAGCTTGAATTATGATATGAATTTGATTTCCACCTGTAGTGGTTCCAGCTAGGGTGCTAGACTGGACTCTATATTTAATATCGACCGAGGTGCGTAAGCTTAGAGGCGTGGTCTAAAATATATAGACATAAAGAATTACCGCCTAGGTGATTATGAGGTAAATTGCAAGGCTTCTTTACGGAAGACCGTGATATGCAGCCTATCCTTCACACACCTAGATTACCCTACTGATGTACCTGACTACAATGCTGGTTATGACATGCATCTATCAAAGCAAACTGTGAATCTAAAGACTGTGTATGATTGTGGCAATGATTCTAACCCCCTTACAGAAGTATCACTTAGAAAACCTTTGCTTAAAACACACACAGCATGCAAGATATTGACACTATGAAACTATATAAAAAGAACATGAATAGACAGTGAAATAAGGCAGAGTTTATGAGCATGCATTTGTAAATCACACAAGGACCAAATCCCTTACAAGATTCTCGTTCCAGATCCTAGTACTGACCATTCAACATAACAATAAACCCTTCGGATGCGCACACCATATACATGTAATGAAACTCAAAACATAAAGGAATCGAAAGCTCAGATGACTGCAGCGTATATACTATGTGAATCAACAGTTATGTAAATCGAACTATGATGCAACCTGTGTGATACATAAATCGAAACCAATACAACGCTGTGTAAGCATATAGATTGAAACTAATACAACGCTGTGCAAACATATATATATAAACTGAATGAAATGTAACAAAACGAAGAGCAGTATACCAAACAAAGGACGCAGGGCCCGTCCGCGCCTAAGGGTATACTGACTACCACCATTCAACAATCAACCAATGCAAAAGAGTGAACACACGTTGGGACTGTAACCGGTTCTGTGTATTAACTAAACTCTGTTCTGAGCAAATGTTTTCAACAACTGATTAATTAACCTTCAAAACATTTAACTAACTGTATTTACACATGCGTACATACAGCCATGTCATCGATGCAGTGAATGTACATAGTGCTGTTGCCACGTTTTTACATAGTCTTTTTGCAAAATGTTTCCATACCATAAGTTTCAAAAAGAACAAAAATCAAAATGAAAATAGAACAATGCTGTTGCTGCTTTTATGCGCCAGAGTACCCTGCTTTGACTGAAGTTGACCGCATGCATAGGAGGCTCGATTTGGATGGAAGATAGGTGTTTGTCCATCCTTGGACATTCCACTTCTCGCCCATGCTTTTCGTTCTCGCTCATCTGCTGCGCCACATGTCAAACGGTAAACTCATTACAGGTTGTGGGTACTTCCTGTAGTCAAGTCATCAAAAACCTCTAATTCTGGAACATAAAACTCCTAAATTAATTCTTATGCAATTTAATAACTATAGAACAATTAATAATCAATATTCAAGGATTTTGAGGGGTAAATGATGAAAATGTATGGATAAATGATGTGAAACTGGGAAGGAAAAAGGGGCTTAGGATGATACCAACACCACCTGCAACTCCGAACTTCAAACTTCGAATTCTCTTCTTAGTATACTATTCACAGCTCTGATAACCTTTGCTCTGATACCATGTAGAATTTCCTGCAAATTCTCTACAAATATACCTCTGAGATCTATGTAGAAAATCTGACTGTAGATTAACTCAATAATGCAATATACGAAAGAAAAATACTATAATCTACTTCTACTATCAAACTTGTGGAAGCTTAAAGATCGAGTTGAAGCAAAGTTGAACACATATAACCATAAGAAGAAGAATCAAAGCACATGAAACACAAAAGAATACTCAGGGGAAAGCCTCAGCTAAAAACCTCACTATCTGTATTATCATACAAGGTGGAAATATCTCAGAATTACACAAAGCTTTAGCTCTCACAGCTAGCCAACTCTCAGTACAATCCTCTTGGATGCTCACAAGCAAACTTGGCTTCTCATAAGCCTTCTCCTCTGCCCTCCAAGCTCCTATTTCCTTGCACAGTTTCTCCTGGGTGATCCTCCTGTTACCAAGTGTAACACTGATCTCTCACACTGATCTCACACCCTGTAAAACTGCGCAATCCTCAAGGAACCCTATTCCTTTTGCATGGATGAGTTTCCTTTATAGGAAAACTCATGAAACTGATAGTAACCTGTCCTTGACATTTAGCTTAACTGGGTCTTTCTCTGCATAGACATGCATGAGTTTCCGGTGAGAGAATCTTTAGTTATCTGGAGTACACTAGTTGGATGCATGCATGCATTAACTAACTAAACTCACAATTAGTTCCTCAAAAAGTTTGGAACTATTTTAACTGGACTTAACTCAGTAAACTGAGCTAACTAATTACAACTCAAATACAACTCAATATTATCTCCTTAATTTAAGGGATAACTGTTCCATGACTTCAGAAAGACTTCTAACTTGAATTTCTGCAACTAATTAACTCAAGATGAATTAATTAATTATTTTTCAAGCAGCTGGTGAGACTAAATTCGAATTTAATTTACAATTTTAATTCAAGGAAAAATTAAAATTGGAATATTCTGGATTCTATTTTAACATTTCTTGTTGCTATTTTCAACAATTCACATGAAGGTGTCACCATTTTTCTTCATGTTACCCAAACAAAACTTCTTCAAGGTCACCTCATGACGGCTTCAATGTATCATCATCTCTAAGGGTGCCTTCAGGAACAACTTCTACAAGTCTTCCAAATGTTTTCAAGAATCCCTCAAGGTGTCTTCAATGGGCTAGTAGATGACTCTCGAAAGTATGCTCAAGAATATCCCCAAGGAAGCTACAAATCCACTTCAAGATTACTACTTCAAAATATCTTCAAAACAATGTCTGATGGATTGCTCTCAAACAATATTCAAATCAACTATACCAATATTAGTCTTCAAAGCAAAGCTTCACAAGTTCCGAAGATAATCCTTCAATTTGTCATCATGACATTGTTCCAAAGCAACTGCCAACCTAAGTCTGCTTCTAGAACTGTTTCAAGATGTCTACACAATGCTGCTCTAAAATTCTGTCCAAACAATGCCTTCAAGAATGCTTTATCAGCTTGCTACAATAAGCCTTCAAACTATGCTTCAATATGCTCAAAACAACTAGTGTTTACTATTCACAAGACTTTTACTGTAATCATAATCTCAAATGATCATACTGCTGCAATCATGATCGTACTTCAGAAACTGCTGTTGCTTACTGAGGTGGAGGAATACTATTGCTTGGTTCACACAGGGTATATGAGCTTTTGTTTAAGAGGAGATTCCACCATCAACAATGCACATTGTTCAGGATCTGAATAATCTCAGTCAAGAATAGTCTGAGGCCTAGTCAAGAGTTGTAACCACAGTCAAGTATCCAAGTAATGAGTGCACCATAGAGCTGTATTCAAAGGATCTGTTGTTCAATAAATTCAAGCCCAAAAACAATTCCTTCAAGCTCCTTCTTCAAAGTTCACGAGTTGTGAACAGTGGCTGCAATTATGTGTTCCTTCACCACAGATCTTATGCTAAAATGAAGTCCAAAATCCCCTATTAATAGAATTTTTTGCAATTTCAAACAAAGAGATACGTCATTGTTTGGAGGCCAACTTGTGTAGGCTTGCTTAGGTCAGCTCCATGTCCAGAATTAATACCTTAACTTCAAAAATTAATTTCTCTCAAACCGCTTGGAGTTTCGGGCTGAGTAATAGCTCGTTGAAAAGGAAACATTAAGCTCTTAAATATGGCGAAGGTCTCATGGTGAGATTTTTCCACTAGGGTCGTAAAAAATATTTTTCTTTGTGACCGTCCTTAAATTTCTGTGCATAAAATATTTGGAATAATATGAGGAATGTTTGGGGACAATGTGGCTTCTCCATTGTTTTGCACCAATAATGTCATCATGATATTATCCAACATCATGATGAAGGTATATCATCATGTATTCAACGATAGTGTAATAATATGTCATAGTGCAACCTTCATTAATTTGTCAAAGACACCAAAGTAGTCTTCCAATTATGTCAAAGTGTGATCATTCTTTAAAGAGTATGACATTATCACGTGTATGATTTCATCAATTATAGTCCTCAACTTCAAAGGCCTATATATTGGCACCTAAGGTCTAGATCACCAATCAAGGCACATGATTGGCACTTAGCAACATTATAGTTAATTCAAGGACTTGTTTGGGCAAGACTTCTTCTTTTGTTTCTTGACATCTTCTTCAAACAAGAGTTATGACATCATCATTTGGAACCAGACATCTCAAGAATATTTTCCATCTCGGCTAGTGCCATATTGACATCAATGACAACCTATATTAAAAATATCCCCCTTTGTCATTGATGACAATATTCTTGCCCTTTCAACATTCTCTCCCCCTTTGACATCAATGGAAAACGGGTTGCCCAAATACTCCCCTTGTCAAGTTGCTTATTTTCTTCACGAATAATAGTTCTTCATAGGTATGTTACTCCCCTTGTCATGGTGCTCTTCTTTCTGGAAACGTGGTCCATGATAGATGTGCTTAAATTCCTTCATGTCATGAACCAACTCCCCCTGTCTGCACAACCTCCTCTAGCTTATGAAAGATTACCTACTTAGTGATCAAGTGGGAGAGATATTCAATAGTAGTTCATGGATCAATAAGGGATCATGTTATTCAATCGAAATGCTCCCAAGAGATGATCTATCAAAGAATGATTGTCCATGTGGCTCATAAAGGATTTCATATGGCCCATTCACGGATAGCTTCTGCAAGAATGCTTAATTATCATAAGCTCCCCCTAGCTGTATTCGTGGTCTTCCTTTTGGCAGAGTCTCCTCATCAAATAATTGAAATATCAAGGATGACTTCATCAAGTCAACAACATGTATTGTTGGCTAGAGTGTTCAAGGGACTTCTGAATTCAATTTGCTTCTTTCTCCATACTTGTGTAACTTTCTTCTATGGCATGGTTCTAACTTCTGTAGGGGCCCAAGTCAAGCTACAATCACGTGCCATATGTCCAATGTTATGACACTTGAAGCACTCTATATTGTTCATGTATAAAAATTCATGACTTCTTCTTGCAAAATTTCTTCTCAAAGATTGATGAGGAACATTATAATTATCTTTGTGATATGCCCTACAATATTTTTCCATGTGCCCAAAGTTTGTACAAGAATAGCAATAACCAAAAAATATACTTTGGTACTTGGGAGAAGAAGGTTTCCTTGATGTACTTCTAAAGTCTTTTTTCCTTGGATGATAACCATTTCTTCTTGCATCCTTGACACCATCTGCATTTCTTCTTGGTGGAGGGTTTCTTCCATAGTTGTCTTGACTCTTCTCGTTGCCTTTGCTGGAACTGGGAGCATCAACATTTCTTCCAGGCTTCCTCACATCCTTGTTGTTTGAAGCATTAGGGTTTGCATCATTATTACTTGAGGATTCATCTCCATAGCCAAGACCTGATTTATTGAGGGGAGAGATTTGATGACTTAGGATGTCATCTAGGGTTTGAGATCTTTTCAAGTTCTTATTCATCAAGTCAACTTCCCTTTTAAGAAAGAAATTTTCTTCCTTCATTTTCTTGCATTCTTCATCCTTCTTTGATAGAATTATCTCCATTTCTTCCTTCATCTTGGTTTCTTCACATGATTGGGCCTTAAGAGAAGTGATTTCTGATTTTAACTTGGTGGTGTCATCATCCTTTTCTTCTAGTTGGCATATCATGGTGTTTCTCTCCTTTTCTGCTTCATCAACTTTTCCTTCTATGAATGTCAAAACTTCCATCACCTTCTCATATCCTTGTGCTTGTTTCCTTGCTTCTTCTAGTTGAGATCTAAGGGAGGATACCTCTTCCTTGTATTGACCAATATCTGCTTCAAGTTTGTTCAAGCTTTTGTGCCTTTGCTCAAGGTGGCTTGACAAGGTATCTTCTCGTTTCTTTACCTTATCCAATTGATTTGTTATGGATTTGACTTCTTGATGATGCTTTCTCTTGTTCTGATGAAATTATTCCTTAATCTTGGCGAGCTCCTCATCTCTTTATTATACTTGAAGCTTTCTAAGGTCAACTTCCTTCCTTGTCTTGTCTTGGTCACCAACTTGTGCTTTCTTCTTAAGTTCCTCATTTTCCTTTTTCAAATTGTTAATCTCTTCCATGGTAGCCATAAGTTTAGTGAGGAGATCTTCTTCAAAATATTTTTCATTCTCTTCATCTTTTGGGTCTTCTTTAGCTTTGATGTTATCACTCTTATCTTCACCTTCCTTGGTGGGCTCTGGATTTCCTTCTTTTTTTCGTCATTTTCTTGACTAAAGATCATTGTAAATGCTCCTTTTGAGTGAAGACCATGAAGTTTATCCCATATGCCTTTTGCTGATAAACATTTTTCAAAATTGGCCTTCATAGAATCAAGTAACCCATTCAAGATTTCTTTCATTTATCTTGTATTATGTTCTCGAGTCTTTAGGAAATTCCTCATTCTTGCTTCCCATATATCAAAGTTTCCATTGAACAATGGAGCCTTCACAAATTGATTGACTTCGATTTTAGGTTGAGGGAGACACATCTTTAGGAGGATTGGACACTTTCTTCCTTGGCTTCACCACTTATGTTCTAATGATCAACCTTCAAGCTGTTAGGCTTTGAGTGAAGGTACTGGCTCTGATACCAATTGTTGGAAATACTGAGAGGGGGGATGAATCAATATTTCTTTTCAATTGTTACTTTTACCAGTTAGATCACTTATATTTAGAACACAAAATGAACAATAAGAATAAATGATTGAATTGAGGCTTCTATGATCCATATCAGGTTTACAAGAGATTTTTCGGCGTAAATCACAAGATCTATCATTTGTCAACGCGTTTCGAACCAACTAGTGTGGTTCATCGTCAGGACAAGTTGAAGAACCAGATCTAGCTTTGCATGTTAAATAGCTTGAGTAGAGCCTCCAACGGCTAACTAGGCCAACAGCTAAATTGGACTAGGGACCTTACCTTTAAAATAAATATATAAATAATTTAATTTAATTGGAAGTTAGTTATAATAAGGGACCTTACCTCTAAATAAATATATAAATAATTTAATTTAATTGGTTGTTAATTTAATAGTTAGTTAAAGGGGATTAACTATTTAATAAATACATAGAAAATATAAATATTAGAATAAAAAGTATAATTAACTATTTATAGAGTTATTAACTATACAAATGAAACGTATGATTAACTATTTATAGAGTTTAAAATTGGTTATTAAGTTATAAAAATAAAAATAAAAATAATAATAATAATAAAATAAAAGATACTTAAATAATAATAATAATAATAAATAAATAAATATTAATAATAATAAATAAGTAAAATTAATAAATAAATAAATAATACTTAAAAAAAACCAATAAGATAAAATAATTGTAAATATTAACTTATTATAAAATAAAAAGATGAGAGAAGAAACGAGGGGAGGGGAGGAGGAGGGGCGGAAAGGAAGAAAGCGACTAGGAAGAGAGAGATGTGACCCAACATCTACTGATCTTCTAGCCATCCTCTCTATTGAGACTGCTCGGCCTATTTTCAATCTCGAGAGCTTCCGTAAATTTCCGATGATGGAACTGTGAAACTCTAGCAATGACACAAGCCTCCTCAATACAAACATGAATACAATCATCATGTTTGTATTGAGGAGGCTAGTGTCATTACTAGAGTTTCACAGTTCCATCATCAGAAATTTAGGGAAACTCTGGAGATTGAAAAGAGGTCGAGCAATCGCAATAGAGAGGATGGCTGGAAGATCAGTAGATGTTGGGTCCCAACTCTCTCTTCCTAGTCGCTTTCTTCCTTTCCGCCCCTCCTCCCCTCCCCTCCCCTCCCCTCATTTCTTGTCTCATCTTTTTATTTTCTAATAAGTTAATATTTACAATTATTTTATCTTATTGGTTTTTTTTTAAGTATTATTTATTTATTTATTAATTTTATTAATTATTATTATTTAAGTATCTTTTATTTATTATTATTATTATTATTATTATTAAGTATTATTTTTATTTATTATTTATTTATTTATTAGCATTATTTTTATTTATTTTTCTATTATTAATTTTATTTATTTTATTTATTATTTTTTTTTTACAACTTAATAACCAATTTTAAACTCTATAAATAGTTAATCATACGTTTTATTTGTATAGTTAATAACTCTATAAATAGTTAATTATACTTTTTATTCTAATATTTATATTTTCTATGTATCTATTAAATAGTTAATCCCCTTTAACTAACTATTAATTAATAACCAATTAAATTAAATTATTTATATATTTATTTAGAGGTAAGGTCCATTATTATAACTAACTTCCAATTAAATTAAATTATTTATATATTTATTTTAAAGGTAAGGTCCCTAGTCCAATTTAGTCGTTGGCCTAGTTAGCCGTTGGAGGCTTTCCTCAAGCTATTTAACATGCAAAGCTAGCTCTGGTTCTTCAACTTGTCCTGACAATGAACCACACTAGTTGGTTCGAAATGCATTGACAAAAGAATAAATGATTTTATTAATTTCTTCTTTACAATAAATCAATTACAACATATGTAAGGCTCCAACCCTAGATGAAGACATCGATCTTCAATTCCCCAGGCTCTAACCTGTAATGTGCCAAGCACCGACTTGGACTTTCTAAGGCACCAACCTTGTCAATTTTGAGGCACCAACCTCAAGGACTCCAACCCTATATTTGGTTTAGGCTTTGACCTGGGTTCTTGAGGATTTTGATCCTCTAGGGCTCCAACCCTACCTTCCAAGGCACCAACCTTGTATTTTTGAGGCTCCAACCTCTTGATCTCCAACCCTTGCTTTACTTCATCAAGATGTGTTTATTTGTACTTCACGACACCCAATGTCTTCTTCATCGAGTCCTATCAATCTTCAACAATGCCTTCACTTAATCTCCACGTCATGTCATCAATGACAACCTTTTTCTTCACATGAAGGTGCCACCATTGCTCTTCATGTTACCCAAACAAAACTTCTTCAAGGTCACCTCATGATGGCTTCAATTTATCATCATCTCCAAGGGTGCCTTCAAGAACAACTTCTACAAGTCTTCCAAATGTTTTCAAGAATCCCTCAAGGTGTCTTCAATGGGATGATAGATGACTCTCCAAGGTATGCTCAAGAATATCCCCAAGGAAGCTACAAATCCACTTCAAGATTACTACTTCAAAATATCTTCAAAACAATTCCTAATGGACTGCTCTCAAACAATATTCAAATCAGCTACACCAATATTAGTCTTCAAAGCAAAGCTTCACAAGCTCCAAAGATAGTCCATCAATTTGTCATCATGACAATGTTCTAAACTAACCGCCAACTCAAGTCTGCTTCTAGTTGCTTCTAGGACTGTTTCAAGATGTCTACACAATGCTGCTCTAAGGTTCTGTCCAAACAATGCCTTCAAGAATGCTTTATCAGCCCGCTGTAATAAACCTTCAAACTATGCTTCAATCTACTCAAAACAACTAGTGTTTACTGTTCACAAGACTTTTGATAGTAATCATAATCTAAAATGATTATACTGCTGCTGCTTACTGAGGTGGAGGATTACTATTGCTTGGTTCAGACATGGTATATGAGCTGCTGTTTAAGAGGAGATTCCACCATCAACAACACACATTGTTCAGGATCTGAATAATCACAGTCAAGAATAGTCTGAGGCCCAGTCAAGACCTGTAACCATAGTCAAGTATCTGAGTAATGGGTGCACCACATAGCTGTATTCAAAGGATTTTTTGTTCAATAAATTCAAGCCCAAAAACAATTCCTTCAAGCTCCTTCTTCAAAGTTCACGAGTTGTGAACAGTGGCTGTAATTCTGCGTTCCTTCACCGCAAATCTTATGTTAAAATGAAGTCAAAAATCTGCTATTAATAGCAATTTTTGCAATGTCAAATGAAGAGAAACGTCACTGTTTGGAGGCCGACTTGTGTAGGCTTGCTCAAGTCGGCTCCATGTCCAGAATTAAGAACTTAACTTCAAAAATTAATTTCTCTGAAACCTCTTCGAGTTCCGGGCTGAGTAATAGCTCATTGGAAAGAAAAAATTAAGCTCTTCAAGATGGTGAAGGTCTCATGGTGATATTCTGCCTTTAAGGTAGTAAAAAATATTTTTCTTTGTGACTGTCCTTAAATTTCTGTGCATAAAATATTTGGAACAATGTGAGGAATGTTTTGGGACAACATGGCTTATCCATTGTTTTGCACCAATAATGTCATCATGATAGTATCCAACATCATGATGAAGGTATAGCATCATGTATTCAATGATAGTGTAGTAATATGTCATAGTGCAACCTTCATTAATTTGTCAAAGACACCAAAGTAGTCTTCCAATTATGTCAAAGTGTGGTCATTCTTTAAAGAGTATGACATTATCACGTGTATGATTTCATCAATTATAGTACTCCAATTCAAAGGCTTGTATATTGGCACCTAAGGTCTAGATCACCAATCAAGGCACATGATTGGCACTTAGCAACGTTATAGTTAATTCAAGGACTTGTTTGGGCAAGACTTCTTCATTAATTTCTTGACATATTCTTCAAACAAGACTTATGACATCATCATTTGGAACCATGCTTCTCAAGAATATTTTCCATCTCGGCTAGTTCCATATTGACATCAATGACAACCTAGATTAACAGCATGAATGTGAGACTCAAACCAACAGAACCAACTAGGGCATATCGAGGTTAAACCACCTTACCCTCATCAATAGAAACCAGGCTTTACTATAATCCATCCCGGATCACTAGGCCAATACAATGAACACATCATAACAGGCTTTATGTGATCTCCAATTGATCACAAAGCCAAACAAGCATGGATGCCACTGGATTTCTCCACCTACACCGTGAGGAATTTACCTGTCTCCTAGTCTCTCAAGCTTTATGCAATCCAACCTGGATCATTAGGCCCTAAACTGAGATCCACTCTCCAAGCTTTATTGCCTATCCCAAATCTAGGTTTACTAGGCCCAATGGAGAGAAAAACTACATCTTTGCTTTACTGTATATATTTCCGTTCACCGACAAGGATTCCAAGGCCCATCGAGGCCTCACAATCCTAGCTTTACTGCAACCCACAGTCTGGATCAGGGGTTATTAGGCCAATGGATTTTTACTTTGATCCATAATCTGGTTTAGGGACCACTAGGCCATGTGCTCTAATATCCAGAGATCCACCCCACTCAGCTTCGAATTCATTCGGCAATCCAGCTCAACCAAAACAGGAGAACCCCATCACACCATGACTATTTGGAAATGGAAAGGCTAGGCTGAAAACATTGTTACACCTGGAAAAACCCATGCCACAACAACAAAAGAACACATGCTATACCATCCATGCCAAATCTAGTAAGGAAAATACACATGCAAAGAGATACCTATAGAGAGCCATGTTGTAGCTGCTTGATCCTGCTCTTCCATGCTTTCTCCTTCATTCCTCTTGCCTTCTTTGCCTTTCTTCATCCCATGCATAACCATAGAAAAACTTGAGCCAAGAGGTCACACTGTCTAAGAGATTTCCAACTGATCCTCAGAAGCCTTTTTATGATTTCCTCATTTTCCATTTTCCTTAAAATTCCTTCTCTCATGCAACCTGTGACATTTCACCTCCTTTTTCTCCTAATTTCCATTATTTTCATAAATAAATGTGCCAAAAATGCCATTTTTCCTTTCCAAAGCCTTAGCTATTTCCTTTTCCAATTTCCTTAGCAATAAACAATAAAATGAACACCCCCTAGGATGTCCTGCCCAACATTCATCTTGGAATACATGTCCCATCAACCGTGGCCTTATATATATATATTTTTACATGGAATTTTTACCAGGGCTATTACAGAACCCTCCCCCTTGGGGAAACACCATGCTCGGTGTTCAATGACACCTATAATCACAAGCTTGCTAAAAAAAACATACTATCCATGGAGATTTATAACACATTTCGTTGCAGTATTTACAATGGAAGACCTTCTCAAAATTAAAACATCATGCCAACATGACAAGATAACAAACATACTGCTTACTGGAGCTTTATAACATAGCTCATTACGATATTTACAATAACCACATATACACATATGAACATTTGCTAGATCAACAAATAAAGGATATGATGCCTGCATCCAAAACAAGGGAATCTCACGGGAATCTAAAGGCTCACACCTCCACCCTCAAAGTAATACCATGATTCAACTACTTCCTAGGAAGTCCAGAATCCACTACAAATTCAAATCTGCATCCAATGTTCGACGCTATAATCCCGCACCACTTGTCCTCTCAGTGAATAGTGACTGACTCATTGTTCTCGGGCGCACTCCCAATGTGCATCTAATTCCATCTGGTAATGCTCATGACAAAAAAAATATACCCGCGACCTTCCCTTCTCTACTACATAGTCCCTTGGGAAATCTAGCCACCCCCTTCCGTGCAGTCACTCACCTTCCAAGTTCCTCGTAATCCCCTATCTTGGGTGATCCATCCCTTAGAAAGGATTCCTTGCATCATAAGATACAAAACCGAGGATATACCTACCTCAAAACCATCATACTGGTCATAGTATGCTCATGTAAATCAATGGACACTATTGGGTACTAGTGTACCACAATGGCCCTGCTCCTAAAGTACTCTATTAGCATATTGTTGCCTATTCCAATTTCTTTCACTGTTGCTGCTAATCCTTGCAATCGATTTCAACCATTGAACTAAGAATTTTCATGCTTCCTATACCAAGCACATAAATTCCATTAGATTTAAAAATAAATTTAAATAACTTCAAATCATACCTCATTGGTAGCTCGTCAATAAGGTATACTTGCAATCTTGTTTACTTCTTGTCACAACAAGTCAAACTAGCATCTTTGATCAAATCATCATGTATAAACATATCACATTAGGTTATCTCAAACACAACCATCATAGATCAACATCATAAATCACATTAACCATCATGAACCAGAATCATAGATCACATATAATCATCATATACCATAATCATAAATCACATGCACAATAAAACTAAATAAAATACTCATACTTATCCTTTCATTAATCCTTAGCTTCTAGCTTTGTCTTTATTCTATACGCACTCCGTATCGATTACCACACCAAAAAACACCTAGTGCTTTCTCCTAAATCATGTGCACATACACATAGTGTGCATCACACACATACAATCACACACTGCATACAACACCTTGCAATACATGCACCTACACCTGACATACAACACATATACCTACACCCGGTGTACAACACAACACAAATAAATATATAGAGTACAAGACAATGAATGCATATGTCATGATACCATGACTACACAATGCACATACATAGTATCGCATGCCCGCACCACACCATGTATGACATTCACTCAATCCCACATGTACACCAGTACCACATGTACAAATCACCACCTGCACAATGTGTGCACAACATCACATGTACACGACGCCACATGCACAACTTGTACAAAATGCCTCATGTACACTACACCATTGTACAACGTGTACACAACAACACATGTACACAGTACCATGCATACGTTAGGTACGTGACACCACATGTACATGACGAAACATGAATGAGATGTACACAACACCACGTTCACATAAAGCCACTTGTACAACATGTACACAACACCACATGCACACAACACCAGTTGTACAATCATGCACACAATATCATATGTACATAGCACCACATGTCCAACATATACAACATATGCACAATAGTAGTACCACACGCAAAACCACACTATCCTTACCAAGAAACCTTTCTTCCAGTTTCTTATCCATGCTTATCCTAGCATGCTGCAGACCACATCGCTTTCATTTTTCCGATGTATCCCTCGGTATAACCTATCCATAACATAAGCATAGGAATTATACAAGCATACAATATAAATTCATATTCACATGATTCTGAACTCATATATTTCTCATGACTACTCTTCCCACTTGATTCCTCATAGCCAGGAACTTCTTCATACCATTCACCTGCATAGGAAATCATTTTGCCACAAGAATGATTCTTGATGATCTATCAGATAATGACACAGGTACATGGATACATACATACATATATGTAAACATTAGCATAAACAATCATGATCTTGCCAGACAACGATACATACATACACATACATACATATAAACATCAACATAAAATAATAATGATCTAGTCAACCAACGATAAACATATATACATGTATACGCATATAGACATAAGAATAATCATGATCCCAACATAATTACATAAGGTCAAGGTTTAAGAGAAATTCCTTTATTCATGGAACACATGCACAACATTAAGAATAGTCGTTCCCAACATAGCCAAGGCATCTGATGCCTCAGATCCATTTACTTTACCTTTTTGGTTACCTTTCTCATGACTTTACTGCCACTGTCCATTTACCACAATGGGCCCATCCAGTCCAACAAACTATCATAGTCTTACCTTCCACTGCGCTTACTCAAGCACCAAGCTTCATCCTGTCTTACATTACCTATTGCGTACCACAGGGCTCTCCCCGAGATCCATTGACTTTCCTCTTTCCCAACCAATTCTCAAGACTCTCAAAACAATAAAGGGAAAGAATGTAAACAACAACAAGAAGACCATGAAAACCAAAAGCAATATGACACCGCAACAAAGTGGCATAGCTATTCATGAGACACAATAAAAGTCACAAATCAAGCGCAACAATCGTAAAAGACCAAAAGCACAAGACTAACCATAGACACCATGACTCAATCCCCATGGTTCCTAAGGAAAACTAGACCTGAGCCTTCTTCGAGATTTCATGGCAACCTCTCTTGGCATGCAACTCCTTGCATCATGTTGTCATTAACAAATAACTGTTAGTGCATGAATAAACATAACAATACACCAGTTACCTCATCTTATTGTGCCAAGCACGTTGCTTTCAACTAAACACATCCACGCCATATTTCAAGGGAATCCAATTCTTTGACAGATCCACATGTAACTAAAGACTAACTAATATACCTGCCAAGTACATGTTCATGAATATAACATTTATCCACATAATGTCAGATAAGATTAAGGTTAAGAAGAATTCGTGTATGCAAAGCACTCATTCGTTTGGAATTAGGGTTTCCAAACATAGCCAAAGTAATTATTACTCAATTTCTTTCTTTTACCTTTTTACCTTGCTGCAACTAAGTCTTACTATGTATTGTCATGTCACCAAACTGTTAGTTATATAAACACATCAATTATTACCTCATCATGCTAATACCAAACATGCTTCCTACAACTGCTCACGCATGTCAACCACATGTTCCAAATATCAAGATAATCATATCTATCACTTTGAAATCAACCTTTACCAAGATGAACAATCATGTCATAATCCCTAGTCAAATCATAGTCATTAGACATGCTACAACTATCACCTACTTACGTGCAAGTACATACCAACTGTCTCGACACATATGTATTAGTACAATCATCTTAAAACAAGATCATTTCTTCATGCAACCCTATAAACTCATACCCATATAATGCAATTAATCAAACATTCAAGCAAGTTATGAATGCACCATGTTAGATAAATCAACTAGATGACATAATAAGCACCAAATACTCAACCACCAAATAGATTACATAATCAACAATGAAGCACCCAATATACTGCATAAGCAAACTCATACCTTAGTGCATTTCAGGGGAGGCTGTCTTGTCTACACAATCAATCTAGGTTAGCACGATACAACTTCACAACTTATCCACTCAAACATAAATAATGATATCCATAACAATAACTAACTAACATGTTCACATCATAAGCTCATAAGCATTTATCATTCATGCATAAGAATCACATATGTACGATCAGTCTAGACTAGCACAACACAATTTCACAAATATGTCGGCTCATACTTAAATGTCGTAACCCTAACCATTTGCACAGGCAAATCCAATTTAGAATGATACATATAACATCAAGATCTTAATGTAATAACCCTAATCATCAAGTTACTAGCGTATAACAACAAAAAGTTAACATATCATGCTCATCAACAACATATAACATAATCAACAGGTTATCTAATATAAAACAACCATAGCAATGCAACAACTACATGTTACTATCATTCTTGACTATCTAACACATGTGCATATAACTACACTAATCAACCAACATCTATCATGAATGTAACCATAACATCAAAAGACATGTACATAACCTAATGTATATAACCCTAATGCATATAAATATTCTTAACTTACATACTTGCATGCCCAACATACAAACATGTATGACTACATGCTCTTGCCTTGAGGTCCAATGCTGCAACTTTATTTTGATGATGTGCATCTCCTGCTCTATCTCAGCCAACACATTTGCATCATAACATACCAATATAACCCGATGACCTAAATTGCATACCATGACTTCACAAGACATGTTTGAACTACTATTCATGCATAACCATAACCAAGACCATACATGCATAACGACTGCGTATAGACATATAACACATGAGTACAAAACCATATAGACATCCTTCTAGCTAGATTCCAGTCGCCAATGCATGACCATATCAACTTTACAAACTATGACTTCATGCATGACAACAACCGTTACTCCACTGTATGCATTCTCACAACAACCATCAACATGCATTAGCAATTCATAATTAACTACACATACACATGAATGCATGTAGTCGAGCGTAAGTGATCAATACTTGCAACCAACCTACAAGACTGATACATGTAATCAAACATACAAGAATGCAACCTAACATACAAGGATGTAATTAAGAAACATACCACAACATGTAAGTGACATATAACAATATGTAACGAGTCATATTGATGGATTCCACTAAATCAACATCAAGTTCCTCATGACAACCTTACTACAACCATGATCAACATTATGCAATGAAACAAGCACATGAAATGAAAGTGTAAGAGACACATATGCAATTGAAATGCATGCATGACCAATGCACATTGCCCATCCAGTCTGAGGGGTGAACCATGCTCTGAAACAACTCTGTAACACCCTCCTCCCAAATCTACCCCGTAACCATGCCAACCAGGTAAACATGTGACGAGAGGCTACTATGATTGGATTTTACCTCCTATATGACCTTAAGGAAGTGGAATCGATGGAAGACATCAACCAACCTATCCACATCAGCAACAGAACCCTCAGGAGACATGTCAGCCACTCAAACATCCTATCCCTGGGTCCCATTGATGTTCTGAACATCTTAGGCCTCAATTGATCCCATGCTATAGGCAAGGGAGCATCCAAAAACCCAAATTTGCTCTCACAGGTTTTCCTGCCAATGACCATAGACTAAATTTGTCAGTGCTATGCTAGCGACCTCGAGATTTGAGCCACCTTTTCATGCCCAGAGCCTAGGTCACTGCCCATAATGGAATGATAACTCAAGAATAGTAAAAGAACATGGAAACAATGATGCAAAAGCAATAAGTTAAACAATATCTGAATCAGAACCTTACTAGCCATGCCAGGCATTTCGTCAAACATATCATCAACATGTAACCTATAGGTGCAAACAACATAATTAAGTGTAGGTATCTCATACTTATCTAAGAATTACTATGAAACATTGTTCCCTCATGTCATTTTTTGCATTATCATCTATTGGGCCATAGATACATTATCCATTCATTTACAAGTAAAAATATGTTGAAAGCCATACATAGCTGCTGTCATAAAACATACATATAACCAACATAATAGGAACATAAATATCATAAGAATATCAGCCATAAATTCCACATATACATCAATACATTTACACATGAAATTCAAGGGAAAGAATTTCTCATTAATGAATGCAATAAACCAACTGGAGATCAGACTACCACGTTTCACCCAACTATAGAATGGCTGACCCAAATCTCTCTTCATCCAGTCACCCCCGTGCCATATTCTAAGCATGAATGTGGGACTCAAACCAAAAGATCCAACCAAGTCATATTGAGGCTAAACCACCTCACCCTTATCAATAGAAAACATGCTTTACTGTAATCCATCCCAGATCACTAGGCCAACACAATGAACACATTATAACATGATTTACCATGATCTCCACTCGATCACTAGGAAAAAAAAAACATGGACGCCACTGGATTTATCCACCTACATCATGAGGAATTTTACTTTCTCCTAGTCTCTCAGGATTTACTGCAATCCAAACTCAGATCACTAGGCCCTATACCGAGACCCACTCTCTAGGATTTATCGTATATCCAAAATCCAGGATTATTAGGCCCAACAGAGAGAAACCACCTCTTGGATTTACTATATATCCTACCATTCACTGGAAAGGATTCATACTCCCACCGATGCAACACAATCTTGGCTTTACCGCAACCCACAGTCTTGCTCAAGTGTCACTAGGCTAGTGGCTTTTATTGTGATCCACAATTTGGTTCAAGGACCACTAGGCCATGTGCTCTATCATTCGGATATCCACCCCACTCAGCTTTGAATCTGTCTAGAAATTCGGCTCTACCAAAACATGAGAACCCCATCACACCCTGGGTATCTGAAAATGGCAAGGTTGGGCTAAAAACATTGTTACACCTGGAAGAACCCATGCCACAACAACAAAAGAACCACCTGCAATACCATGCATGCCAAATCTAGCAAGGAAAATACACATGCAAAGTGATACCTGCAAAGAACCATGCTATAGATGCTCAATCCTGCTCTTCCTTGCTTGCTCCTTCCTTCCTCTTGCCTTCCTTTCCTTTCTTGATCCCATGCATAACCATAGCAAAACTTGAGCCAAGAGCTCACATTGACTAAGAGCTTACCAACTTATCCTCAGAAGCCTTTTTATGAATGAGGCCTCTATTTTATTCATCTTCCATTATTTTCCTTCAATTTCCTCCTCACATGCAACCTGTGACCTTTGACCTCCTTTTTCTCCTAATTTCCATTATTTCCATAAATAAATGTGCCAAAAATGCCATTTTTCCTTTCCAAAGCCTTAGCCATTGCCTTTGCCAATTTCATTAGCCATAAACAATCAAATTAACACCCACTAGGATGTCTTGCCCAACATTCAGCTTGGGATTATATATCTATATATATATATATATATATATATATATATATACATGGAATTTTCACCAGGGCTGTTACAATGTGAACAATGTTGATTAGCTCTCCATCACTTTGTTGTAATTATTCCTTTATTCATTCCATAAAATTAGATATTGGATATTTCTTTGAGAAGTTTTGGTTGGTTAAGTTATTTGTTGAGTGAGAGTGAGAGAAGAGAAGTGTGTGCAGAATTTGAGGGACATTATGCCGAAAATCCAAAGCAGTTTGTAGAAGTTGCAGAAGGTAGTAGAAACGTGTTTCAACTAACATTTTATGTAGACAGAAAGGAGATGGAGTAAGCGATGATTGAGGATAATTTGGTGCATGATTACTGCTTGTTCATTCTTTAGACTATTATTTGTGTGCAACATTTGTTTTTTAACAGATTTATCTATTGCAGAGAGGATTGTTGTTGATGTGTCTATTAGATTATCTTATGTAGTGTTTGTATTGATTGATTTGATCATTTTGTATATGATTGACGTGTTGTTATTGAGCTATGAATTTCTCTGTGGAGTCCAGTTTGAAAATGAATGAAAGCATGGATTTAAGAGTTTGTGGAGGTAGTGTCCTTAGTTCAATAGTGATTGAACAATATATGAATTGTGACTCCTTGCTGCTGGTGGTGAGAAAAACAGTATATTGGGAGTATCATCTCTATCCAATGGTGGCTAGATAGTATAGCAACGGATGGGTGAGGATTATTTGGAGTGGTGGCTTCTAGCAGGTGGTGGCTTGCAAAGTGATGTGAGTATAGAATTCCTAGCTAGTGGTGGCCAAAAATACTATTCATAGGGGTAGTGGATCCTAGTTTGTGGTGGTCATCTAAAATATGTAAAAGAATTGATTTATGATAATAATAAAACAAGAAGCAACACAAGAGCAACAAGTGGTTTTTCTCCCCTTGAGGGTTCCTACCAGAAATATTTATGTCTCATGTGTTGGTTATCTTTTATGGTTTTGTGTTATGTTTTTGGCACTCTAATCTCTCTCTATGTGTTTAATATTGAAAATTCTTTAATGGTTTAATTGGCTGGAAAAAATTATATGTTCCATCACTACTAATTCACCCCCCCAAATAATGATCTACATTTCTAACAAAAGAGGTGAATAATCAAGGGTTCAATTCAGGACCAAGTATATACTTAATTACGATTATCAATATGAGAAGTTTGATTATATGAGATATTATAGCATGGATATTCTAGATGGAACAACTCTTTGGTCTACAAGAATTTCCAACTTTACAAAAGGTGATTATTATACCAATGGATTTATGAACCAAAAAAAAGGATTTTATTTTCTCTTGATCCATTTTTATGGATGAATTGATAGAATAATTTTGGGATATTAAGAGTAACGCTTTCTTTTTTCAATTGATAAATATCTAGAAAAGTGGTCCAATTATAAAGTACATTCAACAATTTCAAAAACAAAGTCTTAGAGTAACAAGCATTCTAGAGGATAATTTGTTGGAGCTATTTATGGGAAATTTGAAGGAGATCATTCAACATGAGGTGTCTCTTGGAACCTAAATACTTATAGTACACTTTTAACATGGCAAGAAAATCTAAATGTAAAAATACGGATATTAGAAGGGTGGTCATTAACAATTATAGAGAGAGCATCATGTTCCCTCTCCTAACCTCATTCAATCTACAAGGCTGGCACCTCGACAAATATATGAAATAAAATAAAAGGGACTATGTTTCAATTTAAAGATAACTACAGTAAGGGGCATACATTTTGTGAGAGGAAATTACTTCACATATATCATGAATATGTAGAATATCAAGAATTGAAACTATTACAAGACATAGAACTAGAAGAGACTATTCCACCAATACCATATCATGGATTAGCTAGTATCAAATCTTCTCAAACTGTCAAGATAGAAGGATGTATAAAAAAGGAAAAGGTAAATTTGTTATCTATTATGGTAGTAATCCTAACTTCATTGATGGAAAATTAACCCAAACTCTCAATGACTTTATATATCTAGCACCAAAGTTTTAAGTAATGATTGTAGATATAGGTACCATAATTTGTTTAGGAAAGTGTCATAATATTAAGCTCATTATTGGGGAGAATTTATTGTATATTCCAATGATTTCAATCCAAACTAGAGGTATCAATGTTGTATTATATGTCTAATGGTTACAATCAATGGGAATAACGACTCTTAATTTTTAGAAAAAATTGATTATATTTTTCTTGAAAGGAAAGGAAAATTAACATAGAGATATCCAAGGGATCCATTTAAGTGATAATATCTAACATCATGCAAATTTTTTAAAAGAGGTATACCATAGTGTAATTGCATAATTATGGTCACTAGAAGTTAAAAAATATGGACCTTCAATTGATGTGGATCTCAAAAATGTTATTGGAAGTAATTTCAAGGTATTTAGAGAGATTCCTAAAGGCATTACACATACTTGATATCATGACCATGCCACTCATTTGCAACCAAGAAGTGTACCGCGTAACATCTAACTCTACATGTCTCCATATACACAAAAGAGTGAGATTAAACATATGGTTCACAAAATGTTCAAGGCTAGCATCATTAAACCTAGCCAAAGTAATTTGTATTCACCAATGTTGATGATTTACAAAGAGGAATGTTCATGGAAGCTCACATGATGACCATTAAAGATAAATTTCTTATTCATATAATGGATGAAATATTAGATGAATTGCGGGAGAATTTTTTTTACCAAGATGGATCTCCATTTAGGATATCATGAAATTTAAGTGATGTAAGAATACATCTGCAAAATAACATTTAGGTGTTACAGGAATAATACACCATAGGGTCTGGGTTGAGAACCCCAATAGATCTAAGGGCATACACCAACAAAAAGCAAGCAAACAAGGAGTTCTAATGCTTAAACTACTAAAGTGTGAAGAAGAGATAGTACCCAAGGGTCCTACGTTTGAGGTCGTTCCCGTAGGGTCTAAACCCTCTGCTTCCTCCAATGCTTCAAAACTTGCAACTCATTCAAGAAAAGCATATATACTAGCAGTAGTTCCAAGCAAGTTCATGATATGAATGTTAGATCATATAAGAATATAAATATAAAACATGAAATCATACATCATTATATTATAACATGAATTAAAGCATTAAGATCATAACATCAGGAACAAGACAAAGCTTCTTTATTGATTATTGCAAAAGAATGTGGAAGAACACAACCTGATTCGTCCACGACTCCAAGCGAAACCTTCCTCCAGATCCGTCTAGCCCAAGCCTCAAAAATCCTCTTTCAAATGCATACACATAGATGCCATATAAAGGAGATGGACATCTCTATGAGGAAACAAGGGTTTCCTATAGTTGGGAGTGCATGAGGCATAGGGAAACATAAGACTTGATTAGGGACCAATTGGATATAATGTCAATATCCTATCTTCCCCCCCCCCCCCTTAGGCCTTCCCCATGAGGTGTATTTATATCACCTCAAAATAGTTTTTTCAGTTGGGATACAGTTAGGCCACGAGTTCCTATAGGTAGGCTTCCAGTGTAACCCGTAAACCCCGCGCATAAAATAGGGATTTTATATTTTTTTCATATTTTAAATTATATACGCGGATTGGGTATAGCTAGACCCGTGTGTGCACGTGATTTTGGAAGGGCAAAGTCATGTATGGAATTTAAAATAATTTTTTTTAGTAAATGGACCAATTTTGAAGGGAAAGGGCTGCCCAAGGCCTTGACTCAGAGCATCAAGTATATAAGGGTGATAAATGATGCTATAAAAAATTCCCCCTAATATATGAGGTCAGAAGGGGTACATGACGACCAAAATGTATTAAGTGTATAGAAAGAATCATGCGAGGATTTGGGAGGAGATCACCAGATTCCAGCCTGCCAAACCATTAGAAGAGATCAGAAAGAAAGCTCATGTTTGAGGCGGGCATACCCATGCTCAAAGATAGTAAAGCATGACTGCATATCAAGTGTAGAGTGGATCCAATATGTATATAAGTACAAAGGAAATTGAGAAATACATAGTGGATCATCTGATCATAGCTGCAAAAGTACATATCAAGGCCATGTTACAATATCACATATAGAAGAAATGATCAATGATGTTGAAGTGGATATTTGATCACTGAAGTCACATAACTGGTCCTCAAAGTACCAAGTCAAAAAGTGGAATAATGGTATGACATGCAACTCAGGTGCCAACATATAATATGTTGTTGTGATGAAATGCAACATATAAGGTGGATGGTATCACTGGAAGCAAATAGGAGGAACTGACAAGTGAACCAAGAAATGATGATGCAACTCGAGGTCTTCACCAACCGCCATGGTACATCTCTACACTATGGGAATAAATGAGCTGAAGGTGACCATGTGAGAATCGTTTGATTACCGTTCATTGATGTATACCATTAACAAACACGAGACAACTCACCGATAATGATGATGAGAGTCAAGGTACCCCAGTACAATCTAACAAGTGTGAATAGTTGAGTTGAAGTTGAACACTTGAGATAATCTATCAATCAGGAGACATTGATGTCTTCTCACTATCAATGGCGAAGGAATCTGCCACTGATGACTACAAACCCTAAGGTACTAAAAAAGGACTCTAGATCTTACTCCCAGAGTAATGAGTTAGATTCAATGGGAAAATATTTGTTGGAAGGAAGGCATTAAGACATCCCACATAAATCCAACACGAGTGTAACCCCCAGGCCAATACTTTGGAAGGAATTAGACAAAGAAAGATGAATTAACCATACCAAAGCACGTTTTTGGCGTACACAAGATGTGGTTAGCACACGACAAAAACCATTTGAACCAACCAATAATGAAAGCTGACACATAGGTGAGGAATCCACCAATAGGGTCAAATGGAAACCAAGGTACTGCACAAATCCCAATGTGTGATAATGTAAGTTGACGTTGAACACAAGGGAAATCACTCATTCAAAGACCCATAATACTGATCGATGCTGAGCACAAGGTCACCTATCAATGATGGAAATAGGGCTAGGGTGCATCTCTAGGACTACTCTTAGAGCAATTTGTCGAAGTCGATAAGAGTAGACCTGCCAGCAAGAAGTTAATGGAGACCTTCTTAACCAGCACGAGAAAAGGACCAAACAGTTGATGTGATACTGAACATAACTCTGTCAAACTCGGTATGGCTGATTGAAAATGAGTCAAGGGACACCGCAAAAAGGATGATTCAGGTTTACTTCCCTTGAACAAAATCACAACTCAAATGTGACTATATAGCAGCATATGATAACTTTGTATAAGTTTGTCATGCAGGAGGTATAAAAAAATCTCCATATGATTGGAAGAGATAACCAACCGGAGGAGTACTAACTCAATGACAAGGATATGGCTCTCCTAAGTCAAAATAAAGCCCATCCTGATGGAGGAAAGACTTGATTTGAGTGATTTGTTCAAGGGCGACACAACTGACTCTTGCTACCATCAATTATGGAAGTAAAGCCCCGTTCCCGCTCTTTTTTTGGATATATATATATATATATATATATATATATATATATATTGTTGTTTTCATATTTGAAAAGACTGAAAAAGAATAAAAGAATTCCTATGGTACAGTGGAAAGAACGAGTGTCCAGATATAGATGCACTAGTTCCTCGGAGGGGAACATTCCTATGTTCAATGCAAGGTGAAAAAACTGGTCAATGACACTCAAAGCAATGTTCTTTCCATGGGCACAAGGTGTCAAGTTGCAGAGGCTAATAGATTGCAAGGTTGATTTTGCAGAAAGACATGGTGAAAAAGTGGCTTATACACGAGTTCAAGTGAAGCCGGCTTAAGGCCAAAAGGTACAATTAGTCAACATGCAATGTAACAATACAACTCTACATGTGGGAGCTTCTAGGGTATAAACCCAGAAAGATAGCGAAGAAGAAGAATAATGAATGTTCATCACAAAGGTCATGGCGAGACTAAAGAGGACTCTCGAGCCTACTCAATCTTTGCAGCATGGGAAACATATTTTAGCGAGGATCTAATTAGGAAGCCCATGTAAAGGATGGCTCTACCATCTTGTAATGCTTTTATAAGTCAGCAAGTGAAAATGGTTTAAGAATCATAACACAATGGGGTCGACCCTATGGCAACATATCACAGTATGGAGGCTAGAATGCATAATGCAATGGAAAAAGTGATCTTCCCTAACCTATATGCTAGTGATGAAAATGATACCTACCATGACAGGTCAACGGTCATGGAATCAAAGTGGTAGAAAATGTCTCAAAGTCTCCAATTTAACCTGATAAACAACCTATCCCAGCACTCAAAGCCAAAAGGTCACAAAGTTTATAAAATTAAAAAATAAAACATAAACTTTGCAAAAGTGGGTTTTCAAAAGTTTTTGAAATTTCAACTTATAAATAGACCTTTTGACTTACCAAACCTCATTTTTGTTTTAGACAATTGAGTGAAAGAGCTATGGAGAAAAAACTGACAACCACAATCCACCAAATTTCTCAGCCAGAACAACCATCAAACTTCCAGGTAATCTCCTAATTCAATCTTTCAATGAATTTTTGTACATTTCAAGTATTTTTTCAAGAATTTTACCGCAAAATATTTATTTTTAGATTTTTACTTTGCACGTACACAGGTTGAGTATATCGAAGTCGTGTATCAGTAAGCCCTATACGTGACTGTGTATGAAGCGAACTCACATGTGCACAGTGAAAAAATTTAAATCAAGGATTTTAATGGATGAAAATGCTTGAAACTACAGGATGAAAATCACATGGAAGGAAAGAGAGCACAATGTAGTAGATAATGAAGTAATGAATGATACATTAGCATTGGATGCACTCAGAGGATGTGGATTATTGAAATTTTTAAAATGCCAAATATGAAAACCAACACCAGGTTGCTAGAAATGCTCATGAATTACTGGGATCCAGAAGAAGATAATTTTATGATTGATCAAATGCCCCAAAAAATTGAAGTAGAAGACATCTACTTCATCAGTACACTTTCCTGGAGAGGAGAGACTGCCAATTTGCAAGGGAAGTCCTGAGGAAGCCTTAGTGTGGATGATTACATTCTCATCTATTGCCCCAGAAACAATGAAAAGGTAGGGACACATATCCCAATCAAGAACGTGGAAAGTTTGCCCCTCAAGATTCTCCTTTTTACTATTGTGAGGGTAGCAAGATCAACCTCATTGCACCAAGTGTTGCGTGTTACAATGAGCTTAGCAGTAGATTGCCTCACCACAGTTTTTGTTTGGTGCACAACCCTCCTAACCAATATGAAAAAGCAACTTACTTATATCAAGAAGAGTAATACCAAACATTTTGGGTATGGTACTATCCTATGTACTTTATTCTTTGAGAGACTACTAGGACTTCGACCCAAAGTGATGTCCACCATCAGCAGCCCAAGAGATCCACAGATAGATAGATGGGTTGACTTAATGAAGAGACTAGGGGGTGGTGAGGTCCCTAAAACAACATTTGATGATGAGTTTTTCCTTTGGTGGGAACAACAAGTCATTTCCATTGAGGACTACCCCTATGCAGGCATGGATTTCAGAGCAGATCCAGATCTAGTGCTTCCACCCGATGCTGAATGGGGTGTCATTGGTAAAATTGTTTATAAGTTATTTGATTTTTTTTGGATTTCAAAATTATGAATTGAAATTATTTTGATGAGACCAAAATTCTTACAATATTGTTTGATCATGATACAAATGTGGGACAGGTAAGACCTGAGGGTCTACCCAGGCATAGGCGTTGTGAAAGATACGCAAAGAGTGCCACAGGTGAGATTGAGGGAGTCCTCCATATCGTACAGAGGAACTTGGAGAGATTGACTCACCAGGCACCTATGGCAGCGATAGAGTATCTACCAGAGGATATGTAGAGACACGTGGTAGGAGTACCATGAGATTGGGTGTGGCTTTTCTGACAGTGGCTACTGCCATCGTCTTCTTCCGAGATGCCCATCTGGGGCTGTTGAGTCCCAAACTTGCATCTTCCCTATACACCTTTCTAGCCTTTTTCCATTTACCTGGACCTCCTAAGCTGTCAAATCATTGCATATTAGTTTAAAAAGAGCATATAAAATGGTTTCCTAACTATGTCTTGTGTCTGCTGTTTGATCTAGATTTTTGCTCATTCAGCTACGGAATCTTGTCACTTTCTGCAGCCAGTTCAACTTTCCACAGACTTTATGTTGAAGTCTAAGTTACAGGTGTCTTCAGGTGAATCCAGCCACATGGGCAAGTTGCAAATGATGTGGACATGGACCGTGTCCTCTTGGTTCAGCCGAATCCCTCACATAAGGACGTGGTCAAAGATAGCCAAGCGGTGGTCAACCTAAGAGTCTTACGGTGGCAGAACTTTGTTTTTCACCACATGAAGACTTGCGTGACCATTCCTAAATCTCAGGAGACGTGTTAACACCTGTGGACTGCTCCATGAACCGAATCTAACAGCCACCCTCCTTGGATTTAATCTTCATGACTACCATCCTCTGTTATAAATAAAGCGTTCTCATAAGCATATTAGCTAGCTTTTTGAATGTAATTTTGATTGTTTACAAGCCAAATGTGCTGTGACTTTATCTTTATGTTAAGACTGCATTTTAATACATGAGAAGACACTGTTTATAAGCTCAATTCGTGGTTGATTGCTGATTGGCCAAGGTTGTGTAGAGGGCCCCTGTACACACCAAGGTTTTGTTAATTGCTGTATAGTTTCATGCTTTATTTCTTTACGTTCCTGATGCCATAATTGTTTACTTGTATATATTGCACTGCTTATGGTATTCATGTTGATTGCTGTCCATAGTTTTTATGCTTTCTAATGCTGTTAACTGATCAGTGTCTTTGTTTCAGATTATAATAGGCAGCCCGGGCAATTGCACATAGCTTTATAATGACTAATGACATGGAATTATCTTGTCCTTCTGCTGATTTATTTTCTTAGTTCTAATTCCAGTATTGTTTATTTCTTTCAGTTTTATTCATTTACTTTTCTGCAAGATAGATATTAGATTACTCATGTCATTTTCAGTTACCTCCTAAAGCCAGAGTGAGTCAAATGGTGAGGTATTGAAGTATGAATGCGTAGTTTGATATTAATTTATTTTTCTGCAAGTTAGTTATTGAATTGCTCATGTCATTTTCAGTTACCTCCTAAAGCCAAAGCGAGTCAAATGGTGAGGGATTGGAGTATGAGTGTGTAGTTTAATATTAGTTTCATTTTCTGTAAATTAGATATCAGATTGCTCAATTTGTCTATGATTACCTCCTAAAACCAGAGCGAGACAAATGGTGAGGGGTTAGAATATGAGTTGATGTAGTTTGATCTTAGCTTTGCTTTGCTTGCAACTTTTGGATTTCTTTGAGTTTAGTTTCTTTTTATACAGTAGCAAGGATACTGGGTTTCATAGTCAATAGCTCACTGTTTGGTTTAATTAGAATATAGGTACATTTTTATTTTCTCTTAGGAATTGATTTCATCATTGCAAGTTTTAAAACCTTTTTGAAAATTTTGAAGTTTGGAAATCATTTTAAAGGTCACCATTGCTTTGAACACTTATATCCATACTTTACTTTTAGAATTTCCATCTCACATTAGGAAATCAACAAAAGATAAACCAAAAAACAAACCAAAAATAAAAAACGACAAAAAGTAAGAAATCGGTTATCTTGCATATATAATGCACCTCACTTCAGCAGTTTACAACTCCTGGATTGACAATTAATATAGCAATTTAGGACACTCTAAATTGACCAAACATTTTGGCGCCGTTGCCGGGGAAGTGAAACTAGGTACCCAATTTCTTAAAAAAAAAAAACAAGAAAATTTCAAAGGAGGATAACTTCTCAAAGTATGCTCTCCTCTTGCACCTAGTGTGATCTGGAGGATCAGAAAGGAGAGTTATTGGTTCAATAATTCCTTGAGTATGCTCTCTTCTTGCACCTAGAGTGATCTGGAAGATCAGAAAGAGAATTATTAGCCCGACTTGAAGAAAAATAAAAATGACATGCATAGAGAAAGAGATTCTAGGGGAAGGTTTATAGCTAGGGCCAAAAGTTCAATTTTTACAACTCCATCTACTTCAAGGCATAGACAAGATACAACTCCATCATCTCCAACTCACACTCCTAGCCTTAGGATTCTTGGAATTCAAGGGGCAGCAGCTGAATTAGGAGACTCTCCCACACTATCCACCGAATCTGAGTTAGGAAAAGACCCTTTCTTTACTTCTACAGGAAAAAAAATTGTAATTGAAGAAGTAGAATTACCTGAAGAAGAAGAGGGAGAAATTCCTCCTCATTTTCCACTAGTAGAAGAACCAGAGGACTCTGAAATCTCTGAGGAAACTATCATGACAGAGGAAGTAGTAAACGGATTTGGAGGAGGAGGTAGAGGTAGAGGTAGAGGAGGAGGAAACAATGGAGGAGGTAGAGGTAACAACGGGGGAAATAGGGATGGAGATAACTCATTTGGATTTCCTATAGTTGATGAGGAATCTCGTACAACAATGAAAAACATCTCACCATCTGTCCTCCCAAACTTTTATGGGTTGCAAAGTGAGGATCCTGAAACATTTCTATTTGAGTTTGAAGTCGTGTGCCGAACTTATGATTATATGGAAGACTCTCAAAAACTCAAATTGTTTCCTTCAACATTGAAGGGAGATGCTCTAAAATGGTTCATGGGATTAGTCACTCAATCTATTAGGACTTGGAATGATATGAAACAAACATTTTTGGATAGATACCTGGACTATTGTATGCCCACCAATCATAAGGATGAGGTATTCAAAATGGTGCAAAAAGAAGATGAAAACTTGGAGGATTTACTTGAAAGATTTCAATACAACCTAAAAAGAGCAAAAATGAATAACCTAGATGAGGAGACCTTGAAAGCCCTTCTATTAAAAGCCATTAGAGATGAATGGATAGATATTTTAAACATGATGGGAAAAGGAGATATTTCTCAACTTCCACTTCATGATATAGCAGAACTGTGTGTCCATCTCTCAAGGGGAAAATCTAAAACTGAAGAAGGGCCTAAAGATCCTTCTCTCATTAGAGAAAACAAATCTGAAACTGGATCAGTAAGTAGGGCTGAGATTGGCAACATGCTTGATGAGTTCAAAACTGATATTTTAGGGAGCCTTAGTGAGCAACTAGACACCCTTAAAATACAAAACAAGCAGAAAGCAGAAGCTGAAGCTTTGGCCATCTTTTGTCCAAAATGTAGGAAGAAACATGCTCTAAGGGAATGCCCCTTGGATGCAAAAGTTGTAGAAACATGTATGATTTGTTCAGAAAGCCATGAGACCAAGGATTGTCCTTCAATTCCTGGGCTCAAAGCTGTCTTTCAAGAAGATCCAAATTCAATTGAGTCTCTCTGCTTTGTTTCAAGGAGACCTTGGTAGGGGCAACAAAATCAAGGGTTTAACAACCCCACGAACTTTCAACCCCCACCAAATTGGAATCCTTGGCAACAACCTTGGTCCCAACCTCAAAATCCATTTCAGTCATGGGTACAAGGTATGCAAAATCCTTATGGGAGATTTGCTCAATTTTATCAATATCCTCCATCTTTTCAAAATCAACAAGCTACACAACTTCCAAATCAAAATCCACAACTTTCATTGCCATTTCCACAACAACAACAACCTTCTCAACAAAATCCAAATTCCCAACTCTTGCTTCCATTCCAACAAAAGACAAATCAACTACCTTCCCAGCCATTGCCAAATCCCAATAATAAAAACCCTCAAAATTCTCACATGGTAGAAGGACAACAATTTCCTACCTATATGATTGTTCCTCTCAATGATGTACAACTCAGATCTGGTAGAGTTTTAGAAAAGCCTTCTATAGATGCTCAAAAGCAAAGCATTTCTGAGGAAGATTCTCTTGAAGCCAATAAAGGTTCTGAAGCATCTCTTCAAAACCCAAGCACTCAAAAAGAAAAAGAAAAAGAGTCAACCCCCACAACTCCTATAGTTGAGCAACCTGCATCTTCATCCACACCTCCTTTTCCTGAAAGATTACAAATTGACAAAGGAGTGGAAAAACAAATCTTGTTGCCTGACTATGATTTTCTAGATGAATTAAAGAATGTCTGTATCAAGATTCCCTTGCTACATCCATTATAGAGATTCCTATTCTAGCAAAAACAATAAAGGAGTTGAGTCTCAAAAGACCAGGAAGGAAACCAAGAGATACAAGAAGAATCCACCTGGTAGGAAAAATTGCAGATATCATGATGGGAAAAATTACTATGCAGAAGTATGTAGATCTCGGTAGTCCAATTGTTAAAACACATATCAATCGGGTAGAAATTCCAAATACTTTGATTGATTTAGGGGTTGCTATCAACATTATGAGTAGACAGACTATGGAACAGCTAAAACTTCCTAATCTTCTTTTTACACCTACTCTACTGCAACTTGCAGATCGATCAATTATCAAACCAGATGGCATATTAGAAGAAATTTCGGTCTCCTTAGATTCTTGGGAATATCCAGTAGATTCATGATTTTAACTCCCAAGAGTAATCTAGGAGGGCACCCACTCATCTTAGGAAGACCTTGGCTAGCCACAGCTGATGCTTTTATCAGTTGTAGATCTGGGGATATGTATATTTCTAATGGTAATTCGATAAAGAAATTCAATTTTTATCCTCCAACAAAAGCAATTACAGAAGTAGGAGATAATGAATGGTTGATGATGAGGACACTATACAACCTGTCTTTACCATTTCTGAAATCAGTGAAGATAGTCAAATTCTGAACACATTAGAAAATTTTGGAACATCTTCGGAATATGACCACACACAATTTTAGTTAGATTCTGACATTGAGTATCTATCATCTAGAAAAATGTCTCTTTACTCTATGGAAGAGTTTGGAAGTTCTGCCATTGATATTTTTCCAGGTAAAACATTGAATATCAACAAAAACTTGGAAAAATCACAACAGGGAGAGCTAACCAAAATCTTGCAGAAACATTCTACTGCATTTGCATGGGAGTATACTGATATGAAAGGTATTGACCCTAAGACTTGCATTCATCACATCTACATCGAGGAAAACAGTAGACCAATCAGACAATCTCAAAGAAGGATGAATCCAAACCTTAGGGAGATAGTGAAAGAGGAGCTCCAAAAACTACTCAATGTAAACTTCATTTATCCAATTTCAGATAGCCTATGGGTTTCTCCTTTGGTTATAGTACCTAAAAAGAATGGTAAATGGGGGGCATGCATTGATTACAGGGAATTGAATAAAGCAACTCTGAAGGATCACTTTCCTTTGCCCTTTATCGATCAGGTATTAGATACTCTAGCAGGCAAAAAGTACTTTTCATTTTTGGATGGTTTTAGTGGCTATAATCAAATTCAGGTAGCACCTGAAGATCAAGATAAGACCACATTTACCTGTCCATGGGGAACTTTTTCTTACCAAGTGCTTCCTTTTGGATTATGTAATGCACCCGCAACATTTCAAAGAGCAGTACTAGGAATTTTTTCTGATCTAATCCATGATTGTGTAGAGGTTTACATGGATGATTTTACAGTTTATGGTAATTCATTTGAAGAGGCATTAGAGAATTTGGAAAAAGTCCTTATAAGATGTAATGAAACAAACCTTTCATTAAGTCATGAAAAATTCTTTATGATGTTTACTGAAGGTATTGTTTTGGGACATCACATTTCAGGGGATGGTATTAAAGTTGATAGATCAAAAGTTGAAGTCATCTCGAAGTTGCCTATTCCAAATTGTCAAAAAGATGTTAGAAATTTTCTGGGATTTACTGGGTACTATAGAAGATTTATAGAGAACTTCACCAAAATAGCATCTCCACTCTTCAAATTGCTTACAAAAGACTGTGAATTCAAATGGGATCCTGATTGTCAATCAGCATTTGAAACTTTGAAAACAAGAATATCTGAAGCACCCATCTTGAGAGGGCCAAATTGGAAACTTCCTTTCCATATTTCTACAGATGCTTCAGATACAGCTCTAGGAGCTGTGTTGGGTCAAAAGGATTTAGTTCCTTATGCCATTTACTATACCAGTAAAAATTTGACTCCCACTGAGTTGAACTATACTGTGACTGAAAAATAGTTCTTAACTATTGTTCATGCAATCAATAAGTTTAGACATTATATAATAGGATATGAAACTTTTGTCCATACTGATCATTCTGCGAATAGATATCTAATGAAAAAACCTGTTACTAATGGCAGAGTTACAAGATGGCTCTTACTTTTACAGGAATTAAATATTACTGTGTTGGATAGACCAGGGAAATAAAATACAGTAGCTGATTTCTTGTCTAGGATCCAAAATACTAAAGAAGATTCTCCTGTAGAGGATAAGTTTCCAGATGAATATTTATTTGCAATAACTACTAAGACTCCTTGGTATGCAGATATTGCTAACTATTTGGTTACAGGGAAACTACCTCCACATCTATTTCCTAGTGAAAGAAGAAAAATTATTTAGGAGAGTTCAAAATATTCATGGATTTCTAAAGAATTGTTTGAAACAGGGCCAAATTTTGTGATCAGAAGATGTGTTAGGGAAGATGAAATGTCTGACATCCTCAAGGCTTGTCATGATAAACCATGCGGTGGACACTTTGCTGACAAAAGGACGGCTTATAAAATCCTTTCTTTAGGATATCGTTGGCCTTCCCTCTTCAAACATACAAAAGAATATGTCAAAAGGTGTGACAGCTGCCAAAGAGTAGGGAAACTGACTCTTTCAAATAAAATTCCATTACAACCACAGGTACTCATC
The DNA here is from genome assembly GCA_031772625.1 of Pinus tabuliformis. Taxonomy (NCBI): domain Eukaryota; kingdom Viridiplantae; phylum Streptophyta; class Pinopsida; order Pinales; family Pinaceae; genus Pinus; species Pinus tabuliformis. The sequence goes on along the minus strand of CM062812.1, from coordinate 427,865,067 downwards.
AAACCCTTTGAAAAATGGGCCTTATATTTCATTGGACCCATTAATCCACCATCTAAACAAAAGAAGTATATATTGGTATGTACTGATTATGTCACTAAATGGGTAGAAGCCAAAGCATTACTTTCTGCTACTGAAAATTCAGTTGTTAGTTTTCTTTATGAGGATATTTTTACTCGCTTTGGTGCTCCAAGAGAAATTGTGACAGATCAGGGAAGTCAATTTACATCCAACATGATGGAGAAACTGATGGAAGAATACAAAATCAAGCACGAAAAATCTACTCCTTACTATCCACAGGCAAATGGCCAAGTGGAGTCCACAAACAAAGTTATTGAAAGCATCATGACCAAAACTGTTCATCTACACAGAAGAGATTGGGCAGAAAGGCTTCCTGAAGCCTTATGGGCCTACAAAACTACATGGAGGAATACAACAAGACATGCTCCCTATGAACTTGTTTATGGGAAAGAAGTCCTGCTCCCCATTGAGTTTCAAGTCAAAACTTTCAAGATGGAAGTTCAGTTGGGGATGAATCTATCAGAAGCCCAAAAGCACAGAATGGAGTAGTTGAATGAGCTAGATGAGATCAGACAAGAAGCAATCCTAAGAACTGATCTAGTTCAACATCAAAGAGCTAAGTGGCATGACAAGTACATCAAAGAGAAAAAGTTTCAAGAGGGAGATTGGGCATTACTATTTGATTCCAAGTTTAAAGACTTCAAAGGTAAATTTCAGACTCATTGGCTTGGGCCATATGAGATTGACAAAGTCTTTAGCAATGGAGCAGTAAGAATCAAGACCATTGATGAATTTCAAACTCCTCTTATTGTGAATGGCCACAGATTAAAGATTTATCATAAGCCATTCTCAAAAGAGGAATTTTTCGAAATTTTTCAAGAGAATTCTGCAATAAGGCTGGTGAAGAAGAATCCTTCTTCTCCACCAGCCTAGCCTTTGTTCCTTTCTGTTAAAAAAATAAAAATAAAAAAATAAATTGTATAAGCCTGAAAACCAATCACTGATTGGCAGTCTTATACAGAAAATATATAGTGAAAATCAGGAACACCTGACACTATATTTTCCAAAAAAAAAATCTCTTCTTCTTTCCCATTTTCACTTCACTTTATTTTCATTCCACTCCATTTCATCCATTTCATCAATAAAAGTCTCTTTCATGACCAATTTCATTCAGTTAGTTATTATCTAACTATCTTTATTCAGCCAAGTGGTTGTTGTGTCAGTTTCCGCAGCTAGAATCAGTTTTCGCAGCCACCACTCTGTTTTTCAAATTGACAGTCAAGATGTTAGTTCAATAATCATGAAAATGTAGGTATGACTGAGCATATATTATGAAGACATGGAGCATCTAAAGGAATCAATAAGGAGCAGTTGATTAAGGGCTAATGGACAACAAATGGCAAAGATTCCAAGGTATGAGTAAAAATTTCTTTCAAATAGCAATCAAAAGCACAATTTTGCATAGTTATTAAACCTTAAACCTCCACTATAAGCAATGATTACCATGATAGCTCCATTACCATTCCACGACATTCCTCCATGAACCATGCATTTATTCCCTAAACGGTCTCATGATTAATTCTCGGGTTTGACTCGTAGTTGACTGCACTTTCACACCCCACTTGTAATCATGAGATGTGACTTATTTAATTACGGCTCCTCTCCATCGCATAATTTCTGCAGCCATTTCATAAATGTGTTAACATCTCCTATGCAGCCGTTCAGTTTAAAAATTCTGGGTTCACTTCACTCCCCTGCCATTTTAGCCACGGCTACATTACCACCTCGTTCACATACGTTTCCACTCCATTTCGTGAACTCATCGCGGCTGACTATCCTCTGTTTCCGCTTATAGTCCCTGAACACTCCCGCTGCTTGTTCTCCAGTTTCCATTTGCAGCCACTAAACCCCGTAACCTAGCCGTCTTACCTCTACTAAACCCTCACACATAGTCGAATTTCAAACAGAAGGAAGGATGGGTCGGTTATTAAGGGCAGAACCGGAAGGGCCCAAGTTCTTAGAAGGATACCCTCAAGTAAAAGACTTGCTGAAGAAGGCAAAATGGCTACGTTTCATTCAAAAATTTAAGGGCCACAATAAGGAGATAACAAAATCTTTTGCAAGGTATTTTAACGGCCAGGTGGTGGAAATTGGAGACCTTAAGTTCACAGTCACCAAAGCATCCACAGCAGTTGCTACAGACCTGCCCCAGGAAGGTGAACGCTGGTTTAAAAACAAGAGTTTGGACGAGCAGGCTTGGAGAGTCATATTACGTAACCTAGGTATGGACGTAACTATATTCACAAAAGGAATTCCTGTTCATGCATTAAAAGAAGAGTGGGCCAGCTTACTGTTAATCATTCAAAAGTTCATTAGTTGTGAAGGCCATTTTGGAGCAATGTACATGTATCATACTCAGTTATTGATGAACTTTTTAGAGAACCAAACCCTAAATCTGCCCTACTTCTTATTGCTGAGCTTGAAAAAGATGTGCACACAAGTCCAAAAGAACATAGAAGACATAGAACCTCATTGATATCATCATGGGATTGTGAGGATTCTAATTGAAGACCAATTGAAGAAAAACAAGGATACCTGGGAATGGTTTTTAGTAAGAAACTACTTTCAAGAGCCATCTGAGGCACCTGAAAGCAGTACACCAAAAACACCAAGAAGGAGTAGGAGAAAAGAGAAAAGTGCAATAATTCAAGACTCTCCTATTAGCAAAACTAAAGAAGTTGGTCAAAAAGAGAAGGAGGAAAGAACCAAGGATAGAAAATAGAGAAAATTGAAAGGAAAAAGAAGCATAGAGGATGTCTACCAATCACCAGAACCATCTGTAGAGGAATACTATCAAGTGTTGTCTGAAAGACTAGTGCATCTTCGAAAACAAGCTGCTACAGCCAAGAAGAAAGAAAAAGGAAAACAGAGTATGGAAGAAGAGAGTACTAGCCCACAATATTTAAGAAGAAGCAGCAGGCTTAGAGGAAAGTGGAGGAAAACACAAGTAAAAGGACCCCACTTCATTGACTTGGGTGGGGAAACACCCGAGAAACCTCCAGCTGGCCGTAGCCCACCTCATCCTCAGCCAAATATTGAAACCAGTCCTCCAGATGTTGATATAAGTCCTTCTCGGCCAGAGTTAGAAATCAGTCCTCCTCCTCAACAAGACTTTGAGGTCAGCCCAAGGAAAACACCCGAAACAGATCCAAATCAACAAGAGGTGTATGATTATCTAGAATCCTTAGAGAAGACAGCTGAAGGCATGAGCACGTCATCCACTCTGCCTCACATAGCACAAGAAGCACAAGTCCAATCATTGAAACAAGAAGTGTTTGAATTGGAGGTTTTAAACATGCACATTAAACAAGAAAATGAAGCATTAAAGGAGCAAAGCAAAGTGGACAAAATCATTCATGACAACACTATGTTACATCTGGGACTGTGGCATAAAAAGAACAAGAAATTAAAGAAAAAGTGCAGGAAGTTGAGTAGGGAATTAATCAATCTCAAATTCAGATGTTTGATAAGGAATCCCAGGATGGTAGTAGCACCAAGGAAGAAGAGAAGAGGACTGGATGTACTGGCAGAAGCTTTAGAACACATGGACTAAAGGGGGGATGATCAAAATTTTGGTTGCATGAGGACATGCAACACCTTCACAGTGGGGGTATGTTGAGTCCCAAACTTGCATCTTCCCTATACACCTTTCTAGCCTTTTTCCATTTACCTGGACCTCCTAAGCTGTAAAATCATTGCATATTAGTTTTAAAATAGCATATAAAATGGTTTCCTAACTATTTCTTGTGTCTGCTGTTTGATCTAGATTTTTGCTCATTCCAGAATCTTGTCACTTTCCATAGTCAGTTCAACTTTCCGCAACCTTTTTGTTGAAGTCTATGTTACAGGTGTCTTCAGGCGAATCCGGCCACATGGGCAAGTTGCAAATGATGTGGACATGGACCATGTCCTCTTCGTTCACCCGAATCCCTCACAGAAGGCCGTGGTCAAAGATAGTCAAGCGGTGGTCAACCTAAGAGTCTTACGGTGGCAACACTCTGTTTTTCACCACGTGAAGACTTGCGTGGCCGTTCCTAAATCTCAGGAGACGTGTTAACACCTGTGGATTGCTCCATGAACCGAATCTAACAACCACCCTCCTTGGATTTAATCTTCACGGCTACCATAATGCTAGATTTCTGGATGTGGTTATTCACGTGTCTTTTTATCAGCACAGATTTTAGGAAAGTAGTTGTGTCATCCTCTGTTATAAATAAAGCGTTCTCATACGCTTATTAGCTATCTTTTTGAATGTAATTTTGACTGTTTACGAGCCCACTGTGTCGTGACTTTATCTTTATGTTAAGACTGCATTTTAATACATGAGAAGACACTGTTTATAAGCTCAATTCGTGGTTGATTGTTGATTGGCTGAGGTTGTGCAGAGGGCCCCTGTACACACCAAGGTTTTGTTAATTGCTGTATAGTTTCATGCTTTATTTCTTTACATTCTTGATGCCATAATTGTTTACTTGTATATATTGCACTGCTTATGGTATTCATGTTGATTGCTGTCCATAGTTTTTATACTTTCTAATGCTATTAACTGATCAATGTCTTTGTTTCAGATTCTAATAGGCAGCCCGGGCAATTGCACATAGCTTTATAATGATTAATGACATGGAATTATCTTGTCCTTCTGCTGATTTATTTTCTTAGTTCTAATTCCAGCACTGTTTATTTCTTTTAGTTTTGTTCATTTACTTTTCTGCAAGATAGATATTAGATTACTCATGTCATTTTCAGTTACCTCCTAAAGCCAGAGCGAGTCAAATGGTGAGGGATTGAAGTATGAATGCGTAGTTTGATATTAATTTATTTTTCTGCAAGTTAGTTATTGAATTGCTCATGTCATTTTCAGTTACCTCCTAAAGCCAGAGCGAGTCAAATGGTGAGGGATTGGAGTATGAGTGTGTAGTTTAATATTAGTTTCATTTTCTGCAAATTAGATATCAGATTGCTCAATTTGTCTATGATTACCTCCTAAACTAGAGCGAGACAAATGGTGAGGGGTTAGAATATGAGTTGATGTAGTTTGATCTTAGCTTTTCTTTGCTTGCAACTTTTGGATTTCTTTGAGTTCAGTTTCTTTTTATACAGCAACAAGGATACTGGGTTTCATAGTCACTAGCTCACTGTTTGGTTTAATTAGAATATTGGTACATTTTTATTTTCTCTTAGGAATTGATTTCATCATTGCAAGTTTTAAAACCTTTTTGAAAATTTTGAAGTTTGGAAATCATTTTAAAGGTCACCATTTCTTTGAACAATTATATCCATACTTGACTTTTAGAATTGTCATCTCACATTAGGAAATCAACAAAAGATAAACCCAAAAACAAACCAAAAATCAAAAACGACAAAAAGTAAGAAATCAATTATCTTGCATATATAGTGCACCTCACTTCAGCGGTTTACGACTCCCGGATTAACAATTAATATAGCAATTTAGGACACTCTAAATTGACCAAACAGGGGCAGGACCCATAGATATAGATTAGAGATGTCTAGATATTTTTTAAGACATGATTGGGCTTAAGCCCTAATTTTGTAGGACATTTTGTCTCGATTTTGTATAATATTTTGAACATAAAACTTCTATATATATATATGGTTTCATGATGTGACGACCATATATATAGATGATTTTTTATTATTTTTTATTTTTAATGTGATGAATGATTAATATGCCAATCAAATGCTTGATTAGCTATGGAATTAACAAATGAGTTTTTTTACTGTGGAATATGAATAAATGTGATAAAAATAAATGATCTTTGTAATAAACGCACTCTCAGAAATTGGCGATAGAAATAAGAATCTCTCACATGATAGATGTTGTTTAACTGAGAAACCACCAGTTGTGAATCCAAGTAGACTACTAATGAGTTAGATATATTTCTTCAGATAGTAAATTAACAACAACAGTATATTCAATAACATTTTTTGAAGTAGGGATGATACATATGCCTCTTGAAACCAACAACTGACTAGATGGATAGTAAATCACCAAAGCCATGGAAGCCAAATTTCGGGTATGTCGACTAGCACCATCAACGAACCCTATATATACTAGATCATCCATCGATACCTGCCAAAGCAGATAAAAAATATCGATATCAATATGAAACCTATAGACGGTGTTAGACTCTGTCTCATGTCAGAGATTGATTCTTCTTCAAAACCCTGTTTTGAAGAAGAAATCATTAATGTGTTGTTTAAATTTATGTAATTTATCTCCAGCTCTTCAAAAGGCAGCAGCAAACTTCAAAGCTCCTATCCCTGCACAAACAAAAGAAATAAAACATCATCAGCAATCATGTCCATTTGTTTGATCTGGTCTAGAAGTTGTCTTCCGTTGTCATTTGGTTATATAGCTCTCCATACATTTGGTTGCTCAAATCTGGTTACTTAGCAAAGGAATTGCTGGAATGAAAGGCATACTTTAATCTCTTGACAAGCATATGCCTGCGGCCTTGTTGCCTAACCTATGCTGCAGACTTCTTGGCACATGGATTTACATATTTTGAGGTTTTTTGAGGCATACTTTAGTCCATCATTGGATGCAAGCTGTAATGGCCAGCGACTTTGCAATTTCTCAATTCAGATTCCTGACAGAGCTCCTCCTTGTCCATGGAAGGCTGTCATATATTCGGATTTCAAAGGTGGTAATCTATTTCACCTTCTTTTGTGGGTATTCTGCTGCAAATTTTTATAATGATTGGTACCAAGCGTTGTACAATATCCTGTACAATATCCTTTTCACTTCACTTCCAGCATTAGCCATTGGAATTTTGGACTAGGATGTAAGTACCGCTGTTTCAAAGCAGTTTCCTCAGTTGTACAAAGCCGGCATTGACAACTTATATTTCAGATGGCAACTATTAGCAAGAGGGCTGCTGTCAAATGTTTTACAATCCTTCGTTATATTCTATCTTTCAATTTTAACTGGGTTTGATGGAAAATCCAATGGGAAATTTCTTGGCCAGTGGGATGTGGGGACACTGTCATTTTCATGTGTGGTTACTACCGTCAATCTCCAACTTCTCATAGAACACAGGTCCAGATCTTGATTAGCCTCATATACCCTTGTCCCAACAGGTCGAGTATTGCTGCATTGTTTTTCAGAGATATGGTGTGATGGAATTTCGTAGTAGAGGAGACTGGGCAGAACATAATTTCCAGTTTAAAGAGTCCAAGGTGACTATTAACAAAATTGGGGATGGAATTGGAGTTGTAATTCTAGATGATGGCATGCAGGTCTAATCGCTCTCAGAACCAACAGAAGAGAAATAGTCTACGGTTCAACTTTAAAAAATGACGTGTTTAGACTGTAGCAAACATAATGGAATAAGCTGGCTGAATAGCACAACATGATGACTGCTACCATTGGAGCTTGTTCAGGGACATGGAGATTGTAATGGTAAATTGTATAACCTTTTGGGGCAATAGAAGGTTGATACCACGTGGGCCATTGAGGGAACATTTGATTGCATGTGGTGATGAGAGAAAGACACGTTGCTCATTGGTCTCTCAGTCAGAGTCTTCTGAAACGAAAATCATTGATAAGTCTGGCTGTAGTTTGGGACTGTCGAAAGATTGTGCTTCTGATGTTGTGGAGAATATGACCCAAATTTTTCTAGGCGCTCCATTGTCTGCTGGGCTGGTGCAGAGCTGTCATTCATTCCCTTCAAATTGGGAAAAGGTCCAAGGTTCAAACTATATGAAACCCCAGCATCCCCAACTGGACCCGAAGGATATTGCAAACTTAATATATTCTGGGCATTAGGCTTGACGTCCCTTCTAGTTCTGTATTTTCTGATCTTTCTTAGACTTGCTTTCAAGCTACGCAGCAAAGCCATGGTACAGTACAATGAGTTCAGGATAATCCGAAATGGTGGTGTTATGTCTGCGTTCGAATTTCTTTTATTTCTTGATTACAATACAAACTCGGGCATACGACCAGATCGTTGGGCGGAGCTATCTGTCTCTCTCAGTTTCTTCCGTTGTCTTTTATTATTTTTGGGCAAGGAATGGAGAAGTAATTTATAATCTGATCTTTCACAAGGAGGAACATTTACGGAAGTTCAATGCAGACTTGCAGCGCTGTCCAAGTGAACGTGACAGTGGAGAGAATTTTCCACCATCATTTCAGGACTTGGAAATTGAATTAAGAGAGACAAGAGAGGTGATAAACCATTACCATAATAAAATAGAACAGCTTGAAGAGGAAGTTCGCGCAGTGGAACAGAATGTTAGTGATCTGCAACAGCAGGTCGAATTGAATTGTTCACACGTAATTAAATAATCTGAGATGTCAAAATCTCTAGATCAAAGGTTACTAAGTTTATGATTGATATCATTCCCAGAATGGGATTTTCCCAAGAACCTGACACGCATCTGTATCAAGCACGCATATCTTTGGGACAATCAAAAGGAGACTAGAGACTTATATCATGCGAGTCTTTGCTGTGGTGGAAACGACAGTCCAGGCCTGTCGTGATATGGTGCCACCTGATGCAGTTGAAACATCACTAAAGCAGTTGGTGAATCATCGAGCTCGTATTGAGATGATTGCTGTTGGTTTAAATATTGTAAGGGAAATCTGTCTACGAATGCCATTATTGATGACTGAGGATTTACCTCGTGACCTTACCCTGTATACGAACTCTCATGAGAAAGCAATATCATCAGCGGCTCATTGGCATCTTCAAACAGATATGCCCATCATTATTGGATAAGCAAGATTGTAGGGGGGGTCGATTTCCATCCGATATATGCGGTGGATTTATTCCAGATTTCCAAAATCTTCTCCTAATTGCGGTAAAATGGCCAAAGCATTTCCGGACATTTGGGGAGCAGTTGCAAAGTGGCAGGGAACAGGATTCGATGCCTATTTCCAGACTTCATTCAAAAGGATCAGCGCTCCATATGTCAGCCATCAGAGGATTTTTAGGAATACGATGTTTTATTTTAGCATAGATGAAACAACCTTTTCTAATTTTTGTAATTGTAGTTAAAACAGCGCCCCTGTTTTGGGGCAGATTTTTTTTATTGATTGTATTAAAAAAATTCATTTTGAAGAGAGAGTGTAGAGGGGAGGAGAGTTTTCTGAGTGCTGAGTGCTGGAACAGAGCTTTTCATTGTACAGTTTTTGGCAGAGAATTTAATGGAATTTCACAACTTTGTTTGCTGAGATTCATGTGGTATGTCAATTTAACATTAGTTTTTCCTCTGTTACATATGTAAACTGTTATGTTTCATTCACCTCATGATCATATCTAATTGAGCAAATGAAGTGATTAGGTAGGAATTCATAGTATTGTATGCTCCTCCTATAAATTTGCTCATGTTCAATGTTTTCCTCTATTTGACAAGGATTCAAAGTTATTGTTTGCCCTTGTCAGCTCCTCACCAATCTTGCCATCTCATTTAAAATCTAGATTTGGTGTTAAATTGCTTGCCTACCTTGCCTCATCTTGATAATCTGTGTAGTCATTATATTTCTCTGTTTGAAACTGTGATTTTGCCCATGCAGCCCAGAAAAGCCCCGTCATCTAATTAAAAACCCCAAGCAAACCTTCCTATATCAAATTACTAGCCTAAGATCTTTATTCCTAATTGGGTCAGCTCATCCTATTGAAAGATCTACCGAATCTGACCCGAGAGAGCCTTCTCATACCTCGTAGGGCTAGCTACGAGGTGAAATGGTTTGATGTTGCCTTGAAGGTTTACCTTCCTCAGCCTAGGGTGAAATCTCAAGCGCTAACAGACGGATATGCACAAACATATATAATATCTACAACCAAGAAAATGCTAGGCAGAAGCCTAGGCATAATATTTCTTAAGATAGAGCCCATTTCTGGGCTCTACCGATTCGTTTCCATCAAAATCAACCAATTCGTAAGCTCCTTTTTGCAAGACCTTTTTAATGATAAAAGGACTATACCACATGGGTTTGAACTTGCCTTTCCCCAAGGCGTCTTTGTCTTGGTCATAAACTAGGACAAGGTCACCTTCAGAGAAAACCCTAGGATGCACAACCTTATCATATTGGATCTTTGCTCTCTTTTTATGGGCTTTGTTAACTGTGGCTACATCTTGATGCTGCTCATAAGGATGTTCCAAATAAATGAGGCGTTCTTAAAGACTGGAAGTGTCTGGAATAAGTTCTACAACTAGTTTAAGAGAAGGAATTTCACATTCCACAGGGAAGATCGATTCCAAACCATAAACTAGTTGAAAATGAGTGAAACACATAGCGATCTTAACTGACATTCGGTATGCCCAAAGCACAGGATATAACATGATATGCCAATTGGATCAAGCTTTATTAATTGTCCTTTGCAGGATAACTTTCAGGGATTTATTCATAGCTTCCACTTGACCATTGGCCTGAGGATAGTAAGGAGATGAATGCTCCTGCCAGAAACCCAACTTGAGAGCCAATTCAACCATCATCTTGTTCTGGAAATGACTGCCATGGTCAGTGACAATCTCCTTTGGAATACCGAAATGAGAAATGACTTGGTTGAATAGAAACAAGGTTGTTGTTTCACCATCATTCTGAAAAGTGGGCATAACTTTGGCCCACTTAGTAAAGTAGTCCACTGCTACAATAATATACTTATGACCCTTTGCTGAAGGTAGGTTACAAGTTGTAAAATCAATGCCCCACTTTGTGAATGGACCGATGGTAATAACAGGAAAGAGTGGAGTTGGATGAGCACGCATCTTTCGAGTATAAACCTGACAAGGATGGTATTTTTTGACCCCTTCAACACAATATTTGAAAATCGATGGCAAAAAATACCCGACACGCAAATTTTTTTGGGTTGTAGCAAACCTAGATAGATGACCACCACAAGCACCATTGTGGCAATCATTCAATACTGACTCAACTTCTTCTAAGGTGAAGCATCGTCTAAGGATTGAATCAACCCCATGACAATATAAAGTGTCACCGATAATAACATAGATTTTTGCTAAGTGATGCAATTTTATTAGCTCATCGTTTGAAAAAGGAGGAAACTTCGAAGTATGAAGATATATTATAATATCTACATACCAAGGGTCTTGTGAAGAAATAAGGAAAATATGTTCATCAGGGAATGATTCCTCATAAACCATTTATTCTTCACAAGGAAACTCTGAGATTAATTCTGCAAATACTAAAGATTTATTAGATTTGGCTGACAAGAACCCAAGATCGAATTCTTGTAAAATAAAAATCCATCTATTATATTTTCCCCCAATCACTTGCCTACTGAGAAAAAATTGAAATGGGTTGACAGTCGTTAAGACAAAAATTTTTCAAAGCAGAATATAGTGTTTAAGTCGCTAGACTACATGAACAGCTGCCAAAGCTAATTTCTCTACAGGAGAATATCATAATTCAGGACCTACCAAACCTCAGCTTAGATTATAAATCACGTGCTCATGGAGAGCATCATCTTCTTGAATTAGAACCATACCAATGGTTGATTATGCCACATCGAGATATAAGAGGAAATCCCTACTATAATTGGATGGAATCAGTATGGAGTAGAGGTCAATGATTTTTTCAAAGCATCAAACGAGCACTGAGTAAAATCATCCCATAGAAATGGAACTCCTTTCTTCAACAATCTCATAAATCCTTTTGTAATCTCAACATAATTGACGATAAATATCCTCAAGAAATTGAATTTTCCTTGGAGACTTTGAAGTTGACGGATGGTAGATGGGGGAGGCAACTGAAGTATTGCCTCAACCTTGAAAGGATCTACGCGAATCCCTTCAGTAGACACTATGAATCCTAATAAACGAGCAAATGTGACAACGAAAACACATTTATTCGGATTCGATCGAATTTTATAATAACAATATCGCTAAAAAACTAATCGAAGATGATGAGGATGATCAATTTTGTTGCATGAACGAGAAGCTAGGTCATCCAAATAAATTTTTATGATATGTTTGATATCGTTGAAAGCGTAGGGCACGGCCCGTTGAAAAGTTGCTCCAACATTTTTAAGGCGAAAAGGCATCTTTTTGTATGCAAAAGTACCCCAGGGGCAGATAAAAGTTGTCTTATGCTGATCTTCAGGACGGATAGTAATTTGATTATAACCCGAGAAACCGTCCATGAAGGAGAAAATCTCATTTCCTGCACATTCATCGATAATCTGATCAATAAAAGGTGTGGGGAAATTATCTTTTGGACAAGCCTTATTTAAATCCCTAAATTATATGCATACACAGATCGTTCCTTGTTTTTTATCAATCGGGACTAGATTTGAGACCCACTCAGTCAACGAAATGGGGTATATGAAACCCACCTTAAGCAGCTTCTCAACCTCGACTTTGATAGCTGCCGCTTTCCTAGGGTTTATCGGCCGAATCTTTTTCCGTATAGGCTTCACATTCACGTAAGTCTTGATCTCATGTTGGACTATTGATGGATCAATTCCAGGAATTTCCTCATAAGACCAAGCAAACACATCACAAAACTCTTTAAAAATATCGGTATAAATTTGAGTTTCTTCAGGGGAGCACTCAGCTCTGATGAAAACATTCTCTATTATATTGGGATTCTTGGAGATGTTCAGGGAACTATTCCTGAAATGAAAAACATGTTACCTTCAACAAAAATATGTGCTAGAGCCAAAGGGTTTAAAATTGTGTGAACACGACCAGCTTATGAAGGGCTAGACAAAATTGATTCTACTTTATGCAAGCCTTGGAGAAAATATGGCCGATGATGCAAATCATCCCACGGTTTTTCTATACCCGTCGTTGCTTCTAGGATTGCTTCCTCAGATGGTAAAACAATATCAAGTCAGTCCATAGAACAAGTAGAGTCAAGAGTACAAGACGGAGCCACATCTCCATCCAAATCCTATAATGAAAGAGGAGTAGGATCATAATATGAAGTATTAGCTATAAATTGATAAGAAATTTTAGTTACAGACATGGGATATCCTATTCCACCCACTCGTCCTTCTTCTAATGTGGTGGTAGAAGAGGGTAATGGCTAAGGATCCAAAAAATAATGAGTACTTAAGAACTCTCTTTGACAAGGGGCCTTGGATGATGAAATGGAATTTATTTGAGAAAAAGCAGAAGGAAGATCAAAATTACCCATCAATGAGGAATACATTCCGACTCCTAAATTCTCAACAGGTTGCTTGGGATTATTCACCAAGGGAACGAAAGAATCAAAGGATGCACTGGATTCTTTCGGAGAATACTCCATCTGATCAATAGTAACAATTCTCCCTTCATGGGGAAAGAATAGGATGAAAAATAATGCTGATACAATGACATCCATTTCATAAATCCAATTTCATCCCAATAGAAGATTATCATCCAAATTTGCATCGACTATTTCCACCTCAATATTGACCAGCTTACCCCCAATACAGACGGGAAAGGCTAGAATAATTCCATGTGGCCTATGAGAATGACCATCAAATGTAGTCAAGAGAGTAGGTGAAGGAACAACTTCAGGAGATACGATAGCTTTCCAACATGCAATCGACATGACACATGTGGAATCTCCCTCATCAACTATAGTTCGAAAGATATTGATCTTTGGATATGTAGATTTAATCTAGAAAGCCATGTGATGAGGTAGTCTCTTCTTAATATTTGACATGTCAAATGTAACAATAAGAGAGTTTTTAGGATATGTTTCCCCGATCGCAGTGAGTAGCGTACTCCTTTGTGATGGACATGATTGGAGTACCTCTAACGCAGAGATCACACAAGGACTTTGAGAAAAATATTCAACAATGGAGTAGTTTTGGGCAACCCTGGAATTAGGGTTAATCTTCGAACGTTTTGTAGAGCCTTTCGACATTTGAGGTATAGGCTCAACTGCGGGCCTCTCAATATGGAGCATCTCTGGAACATTGGGAGCGGGCTTAGCCTTGGAGGATCCCAGTTCACCATAATCATGTGATATTGTCGCAACATCAACATGAGAACTGATCATGTATACATTTGATGGATTTTCCCCCTCTTGGTTGCCCCCTGTGGGGTTTCCAGTATTACCATTCGCGCTAGCAAAAATTTTCTACCCTTGGGAAAAAGGGTTAGTTAGAACCACCTAGGAGCTAGAAGAACCCTACTGTACTAACAAGCGCTGAGAATCCTGAATCTTAGGGCAAAGATGAGTTAAATGGTCTCCATTGCACAATTTGCAAGGAAACTTAACTTTATTTTTGGACTCCTTTTTACCCTCCCCAATATTATTACTGGGTTTGTTCGCATTACCCTTTCCATCCTTATATTTCTTCTTACCACGTCCCTTTTTCTTCCCATCGGATTGTTGATTTCCTTTGGGGTTAGAAGATTGGACATCATTAATAGCTAAAGGTTGAGAAGACATAGCCATTGACAACAATGCCTGAATTGAAGAAGCAGTTTTTAAAGACAACCGCTGCAATTGACTTAACAGGTTAGCCATGTTGATCGATCTGACTATCTCGTCGACATGGGGACCTAGCTTCAGTTTGGCTAAATTGATCTTGGATCGAGGAGCATCACGCAAAATCTTTTCAAGAATCCTAGACTGTGAATATATAAGTTCTAACTGTTGGGCTCTAAAGATAGCCTGTTCTTCAGTGAATACCCTGTATAACGATACATCCTTATAAATTTATGGCTATAAATATTTTAAAAATCATTCGAGAAGGAATTCGTTAAGAATATAGGCTTTAATGAGCCTCTTCCTTCTTTGCCATTCTTGAATATGGTCAGAAATGTGAGTTTCCTTATCTTGTTGGAAACTAGCCAACAACTCAGTTCCCACATCATATCGAATGAGCAATTGAAAATGGTTCAAAAACATAGTAGCCAATTCACCAAATGAAGCAAAGGTACCCTCATTAAGCTCTATATACCATTTAGCAACATTTCCAGTTAAGGTGCATTGGAACAATCTCAACTTGATTGAATCGTCAATTAGGGAGTTAGATGAACACCATAAATATAATGTTGTTATATGGTGAGTCAGATCCTCCCAAGAATTTCCTTCGAATTTTGGATTATCCGATGGAAGTTTGGTGGGAACCGAAGGCCAAGCTGGATTATATCAGATCAGATTGTTTGTCAATTTTGAGAGATATGGCAAATTTAGGGTTGTCAGGAATGGCAAACATGGAGGAGCTTGAGAATTCCACCCACCATGAGTGGTATTCCCAACATTTTGAAAATAATATCTGGTATTTGTAGAGGCACCATATTGCCAAGGATTGTTTGTAGAAGAAACTGAACCGTAAGGAAAACCTTGTGGTCCAAAAAAATTCAGAGTTTGACCAACTATCGTCGAAAGGTTACCATAACTAGGAAAATGTCCCCCAAGCAATGTATTAAAAGGAGAGAAGAGCCATTGGTAAGGGTTCCACACATTGGTGAAGGGAGAATAACCTTGAAAGATACTTTCAAAGGAGTAAAGCATGTTCCCTTGTTGACAAAAAGAAAACTGATTCTCGGCTCCTAAACCACTAAAAGAAGGGTTAGTCAATCCTTGAAAAGGATTATAACTTTGAACTTGAGAAGAGAAAGGGAGTGATCCTAAAGAAGGATTAGAATGAGGTATATGACCACTTTGAAAAGGGAAACCCTGGAAAGAGTTTGAACCAATATCCATAGAAGTCATAGTTGTGGACACAACGGATGAGATGGTTAGAGGAACCGAGGGAATTGCACTAGAAGGAATCCCAAAGGGGAAGGAACCAGTGTGGGAAGAAAAAGATTGGGTGCCCCCACTCAAAGATGGAATGGAGGTAGAGCCAAATATTGCAGTACTAGCAGTGATAGTAGATATAGAAATAGTACCTCCCCATTGAATTGAAAGAGGAGTTTGCACACTTGTAGCAATCATAGCCGGATTCTTGCTCCTAGTAGCGGCCATCGAAGGAAAAGGACAATAAAAACCATGGATTTCCGGCCTATGAGTCAGGGTCCCAATGTATAATAGAACGTCTGGATAATTGGGAGGAAGAGGTGAAGAAGGAGTCACAGGGGACTCAGGAATCTCTTCAACCTCAACTCCGTCTTCTGACTGGAAGAGAACTCTAGAAAGGATTGGAGTGTTCTTCTCCAAATCACGAATTACACTAGGTATACCCTGTGAAACTATAACCTGAAGTAGAGGATCAATATCTGATGTGTTTGATGCTACTGATTGAAAATCACTAGCATAATTTCTCCTATGCCTTCTAGGAGAAGGCTCAAAACTCATAGGTGAAAACCCAAGAAGCCTCCTAGACTGACGAACTAGATGATAAACCACTTTTAATTATTGAGAGAACTTGCAAAGGCTCAAAAATTATAAATCTATGGAAATCTAGGAGCAAAGAGCACTCATTTAAATGTCCCTAAAGATACAATTAATCAAGCAAATTTAAGGTATTTCCACTCCGGGTGATTAGGACCAGACACCAAAATACAAGAAAGCGAAGTAAAGGACCTTCCGAATATATTTTGGGATAATTACGGCCCAAGCCTACCAACGAAGGTAACATAAACAATTACATTGACCTCCAATCAAAATCCTTTGTCGGTGCAAGTACCCGAGCTTCGTAAGGGCACCCTCCAAAAGTACTAATGAGAGTGATACCACGTATCCCTAAGGTACCACGGGTATGCCTCCCCGAAGTCACCTATGTGGTCCTTAGGAAAGGAAACTAAGGTCTCCAGTTCGTATCAGAAGCCGGGTGGAACAGTCTTTGGTCGAGATCCAACCAGTAGGAGAGGGGGTATCTCTCTTCCTTGCCTTCACTTGCCCTTGTGCTTAGCTCCCAGAAGAGAATAAATTTCTCGGTCAACTTCACGATGCCGAATTTCACTCTTTTAATCAACTTCTATGTTTAAATTAAGAGTGACCTTGGCGAGTTAACTCTCCACACACCTATTCCAAGGCCCTAAATGAACTAGACTAGTTGATGTTACTATGAAAAATAAAAAAATTCTAGTTCATTTTAATTTTAGCCCTTGATTTTACTATCTTTTCTTAAGTCAAGGGTAAAATGGAAGTGCAACTTATGATATTATCGACAAAAAAGAAATCAATAAAAAAACCTAGCTACATGTATATGAAACTTTTTTTCTTCGATGAAATGTAAATCCTTCCAAGTGTGTCTTTTGGGTTGAGGAAGTGGATTATTTGGTTCATACTATATCTCACGAAGGGATTAATGTGGAGTTTAACAAAACAAAATCTATGATGAAATGGCAAATTCCCAAAAACTTGAAGAATCTTAGAGGATTATTAGGATTGAAAACAAATTACCACATGTTTGTCAAGTATTGTGGTGAAATAATTTCACCTTAAACACCATTATTGAAAAAGAAAGCATTTTCTTGGGTTCAAGAATCAACCAAAGGTTTAGAAAAATTTGGTACTATGTGTACAACTCATATCCGAATGACACTTGACTTTCCAAAATCCTTTATTGTTTATTGTGATGCCTTAGGGCATGAAATTTGTACAATTTTAATACATTGAGAAATACCCATTTCCTTTTAAATAAACTAGCTTAAAGGAAGGAGCTTAGTTGAACACATTTATGAAAAGGAAATGCATTCCATACTATATGCGATCAAGAAATGGAACCCTTCCCTAATAGGAATTCACTTAAAGGTAAAAAAGCATCATGATAGTCTAAATTACTTCCTTGAAAATTGATTATCTTCATAACATAAACAAAAATGGGATACAAAATTGCTACATTATGACTTTGAGATTATCTACAAAAAAGAAAACAAACTATGGAGGAAGATAACTTTCACAGAAAGAAGAAACTAAGGAATTACTTTATGATATTTCCATTCTACAAAATTATTGGGTGAAAGAATCAAGGATGAAATGGAGGCAAGAGTAGAAGGTATGAAAGATCATTCAACAACTACGCCAGTGCATTAGATAAATTTGTGTGAAAAAATAATTCATTGAGCTATCGAGATCACCTATACTTATGTGAGAATTAGAAACTCAAGCATAGGGTCCTTTTGGAATTTCATACTTCTATAAGAGGAGATTTAGGGATCCTGAAAACATATTACAACATCAAGGAGGAGTTTTTCTAGGCAGGTCTTAAAAATAATGTTCAAAAATTTGTTGTTGACTATTCATTTTTCCAATAGAATAAGGGAGAGAAAATCCATGGATTTTAGTAAATTTCTATTAAATTATAAAGGAAATAATTTCATCATAGTAGTGGTGAATTAACTTATAAATTATGCCCATTTTTTCTCTCTTTCTCATCCTTCTAGAGAAAGTGCAATAATTCTAACATTCATGGAAATATTTCAAAAGATATGTGGAATGTCCAAGATTTTTGTAAGTGAAAGATATATAATTTGCATTGGTAATATTTGTATTGAATTCCTTTCTAGTTTGGGTATTCAACTAGCTTAGAGTTCCTCTAACTATTCTTAATCTAACAGGGAAAATGAGATTGTGAATAAATGTCTAGAATGATAACTTAATTTCTTTGGATATAATAATCAATCATAATGGGTTTTCCATTGGTATATTGGTGGTACGCGATGTTCTTCATAAAACATTTCCTTGGTTATGACACATTAGGGCTATCATATTTTATCCTTTACATACCCATGAGCGACAAAGTGAAGGTTCAAGCAACGTAGGACCGCATATAGCACCAATGGGAGGTTCTCAAACTATTAAAGTACAATTTGTATATAATACAAAATAGAATGAAAGAAAAACAATATTATACAAATAACACCTTGAAGCATATGCTTTTATGGAACCTCCTCCAAAATTTATCCCTTCTCTATTTATAGCAAAGGTTACTATCAAAGGCTGGTGTCTGGAGGTTTTTGCAAGTATTTTTACATTGATACACCTAAATTGTAAGTATGCACCAATGCCTAACAATTATCGCACAATAATAACTATTATTATTATAAAAATACTAAAAAAATATTTTTAATTTAAAAGAGTTAAATGCATAATCATGCTCCACACTAAATTAAGAGCACCAATGCACATGGGAAAAATGCACTGAATTAGGATAAATTAGTTGGCCTTTCAATAAAACAAATTAGTTTTAAGAAAACAAAAAAAATTACCAATGTGCTTCAAAAACATAATTGAACCAATGTATATGCAATATTGGTTAATCGAAAAACAATTATGATGCACTTAATAGTACTATAGTGTTGTTATTTTTTAACCTATATCCAAACATCCAACTAGTACATTACTATTATTACCATATCCTAGTGAATTATAATACACAAACACACCATATGGTGAAGACTTTCACTTAAAAAATATAATTTTTTATATTAGAAAATGAAAATAGTGTATCAATGCATTATGATACCCAATAATGCACCAATGAAACTTATCATTGAGCACACCATGTTAGGGTAGAATATAAATAGAATGTTGACACATTATAGTACCCCAAATGCACTGATGCATATAACTATTGAGTTCAATATGCTAGGGTAAAATAAAAAGAATTAGCAAACTAAATTTCATTATTACATTTACTTCCATGCTCCCAATATCTCTCACAAACACCAATGCTTGCTACCCTTCCATGACCATGTCATTTGCAATGCTATGTAATGTTTTTCTTTTAAGTAAACTAAATATTTTTATTTCATATGTCTTAGAAGAGAATTAAATCAGTTGGAGGTTTTGCTTGGTCTATCAATTTGGAAACCAGACCAGTGACAGAATCATAGTTTTGGAAACATCACAGATAGGGTTTGATAAAGCTCAACAAAACAACCAAAAAAACAAACTGCAAAACTAAGTAACCCAGGTTATGATCTAACTAGATAATCAAAAGATGCCATAAACAATTGAATACAATAGATTGATGAGAACATGTCATTTGGACTTAGAAGAATCAGACACATCCATAGCTATAGGATCATTGCTACTTCCATGGGAACAACCTAAGTCTTGGGGAATGCTCTAATGAGATTCCATTCGTCGAAGATGATGATATAGGTTCCTCATTGTAAGCTACAACTTATCCAACATTAGAAATATTTCCTCCTTGGGCTCATTTCCGTCAAGAAAAACCTAGTAAAGTAGGAACTTCATTGATAGTGTACATATATTGACTAAAGTTCCCTCAAGTGTACCCCATG
The DNA here is from genome assembly GCA_031772625.1 of Pinus tabuliformis. Classification (NCBI taxonomy): domain Eukaryota; kingdom Viridiplantae; phylum Streptophyta; class Pinopsida; order Pinales; family Pinaceae; genus Pinus; species Pinus tabuliformis. The sequence goes on along the minus strand of CM062812.1, from coordinate 427,844,859 downwards.
TCCAACACCTAGTCAAAAATCTCCCTAAACACGTCCAAATCCATTAAGAAGCCTCATTCTCTAGTGATTTCACATCCTGCCTAAGTAAGTTCTTCTTGGATGATTTGAGAAGTATTTTCCCAATAAAGTTAAGGAAAGCTCTCCACCATCTATTGGACATGATGGCCCCCTTGTTCCCTGAAATAAGTCACCCCCTTATACTACAAGTGCACTAGTGTGGCATGTCAAGAAAGGGTTAAAAAATAGTATGAAAAAACGATGTCAAAGAGAGCACCACTAGATGAAGAAGAGAAGGGGTTAATAGACCAAAGTGTGGCCTAAATTTTAGAACCATAGTGAGAGACCAAGAGTAACATTAGATAAGAAGGTTCAAACTTGATGAATAGGATATGTGATAGGGACCTCAATTAGAAAGTAAGTCTTTCAAGGCCAGATAGTCTAGAGGAAGAACCAAAAATAGAAAAGAATAACCAATGAGAATTAGGTGATGCAAAAGCAACAAGTCCCAAAATATGTGTAGAAGAAATAGGTATGAAGTAAAGGAAAAAACTAAGAATACAAATGTTTAAAGAATAATACAATAAAAAAACCTTTAGTAGAACAAGCTAGTTGAAGAATAATAATTCCATGAAAAACGATAATCCAGGCCCTACTTTCCTTGGTACTTCAAAATAACCATTCCCTTATGTTGTAATATTTCACCTCATAGAATGAATGGTTGTACCAACCTGCAATGATAATAATGCATGTGAGGGTGTCCAAGAATGAAAACTCATGTGGTTCTAAGACATCCAAATCCCCACATCATTGAAATGATATAAATCCAATGAAGCCTAAGCATTAAATCAATACCAAAACCAACGTGAACTAGCACTATGAATCCATTAATCTGCCTAATTTGGCATGCAAGAGAATTCAAAGCTTGATAGTGCCCTTGGGAAATGGAGGGGGGTGATGTATGGCCACTTCCTCAACCAATTATACTTGGCTTGACGGAAGCTATGTGTCATCCTCCCCATCCCCCACCCCAAACCCCCACTTGTTGTGACATTAATATCCTATCTAGGGAGCAATGCTTTATAATGCTAATTTCTCAATTTCATAGTTTTTTGGTTGATTCAATTCATTTTTTTTAATCTATTTTTAATTTGGAAAACAGTTAACATTTAATTTTTTATCTATAGGGAAACCATGCCTCCTTGGGTGGGAAGAGAATAGGAATTTTTTTTACATACTTATTTCAAATTGACTAGACTAAAAATTACAATCAGCCTTAAATTTGGCATTTTTTACATTTAAAAAAAAAACATGGTGCCATTCATAAGTTCAACTCATACTAGGCCCATTGATGGTGCATATTGTGATTTTACAGGAAGCATCATGAGTGGCGGATCTGATGGGATGCCTCATTCACAATGCACATAAAAGAGAACACGCTACTCATGTTATGTCAATATATTATAAATATTTGCACTAATGCACTCAATGGAGCACCAAAATTACTAGTGTATTATAGATAATATAATATGTTGTTTCACCATACCACATGTTTTTTTATTTTATGACTACATTAATATTGGTGCCCCAAATAACATGGAGCATGGTGTCAATATTACTGTTTTTTTGGACATAAAATCCCATAAATATTTCATATTACCTATTAAAAAAACACACACTCAAGGTTCTAAGGTGGATATAATTAAAAAATATGATCATAATGGTGCATTTAGTGAATAAATTAACATTGGTGTGTCAAATAATATGGAGCAACATGAAAATATTGATACTTATTTTTTGAAGTAGCACAGAATATTCAATGTGCATTACCTACTAAAAAATACGTGCACTAAAGGTCTTATACTATATACAATTTGTTTTAAAATATTATCATAGTGGTGTGTTAAATGATTAAATTAGCATAAGTGGACCAAATAATGTGGACTACTTTAAAAATATCGATGCTTATTATGCTTATTTTTTTACATAATGCAACATCACTAATGCACATTTCCTGTTGAAGAAGACATGCGCTAAAGATTCTAGCCTATATAAATTTTTAAATTTTATATTAAAAAATTGATATCTTGATTTAACGACTAAATTAGCACCAATGTTCCAAATAACATGGAGAAACTTGTTGCATAAGCTTTTGATTAAATAGTGATTGGGTGTACTATCATGGAACTCCTTGATTTTTTTTTCCAAGGAAAGAAATCAACCTCCCTCTTAGCTCGAGGGATTGAGTAAGGTTATTGGTAACAAGCTAGCCCACAAGTATACTCGCTTAATAGTTCATAAACCTTAAATCCAATAAAACAATATTCATAGGCTGAATCTATTACAACATTATTTATCAAGGCATTATAGCTCATCATTTCACTAGCGAGGATTTGAACCTAGGTGGGGAAGATAAAAACTATCTTGCCCAACCACCCAAGATAACCCCAATTGACTTTAAGGCATTACTTGATGTTAAGCTTAGTGATTCTAATCCCATGGGTAGTCCCACCTAACTAAGCACCAAAAAAATAACATGGAGAACCATAACTAGTATAGTGCTTGTTTTCTGATATAGTTCACTATATTCAATGTGCATGATATTTTGAAGGTGCATCAATTACTTTACCAATTTATTTATGCAGATATGAATTAATTTCAAGTTTTGATAAATAAAAAATGATTATGTATGTGTGTGTTTATAATTTCAATTTATTTTATCTTATAATATGTGCGTAGAAATAAATGTATGTGAATCAAAGATGACAATGATAAGCACAAGAGAAGAAGGAGTATTAGGTTTGCAACATCAGTAGGTTTGAAACATCTTTATATGTGAGTGGGAGGATAGAGAGAGGGAAAAGGAGAATATACCTCACCATATTGCACCTTATACATGTGCTCTTTTGAGGAATGTTTTCCTTGTCAAGTTTTATGAGGAGGATAGACCGATCAAGGGTGACTCATCATTTTAGTTGATCAATTCCTGGTATCATACTATGGAGGCATTCAAGGTTAGTCCTTATATGTGGTATAATCCCCATAGACAAGGATATCTATTTTATCACTAAGTCTTCTAGGATGTGGAGGTTTGGCCCCATTTATCTTATCTACTACTTAGAATCTTAAGAGAGAGCCAACTAGTATCTGTGCAAAGATATGTCAATTGATACATTGTTCAAGCTATCTACTTCTAGGTTGTTGGTGGTTAGTTGTAGATAGGTTCAAATATCAGGTGTCATGGCAGTGGAATAATTCACCTCTAATGATAAGTGTTGATGGTGCTGGACCTGCCAACATTCAGGGGATCTCCCCGGTATGAAGTACCAATTAGACCTCACACCGTTTGGTGTAGAAGTCCCATCCAGTATAAAGGTCCGGTTGTCGAATTCTTAAAGATTTGTCTTGTCTCTAACTATCATCAAGAGAGAGGGGTGCAAAGGTATCTTTGAAAAGCAGGGGGGTGTGCCTGGTGAGTGTTCAGTTGCAACTGTGTTGAGGTTCTTCTACTACAGAGGGGAAGAAAAGTTATCCCCTAAGTGAGAGGTAATAGTACCACCCAAGATGAGACACACATGAACCAGAAAGATCGGTCTAACATCCAACAGAATAGTCCATAATGGATGTGACAGTCGTTACAACCAATAAATGAGAAAGATCTGTCTAGTATCCTGCAGAATAGTCCACAAGGATGGGGTAGCAATAACAACCATTACAACACATTCTTAGTAAGATAAGCACTAAAATAACTGAAATAGTTCAACTATATTAGAATATGTGAAAGAAAACATGAAATATAAACATCTATATAATAATCTTACAAACATTCATAGTCCATGCATGAAGAACGTGTTGGCCTTAAAGGCTTCTATTATTAAGTAAAATTTCTATGACACATGTTTACAATGTACATCACTAGACCCAATATTGGTACATTGGAGCCACTCCTTGCTCCTCAAAATAACTAGCTGATCTCTCTAATACCTTGCAGGAGGATCTAACATGAAAAGTCCTTTTCTCATACAATGAGGGAGTATATATAACCAAGGGTGACTCTTTGACTAACCTCATGACTGTTTGACTACCTATGAATTTTCAGCTTACATGACTCTCTACATTCCATTTGTGTCCTTTTGACTTCCACTTTACAATACATTTGTATACAATATACATGGTCCACAATAGTGATGTGACATATGACCACTCATGACATGACACTGATGACATGGGCTACTTAATGGTGTGGCAATGTCAAGTCATTGTTGCTACTAAGTGCTGGATGTCTTCTTGGATATGCTTTCTCTTTACGTCCACATGGTTTGGTGATGCAAAATCTTCAAACCATTAGTCTTGGATGGTGGTTGCAAACTTGTGTCCCTTCGATTTCTCTCGATTGATCCACTTGTGAGTTCAGCTACAAGAGAGTCTTTAGGCATGCTTCCCTACTTCTTCTCCTTTTCCATCATCTTTCCATGAGATGATAGTGTACCTGTTCCTGCGATTCACTCATGATGAGATGACATCAATCCAAAAACCCCATAGCCTAAGATGATCCATTCTGATTTATCAACTAAGCCTGGGACAAGTGACAATTTGGGGAGAGGGGCTTAGTAATTGTGCATTATGCAGTTCCAGCAGTGAAGGGGGAGAGCCTGAGCTCTGAGATTGTACAGTGTGCAGCTCAGGGAGGCCTGAAGGACAAGACTGCATAGTTTATGGAGACAATGGGGTCTGGCTGAGGGAATGGATACTGTGAAATCCAATTGCGCAGTTTTGGATGTCAAGGGAGGTTGGGTGTTAAGTTAAGGTATTTTCTATGCTTATAATAGTTTACTTCTTTTGCTTATCATATTCCACAGATTAGCAATCACATGTACATAAAGTAAAGTGCATATAGAACATTAAACGATCGACAGAAAACAAGCCAAGACAAGAGACACAAGACGTGGCGGCTAGCTAGGGACAAACCCCACAATGTGTGGGGAAACCCTCTGATCAAATCTTATTTTATCTTCAATAATTCAGCAGAGAGAAATAGTACAATAAATTTGATTCATATCAGCAGTAGAAAACCCTAAATCAACAACATCGGCATTAGCGACTTCATCATCAAAGTAGGGCAGATGATATCTCACAAATCGACTGTCAGATCGGCTTGATTACACCACCAAAAGTTGGGGCTTCCAGAGGAGGTTCAAATGAACCTACAGCGCAGTTTAGATGAGGAGATCTTCTAGTCCATGCAGGTCAAACTTTACTTCTGTAGTTGCAGCTTTAGTTTTGGCAGCTTTTGGCTTCAAACTAGGGCAGTCGATATCTTGCAAACCGTCTGTCGGATTGACTTGATTCCACCACCAAAAGTTGCTGCTTTTAGAGGAGGTTCAGATGAACCTATAGTGCAGTTTAGATGAGGAGATATTCTAGTCCACGCATGTCAATCTTTACTTCTGCAGTTGCAGCTTCAGTTTCAGCAGGTTCCGGCTTCACATGTGTGAGGGAGAGACCCTTTTCTGCGTAGTAGAGAAGAGACTATTTTCTGCGCAGTAGAGGGAGAGATGTGATGAGATGAGTGAGTCCAAATGAGGAAAAGTCCTCCTATATTTATACACAATATTGGTGTTTGAATAGATGCGACTGTTGGGCTTCTGAGCCTACATGAGTTGTAGGTCGGCTTGATAATAATTCAATAATCAAAATAAATTCATATCTCCATGAATACTTATAAGAATCGAATGATATTTATATAAATCCTACACCTCTCGACGATAGGAATCTAATAAAAATATTATCAGCCATGAATAAGATGACGCACATGAAGTTTTTCCCTAGTTTCCAGTTTTAACACTCCCTCTCAACTAGGGAGAACTTCATTTGCATTCTGTCTATCGTTGTTACTATTCATCCATCAACTACACTGCCTTGTATAGCTTGTCCCATGCCCCGCTCTGCTCTATTCTTCTCATTTTGCTTTGTCTTGTTCTGCCTTGTAATGATATGTATTGTTCTGCTCTGCTCTTTCATTGTTCTGTTTTGCTATGCTTTTGTTTGAATTATGAAGAATAAGAAATGATCGAGGATGCATCATACTGACTCAAAGTCAGTCTTAGAGTATGTACCACTGGTCCCAAACCAGTCTCAACCAACCTGAAGTCAGTGTCATAGTGAGAACAACTCCATTGGTCCCAGATTAGTATCATCCTCCATTGACTCAAAGTCAGTCTCAGAGTGCATACCACTGGTCCTAGACTAGTCTCAACTGACCCGAAGTCAGCTTCATAGTAAGTACCACTCCTACCACTAGTCCCAGACCAGTATCGTAGTCTTAGATAGTGTACCACTGGTCCCAGACTAGTATCAACCGACCCGAAGTCAGTGTCATAGTATGTACCACTCTCACGGGTCCTAGACCAATACTGCACTGAAACAAAGTCAGTCTCAGAGTATGTACCCTTGGTCCTAAACTAGTCTCAATGACCCAAAGTCAGTGTCATAGTATGATACAACTCCTACCACTAGTCCCAGACCAGTGTCATTGATCCCAGATCAATGGAGGTCATCCTAGCGTAGGGAGTATGGTAGAAACAATGATGCGTCCATCGGTACTACTATGGTCCCTAACTTCATTACCCTGCTCATTGATCAGATGAGAGGTACTTCCCATGAGTCCCAGACTGCATGGGTAGGATGCCTCGACAAGATAACTAATCAATCCTATCCTCACAAGAGAACACATCAATCCTGCTACAATTGCCATGGAGAACACATCAATCCAGGCCGCCATGGAGAACACATCAATCCAGGCCTCATAGGAGAACACATCAATCCTGCTACAATCGCCATGGAGAACACATCAATCCAAGCCTCACAGGAGAACTAATCATCCTGCTTCATAGGAAAGTGAATCATCCTGTTCCACAAGAGAGCGAATCATCTTGTCCCACAAGAGAGTGAATCATCTTGTTCCACTGCACACCACCAGGGGAGGGTGACTCACCCTGTGGTCATATGTTGCTCCAGTAAGAACCGCAAGCCCTCAGAGCTCCTAGAGCTCAATGTATGCAATATGCAGGACCCTTGTACAAGGGTTTCTTGACGACTCCAAGTCATTTGGGAAAATCACAGATTAGATCTTTCCTCGGGGCTTTGACAAGGTGTATCAACCTGTACATCATCTTAATGCGATGGAGCCTCCTTGCTCATTGACTTACCATATCCCAGATGATGTCTATCTGCTGGAGCAATCGACGAATACAGGATTCCTCAATAATCAAATCCCACCTCTGGTTGTTACAAAGAATCACAGTGGTATGTGTTCAAACTGTTCACTGAAGAGATTCCCCAACCAGGCAGCTTCATACAAGATCATACTCGTAGATATGTATTTGGTCTCAGCGGTGCTTATGGAACCTGACTTTTTCTTCCTACTCATCCATTATATCGAAGCAGAATCCAAAGAGAAACAACACTAAAAGTGCTCCAGTGATCCTCCACACTGTTAGAGTCGGTCTGGCCATCCCTCCGTCAGAGATCATTTCTCTTATTGCATTTCATTTTTAGGTGTCTCATTCAGCTTGATCATCTGCATTCCACTAGGAGCATGGCATAATTTGACGGAAGGGCCTTGTCACTCATTCCCCTCATGTTATCTGCCTGCTGGCTCTTCATTTAACAGTCTTTTCATCAAAGTTGCAAAAGTTGTCTTTAGGGTTTTAGTGTCAAGTAGGTCTAGGGTTTCATTAGGGTTTTGTCAATAAATGCTTCAGAGTGTCCAATAATCACCAGTAGGCCATGAGGATGTTCTATCGCCAATAAATTTTTTTAAAAAAGTGTTCGAAATGTGTTTTTCCTCAAAACTCTGTTTTGAGGAAAAAACAAAGAATTCAACTTTATTTGTACAAAATCATGTAAATTTTGTTCTCTTCATTGTAAATTTCTTCACTTGCACCCTGGTTCTTTTCCTTAGCCTAAGAAGCTCCCTAACCTGCAAAAAAAATCCAAGCTCGGGTCATTTCGCTCATTACAAAGTGAAAAAGCAGTGAAAAAGTCCAAAACAAAGGTTGAAATAAAGGTCATCTGCAAAACATTACAAAAATGGGTTTTTGACAAAATTAATTTGAAAAGCCAATGTATAAAGCATGTCTCCAAGTTTTGAAAATTCATTTGCATGCCAAGAACAAAGAGGAGGCAACTCAAATTCATTTTGGTGAACGAGTGAGAAATTGGGCAAAAAATCGCTGCAACTTGCTGGCGCAGTGCATATAGCAGGTGGCGCAGCGCACTGGGAGCAATAGCGCAATGCATTTTTGAACAGGGGCGACGCACTGGGAAAGCTGCGCGGTGCATACAGCTGAGTGGCCCAAAAAGTTCCAGAACGGCCTCCAAAATGACAAAAACACACAAATTTCCTTTGTTTCAAGTAGGTTGAGCTCCAATTCTCCTGTTCATCAAAGTTTGGTAGTTATGCTATGATGGTTAATGTGCTGAGTGTCTAAAAAAATGATCAAACCCTATCATCTTAAATTCCTCAAATAAAATTTGCTGCCTAGGGTTTGACAACTGGTTGCCACCAAGTTTATTCTCTTTCTATCATTTTCTTTTCTCCCTTATTCCATCTTCTCCTGATTTCATTGTTCCCTATCCCCTAAAATCACTAAACCCCTATCCCACATTCCCTTTCCCAAATTTCTAAATATAAAACCCTAAACCTCCCATACTTAAAATCCCAAACCCTCTCCCATATTTCCCTAAAAAATTTATCCCAATAACCCCTAATCCCTCACTATTTTCTTCTCTCCTAACAGTCCCTGTTTCACTGTTTTCCCCTTGGTGGCAGAGGTTAGGCACATTACTAAAGAGCAACCCAACACAGTTTTCATACACCAGCATCTATTTCTCCAAGGCATTTTGTACAGCAGTCATGGCATCTGAGCATTCATCTGACTATGAAGTGGAAACCCAAAGTGATTCACCCATGGAGGAACATGCACCCCGGAGGCCTCATAGAGGCGGCAGACATATCAGAGAAGAACCAATCACCCTCACTGAATTACAGGCCTGCCCTCTAGCCATCTTCTGTTTTCAGCATCAGTCATGTTATGAGTTTTGTGAGAAGGTGACTAATGTTCAATTTCATCATGAGTTGGCTCATCTATTTGTGCTGCATTTACATGGAGATCAGGTTACTTTGGCTGGTGTCACCCTCACACTTACACCAGAAACCATTTCACTGGAAACCGGCATACCAAACATTGGAGAACAATGGAACAAGAGGAAGAAGATTGATCGGTAGCATTATGAGCCATATATTAAAACCGGTTTCTTGAGGAAGCTCAAGAGAGTTTTTCCATTCAGATATCTTAAAGATGAATATGCTCCACTAATGAAATTAATCATGAAGTATTTCAACTGTGAGGGACGGTTCTCTCGTTTATATGCTTATCACATCAGGTTTCTCATGCATTTCACCCGGGTACGGATGATGAACATTCCTTATTTCATATGCCGGAACATAGAGAGGATGTGTAGAAATTTTGAATAATATGACACTTATTCATAGAGATTATCCCGATTATGCACTATTGCGGAATACATGCATGATACATAACCTCCTCTACGTTGATCATCAATTTAGCAGCATAAAAAACAATGAAGCATCAATTGCATGCCCACATTAACACTGTATTTAACCCAGGGAAAGCATACAGCTGAAAACCCCACACTATCTGTATATTATAATGATTGAGAACATGTAACATTACATAGTACAATACTCCTCTCAAGTACTCAGTACTATCTCCACCTGTTACACACAAACTAGCTCAGATCTGATGCCTCAAATCTCCTCCACTGTTTGCCTGCCTCCACTGCACAACCCTGCAAGAGAATGAATGATGAATGACTGATCCAAACTCCTATTTACCTTGGCTGATCCAAAATCACGTGAGCACAAGCTATAATTGCCTTGGTATTGGCCCACACTGCGTAGTCCTCATTGGCATTACTCAATCCATGCATGTGAAAAATCTCATGCACAACTGATAGTCACAACTCACCCTTTCACTTACCTCTAACACCTGTCTCTGTTGAACTATCCATGCACTAAGTTAATTGATGTATTCTTTAGTTTCTTTATGAGTTAATAATTAGTGAATTAATTAACAATCAATTCACACAATTCATCACTAGTGTATTCTTTAGTTAGACTAAATACAACTAGTTCAACTAAGTCAAACTGAACACAACTCTATCAACTCCACAATCAACTCCACAGAACTCACATGCATGAGTTCTAACTGAAGTCCTCCATGCAATAGCTCAACTAACACATAAGAAACCATGTGATTCCTTTTGTCAGCTGCATGTGCCACATTCGTAGCTCGAACTGAAGTTCTCGAAGAGAATAAGATAATGTTTAGAGTCCAAATATTACTAAGGGCTAATAATATTTGACTGTTTCTATTTTTAGCCTGGCAGTCTAAAAATAGACTCTGATCACTCCATTGTGAACCAAAAATAGAAGTCCATCTATTTTTCTCAACATGATCAATCATCCATAAACAACATACTGCAACTCATAGACCATGATCCATATGTCTAAAAATAGACATAGTCTAAAAATAGACTTTGCGCCAAAAATAGCCTGCGGGACCACTTAGTGAAGGCGACTCCTTTCCACTAAGATCCATCATCTTGTTGCATTTTCAACACTCCCTCTCAACAAGATATGGATTATCTGCAACCCCTATCCTGTAACTCTGGAATATTCTGCATGCAACACATTTTCTCGGTCCACTTTGCTCCAACAACACTTGGAACAAAAACACTCCCAACTGACCACTCTGTTGAGCTAGGAACATACTCTGATGCTTAAGCTCTACATGCTGCTGAAAAGTGCTCCCTCTCTGACATTTGCGCTACTGCAACATCTCCATGCATCTCGCACCATTGCACACCTCTCTGTGCCACCTAGCACTGGGCAAAACACTTGTGCCTCTCGCATTGCTGCAACCTGCTAGCTATGCGCTGTCCTGGGATTCCCTACACTGTCACTCTTTCTGCTGCTCCATCCACATCTGTCTCTACCCAATCAGTCAGTTCCTGCTACTCCACATTGGGGCTCCCGTGGCAAGGTCTCATCCAAGAGGTTGGGTACCTCAAGGATCCTGCCCCTCCTCCTTGGGACGATCAATCCACATCACCCCACCTCCTACCTAGAGGTATGGCTGCATGTGATCCCTCAGCCCACCTGGCTCGAATTTTCCCCCTACTAGAGGTCTCTGCATGAGTAGATGTCTCTACTCGATCTCCTCTCAGCTTCCCTTGTTGTGGCTGCTCCACAACCTCCTGAAGTTGTTGCACCAATCGTGGCTCCTCCACAATCGTTTGAGACTTCTTCTGGCTCTGCATGTTGAGAGGCAATATACGCTCCCTCTCAACCACCAAGTCTCCATCAGTTGCCTCGCTGCTCAAGGCTTTGCATGCATCTTGAACCTCAAGAGCATACAGGTTCTTGACCCGTGAACCAATTTTCTTCACCTGTCTAGTGATGATGTGTCCAAGGAAAACCTTTCCCTTACTGAAGACTACATCATAGCCTCTGTCTTCCAGCATCACGATCGACACCAAGTTTCTCTTCAGTCCTGGTACATACTTGACATCGGTCAAGGTAAGGCAATCTCCATGCTCCCTCTGAAAAAATAACCGTGCCTACACTTGAGACACTATACTTCTCATCATTACACATCGCTATGAGTATCTGGAGATCTTTCTCCTCCAAAGCACTGAACAAACTCTTGTCACCGGTCATGTGGAAAGAAGCTCCACTGTCAAGAAACCAACCACTTCCCACCATCGATGAAACCATGCATGCGAAGAGTGTGAAGTCCAAATCAAACTGTGAAGCAAGTGCCTCACCTTTAGATCCTTCCCTGGATCCCTTCTTGGATTTCTTCTTTGGGCAATTAGTAGCAAAATGGCCCAACTCATGACAACGAAAGCATCTCACCTTCGACTTGTCAACCTTCTTCCCACCATTGGAAGAACTAGATTCCAAAAGAGAACCCTTCTCCTTCCCCTTCTTCACCTTACTCGCTAAGGCACAGTTCTCCTCATCATGTATAGATGAAGAACCGTCTCTGGTGCTCCGCCTGATCTCCTCTTGCACAAGATCCGACCAAAGTCTCTCCCATCCTGGCAATTTCTCTTGACCATTGACAGAGTCCTGATAGGAATGCCAACTCTTCGGAAGACCAAGGAGAGCCAAGCTCACCAAGTCCTCATCATCAACAGTCACCCCCACACTTCCCAGCTCATCCCTGCACTGGGTGAACTTCATGAGATACCTGGGCATACTGTCTCCGTTCTCAGCTTTGATGTTTCTGAGTTTATCCTTGAGCGCCATTCCACCAGCTCAAAACTCAACCGCTTTTGATCTAAAATTCGTGAGAACAAAGTATTTCTTGTACAGAGATCGACTGTATGGGAATTCACCAGATATCTCACCTTCCAAAAGAAGTATGAATCCAGAGGCTACCTGGCCCGATTACAGACTCTTCCTGAAGAAATAAAAAGTAAACACTTTCTGAATAATAGATCTGATGATCAATCCTCGCTTTGATATCCTGTAGAAATTTTTCTACAAATCAAAGAGCTCTGATACCATGTAGAAATTTTGAATAATATGAAACTTATTCGCAGAGATTATCCCAATTATGCACTATTGCGGAATACATGCATAATACATAACCTCCTCTACATTGATCATCAATTTAGCAGCATCAAAAACAATGAAACATCAATTGCATGCACACATTAACACAGTATGTAACCCGGGGAAAGCATATAGCTGAAAACCCACACTATCTGTATATTGTAATGATTGAGAACATGTAACATTACATAGTACAATACTCCTCTCAAGTACTCAGTACTATCTCCACCTGTTACACACAAACTAGTTCAGATCTGATGCCTCAAATCTCCTCCACTGTTTGCCTGCCTCCACTGCACAACCCTGCAAGAGAATGAATGATGAATGGCTGATCCAAACTCCTATTTACCTTGGCTGATCCAAAATCACGTGAGCACAAGCTATAATTGCCTTGGTATTGGCCCACACCTCACAGTCCTCATTGGCATTACTTAATCCATGCATGTGCAAAATCTCATGCACAACTGATAGTCACAACTCACCCTTTCACTTACCTCTAACACCTGTCTCTGTTGAACTGTCCATGCACTGAGTTAACTGATGTATTCTTTAGTTTCTTTATGAGTTAATAATTAGTGAATTAATTAACAATCAATTCACACAACTCATCACTAGTGCATTCTTTAGTTAGATTAAATACAACTAGTTCAACTAAGTCAAACTGAACACAACTCTATCAACTCCACAATCAACTCCACAGAACTCACATGCATGAGTTCTAACTAAAGTCCTCCATGCAATAGCTCAACTAACACATAAGAAACCACGTGATTCCTTTTTTCAACTACATGTGCCACGTTCGTAGCTCGAACTGAAGTGCTCCAAGAGAATAAGATAATGTTTAGAGTCCAACTATTACTAAGGGCTAATAATATTTGAATGTTTCTTTTTTTAGCCTGGCAATCTAAAAATAGACTCTGATCACTCCGCTGTGAACCAAAAATAGAAGTCCATCTATTTTTCCCAACATGACCAATCATCCATAAACAACATACCGCAACTCATAGACCATGATCCATATGTCTAAAAATAGACATAGTCTAAAAATAGACTTTGCGCCAACAATAGCCTGCCGGCCCACTTAGTGAAGGCGACTCCTTTCCACTAAGATCCATCATCTTGTTGCATTTTCAACAGGATGACCACCCTTGTGCAGCAAAAAACCCCTCAGCAGCAACTTAACAGTGTTTATCATTTTACTCTCATCAAGATTTTGGTGGTTCATCAGCTTGGATTACAGGGCATCACTTGGGATGATTTCATCTCCCGTGATTTCTTCAGAGCTTCACAGGGGCCTTCAGAGGTTGGGCATGAGACAGGTGGACCTTCTCATCAGCATGAAGGCCGTGATCCACACACTGCTACTATACCGGTTTTCATTACTTATCAGAAGGGTACCAGGTAGTTGTTTGCAGCAGCGAAGCGAGTGTTATCTCCACCCGGTGTGGAAGGGGCCTCGCTTCCAACATCAGCACCAAAGGTATAGGACAAAGCCAAGAGGCCAATGCATGATGAGGGGCATTCAGGTGAACGAGAGACTGACTTCATTCTCATTCATGATGATGATACAGATATGGGCCCAGAAAGTGCCAAACTTAGAGATATCATCCAGGAGCAGCAGACAAAGATCAAAGCCTTATCCCTCGACTTGGAGAGGGCTAAGTGGAATATTAAATACTTGGAGCAAAGGAATAAGCAGCTTGAATATCAGCAGGTGATTATGGAATTACAAAACATCAGGGAGAATCGTCAAGCTGCTCAAAGGAGGAGGATTGAACTCTCTTCATTGGAGCAAGAGATTAATGATGATCGGGAGTCTTGGCTCGAAAGAGTCAACATCCACTTAGAGGGACTACTGGACAAGGCTGATAGAGACAAATCATTGCTGAGACACATGGCTTTCCACTACATGGCGCGGAATAAGGTTTGCAAGGCACGAATAAGGAATCTAAAGGCAAAATTAAAGAAGGCAATAAGGAAGCAAAAGAGGCAAAAGGAGCATGATCGTCTTCAGATATTGGCCGAAGCCTCTTTAGCCTAGCATGACACTTGATAGAGAAGGTCCAGCCCAAATTTCAAGAAATTTGGAGCAATTTTTGGCATTTTGAAATTTTTTGCACTAAAAAACAGGTTTTGCTTCCCTATGCGCCGCACCACGTGGCGCTCGCTTTTGCTAGAGGGCTCCAAATCCAAAAAAATTTGCATTTCTAGATTTTTCATGATAAATTATGGTTTTTGGTGCATGGCCAAGAAATTTGGGCAAGTTTTGAGTCCTCAAGAGGCCAAAAACACTCAAAAAATGACCTCACTGCCCCTATTTTGACACACAGGAAGTAGTCTTGGGAGATTGAAGTTTTGGAGGGGAAAATGACATCCAAATTTAGAAATTCCACTTGGGTTGGAAAGAAGACAGGCAGATCTTTCTAACAAGAACACTTGGGCTCAATTTGGACTTCGAGAAGTGCCTCAAAATCAGCTCCAAAGTGGCGCGATGCATGGAGAATCAGGAGCGGCGCATAGAGGATTTTTGCCTATTTTTCACTATACAACTCAGAAATTTGCCTAGTTTTGACCAGTTTTGCTTTTTGATGTTACTCTTGATCTTTCATGATGTAATTTTATAACCATGATGTAATTTTGGCACATTTTTACTTGTTCTAGAGGATTCATTCACTAAAAAGTGAAAATTAAATGAATGAATCAGTTTCCTAGCATATACGGGCAAGTTGTTTGATTGCCTAGATTTCAGTTCCTTGTTTAGATATGGTTGAAACAACTCCTAGAATGATGAGCTCGACCCATAGAGGCATGGGAAGGAGTTAGGCTTGCCTATATCATGTAATTTCTCAGTCATTTTCATGGTTGGATACTTGGGATTGCTTGGCACTTCATTGTACATTTCATTTCTGCAATTTTGGCAAAGGAAAGACCAGGGTTTTGTAGCACTTGTTGGGATCCATGTGGCTTTATGTTTTGATGGTGTTTTTCTCTATGTATTTGTAAGTTCACTGATGTTTATGTGTATCATTTTCCCTTCTCTTGTCTTCTGCAATTAAACAAATGAGTGGTTAAGGTAGAATTCATTGGACTGCTATGATCTGCTTTGATATTTTGTTTAATTCTACATGTTTTCATATGTTTGAGGAGGAATCTTGAGACCCTCTTGCCCTCCTTGGCTCCTCACCAGTCTGATCCACCCATTCATTCAATCCAAAGCATCAAAAATACTGCCTATCTTGCCCCTACCTGAACTCTGCAAAAATCTGGCCTCATCCCCAAACCCAAAATTTGCCTGTCCCTTTTTCCAACAAAACCCCCAAAAACTCAAATCAAAACTTTTAACTTCATACCTAGCCTAAGATCAGTTGTTAAATCAATCATCTCAAGCCCCATCAATTATCTTTCGCTGAGGTTGACCCAGAGAGAGCCCTCTCCTGTCCTCGTAGGGCTAGCTACGAGGCTGAGTGTGGTTTGATGTGGACCTAGAACCTTGTCTTTTCAGCCTGAGGCAAATCTAGGCTCTAACATAGTGGCCACCATACTGGGGAAGAAAATGGTTTGCTTGTTGATGTCATTTGTTTTATAAGCTACAGATGGAGCCTGAAGTTATGCCAGATAGCCTTCGAAACGCTCTTGCTTTGCATTAGCAGAAGTAGATAAACGCTGCTTCAGTCAATCTCCGGTCTAGCTTGTAAACGTGACATCTAATTTGTTAATTGTACCAGTACATGTATCAAGTTCAGATTTGATTGTTGATGATGGACAACGATCAAACATAAGAAGGCTGAAATCATTCACCTCGCAACTCCATTCACTAAAAAATCCAGAAATCAATGCTTCATGGTGACTCCACTACAGGAAGATCAGTAGCTTTAAGATTTTCAAGATGGAACGGGTTGCAAGAAGATATGCTCCCCTGAGCCGAGATCACATTCCAGGTTTTCCAAATAAAATTCCCAAGGTAGATTGGCAAAAGAATTTGCCTATGTTTAATATGATGATAAGAATGATGCTGCTCTACATCTGGTTAGATTTCACATGCATATACGCAAGTTGAAGGTTGATTTTCCTAAAGATTGCTTGATGAAGATATTCATCGCGACTTTGGAAGGTGAAGCTCGATCTTGGTATGAAAGTTTTCCGCCTGCTTGTATTTACTGTTTAAAGGATTTTCATGCCATGTTCTTTGAAAGGTATAAAGACTCTTATCCTTCATTAAATTTAGTTCAGGACTGTTGCAAACATGCTTATAGTTTTATTGAAAGCCTTGAGAAATATTATGAAGATGATAATTTCATGGATGATGAGATCATGGAAGCCCTGTATGAAAATCCATTTCAGCAGCATAAAGAGGATACTTATCAAGATGCGCAGGAAAATTTGCAGCAGGATCAAGATCTAAGTACAGTGGAAAATTATGAAAGAGAAGGTTTTATTTCAGATCTGTCCATAGATGAAGAAAACAGTATGCAGGAAAGTCAAGTTTCAATTTCAGAATGTGATAAAGTCAAGTCGGCTATTTCAGATCTAGATTCAGATCATGATGATGTAGACTACCTTGTGTTGAATCCCATGAAGGAGAGCTCTGCTGTTGAGATCATCTGGTATGAAGAAGACAGAGTTGTTGAACAAAGCCTTCATGAGGAGGTAATCCAGTCATTTGATGAAAAACAAGATGAAACCTTTGTTCAAGTAAGTGAAAAATCTTCTTTTGATAATTTGGTGGTAAATGATAATTTGGATAATTTGATTGCCATGTCATATGAAGATGATAAAAAATGTTTCTAAATTTCATAAGATCAGGACTGTCATTCAGATTTTTCATGTTTTCAAATGTTATTTCAAGAAGACAAAAATCACTTGAGAAAAACAAAATAGAAAGTATTATCTCCTCTGTTTGAAGATGAGATAGATTGACTCTTGAAAGGTCAGGTTACAGCCAAAGCTAATGCAGGTCTGCAGTGTGCACATGGTCAAGAAAGTGTTGGTGAAATTTCTTCCACTTTTGAAAATAATGATAGTCTTGAAATTAGCTTTATTGATCAACAAACAGATAATATTTTCTTTCATGAAGATGATAAGGCTGTCATGTTTGATGATCTTGAAGATTGTTTTCTGTTTAAGAATGACCTAGGCCATGAAGTTGAGGAATATGAACTTGAGAGAGACAATATGCCAGAATTTCTCACAGTCAAGGAATTTACAACTAACACTCAGATGGCAAAAAATTATACCTCTCTGTGCCTTCCTATCACTCAACAACCAGTTGTTCTTTCATATCAGAATGAAGGGAGTACTTGTATTTTTGCTGTTGGATCTCAAGACAAGCTAGTGCTTCAGGATTTTCAAGATCCTTTTGGCATTCTGTTGCAAGCACCAGAGAAGATGAATGTTGGCTGGTTTGTTAGCATAAGCCTTGGTTTCAATTGTTATTGTGAGTTGCCTACATGTACATCATTCTGCCTGCTCGAGGAAAGAGAGAGCAAAATTTCATTGAGTAACCATTTGTTGGATTGGTTACATTGGAAGGCCCACTTCACATGATTGTACATATTTCATCAGTAAGCAGGTAGTCATCGTCATGATTTGAGGCCCTCAAATCTCGATGGACTGCTGCCCTTTGAAAGCTTTGTAAGTACTTGTTTTAGTTAAGTCAGTCTTGAGTCATTTTTTGTTTCAGTCAGTTTAAAGATAGTTTCAGTTGAGTGTCCAGTTTCAGCTTTTGAGAGTCTTGTTTCAGTTTTGCATTAGTCAGTTCAAGTATGAGTCTTGAGTCAAAGTTATTGGTTTTTGGGTGTTTTGAAGTTATTGATTTCATAGCCCAATGGATGAAGGCACTGTCTAGCTCTCCCAAAGATCTGCAGTTCTTGGCACCTCCAAGGAGCTACCATCCCCATTGGAACCAATGTTAGAGTCAGTCTAGTCATCCCTCCATCAGAGATCATTTCTCTTATTGCATTTCACTTTTAGGTGTCTCATTCAGCTTGATCATTTGCATTCCACTAGGAGCATGCCATAATCTAACGGAAGGGCCTTGTCACTCGTTCCCCTCATGATATCTGCTTGTTGGCTCTTCATTTAACAGTCTTTTCATCAAAGTTGCAAAAGTTGTCTTTAGGGTTTTAGTGTCAAGTAGGTATAGGGTTTCATTAGGGTTTTGTCAATAAATGCTTCAGAGTGTCCGATAATCACCAGCAGGCCATGAGGATGTTCTATCACCAATAAATTTTGTTAAAAAAGTGTTCGAAATGTTTTTTTCTATTCAGCTTTATTTGTACAAAATCATGTAAATTTTGTTCTCTTCATTGTAAATTTCTTCACCTGCACCCTGGTTCTTTTCCTTAGCCTAAGAATCTCCCTAACCTGCAAAAACAAGCCAATCTCAGGACATTTCGCTCATTACAAAATGAAAAAGCAGTGAAAAAGTCCAAAACAGAGGTTGAAATAAAGATCAATTGCAAAACATTACAAAAATGGGTTTTTGACAAAATTAATTTGAAAAGCCAATGCATAAAGCATGTCTCCAAGTTTTGAAAATTCATTTGCATGCCAAGAACAAAGAGGAGGCAACTCAAAGTCATTTTGTTGAACGAGTGAGAAATTGGGCAAAAAATCGCTGCAACTTGCCAGCGCGGTGCATAGAGCAGGTGGTGCGGCGCACTGGGAGCAATCGCGCAGTGTATTTTTGAACGGGTGTGGCGCACTGGGAAGGCACAGTGTGTTGGGCAAGCTGCGCGGCGCATACAGCTGAGCGGCTTGAAAAGTTCCAGAACGGTCTCCAAAACGCCAAAAACGTATAAATTTCCTTTGTTTCAAGTAGGTTGAGCTCCAATTCTCCTGTTCATCAAAGTTTGGTAGTTATGCTATGATGGTTGATGTGTTGAGTGTCTAAACAAATGATCAAACCCTATCATCTTAAATTCCTCAAATAAAAGTTGCTGCCTAGGGTTTGACAACTATTTGCCACCAAGTTTATTCTCTTTCCATCATTTTCTTTTCTCCCTTATTCCATTTTCTCCTGATTTCATTGTTCCCTATCCCCTAAAATCACTAAACTCCTATCCCACATTCCCTTTCCCAAATTTCTAAATATAAAACCCTAAACCTCCCATACTTAAAATCCCAAACCCTATCCCATATTTCCCTAAAAAATTTATCCCAATAACCCCTAATCCCTCACTATTTTCTTCTCTCCTAACAGTCCCTGTTTCATTGTTTTCCCCTTGATGGCAGAGGTTAGGAACATTACTAAAGAGCATCTCAACACAATTTTCATACACCAGCATCTATTTCTCCAAGGCATTTTGTACAAAAGTCATGGCATCTGAGCATTCATCTGACTATGAAGTGGAAACCCAAAGTGATTCACCCATGGAGGAACATGCACCCCGGAGGCCTCATAGAGGCGACAGACATATCAGAGAAGAACCAATCACCCTCACTGAATTACAGGTCTGCCCTCTAGCCATCTTCTGTTTTTAGCATCAGTCATGTTATGAGTTTTGTGAGAAGGTGGCTAATGTTCAATTTCATCATGAGTTGGCTCGTCTATTTGTGCTGCATTTACATGGAGATCAGGTTACTTTGGCTGGTGTCACCTTCACACTTACACCAGAAACCATTTCACTGGCAATCGGCATGCCAAACATTGGAGAACCATGGAACAAGAGGAAGAAGTTTTACCGGTAGCATTATGAGCCATATATTAAAACCGGTTTCTTGAGGCAGCTCAAGAGAGTGTTTCCATTTAGATATCTTAAAGATGAATATGCTCCACTAATGAAATTAATCATGAAGTATTTCAGCTGTGAGGGACAGTTCTCTCGTTTATATGCTTATCACAACAGGTTGCTCATGCATTTCACCTAGGTATGGATGATGAACATTCCTTATTTCATATGTCGGAACATAGAGAGGATGACCACCCTTGTGCAGCACAAAACCCCTCAGCAGCAACTTAACAGTGTTTATCATTTTGCTCTCATCAAGATTTTGGTGGTTCATCAGCTTGGATTATAGGGCATCACTTGGGATGATTTCATCTCTCGTGATTTCTTCAGAGCTTCACAGGGGCCTTTAGAGGTTAGGCATGAGACAGGTGGACCTTCTCATTAGCATGAAGGCCATGATCCACACATTGCTACTATACCAGTTTGCATTACTTATCAGAAGGGTACCAGGCAGTTGTTTGCAGCAGCAAAGCGAGTGTTATCTCCACCCGGTGTGGAAGGGGCCTCACTTCTAACATCAGAAACACAGGTACAGGACAAAGGCAAGAGGCCAATACAGGATGAGGGGCCTTTAGGTGAACAAGAGATCGACTTCATTCTCATTCATGATGATGATACAGATATGGGCCCGGAAAGTGCCAAACTTAGAGATATCATCCAGGAGCAGCAGACAGAGATCAAAGCCTTATCCCTCGACTTGGAGAGGGCTAAGTGGAATATTAAATACTTGGAGCAAAGGAATAAGCAGCTTGAATATCAACAGGTGATTATGGAATTACAAAAAATCAGGGAGAATCGTCAAGCTGCTCAAAGGAGGAAGATTGAACTCTCTTCATTGGACCAAGAGATTAATGATGATCAGGAGTCTTGGCTCAAAAGAGTCAACATCCACTTAGAGGGACTGCTGGACAAGGTCGAAAGAGACAAAGCATTCCTGAGACACATGGCTTTCCACTACATGGAGCGTAATAAGATTTGCAAGGCACGAATAAGGAATCTAAAGGCAAAATTAAAGAAGGCAATAAGGAAGAAAAAGAGGCAAAAAGAGCATGATCATCTTCAGATATTGGCCGAAGCATTTTTATCCCAGCATGAAACTTGATAGAGAAGGTCCAGCCCAAATTTCAAGAAATTTGGAGCAATTTTTGGCATTTGGAAATTTTTTGCACTAAAAAACAGGTTTTCCTTCCCTATGCACCGCGCCACGTGGCGCTCGCTTTTGCTAGAGGGCTCCAAATCCAAAAAACTTTGCATTTCTAGATTTTTCATGATAAATTATGGTTTTTTTTCATGTCCAAGAAATTTGGGCAAGTTTTGAGTCCTCAAGAGGCCAAAAACACTCAAAAAATGACCTCACTGCCCCTATTTTGACACACAGGAAGTAGTCTTGGGAGATTGAAGTTTTGGAGGGTAAAATGACATCCAAATTAAGAAATTATACTTGGGTTGGAAGGTATACAGGTATACCTTTCCAACAAGAACACTTGGGCTCAATTTGGACTTCGGGAAGTGCCTCAAAATCAGCTCCAAAGTGGCGTGATGCATAGAGAATCAGGCGTGGCGCATAGAGGATTCTTGCCTATTTTTCACTGTACATCTCAGAAATTCGCCTAGTTTTGACCAGTTTTGATTTTTGATGTTACTCTTGATATCATGATGTAATATTGGTACATTTTTACTTGTTCTAGAGGATTCATTCACTAAAAAGTGAAAATTAAATGAATGAATCAGTTTCCTAGCATATAGGGGCAAGTTGTTTGATTTCCTAGAATTCAGTTCCTTGTTTAGATATGGTTGAAACAACTCCTAGAATGATGAGCTCGACCCCTAGAGGCATGGGAAGGAGTTAGGCTTGCCTATATCATGTAATTTCTCAGTCATTTTCATGGTTGGACACTTGGGATTGCTTAACACTTCATTGTACATTTCATTTCTGCAATTTTGGCAAAGGAAAGACCAAGGTTTTGCAGCACTTGTTGGGATCCATGTGGCTTTATGTTTTGATGGTGTTTTTCTCTATGTATTTGTAAGTTCATTGATGTTTATGTGTATCATTTTCCCTTCTCTTTTCTTCTGCAATTAAACAAATGAGTGGTTAAGGTAGAATTCATTGGACTGTTATGCTCTGCCTTGATATTTTGTTTAATTCTACATGTTTTCATCTGTTTGAGGAGGACTCTTGAGACTCTCTTTCCATCCTTGGCTCCTCACCAGTCTGATCCACCCATTCATTCAATTCAAAGCATCAAAACTACTGCCTATCTTGCCCCTACCTGAACTCTGCAAAAATCTAGCCTCATCCCCGGACCCAAAATTTGCCTGTCCTTTTTTTCCAACAAAACCCCCAAAAACTCAAATCAAAAATTTGAACTTCATACCTAGCCTAAGATCAGTTGTTAAATCAGTCATCTCAAGCCCCATCGATTATCTTTCGATGAGATTGACCTGGAGAGAGCCCTCTCCTGTCCTCGTAGGGCTAGCTACGAGGCTGAGCGTGGTTTGATGTGGACCTGGAACCTTGTCTTTTCAGCCTGAGGCAAATCTAGGCTCTAACACACACTTCTTGCCTAATCAACATTTGAATAATCATGCAATTTCATATTTCCAACAGTGTATCTCAATCCATGAGAGATTCTGTCCTGAAGACATCTCAGAAGATTCTTGGCACCAATCTAGTGAGGCTCAACCAAATATGAGCTCACAATGCTAACTGAAAAACATATGTTTGGACAAAGGTTAACCAAGAACATCAATGCAAATGAGTTTTTGAAACTCAGAGGCATTTCCCAAATCTGGTCCGACATCACTACCATATAACTTCTAAAAGTTAAGATCCTTGAGGTAGTCACAGGCTTGCAGTCCATCATATCAAATATTTCCAATATCTTTACCGCATATTTTCCTTGAGATAGGAAAATTTCCCTTGGCTTCTACCACACTTCAAGTCCTAGGAAATAGTGCATCAGTCCTAGGTCCATCATTTCAAATTTAGAAGCCAACTCCCTCTTACATTTGTGAATGAGAGGGTCTGCACCTGTTAGAAAGAGGTCATCCACATACAACACTAGTATGAGAGGCTTGTTACCTTCAACCTTAAGGTAAAGGTTAGGATTGGCTTCACTCCTACTGAATCCCAGCTTCATCAAGTAGCTATCGATCCTCTCATACCATGATCAGGGTGCTTGCTTCAGCCCATAGAGAGCCTTCTTCAACCTACATACATGCGATTTTCAATCATAAATCTCAAATCCTTTGGGGTGCTCCACATAGAACTCTTCTTTGATCGAACCATGCAAGAACATGGTCTTGACATCCATCTGATGTAGGTTCCATCCTTGTGAAGCCACAAGGGCTATGATCAAGCGGATGGTCATACATATGGCAACAGGTGCAAATATCACATCATAGTCTATACCTTCCTTGTGGGAGAAGCCATGAACAACAAAATGAGCCTTATACTTTTTTCGTACTTCCATCATGATGTATCTTGTAAAGCCATTTAGAAGTGACAAATTTCTTATCCAGGGGTCTAGGAACTACTTCCCAGACATCATTCTTCATAATAAACTCATGTTCTTCGGTCATAGCATCCTTCCATATTTGATGCTTGGCGACATCTGAGAATGATGAAGGCTCATTTTGTATGATCATGCTCATGATGGTCAGGTATCCCTGATACCTGTTAGGTTTCTTACTTTCATGGAAGGTTCCTTGGGGTGCAGCATGTTCTTCAGCATCATCAAGTATCCACCTAAGCCATGAAGGCCTCTTCCTAGAAGAGGAAGACTCAGGTGGATACGGGTTCCTCCACATCAGGGATTGTTACATCATCTACCCATAGAAACTTCGGAAGTCTCTAGATAGCTTTCACAATTGTACAGTTCTTCCTTTTCGCCACATCATTCTACTCAGGAGTATGTGGAGTAGTAGTCTTCCTCTTAATGCCAGCCTCAGGTATGCCTGAGTGAACCAAATGTATTATATCGGAGGTCTTGCTTAGGCTTGAGGGGAATGGTCTCCTTTTGAGCTTTCCTTTAGCACATCCCGAACATACACCTTCTTTTTCTACTCGGAATTCGGGCATCCTTGTTACCATATGTCTTACATCGACTAGATCTTTGTAATGAAGGTAGGAAAACCTCCAATGCCAAAGTTCAGAGTAAAGAGATGTATCATAAGACATGTCACCTAGCGGATTTCCATCGACCTGATATAATGAATCAACATGAAACCCAAGAGTAAAGGCATATTTAACATTATTTTTCCATATACGTACCTTGCCATCGCTAAAGGTTACCTTGTAGCCTTTGTCTTCCATTGCCGAGATGGACACCAGGTTCTTTCGGAGGTCAGGTGCATTTAATACATCTTGCAATTTCTAGCCTTCTTGAATGGTTTCCCTCTTCCCTAATTTCTAGAACTCCTTTTACCTTTGCTATTGAATTTTCCATTCCTTCGATTACCATGAGAGGGATTTTGATCATCGTCACGGTGAGAGTCCTTTCTATCAGGACATTCCCTTGCATAGTGACATGCTTTATTGCAAATGTAACATCGTCCTTTTCTTCCACCCTTAGGTCTAGCCTTTCCTTTTGATTTAGTCCCGGAATTATTTCTTTTCTTAGCATGAGAAGAAAAGGCAGTAGGAGGACCTTTAGGCAAGGGCATTTCTTGCTCTTTTACCCTTGTTTCTTCTAGAATGCATCTAGCCATTAATTCCTTGAAAGCAGGAATTACATGATTGTTTAGAAGAATCGTCCTAAACATGTACCATTCGGCTGGTAATCCTCCAAGAGTCATGAGTTCCATTTCCCTATCATTAATAGTCTCCCCAATAAATAGGAGATCGTTCTTGATCTCAGTGATTCTTAAGAAGTATGCTTGCACACTCTCATATTTACCCTTCTTAATTCCTTTAGCATATTTATACGAAACACCACTTGATTTGCATCATTATCTTTAAATAAACTCACTGGTCTATTGTATATTTCCTTGGAGGTGTTCAGGTTGGAGATGTAAGCCACCAAGCGCTTTTCGACAGAGTCCCGGATGATCTTCTTTGTTTTGACTTCTCCATTTTTCCATTTGTTCTAGGCAGCAATGGATGCATTTTATGGAGGCTCAACAATATTGCCTCTTACATGGTCCAACACTCCTTGACCTTCTAGGGTTAGATTGATAGACATCTTCCATTCGTGATAGTCAACTTTCTCACGGAGCTTGTCTTCGGCAGGAAAGAGTGTTGAGGATCCCATAGTTCTTTTAAAATAGCCTTGCCAATCTTCTCTTCGATGATTGCTCTTGCTCTTGCTCGGGCTTTGTCTTCACCTTAGCTCTGATCCCATGTTAAGTTAAGGTATGTTCTATGATTATAACAGTTTACTTACTATATTAATTAACAATTTTATTAATTACTATATTAATTATTTATTATATTAATAATTAATTATTATAATAATTAAATATAACTAATTATTATAATAATAATTATAATAATTATTATTTCAATCAATTAATTTTAATAATAACATATAGTAGTAATTTGTTATTATAAGCATTAATAAATAATTATTGCATAACAGTTTTAATAGCAAGGCGTTTTTCCATCTCAGCATGTCTCTAATAAGAACAGAAATTAAAAGGGTTAGGGCTTCTCTAGATAATCTCTGTCGCTCCGCGCTCTCAGCACACTTAGCACCCGCACAATCTCAACAGAGACAACGGTATGGAGATTAGTGGACGCTGGTTCCCCCTAATCAGAAAAATTAACCCAACAGTATAATAATAATAATAATAATAATAATAATAATAATAATTCTCCATTAAGGTTTATAATATTAATTATTTAGGTATTTAATTGAATCTCCCTTATTAATTTCCTATTATAAAAATATAATTTTAATTTAATAAATGCAATAAGAATAATCTTAAAGAGTTACTCTTTCAAATATTTAAAAGATTTAATATTAAATAATAATTAATTTGAATTAAAATAATTAATTATCTTTTTATATTAATATAATTAATTAAAGATTATATTAAATATTAATTATTATATTAATTAGTATATTAATAATAATTAATATAATTAATTAAATTATTAATTATTTATTATTATTATTATTATTATAATTAATAATTTAATAATTATTATAGTCTTCTCTTTTTTAAAGATATATTATTGAGTTGATATTATAAATATTACTAATTATTATATTAATAATAATAATTAATGTAATTATAATTCGTTTCTATCAATTTTAATAATAACTTTTTCATTAATAATAATTAATAATAAATTTTAATTAATAATAATTATAATTAATAAGTAATTAATTAATATCCAATTAATTAAAAATAATAACTATTAATAATTAATTCGTATTAATAATAATAATTACTTTATAATTAATAATAATTAAAAAATTAATTTAATATAATTTATTATTATATTATTTATTATATTAATTAATTACTATTATAGTAATATTAATCAATATAATAAGTTATTACATTTATAATAATAATTACAATAACTATAACCTTTTAATTATCATTAATTTGATTTACAATTATTTCTAATTATTTTATTAATTACTATATTAATTATTTATTATATTAATAATTAATTATTATATTAATTATTATAATAATTAAATATAACTAATTATTATAATAATAATTATAATAATAATTATTTCAATCAATTAATTTTAATAATAACATATAGTAGTAATTTGTTATTATAAGCATTAATAAATAATTATTATCAAAGTAATTATCAATTATTATAGCCTTTCCATCTATTCCTAATAAATATTTATATATAAATATTTCTATTAAAAAAAAATAAAAATTAAATTAATTAATTAAAATTATTAAATGATTCCATTAAATCAAGAGGCAGCCGACCTCTCAAATAAATTGAGAGCCGACCTTCCCCTCTTCTTTCCTCATCTCTATTTATACCCTAATAATCTGCTCTTCTTCTATCAAGCTTCAAGTTGTCCTGATGATGGATCCCGGTTGGGATTTGAAACGTTGGCAGAAAAATGTTCTTACTGTGGAATCTCCGGTGACTAATTCAAAAATATTGCACCACAGAGGTCTCAAATCCAGGAACAGTTTACTTCTTTTCCTTATTATATTCCACATATTAGCAATCACATGTACATAAAGTAAAGTGCATATAGAACATTAAATGATCGATAGAAAACAAGCCAAGACAAGGGACACAAGATGTGGCGGCTAGCCAGGGAAAAACCCCACAATGTGTGGGGAACCCTTTGATAAAATCTTCTTTTATCTTCAATAATTCAGCAGAGAGAAATAGTAAAGTAAATCTGATTCATATTAGTAGTAGTAAACCCTAGATCAGCAGCATCAGCATTAGCGGCTTCATCATCAAACTAGGGCAGATGATATCTCACAAACTGACTGTCGGATCAGCTTGATTCCACCACCAAAAGTTGTGGCTTCTAGAGGAGGTTTAGATGAACCTACAACGCAGTTCAGATGAGGAGAAATTCTAGTCCATGCAGGTCAAACTTTACTTCTGCAGTTGCAGCTTCAGTTTCAGCAGCTTCCGGCTTCAAACTAGGGCAGTCGATATCTTGCAAACCATCCATCGGATTGACTTGATTCCACCACCAAAAGATGCGGCTTTCAGAGGAGGTTCAAATGAACCTACAATGTAGTTTAGATGAGGAGATATTCTAGTCCACTCAGGTCAATCTTTACTTATGCAATTGTAGCTTCAGATTCAACAGCTTTCGGCTTCACATGTGTGAGGGAGAGACCCTTTTCTGCACAGTAGAGAAGAGACTATTTTCTGTGCAGTAGAGAGAGAGAGATGTGATGAGATGAGTGAGTCCAAATGAGGAAAATTCCTCTTGTATTTATACACAATGTCGGTGTTTGAATAGATGCGATTGTTGGACTTCTGAGCCTACATGAGTTGTAGGTTGGCTAGATAATAATTCCATAATCAAAATAAATTCATATCTCCATGAATAATTATCGGAATCGGATGATATTTATATAAATCCTACACCTCTCGATGAGAAAAATATAATAAAAATATTATCAACCATGAATAGGATGACCCACATGAAGTTTTTCCCTAGTTTCCAATTTTAACACTGGGCTTCTGTGTTTTTCACAATTCTAGAAGCCATGGGAAGAGCTTGAGATTTGAAGATTCGAAGTGTGTAGTTCAAGGCAAGCTGTGAGACATAACTGCGCAATTTTGGGAGTCAAGGTCAGGAGTCAGGCATAGAAATTGTGTAGTGAAGAAGCCCTGGGATAAAGGGACCATGCATTTCACTGTTCCAAGTAGTAAGGTCACAACTTAGAGGGCTGAGACTGCACAGTGTGCAGTTCAGTTGGGGCTAACTGAAGTTAAGTTACTTGGTCGGGAAGATTTTCTGAAAATGGATAAGTGTGGGATAGGTGATGAAATGTGATGAACCTTGACTATGATCACACACTTAGCATACTTTTACAACGTGAAAACATAGATCAGATGAATACATGAACAAAGAATTTCCCTCTGTGTGACTGCTTCATGACAAGATATGACAAGTGTGACACTTGAGATAGGCTTTAGGATGACCGTGACGACACTTGTGCGATAATGCTCAAGACTTTGTGTATGGATGCAACATATGTTTATATGGTTAGGAAAACTCATATACACATAGACCGACCCTCAAAACCATCAAAATAGTCTTGCAAACATTTCATGATAGTTGTTAGAGTCGGTCTAGTAGCCCTCCATCAGCGATCAAAGATCTTTGCATTTGCATAAGTAGGTGTCTCATCAGTGTCATCTTATTGCATTCCATTAGGCATGCCATAACCCTGATGGAGGAGTTGGTGTCTTTATTCCCCTCTTGGCACTGCTGGATCAAGTTGTTTCAGTCATTAAACTTTTTCAAGGTTATTTGTCTTGTCTTGAGGTCAAAATTTCTAGGTCTAGGGTTTAGGTCAAATTTGTCTTCAAGGTCATGTCTCTGAAGGTCAATAAGTGCCCAGCAAGCCAGAGGGATGATTTTCAAAGTGTTTCTTCGAAAGATTCTGTCTTGTGCAGCTATTTTTCACCTTGGATTTAAAAACCCTGTTTTTAAAGCCAAGGTCATTTCTCAAAATTTTGTAAAAATTGTAAAAATTCAAAATGATTCAAAGGACAGCATGTAACCCTAGCTCCCTTGCCAGGACCCCTCAGAAACTATCCCTGCAAAAATTATCAAGGAAAACATCAAATCAATCAATTTCAGGACAAAAGGAAACCAAAAAGACAACAGCATTCAAAGTTTAAAAAGTGTCATGGAAAAACATTAGAAAGTGGGTTGTGACATGAAATTTATTCAAAGAAAGGCTATAAAGGCTCTATTTCCCTCTATCAAGCCTCATTATACATCCAAGTGATAGAGCAAGTGATTGCAAGTGAGTTCGAGCCGAAGTTGTGAGTTGCAGAGGCGCGCGACCCGTCAGACCAAGCGCGCGACCCGTCAGAGGCGCGCGACCCGTTGAGCGCCCTCCGACAGTGCAAAATTGTAACGGGCGCGACCCGTTAGAGGCGCGCGACCCGTTGGGTGAGGCGCGCGACCCGTCAGTGCCTTCATTGTAAAAACTGCCTGTAAATTCACCAAGGAGCCACAAAATCGCCGAATTGTGTGAGGTAGGCCCTCCAACTCAAAAATTTGTTGCTTGTTATGGTTAAAGGAAATCATGAGTGCATTTTCAAAGGTCTCCATTTGCAAATGAAAAGCTCCACTTTTCTTTGGTTTAAAATTGTAAAAATTGCTAGGGTTTATGATGCTGTTTTGAGGTATCCCATTGTTATCATTTTTTCCCATCTCCCATTTCATATTCCTTATCATTCTATGTAAATTTCCCTTGCAAAATTGGTGAAAAGCTCTAAACCCTACCCCTCTTCCCTAAGAAATAAAAATCAAACCCTAACCCTACCTCTCATAATATCCATGTAAATAAATTTATATAATGATGCATATGCAATGATTTTGCAATGATTTTTCCCAAAATCCCTGTTTTATATATTATTATCCCATTTTCCCTTTAAAGTATCCCTCCCCTAACATCCCCCTCGTGCTCCTTGTCCCCTTGAAACATCATTTTAATCAGCATTTTACAAAGCAGAAACAACAGTATATTTCAGCCACTTTGCTCCTAAAACAATGTCAGAAACCGAAACCAATTATGAGCAAAGTGATGACCATGCATCAGCTTCAGAGTTTGAGATACAGAGGAGGCCTCACAAGAGTGGAAAGGGCGGTCATCATAGGAGAGAGGAGCCCACCTCTTTGACCGATTTGCAGGCTTGTCCAATGGCAGTATCATGCTTCTGTTATATGTCTTGTTATGAGTTTTGCGAGAGGATCTCTCGGATTCAGCATCACAAGGAGCATGGCACTAAATAGCTCAGCCCCAGCACAAATCCCAAGAAATTTTGAGCATTTTGGGTCAATTTTGGTTTTTTTTGGCAATTTACAGGTTTTGTCCATTAACGGGTCTCACCCCCCGCGCGACCCTTTCTCTTGGCAACTTCATTTTGCAAAAACTCAGCATTTCCAGATTTTTCATGAAAAGTTACATATGCTCATCCATTGCCAAGAGATTTTATGAAGTTTTGGGCCTCTAGAAAGTCAAAAAACAAGCAAAAAATGACTTTCTGCCACATTTTTGAGACACAGAAAGCAGTCTTGGGAGATTGCAATTTTGGAGGGGCAAATGACCACCAAATTCAGAAATTCCACTTGGGTTGGAAAGTAGACTCACAGACCTTTCCAAAAAGCCTACTCTTGCCCAATTTGGACACCTATAAGTGCCCCAAAAGTGCCCTCAAAGGCGTGCGACCCGTCAGGCAGAGGCGCGCGACCTATCAGGCAATTTTCTCAAAATTTCACTGTACAGCTCAGAAAAACGTAGATTTGACCATGTTTGACTTTTTGGAGTGGATTGTTATCCTCCTTGATGTAAATAATGTAATTTTTTTATACTTTTACATTTATGTATCTCTTCTAGAAGATTCATTCATGAAATAGGTGAAAATTAAATGAATAAATTGGTTTCCTAGCTTATAGAGGCAAGTTGTTTTGACTGCCTAGATTTTAGTGCTCAGTTTAGAATTGGTTGAAATAGCTCCTAGAAGGATGAGCTAGACCCCTAGAGGCAGGGAAAGATGTTAGAGGATCTATATTATGTACTTTCTTTCTCATTTTCATGGTTGGACTCTTGAGGGAGAAGCTCTTATTGTATTACTCACTGTATCTCTGCAATTTTTGGCAAAGGAAGACCAGGGTTTTGCAGTCCTTTTTGGGATTCTTGTGGTTACATGTATTGATGGTGTGTTTCTCTATGTACTTGTAAGTGTGTTATGTGAATCATTTCCTTTCTTTTCCTTCTGCACATTAAACAAATGAAGTGTTAAAGTAGAATTCATCACTGTCATGCTCTGCTTTTAAGTTTGTTTAATTTCAATGTTTTCTACTGTTTAAGGAGAATTCAAAGTTATTGTTTGCTCTCCTTAGCTCCTCACCTGTCTTTCTCATCCATTCACCTCAATCTAAGGCATCAATACTGTATCCTATCTCACCCCAAAGAACCCCCTGCAGAAACTGTGTCCTATCCCCGCACCCAAAATTGCCACTCCTCAATTTGCCACCAAAAACCCTAAAAATCCCAAATCAACCCTTTTGATCAGTGTACTAGCCTAAAATAAGTGTTACCCTATTGGTCATCTCACCAATTGAAGATCTTTACCGAGATAGACCGGAGAGAGCCCTCTCCTGCCCCGTAGGGCTAGCTACAAGGCTAAGTGGTTTGATGTTGCCTTGAGGTTTACCTTTCTCAGCCTGAGGTGAAATTTCAAGCGCTAACAATAGCCAAACATGCCAAAATACGACAGTTAACCCAAAATGCAAAAGGGACCAAAGAACTACAAGAAAGCTCATGAAATGAGCTATAGTGTTTGCAAAGACAATGTAAAAGACCAAGGAAGGCTCCAAATTTAGTGTAAGCCAGACTTTTGTAGGGTGTTGCAGTAGCTACAACACTTGGAAATACACTAGTTGAACTCCACCTTCTCTGTGTTGGTTAAATTCTTCTGTGTAGGGCCTTGGTTCTTCAAGGAGTATTGATTCATCGTGTAGATTACTTTGGCCTTCCCACTTACCCCATGAACAGAAACAGTCCCCTCTATACCTTCTCGGTTGAACACAACATAAGATTTAGCATAATCACAATGTTTCAAGTTGGGAAGGGTAGTTTAGCTCACGAGCTTAAGATTTTCATTGTATAAAGTTTCATCTCTGGTGTTGCTCCACTACCCTTAGGCCTGGACAGTACACTGACAGAGTTACGCAGGAACATAAGCATTGCTCCGTTGCCAGTGAGCTTGGACAATACCCCAACAGAGTTTCTTGCTTCACCTCTTTGTGCATGAAGCCTTTCTCTTCTTTCATCTTTATTTATTTATTTAAAGATAGCTATGCATTGGCACTTATTTATTTTGGGGTGGAAGATGGATCCCGACTTATTGAGAGTAGAAGAGGTTTTTCCTTCAGAGAAGCATATAGAGACCTCTGATTTGGGTTTTCTCGTTTAGATTTTTTCCCCTTCTCTGTTTATACTAGTTGGATAAGCTTGAAGAAACCAAAAAAAAAAAAAAAACCAAGTATAGGCATGAGGTTTCCAGACTAAACATGGGTTCATGGTTGGACTAAGACTCTCTTTACGAATGGATCGTATTTTCCGTTGAAACTTCATCGGCCAAAAGATGTAACCAGCACAAGGAAGACAGACATAAGGTTAGCCTAATGTTGAAGTGCAAAAGACTCTTTATAGTTTGTCCAAACACATATTTAGAAGCTACAACATATTCATGCACAACACTTATTCACATAACGAAGACCAAAAGAAAACTCAAACAAAAAACAAACAACAAAAGAGAAGACTATGTACACAGTGTAGGGAATGGCCTTATATTTTCACTCAAAATATTGTTTCAACTTTTTTCTATTAATAGTGAGAGAGTCAATCTTCTTGTCGAGTGATTGAAGATGATACACATGTTGGGAAAGCCTTTTGTGCACCATGAATGGCCCATTCCCCAAGGATTCAAACTTAGTGTGTTTTCCTTTGTCCTCGTGGGATTTATCCCACTTTAAGACTAAGTCACCAAAACTGAAGTTGTTTTTCCCTACAGACTTCTTATCGAACCACCTCTTGATATGATTATGGCCAAGTGATTTGTTTTTCTTTTTCTTTCAACCTTTCTTCTTGTAGCTTATGAAGGGTGTCCATCCTACGCTGAACTAACAGACATGGATTTCCTTGGGATTCTTGTGAGAGTTGGAGAGTAGGAAAATAGATGTTGGGCGGGAGGATGGCTTATTTTCCATACACTAGGGAGTAAGGCGAGGTGTCCAGGGAAGGTTTCAGCATGATTCGGTCAACCCATAAGGCATTTACCAAAGCAGAGTGCCAGTTTGGCTGCTTACAGAATATGGTATTTTTGATAATGTGTATCAAGTTCTTATTTGTGGATTCAACAAGACCATTCCCCTGTGAATAATAATTAGCTGAATGTTTCATTATGATACCATTTTCCAATGCAAAATCAAAAAGTTTTAATGATCAGAAGTATGTTTTATTGTCGAAATCAAGTGAAGTAGGAATGCCGAACCTAGAAATGATGTTCTGCTGCAGAAACATGATGACTTCTTGATCATTCACCTATTTGAGTGGAACTACTTATATCCACCATGTGAAGTAATCTGTGGCACTTAGGATGTAGCGGTGCTACTTTGATGAATACAAGAAAATTTCCCCACTAATGTCCAAGCCCCACCGTTGAAAAGGTCCTTCCACTACAATGGGTTGCAATGGGGCAACTAACTCCTTGTTTCTACTGGGACGCCTTTGACATACCAAACACTTGTGGGTGTAAGCATGAGTATCTTTGAATAATGTAGGCCAGTAAAAGCAAGCCCACATAACTGTATGCACTGTGGTGTTGTCTGCAGAGCGTCCCCCGACTAGTCCGTCATTGATATCACACAATACCTTTTCTGAATCATGTGCTTCCAAACACCTAAGAAGTATGTTGTTGTGGTGCTTTCTAAAAAACACCCCATGCACCAACTCATAAGATAATTATTTACACCTGAGTGCCCTCTTCTTTCATGCGGAAAAGTGGGAGGGAACTATGCCATGCTCAAGGTATTGGCACACATCAGTGTACCAACAGTTTGTGCTTGGGGAGGCTCGTTCAATATTGTACATCTCAATTTCTTGCTCCCATCCTGAAAACTATTTTTCTTCCTCCTTCGCATTTACTACTTCTGCAGATAGTCAACAAATACCATGGCCCTTGATTATGTGAAATGGCTTGATTTCTAGATCATACTCTTGTAAGCTAGTCATCTAGTTCGCTCTCCTTTCACCCAACTTTTGTTGAACAAGCAATGATCTGACTATTGGGTGCGGGTCAAAGATAACACAATTATTTTTTAATAGATTGGGATGATAATGCCTTACTACCTTGTATAATACATAAGCCTATTTTTCTACGGTGGGTTAGTTAAGATTTGGTCCTTGCAGACTTACACTTATGAAGGAGATAGGCCCCTCATTGTTCAATTCATCCTTCTGAGTGAGTACAACAACAAGAGAGGTGTTAGAGGTGAAAGTGTAGAGTAAGAAATATTTATTGAAGTATGGGCTATACAATGGTAGTGCTTCTGCTATAACCTGCTTAATACGAGAAAACATGTCCTTTTCCCTTTTATCCCATTTGTAGATTGTGTCCCTCTTCACCATCTCTTGTATTGAATTGACAATTTGCGCACAGTTAGAGATGAACTTGCGGAGGAAATTGATTTTCCCTAAGAAAGACTGCATGAACTTCTTATTCTTTGGGAAGGGAACCTACGTGATTGTCTTGATATTATCTGGGTCTACCTTAATCCCACTCTTAGCAATGATGTGGCCTAAGAGATTACCCTTGGACACTATGAAGATACTTTTCCTGGGATTTAAGGATGTATCGTACTTGCAAAATTGCTCAAAAATCTTCTTTAAGTGGCATATGTGGTTTGACCTTTGTTTTGAGAAAATGGTTACATCTTCAAGATATACCACTATCTTCTGCCCAATGAGTCCACAGAAAGTGATGTCCATAGCACATTGGAATGTTGCACCAATGTTGATTAGCCCAAATGGTATTCGTTTGAATGTGAACATGTCCCACTTCGTTTAGAATGTGGTTTTAAGTCTATCAAGCTATGCAAACAAAAATTGGTTGTATCTAAAATAACCATCTAACAAAGAAAAAATTTCATACCCATATACTATTTCCAATATTTATTCCATGTATGACACATGGTAGTTTTACTTATCCAAGGCACGGTTGAGATTTTAGAAATCTACATACATGCGGGTTTCCATGGACTTATTTCTTACTGGGACCAAATTTGACACCCATGTTGAGTGCCTCACTCTATATATGATTCAAGCATTCAACAATTTTCTCAACTCTTTCTAAATAAGAAGCTCAAGCATTAGATGTAGTTTCCTTAGTTTTTGTTGGAATGTCTTGGCCCCTTCTTTGATCGATATCACATGCTGGATGCTTCATGTGTCATATGTCTTGAGTTCATCATACGTCCACACGAAGACATCACGGTACTGCTTGAATAAGAAGATAAAGGATTGTCACTCTTGTGGTGTATAGTAAGTACTGATATTTACATATTTCGGGTCCTTATCTGTTCCCAAGTTAATCTACTTGTGTGACAATGTGGAACTATGGGTCTTAGCATTGATAGGTCCTCAGAAGCGATTCTCCAAGTCATACAACTTTTCCAATGATACCACACCCTTGGGGATGACGTTTCCTTTGCTTGCACTGTCTGCATCTTGCAATGCCTTTTTGTGCTCGTCCTCATCGATCACTGTGTCTTTAAATACATCAACGTTCCCCATGAAGCACAATATCTACCGATCATCATAAAAAATGCGTAAATTGGTGATATTGTTGGGGACGGAAGGCTTATAAAGAATTTCAATAGAGAAACCATCCCTCAATGGTGAAAACCTAGCAACAACATTTTCTAATTCATCCATAACTACGTTTCACATTCTTGAAAAAAAAAATATGGAAAGTTTGGAAATGTGAAATAAGATGCCATACCTCTTGTTGATAACTTCTAAGATGAGGTGAAACACAATGTATGGTGTTACGTACCTATCGCACCATAATTTCTGAGTCACCTACCACTTTCAGGATGACAACATTGAGGTCAATGGCCTTTTGTAAGCCTAAGATGAGTGCTTCATACTCTGTAGTGTTGTTCGTGCACTCAAATTCCAAGCGGATAGAGATCAAATTATTTCTCTGCAACATGTCTATTAAAATGCAACCAACTCCAGAGCCCTCCTACATTTTGGAACCATCAAAGTACAAAGTCCAAATATCATATGTACAGGGACTGGGAACTAAACTAGTACTACTACAACTACTGCTAACTGTACAAAGTTCATTATCACCAGTTGGACAAGGAAGGAGATCCAACTGTGTATCTAGTGGAACTAGGGATGGCTATCTAAGATAACACCTCGATTGAGTTTCAAGGAAGAAATTGCCAAAAAGTAATTATGCAAAATCCATCAGTTCATTATGTTCGTCAAAGGGAGTGACAATGTGTTTGTAATATCTCTCTGATTCCACCCGAATATGATTATTTATGCCCTTATATGAAAACCATAAGTGTGAACAGTCTTTGGAAAAGTAACCTTGTAGCTTGCTAGACCAGTCTCTGCTCAACAACACTCAATATGCTTCCGGAATGTCCACAATCACTATGTTGATACATTGGTGGAATTTTCCATCGGATGATATTAAGATGATGATATCCCTAAGTTCAACAATTTCTTGGAAATGAGTTCTACCTAGCTGAATAATTTGTGCATCTATTTTTTCCCATTTAGCATTGATTTTATTGGCAATAGATAATGGAATTACGTTCACCAATGCACTTGAATTAACCAATCAATTGTGTACATTGAAATTAAAGATTTGGAATGTTAGAAAGAAAGGTGGGAAGAGTGTATTCACATCCATCATTAATGCATTAAGTACAAATTCGAGAGGACTAGGAGACTTACCAGATCCCTTGTCTGAAGAGGTAGCATTACCTGTAGAGGTTTACCAAAGTGCCCGTAAGAGGATGTCCCACTAGCTCGTGATCTTTGTTAATTCAAACATTGAAATTTTCGCACGAATCTTCTTCATGTCATCAACTATATTATAGTCCACAACAAGAAGAATTACCAAGGTGTCTGGGTATGTAACTTGGTTTATGGTTTCAGAAGTGATGGTTCTGTCCTTATTGCTGACAGAAACACTTTTCATTGAGACTGCTTTCCCAGACTTACTCTGATTGTTCTGTGCTGAGTTGATGGTGGGTTGATTTTCCTTAACATATTTTCTTTAAAATTCTGCTTCGGTAACTCTATTGTGGTGGTTGGCCCTTGGCTTCTTAGGTTGTACTGGTTGGTTTGCTTCTGGGCCGGATCGTCACTTAGAGACTTCTTACCGGTAGTACTATTTTTGGTTGTGGGTATATAGTTAAACATGTTGGCTGCATTCCCGACACTTGGAGTTTCAAAGGTTGCAATAGCTTCTTCCTTTTCTCCTGTAGGCTCAGTCTTCTCCTCAGCCATTACTGAATCAACAAGCTGCATAACAACCATGCTCATGGCTTGGTTCCATTGTGGGAACATTTTATTTAAATGATGTTATTGATGATACACACAATATTGATTTGTGCCCAACTTCTTAATGCTCAAGATGACATTAAATCTCTACGTAGACTTTATCGATTGGTTGGTGCTACTGCTAGAATCTACAATCCTTTTGAATAGGTTGAATATAGGAGGCTTGCTGCTCACAGTTGTATCCCTTCCATTTCATTAGACAAAGACTTGACAAGACGAGTCAAGCTTCTAAGATTAGATGGTTCTTTATCTTTGGCTACCCTAATAGAGGCCTAAGAGCTCTTACCCGTGTCCTTGGAGTCTTTTGTTGGTTCATCATCTGAGATGAATCCAATTGCACGCAAGTCATTCTCAACAATGATAGCCTCTTCATAATTTTTTGATAGTGTTTGTTTCAAGTTTGCTTCACAAACTGCGCAATGCTTCTGGCAAGGCAGAAGTATAGTAATCTATGGTGATGGAGTCATGAGGTTTCATGTTTTCTAGAATTTTTTTCAAGATGCGATTGAACCTCTGATTGAAATATTTCACTTTTTCCTTTTTCTCTATCTTAATATTACCCAACTCTTTCAATAACATGGCGAGGGTCTTATCATCAAAAAATGTTTCAAGGAATATCTTCTTAAACACCCTTCAATTCTGGATGGAGTTTGGAGGAAGGTTGTGATACCATACAATTGCTCTACCATCCAAGGTACATGATAAAAATATACATGCAACATCATTGTAACGTACCTCAATTGTTTGCAGATGTAGGTAAAAGTTGTCAAGATGGTCTTTAGCCTTCACTGTCTTATCGGGTCATAATTTGTTAAGAGCTTCTCTAAATGCCTTGGCATCTTGTGTGAACACCCAAAGTGCGAGTGGGCCTTGAGTCATCCAGTTTAGATTTTGCTTTGAAATGTATTATTCTTCGTTGTCCTCCTCTTATTTATTAGAATTAGATGCTTCTTCTTCCTCTTCTTCTTCTCTGCCTGTCCAGCCAAAAGTTGTGTCCAAGAGTAGAATGTTGTCTCTGTTACCACCGCAAAAGAGTGGGGGATCTTCTTGTTTTTCCATAGAGTCTGCTAATTCATCAAGATTAGCAAGAACCACATCTTCAAGAGTCGAAACTACTATCCGCGTGGATGTGGTATGTTCTTCTTTGGATAATATGGAATATTGATTACTCCTGGGATCAATCCAACAACTTTTGCAAATCGACGGATTATAGGGCGAATGGCCCTAATATGATCATACAAAATTTCACGTTCAAGCTTGGGCTGAGAAGAGTCACCAACTCCAAAAGCACGAGCAGGGGAGGTGCAATGAAAGTTTCTACCTTGACCAAAACATGGGATGATGGGGTTGGTGGGTTTATCAGCTATAAAATATTGGCTTCTCTCCTAGCACCAGAAATGTTGACGGCGTTGGACCTACCAACATTTAGGGGATCTTCCCGATATGAAGTCCCAATTAGACATCACACCATTTGGTGTAGGAGTCCCATCTGTATAAAGGCCCAGTTGCTGAATTCTTAAATATTTGCCTTGGCTTAACTGTTAGCAAGAGAGAGGGGTGCAAAGGTATCTTTGAAAAGCAGGGTGGTGTGCCTGGTGAGTGTTCAGTTGCAACTGTGTTGAGATTCTTCTACTACAGAGGGGAAGAAAGTTATCCCCTAAGTGAGAGGTAATAGTACCACCCAAGATGAGACACACATGAACCAGAAAGATCGGTCTAACATCCAATAGAATAGTCCAGAATGGATGCGACAGTCGTTACAACCAATAAATGAGAAAGATCTGTCTAGTATCCCGCAGAATAGTCCACAAGGATGGGACAACAATAAGAACCATTACAACACATTATTAATAAGATAAGCATTAAAATAACCAAAATAGTTCAACTATCTTAGCACATGTGAAAGAAAATATGAAATACAAACATTCGCATAATAGTCCATGCATGAAGAACGTGTTGGCCTTAAAGGATTATTTTATTAAGTAAAATTTACAAGGCAAATGTTTACAATGTACATCACTAGCTCCAATAGTGGGACATTGGAGCCACTCCTTTCTCCTCAAAAGAACTAGTTGATCTCTCTAATGCATTGTGGGAGGAGGCAAGGTTAAAATTCCTTTGCTCATACAATGAGGGAGTATATATAACCAAGGGTGACTCTTTGACTACCCTCATGACTGTTTGACTTCCTATGATTTTTCAACTTACATGACTCTTTACATTCCATGTGTGTCCTTTGGTCTTCCACTTTACAATATATTTGAATACAATATACATGGTCGGCAATAATGATGTGGCATATGACCAGTCATGAAATGAAAATACTGACATGGATTGCTTGATGATGTGGCAATGTCAAGTCACTTTTGTTGCTAAGTGCTGGATTTCTTCTTGGATGTGCTTTCTCTTCACCTCCGCATGGATTGGTGATGTGAAATATTCAATGATATTTAGTCTCGGATGGTGGTTGCAAAATTGTGTCCCTTCACTTTCTCTCAATTGATCCACTTGTGAGTTCAACTACAAGAAATTCTTTAGGCATGATTCTCTCCTTCTTCTCCTTCTCCATCATCTTTCCATGACATGATAGTGTACTTGTTCCTGCAATTCACTCATGACGAGATGACATCAATTCGAAAACACCCTAATCTAAGATGATGCATTCTGATCCATCAACTAAGCCTAGGACAAGTGATAGGCTAGGGAGACGGGCTCAGTGACTGTGCATTGCGTAGTTATAGCAGTTAAGGGGGAGATTTTGAGCTCTGATACTACGTAGTCCATAACTCAAGGAGGCTTGAAGGATAAGAGTGCATAGTTTATGGAGGCAATGGGGTCTAGTTGAGGGAATGGATACTGGGAAAGCCAATTGCATAATTTTGGATGTCAAGGGAGATTGGACTTCTTCACGTTGCCTAGTTCCAAAAAATACGGGAATAGCTTCAACGTTGAAGATGTGAAGTGTGCAGTTCAAGGCATGCTGGGAGACATATATGCGTAGTTTGGTAAGGAGTCGGGCAAAAGAATTGCACAGTGCAATAACCCTGGGAGATAGGGATGATGCAGGAGCATCAAGACCTTTTTCTCCATTTGTAAATATGGGGCGTGATAATATTAATTTATGGGGTGTGATGATTTTTAATATTTTATTAATTAATTTGAATTAAATAGGAGAAGGTGAGGATTTATGTAAATATCTTTTTATTAATAAAAGGATATGAGGAAATTTAATAAATTGAAGGATTTAGGGATAAAAACCTATCCTTTAGGGATGTTGAGAAATTTAGGGGTTTGTTGAGATATTCTAGTGGTGTTGAGATATTAAGGGGATTGAGCATTTAATTAGTTTATTTTTAAAAATTGTGTAAATAGGAAGGGGTTTGGAGAGAAAAATAGAGAAAAATTGTGAGGAGTGAGTGTGAGAAGGGAGCAATGGTTCTCCTTGAGAGCCTTCGGCAGTTTGTAAAGGGCCATAGATTGCATATCTGGCCATGAGGAGAACTCTGCGTGAATGTTTGTGTTATTGTAAATATTAATATGTTGATTTCAATTTGTATGGACCTCGTTGTGTTTTAATAAAATTCTGCGAGATGGTTCTTTGCTTGTTGACAGAATTTGATGTCATATAATTTGAATGGCATAATGGTGCTTATTTTCCCATGCGCTCTCTGCTGTAATAATGGTGAATCAGTTTCTTTTTCGTTTAATGTATGGACAAGCTTGATTTTAGAGTGGCGCACATATATGCTGGGTATAACAAGGATGTTTGCGATTTCGTTAAGTAGCTGCAGTTTATTTGGGGATTGTATAACTGTATGCTCTTACCCACTGTAATTCTGAGATTATGTTGGCGGTGCAAGGACCTCAGGAATGCCCGTTGTGTGCTCAAGCCGGCGCTTAGAAGGGAGCTATATTAAAACAGAGCGAGTCCAGAATTTGGAGAGCGATTTAGTATAATTTATTTGATAGACTTGCACCTTATGACGGTAAGGGTGGTAAGGAAAGGGAACATGGCAAAATACAGTTTTGGTTTCATATTTTACAACCCACGTTACAAACTGGATATTGCATGGTGATTGGCATCTGTCACATATGGAGGAGAATTTTAGCGAATATCGCCAAACATAGCGGAAGGCTTTTATTACCATGTAAATTGTGGCAACATTTGTTTTGCCTTGGCGTTATTTGCATAACGACTCTGCTCTGACGTGGCTAAAGCATACGCAGGCAAGAATCGCAAGACCGTCATGTGAAGGTGGACCACCGAATAACGGAAACGTGGAAGCTTTAACCGCTGCATGTAAGAGTAAAACCTGAGGAGGAGTGAAAGTCAAGGGTTGAGCATCGCCGAACAGAGGAACGACGATCTATCAAAGATCACATAATCGGCCTGTTTGTTTGAAACTATCCGGCGCCAGAGACGTTGAAACGGTTGTAAGAGATTTCATATCATGATATTATTATGAATGCGTGGAAAAAGGACTACAGTTTGGCATTCACGCGGATCTGGAGGTTACAATTGTTATCTTCTGCGTTAAAAATGAAGTTTGAACCTCTGTTCGAGCCATTGTCGATTTGTAGCTGAGGTTTACACTGCCGGCAGTCCATGTAGTCTGAGCTGTTGTTTATGGCAAATAACAGTGTAGTAAGGCGAATGTATGTGGCAAGTATCCCTTGAATAGCTGCGCCACATGAAGATGAGCAAGTTCTGAAATTAGAAGCGGAAAATATATAAACAGTTTCAACTATTGAACGCATCGAAGTTAAAGCCATAACTATTCCTATTGGGATCATATCCGCGTCAAGGATTGCGCAACAGGGGCCGAGGACCAGATTTTGGGAAGCAATATAATTTAATTTACAACCATATAGGTGGATCATTGTACAGCGTAACAAGGTGAGATGAATGCATATAATTCGTTGTATATGCATATATGAATGAATCGATATGAATGGGCGCATGTATAAGATTTGGTTCAATAATGTTAAGTTGTTGGAAAAAACCCAAGGGCGCATTTGTTGTTGATTTGATTCCATGTTAATATCAGGATGTAAATGAAGAGATCAGATTTTCTAAATCTGATATAGGTGAGGATTTGAATGTTATCTTAAAAGATACATGTAAAGCCAAGCTTTGGTTGGAATTTAATCAATGGGTTTTTTGAGAGGATGGTTTCATAGTCATGGTTTTACAACCACAAAATCATAAATGGGTAAAATAGCTTCCGAAAATGAAAAGAGCTTGAAATGGTCCAGATTGGAATCTTAGTTTGAAAATGATTGCAATGTACGCACAACAAATAGTAAAGATCCTGGTTATTTGCAGGCCTAGCCTGCATCATTTGGTATCAGAGCTTGGCTCTGTTGAAATGAAGAATGTTTGTTTTTCTGAATGAAGACAAAAGGTTTGTTGAACTAGAATGTATTTCTGAATGTGTGATGAATGATGAAGTAGCAGATGTGGAGATCAGATTCTAATCTGAAGACAAGCAACCAGAGTACAGCTGAAGGAATGAAGAGTCATGCAGGTATTGTGTTTGGTTAATTTTGATTTGGGTTTTACTGACAAGAAACAGATTGAGGATTGATGGTTGCAGCAAAGAAGAAACTCAGCAAAGAAGGAATTATTGCTGACAGCTAAAGTTTGCCAGATCAAGCCAGAAGGTTGGAAGAGAGGATCAGATTTTAAAATCTGATTGACAGTGAAATTTTGCAGAGGAAGCATAAAGATTTGCTGGACAGAACTGCAGGAGTGATGAGATTGAAGTACAGGTAAACGAAAAGACAAGATCAGACTGAGATCTTGAAGGTAAGGTGATCTGGGTTTATTTGAATTTGAAGATTGTAGTCTTTGCATTAAAGCAGAAGTATTTTTGCAACTCCCAAAAGGAAAATCCATAGAAGACATGTTTAAAATTGCTAACAGAAAACTGGTGAAAGCATAGGTGTGGCAGAACCTTGAGGAAATCCAATAGAGATTGGATAAGGAAGACAATTGTGAACAGGCAGATGAGTTGAAGCCAGGAAGAGCAAAGAAAAGTGCTCAAAGGAGGTTCTGGAGATAGAGAACCAATTGCTTGCCAAAAGACCGAGTGAGGAGGGCTTGGTGAGGTAAGTGGCGGCAAGATAGGACTTGCTGCTGAAGAGGCTTTAGTACAACTCATAGTAAAGTGAGTGAGGAACTCATAGAGATGGAAAGGATGATGACTAGTGACAGTCGTCACAAAGGTTCTGAAATAAACCACAGCAGAGGACAAAAGGAGAAGGATGCCAAGGCAATTGGCATACAGAGAAAGTTAAGCAAAGAGGAATATGAGAGG
Source organism: Pinus tabuliformis (assembly GCA_031772625.1). Classification (NCBI taxonomy): domain Eukaryota; kingdom Viridiplantae; phylum Streptophyta; class Pinopsida; order Pinales; family Pinaceae; genus Pinus; species Pinus tabuliformis. The sequence goes on along the minus strand of CM062812.1, from coordinate 427,800,301 downwards.
GAGAAGGCTGAGATAGCAGTTCAGCTTGAGGTATTAATGGAGATGTTGCAAAGAAATGAGGAAGACCAGAAGCGTGGTTATGTCATGAGAAAGAAGTTGAGATGGCAGAGACTACAAGAGAAGTGGAATCATCAGGTGAATTTGCAGTTGATAAAGGAACTAAGGGAACTTGAACAGGTTATAGATGCCAGGCAGAGGATAGAGAAGCTCGAAAGAGTTGAGCTACAGCAAAATGAAGATGCTGAAGAAGATGTTGAAGTTTCGTTATGTTACCCAGAGAATGGACCATTACTTTTTGAAAGTGATGAAGAGCTAGAGGAGTTGAATCATATGAATGATTCAAGGCAGCCCAAAGATTTGATGACTGAAGCATCAAACAAGACCGTAAGGTCTTGTGATTTTAAAACTAATGATTTGTGTGTGATTGCAGGTTTGGAAGAAGAAGAAGAACATCTACTGAAGGATGTCAAGGAAAATTTAGTAGAAGAAAGACCATGTGAGGAAATGGAAGATCGTGTAAAATTTCCAAAGTCCACTCCAAGTAAAGTCATTGAGTTATATAGAGAAATGGATTTTCAAAGGAGGAAATTGGAAGAACAGAGGATGAATGTCCAGGATAGATTGCTGATGAAGGATGACAAAGCAGATAATCAAGATGAAATTGCAGGTGACGAGCAAAGGAATGTTGCAGAGGGAAAGGAAGTTTGGGAGGCCGCAACATTCATATTAACAGCTAGAGCAACATGTGAGGCAACATTTACAGTAGCAGCATCAGAAAAGGTGATCAAAACAAGTGAAGAGCAAGCAAGAATGAGAATTCAGCAATCAAGGGATGGAAACAATCAGCAAACAGAGGACATACTGGACAGAGAAATTGAGTTGATAAGGAGGTTAATGATAAAAACATCCCAGAGAAAGACAGCCGAAAGAAAGAAAAGGAGCGACAACAAGAGAATGACAGTGAAAGATTGCAAGAGTAGAGCAAGTGGAGCACTACAGCACAAAATATGGAAACCTGGAAGACAACAGCAGATGCCAACAGCAGTGAAGCAATCGACAAGCACGGAAGGATTACAAAATAAAATTTGGGATCCAGGAGGAGATATCCAGACTTATGACCAGGTGGTCATGAATTTTCTTACATGGGGAGTCTGATGCAGGAGCATCAAGACCTTTTTCTCCATTTGTAAATATGGGGTGTGATAATATTAATTTATGGGGTGTGATGATTTTTAATATTTTATTAATTAATTTGAATTAAATAGGAGAAGGTGAGGATTTATGTAAATATCTTTTTATTAATAAAAGGATATGAGGAAATTTAATAAATTGAAGGATTTAGGGATAAAAACCTATCCTTTAGGGATGTTGAGAAATTTAGGGGTTTGTTGAGATATTCTAGTGGTGTTGAGATATTAAGGGGATTGAGCATTTAATTAGTTTATTTTTAAAAATTGTGTAAATAGGAAGGGGTTTGGAGAGAAAAATAGAGAAAAATTGTGAGGAGTGAGTGTGAGAAGGGAGCAAGGGTTCTCCTTGTAAAGGGCCATAGATTGCATATCTGGCCATGAGGAGAACTCTGCGTGAATGTTTGTGTTATTGTAAATATTAATATGTTGATTTCAATTTGTATGGACCTCGTTGTGTTTTAATAAAATTCTGCGAGATGGTTCTTTGCTTGTTGACAGAATTTGATGTCATATAATTTGAATGGCATAATGGTGCTTATTTTCCCATGCGCTCTCTGCTGTGTAATAATGGTGAATCGGTTTCTTTTTCGTTTAATGTATGGACAGGCTTGATTTTACAGTGGCGCACATATATGCTGGGTATAACAAGGATGTTTGCGATTTCGTTAAGTAGCTTTAGTTTATTTGGGGATTGTATAACTGTATGCTCTTACCCACTGTAATTCTGAGATTATGTTGGCGGTGCAAGGACCTCAGGAACGCCCGTTGTGTGCTCAAGCCGGCGCTTAGAAGGGAGCTATATTAAAACAGAGCGAGTCCAGAATTTGGAGAGCGATTTAGTATAATTTATTTGATAGACTTGCACCTTATGACGGTAAGGGTGGTAAGGAAAGGGAACGTGGCAAAATACAGTTTTGGTTTCATATTTTACAACCCACGTTACAAACTGGATATTGCATGGCGATTGGCATCTGTCACATATGGAGGAGAATTTTAGCGAATATCGCCAAACATAGCGGAAGGCTTTTATTACCATGTAAATTGTGGCAACATTTGTTTTGCCTTGGCGTTATTTGCATAACGACTCTGCTCTAACGTGGCTAAAGCATACGCAGGCAAGAATCGCAAGACCGTCATGTGAAGGTGGACCACCGAATAACGGAAACGTGGAAGCTTTAACCGCTGCATGTAAGAGTAAAACCTGAGGAGGAGCGAAAGTCAAGGGTTGAGCATCGCCGAACAGAGGAACGGCGATCTATCAAAGATCACATAATCGGCCTGTTTGTTTGAAACTATCCGGCGCCAGAGACGTTGAAACAGTTGTAAGAGATTTCATATCATGATATTATTATGAATGCGTGGAAAAAGGACTACAGTTTGGCATTCACGCGGATCTGGAGGTTACAATTGTTATCTTCTGCGTTAAAAACGAAGTTTGAACCTCTGTTCAAGCCATTGTCGATTTGTAGCTGAGGTTTACATTGCCGGCAGTCCATGTAGTCTGAGCTGTTGTTTATGGCAAATAACAATGTAGTAAGGCGAATGTATGTGGCAAGTATCCCTTGAATAGCTGCACCACATGAAGATGAGAAAGTTCTGAAATTAGAAGCGGAAAATATATAAACAGTTTCAACTATTGAACGCATTGAAGTTAAAGCCATAACTATTCCTATTGGGATCATATCCGCGTCAAGGATTGTGCAACAGGGGCCGAGGACCAGATTTTGGGAAGCAATATAATTTAATTTACAACCATATAGGTGGATCGTTGGACAGCGTAACAAGGTGAGATGAATGCATATAATTCGCTGTATATGAATATATGAATGAATCGATATGAATGGGCGCATGTATAAGATTTGGTTCAATAATGTTAAGTTGTTGGAAAAAACCCAAGGGCGCATTTGTTGTTGATTTGATTCCATGTTAATATCAGGATGTAAATGAAGAGATCAGATTTTCTAAATCTGATATAGGTGAGGATTTGAATGTTATCTTAAAAGATACATGTAAAGCCAAGCTTTGGTTGGAATTTAATCAATGGGTTTTTTGAGAGGATGGTTTCATAGTCATGGTTTTACAACCACAAAATCATAAATGGGTAAAATAGCTTCCGAAAATGAAAAGAGCTTGAAATGGTCCAGATTGGAATCTTAGTTTGAAAATGATTGCAATGTACGCACAACAAATAGTAAAGATCCTGGTTATTTGCAAGCCTAGCCTGCGTCAAGGGACTACATATTACGTAGCTCCAAGAAGAAAGGTCACAACTTAGAGGGATAAGGTTGTACAGTGCATAGTTCAGTTGGGGCCCGATGAACCTAAGTTGCTCGATTGGGAGGATTTTTCGAAAATTGCTAAGTGTGGGAAAAGTGAAGAAATGTGATGAACCTTGATTGTGGTCACACACTTAGCATACTTTGATAACATGACAACATAGATCATTAAAACACATGAACAAAGCATTTCCCTTTGTGTGTCTTCCTCACGACAATATACAACAAGTGCGACACTTAAGATAGGGTTTAGGACAACTGTGATGACACTTGTGTGACAGTGATCAAGACGTTGTGTATGGTTGCAACATATGTTTACATTATTAGGTCAAATATTATACACAAAGACCGACCTTATAAACCATTAGAATAGGCTTGCAAACATTGCATGAAAACCAAACATGCCAAAAGGCAAAAGTTAACCCAACATGCAAAAGGGACCAAAGCACTACAAGAAAGCTCATGAAATGAGTTCTAGTGTGTGAAACAATAATGTAAAAGACCAAGGAAGGCTCTGAAATTGAGTGTAAGCCAAAATTTTGGAGGGTATTGCAGTAGCTCCAATAGTAAGTGAATTAGTTTCCCTTTGATGTACTATGCATATATCTTAATTTAGATCCCTTAACTGATTAGGTGGTCAGAGATATTTTTGTCATAGTTTTTTTTTTTTGGATTGTTGTTTCCCTATTTTTGATGGGAGGTTTTTCTTACAATTTGTGTTAGAGCTATTTAATTTATTTTTTGATAGGTTTCATGCCACTTAACCAAGCATATAGTTGATGCACACATGTGCATGTGGGGGAACTTGTTTCCAAGGAGGATATAGCCGGAGTGGTCATGTAAACTGATTGATAAAGAGATTTTAGATTTACTATTTGGAGAGGAAAATATTGTCCTTGATCTTGTAAAGTACCCATAAATGGGCATGGATTGGAGAAGATGTTTGAAAATCCTATTTACTTCGGATAAGCCAATAGATGATTAAGGTAATATTATTGTTATATTTTGATAAATCTAGTGGCATATTTTTTCTCTTATTTAATGCACCTGTAATTTTTTGTAACATTTTGTTTCAATTATATAATTATTAGTTTCAATTATTTTTTATATATTAGCACATATTCCCTAGGGATAAGCCTCCCCAACATGAGGATCAAAAGATGAATGAAGTAGATCAACAACCTCTAGTACATAAGCCCAACATGCCATGAAAGATAGATAAGAGAGTCTAAACTAAGGCGGTGGATCACATATGTCATATAATTTTTAGTCAAGGAGTGGTACTTGTACAAGTATGACATATCTTATAAGATCTAGAGATGAATGATATATGGTCTATTGTTCATTGTGAAATGACATTTTTAATGTGTCATGTTGACAATTCCCTTAATTGCATCTAACAATTGAAGGATGGTACTTATTTCACTTCATCTATATCATATTATGATGATGACGATCCTAATCCTCCATCACATGATTATCCACCAGCTTGCCCACCATAAGATAGATAAACATCCCCTCGTCATTTTCCACTTACATCATCAATTGGACGATTGATCTCCTCCTCCTCCTGCTCATCATCCTCCAAATGCATCACTATTTGGACCATCCGCCAATCAAACCCATCCTCCACCACCATTTTTGTCACTAGTTACACCAACCACCAACCCACCACCTCCTCCTCCACATGTGTCACCATATACACCATCCACTAATCCTCCTGGTTATTCTCCTCCACATGTGTCACCAATTACACCATCCATTGATCCTCCTCTTCCTCCTCATCCTCATCCTCCACATGTGTCACAAAATACACCATATTTCACTCATCTACCTATTTCCCCCCTCCATTGCATCTACTACACCTATAACTACACTAGATATTCATGTTATTGTGCATGTTATGGTCACACCCGATGCTATATTTCTGAATGGAGAGATATATGATACTCTACTTTCATCATTTTTATTTGACATGGATATTGAAATAGCATGTACCTTTTGTAGTAAAGGCACTGATGCCTCTAGCTCTCGTAGAAAACCTATCTATTAATGGTACTTCACATGTATAATAGTGATTGTAGTATATTTGATTTGAGATGTATACATGACATGCATATTAATTTTGGTGAGATGTATATTGATATGTATAGTTGACATGAATATTGCTCATGTATATTACGTTTTTCATGTCATGTTGATGTTAATGCTATTTTATTTATAAAATGTATTATGACTAAAATGATGATTACTATTATTAATAATTTATTTGTTTTAAAATTATATTTGAGATGTATCACTAATTTAAATTTGGAGTTTTCATATAATTTTAGTTTTATAAAATTGTTTAATTTGGACTGTGATTGCAAAAGCATATAACCATTAGTGCCACATAATGTTTAACTCTACTTCAAGGTGTTTTTTTTTGTCTAGCAAAGTAAAATATGCTAATGAAACATGTTTAAAAACCCAATTAAATGATTCAACCAATGATTGCACAATGTGATAAATTTTAAATCAAATTATTCTAGTAAATATTGTTCCCTAAATTTATTCCTAAATATTTTCACTGAAATTTTTATTAATATTGATAAACTTAAATTGTATGATAGTTAAATTTAAGAAAAAAGGTATTCCTTCAATTTTATAAAATGATAATATCTTGCATATTAAATCACGAAAATAATCTTGAAACGTTATGAATATATAAAGAGAAATAACATGTAGGACAATAATATACACACTTTGCATCAACAAAATACTCCAGTAAAGAATAAATTCTTCTAGTAGTACTACAAAAACATGGAGAAAATATGATGATGAGAAAAAAAAACAAACTTAGCAACAATAACATTTTTCTATGGAGAATTGGTTTAGTAAAACTATTTTGCAACCCAAATGTGGATGTAAGTGTAGATACTACAATAATTATATAGTATTAATAACATAGAGAACATGGCGGTTTTAGAAATGTTGGAGAAACTAGGGTTGTTACGACAAAAAACATCTAGGCATGTAATACAAACATCAAAAATATTGGCTCAAGAATTAGTGTGGCATGTTTGCGAGAGATCATTGTTTGACATATTTTAACATTGTAGAGTATCATGATGAGATTTTCTGTAATAGTATTTTAATGGATGTCTTTGATGCATTTTTGGATAATTCATCATATTTATGTATGCATGATGGAAAGACAATTTGAATGGCTAGCCCAAATGCAAAAGGAACCCAATTTTTTTGTTTGTTTGTTTCTTTTGTATTTGGGTGTTCCTATTATAATTAGTTAACATGGTTGCTTATATTTATATAACTTTTCTTTTATATTTGTGAAGCGTTTATATTTCTATTTTGTATAATTTAACTCTATTTGAACATTATATGTACATTAATATATGTTGAATCCTTGATATCTAGCTAAGGAAATACCACCTATAACAATGTGTTTGGTTTGACACTTAATTCCAACGTTCTTTAAAATTATGATGTATTTTATAAATTTAAATATGCAATTAGTTAAGCTAAAAATAGTAAGCTAGAACTATCAATACTTGAGATATTCTTGTGGGTATATTATTTCATTGTAAATATAATGAATATGTTCATCAAACAACTTTGAATTTATACAAAATACAACTAGGTACATCATACCCAATTCAATTAATTGATACCATTTACAAAATATCACAATGATAAATATTAAATATGTATACCTTTTATTCATTTTCTTCATATCAATAATTATTATTTGTTTTTGTTAACTCTGTAAATACTATTATGTACACTTTATTTATAAACAATAATAAAAGGAAAATAAATAAAAATGAAAAAATGGTTCAACATTATAGACTACACAAGAAATAATATCACTAATGGTAAATATTTAAAAGCATAGGCTAAATTTTTTATATTTCTTTAGTTAGTGACTATTTTTTATAGGCTACCAAGAAATATTATGTCCACATTAATTTTACATATCCTACTATGAACACTTTATATAAAAAAAAAAGATAAAATAAATTAAAACAAAAAACTAGTTAGCGTAATATAGATTACATAAGAGAGAATATCATTAGAATAAACATTTAAAAGCATCACAATAATTGTGCTATATATTGAGATAAAATTTTCCTATTACATTGAAATTCAATCTAGTGGGTTTCCAAAAAAATCACAAATTGATATCTTCAAATGTCAAAACAAAATATTTACATATCACTCTTGATTTCCATCTCCCTAGTTATCTTTCTCACTTGGAATTATGACATTGTTGTTCTAAAAAAATGCTTCTATCTAGACTCGTGTCTTAGCACAAACCACAATCCCCATCCAATAAATCTCAATAAAAGAACACTTGGTTGCAATGTTTTAGGAAAACATAAGGCTCCTTAGTTTCAACCCACATTCTTTTAGATTTAATACATATTATCCCACTATCATGATATTCTTCTTTGGTCAAAGGTATCCCACCACTTGGAGCTAAAAATAACACATTGAAAAGATGATAAATCCACTAGTATGATCTCTTTTATCTTTCCAATGTAAACTAACTTCCTTTATATTAGGTTTTGATCACAATGGCCAGTACAAATATATTGGTAGAACTCAACCTCCACTCCACGGTATTGTTATATGTCTACATCATTGGCATCCTTGGTTGAATAATGATGTCTATATGCCCATGTAGATGGGAATAAATGCACTTGTAAAATTGCGAATAAAGGACGATGTCATATGTCTAATAATATAAGAATTAATAAAATATAATACATGTTACAATTCAACTGTGCAATATAAATTGAACATGATACTATAAGATATTATTACAGGGTTGTTGCCCCTGATCCCTATGTTTAGTTTATCTTCTTCTCCACGTGTGTAACAATTGAGGACACCATATTTCTCTATGATCTCATCAACCACCCACATGTTGGGACAAATCTTTGGCATATTTTATTTCAAATGATCATGATAAGAATGTTTCTACTATTCAAATATCTAAATGATTTCCTTCCATTGTCTCATTTTCTTCTTTTCTTTTCATACAACATGACCCATGATTGCATGCTTGTTGGAAGAAATAATTAATACTAAGAGGGGGCTGAATCAATATTAAGGCTAATTTAATTTTAATTCCAATTTATATTTTTATTTAATATTGGAAACAATTTATGTGAGAAACCACTAACCTATTAAGTAGGAAAAAAAATTAAATCAACACATGAACATACACAACAACCCCATGAGCAACATATATATATGAAAAAAAAGATTTAATGTGGAACCCCATAAGGGAAAAAACACCAATATTTATTTATTATGATGCAAATATTAAGCCACTACTTAGATTACATCATATGTTTTCGTGAGAACCCACTCATAGGAAGCACCATCTCCCTTAGATTGTTTACTAACACCCACTAGCAAGAATCACCAACTCCCTCTTTTACAAACACCTGATCAGCTTACTAGAATAACCACATTCATGGATTTGTGCAAGCACCCAGTTGTAGGAGGAACCAACCCCCAAGCTATCCTTCAGACATCCACTTAGATAGAAGCCCCGACTTCTTGTTTTGTAGGCCCCAAACTACAGTCCATAAATAATTTATAGCTCTATTTTTTGCACCCACTTGGCCTAATTTTAGCTCCACATTCATTAATTTTTATCCCTCTGTTCTTGGCCCTTTATACCAACATTCACGACTCTCTATTCTTGGCCCTCATACACTATAGCAACCTTACTCATATGCACTTGGCCCTCATACTATTTTCACAAACAAAATCTCTTGCCCTTCATACTCCTTAGGAACTCTCAGCCTTTCTCAGCAATACACACTTATATAGAGCACTATCTCTCAATTCTTCTACATACTCCACTTACACAATAGAAATCCTCAATTTTGTTCAACTGTTACATAAGGAATGATGCAAGCTCTGTCAGCTCGTCATTGTCCAATGGAGTACTTCCAACATGGATGACTTTCTCATTCATAACCTAAGTATGGTATCCAATACCATTCTATATGGAAATGTAAGGTCTTCTAAACACACTATAAACACTCATAAATTCCTTGGTATGGCATCCCTTACCTAAAACTGATATGTTTTACAAACCTTGTGATCAGGGATGGCTCACTCATACAATGGAAAAAGTCTCCATTCATATTTTGATTCTAATTTAACTCTTCATAGCATGAGAGACACTTAAGTATAACATGCTTTGTTTGAGCTAGGAAATCCGTTAATTTACTCTAAAGATTGTGGTCCTATCAACCTTAGTTTTGTGTTGTTAGCAACTACCATTAATTGCAGCTATGCTAGATATGGTTCACATGCTCAAACAACTATCAACCCATCCATGCAACGTTATCTACACATAGTGTACAACCAAGTTTAGATGAATCCATCAAATATAGGTGTTAGGCCAAATAAGTTTTTGATCCATTCATGCCCCTTTTAACTCCAAAGTTGGTGAACTTCATATATGGCAGATTTCACCAAACATGGCAGATAGTTCCAAGTTGATTATCAACCTATTCATGCATTCTAGACATAAGCCCATAGGCTAAGTCATTTTTATTAAATCTCGAAGGCCTCAACACTTGACTCCATTGTATATGTGAATATGCTGGTAATGTTTTATTATAGCCCAAAGGGCTTCAATAACCTAAATTGCATGAATTGGCACTTTACACCCTTGGTCACATAACACATGAAAACCTCACAGAATAACCCTTGGGCGCTCCTTTAGTTAACTAACAAATCATCAACGAGCATAAATGGTTCTATTTGTTGGGATACATCCATTGACTATCCAAAATGGTAAAAAACTTTTCCATCAACTCCAAGTCCTGGCATGGGATGTGAACCTAAATGACAAGGTATTCTTCATTTCAGTGTCCATCTATCAACACTTTTTATTCGCAAACCACTTCAATAATGTTTCCAATTCCTGGTGTGGGACATGAATTTTCATGGAAAATGATGAAGTATTCTCTGTCCTAGGGTTCGTCTATTGGCCCCTCCCTTTTGATAAAACCGTGAAACAACTCTTATGGGAAACATTTACCAAACTGAACCATTAATATGTTCCACGAGAATATGCCACATCGTCTTCCTTACGTAATTTTTGCATCACACTAGTGTCATCCATGACTATGTGGTGCCATGTTTCACTTGAATTTCCCCCCCTTGGCCACCTAAAAATCCCAAATCTGCATGCCATGTGTCCATTGTTCATTGGTCCATGTTACCTTGTGTTGATGTCATCATGACACTAACGCTGCCACTTGTGCTCCATTTGTGCTCTATCATCCAATCATAAAGTTCCACTTGTCTTCCTGTCATTTGTCTATGTCATCTCGTAGGGCCATCATTACCTACCACATGTCTTATTTTGTTTGGTTCATCTTGTGCACGTTGGTGCCCCTGTCACCTATTGGTTAGTTTCCCATTGGCTTGCAGTCCCACATCTATGATCACATGTCACGGTCACCATCTGCGGTCATAGTAGAGAAAAATATTCCAGAAAACCACTTGTGATTTTGTGGGCCCCCACCATAGTGGTTTGAAGATGGGGGGGGTGGTTTCTGCATTTCATTGGAGCTGTTAATATCATGATCATCAGGTCGGGAAAATCATCCCAATGTAGACCTGTTAGCACTCTTCATTGTCCCAAGGATGAGAAAGGAGACCGACGAAGGTAACCTCAAATCAACTTTGGATTTGGTAGCTAGCCCTACCAAATAATAGAGGGCTCTCTCAAGGATCTCACAACCAATGAAGTGTTTGGAGAGGGAATCAGATGTTAGGCTAGATATTAAGCTCAATGGTGTTTTATTTTTAGGGTTTGCTGGATGAAGCTCAAAGGTCTAGGAACTAGGCCAGGGTTTCTAATGATCAATTGTAGAGATATAATGGGAAAGGTAGGTATGCTAAATGACAAAAGTATGTTTTCATGGTGTTACAGAGATGGAAAGGTAGAGGACCAGAATGAGCATGTAACCATGAATTCACTCATCAGAAGAAAGAACACAAACATGAAAATCTCATCAAAACAGAGCATATAACTTATGAATTATGTTTAAACACCTATGAGATGATCACAAGAAAGCATAGAGATGGTAGGAAAGAGAAATATATATTAAATTTAATGATAAAGTGAGAAAAACATTGTCGTGGAAGCATACCACAAGAATCCAAAAATAATAACTGCAATTGTCTGTTCTATTACTGCAAGAAAATGTACACTAGATCCAAGCAATGATTCTCAAACATCCAACCCTCTCTAAGACTTAGATTAGGCTACATATAGATCAAAAATCACTTTCCCCATCTCAAGGGTTGAATCCATCAATATAGGAACATTTTACATCATTTAGGAACCTAAAACTAGGGAGGTTAAGAAACAAACTCTCCATTTAGCATTGACTGACTTTGCTAGCATTAGTGACCATCATAATTACATAAAATTTACATTTACAGGCTCTATTACACTTAGTTACGTCATTTAGAAACCAAAATTCACTAATTACATCATGGAAAGTCAAGTTTGATTGATAAAAACCAAAAAATGACATTGCTGACAAAAGCGCAACAAATTTAGCAAAAGCACAATGAATAGTTTGAGGGCACTTTTGAGTGACTTTTCTTCATCCATTTGCTGAAATAAAGGTATATTTGAAATCTTGGGATGTCTAGTTGTATGTAGAGCCTTCAAGCATGCAAAATCACCTCTCCAAGGCTGAGAAAACTGAGTTTTCACAAGACTTCTCTAGAAGTGCAGTGAGGGGATCAAAACAATGGTAGAAACCCATTTTTTAGCATATTTTTTGACCTTTTCTTGCAAAATGGAAGCTGACATGGCTCACAAGTGACATTTCTGCCATGTAAAAGTCAAAATGAATCTAAGCATGTAGGATTTTTGTCATTTTGTGGCCTTAGAAAAAAGCACAACAAATTTTCGTTGCACTTCTGGTAGTGTAAAATTTCCAGAAATTGCCAAAAATCCACAAAAACTCAAAATTTGCAAAAAATTCTTCAAAATTGGTTTTGACTTGCTCCTTCAAGCTGATGAATGGTAGGCTAAGAAATCAATGAAGCATCAGCCAACAAATCTAAGTTTTCCCTCTTCCTTAGCCTCATTAGGGTTTTCTTCAAATTTCTAACCCTGATCTTGTTGATCCAGTTCCTAGTGTAGTAGTGCCTGACCATGTTTATTTGTATCGTAGTATCCCTGTTAGCCTTATTTAGAAGTATCTCCAAGTGTTCATTGGATCTGCCTAGCCAATAATCCCCATCCTCTTCAAATTCTGCGGCAATGGTGCCTTCAATGTCTTGTTGACCTAGTGGAGGAGATGTCTCACTCCCTAGTGCTTCCTTTCTTTTCATTCCTATGGTCTTTGACCTCCTAGGCTTGATATGAGGCTATGTGTCTTCAATCTTATCTACACATATCACTACCTTTCATTTGTCATCCTCTACAACCACATCAACACTAGGTTTAGGGAGAAAAAGTTGTTTTACCTTTAGTTGTATATTCTCCTATTGTAAGAATGCAATCATTCATAGATAAATCCATTAAATTCTCATGGAAGAAAATCAAATATTTGAAGACAAGGAAGTTTATATAAGCACAAGCAGTCAAGAATACACATATTTGCATGCAGATTCCCACTGATTCCTTGTGAAAAATCCATCGAAAGGATCCTGTCGCACATGGATAATACAAATTTGGTCCTTTGCAATGAAAGTGGAAATGATGTTGCCACTTACCATCTACATGACATGCATTTTTATTATAAGATGGTAAGACTAAGGGAGTATTGAAACACTTATTTTTATGCAACTTGGACAAATCCCAATGCTAAGGAAGTAATCAAATGTTGGTGCGAAGAGTCTACAGCAGATCCAGAAGGTTTGGAGATCACCAATAATACTATTCTACAGTGCGCAATTGAACCAAATAAAGTTCACATGAATTTATCTTGGCTGTGAAATAGAGTACAGTCAAGGTCCAATTCCATATTATCAAAGGATTTGGAGGTGAAGATGTGAAATGTTGCAGAACTTTCCGTCAAAGTCAAATTCATCGCAACAGAGTTCACAGCATGGAACTCCTATATCAAAAATGAACTCCATGTTCAAGCTTTTGATTTGTCCTTTTCTTCTCCATGAGGAATATTTTGTCTTATTATATTTTTGTCCTATATAGCCACCATTTTGATGTAATTTTGTCCTATATGAATAAATTTAATGTAAATAATTCCAAGATACACATGTGGAATGTAAATAGATATATGTAGAATATGACGAGTCACATAGAATCCCATAGGTTATGGGAGTCAAAGAGTCATGAGGAAACTCAAGAGTCATTGTAATTTGTTATAAATAATCCCTCATAACCCAAATAAAGGTCCCTGACCTTAAGATATTAGGCCTTGGCTTCTCTAGTTGTGCATAAGGGAGAAGATAATTCTTTTGGAGAAGCAAGTTTGGCTTCATGTTCCACTATTGGAGCTAGTGTTTCACCAATGTAACAGTTGTTACACAACATTTTGTCACTATCCCTGTACTCCCCATTCCTTGATCCTGGAGGACCTCTACAGTGAACCCTACATTCTTACCCTTCATGAAGAAACTCCCATTCTGTCCCTCTTCATGAGCAGAGAAATTCCCTTTTGCACCATTTCCCCAAAAACTTCTCTTTTGCCTAGTTTACAAGACTGACGCTAATGGTCGTTGTTCCCCTCACGCTGATATGCAGGGATTAACATTGTACCTAGCACCGATCGGAGTGACTAAGCTTTGTTCTAGTCGCACCAGTCCTCTTATGGAAAGTCTTTTAAATAAAGAGCTGAAACTTCCAGCTCTAAAAGCTTTGTAACAGAAGTATGGAAAATGGTTTGGTCGGATGGGGTCGAGGATGTTAGTTTGGGCTCCTTTCCCCTATAATGATGGAACTAATTCACGAGATAAGACCTTATCCCATGAGAAGAGGATCCATCCCCCATCCATTCAGCCTATATAAACCTCCCTTTTTCCCAAGCACAAGTTAGTGTTAATGTTGGTGTGTTAGTGCTATTTTGGTTTGGAGTAAACAACAACCTATTCATAGTTGTAGCTCTCTAGTTGTGTGAGGGAGAAGTGTGTTTTTGGTTTGGAGTGAAGCCTAAAGGGAAGAGACTTGAAACTATGATTGATTGAGGCCATCATGGAATGCTAGCAGAAGTGTGTGGGAACCTGGTCTTGTCAGAGGAGGACAACAACATCAAGACAATGGTTGTAATATCTTCTTGATTCAATATATATGCAACTATTGATTGATTTCCTACATGATTTGTCATCTTACATATTCATGGCCTAATTTTTCTTGACTTGTTAAGTAGGTTGAATTACAATTTGTCTATTATCACGATTGTTATTTGTTGTTGTTTACTTGTTTCAGGTGCTTGAAGAAGGAAGTGAGAGATAGCTGGAGTGAGCAAGCAAGGACATCATCAAAGGGGATAAGCATACTAAGAGGTAGGCCCTCTTAATTGGTTCTAACCTAAGGAACTCTTCCATAGAATGTATCAGTTGTGGCTAGACCCATTATTTGGCTATAGGAATTTGTTTGTGTCCGCACTTATAATTTTACTTCACCACAAATTGGTGACTCCACTGGGAACCAATCCTTTTGTTTGTCTTGGATTTCATGATTTCGTGTGAACTTTTCTAGTTCCACTTTTTCCCTTTGTTTATGTTTCTTTTCTCCTGCTTACTGGCCTGAGTTTGAAATTCATAGTAGTAGATCTAGTCTCTGTTTGCTGAGAAATAGTCACACCGACTAGCCTCTGGCGCTTGTTGTTAGTTAGGCAATCACGTTGATGCCTGTAAGTGAAGATAAGGGTTTTTCCCCAATCTTGGCTAGTGTGTTTTTCTCTCATGATTTCGACCCTGTAAGCCTTTTAGACCATTTTCTCCCTAACTAGAAAGATTCATTTAGCTTGGTTTGTGTGCTTGCTTGGTTTATCCCACCCTATGATGTGTTAAGTTTGGCCCTGTGTGAAGTTCTTTTTTATTTTTTCTTTGAATCCCTCGATCACTGCTATTTTTGGCCAAACAACCACGCTGATCACACCTATCAGTGCTAGTTTTAGCCTGAAAGTCATGTCGGTCGTGCTACTCAGCACTACTTTTGGCCCAAAAGTCGCTCCGTTCTCTGAGTTAAGAAAAAATCAGAATTCCTCCCATTCCAGTGCCAATGTGTCTTGACCCTCAGACTCTCTTTTTCTGCTCAGAAGTGACTAGGATGGTTTTTTTGCTTCATTTTCAATTGAATGGGTGAAAGAGTCTCGTTTTTTCTCTTATTTCGAGTGTCTCTTTTCTCTTTCCAAGCATAGATTACATTGCTTAGTTTTTGGATTGAAGCATTTATGTGTTTGGTTGGTTCGATTTAGGGAAGAAGTTGTTTTTAGTTTCATTTATTATGCTTTGGATTTGATTGATGCTTTTTTGTTAGGAACTATGAAATTTTCATAAGTGCTCTATGTGAAAGATTCATTTTTCATTTTATGAAAAGAAGAACATCATTATAGTTTACTTAAGCGAAAATATTGCATTAGTAGCGTCATTGAGAAGCTAGAATTGCATCATCATAAGCATTGGAAATGAAATAAAACTCATTTTGTTGTTAAGGGAATATTAAGTGCATTTAGCAAATTTATTAAAGAAAGTTTTCATTCTTTGATTGTTGCATTGATTTTGTGTTCCCTATCTCTCAATTAGCGCTAACTTTCATCGAACAAAGATCTCTTTTCTCATATAGCTGCATGTAGGAGTTTTGTCAGATGACAACGGTAGGGCCTTGTAATTGAAACATAATTCAATATCAATCGTTAAAATTTATCGAATTAACCTAAGGAAGCATTGAAACTTAACGCTTACATTTAGAGGCTTAGGCTAGAGACGTGTTCCAGCGTCTTAAAACCTAGCAGCTATCGTTTGCTTTGGCACTAGAAAGCGCTAGTACGGACTTGTGCTCCCCATACTGCCATGTATATAAAGGGAGACCCCACTAGGTCTGCAATCCTTTATCCATTGGAAGCTGGGTTTGCCACTTTGTAAACGTGATACACCAAACACAACATTCGGGGAGATTTCTTACCTGTACTTCTTGGTTTGCCAAGAGGTATTCTGCAATTCACGGTTACTTAGTAATCCTCTATGCCTAGAGTACCTTGAATAGTCATTTGATATTTTTGACTCTTTAAACTTAAAAGATCATTCGATCACTTGTCCTGTCGAGCTCGTTAATTCCGAAAGCGACTAGAGTCACCTTTCGTCCTTTTCTCGACTCTTAAAATATGAAAAGGAAAATTTTTGTTTTAGTGTCTTAAAATTAACTACCCACAAAATATTCTTGGTTAAAGTTATCTTCCTTAGTGATTATTTAGGGTTGATTCCAATGGCAACATTTCTAGAGTCCACTAGTCAAGGATCGCCCTCGGATGGGAATCCTCGTCCTTCTCATTCTTTTGGAAACACTAGTGATCCTTATATGGCAATGTTGCCCCTCCTTGGGTTAACCATTGGTTTACCTGTCTAGTTATTTTCAACCTCGTTGGTCCCGATTGTCCCAAGTCCTGCCCTGCCATCTTCTTCATTTGAATCATGTCACGATGATTCTAAGGTTGACCCCTCACCTTCTTCCCACCCTCGTCTTCTACTTCGCTTGGTGAAAGTTTGAAATCCATTAACCAGGAGACTAAGACGAAGAAGAAGAATTCAAATAAGCAAAGAGGCCAACCGTGCAGCTATTACTCCAAATGGAACCCCTATCGACAAACCTTCTGATCCTTCGCGGAAGGTAAAATCCCCTTGTAGGATGTGTAAGGGTGACCATCTCTGTTGGAGAGGTAAATCCCCTCTGCGGACAGTACAACCAAAGTTCTGACGTTGAACCTCTCCTCTGGCTGGGCGAGCAGCTATGTATGTCTTGCAATAGACCTTCTCTCTCTCAGACTTCCGGCAGCATAACCTCCCTATGCTTCAAGACTCTTACTATCACTCAAGACAAGCATTATCACAACTAGCATTACTCCAAAAACTAGCTTGTCAAATGCATGAGGACAGACTTTTATAGATGGAGAAGGGAGGAAGATACAATGCATCAGGACACCCATTGTGGATTGGCATTATCTCCAAAAGCCGTTGTAGATAGATGTCAACGATAGATGATGACTCTTCGACATCTAGAAGATGAGATTTATCCTCAAAAGACTTCATGACTTGAAGGGAAAAAACATCTGGGAGCGCGTTTGTCAAAAATCATTACCAAACTTGGTTGGCACGGGTGTTGTTCTAAGACAGAGCGCCAATGGTCGCACCCTCTTTTGAGGATCTCATTGATTGGCGCGGGTAGGACATTGTGGACCCGCGCTAATGGAAAAAGGGCAGTTTTCAGGGATATTTTGCAGGAGGTGTCTTCAGGGAACATGAAGTACATACTTAGGGGAACATAATGCAAGTGTTTTCAGGTTATGTCACTGCTCACAGGTCCCGGAATGAGTCCTCCAAAGTACGGAAATAGGGGTAATAGGGACGGTGACCAATGGCGACAAATTACTGTGTAACAATCTCCTTCGATACTATCCTGGCATTCCCAGAGTCTTAGAGGTATGGTCTCAAAACCTAAACCGATCATCCTCGTCGACCTTTGGAGATCATGTCGATGTTACGCCTTCAACTAGTGATGGTAAGAAGAAGGGAAAGATTAGATTCCCCTGTACGTTATGTGAAGGAGAGCATCTTCTTCACCTTTTTCCTCTTATGGATAAAGCTTCCAAGGTTTTGGAAACCCTTGCAACTCCTCAACCCGAACTTCCTGTTGGTTATCAAAGACTTTCTTCTGACCCTCTCCCAGTTGGTCAAGATAATGACTTAGGTTCATCTCTTGTCTATCCTACTCTTCCTAAGCGAGAGTCTCTTGTGTTTGTTCCTGACCAACCATTGGTTGAAAAGAGTGTCGACTTAGTTCCGCCACCAGTTCCTCACTCTATTCCGAGAGAGATTGGTGGTCATACTGCTCATGTTCATCTAGTCTCCTTAGATTCTCATGAATCAAAGAGTGATCCTCCTATCCCAGCTGTTTAGGAGAGTCCTTGTCCTTCTTCTGTAGGGCATGGGGGCAATCATATGATGCCCCCACCAAGTAGTTCTATCGTTTCTTTCGATTGGAGTCACTTGAATATTTTCTACCTTCCATCTTATGTGCCTTTCCAGATCACAATACAAGCCTATAATATGGTAATACATGGAACTATATTAGATGAAGGCACGTCTATTAGCATCATGTTTTCTACTACTTGGAAAGCTTTGGGCTCCCCACAGCTTGTGCCTGTCACCCAGAATATGTTGGCTTTCAATGGAGGAACCAGTCAACCCTTAGGATCCTTCCGAAGTTCCCTATTACTTTGGGAGGAAAGATTGTCTATATAGATGTGATGGTAGTCCAAGGTCCATTAGATTTCAATCTTCTCCTTGGACGTGACTATGTTTATGTCATGGGAGCTCTTGTTTTGTCACTTTTTTGTGTGGTTTTTTTTTTTCGCACGAAGGAAGAATTGTGATTATTGATCAACTAGCATTCATTGGTCACCAAATGCCTCCTTTAAAACCATCATCCCCTATCGGCTCTTGTTTGCAAGCAGTACCTTCCCCGCCACAGGTCAATTATGTGGCTACCCGTTCTGTCTCCACATCTGTTGATGATCACACAGATGGTATAGTACATTATGTACTCGGGGCATTGGAACCTGATCTGTCTATGGTACCAATTGACATGTATTCCTCCCAAAGCATGGTTCTTCCATATAGTGAAGACCTCAGGAGCCATGTTCTCTGGGTCATGAGTAGGAGTCATGAGGATAATTTCTGGTCTTGTGTTAACCTCATTAAGAAAATGAAACAAGGGTATTGAGGATAGTTCTTTTACTGTGTCAACCTCATTAAAAAATGAAACAACTCCCTTTTCCAAATTGATTCTGATTAAGATCTCATAAAATCCCAGACGAGTCTTTCCTAGACCTCAAAAGTGAACCTTCATTCCATCCACCTAGTTGAATGAAATGAAGCTTGGGGGGCAAGTACCTCATTTTGAGTCATTATGCCGAGGGCATGCAAACCTATCTCAAGCATAGTTTTTCATTTCAAGCTTGTGTAAACATGAAACTAAATCGAAGCAGAGTTCTCCATGGTTCAATCTTGTGTAAAAATGAACCCATGTCCAATTTACATCTCATGATTTCTTTTTTAATCAGTTGATTTCTGCTAGATGAGCCTTGGTTGTTTTATTCCATCACCACCATCTCTTTGGCTGATCATATGCTTTCACTTGGTTATTTTTCCTTTCCCGAGGAACCACAACGATGAGTGGTTTTATTAGCCAGTCCCTTGACCATTACATGTTTTAAGCAGTTCCACCATTGTTGGAACCAGTTGCTACCCTTTATACCACTCATTCCTTTAGGACGAGTCACTTTTAAGCTCTTTTCTCACTTGTCAAAAATGAAAAGATGGTCGAGTATTCTTCGCTTTTTGACTCGTAAAAAGAGAATAAAATGGAGGGTCCACTTTCAAGTTCTTTTCCGACCCTTTAAACATGAAAATATAGCCAAGCCCTTGCCATTTCGAACTCATTAATGGGTGAAAAACGTCATGTGGGAAATATATGTTTACCCCTTTTTCAAGCTGGGATGCACTATTTATGAGAAAGGTACTCCTTGACTAAAATGGTCAAGCGGTTCTCTCAAGTATTGTTTTCTACCTTTTCGGGCTCGAGAGACACAAATGTATGAAAAGGGACCATGTGGAGTTTTCTTTTCCGTGTCTTTTTCAAACTCTCTAAACATGAAAAAGACACTGAGTTACACCTTTGTTGGACTCGTTAAAATATTAAACGACATCAGATTTGTCGTCATGTTGAACATGAGCTTCTTCTTCCTAGGGCTCGTTAAACTTACTAGGTCGGATTTGTCTGAGGGATGAACTTACAGTGCAAGCATATGCTATCCCCTTCAAGCTTATGATTAAAAAATAATTGGGGTACCTGCCAGAAATGGTGGGGGGGAATTTGAAAATCCAATCAGTTGTGTCGGTAGCTCACTCTTGAACATGACACTTTCTGCTTCGTGTCGGGTTGGGATATTCTCCTTTGTATCGTTGACCTCCCTAGGTTGGGTCGTTCATTTTTTCCTTCTACTTGATCTCTGCCACATCATCATGGCCATTGATCCTATTAATCCAAAAGCTTCCAAACTTGTAGTTGTGTTGCCAATATGTTCAAGATTTGTCCTTCTGTAGTTACATTTGCCTCTGATTCTCTGTATCACCCAAAATCATTTTGCATCCTTTCGTCTCATGTCAATGGTGTGGGAAACATTATGGCCCTCCTTCAACATGGTCATTTCCCATCGACTTCAACTCATTATCTGGGAAGTTGACCGAGAGACTCCCTTCCAGTACCTCAGAGCTTGCATGCCCTAATGGCAAGTTCTTCGCACTCGACAACAAGTTCGCATGATTGGCTTTCGATCAAGTGATTTCATGGGTGTTTGAATTCAGTTCCTCTATTCACATTCTATGGATTGTGCTAATAGTACCTTGAGGACCATTGTCATTATTGGTGGTTTCTCTCGTGCTTGTTAACAATTTACATCATTGAATGGTAATAAAGCAACTTTCTAGCATGTTCGATGTTAACACATCTATTCACATGTTAGAATGTGTACTTTGATTGGGTCGTGTTGGAACACAAGACCCTAGGCTCAGATGACAAAATTCCAGGTTACGAAGTGATGTGACATGGTTATGTTGATATACATGTCTCTTTCAGATGGATGGCTGCGACCATACCTTGGTTTCATTATGATCCTCTTTGACGGATGGCTGCACCCATACTGGGATCCATTTACATGATCATTCTCTAGATGGCTGCATCCATGCCACGATTCATGTATCATTTGATAGAGTCCTTAGTTATGCATATGTATCTGTACTTTCTTGCAGGTTTTACGATGGCAAACTATGGTTCCCCACACTGATTCATAAAGCATTTCATCCCTCACTCTAGTTTGGCCTTCACACTTTAGGGGGCATTTGTTACACAACATTTTGTCACTGTCCCTGTACTCCCCATTCCTTGATCCTGGAGGACCTCTACATTGAACCCTACATGCTTATCTTTCATGAAGAAACTCCCATTGTGCCCCTCTTCATGAGCATAGCAATTCCCTTTTGCACCATTTCCCCAAATTTTTTTGTCTTGCACAGTTTACAAGACCGATGCTAATGGCCCTTGTTCCCCTTACACCAATATGTAGGGATTAAAGTTGTCCCTAGCACTGACTGAAGCGACTGAGATTTTTTCCAGTCACGCTAGTCCTCTTATGGAAAGTTTTTTAAATAAAGATCTGAAGCTTCTAGCTCTAGAAGCTTTGTAACGGAAGTCTGTTAAATGGTTTGGCTAGATAGGGTTGAGGATGTCAGTTTGGGCTCCTTTCCCCTATAATGATGGAACTAATTCGACAGATAAGACCTTCTCCCATGAGAAGAGGATCCATCTCCCATCCATTCATCTTATATAAACCTCCTTTTTCCCAAGCACAAGCTAGTGTTAATGTTGGTGTGCTAGTGCTACTTTGGTTTGGAGTAAACAAAAAGCTATTCATAGTTGTAGCTCTCCAGTTGTGTGGGGGAGAAGTGTGTTTTTGGTTTGGAGTGAATCCTAAAGGGAAGAGCCTTAAAACTATTGTTGATTGAGGCCATCATGGAATGCTAACAGAAGTGTGTGGGAACCTGGTCTTGTCAGAGGAGGACAACAACATCAAGACAATGGTTGTAATCTCTTCTTGATTCAATATATATGCAACTATAGATTGATTTCCTACATGATTTGTCATCTTACATATTCATGGCTTAATTTTTCTTGACTTGTTAAGTAGGTTGAATTACGATTTGTCTATTATCACGGTTGTTATTTGTTGTTGTTTACTTGTTTCAGGTGCTTGAAGAAGGAAGCGAGAGATAGCTGGAGTGAGCAAGCAAGGACATCATCAAAGGGGATAAGCATACTAAGAGGTAGGCCCTCTTAATTGGTTCTAACCTAAGGAACTCTTCCATAGAATGTATCAGTTGTGGCTAGACCCATTATTTGGCTAGAGGAATTTGTTTGTGTCCGCACTTATAATTTTACTTCACCACAACAGTGTACTTGGATCTTCCATTAATTATCAGAAGCTCTTGGAGCAAACTCTCGTTCATGCATATTGTATCGTAAATGTTGTAATACTATTCTTTAGATGTTTGTGGTATATGTTGTTTTACACATACTAAAGATAATGAACTGTTTCGTTGCTTTAGCTATGAATCTTGTTGAATGGGTGTTGTTATGTGTTAATGTGGTTGTTTTTATCTTATGAAATAATTTGTAGGTTAGTCAATGAATCTTATCAATTGCTCTCATGTGTCTCTCTTAGGATAGTACTATTACTTTTATATTAGAGGCTTGTTTATCATCCCTCTCCATGGAAGATCCTTTTAAACCTTACACTTGATGCCTCACAAAGCTTACATACTTGCTACCCCAAACTTATGTGCATGATCTCTTGTATGTGTCTTGCAGCCAAGGCATTCTTTCAACATCACTTGTTATGGTAGTCAGATGCTATATCTTAATGGGGCTCCTACACCAAATGGTGTGAGGTCTAATTGGGACCTCATATCGAGGAGACCCCTTGTATGCTGGATACATCCAATTGTCAATAAGCAGCTAAAGAAGAATATGAATTAAGAACTAGTTTTGGCATTACCAAACTTGCAGAAGCCCTTTGAATTGAAGATAAATGTGAGTGTGTATGTTATCAGAGTAGTCTTAATGCATGGAGGAAGGCTTGTATGCTACCATTTTATGTTAAATTTTAGGACCAGGTAGTTCTCTACTGTAGATAATTGCATTTTTTAAAATTTTAAACACTTTCACATTACATTCACACCATAACATCATATCATCATTAGCAATGATGTAGAGAGAACATTAACATCAACAACGTAGAATAATAGTAAGGAATAATAGAAGAACAACATACATGATAAAGACTCCAAGATTTAGGTCAATGACCAGGGAAAAACCCCACAAGGGGCAAAATCTAAAATTAATTCTTCTTCTTCTTAGATATTCATCAAATATTCAACTAAGATAAAATTTACAATAGTAATGAGACACAGTTATTTCATCATCAATCATATTAGGCCACCTTCATATCACTATCACAAGTAGTATTTTTCTTTGATAAGTATATCTAAAATCACAATCATAAGAGCACTGCAATATATATATCATTGTTATCATTTTCACTGCCACATGTCATTTTTATCATTTTCATTGCCACATATAATTGTTATCATTGTCACAAAGATGCTACCACATATCACTATCATGTCACTGCTACATATATTATTGTTATACATCATAATCATTAGGTCACTATCATACATCCTTGTCATTAGGTCATGGTCTTAAATTATTGTTAATTCATAGAAGAAAGGGCTTGATAATGAGCCCACTTGGTTTCTCACATCCTCAAAGAATAAATCCTTTGATCATCACACAATGAAAATCTACCCTTTTAATTTCTATTCTAGGGCTCATAAAAACCAATTACAAACTAGTCTTCAAGGCATTGTTCTAAAACTTCTATTTAATACCAAACACCTCCTTATCATTTAGAAACCAAAGAACTAGAAATTCAACCATACTTACCTCAAACTAAATTCTAATCAAGCTAGCTTCTATAGCACATCCCTGTGGATTTTTGGCCCTGGTTAGCCACCTACACAACCCATGGCAGTCCCACAAATCAACCTCCAAATCAAATCCAAATTGGTGTTATCCTTTACTTTCTAGCCCGAAGCTCCTGTGTTTATCTATGAGGAAACTCAACCCTCCTTTTCATTGGCCTTGTGACTACTATCTTTAGGGACTCAACCCTCTTGAAACACATAGATACTTGTGTCCTTAACACAGAGAAACATCCACCAAATTATACTCAGTAAACTGCCCAAAAGAGTCTCCAAACTCAACCCTTCTCAATTCCATAGTTCATACTTTCAAACACAAGATAGAAGGCTTCTTAGATGAAAAAACATGCTGCAATAGAATAGAAGTAGGCTACAAAAATTATCATAGAAAAGGACACAATAAGATAGAGATAGGCCACACATTATTCATTGAGATAGGCCACACAACATTCATTGAGATAGGCCACTTATAAATAGAGATAAGTCTCAAAAGATTAGGTCACATGAGAAAGAGAATGGGCAGCAGAAGGACATAAAACATAGACCACAGTAGAAGACCACCAATAGGCCATATAAGAGACAAAGAAGGAGGTTAAATTAGGCTACAAAGATGCCACAAAAATAGGCCACCTTGGGCTACAAAGATTCCACAGAAATAGGTCACATTATGCCACATAGATTCCACTTAAAGTATGAGTTCCATGTGCCAAATGGGGGAGGATAGATGCCAATTTATATTTGTTTCTCCATGTGAAGGGTTGTGTCCTTTGGTGTAGGATGAATTGACTATTTCAGGGGCTGACTTGAGCATCATAATAATAAAAATAATAATTTCCTTGAATCAAATTCAAATTCTCTTGCCCAACATTGATTTATGTCACATTAAATAATGGTGAGAGTGCCAAAATAATGCCAAAATAATATTTTTTCCTTTAACCTATTTGAATTCTTCCTTGGGGTAATTGGATTTTCCTTTGGGAAATTCATCCCAAAGCTACCCCAAATTTCAACATTCTTAAGTATTTCATGGGGCATTTCTTAACTACCCTACCTACAACAAATAGCTCTATGCCTTAGTGAAATATGTGAAGAAGTGGAAGCAATATTTAATGGGAAAGGAGACAATCCACATTGACCACCCACTGCTACAGTACCTACAAGCCCATAGTAAGTAACAACAGATGAGGCATTACAGGTGGATGGGGTTTCTGTAGCATTTTCATTTGGTGACCAAGTAAAAAAAGGGAAACAAAAATAAGTTGAGTGACATGCTTTCAAGGCCACCCACATAAAATATCATAGATTTGGGAACTTTGATACACATGGAGCCATTCACCCATGATGAATACAAAGAGGCATATTCAAAGGATGAGGACTTCAAGGAGGTGTTTCAAAATTTTCAAAGTTAGAGTCGTGCATGATGGCGACAACATTGTTGAATACCATATGTGAAATTTCCCTGAAGTTGCAGCAACTGGAATTTATTCTCCTAACTGATTAGCAGTTTTAATTGTTTATGAAAATTAACAAATAAATCACACTATAATTCTTCACAATAAAAATAAATGTTGAAGAATTAAAATCAGGAACTAAGAAGTAGATGCACACACATAAAAATCGACACAATATTTTTGGACTGAAAAGTCCATAGAAAAACACCGAGGGGAAAATTAGTGTAGCATATGAGGGTTTATTTTATTATTATGTAGTAAATTTGGAGAGTAAAATAATATGGATGCCCAACTAGAAATCCTCTAGCAAATATACAAGCAAAATTTTTGGGAGATAATTTTCCCCCTCTACAAATCAACTTGGCCTCTAATGACCTGCTTGCACTGCTCACTAGGAACTCACACTCTATCATAAATGTGCATTGTTGGTCTTGAACAACTCATACAACTTGTAAATTGGGTCAAAGTGAATCATCCTACCTCCCTCTACCACTATAAGTGACTCTCTCTGCCTCCTAGAACCTAATCCAACCTCCGGCAACTGAATCCTCTCTCTTTCGACAACTCGCACTAGGGATTTTGGCTTCTCACACTGGCATCTGTAGCCCTCTCTGAAGATAATTGAGCCTCCTCTCTCCTGCTAAATTGACACTGGAGAAATACTACCTCCAGAAATCTCTTCCTCAAATTCTCTAATGCTCCCTCTCTCTGATGCTCTCTAGCTTGAACTACTCCCCCGTTGAATCACTGCAACTTTGTATTGATCTGCCTTAGCTAACTCGCTCTCCCTCTTGTGTCTTTCTCCATCCCATCGACTTGCTCTTATAATTTCTCGTTAGAGCATCAAATACCAAGATATAATCATAATGAATGACTAAGATCATATTAGACTTTATCTAAGTCATTTTCTGGAAGTATCTAGAGTATAATTCGATCTCCTCAATTAATTCCCATTAATTAATAAATTTTCCTAAGTTGTACTTAGGCATTTTTAAATTATTGATCAATTAATTTAATTGAATGATCTCTAGGTGCTTTCTCCAGAAACCTTTTATGGCTTTTGGAGATCTCGTGTTCCTTAGCCTATTAGACACAAATCGAGACAAGAACACCTATCTAATGCTACTAAAAATCTAGTTCCATATTCAAAATGGGTTACTCTATAGGCTAGATAAGCTATGTGTTCCTTAAGGCAAGTGATTGCAGTTGATTAGAGAGGTTCACACCTCCAAGGTTGTAGGGAAATTTGGTGTAAGGAAGATCGTGTCCAACTTGCAAAGGTGCCCAAGATGCAACAACGGGTATCTAGGTTCATAAGAGGATTCATGTTTTGTTCTACCATCAAGCCTAGCAATAAGAAATAGGGTCTATATCATCCCTTACCTATACCCACTCATCCTTGGGAGAAAATTTCCATGGAATTTGTGAGAGGTTTACCAACAACCAGGAAGCGACATGACTACTTGTTCATGGTAGTTGATAGGTTCAACAAGATAAGTATTATGATGCCCTGTAGAAAGACCTTCAGTTGGCAAGAAGCAACAAACTTTTTCTTTGGACAGGTTTGGGTTGTTGGAAATACTAAGGGGGGGGGGGGGGGGTGAATCATTATTTTCTTTCAATTGTTATTATTACTAGTTTAATTCTTCACAATTTAAATAGAAAAATGTATAAGTATAATTTTAGTGAGTAAAATAATAAATACAATATCAATGTGTTCCAAGCTCCAACTTGGTTTTGATGAGGCTCCGACCTCTAGGGCTCCGACCCTATCTTGTCAAGGCACCAACCTTGGATTTAGGAGCACCAACTCTAAGGACACCAATCCTTCAAATTTTGAGGCACCAACCCCAAGGGCTCCTACCTTATCTTTCAAGATGAATCAGGTCAAAAGATTGACCTCCCGCTCTGTCTTTAGCTTCCTTCCTCGTTTGGCCTTCAGCTTCTACTACACCTTCTTCGTTTGCCAGACCTTCGGCTTCTACTACATCTTTTGCATCTGCCAAACCTTTGGCTTCCTCTGTTTCTTCCAGTTCACCAGTTGTGAACTTTTCTTGTTCTCTGTAATAGATGCCTGATATGCGTGCATTTTGGCTTCCTTTTTTTCTTGCTCGACCTTTCGACTTCTTGATCTTTGGCTTCCTATGTCTCTTCAAGTTCATGAGTTGTGAACTGTTACCTCTTCTATCTGTTAGATGCCCGAGATTGATTTCCTGAAGTGAAGTGTTTCAACTTGTATGTATGTGAGTTTTGCCAATAACCAAAAGACCCGTTCATTGGGAAGGAGAGGCAAATTTATGGATATTCATCCAATCACTCATAAACTTGTTTTATTTATGGAGGATTTTATAGGAGAGACTATACCCAAGGAGGTCCCACATCCACGTCATCAATCGGAATCACAACTTTCGGTGGTTTGCAATCGCAACTCTTAACATCACTGATATTCACACTACTGATGAAACTCACGCGATATAATATTAAACCATCGTCAATAGATCCGTTGAGTCCACAACTAATATTGAAATTGGTGGTCAGGTTCACAAGACTTATCGCAATCGGTAGTCTGGTGGTGTCAACCCTTATGATTTGCATAACTTCCCTGATACCTGGACGCAATGTTACATAAAGGTGTATTCTATGGAGCTATCGGGTTCGCACCTTATATCGTAAACACAGTTTTTATTGTGACATCCCTTTATGACTTGTGATATTAAATTTTATATGATGGATGTGATATTGTATTATGGTGTATTGTAATGGAATCATCGGGTCCGCAGTACATATCGCAATCGGCAGATTTGGGGCGGTGATATGGCTTTAAAAACTTGCGGTATGGTCGATGCGATATTTCTTTAGGGCGTGTTGTAATAGGACCATCGAGTCCGCAACTTGTATCGCAATCAATGGGTTTTGAGCAGTGGCGTATGACAGAAAACACCGATATTATATATTGTCAATACGATTTCTCCGATAAATTTGTTTATGCTCCTCCGCCACAATGCTTCTCCGTTGTTTTCTTCCTTTCAATTGTTCTTGGGCATATGTGATAGATCTGCATTGTCTTGGCTCATCGCTCCTGTGGTTTCTCTTTACTCCTATCCGATACACTGCTCCGATATCTCTTCTTCCGATAGTTCTTCTATGCTCCGATAACTCTTCTTCCAATAGCTCTTCTTTGATGGATTTTGATGAACTCTTCCTGCTCCTGTTGCTTCACGAATCTACTCTGCTTGGCTTCACATCATTATTTACTATCCAAAATATTGCCATATTGACATCAATGACAATCTAGATCAACAATCTCCCCCTTTGTCATTGGTGGAAATATTCTTCTTCTCTCCCCCTTTGACATCAATGGCAAAAGGGTGCACATGAACTACCCCTATCGAACTGCTCCCCCTATCATGCAACATCTTTATGAATCAACTTAATGTGATGCTAGAGAAATAACCCCCATATTTTGGCGAAGATGTTCAAATGCTTCTCGAGGAAGAGGTTTTGTGAAAATATCAGCTATCTACTCCTTAGTATTGATATATTCCAAGTTGATGTTTTGTTCAGCTACTTTTTCACGAAGGAAATGATACTTGATTGGTATATGTTTGGTCTTTGAGTGCATCACTGGATTTTTGCTGAGACTGATAGCACTTGTGTTATCACAATAGATGGTGATTGGTTGATTGGTACCTATGTTGACATCTTTCAAAGCTTCCTTCATCCATAATATTTGAGTACAACAATTTGCAGCAGCTATATACTCGGCTTCAGCTGTAGATAGTGATATGGATGTTTGTTTTTTGCTGAGCCAAGATACTAGACAATCTCCCAGGAAGAATGCATTTCCACTAGTACTTTTTCGATCATCGACACTTCCAGCCCAATCAGCATTGGTGTATGCAGTCAAAGTAAGAGTTGAGCTCTTAGGGTGCCAAAGACCAAAATCAAGAGTTCCTTTCAAGTATCTAAGAATTCTTTTTATAGCCAACAAATGGGATTGTTTAGGAGCTGATTGAAATCTTCCCACCATTCCTACTGCTTGCATAATGTCAGGTCTCGTAGCAGTTAAGTATAGGAGGGCTCCAATTATTGACCTGTAATGAGTTGCATCTACCGGAGGAGAGTCATCATCTTTGCTTAATTTGCAATCTTTGGTCATAGGTGTGCTCATGGGTGCACAGTCTTCCATTCCATATCTTTTAAGCATGTATTGAAGATATTTTTCTTGAGATATTAACATGCCTATCGTGGTTTGATATACTTGTAGTCCAAGGAAGTAAGATAACTCTCCTATCATCGACATTTCGAACTCTTTTGACATATTTTGAGCAAACTCATGGCTCATCTCATCATTATTACTAGAAAAAATCAGATCATCAACATAGACAAGAGTGAATAGTACCCTTATCCATCTTTATGTAGATATTACTTCCTTCCACCCCCTTCTTGAAGCCTTGTTGTTGTAGATAGTGTTCCAATCTTGCGTACCAAGCTCTAGGAGCTTGTTTCAACCCATATAATGCCTTTTCCAACTTACAAACAAAGTCTTTTCCTTCTGCTGGATTAAACCCTTCTGATTGCTCCATGTAGACTTCTTCCTTGAGTTCCCCATTCAGAAATGCTAATTTTATGTCCATTTGATAGAGTTTGAACCCTTTTGAGCAAGAAAATGCCAAGAAGATCCTTATAGCTTCCACACGCGCTACTGGTGTAAAGGTTTCTTCAAAGTCGATTCCTTCAATTTGTGAATAACCTTTACAAACAAGGCTTGCCTTATTTCTAATTATTTTTCCATCTTCATTCATTTTGTTTTAGAACACCCACTTGGTTCCAACTATATTTTTATCCTTTGGACGAGGTACCAGCTCTCGTGTCTCATTCTTTTCGATTTGAGACATTTCTTCTTCCATGGGTTTTACCCAATGATGATCCTTACTTGCTTGAGTAAATGTTTTTGGTTCTATGATATATAGGAGAGCAACATCATTTTTCTTTGGTGTACTTGTCATCCTTCTTCGGGTTTGCATCCCTTCATCTATATTGCCAATAATCTGCTCTTCTGGGTGATATTTTTGGAGAAAATTCACCTTTTAAGGGGTTTGAGATGGTTCTTTTTCCTTGCGTTTTTCTTGATCTTTTTCCCCTTTTTTAGGTTCTTCTTTGTTTTCTTCAATGACAGGGTCAACTTCATGATCTTCAATTTCTTTTTCTAGAAGGTCTTCATCAATATTCACATCAATGCTTTCCACTATTTTCCATAGTCAATTATTGTAGCACTTGTAGGCTTTGCTCCTTGTAGAATATCCAAGGAATATTCCTTCATCAACCCGAGAATCAAATTTTCCTGGTGAGTCATCATTAATTTTTATGAAGCACTTGCTTCCAAAAATCTTGAAGTATTTTACTGAAGTAGGTCTTCCTTTCCATAATTCATAGGGAGTGTTCTCGTTATTTGGTCTTAGTTGAGTTCGATTCAAGGTATAAACAGTTGTCCCGACTGCTTCGCTCCAGAATTTTGGCTGCAAGTTAGCTGCTATTAACATTGTTCTTTCCATTTCTTGAACTATTTGGTTTCTTATTTCAACTACCCCATTTTGCTTGTGTGTTCTGGCAGTAGAGAGTTCTCTTTCGATTCCATGTACTTTACAGAATTCATCAAATTATTTTGATGTGAATTCTCCACCTCTATTCGTTCTAAGACATTTAATCTTAGAATCCTTTTCATTTTCTACAAGAGATTTAAGATTCTTAAAACACTCAAATGCTTCGGATTTATATTTTATGAAATATACCCACATCATTCTAGTATAGTCATCAACAAATAAAGCAAAGTACCTTTCTCCTTGGAGTGTCAAAGTTCTAGTTGGTCCACATAAATCAACATGGATGATCTCCAAAGGTTTTGATGTAAAAAACTCCTTGGTCTTGTGGCCGGTTCTAGTTTTATTTCCATGTTGACATGGACTACATACTCCTTGATTTGGCTTGAATAACTTTGGGATGTCTCGTACTGCATTAATCTTGATGATATTGATCAAGTTATCGGAACTTGTATGTCCAAGTCACTTGTGCCACAACCAATTTTCATCTGTTTGACTTAAGTAACATTTATCTTCTTGAATTTTGTTCAGAATCTAGACGTTACCCGATGTTTTAACTCCTTTCACCACAAGTTCCCCTGAGGAAGAGTTCCTTATTTCGCAATATTTAGTGCTAAAGACAACTTTATGTCCTTGATTTCAGATTTGGCTAACACTCAAGAGATTGCATTTGAGCCCGTCTACTAGCAAAGCATTTTGAGCCTTTCCTTTTCCATTAATAAGGGTAACAATTCCTTTTCCATCAATTTTGGTAGATCCACTTCCAAAGGATACATTTCCTTCCTTTTTGTTCAATGAGACAGACTTCCTTTTGTCATCTGTCATACGTCTAGAGAACCCACTATCCACAAACCAATGATTTTCATCACTGTGAGCACATAAATCTAGGCCAAATTTATCCATGTTGGGATTCTCATTTTTTGCTTCTCTTCTTTTTAGGGGGCAATTTTTTTCATTATGTCCATTATCATTACATAATGAGCAAATTGGATCAAATTTGGCTAAGGGATCAAAATAGTTGTAGGTCTTGATTTGTCCTTCCCCTTTGATACCATATGGTTTGTTTGTTTGATCCTTCAATTTTGGTGTTTCATTCTTATGAGCCATGTAATATTTAACTTGATGACTGCAATTTTTACAATAAAAACAATGCCCAAAAAAGATAGTTTTGTACCTGTTCTAATAGCCATGATTTGAATCAACATTCTTCCTTGGAGTTACTCTCTCTTCATTCTTTGGATTTGAGGTGAGCCTTTGACGAAATAATCTTTATTCTTTTGGGTTGCTGGAAAGTATGTTGCCATATCTTTTCGCATTATTCTTAGTACTTGATGATTCTCCTTTAAAACCTATCCAAGATTTGTCATGTTGAGGTTTTTGACCATTTAGTATAATGTCAAGTCTTTGACAGCTTTCCAAACCATTTTTTACTTGCTCCAATTCCTTCCTCAGAGATACTATTTCGCCTTCACGTTCTTCACAAATTTCTTCTTCTTATTTTAGCTTATTTTTCAAGAGGTCTTCCCTTATTTTTGCTTCCTCCTTTTCTACCTTCAGAGAAATGATTTTATTTCGTAATTCTCATTTTCTTCAATGGCACTCATTAAAAATTCATCTACATTTCCTTCTAGACCTGAATCATCATCATTTGTGAATGCCATGAATAATACTTCTTGGCTTCCAACATAGTCATTTTCTTCATCTAATTCATCATTACCTCCTTTGCGATGAGGGAAATGATTAGTTGATTTCTTTTTTATGACTACAAATTCATCTTCATCAAACTCATCTTGCTTAGAGAAGAAATTCTTCTTATTGAACCCTCTTTTTTGTATACCATCGTTTTAGAATTTTCCTCACCATCACTATCATGCTTAACAAGACATTTTGCAGCATAATGACCTATTCTTCCACATTTGAAACAAATAAGAGGATACTTACCTTTTAGCTTAGATCCTTTCTTTAGTCTTCGTACAAATTGCGCCAATTTGGATTCAACATTGGAGTCATCACTATTGGTATTCCATTCTTCCCCTTTCTTGATTTTGAGGCCTTGAATGTTGCATCTTTGGAACTTGGGCTTCCTTTTCTCATCTTGCAGGCAATCAGGATTCCATGAAGTTCATCCATCATGAGAGTATCTAGGTCCTTCATTTCTTCTATAGCACTTACTTTGGAGTCAAATCTATCTCGTAGATATCTTAAGACCTTTTAAACAATAGTGCTTTATTCAATGTTTTCTCCCAATCCTTTAAGAGAGTTGTCCACTTCAGCTACTCGGAGAAAGTATGATGCAATATTTTATTCATCATCCATTTTCAGACTTTCAAATTGTCTTCTATGAGTTTGAAGCTTTGTCTTCTTAACTTTGGAGTCTCCATCATATAAGATAATTATCTTATCCCATACTTCTTTGGCCAAGTCACAATTCATGACTTTTGTAAATTCAGAATCTGTGATTCCACTAGTGATGGAATTTAAGGCTTTTGCATTTGCAATGTAAGCTTTCCTTTCATCTTGATTTGTTGGAAGAGTGGAATGATTTGTGTACCCATTTAAAACTGAATGCCAAACTTCAAGTCCAAGGGAAATTAAGTAGTAGGACATTCTTTTCTTCCAAAAACCAAAATCTATGCCATTGAACAGAGGAGGTCTTCCTGACACTTCTTGATTTCTCATTGTGATTAAGAATCCTTCTTCTAGCTGTTAGGCTAATATGAAGAAGCTGGCTCTGGTACCAATTGTTGGAAATACCAGTATTTTCTTTCAATTTTTATTATTACGAGTTTAATTCTTCACGATTTAAATAGAGAAATGTATAACTATAATTTTATTGAGTAAAATAATAAATACAATATCAATGTGTTCCAAGCTCCAACTTGGTTTTGATGAGGCTCCGACCTCTAGGGCTTTGACCCTATCTTGTTAAGGCACCAACCTTGGATTTAGGAGCACCAACTACAAGGACACCAATCCCTTCAATTTTGAGGCACCAACCCCTAGGGCTCCAACCCTATCTTTCAAGATGAATCGGGTCAAAAGATTGTCCTCCCGCTCTGTCTTCAACTTCCTTCTTCGCTCGGCCTTCGGCTTCCACTACACCTTCTACGTCTGCCAAACCTTCCGCTTCTACTGCACCTTCTGCATTTGCCAAACCTTCGGCTTCTACTGTACCTTCTGAGTCTGCCAGACCTTCGGCTT
The DNA here is from genome assembly GCA_031772625.1 of Pinus tabuliformis. Lineage (NCBI taxonomy): Eukaryota > Viridiplantae > Streptophyta > Pinopsida > Pinales > Pinaceae > Pinus > Pinus tabuliformis. The sequence continues at coordinate 427,765,742 of CM062812.1, read as the reverse complement.
CTACTACACCTTCTGCGTCTGCCAGACCTTCAACTTCCTCTATTTCTTCCAATTCACCAGTTGTGAACTTTTCTTGTTCTCTGTAATAGATGCCTGATACGCTTGAATTTTGGCTTCCTTTTTCACTCTCTCAACCTTTCGACTTCTCGATCGTCAGCTTCCTTTATCTCTTCAAGTTCATGAGTTGTGAATTGTTACTTCTTCTTTCTGTTATATGCCCAAGATGGATTTCCTGAAGTGAAGTGTTTCAACTTGTATGTATGTGAGTTTTGCCAATAACCAAAAGACCCGTTCATTGGGAAGGAGAGGCCAACTTATGGATATTCATCCAATCACTCATAAACTTATTTTATCTACAAAGCATTTCATAGGAGAGACTGTACCCAAGGAGGTCCCACATCCACATCATCAATCGCAATCGCAACTTTCGGTGGTCTGCAATCGCAACTCTTAACATCACCGATATTCACAATGTCGATGAAACAAACACGATATAATATTAAAGCATCATCAATAGATCCTTCGGATCCACAGCTAATATCGCAATCAGTAGTCGGGCTCACAAGACTTATCGCAATTGGTAGTCCGGCGGTGTCAACACTTATGATTTGCATAACTTCCCCGATACTTAGACGCGATATTACATAAAGGTCTATTCTATGGAGCTATCAGGTCTGCACCTTATATCGCAATCACAGTTTTTATTGTGACATCCCTTTATGACTTGCGATATGAAATTTTATACGATGGATGCGATATTGTATTATGGAATATTGTAATGGAATCATGAGGTCCGCAGTACATATCACAATCGGTGGATTTGGGGTGGTGATACAGCTTTAAAAACTTGCAGCATGGTGGATGCGATATTTCTTTAGGGCATGTTGTCATAGGACCATCGGGTCCACAACTTATATCGCAACTAGCGGGTTTTGAGCAATGGCGTATGATAGAAAACACTTATATATATACTGATGATACGATTTCTCCGATAACTTTGTTTATGCTCCTCCGCTACAATGCTCCTCTGTTGTTTTCTTCCTTTCGATTCGTCTTGGGCATATGCAATAGATCTGCATTGTCTTGGCTCATCACTCCTATGGTTTCTCTTTACTCCTATCCCATACACTGCTCTGATATCTCTTCTTCTGATAGTTCTTCTATGCTCTGATAACTCTTCTTCTAATAGCTCTCCTTTGATGGATTTTGATGAACTCTTCCTGCTCCTGTTGCTTCACGAATCCGCTTTGCTTGGCTTCACATCATTATTTACTATCCAAAATATTGCCATATTGACATCAATGACAATCTAGATCAACAATCTCCCCCTTTGTCATTGGTGGCAATATTCTTCTTCTCTCCCCCTTTGACATCAATGGCAAAAAGGTGCACACGAACTCCCCCTGTCAAACCGCTCCCCCTGTCATGCAACATCTTTATGAATCAACTTTTTGTGAACCTAGAGACATAACCCCCATCTTTTGGTGAAGATGTTCAAATGCTTCTCAATGAAGAGGTTTTGTGAAAATATCAGCTATCTGCTCCTTAGTATTGATATATTCCAAGTTGATGTTTTGTTCAGCTACTTGTTCATGAAGGAAATGATACTTGATTGGTATATGTTTGGTCTTTGAGTGCATCACTGGATTTTTGCTGAGACTGATAGCACTTGTGTTATCACAATAGATGGTGATTGGTTGATTGGTACCTATGTTGACATCTTTCAAAGCTTCCTTCATCCGTAATATTTGAGTACAACAATCTGAAACAACTATATACTCAGCTTCAGCTGTAGATAGTGATATGGATGTTTGTTTTTTGTTGAACCAAGATACTAGATAATCTCCGAGGAAGAATGCATTTCCACTAGTACGTTTTTGATCATCGACACTTCCAGCCTAATCAGCATCAGTGTATGCAGTCACAATAAGAGTTGAGCTCTTAGGGTACCAAAGACCAAAATCAAGAGTTCCTTTCAAGTATCTAAGAATTCTTTTTGTAGCCAACAAATGGGATTATTTAGGAGCTGATTGAAATCTTCCCACCATTCCTACTGCTTGCATAATGTTAGGTCTCGTAACACTTAAGTATAGGAGGGCTCCAAATATTGACTTATAATGAGTTGCATCTACCAGAGGAGAGTCATCATATTTTCTTAATTTGCAATCTGTGGTCATAGGTGTGCTCACGGGTGCATAGTATTCCATTCCATATCTTTTAAGCATGTCTTTAAGATATTTTTCTTGAGATATGAACATGTCTGTTGTGGTTTGAGATACTTGTATTCCAAGGAAGTAATATAACTCTCCTATCATCAACATTTCGAAATATTTTGACATATTTTGAACAAACTCATGGCTCATTTCATCATTATTACTAGCAAAAATCATATCATCAACATAGACAAGTGTGACTAGTAACTTATCCTCATCCATATTTATGTAGAGATTACTTCCTGCCACCCCCTTCTTGAAGCCTTGTTGTTGTAGATAGTGATCCAATCTTGCATACCAAGCTCTAGGAGCTTGTTTCAACCCATATAATTCCTTTTTCAACTTACAAACAAAGTCTTTTCCTTCTGCTAGATTAAACCCTTCTGGTTGCTCCAAGTAGACTTCTTCCTTGAGTTCCCCATTCAGAAATGTTATTTTTACATCCATTTGATAGATTTTGAATCCTTTTGAGCAAGAAAATGCCAAGAACATCCTTATATCTTCTGTTAGCACTTGAAATTGGCCTCAGGCTGAAAAAGACAAATTCCAAGACAACATCAAACCACTTAGCCTCGTAGCTAGCCCTACGGGGACAGGAGAGGGCTCTCTCCGGGTCTATCTCAGAAAAATGTCTTCAAAGGGCTGAGATGACCAATAAAGAACACTGATTTTAGGCTAGTAAACTGATGGGGAAAGTTTTATTTTAAATTTTTAGGGTTTTGTTGGAAAGCTGAGCACGGCAATTTTGGGTGCGGGGATGAGACACAGTTTTTGCAGAGATCTTTTTGGGGCAAGGTAGGAGATTGTCTTGATGCCTTTGATTTAAGTGAATGGATAGGAATGACCGGTGAGGAGCTAAAGAGAGCAAGAAACCATCGAGAGTTCTCTTTAGACAGAGGAAAACATAGATATTAAGCAAACTTAAAGGCAGAGCATATTAATTATGAATTCTACCTTAACACTCCATTTACTTAATTGCAGAAAAGAGAAATAGGAAATTGATACACATAACAAATCTTACAAGTACATGAGAGAAGCACACCATCAACACAAATAACCACAGGAATCCCAAATAGTGCTGCAAAACCCTGGTCTTTCCTTTGCCAAAATTGCAGAGATACAAAGTGTAATACAATAGAAGCTTATCCCTCCAGAGTCCAACCATGAAAATGACTAAGAAAATACATAATATAGGAAAGCTAACACCTTTCCTTGCCTCTAGGGGTCGAGCTCATCCTTCTAGGAGCTATTTCAACCAATTATAAACTGAGCACTAAAATCTAGGCATTCAAAACAACTTGCCTCTATAAGCTAGGAAACCAATTCATTCATTAAATTTTTGACTTTTTATGAATGAATCTTCTAGAAGAGATAAATAAGTGCCATGACATCATAAAATTACATCAATTACATCAAGGAGGATGAAAAATCACCCCAAAAAGTCAAAACTAGTCAAATCTGCGTTTTGCTGAGTTGTAGGTGAAAATCTGGCAAATTTCCCTGATGCGTAGCGCCCCAATTCTCAACGCGTAGCGCACCTTTGAGCCAACTTTTGAGGCACTTCCCGACATCCAAATGAGGCAAAAATAGGCTTGTTGGAAAGGTATGGATGTCTAATTTCCAACCCAAGTAGAATTTCGCAATTTGGTGTCCATTTTCCCCTCCAAAATTGCAATCTCCCAAGACTGCTTCCTGTGTGTCCAAAAAGTGGCAGAAAGTCATTTTTTGCATGCTTTTTGACCTTCTGAGGGCTCAAAACCTGATGAAATGTCTTGGAAATTGCTGAGCAAGTGTAATTTTTCATGAAAAATCTAAAAATGCTGAGTTTTGAGAAATGGACTTGCCCATCTTCAGGGTAGCGCGCAACGCGCTACGCGTTGAGGGCAAAAACCTGTTTTTTGACCAAAAAATTCAAAAATGACCAAAATTGCTCCAAATTCTCTGAAATTTGAGCTGAAGGTGTGTCATTTAGTACCATGCTCCTCCAAGGAAGCCTCAGCCAAAATATGAAGGGGATCGGGCCTTTTCCTCCGTTTTAGTGCCTTGGCCAACCGTTCTTTGAGCACCTTCATTCTTTCTTTACACACATGCATTCGAGCCCAATAGTGATTCTTCATGTGTCGGAGCATGTCTTTTTCCGTGTTTTCCTTGGCCAGCAACTTTTCCAAATGAGTATTGACCCGGATGAGCATAGCCTCTCGCTCAATGGGTGTCAAATCACCGGGTCTCTTGCGAGCCAAGTTGCGGTCTTCATGGATCCTCCGCAACTCATCAAGAGAGTGTTCATCCTCTAATTGCTTGTTGCGCTACTCTAAATATTTAATTGTCCAATTTTCCATCTCCAATTTTTGCTACTCCAAGTCATTTTCATCCCTTAGTTGTTGGATGATCTCCTTTGACTCCAGGCTAGGAGAAATGATATCAAGGTCAACAACATCTATGCCTGGAACACCTGATGGCCCCTCATCAATCTTGGGCTGCTTGCCTCTCTCTGGTACCTGTGCTGCTGTCGAAAGCGAGGCCCCTTTCACCTGATGTGGAGATAACACTCGCTGTGCTGATGAAGAAGGCGAGACCGCTTCCACCTGATGTGGAGATAATACTCGTCGTGCAGATGCAAATAAGACCCTGTGGCCTCTCTGATATGTAACATAAGGAGGAGTGCTGACATGTTCGGGCTATGGAATATCAAACTGATGTGAAGGCCCTCCCTCATCACGGACAACCTCAAGAGGTGGCTGTGGCACTGTGAACAAGTCACGAGAAATGAAATCCTCCCATGGAATACCCTGTTGTGCCAACTGATGCATGACCACAATCTTGATCAGTGCATAATGATAGATGCTCTTGTGTTGCTGTGCTGGGCTCTTTCTTTGCACCAAGGGCACCATCCTCTCTATATTTCGGCACATGAAGAATGGAATGTTCATCATTCGTACCCGTGTGAAATGCATCAACAAACGGATATGGTACAAATATAAACGTGAAAATCTGCCCTCGCAAGTGAAATAGCGAATGATGATCCTCATCAAATGTGCATACTCGTCTCTTAAGAATCTGAAGGGAAAAACACCAGTTAGGTGCCTCATATATACAGGTTTGATATATGGCTCATAATGAAATCTGTCCAACTGCTAGCGCTTGTTCCACTCTTCTCCAATATTGGGTATCCCTGTTGCTTGAGCAACAATCTCGGGTGACAATGTGAAGTCCACTCCTGCAAGATTCACATGCCCATTGTGCAAATGTAGGACAAACAAGCGGGCCAATTCCTTGTGGTGTTGAATTTGGGAGATTCTCTCACAATATTCATAGCATGATTGATATCGGAAACATGACACTGCAAGTGGACAAGCTTGTAGATAAGCCAAAGAGGTGGGCTCCTCCCTGACATGCTGACCACCTTTACCACCCCTGTGATGCCTCCTTGGCACCTCTACCTCTGGTGTTGATTCACAGTCATCACTCTGCTCATAATCTGTTTCGGTTTCTGACATGGTTTTGGAGGCAAGTGACTGAAAAATAATGCTGACTGTGCACCTAATGAACTGCTGTTTTGACTTGTTTAAATGTTGTTACCAAGGGGACAAACACACATGGGAAATGTTAGGGAAAAGGGAACATTGAGGGGATTAGGGAAAACAAATGTGAAAGGAAATTTTAGGAAAGGAACATGGAACATATATAATCATAATTTGTGGGATTTTAATGGGAAGTAGGGTTTAGAAAATTTACATAGGGTTTTAGGAATTAGTAGGGTTTAGGGATTTTAATGATTTTTAATAGGGAATTTATATGATTTGCATGGAAAAATGTCAAGGAAAATGGTGAGGAAAATATGGGGAAAGAGGAATGGAAAATGGATAACCTTGGGCAGCAAATTTCAATGAAACCCTAGCACATTTGCATTTTAAAATTTGATACAGCAAGGTAGGGTTTTTACTTCATATTAGCATGGCATTTTTTGCATGTTCATTGCTCATTCATCTTAGCCAAACCAAAATCACCATGGATTAGAGGCCTAACTGAAAAGATTTTGAGAGAGAAGTAGTTTTGGTGGCTTGCTAGCGATTTCCTGAGCAAGAAACCCAACGCGTAGCGCGCCTCCAACGCGCAGCGCCTGAGTTATTTAGCACTGGAAAATGCGCATTGATGCGTAGCGCACCCCCAACGCGTAGCGCGCCTCCTCTGATGCGTAGCGCGCCACTGTAATTGCCCAATTCGCCCAATGAACTTTGAAATCGACTTGACAAGTATTCTCTTGAAGTGTTGAGAGGCAAATGAGTTACCAATGAGGAGGGAGGGGCTTTTATAGGCTCACTTTTGAATTTAATTTGCCCAAAACCCACTTTATAATGTTTTTGAAATGACACTTTTTTGAATTAATTGTTGTTGACTTCTGGTTTCCTTTTTCAAAATAGATTGGTTGAAATGATGATTTCTCTTGAAAATTTTTGCAGGGATAGCTTCGGAGATGTCTTGGCAAAGGAGACCAAGGCTGCATGCCAACTTTTGGAGAATTTGAACTTTTTACAAATTTTTACAAAAATGAGATAATGACCTTTGTCTTCAAAAACAGGGTTTTTGAAAACAAGGTAAAAATTAGCTGTACAATGATAAGAGTTATAAAAATGATGCTTTATGACGGACATCCCTCTGGCCTGCTGGTCCTTTATGACATCTCAAGTCAAAGCTTGACTCACTAGACCTAAGACCTTGACATTGAAAACAGGGAAATGACCTTGTGAAGATTTTATTTACTCAGGAAAACATGATCCAGCAGTGCCAAACAAGAGGGGAATAAAAGACATAAGCTTCTCCACCAGGGTTATGGCATGCCTAACGGGATGCAACATGACCACACTGATGAGACACCTAATTATGAAATGCAAAGAGTTTTGATCTCTGGTGGAGGGCTACTAGACCGACTCTAACATCTTCCACATGAGCTACTCGTACAATGGTTTCTTCAAAGTCGATTCCTTCAATTTGTGAATAACCTTTACAAACAAGCCTTGCCTTATTTCTGATGATTTGTCCATCTTCATTCGTTTTGTTTATGAACACCCACTTGGTTCCAATTATATTTTTATCCTTTGGACGAGGTACTAGCTCCCATGTCTCATTCTTTTCGATTTAAGACATGTCTTCTTCCATGGCTTTTACCCAATGAGGATCCTTACTTGCTTGAGTAAATTTTTATGGTTCTATCATAGATAGGAGAGCAACATCATTTTTATTTGGTGTACTTGTCATCCTTCTTTGGGTTTGCATCCCTTCATCTATATTGCCAATAATCTGCTCTTCTGGGTGATGTTTTTGGAGAAACTTCACCTTTGAAGGGGTTTGAGATGGTTCTTTTTCCTTGTGTTTTTCTTGATCTTTTTCCTCTTTTTCAGGTTCTTCTTCGTTTTCTTCGATGAGAGGGTCAACTTCATGATCTTCAATTTCATTTTCTGGAAGGTCTTGATCAATATTCACATCAATGCTTTCCACTATTTTCCGTAGTTGATTATTGTAGCACTTGTAGGCTTTGCTCCTTGTAGAATATCCAAGGAATATTCCATCATCAACCCGAGAATCAAATTTTCCTGGTGAGTCATCATTAATTTTTATGAAGCACTTGCTTCCAAAAATCTTGAAGTATTTTACTGAAGTAGGTCTTCCTTTCCATAATTCATAAGGAGTCTTCTCATTATTTGGTCTTAGTTGAGTTTGATTCAAGGTATAAATAGCTGTCCCAACTACTTCCCTCGAGAATTTTGGCTACAAGTTAGCTGCTATTAACATTGTTCTTTCCATTTCTTGAATTATTCGGTTTCTTATTTCAACTACCCCATTTTTCTTGGGTGTTCTGGCAGCAAAGAGTTCTCTTTCAATTCCATGTACTTTATAGAATTCATCAAATTCTTTTGATGTGAATTCTCCCCCTCTATCCGTTCTAAGACATTTAATCTTAGAATCCTTTTCATTTTCTACAAGAGCTTTAAGATTCTTAAAACACTCAAATGATTCGGATTTACATTTTATGAAATATACCCACATCATTCTAGTATAGTCATCAACAAATAAAGCAAAGTACCTTTCTCCTTGGAGTGTCAGAGATCTAGTTGGTCCACATAAATAAACATGGATGATCTCCAAAGGTTTTGATGTAGAAAACTCCTCGGTCTTGTGGCTGGTTCTAGTTTTCTTTCCATGTTGACATGGACCACATACTCATTGATTTGGCTTGAATAACTTTAAGATGTCTCGTACTGCATTAATCTTGCTCATATTGATCAAGTTATCGAAACTTGTATGTCCAAGTCGCTTGTGCCACGGCCAACTTTCATCTGTTTGACTTAAGTAATATTTATCTTCTTGAATTTTGTTCAGAATGTAGATTTTATCTGATGTTCTAACTCCTTTTGCCACAAGTTCCCCTAAGGAAGAGTTCCTTATTTCACAATCTTTAGTGCTAAAGACAACTTTATGTCCTTGATCGCATATTTTGCTAACACTCAAGAGATTGTGTTTGAGCCCATCTACTAGCAAAGCATTTTGAGCCTTTCCGTTTCCATTAATAAGGGAAATGATTCATTTTCCAACAATTTTGGCAAATCCACTTCCAAAGGATACATTTCCTTCCTTTTTTTTCAATGAGACAGACTTCCTTTTGTCACCTATCATATGTCTAGAGCACCCACTATCCACAAACCAATTATTTTCATCACTGTGAGGACATAGAGCTAGGCCACATTTATCCGTGTTGGGATTCTCATTTTTTGCTTCTCTTCTTTTGAGTGGGAAATTTTGTTAATTATGTCCATTATCATTACATAATGAGCAAATTGGATCAAATTTGGCTAAGGGATCAAAAGAGTTGTAGGTCTTGATTTTTCCTTGCCCTTTGAGACCATATGGTTTGTTTGTTTGATCCTTCAATTTTGGTGTTTCATTCTTACAAGCCATGCAATATTTAGCTTGATGACCAAAATTTTTACAATAAAAGCAATGCCCAAAAAAGATAGTTTTGTACCTATAGTAATATCCATGATTTGAATCAACATTCTTCCTTGGAGTTACTCTCTCTTCATTCTTTGGATTTGAGGTGAGCCTTTAATGAAATAATCTTTCTTCTTTTGGGTTGCTGGAAAGTATGTCGGCATAGATTTTCGCATTATTCTTAGTACTTGATGATTCTCCTTTAAAACCTATCCCAGATTTGTCATGTTGAGGTTTTTGATCATTTAGGATAATGTCAAGTATTTGAGAGCTTTCCCAACCCTTTTTGACTTGCTCCAATTCCTTCCTCGGAGATATTATTTCGCCTTCACGTTCTTCACAAATTTCTTCTTTTTATTTTAGCTTATTTTTCAAGAGGTCTTCCTTTCTTTTTACTTCCTCCTTTTCTACCTTGAGAGAAATGATTTTATTTCATAATTTCTCATTTTCTTCAATGGCACTCATTAACAATTCATCTACATTTACTACTAGACCTAAATCATCATCATTTGTGAATGCCATGAATAATACTTCTTGGCTTCCAACATAGTCATTTTCTTCATCTGATTAATCATTACCTCCTTTGTGATGAGGGAAATGATTAGTTGATTTCGTTTGATGACTACAAATTCATCTTCATTAGACTCATCTTGCTTAGAGAAGAAATTCTTCTTATTGAACCCTTTTTTTTGTATACCTTCCTTTTAGAATTTTCCTCACCATCACTATCATGCTTAAGAGGACATTTTGTAGCATAATAACCTATTCTTCCACATTTGAAAAAAATAAGAGGGTACTTAACTTTTATCTTAGATCCCTTCTTTAGTCTTCGTACAAATTGCGCCAATTCGGATTCAAAAACGGAGTCATCACTACTGGTATTCCATTCTTTCCACTTTTTTATTTTGAGGCCTTGAATGTTGCATCTTTGGAACTTGGGTTACCTTTTCTCATCTTGTAGGCAATAAGGATTCCATGAAGTTCATCCATCATGAGAGTATCTAGGTCCTTCATTTCTTCTATAGCACTTACTTTGGATTCAAATCTGTCTAGGAGAGATCTTAAGGCCTTTTGAACAACAATGCTTTCTTCAATTTTTTCTCCCAATCCTTTAAGAGAGTTGCCCACTTCAGCTGCTCGGAGAAAGTATGATGCAATATCTTCTTCGTCATCCATTTTCAAACTTTCAAAATGTCTTCTATGAGTTTGAAGCTTTTCCTTCTTAACTTTGGAGTCCCCATCGTATAAGCTAACTAGCTTATCCCATACTTCTTTGGCCGAGTCACAATTCATGACTTTTGTAAATTCAGAATCTGTGATTCCACTAGTGATGGAATTTAAGGCTTTTGCATTTGCAATGTAAGCTTTCCTTTCATCTTGATCTGTTGGAAGAGTGGAAGGAGTTGTGTACCCATTTAAAACCGAATGCCAAACTTTAGGTCCAAGGGACATTAAGTAGTAGGACATTATTTTTTTCCAGAAACCAAAATTTGTGCCATCAAATAGAGGAGGTCTTCCTGACACTTCTTGATTTCTCATTGTGACTAAGAATCCTTCTTCTAGCTATTAGGCTAATATGAAGAAGCTGGCTCTGATACTAATTGTTGGAAATACTAAGAGGGGGGGTGAATCAATGTTTTCTTTCAATTGTTATTATTACCAGTTTAATTCTTCACAATTTAAATAGAGAAATGTATAAGTATAATTTTATTGAGTAAAATAATAAATACAATATCAATGTGTTCTAAGCTACAAATTGGTTTTGATGAGGCTCCGACCTCTAGGGCTTCGACCCTATCTTGTCAAGGCACCAACCTTGGATTTAGGAGCACCAACTCCAAGTACACCAATCCTTCCAATTCTAAGGCACCAACCCCAAGGGCTCTGACCCTATCTTTCAAGATGAATCAAGTTAAAAGATTATCGTCCCACTTTGTCTTCAGCTTCCTTCTTTTCTCGGCCTTCGGCTTCTACTGCACCTTCTGCGTCTGCCAGACCTTCTGCTTCCTCTATTTCTTCCAGTTCACCAAATGTGAACTTTTCTTGTTCTCTGTAATAGATGCATGATACGCCTGACTTTTGGCTTCTTTTTTTGCTCGCTCGACCTTTCAACTTCTCCATATTCATCTTCCTCTGTCTCTTCAAGTTCATGAGTTGTGAACTATTACGTCTTCTCTCTATTAGATGCCTGAGATCGATTTCCTGAAGTGAAGTGTTTCAACTTGTATGTATGTGAGGTTTGCTAATAACCAAAAGACACGTTCATTGGGAGGGAGAGGCCGACTTATCAATATTCATCCAATCACTCAAACTTGTTTTATTTACGAAGGATTTCATAGGAGAGACTGTACCCAAGGAGGTCCCACATCCACGTCATCAATTGCAATCACAAATTTCGGTGGTCTGCAACCGCAACTCTTAACATCACCAATATTCACACTACCGATGAAACAAACACGATATAATATTAAACCATCATCAATAGATCTGTCGGGTCCATAGCTAATATCGCAATCGGCGGTCGAGTTCACAAGACTTACTGCAATCGGCAATCTGGTGGTGTCAACCCTTATGATTTCTATAACTTCCCCGATACCTAGACGCGATATTACATAAAGGTATATTCTATGGAGCTATCGGGTCCGCACCTTATATTGCAATCACAATTTTTATTGTGACATCCCTTTATGACTTGTGATATGAAATTTTATACGATGGATGTGATATTGTATTATGGCGTATTGTAATGGAATCATCGAGCCCGTAGTACATATCACAATCAGTAGATTTGGGGCGATGATACAGCTTTAAAACTTGCGGTATGGTGGATGCGATATTTCTTTAGGGTGTGTTGTAATAGGACCATTGGGTCCGTAACTTATATTGCAATCAAGAGGTTTTGAGTAGTGGCGTATGATAGAAAACATTGATATTATATACTGCCGATACAATTTCTTCGATAACTTTGTTTATGCTCCTCCGCTGCAATGCTCTTCTGTTGTTTTCTTCCTTTCGGTTCTTCTTGGGCATGTGTGATAGATCTGCATTGTCTTGGATCATCGCTCATGTGGTTTCTCTTTACTCCTATCCGTTACACTGCTCTGATAGCTCTTCTTTTGATAGTTCTTCTATGCTGTGATAACTCTTCTTCGATGGATTTTGATGAACTCTTCCTGCTCCTGTTGCTTCAGGAATCTTCTCTGCTTGGCTTCACATCATTATTTACTATCCAAAATATTGCCATATTGACATCAATGACAATCCAGATCAACATGGGTGCACTTTTGGATATCAAGGAGCATCATTTCAAACATGGATACGAGATTTCTTAGCACATTTTGGACTATATTTTGGGAGAAGATGGACACAAAATTGAAAAGGTTTACAACATTCCATCCACAGACAGATGGGTAGACAAAAGAAGTTAACGGGACTTTGGTGCAACTTATGAGGGGATACAACCATAAGCATTCAAATACCTGGGCTAAAAATTTAGTATATATACAACACTCTTATAACATAGTAGTCCACACTTATACTAGTAAGTCCCCATTTGAAAATTGTTTTGGATTTTTTGCCTTCCCCTTCGAATATTGCATATGGGAAGCAAGGAGGAGTGAGGAAGGATCTTATAGGGGATGCCTTAAGGGCTAAAACATTTATAGAGAAGATTAGGTAGATCCATATAGAGGTATAAGAGACATTGCAGAAGTCTTAGTAAAAATATAAGGCTAGGCATGATCAACACAAAACAAAGAAGTCATTCAAGGAAGGATATAGAATATGGCTAGAGTTGAACAAGGAGAGGCTACAAGGTCCTGGTAATAAAATCAAGGTTATGTGGTATGGTCCATTTGAGATATTATAAAAGGTGGGTGATAATTCCTATTGATTAAATTTACGACCATACATGTGAATTTACTTAGTTGTGAATTTAGAGAATCTAAAATTCTATGAGCCTTCCATGCTAGATCAGGAAGAGGAATAAAACCTACCTTCTGTGGAGTATTTGGCACTATATTCCCAAGTATAGTTGATAGAGGATACATTTTTGTAGAAGAATTCCAAAACTCTGAGACAAAGGTAGCATGACATTTGGCAATTTGGGTTGAAAGGACAATTTCCAGGCAAATGGTACACTTGAGAGAAAGTGGAGGAAAAATTTCTTCAACTCATTCAGTAGAAGCTTCTGGTGACCAAAAGCCTCACAAAATGGGGAGGTGTGATCCAAATTGGATCATTATATTGTTTTTCATCCATCTCGATGCTTTCAAAGTGGAAAAAGTGGAGGAATTAGTTCACAAGACCATTCCCAAGTCATATCTTGTGTGAAATGTGTGTGCATTTTTATTTCACTATTCTCTATTTCTGCATAATTTAATTTGCATGCATATTAATTAATAGTAATCTATAGATCTAGAAATATAAAGAGAAATAAAATTGTAATAGTGTAGATTTCAGATTTTTAAATATAATTTTATTAGATTTGTTTTGTTGAATTGTCCAGTGGAATATCCATGACAGTTTATGGACCAACCTAAATCAGCAAGCACTACAACAATGCACACTAATAGCAATAATATCCTTCAACTATGAGGACCAACAATGTATGATTTGACAAATAGTCCAACAATCCAACAAATGTTATGATCCATAATAATATTGACCCTCTCCTTACTTACATGCCAATCCATCATCACTCATGTCAACAAACACTCCATTGATCCAAAAAACTGTTGCAATATATACTAACAACAATTTTGGTTAGTTGCAACAAATATCAAAAGTTGCCAATGGTTGTATTCATTTACAACTTTTTTAATATAAAAACATGTTTTTTATCACTAAAACAAGTGTTTTATCAAAAGTATTTTTCTTGACAATATATAATAGGATACAATGGACACAAATTTCTATGCCAAGTACATGCAACTTTTATTAAGTTTAAAGTGTAGCCAAAAACATTATTCAAAAATTCAAGGTCACTTGCTTGGCTAAGAAAAGAAAGAATGATTGGTAAAAAATTCACAAAATCTTAATTTATCCCCTATGACTCTCACAAAATACTACCCAAGGTTCATGTTTTCAACATTTCCTTATTGTTGGAATTTGTGCAACAAAAGAAATTCTAAAAACAAAATGAAAAGAGAAGGACACTTAATAAAAATGTCACGAAGACAAAAACATTCCTTAATCTACATTACCGACATATATTATTTCAACAAACATAGAATCTCACATTCAGGAGTTATACATATTATCTATATGTGTTAGAGACTTAGAGGGCAAGAATTTATGAGTTCAAGGTACATTAATGCCTTGAATTTACCATTCAAGATAATATCGACATGCCCTAAAATGAATTTGAATGAGAGTTATATTAGTTGGTGCTACGAGTGGAAAGTAAGTTAATGTGCTCTAGAAACTAAAGAGAATTTGACAATAACAAAGGATTTTAGGGCACACGAGGTCATTTTATTGTTCAAAAAGGTGATGATAGGCACAAAAAGTGAATAAGGTGGGACATTTAAATAAGAAGCAAGGGTTTCATATAGTTAAGAAGATGTGGGAAAGTGAATGTGTGCATAGCTATTTATTACTATACACATGGATATAAAAATATTACAAGGTCACGGAGCTTGAACTAGGGCATATACAATATTACAACAACAACACACTAGAGTGAGTAGAGAACAAAATGATAAATAAAGGAGCGAGTGTGTAAGGCTAACAACATAGACTAGAGGTAGAGGAATGGATGACAAGGAGCATAACTAAAAAAATGTAAAGTTGGTGGCAAGTGCTATAAAGGCATAATTGATTATGGTAGCTCAAAAAATATCATTGTTGAAGAGATGGAAAAGTAATTGGGGTTAGCATCGTAAAAGCACCTTAAACATATAGGTTCTTTTGATTCCAAAGGGGATTTAAGTGACGTTAACAAATTAGTGCAAAGAGTCATTTCATATAAGTGAATACAAAGATTAAATATTTTGTAACAACATTCCTATGGGTTATTTCCATTCATTCCTATAAGGACCACAAAAGATTGACATGTGTGGAATTCATGATGGGAGGAAAAACGGTGATACCATCACAAAGAATGATAATAATTCAAGTATTTTCTTTAAAGGAGGAAGACTCCAATGAAGTATCTTTGTTCACCATAAGAAATTTCATGATTATATTCAAAGAGTGATGAAAACTTGACTAAACTGAGAGGAGGGGGAGTGAACCAATTTAATACAGTCATGGACATTAACTTGATTTTCTTTAAACTCATTTACTAAACCATTAAATGAGCATATTAGTACATAGCAAGCACCAGATTTAATATGCAAACAACAAGTAATAAGTAATGCAAAACATCACATCAACACATAATAGCAACACATATAAACACCAGATATAAGCGGAAACCCATAAAGGGAGAAAACCATGATTTTATTATTGTTGTGATGCAAAGACAAGCTCCTACTCCCTTATTACATATGATTTTCTGTAAGCTCCAACCTACAAGAGGCTACTACCTAAATTTTTCTGCAAGCTACAACATGCAAGGAAGCTCCAACTCCCATTAGTTTTCTACAGGCTACAACCCACAGGATGCTCCTAGCTCAATAGGCTTCAACCTGATATTTATCAAGCCACTACTTGAAAGGAGACTACAATCCCCTGATGCAAACAAGAAACAACATGTTGATTTACTTGGTCATAAATTATGCATATATTCATCTTCATTTTTGCCTCTTCTTCCCTTCAAATCTACTTCACATAAGCTTCATATGTGCCAAATAACTAATGCATAACATCTCAATCAACTCTCACATATTCCCCAACTCTCTAACCTATTTTTGCTTCCAAAATCAACATCTTTTATAAATAAAGTTGGTTGGCTATTTGTATTCCACATAAGAATATGAAGTGAACATGCTTGAATCTTTTCCATCCACTCATTCATTTCCAAGCTCTTCATATTTAGAATATTATAACATAAATAAGTACTCCACCACATATTATTTCAGCCATCTATAATGATTAGGTACACCAATATCAACATAATGCCAAAAGTAACATTATAGAAATAACATATGACTATATAGTTGAGCATTCATTCCTCATGATCAATATGAACATTTTCCATTAATGCATCACAATAATCTCTCCAACATATTTTCCTTTGCCTTGGACTTGCATCACAATATCTTCAAGTCATTGACTCAACAACCTTGTCTTTGTTGTCATGGAGTATTGCCTTTTCCTTTCTTTCATGGAGTCTTTCCTTTTCCTTTCATCACAACATCTCGCTCATCATATGCATACAACAATAAGCTCATCAAGCATAAGCAAACATCACCAACTCATCAACATACCCAAGCATCAAAAGCATAACAAAAACAACATGCCATGTCTTTGTTCTTTTGTTGTTGTACCTTTGTTGTTTCTCTACCCAAGTTTCTCTTGTATTTGCCACTCTTTTGCTACTTCCTACTCCTTTGCCTTCTTTTGCTGCTTGTTGCTCCTTTTCCATCTCATCCTTTTTTACTTCCTGTTTCTTTGCCTTCTTTTGTTGCTTTCTACTCCTTTGCCATCACCTATTCTTTTCCTACTTGTTGATCCTTTTCCATCACTTCTTCTTTTCCTGCTTCTTTTCCATCACCTCTTCTTGTGTTTCTTGTTGCTCCTTTTCCATTAGTCATAAACCTACATGCTTGTTGCTTCTCCTTGCCTTGTTGTTACTTTGTTGCTCCTTTGTTTCTCCTTACCTTGCTACTACTTTGCTGCTCCTTTGTTGCTCCTTGCCTTGCTACTACTTTTCTTCTCCTTTTCCATCAATGACAATAATTCCAACAATCTCCCCCTTTGAAATCAAAGGAAAAGGGTTTCTTCAGAATCTTCCTATTTTTATTTGCATTCAATCTTCAATTTCTATAGGTAAAAATATATAGATCTCAACACATATGTGTCGTTTTTAATATGTAGTCCTTGGATGCATTATTTCATCTTGCTCAAAATCACTTGTAGCATTAAATAACACTTTGGATCCTAAGAACCAGGAGCATGTACAAATTTTCTCACTATAAATAACACTGGAACCTTCATGATATTTTCACCAATTTATTTATCCTAGACCTCAAGGAAGAACTATATCAAATTCTAGGCAAATGGAAGAATATTCTCAATCATAACATACAACAAATATAATATCTAGATCCTTGAATCAATTTCTTGAAGAATTTATACATACTGAAATCAAATTTCAAGGGATATTGGAACACAACATCTTTGAGCAGAATATATGGCATAACACCGGCTTCTAGGAAAAAACTAATTCTCTCAGAAGGGATAAGTTGCTCCATCACAATGGTCAATACTACTCTATGAGTCTATGCTGCTAAGAAATGAATACTTTAGTTAACTCTCTCCAAACTATGAAATGCATGGAGTTATGTTAGTGTACAAAGCCCTAATTCATAAGAGTGGCCTGAACAATTCAATTAAAAATGTTGCTCTTGCAAATACTACTTTGTACAACACTTCTCTTGAACATTAAATTGCACTGTAACATTACTTGTATAGTTTATTGCAACTCGAATATAATTATATTAATTATAACAATGAAAAATCCATAGCAAGACATCGTTGCTCCAAGGAAAATGTTGTTCCAAATAAACTCCTCTCCATATATCAACGCTCCATAAATTAATTTCTCCATAAGTGAAATGTTCTTCCTAAATGAATTTCGTTGCTCCAATATATGAACGCTTCATATGATTGTTTGGAAATTGTATTAATGTTTGTACCCAATTCACAATGTATTATCAATAGAAACGTATGAAATATTACTGCATTACCAATGTATTCCTTGTAACAACAAAGCACAATGCAATATGTAATGTATTACCACTTTGCATGTTCACAACTTCTGTGAGAATGACAGGATATAGGTATGGTGGGAGTTGCAAAACATGCAAATTGAAGCAAGGAAACAAGTGTGACTGCATTCTTTACTAATTGATCAGCTTTATCTTTGCAGTCAGATAAAACTCCAACAAAAGGGAAGGACTAGTCCAAGTGTCCTTCAACCCAAACAAGGAAAAGGAAAAAAAATATGAGCAACATGGGTTGCACTTGTGTGATTAGTGGGGAGAATGTGGATGAGAGGAGACGTGCTCCCTCTTTCTCTCACATGCGCACGAGTAGGAGGAAATGCAACCGCTTAGAATTGTTGTGCGAGAGATAACACAAAGTTGAGAAAGAGATCAAGTGGTCTCTAACATTGAATCGACTATAGAAAAGAGCACCAGTTGAGGAACCTTTCAATTGAAGCTTGCTTTGTGAATTTCTCAAGAGAATGTGTCTTTCCTACAAGGCTAAAGAACCCACTAGAATATTATGGATTTATGAACCTAGTAGATTTGGGAAGAATCACTCGAGTGCTTGTGAAGGCTTTTGAACCACTAGGAGTTGCCTAAGAACATTGGTGCTTGACTCACTCTTGAACCACCTACAAAGGTGATTGTTAGGGATGTAGAACCACCAAGAGTTCCTCGAGATGGAAGCTTTGGTGCTTGACTTATTGTTGAACCAATTGGAGAAGTGATTTCTTTACCCATTAACAACTTACCACTGAAGAACATTCCTCATAGTGGACTCTCTTCTCCTAAAAGTGAGTTGGAGTTCTCTGTATTGTGAAATGTTGGCATGACTCTATGTATGCCTAAATTGTGTGAGCCATAATGAGCTTAACTGGTGAATGAAGGCAACACTGACTTTGTGACATCCCATTTCAATGGTGTTGGTTGGTTGAAAGCACCCAAAAGAACTTCACCTCAATCTTTGGAATCCGGATTGGGGGTGACAATTGCAAGTAATTCTTGCTTGCAACTGTTTATGGTTGGGTGGAGAGTTGTAGTCCCAGACTTGGTTGCCCAAAATATTTCAAGATAAGTACTATGATATGTTTGCACTGATAGTGAATACATGTTTGCATTCTTGGTTGCAACTATGTATATAAATATATTGAACAAGGTTTATGTTCTTACAATTACATATATGACTAGCATATTACTACTGGTGACTCAAGACATTGGAATAGGATGTATTGATATGGTTCATGAAGGCAATTGTGACTAATGTGGAAGTTTTGTTGTTTCAATGATGAGATTATGATGACTTCAAGTCCCTTATGGGTAGATACCCTGGTTATGGGTTTGTCATTCTACATTAATATGAATGCTTCGGTCTAAATAATAACATGTTTATAAGGTGTGTAAGGCATATCCTTATGAGATTGCATGACTCAATTTCATGCTCTGACTCATCTTAGATATGTATTCATTAATGATTTAATCCTTCAAAACTAAGAGTTCTAGTATGTATGTTGTTTTAATGTTGGAACATGTTGGAAAATTTTTCCTGAATGGTTGGTCATAGTCAGGTAGATTAACTTGGTGGATGCCCTGTCTACGGGAAACCATTTACGTGTCCTTGTGTTGTATTGTTCAACAACCCCCCCCCCCCCCCCCCCCCACATTTGTTGGTTTAAAAATTAATATTGTATTAATAAACGAATACCCTTAAAAAAAATACCTAGCCAATAAGAGCTTGCCATTTGAAAGCATTCAGAATAAAACTTTGGATAAAATAAGATATCAAACCAAGTCATTTCGTGATAACACATTCCCACTTTATCGCAAATCGCAGGATCTAATAATAACAAAGGTTAGTCATGAGGCAGAATCCGCGAGATGTGATAAGCGAAATCCCTGTAAAAGACCCAAAGATAGCATTTAGCTTTTATAATACTTAAGGCTTAAGATATTATTTAAAATATTTATTGCAATCGCATCGTGGCTTTTTTAAGAGCGCAAAACATACAAATCACAAGAAAATGCAACATGTGATGTAATTCAGACCCGACGGGATATTATAATTATTATAACATTTTGTTCGGATCCGACATATCATAAAAATCTATTTATTGAAATAGAGCCTCTGAATAAAGGGACATGCTTTAAAAGTTAAAACATATGCCGCTCATCACAAATCACAAAAAATCAATAAAACTTTAAATTGATCCACCTGATATTTGTGATATGAGACATATGCGATCTTTGCCATCATTGCGATTGTGATTTGCGAGATTTGTTATTTACAATTTGTGATATTGCAATTCATCGAAATCACAAGATCAATATCACGCATAATTCAAACCACTGGAATTACCATTTTGAAAATGCGACGTGATATTTTGACAAGACATAAAGAAAATCTTGTGTAGGCCTTAATATTTAGTTAATGAGATTTAAATGCATTTATTCATTTAATGGCTCGAGATGATTGATATATTTCTTATTCAAATAAAAGCTCCATCGTTATATTCTTTCAGATTTACTAAGTTAATTGTGTTTTCACTTACATTTAGCTCTGCGTTTTAATCATGTTTTCTCCATTTGCCAGAATTTCAAGAAGTTTTCAAAGAACACAACACTCATAGAAATGGTTAAGAAAGGGAAAAAGACTGCAAAGGCTACTGCGCTTGAGAGATCAAACACGCAACCGCTCTTCTCTGATACCAATTGCAACAATATGGCAGGACTAAATCTTGGGAGGCAATGTACAATTTACTAGAGGAAGAAAACCTAAGAACCCTGGAAACTAAAGCAATAATGGATGCCATGGATTCATCTGACACTTCTTACTTCAAAGCGACATGTTCTTTCCTACACAGGATTGCTGCAAGGCCAAAAATATTACCATACATGGATATGGTAAGATGGATTATTGGTGACGTGGATGTTTCGGATAGAACATTTAGAAATTCCAGGCAAGAAGTCATGGGATCATTCAAATCAGGCAATTTGAGCCAAATGTACCGCCTACCACAGCCACAGAAGATCTATGAAAAAACCTTTATCGAGCATTTTGACAAGGAAAATGAAGACCCCATGGATGTTATGCAAAATTGGAGGTCTGGCTCCAATAAATTCAAATAGGAGAAAATTGTATGTACCCCATTGCTCCCATGTAAATACCACACAAATTTGCAGCTGCAATGTTGTATAGACTATTCGAAAAAGTTGATACCACCAAGTTTTCCATTGAATGGGTTCCCTTAATTGATGCAATTGTCAATGCTACAATTTTGAACTGGAGTACTATTTTGTTGGATAATTTAACCATGTCCATTAGAGAATACAGGCGTAATAGAGGTGTCTGCGCTTGAGTTATCCCTCCATTTTACATGAGTGATTATGTCATGAATGTTATATGTTTTTGCGAACATTTTCCAAATATGGGATGGAAATGGACTGTGAAGGATCCTACACCCATTCATATTTATCACAAAATATTGTGGGAATCACAGTTTACCTCCCATTTTTATAAAATTTGTCAAAGTGTCATGTTGTCGATTTATCAGACCATTTTTTATAAGAAAGCCCCTACGCTTTTAGAATAAGAAAATATAGACATCTTGTCGGTTGCTAGATGGTTTGGTGAAGAATTGTTTACCTATACATAGTTTTCGGGAGTATTATAGCTCCCCATGTTCTTCCATATTATGTTCTGGATAAATTACTGGCACAAGAAATTTCTTATTAAGCAGTGGGTGTTTTCGGGAGTATTATAGCTCCCCATGTTCTTCCATATTATGTTCTGGATAAATTACTGGCACAAGAAATTTCTTATTAAGCAGTGGGTGATGGTATAACCAAAACCCTTAAAGAGAAGAATAAATCTATCTGGCCAACCTTCCTATTGCAATGTGGTGCTTTTACGTTACATGATCTTAGGCATGCATCAAAATAAATACAGAACATCACATCTTTAAACCTGGCTACCATGCCAAGCAGACAACATGACCCCAATAAGATCGCCAAGAGTTTCACTGTCATGGTCAAAATCAGGCAATTCATTCATGAAGATGATGGGTTTGTTGATCTCTTTGAGCAAGCCGATATTTTTTCATAAGTTTTGCATTTAGCATCACTAAAGCTATACCTAAAGGACCTCAAAGAATTCCACATATACAGAAATAAAATGCTCGAACAAGTCCCTTTGGACCTATTACAAATTGAAGAAATAAGAGAACCTACTCCCATCGTAATCCTGGAGGAGAGTTCCAAGCACAATTCTGATGAGGAATCACAAGAAAAGTCGGCTCAAGGTTTAGAAGACTTTGAACATGAATGTGAGAATAAAGAAGGAAGCCCTGAGGTAGACCCTGAGCAGGATACAGAAGAAAATCTTGAAGAAACGACCGAGAATGTCTCAATTGAACAAGGCATGGAGACTAGTGCAGGTTGAAACAGAAAAGATCCCAGTCATCAATCTGGAGCAGGAGTGGGAGAAATTTAATAAAAATCTCCAAATAGAGACCGATCTTGAAGAGACTTCTGGATTCTAGACTCCACAACACACTCAACAAATTATAAATCTAGAAGCGACAATACAATAAATTGTAACTACTCAAGATATTGAAGTCATCCCGGCACACCCAACTTCTAAAATTGTTTTAAAGGTTGAAGAAATACCGCCACTGGACATATTCTACAACCCTACACACAAGGTTGTAGTAAAAAGGCAAAGGAAGAAAATAAAATTGGATGTATCGGCAGCAACAACTCTTGGAAGTGAACCAATGGAGGTAGTGTGGAGAGACACCCCCATTGATCCATCAGAAAATCTTACAAAGCTATTGCAATTTGCAGGCGCCTATGCAACTGCAACAATTGATAAGGTAGAAAAAGTTTGACTATTGATGAAAGAAAAGGAAGAAATAGTTTAGCTTCTTGAACAACAACTTGAGCAAGAAAGACAAAGCACCAATAGACAAGCGGAAATACAACTAGAACAGCTTCAACAAAATTTTGAGCAAATGACAGTACAACATCAGACAGACATGGCAGAGAAGAACACATAGATTCACCAAATCCAGGCTATATTGGAAAAATTCAAAGATAGTCCTCAAATAGATGAATTCATCAAAGAGGCACTTGAATTAAATTCTCTTTTGGTACAGAAACAAGAAATATTCTGTCAAAGAATTTCATTGATCAAACCTTATTGTGAATCAAGCGACAAATTAAACAATCAAGTAATTCATCAAAGATTAGAATATGAAGAGCTAAACAAAAGGATAGCAAAATTCATTCCTTGACAAGAATCTAAAGAAGGAAAGAAGGTCAATCTACCAAATATCGAGGAGTCCCACAAAGACATCTTATTTACAAATTGGGACATACAGTTAAAACAAACAGAGAGGGAAGCAACAAGAGCAACCAATACAACAAACAACATCATTGAGGTTGTCAATGAAAACCTCTACATTGCCAATATTACCAGAGAATGCAGGCCAGAAGCTCTCCCAGACATTAAACAATTACAAGAACAGTGGAACGAAACTACCCAAGCAAATGCAGAAGCAATCAAGAAACTATCCAAGCTTGATTGGGAAACCTACTAGTGGTATCTCGTAAAACCACATAGTCATTGGATGAATCTACGCTATTTAACTAATTTTGCTCAAAGGATGGTTCCACCTCTCACTGATGTTGCATTCACAGGACAATTAAGATCTAGACTTGGCCAACCTCCCTAGGTTAAGCCAATGATAGATATCTATGAGCTCAAGGACCGAATGGCTGAATAGAACCATTCAATTTGGAGAAGCTTGTCATCATTTATTTTTTCTTTAGTTTTTATTTTCACTTATTTGGAGGAAGGTTGTTTGAAGCCTCCTCAGATTTTTATGTAATAATCTATTTTTGAAACATATGTATATTATTTAAACCTCTCTCATGCATTTAGAGAGGGATCCAGAATTTTATCAAAACAATTTTGCAAGAGATTGCACTTCTATACTTTTGTGAATGTTTTGATGAAATAATTGGAACATGATCTAATTTTCTTGGATATTAAAGCGTACTCTATTGAATTTGCATTTATGTACTCTGTTGGAAATACTTAGAGGGGGGTGAATCAATATTTCTTTTCAATTGTTACTTTTACCAGTTAGATCACTTATATTTAGAACACAAAATGAACAATGATAAGAATAAATGCTTTTATTAATTGAATCAAGTACAAATGAATGAGTAAAATAATTGTTGCCAAGCTCCAACTTGGACTTTACTGAGGCTCTGACCTGTAGGGATTCGACCCTATCTTATCCAAGGCACCAACCTTGTCCTTTTCTGAGGCTCCAACCCTTTCTTTACTTTGTCAATATATATTTAGTTGTACTTCACAGCTGCAAATGTCTTCTTCACCAAGCTCTATCAATCTTCAACAATGCCTTCACTTTGTCTCCACATCACATCATCAATGACTACCTTGTTCTTCACAAGAAGGTGTCACCACTACTCTTCATGTCACCCAAACAAAATTCTCCAAGGTTATTCCATGAGGTCTTCAATCACGCATCAAGGTCTTCACTAATGCCTCCAAGTCAGCTTCTAGATATATTCACAAGGTCTTTAATATGTTTCCCCAAGAACTAAAGCCTTCTCCACGATGTGCTCCAAATATTCAAGAATGCTAAACAAAAGTCCAAGAGATAGACTCCAAGGATGTCTTTCAAAAGGCTTCAACAATGATGGCTTCAGATTAAGGAAAGTCCCACAAATGTCTTCAAGGCATCTTTCAAGATGTTATGTTAATGTTGCTTTAACAAGACTTCTTAAAGATACTTCAAAGTGTCACAAAGGTTGCTCAATAAATTGTCCAATAATTTCCAAATACAATGATGAACAAGTTATGTCACAACCTTGTAGCTTTTTGATCTTCATTGAAATTCCCCACACAAAAATTCAGCCCAAACAACATCCACAATAGGTCCTTTATAGTCTTCTCCAACAAGAGATCAAAAATGTCTTCAACAGTGGTTCACAACTTCAAAGGTGGTCTTCAAGGAGGTGATAACAGATCCCTGTCTTGCTTGTTGTTCTTTGGGCTAATAACCAGCCCCAACACCACCTAAACGCAGCTCTGTTTTAGGACAGAGTAAGGCCTGCAGCCTACTTTCCTTCTCTACCTGGACTGTGGCTAATATGCAGGAGATAACCCTCTCCTAAACCACACAAAAATCTTCCTTCTTTCTACTCAGAACTGTGGCTGCTTTCCTTGCTCAGAAATCAGATTACAAGAGGAGAAAAACATCCTTAAGACAATGGTTGTCCACCTATACTAATGGGGCCTTCTTATAGGTGTAAAATTTCCCTTAAAAATAGACCCAATCACCTTCATCCTTATTCTTATGAGCTTAGTTTTCTTTCTGAGTTTATCTATTCTCTCTAAAATCTTGTGATTGTCTTCACCGAAAATTCTATGCTAGAATGATGAATTTCGCTTGTATTTATATTGATTCATGTTAGAAATGAAGGGACACATCATTTCAGAGGGAGGCTAACTTGAGTGACAGTGTAGGTCGGCTAGCCTGCAAATATATATTTTTTGAATCTTAAAAAATCAATATCTCATCAACCACCGAGAGTTTGGGTGCAAGTAATAGCTCATTAGAAAGAGGAAAAAATACTCTTTAAGATGGTATAGGAATAAGTGTGGAAAGATACCTACAAGGTGTCAAAAATGATTTTTCTTTGTCACTTCCCTTGAATTTTTTTACGTGTAGAAGGTGATTAAGACAACAAGGCTTTTCTATTGTTTGGTACAACATGGATTCGTCGTTGTTTGGCTCAACAATATTATTATAAGTGATATCATGAGTGTATCCAATATGAGTGTATCATCCTGTATCCAACTATCCAACAATGTCATCATATACTTGTGTAATGATAAGTCATAGTGCAGCATAAATTTCCCATTAGGGGAGCTCCAAGGAAATATTCCAATAATGTCATCAAGACCATCATCAAGTGTGGTCATTACGATAGTGTAGTGATACGTCATTAACCATATGCAGCATTTGTCAATTTTTTAGAGCAAGCGCTAGATCATCACAAGGAGAGCTTCTTCATCAAGAGTCACTATGAGCATCAATAAGAAGGACTTCTTCATTAAGGGTAACGATACAAGAGGTTATAGTGTCTTCAAGGTTAGTTCAAGGACATCTGAGACATTATGAACAATAAGCATCTAGGACAAGACTCCTTTACATCATAATGGCATCATTAATAGCTTGACATCTTCATTAATGGAATCCTTATCAAACAAGGACTTGTCATCATGAGCAAGGACATCATCATAATATGCATGAGGTTATCATATCACAAGAATATTTTCCATCCCAGTAGTACCATATTGACATCAATGACAACCTTAATTAACATACTCTTAGAGTATATTTGATTGAAAATACGCTCATCAATATTGTTGATCTCATGAGTACGACCTTTCATATCTGGTACTTTTATCTTATGATTGTGTTTTGTTGATGAATTAGCAGTACTTTTTCTTATATTGTGTTATGTAGGAAATCTAAATTATAGTTAAACATCAAAGCACTTTTGTATAAATGTTTTAGCTGTAATTTCTTATTGAATACATGATCAATTGATATATGCGATATATTTTTCATAATTATTTTGCCTAACTATTTAGTCAAAATAATTATCTTTAAACGATTTCTTATCTTATAGAAATTGAATGATCTTTATTACCTTTTGCTTTAAGACATCTTTGTAGATCGCATGATTTGAGTAATTCCCGGGTATATAGTAAGATAATGTTAGAATAGATAGATGCATGTGTTTACTACTTAAATAGATCATTTTTATTAGATCATTTTCCATTATATCTTATATCAACCTAACATCATTATCATATCAATTCTTGCTAGGAAACTGGTCCCATTATCCCCAGTTGGAGCCACCACACCAAACAGAAAAGGAGTTTCTTTTAAGGTCTAAACCAAGTGGTTATCCCCCATGTTGTCGCAATGGAATTTCGGGGCTTCAACATTTTGGCACTAGAAGGAGGGCCATGACCCTGAATGGCAAAGAGAACTAATTATAAAGCAAAAATCCATCTTAAGAGTCACTTCCCTTCTAGATTTCCTCCCACTTCTAGATCCCCATATAGAACAACAAACCCATGATCAGAAGATGAGCAAACCTCTCCAAAATCTCCTAGTGAAACTCAGAAAATACTTTATTCAGAATACAACCCTGAATCCCCATAATTTCAAACTTTGATAGAGAAGTTAGATTGAATCTCTATTTCAACTAAAAAGCCTACAAGTTCTCAGTCATCTGAAGGAATCATTTCCTATATTCCACAATCAAGACGAATCTTGACCCTTTCTCAAAGTGAGAAGACTAGAATTCCTCCTTTTGAGTTTTCCATATCTTCTTTCCAAAAGAAAACCAAGAACACTGAATCACAAACATCCACTAGTGAGGTTTTTTCCAATTCACCACCTCAAACCCCTTCATTCCCTCCACTGATTCCAACAACTTCCATTCCAATTATTGGTGCTAGTTCTTCTAATCCAAGCACCCAACCTGCCTCTTCTTCAACTCAAACTCCATCCACATCCTCGTTCACTCAAACCCCTCTTATCATCTCATCCATTCAAAATTTGATGGCAGGATAACAACCTCCACTGCGAGTTCACCCATGGAATAATCTCAGTGCCATAGCAATGGCAACTCCTCTCCACCCTCTTCCAAAGCTTACTGAAAGATGGTTGCTAAAATTTAATCCTGATGATGGACTACCAGTAGAGGAACATATCCATAACTATATTATGGCCATCAATTTAAATGGAGTCGATGAAGAAGACTGTGTCATTAGATTATTTCCATACACTCTTATAGGATCAATAGGATCCTGGTATTTTTCATTGCGTCCTCGCTCCATAACTAGCTGGGATATGTTCGAAGAACAATTCCTAAATAAGTTTGGAGATGACAGAACCATTTCATCGCTCATCAATTAATTCTCTAATCTTAAGGCTAAAACAAAAGAACAGGTCAAGGATTTCAAATCTCGATTCAATAAAATTCCAATTGCATCAACCCCTGGTGTTGATGTGAAAATTGAGTGGTACATATCTTCCCTTCCTCCCAATATAGCCCTTTTTGTAGATAGAGCGAATTTGGCCACATTGGCCT
Source organism: Pinus tabuliformis (assembly GCA_031772625.1). Classification (NCBI taxonomy): domain Eukaryota; kingdom Viridiplantae; phylum Streptophyta; class Pinopsida; order Pinales; family Pinaceae; genus Pinus; species Pinus tabuliformis. The sequence continues at coordinate 427,737,463 of CM062812.1, read as the reverse complement.
TGAACATGAAGGAAGCTCTTTCTATTGAGAAACACATAAATTCTCTTGAAAAGAAGACCTCTCAAGAAGATAGAAAATCTAAAAAAGTTACTTTAAAAGATGACTCTAAAAATAAAGGCCCGAAAGATCCTTTTGATCTCGAAGGCCTTCAGAAAGTATTGAGAACCATTTCTAATGAAATGGTTGAAATGAAGAAACAAGTTGTTGAATCCTCTTCAGCTAAAAAACCTTTTAGATCTTTTAGGAAGAATTAGTCTTCTAGTTCTCAGCCACCAAAAACCATATCTAATGCTGAGTTTGACTTAGAAGAAGAGGAAGAAGAGAACACTATAACCGATGAAGAAATTGAAGAAGAAGAAGAAGTGGTTGAACTAAATGGGGTGTGGGACTTTATCCTTCCAAACGAAGAAGAACAAGAAGATTTACTTGTTAGCACCAGAAGTAAAGGGCCTGCTGATACAACTCAATCAAATCAAAAGCAGAAAACTTCAACTCCTGCTATTAAGGAAAAAGAAATCAGAAAAAAATATTCTCCTAAGGCTTCACAGTCAAGTCCATCTTCATCAAATATTCCATCTACATCAAATACCCTGGTAGTAATTGATACCATGGAGTATAACATTTTGGAAGACATGACGAAGACTAGGGCTAATATTTCGCTACACGAACTTAGCAAGCTAAAGTAAAAACAAATTTTTTTTCTTAAAGAACTAAATGTAGTTCCTACTTCACCCCTACCTGTTGTTGTTGTATCTCAAGATGCTAAAGGCATGGGTAAACCCCCTACTCCTTCAAACAAGGTAGATGCTACAAATGTTATTCTTATCAATGACCGATATCTCTCACACACACCTCCTTTCCTCTTAACTTACGAGTTTTTCAATAGAAACCTTCACAATTGTTTGATTGAATGAGGAGCCTCTTCTAAAATAATGCTGACAACCGTCTGTGCTAAGTTTAATGTCACTCCTCAAAAGTTTGATGTTCACATAGTTCAACTTTACAAAACTAAGGTAGAGGTCTTAGCGGAAATAAATTCAGCTAGCATTCAAATTTCCTCAAATCCAAAAGCATGTCAAATAATTGATATATTGGTCGCTGACATTATTGAATTCTATGGTCTAATTCTAAGTAGAGACTGGTATAAGAAAATTCATGGATATTTTTCTACAGACTGGTCCCACATGTGGCTACCATATAATGGAAAGCCAAATCAAATCCGAGTTGATCGAGAGAAACATATGAAACACACAGCGACTGAATTTGAAGGTGATAATGATTTGGTAGCATTCAATAACAACATTATTGGAAACTATTTGGATGAGTCATTTTTAGGTAACTTTAAAGCGTATGAATCTCCATTTTTTGATAATGTTGTCACCTCAGAGATTGAAAAATTTTCACAGACAAATGTTTCCAAGAGTAAAAATTTTGTAAATAAACCAGTAGCTAATACTTTATTTTGGACTTTATATTTTGATGGTTCCAAATCTAACGATGGTGCAGGAGCTGGTTGCACTTTAATCAGCCCAGAAGGTGAAAAAACCATGTTAGCTTGCAGATTAGAATTCGAATGTACAAATAATACTATAGAATATGAGGTACTGGTTCAAGGATTGTACATAGCAATTGGCCTCGACATCAAATATATGCAGGTTTTTGGAGATTCAGAAATCATCATTAAACAGGTAAGAAATACTATTCATTTCCTTTCTAGACATCTTAAACATTATAAATCATTAGTCTAGGATCTTACCTCTCATTTTTTGGCATTTAATATTTCTCCTATGCCTAGAATTAAAAATGCCAGTGTAGATCTGTTAGCCAATGTTGCATCAAAACTCATACCATATGAGGATTATAGTCCTGATAGGTTTTCCATTGAGTTAATTTTTAGACCATCCATCCCTGACAATGTCACTAATTGGCGAGTCTTCAATAATGATTATGATATTGTAAATTTTCTAACATCAGAGGGGTCATATGATGACCAAATTATAGATGAAAATGAGCATGACCTTCAAAAGGCTCAGGAAAATCCAATACCTAAATCTATAGTCAAATTAGAAGATCTTTATGATCCCAAAGATAGATTTAAAAAGGTAACTAATGCCAAAATCCAAAGCTCAACCCTGAGATTTGAATTAGTAAACCTTGGAACCGATGACAAGCCTCAGAACATTAATATAGGTCTTCGCCTATCCTCTGATGAAATATCATGATTCATTCAATTATTGAAGAAATACAAAGGTATCTTTGCCTGTGATTATTCTAAGCTCAAAATTTATGATACTTTTGTCATACATCACACCATTCCTATGATCTCTAATGTTAAACCAGTGTAGCAGAAGCTAAGGAAGATTCACCTGAAACTTGAGAGTCAAATAAAATTAGAGCTGAATAAACTCCTAAAGGCTAGAATCATATTTCCTATTGGGCATTTGAAATGGGTGTCCAATTTAGTGTCTGTCAGAAAGAAGAATGGTGTCCAATTTAGTGCATATGCATAGATTTCAGAAATTTGAATAAAGCATCTCTGAAATACAATTTCCCTTTTCCAACCATGGAACAAGTGCTACAGCCAATCACTGGTTCTGAGCTCATGTCCTTTCTTGATAGGTTTTCAGGATATAACCAAATCATGGTTCACCCAGATGATAGATTAAAAACCATGTTCATAACTAAATGGGGAACATATGGTTATCAAAAAATGCCTTTTCGTTTGATTAATGCAGGTGCCACATTCCAAATAGCTATCGCTATAGCCTTTAAAGGGCTCATTAACAAATCAGTTTCTATTTATCTGGATAATAACACTGTCTATTCCAAGAAGAGATGCAGCCATTTGAGTGACCTCAAGAAGATCTTTGAACGATGTAAAAAATATGGGATCTCGCTCAATCCAAAAAAGTCTTACTTTGCCTTAAGTGAAGGAAAGCTTTTAGGGTTTTTCGTATCGAAAAAGGGTATTTATATTGATCCAGAAAGGATTAAGGAAATTGAGAAAATCCCCTTACCCCATAATAAGAAATCCATGCAGTCCTTCTTTGGTCAAATAAATTTTGTAAAAATATTTGTCCCTGACTTTTCATAGATAGTTTTACCTTTATAGTCTATGATTAAGAAAAATTCATTTTTCAAGTGGGGTCATAATGAAAGAGAAGCATTTGATCTAATCAAACAAGCTATTATCAACGCTCCCTCCCTGACAACTCCCAATTTTTCCAATCATTTTATTTTATATACATTTGCATCAAAAACATCATATGCTTCCATTTTGACACAACTCAACGATCAGGAGATTGAAGCACCAATTTCGTTCTTTAGTTCAAATCTACAAGGTGCCGAGTTAAATTATCTGTTGTGGAAAAATAGGCCTTTGCTGTTTTTAAGCCAATAAAGAACTTTAGACCATTTCTCCTTAAAACTCACACCAAAATCATAGTTACATTCCCAGCAGTAAGGAAATTACTGGTGCAAATAGAAGTAGGAGAAAAAAAGGCTAACTGGGTAATCACACTACAAGAACATGATGTTGAAATCAAACCAGCCAAAATTGTTAGGGGTCAAGGTTTTTGCAAAATGTTAGTTGGAGCATCCAACTTACCAACATAAGAAGATTCAGGTGATGATATACAAATATCTGAGATAAGAATCAATGATATTGAATCCCAATATGTTGATATCATCTTTTATTTTTAAAATGGATATGCCCCTATGCAGCTCAGTTACAAAAGAAAAAGGGCTTTAAGATTAAAATTAAAGCAATACGAGATCTTTAATGATGTTTTGTTTAGAAAAAAATATGATTATGTTTTACTGAGGTTCCTTGAAAAAACTGAGGAAGAAAAGGTTTTGCAAGAACTCCATGATGGACTAGTTGGTGGACATTTTGGAGGAGACACAACAACACATAAAATCCTGCATGCTGGCTATTACTAGCCAACCTTGTTCAAAGATGCACATGAATATGTAAGGAAGTGAAAAACATGTCAAACTGCTGCTGGAAGACAAAGGAAACCCGCATTTCCATTACATCTGGTCAACATTGAACAACCATTTGAGCAATGGGGACTAGACATAATAGGTGAGATCGTTCCTCACTCTTCAAAACAACATAGATACATCCTTACAGTAATCGATAACTTCACTAAGTGGGTGGAAGCAATTCCACTATAGGTAGCCAATTCTGAGAAAATTATTGAATTTATTGATTGATTTATTATTACTAGATTTGGCCTACCAACTACCCTGATGTTTGACAATGCATCTTATTTCACAGGAAATACTATGATAAAATTTGCTCTCAAAAGAGGTTTTAAACTTAAGTATTTTTCTAACTATTATCCTCAGGGAAATGGTTTAGTTGAATCAACTAATAAAAAACTCATAAGGATCATTAAACGAACTATTGATCAAAGTCAAAGAAACTGGCATAAATCTTTAACATTTTCTCTATGGGCAGATCGGATAACACAGAAGGCCTCAATAGGCACTTCTCCATTTAATCTAGTCTATGGGAAAGAAGTTGTCCTTCCTACAAATGTAGCTATTCCCTCTTTAGACCTAGTTCAATTTATTGAAGAAATTCCTTCCTCTTCTTTGCAATTAAGGCAATCACAAATCCTCAAACTCGAAGAAGAAAGAGAGAAAGCCAAAATCATACATGCACATCATCAATAGTTAGAGAAATCTTCCTTTGATGCAACTTTTGTAAGTCCTAAATCATTTCAACTATGAGAACTTGTATTGAAATGGGATAAAGCACATTAGGAAAAAGGTAAGCATACAAAATTCCAAAGAATGTGGCTTGGATGATTTCAGATTGCAGAACAAATCGACCCATCAACATTTCTATTTCAAGATTTATCAGGCAAGAGAGATTCTCTACCTGTGAATGGGCAGATTTTGAAGAAATATTTTTCATAGGAGATAACCTCTTCTATCCCCTGTACACTATCGCCTTTACTTTTCCTAGGAAAATAAAAGTTAAATAGTATTTACTTTTGGCCTTACAATAAAAAATCTCTTGAAATATTTTGATTTTTCTCTTTTATAAGTAGAGATTGTTAAGGAAATAATTATGACATTTGAAAATTAATTAGGTTCTATCTCTCTAAAATATGCTTGTTTCCGCCAAAATTATTTGTTCTTTATGAAACGCTAACTTTATAAAGAGACTTTAGTTCTATTATCAATCAAGAAAATTATCTTTAACAAAGTAAATACTCTTTGCAGATAAGCATCTTCAACTCTATAATTGTCATCCAGTGACTCTTAAGGAGTCAATGATTCTCCCCATCCAATAAACTTTTCTATTTTTAGAGCGTAATTCTAAAATATACTAAAACTTAAAAGATAAGAGATCTCATCAAGAGTCGGCTTACCATGTTCATAGGGAAATAATAGACTGACATTACCAATACTGCATATCAAAACAGGGTAATGGCTTGAGATTATTTTAATCAAAAGATAAGGGATCTCATCATGAGCCAACTTATTCAGTTGAATTATAACTAGTGAATGGCATTGTCACTATTTGGCCACCAAACCAAGATAATGACTTTTAAGTAATAAAAAGGAAAAAATTTCTAGAAAAAAATAAACCGTTTAAAAAAGAAAAAGAAGAGAATAAGTACATGATTCTGAATTTATCTCTAAAAATTGCACTCTTATCTGGATGGGACACTGAATCATTGATGGTTAAAAGGAAACCATGTCGAGTCTATGGACACGTGCTAGTAGAAGAGGCTCTACATGTGACAAATGAATACATCTAAAAGTTGATCTGCAAGATCCCCCTACTTTATCTTTAAACTAAGTAAAGACTGATATAAACAAAGGAATTTTCATTTTAAAGAGGATATCAAATGAATTGTAATTACGTGAGTTTGTTTTCTTATTCAGAGAAATGTCACTTAACTTAAATTTCATGCAATTCCTATTTCCTGAACTACCTTTATTTTGAAAGTTTTATAAGTTCAAAATTATCAGAGACAACTAGTTCTTCTAGTGAATTTCCAATTGTTGTACTATTCAACAACCCCCCCATTTGTTGATTTAATAGTTAATATTGTATTAATAAATGGGGACCCTCTAAAAAAAAAATCAAAAAACTTAGCCAATAAGAGCTTTCCTTTTGAAAGAATTCAGAATAGAAGTTTGGATAAACTAAGATATCAAACCAAGTCATTTCGTGATAACACATTCTCGCTTTATTGCAAATCGCAGGACCTAATAATAAAAAAGGTTAGCCATGAGGCAAAATCCGCGAGATGCAATAAGTGAAATCCTCGTAAAAAACCCAAAGATAACATTTAGATTTTATAATACTTAAGGCTTAAGATATTCTTTAAAATATTTATCGCAATCGCATCGTGGCTTTTGTAAGAGCGCAAAACATACAAACCACAAGAAAATGCGACATGCGATGTAATTCAGACCTGACAGGATATTAAAATTGTTATAACATTTCATTCGGATCTGACATATCATAAATATCTATTTAATGAAATAAAGCCTTTGCATAAAGGGAACATGCTTTAAAAGTTAAAACATATGCCGCTCGTTGCAAATCACAAAAAATCAATGAAAATTTAAATTGATCCACTCGATATTTGTGAGATGCGAAATATGCAATCTTTGCCATCATTGCAATTGCGATTTGTGATTTGCGATATTGCGACTCATCACAATCGAAAGATTGGTATCATGTATAATTCAAATCAATTGGACATACCATTTTCAAACACATGATGCGATATTTTTACAAGACATAAAGAAAATTTTGTGTAGGCCTTAATACATAGTTAATGAGATTTAAATACATTTATTCGTTTAACGGCATGAGATGATTGGTATATTTCTTATTCATGTTTGAAATAAAAGCTCCATCCTTATGTTCTTTCAGATTTACTATGTGTTTTCGCTTACATTTGTCGTTTTGCATTTTTATCCTGTTTTCTCCATTTGTCCGAATTTCAGGAAGTTTTCGAAGAACACAACACTCACAGAAATGGTTAGGAAAGGGAAAAATACCACAGAGACTATTGCGCATGAGTAGTCAGACATGTAACCACTCTTCTATGATACCACCTGTACCAAATATGGCGAGACTACATCTTGGGAGGCAATGTACAATTTACTAGAGGAAGAAAACCCAAGGCCCCTAGAAACTAAAGCAACAACAAATGCCATGGATTCATCTAACACTTCTTACTTCAAAGCAGCATGTTCTTTCCTACACAGGATTGCTACAAGACTGAAAATCTTACCATACACAGATATGGTAAGATGGATTATTTATGACGTGGATGTTTCATATAGAACGTTCAGATACTCCAGGCAAGAAGTCATGGGATCATTAAAATCAGACAATTTGAGCCGAATGTACCACCTGCCGCAGCCACAAAAGATCTATGACAAAGCCTTTATCGAGAATTTTTCCAAGGAAAATTAAGACCAAATGGACGTTATGCAAAATTGGAGGTCTGGCTCCAATAAATTCAAACGGAAGAAAACCGGTATGTACCCTGTTAGCCTCCTATTGTAATAGGTTTCATATTTCATGATTGACTGTTTTACATGCCAAATATGTCATCTTGTCATCTTGCAAGGTTCCATATTTCCAAGAGGTTCCATTTTGAAGAATCATACCATTTTTGAAGAGTTTTACAAATAAGGGAAAGCCAAACAACTTAATCTTGGCTTCCATAGGTTTAAATTGCTTGTTTTAGAAGATAGAGAATGAATATCTGTCCAAACAGCTCAAGCTTGGCAGATCAGTAGCTAGGTAGAGAAATAAAGGAGCCCAACTGCTTAATCTGGGCCCTTGGAAGAGATAAGGGTTGATTTAAGATAGGAGGGCAGTTAAAAGAAAAGAAGACAATCAGGGTCTGCAAGTCTAAGTGCACCCATGCAAAAAGAACAAAAAAAGGCTAGGTAAGTAGGCTGGGTAAGTAGTTTTCTGGTTGCAGAATCAAGCTATGTGATCCATTTCATGTTTTCAAGTGTTATATCTATTCAGATCATAATTATGAGGCAGTTTTTCATTTGGAGGTGCTCAAGCGAGGCATGTCTAACTCTCCCTTCTTCTTATTCCCCAAATCATTCACTAACCTCCCCAAAGAGGTCAAGATCTGCTTGATATCTCTTAAAGTTTCATCATTTGTCATATCATTGGCCTAAGTAAAGGTTTGCTTTGCTTAGGAGTACTCTTATTCACTCTATAAGTCATTTTTCCCTTTTAAAGTAGCCTAAGATCTCTAAACTTAGCGCTTTCTTGTCAGTTTCATATTAACTCCTAACTCTATTATCTTGCTCCCTAGATCATTTCCTTATCCCCTATTGCTACAAAAATTATATAAAATCCCAAAAATAATACATATGCCCATCCCCTGGCACTATAGCCCTATAAAATCAGTTTGGGGAAATGCCAAGTTCATTTGGGGCTTGGCATTAGCCCTTTCGCATTTTAACCTGGAGTTAGTTTAACCTCTGGTTGAATTAACAACCGCACCCTCTCCTTTCTTAACCATAAACCTTAATGTGTTACCCTGCACGCTCACATTTTCGGGTTTTGTTTAAATATTTTGATTAAACTCTACCCCCGGCACACAAACCATGTATAAAACCCACAAACCCAAAGTCTAAAGCCCCGCAGCATTGTATAAATATTCGAATATTCGGGTGGGTTTCGTATGATAACCTGCCGCCAGTTCCGCGCTCCATCCGCCCTCCGATCGGGCCCTCCCCATCCAACGGCTCTCACCGATTTCGGAGCCGCCCCAACGTCCGACGGTTAGCCTCCGATAGGCTAGCGGTTTCACCACCATACAAAAGACGCGTGTCTCCACGCGATTGCATCGGGCGGGCTCTAACAATTACCGCCCTCATACAGAAGGCGGTCCGATAAAACCACAAACCGCCTTCTGTCTCTCTGCCCCCTGACGGCAGCACCACGTCAGCGCTACGTCACCTCTACCTCAACCCCCCACTGCTACATGTCACTGCCACTGCATCTGTATCCGTCCCTACCCTGCCACTGTGTCCTATGCCACGTCGTCACCCTGTCGTACTGCCACGTCACCCTGCTGTACCGGGACCCGCTGCTGACTTCATGTTGATGTCATCACCGAAAGGGCGCAAAGGGCGAAAATCGCGTCAAAGAGTTCCTGAAACAAGAAACTGAGGCAGTTTTTGATGCGCGATTAGCGCTAAGCGCTAATCGCGCATCGCTAAGAAAAATTGCTCAAAATGGAGGGCTTAAAAGCTAGCCTTAGCCCAGCACAGTTATCAGGTTGCATTCCTCCGCCGGTATTTGACAAGATTTCTTCATGTATGTTCATATTCAATCGGCCAGCGCCGATAGCATTCTAGAGGCCACGAAAAGCATTTGCAACAATTATTTTTTCCTTGAAAGGATAGAAAGGGGCGATTTGACAGTTTTAAGCATATCAAGGGAGAGAAAGTGGCCCGATTCAAGTGTTAAAGAGTATCAGAGGAAAGATAAAGCCCATATTAAATTAAAGAGTATCAGTGAAGTGGCAAAGAGTATCAGATCGGCAATATCAAAGCAGGTGAACATTAAAGGCCTCCATCAAAGTCAAAGAAGCAGTAAAGGCCATTTAAAGCTCATCGGATCGAGATTAGTGCACATTAAAGCCACCTAAAAGCAGCAGAACCGCCTCACTGCACCGAGCCACCAAGGACACCATATTAACTCATTTTTATGCAGCTGCCTCCAGCGCAGCTCAAACAAATATCTTCTTGCATTAATTTCAGGACAAGATTAGATTAAAGAACTCATTTCCCTCATATCTGCTTAAGATCTGCTGTAATAGATATTTTTGGATATTCTCTCTATATAAACCACCCTAATTCATTGTTTAAAGGGTTGGTTGGTTGATAATCCTCATTCTAGACTTGCGCTATATATTTTGAGAGCTCTGTAATCAAAGACTGTTGGAATGCTTTGGATGAAGAACTGTCTGTTGTGTTATTTAAATGGCCAAAGATTGACTGTGGAATTCCTGTGCTACTACATGGCTCAATAAGTGTTTTCCTACCTATGTTTATAGTTTACATATGTTTATGCACCATTGTGTTACCATCTAAATAGCAAGAAAGAAGAATAGCTTAGGTTTTGCTTGACTGCACCCTATGCTCAGTTCTTGTTATTTCTATATGTTTTCTTCAGAAATGGTTATGAATATGCATACTTAAATGATCATGTTTACCCTGTTTCTTTCACATATGACTGTTATTTAGGAATTCTTGACTGCTCCTAGACAAACTTTCATCCACCTTCTCTCTCTGTTAGCTAATGAAAGATTCTTAGTTGCCTTTCATCTCTGACCTTCATTCCATCTTTATTCCAGCTTGATATTGTTCTATGTGTAGCTATCCTTCTCTATATTCCTCTTGTGACCAAGAAAACGCAACAACAAGCCCTAATCCATGACTCCATGCCCAATGGTTTGAACTTCTCACACTATGTATCCCAACTCTGCTTGAAAATATCATCCTTCCCACCAAAATCAAAACAAAACCCATGTACACCATAACTAGCCTAAAATCAACCCAAAACAAAGTTAAATCATAAAGAGAGAGCCCTCTCTGACTGCAGGTAGGCTAGGATCTGCAGCCCAAAGATTGGTTTGTGGTTACCTCGGCCATATCCCTTAAGGAGCCAAGGGACAACCTGAGTGATAACATACCCCATTGCTCCCCTATCAGCCCCACACAATTTTGCAGCTACAATGTTGTATAGGCTATTCAAAAAAGATGATACCACCAGGTTTTCCATTGAATGGGTTCCCTTAATTGATGAAATTGTAAATGCTACAATTTTGAATTGGAGTAATATTTTTTCGGATAATTTATCCATGGCCATTAGAGAATACATGTGTAATAGAAGTGTCTTCACTAGGGTTATCCCTCCCTTTTACATGAGTGCTTATGTCATGGATGCTATATGTTTTTTCTCACATTTTCCAAATATGGGATGGAAATGGAATGTGAAGGATCATACACCCATTCATATTTATCACTAAAGTTTGTGGGAATCACTATTTACCTCCCATTTTTATAAAATTTGTCAAAGTATCATGTTACTGATTTATCAGACCATTTTTTATAAGAAATCCCTCAGGCTTTCAGAAGAAGCAAAGATAGACATCTTTTTGGTCGCAAGATGGTTTGGTGAATAATTTTTTACCTCTATCAAAGCTTTCGAGAGTATTAAATCTCCTCGTGTTCTTCCATATTATGTTCTGGATAAATTACTGACATGAGAAATTGCGTATCAGACAGTGGGTGATGGTTTAACCAAAACCCCTAAAGAGCAAAACAACCTTCCCGTTACAATGTGGCCCTTTCACGTTACATGATCTTGAGCATGCATGAAAATAAATACAAAAAATCGTGTCTTTAAACCTGGATACCATTCCAGGCAGACAATATGACCCCAATAAGATCGCCAAGAGTTTCACTGCCATGGTCAAAATCAAGCAATTCATTCATGAAGATGATGGGTTTGATGATCTCTTTGAACAAGCCAAGAATTTTTCACAAGTTTTGCATTTAGCATCACTAAATATAGTCCTAGAGGACCCCAAATAATTCCACATATATAGAAATAAAAGGCTCGAACAGGTCCCCTTGGACCTATTACAAATTGAAGAATTAAGAGAACCTACTCCCAGCGTAAGCTTGGAGGAGAGTTCCAAGCACAATTCTGATGAGGAATCACAAGAAAAGTCAGATCAAGGTTTAGAAGACTCTGAACATGAATCTAAGAATAAATAAGGAAGCCCCAAGGTAGAACCTGAATAGGATACAAAAGAAAATATTGAAGAAACGACCAAGAAGGTCTCAACTGAACAAGGCATGGAGATTGGTTCCCCACAGTTGAAACAGAAAAGATCCTAGTCATCAATTTGGAGCAGGAGTGGGAGAAATTTAATAAAAAGCTCCAAACAAAGACTGATCTTGAAGATACTTCTAGATTCCAGACTCCACAACACACTCAACAGATTATAAATCCATAAGTGACAATACAAGAAATTGTAACTACTCAAGATATTGAAGTCATCGTGGCACACCCAAATTCTGAAATTGTTTTAAAGGTTGAATAAATACCACCACTGGACTTATTCTACAAACCTACACACAAGGTTGTAGTAAAAAGGCAAAGGAAGAAAAGGAAATTGGATGTATCGGTAGCAACAACTCTTGGAAGTGAACCAATGGAGGCAATGTGGAGAGACACCCCCATTGATCCATAAAAAAATCTTACCAAGCTATCACAGTTTGCAGGCACCTATGCAGCTGCAACAATCGATAAGGAAGTAAAGTTTGATTTCTGCTTAAAGAAAAGGAAGAAAGAGTTCAACTGCATGAACACCAACTTGAGCAAGAAGACAAAGCACCAACAGGGAAGCGAAAATACAATTGGCATAGATTCAACAAACTTTTGAGCAAATGACAGCACATCATCAGATAGACATGGCAGAGAAGAACACACAAATTCACCTAATGCAGGCTATATTGGAGAAATTCAAAGACAGACCTCAAATAGATGAATTCATCAAAGAGGCACTTGAATTAAATTCTCTTTTGGTACAACACCAAGAAATTATTTGTCAAAGAATTTCATTGATCAAACCTTATTGTGAATCAAACGACAAATTAAACAATCAAGTAATTGATCAAATATTATAATATGAAGAGCTAAACAAAAGGATAGCAAAATTAATTTATTGGCAAGAATTTGAAGAAGGAAAGAAGGATGATCTACCAAAGATCGAGGAGTCCCAAAAAGACATCTTATTTACAGACTGGGACATACAATTGAAACAAATAGATAGGGAAGCAACAAGAGTAGCCAGTACATCAAACAACATCATTGAGGATGTCAATGAAAAACTCCACACTGCTAATCTTATCAAAGAATGCAGGCCACAAGCTCTCCCGAACATTAAACAGTTAGAATAATAGTGGAAAGAAACTACCCAAACAAATGTAGAAGAAATCAAGCAACTGTCCAAGCTTGATTGGGAAACCTACTGGAGGTATTTGGTAAAACCACATAGCCATTGGATGACTCTACATTGTTTAACTAATTCTACTCAAAGGATGGTGCCACCTCTCACTGATGCTGTATTCACCGGACAATTTCGATCTAGAGTTGGCCAACATCCCCAGGTTAAGCCAATGATAGACATTTACGAGCTCAAGGACCAAATGGCTAAATAGGACCATTCAATTCGGAGAAGCTTGTCATCATTTATTTTTATTTTAGTTTTTATTTTCACTTATTCTGAGGAAGGTTGTTTGAAACCTCCTCAGATTTTTATGTAATAATCTATTTTTGAAACATATGTAGATTATTTAAACCTCTCTCATCCAATTAGAGAGGGGTCCATGATTTGATCAAAAATACTTTGCAAGAGATTGCACTTCTGTAATTTTGTGATTGTTTTGATGAAACAATTGGAACAAGATCTAATTTTCTTGGATATTGAAGCGTACTCTACTGAATTTGCATTTATGTACTCTTAGAGTATATTTGATTGAAAATAAGTTTATCAATATTGTTGATCTCATGAGTAGGACCTTTCATATCTGGTACTTTTATCTTATGATTGTGTTTTGTTGATGAATTAATAGTACTCTTTCTTATATTGTGTTATGTATGAAATCTGAATTATAGTTAAACATCAAAGCACTTTTGAATAAATGTTTCAGCTGTAATTTCTTATTGAATACATGATCAATTGATATATGCGATATATTTTTCATAATTGTTTTGCCTAACTATTTAGTAAAAATACTTATCTCTAAATGATTTCTTATCTTATATCAATGGAATGATCTTTAGTACCTTTTGCTTTAATACATCTTTGTAGATCACATGATTTGAGTAATTCCCGACTATACAGTAATATAATGTTAGAATAGATAGATGCATGTATTTATTGATTAAATAGATAATTTTTTTTAGATCATTTTCATTATATCTTATATCAACCCAACATCATTATCATATCAATTCTTGTTGGGAAACTTGTCCCATTATCCCTAGTTGGAGCCACCTCACCAAACAGAAAAGGAGTTGCTTTCAAGGTCCGAACCGGGTGGTTACCCCCCATGTTGTCGTAACGGAATTCCGGGCTTCAACACCCTGCTAATAGCCAAGTTTCCAGGAAAATTTCCACAATTGTTCTATCTTTGTTTTTCATGTTGGTACTTATTGTATATATGTGCATAACCATTCATAGGGTTGCCACATGTCCTAGGTTGCACCTTGGTGTATGGTAGGAGATTTGACTTCCATTCATAAGTCACCAGGCTGGTGAGAAAGGGTATTTGTTTTCCATTTATGTAGCTCATGCCTGGAATTCCCTTCCATGACAAAGTGATGGTTGTACGCTTATGGTATTATTATCCATGTGCCCACATATATTGCGCAGGTTTATCATTGAACTTGAAAGGGGGTCCTCCTCCTTTTTTGTGTAATGTTAATATTCCTATAGACCTTCCTAGAACCATATATTCTTGATTGTTTCTATCATACTATAATGTCTATTAGTTTTCAAGAGAGGTCCTTGGACCTAAAAGTAGGAATAAAGTGCTCGTGGACCCTCAATGCAACCTCTTGTGTATCTTATCCATGGCCCATGCCTGTGAATGAACTTCAAAGGAGGGATTCCTAAAGATTTGGTGTGTGTCAGTTACCTTGTGGCCCCTTTGTCACCATATGCCATATGTAGACCGCGAAGGGGAAACTTAGTTCTAAGCTCAAGAGGGATAGCACATGTATGCTCCTCATAGAACCCCAAGGTTAAGGGTCGAAACCTATCACAAGTCTAAGTGGTTATAGAACCACCAATGCTGAGTCATGCCTAAGATCTTCATGTATGGCCCTTTGAGGTTTATACAACCCATGTTAGATTGAAACTACTACTATCATGATAGGAAGAGGTTGCAGTGAATGCAACAAGGTTTCCTCATTTTGTTTGCAGACAAAATGCATAATATCATAGAGGAAAATGAAGCACAAGTTGTACCTTTATGGAAGTTGTAGTTCATTGGCCCCTTTTTATTTAGCTCTCATGACTAGAGGCATGGCCAAGTCCTTATGGACAGGTTCAGGGTCAGGGTTGTTCCTATGGCTCTTTTGAGTGAGTTGAGGTTGGGGCCAACCTCACGACTTGATGGGTAAGAAACAATCAGGGTCGGGACTAGCGCAATTGAATGAGGATGTACTAGAGTTGGGTTGACCTCTGACTTGGGATTTCGCATGCATATGAAGTTGGGTTCGGTCCCAACACAATGAAAATGGTAGTTACCACTGAAATAATGAACCGACCTTCGACCATGCCTATACTTTTGGCTTTTGACTCGTGTGATTCCTTGGTAAGGGTTATGTGTATGTATGCATGGAGAATAATAAAACCCCAACCCATGAATGGGTAAGTAGTGAATGTGCCTATGCTATGTGGCATTAAGTGAGTGGATGGGTTGACCATGTGACCGCCAAATGGTGAGTTGATGATGCGGTATCATCAAATTTGCCAGAAATTTAATTGGCCATGGCTTTTGATCTAGAGGTTGGATTGAAGTAAAATTTTATATCACCAAAATCGTCTTTACAATACGGTCAC
The DNA here is from genome assembly GCA_031772625.1 of Pinus tabuliformis. Lineage (NCBI taxonomy): Eukaryota > Viridiplantae > Streptophyta > Pinopsida > Pinales > Pinaceae > Pinus > Pinus tabuliformis. The sequence continues at coordinate 427,721,795 of CM062812.1, read as the reverse complement.
AAGGATGATGTAAAATTGATGTTTTAATCTATATGAAAGATCAAAATTTTTTAGACCCCTATTCTATAATAGCCCCGTGGATCTTGGGTCAGCATAGTAACCACCTCCTTTTAATAGTTGTTTCGGTGGGTATTAGGAGGGGGTGTGTTATAGCTTGGACTACACCAAGAGTGTCACAAAAATGAGGACCTTTCATGGCATTTCCAATTTATAGAAGCAGTTTATCAAGGGGTTCAACAACATTTTCACATCAATGACAAATAATATGAAAGTACAAGGATTTAGATGAAGCCTATAAGTGCAACAAAATTTTATGTTGTTAAAGAAGAAAATAATTAAAACCCCAATGCTAATGTTGCCTAATTTTAACCATATTTTAAGGAGATTGTTCTACAAGACTGGTCATTGCATTAGTGTTGAGTCAAGAAGGGAGGCCAATAGGATATTTAAATGAGTTGAATGATGTCAAAACAAAGTACTTAACATATAACTTGGAGATATATGTAATAGTACATGCTCTATAACATGGGAGGAAATACTCATTGTGAAAGTATTGTAGCTTGTATATTGACTTAGATTTAAGTTTTTTTAAACAATAAAAAGAACTTAAACCAAAAGCACATGAGGTGGATTGAACTTCTACAAGTTGCACATCCATTTTAGAGCATAATTATAGGAGAGAATAGAGTTGTTGATGACTTGGGAAAGAGAACTCTTGTGATGACAATGATGAAGAATTCAAATGGAGTAACAAATTGTACATGTAGGATGAATATTTTGTCCATACATGGGAAGGATGCAAGTATCTATCATTACATGATAGAAGTGAGCTGGGAGTACTTTATGTGAGATGGGTATTTCACAAGAGAAAAAAATTGTGCATTCTTGAAGGTTTAATACATGAGAACTTGATATTTAGTTACACAGTGCAGCCTTCGGCTGAAAATTGGGGCAAGACAAAACAATTTTTTGTAGTATCGTGCATCATTGGTTAAGTTTATGACATGAAGAAATAAATTAATTTTATGGTGTGATACATTGTGTGTGTTTGATTCATTTTTTATGTGATTTACAATTTTTAGGAGATGTGGTACTTTATACCTTCCAAGAAGACAAATGATGCGACCTATTGTATAGAGTTATCCTTCAAGCAGGTAGTGTGCTTGCATGGGATTCTAAAGACCATCACATCAAACCGTGGCACAAATTTTATAAAACATCACAAAATATTATGGGATGAGGTGCATTATAATTCAACTTATCACTCATAATATAATGACCGAAATAAAGTGGTAAACACAAGTTTGGGAATTTTATTGAAGTGCTTAACTAGAGACAAGTCAAGATATTGGGATTTAGTTTTGGTATAGACATAATTTGCATATAATAGTTCTGAAAATTGATCAATATGATTTTCACCATTTATATAATAGTTTTGAAAAAGGAGTTATGGATTTGATTGACTTGAGTTTAAAGGTGTAGAGAATCCATGATGTATAGATGCTATAGAACAAATAAGAGAAATGTATTCATAGTGATAGGACAAGTTGAAGCTAAAAAGTGCAAAGTAAGATATGCATGGATGCACTTTAAAGATATAACTCATTTTAAGTTGGAGATTTATTATATGATACATAGGAAAGAACATTGTCCAAAGGGCAAGCATAATAATTTGAATGATAGGATTATTGATCCATGTCGAATTAATAAGAGGATCACAAAGAATGCATACCTGATGAAACCAATTAAATTATTTGACGTATCATTGGTAACCAATGTGCCTGATTTGTAGAAGTCCTAGAATGATGTGGCAAATAATATCATGGAAAATTGATTTGCACATTAAGTAAATTCTCAAGAAAACTGAGATCATAGTCCTAACTAAAAAAGTTTCAAGATGTGTCATGCATGGTTGGATTCTAGAGAACTATTAAAGACTTTGCAAGGGAAGGTGAGGGAAAATGATGAAAAACAAAAAAGAGTTGCATGAGAATATGAAATTTTTTAATCACAAGGAGAAATTGATGCAAGTGCATCTAAATTCGATATTAAGACAAGACATAGGCATAGGCAAAAGAAAGTAATGCATAAATGTAATCGCAAAGGAGTATGCACAAGAAAATGGTAGATATAAGTTGATGCACAATGCATATGTGCATGGAAAGGGATGGTTTAAGGAAAAAGGAATATTTTCTCACAATGGACTTGGGCACATGCAAAACAAAGGCACAAAGAACAAGGATGTGTGAGGAATGATTTGACACATGAAGGCATGTATGGAAGGTGAAGCAAGGCACAATAAATATGGAGTGACAATTACAAGATGATTAGAATTAACCTTTAGCAAGTCAATTGTATGTTGATAGAACACCCTATAAATATGATACCATTTAAGATGATTGGATTGTCTAGTTGTGACCATAAGCGGATGGAACATAAAGAAGAGTCAAGTCAAGGAAAAACCTGATGGAATGAAGAAAATTTGATCAACAAGAGGCTTTGGGCTGAATATGGGATTAGCATTGCAATATATTGTCATAGTATAGAATCTTCATGTCTATAAATGTGTCTTATTTATGTGATTGCATGCTACCAAAGAAACTACTAGTCCCTAGTTGTTTTGCATTTTCCAACATAGATTTGAGGGTGTGTAAAGAACAAAAAGATCACCCGTAGATGCACTCCTAGAAGGGGCCCATTACAAATCCCTTATGCTGCTTGGAAAATTCACAAGTTGCAAAGGCATAACAACCCAAGTGTGTTAATGGTTGTGAAATGTTAATATATTGAGTGTGTGAGCAATTCTCCTACAAAATACTTTAGCATTATCTTTCCCATTGTTGAAATTGTAACTAGGTCCAGTTTTCATAATTATGTTTTTGTATTAAGTCAAAAGAAAAAATATTTTATCATGTTCTATTTGGACTTTTAAAAGAAATAAAATTGAATTTCAAAAAGTATATTTTTATGTATCAAAGTTGACCAAGTCGACCCTCCAGAAGACACATTGGCCTACCCAAGAGACATGTCCCTTTGCATGAACAATCAAATATAATTAGAGCCAATTCATCTCCATCAAACATATAATTCAAATGATTTATCTGAGGAAGAAGTACAAGGGTAAAGTGTGAGGTTTTTGATGCTAATATATGAAAAGGTATGAGGAATAAAAACAATTTATCTGTAGCACTACACCTCTAAAGTATGCGAGCTATTTGTGGCACTACAATCCTATAATGCGTGAGCCATTTGTGAGACTATATTTTTGTAGAATGAAAACCTTTTGTGATACCATATCTCTATGGAATGCAAGCCTTTTGTGACACCATATATCTCTGGAAACTGAGCTACCTATGACACTAGATATTTGTGGAATCTGAGCTACTTATGACACTATATTTCTGTGGTATCCAAGCTATCTATTGTACTACATTTCAGTGGAAAACTTATGGACAAACATATGGCACTTTATAGATATAGTTAATAATAGTTTTGAAGACATATATGAGGGATAACTTGGCACTTGGATTACTGGTCAATTTGTCTATGAATTGGATTTCTCTTGTTGACAAAAGATTCTATAAGGAAATGATTGCTTGGTTTTCCCCTTGTGAGTTTTTCCCTGGCCTCTAGCCTAATTTTTGGTGTCTCTTGTCTTTTGTGCACTAAGATATCTACTTTCTTGTATAATTAAATGTATAATTTCTTGATGACATAATTAAAAGAAGAAAATGCAAAAAAGTACACATATATCTCAGTCACAAGAATTATCATGTTCATAAATTCTAGTTTGCAATCAAATTTCAACATGGTATAAGAGCTAGTCATAGTCCAAGAGAACCCTAGTTTGAGTTGGAGAGAATATAAGTTTGTATCTTTCTTAAATATCTAATCTATACTAAGTTGGAGTTGATGATCAAGTTTACAAGGAGTGTTTCTGGGCATACAAGCCTGAGTCTCTTGTTGAAGTACTGTATGTAGGGTTTAACACTTGTGTTGGAACTGTCTTAAGGCCTTATATAGAAGGTATGTGTTGATTTGGGGTATCATCAGATGTGCTCTAGCCGTGAAAATTGGTGGAGAGGCTAAAGCACATGAGATATCAAAGACCCAGAAATGGTTTGGGTAGATTCTAACCAGTTTGGGAGATATTAAAATAATTAATATTTTTAATGGAGTTCCTAAGTCTAAACTTAGGAAAAATAAAATATTAATGGGTATTAATATAAAACTAGGTTAGAAGGTTCTGAGATTCATGGATCAAGCCAAATATAATCTTAGTCATTTATTAGAGATTTAATCTCAACCATTGAAGGACCAACGAGAAAAGTATAAGAGGAGGCTCGAGGGTCAGTTGGAGAATACACCAATCTGATCAGTCATTCATTTTGCTAGAGCAGGGTTGCTAAGCAAAAGTGAATCAGTGATCAGCAGCGAGGGGCAGTGAGTATGAGGAAGAGAGGTAGGGACAATACTGGGAGACCAACACAAAATCATAGAGAGCGAGAGCAGTAGTCAGTTCAGGCTACGCAGAGCCCAGGAGAGGCAACGCAGAGCCCAGAGAAATTGTGTCATCCACGCAGAGGGAAGAGGGAGTGATGTAGAGGCTGCGCAGTGCCTCAGAGGCCTAACGCAGAGGGTCATGGGGCTAACACATGTCACTAGGAGGCTGACGTAAAGTCCAGAAGGGCCAGTACTGAGCTTCAGTTGTGCTGGAGAGGGTTTCGTGGGACAAGTTTTCTAAATACCTATTTCCAAATATAGAGGTATTGTTGTCGTATATTTTTTCTCTGTCGGGTGAGCTAGTTTAGGCACCCAGTTGTACTAAAAAAGAATGCATAATAATATAGCCCTCAGAATAGATGCACCAGTTTTCCTGCATTGGGTTTTTCCGGGGACATTGGTCCAAAAATAACGATGTCACTTGTGTGCTTGTTTTCTTTCAGTTGATGATCTGTAAATGTTGATACTCTACTTGTGCTTATTTTCAGTATTTACATGGTAAATAATTTGTTAAGTAATTAAACAAGTAGGTGAAATAAACCAGATAGTACAAGAAGAATTTCTAACAGGTTAGACTTAGAAATTTCAACATGGTATCAGAGCATGGTTGTAGATCACATGAAAACTGAAGGCATCAACCGAGCAGAGCATTTGCAGCAGATTCAGCTATCCCGAGTAACATAAATGATCCTTGCAGAAGGGGACAGAGGAAGGAGTGACGCAGAGGGATTGCGTCATCATTCTGGGCCAGAGAAAGGTAGCGCAGAGGTTAAGGGAGGTAGAATCAGCCTCATGCAGAGCCACACAGAGGCCAAGAGGGCTGACGCAGTTGGCTAGTGGAGTTGATTTTCTGGTGCCGGGATTGCATAAAGCCAAGTGGCTCAATCCTTCAATTATTGGGGTAAAGGAGGATGTGGGTAATTTGCAGAGCGAAGCTGGTGGGGTACTGTGGTCAGAACTGTACCTAACAGGGCAAGACCAAGGGGGAGGGAGTTGTTTCCGAGGCGGATTTCTGGCTGAGGAATCCGGATTAGTCTTGCAGTTGCACACACGATCGAAGTGGGGAAACTTTCCATTGGAAGAGGGATTTCCAGAAGGGAAATCGAGACTCAAAGGGAGCCAAACCGAGAACTTCCAGATGGGAAGTTGATAGACTCAGTAGGAGCCGAACAAAGGACTTCCAGGGGGAAGTAGAGAGACTCGGAGGAGTTGAAAGAAGAGTAGTGAGATGGTCATGAATGGGCTGAGAGATCAGGATAGTCTGGATGGAGTGTCCAACTTTTTGGTCTATAAGGCTAGGATCTTTTCCATTCTAGACAGACATCGCCTCAAGGGCTTATTCTTGAGAGTGATAGCTATCCCAGTTGACCCGGTAGCTAATGAAAGGTACGACGAGGCAATGGCTAAGGCTAAGTGAATAATCCTTGATGGGGTCAAGGATCATGTGGTACCACATATTTCTGAGAAGGAAACAACAAAGGAGATGTGGAATTCCTTGAAGACATTGTACCAGCATACTTCTGTGTAAAGGAATATGCTCTTGGAAAATCAGCTTAAGGGCATACCAGATGCAGAAGGGAGAGAAGATAGATGTCTTCCTTAGTTGGTTGAAGGAGATCTGTGACCAGCTAACTTCCATAGGGGCCATGCTAGATGAAGAATTGATGGCGAGGACCGCATTGAAAGCAGTTTCCAAGGATTGGGAGGTATTTTTCCAGAGCATACTGGGCAGGACAAGTCTTCTAGATTAGGAATAATTGTGGGCGAATCTTCGACAAGAAGAGATCAAACAGCTGACCAAGGCAAGGAGTAGCAGAAAAGGGGTCAGGATCAAGAAGGAGGAAGAAGAGGATGCAATTCTAGCATCTGCGAGAAAGCAGGAGAAGAGGAAGAAGAAGGACCTCTCCAAGGTCAAGTGCTTCCATTGTGGGCAACTGGATCATTTTGTGAACTAGTGTCCTAGGAAGAAGAGTAAGGGAGAGGCTTCGAACTCGAAGGCAATGCCTACAAAGGCAGAGAAATAAGTCGAGGAGGAGGACAATTGTGCCATTAGTGCTCATGTGACACTTGAGAATAATTGGGGAGACATCGAGCTGTAGCTAGGAGGACTACAAGCGATGAGGGGCAAGATCCTTGAGGTATCCCACCTCTTGGAATATACCTTGATATGCGAGCCCTGAAGAGTAGTAGCAGGATTGGCGGATGTCGATAGAGACGAATGCAGATGAAGTGGCGAAGAGTGCTACAGTGCAAGAGTCCCTGGATAGCGCAAGGCTAGCAAGTTGCAACAGTGCGAGAGGCATGTGAGTGTTGCACCAGTGCAGGATGGCACAAAGAGGTGTGCAATGGTGCGAGATGTAGGGAATTGTTGCAACAATGTAAAGGTCAGTAGAGGGAGAACTTGTTAGCAGCAAAGGGAGCTTCAACATCCGGAGTGTTTCAACAGGGATGTCAGAAGATGGGTGGATCAGTTACTTACTTCTCAATAACTGAGTTGCAGTGCAGTAACAGTATGCAGAAGCATGATGCATGATGATGAGAGGGGATGCAGTGCAAATGCAATGCTGGGAGGATGGACCAACAACAACATGAAGTCATAGACAATTAGGTGCACCCTTTAGAGTAAAAAAAAATCAGAGTGAGTAAAAATCAGAGTGAGTGAGAGAGTGAGTCGTGAGTCTGAGTCTGAGAGTGATTCTGAGATCGGGGCATATAGCTCAGTGGTTAGAGCCTTTATCAGGTCGCAGGGTTCGAGTCCCGCTATGTCCAGCCGGGTCTCTCACAAGAGCATGGTGTTCCTGGGTTGGGCCACCGTCTCAGGAATGAAATTGACTATACTCGTATGCACCTCACCCCGTGCTGGTAATATTGAGCTTGAAGCAACACTGAGCCGTAAGCCATTGGGTGCAAAAAATAGTACGTCACACCTTTAAAAAGTGCCTAAAAACCACTATGTCTTGTCCGGCCGTGTCTTGTGTCTGGTCGTGTCTTTTTTCTGGTCGTGTCTTGTTCATACGGGTTGCTAGCACTTCGAAGGATGATTTGGCTCTCATTTCATTAAAATTGGATGTCCCTTTAGCCTGTCTCTCTCCTCCAGTGTTCGTGGTTGTGTCCTTGTTGAGCCCGTGTTGAGAGAGGTTGCATGGAGAGGAGGAGTGACAGTGCGTTGTCTTCCTGTGAGCCTTCATCCTTGGGTATGGCGGTGGTATGAGGGCTCAATCAGCCCAACGTTGGTCAGTAAAACTGACAGCTAGTGTACCTTTGTGTCTAGGTCCAGGTGCCATATTCAAGAGGTGGTGCCTTGTGACCAGGTGCCACATTCCAAGTGTGGTGCCTTTCTATGAAAAGATGTTTCTTAGTCCAGAGTATTGTAGAGCAGGTTCCGTCAAAATCCTAAGCCTACCCTACACTCTTTTTGGTTAGCCCAGCTAACGTATTACTGGCATTATCTTTCACCAGGTGTGTCAGTAATTTGTTCCTTGAGTGTCGGCTATAATGAGGATGGTTTTGTTGGTCAGGAGTTTTTGCTCAAATTTGATGGATTGTTGGCCAAAGGCTCAAGGCTGGCCGAAGGCTCATTTCAAAAGGCATAAAGGGAGCTATCATACAAATGTAGTAATGGTAGTGGCAGGGCCAAGATGCAAAAGTGTAGAGGATGTTGGGCAAGGAGGCCTAACATCAACATGGGGACCGATGTTAGATAATCAGGGTGATGGTGAGTGTGGGGTATTACTAGAGCACAGTCCTTGCTAAGAGGGAGTGTTGATTTTGTGTATCATCGGATGTGCTCTAGCCATGAAAATTGGTGGCAAGGCTAAAGCACATGAGATCACCAAGACCCAGAAATGGTTTGGGCAGATTCTAACCAGTTTGGGAAATATTAAAATAATTAATATTTTTAATGGAGTTCCTAAGTCTAAACGTAGGAAAAATAAAATATTAACGGGTATTCATATAAAAATGGCTTAGAAGGATCCAAAATTCATGGATCAAGCCAAACCTAATCTTAGCTTCTGATTATAGATTTAATCCCGGACATTGAAGGACCAACGAGAAAAGTATAAGAGGAGGCTTGAGGGTTAGTTGGAGAATACACCAGTGTGATCAATCATTCATTTTGCTAGAGCGGGGTTGCTAAGAAAAAGTGAATCAGTGATCAGCAGTGAGGGGCAGTGAGTACGAGGCAGAGAGGCACGGACAATATTGGGATACTAACACAGAAACGGGGAGAGAGAGAGCAGTAGTCATTCTAGGCTATGCAAAGCCCAGGAGAGGCAACACAGAGCCTAGAGAGACTACATCATCCATGCAGAGGGCAGAGGGAGTGACAAAGAGGCTCTGAGAGGTTGCGCAGTGCCTTATAGGGTTGACACAAAGGGTCTTGGGGCTGATGTAGGTCAGCAAGAGGCTGACACAAAGGTCAGAAGGGCTAGCGCCGAGCTTCAGTTGTGCTGGAGAGGGTTTCATGGGAGATGTTTTTTGAATACTTGTTTCCGGATATAGAGGTATTGTTGCTGCATATTTTTTCTCTATCAGGTGAGCTAGTTTAGGTGCCTAGTTGTACCCAGAAAGACTGCATAATAATATAATCCTCTGAATAGCTGCATCGGTTTTCCCACATTGGGTTTTTCCGGGGACATTGGTCCAAAAATAATGGTGTCACTTGCGTGCTTGTTTTCTTTCAGTTGATGATCTATAAATGTTGATACTGTACTTTTGTTTATTTTCAGTATTTAAATGGTAAATACCTTGTTAAGTAATTAAACAAGTAGGTGAAATAAACCAGATAGTACAGGAAGAATTTCTAACAGGTTAGATTTAGAAATTTCAACAATATGCGAAAGGAATCAAGAGAGTACTTTAGGCTAAATCATGACAGTCATGTAGTTGCTACAGGATCCATAAAAAAGGCTCTATTGGAGACCCATAAAAACTCGTATTGAATTGATAGTTATCTATAACATCAAATACATCTTTATGGTATTACTTAATGATCTGAGCTTCTGTAAAGAGATCAGTTATCCAAATTCCAAGCTTTTGTGGAAATTGGTATTTAAAATTCGAAGTGTGGAAGAGTGACAAGGATTTGTCATCACATGTAAAAATATGAAGCATGTATCTAACCAAAGATTGAAGAAAGATCTAAAAAATTTGAGACACTATCCAAATTATGTTGGTTATGATTTGAATTTTCTACCTCTATGGAATTGTTATAAGATCTAGCTACATCTTTGTGATCCATAGAAGTGAAATTCAAACCTCCGTAAAAACAATAACAAAGGAATCTGATTTATGAATAAGTATTTCCTCTCAAAAAAGCAATAACACTGAATCTGAAGTCTGAAATCTATATCTCTGTCGAAGTCAGTGTTTAACCTTGAATTGAAGAATAACTTAAGTTTGAACCTATCCAAGGTTTGCAGTAGGTTCGACCTATGACATATAATCTCTCTATGTCATCCAAGTTTAAGTTTGAAAAAGACAAAAAAATCAACTTTTGTATCTCTAAAGCATGATCCTAAGAGAAGTCTGATTTTTTTACGAGCATATCTTTTTGAAGCAGCCCATGGAAGTTATAATATGACACCATACTCAAAGGAAAAAATGGAGAACAAGTAAGGTTGAAATAATACTTCTCCAGAGGTACGTATAAATTTTTGTTTTTATATCTCAAGAACTAGGTTAACATAAACCAAGCATAGATTTATGTTGTAAGTCCATTTCAATGTTCTCTTACATCCTAAGGTGTATGCTCTTAGAAGACCTCGTCAATCACATTGTTAGATCTACTATGAAGGAATCACATTTATATATTGTTTGCATCTAATGTATTAAGAGGGTTTGTATGCTCTCTCTTGAGGGTAAATACACAATCAAAATGCATACGCGCTGCCCTCATAAGTATTCAGATCCATGCATATGAAATTAAGTTTTTGTGATCAAAATTAGAATGAAACTTCAAGGTTTGTTAATAGAATTTCTAGGATTTGTATCTAGCACTTTAGTATACGCGTAGAACTTGCAATTTTAAAGGTGACAAGTCTCGAAGACTTTGGATATTGAAGCATTTACAATTTCTAAACCCTAGCAAAAGTATGAACTAAGAAAAACTCTAGGGACAAAACCCTAGGAATAATCGTTTCTTCTATAAGAAGAAGCCCTAGCTCTTGGGAATGATAGAAATGGCATCATGCTAATGTGTGGACAAGGATGGTGAGATTTAAAAAAGGTCCATGATTAAGAGGGAGCTGACTTTTCTCAAAGATAAGTACTCTACATCTCCTTTATTTGATTACTATTGTATTTATATTTGGATAGTCTTTTGTCTATACACTTTTCTCAGTTGTATTTGTTCTTCCATAGCTTCCTAATAACGTTTGTAGGTCCGTGATAAGTGTTGACAACAGATGAAAGAATTGGAAGAAAGTAGCAAAGCACGAGGACTTTCATGAATCAAAGAATATGTGAATGCAAAAAGAGTGAGAAGTTTGAAGTACACATTAGAGAAATCGAGATAAGACGTTCATGACAAGACGTTTGTCTTAGTTGGAAGAGTTAACCATGTATTTGGAGAGCACCTCATGATTGAATGAGGCCTCATATATTGAGATCGATTGATTAAGAATGATCTTAATAATTTGTTATATGACGATAGAAGGAGTTAGAGGAAAAGATGTTTCATTTATAGGGAGGCAAGAGAAGAACTTGACACGAAGGATTGATACACTACTACTTGTGACTTGAGGTTTGGCAGAAAGCTCGTAAAAAATTCCTTAGCCAATGAAAGAATGCAACAAGATCCTCCTGGAATTTGAATGATGGAATTTGATTGGTTTTATAATGTATTTGATATGATTACTAGGCTGGAAAAGTTGATGATGAAAGAAGTACTACTAGTGGTTGTTTCTTCCTAGGATTTTCTATAGCTTCTTGGAAGAGCATGAAGCAGGATATTATTGCACTAAGCACTGAGGAGGCAAACGATATGGAAGTTTGTGTAGTTAAGCAGTCTGTCTCTATAAATTTTTTGATGGATTGTTTGATGAATTTGATCGTGATATTTTGTAATGATCAAAGTAATTTGAAGATTGTCATAAAACCAAATTTTTCATGAAAGGTTGTAAGCACATTATGATTCAAGATGTGATGCACATGGGAGCCAAGAAGCTACAACAAGATCTTCCTGGATGAACAAGTAGCTTACGTAAGGGAAGTATGAGTACTTCTGAGACAAGCTAGGGCTTGTGGATTACTCCTCCCAGATTGAGGGAGTGAGGATGGAGACTTAGTTCTCCATGTGCCATGTCAGCTGTAAGTAAAGTACATGGGAACTGATAGGCAGAATGGTGGATTGGATAAGAATCTTGGATTGACATTCTTGATTCGTGTACTATGGTTTATTAAGCTTAACACCCTAAGTCAAGTACATGGACTCAGTTAAAGAATCGTTCCATGGACTGAAATTTCCTTGTGACAAGTAGGAAGTAGTTCTATGGAGGACATAACCTGGTGAACCTAGATAGAGTACATGCCTCAGAGAGGAAGTGTCATGTCCTATTGAATGGCTCCCAACATTGTGATTTGATCTAGTGGAGAGATAGAACTTACTTTTCAAGGCCTTGGTATTTTGACAATGTCGGTTATGGTGATGTTATCATCGATGATGCTTGTCAATCGAGATCCTTTCTTTTAGAATTATTCAATTTGATAATATCCCAACGAATCATTATGAATACCTCCCTAATTAAGAGGGAGTGTTGAAATTGTAACTAGGTTCAATATTCATAATCAAGTTTTTATATTGAGTCAAAAGAAGAAAGAATTATCATGTCCCTTTTGGAAATTTAAAAGAATGAAAATTGAATTTCAAAAATTATATTTTTATGTCTCCAAGTTGACCAATTCGGCCCTCTAGAAGACAAGTTGACTTGCCCAAGAGACGTGCCCCTTAACATGAAAAATGAACTATAAATATAATAAATTCATATCCAACAAACCATAATTCAGTTGATTGATTTGAGGTAGAAGTACAAGGATAAAGTGTGAGGTTTTTTAGGCTAATATATGCAAAGGTATGAGGAATAAAAGCGATCTATCTGTGACACTACATCTCTGAAGTATGTGAGCTATTTGTGGCACTAAAATCCTCTAATATGCAAGCCATCAGTGAGAGTATATTTCTATAGAATGTAAACCTTCTATGATACCAGATCTCTATGGAATGTGAGCCTTCTGTAACACCATATCTATATGGAATTTGAGCTACTTGTGACACCAAATATCTATGGAATGTGTACCTTCTATGACACCAAATATTCGTGGAATTTGTGCCTTATATGACACCAAATATCTATGGAATCGTAGCTATCTATGGCACCAAATATCTGTGGAATCCAAACTACTTATGACACTATATTTCTATGGTATCCAAACTATCTATTGTACTACATTTCTGTGGTAGAATTACAGACAAACATATGGCATTGTATAGACATAGTTAAGAATAATTTTGAAGATATATTTGAGGGTTACTTGTCACTTGGATTACTAGTCAGTTTGTCTATGACTTGGATTTCTCTTGTTACCAAAAGATTCTACGGAAAGGATTTATGGGTTTCCCCCTTGTGGGTTTTTCCCTAACCCATAGCCTAATTTCCGATGTCTTTGGTATTTTGTGCATTATGATCTCTAATTTCTTGTATAATTAACTGTATAATTGCTTGATGAAATAATTAAATGAACAGAATGCAAAAAGTACACAAAAATATATCAATCACAAGTAATTATCATGTTTAGAAATTCTAGCTTGTTTGAAATTTCCTTGAAATTGCAACAATTGGAATTTATTCTCCTAATCAATTAGTAGTTTGATTGTTTACGACAATTAATGAATAAATAACACTACAATTCTTCACAATAAAAATAAATGTCATGGAAGTGAAATCAAGAACTGAGAAATAGATGCACACACATAAAAAACTGACATAATATTTTTGGACTAAAAAGTCACAGGAAAAACCTTGAATGGGAAACCGGTGTTGTAGATGAAGATTTATTTTATTATGTAGTAAAATAGATAATTACAATGATTGGCCTCCTTGTATTAGCTCCAAAAATTATATCTTAACTGGAAAAGAAAATATTTCCCTCTATCCAACTCAATCTGGCCCTCATTGGGCAACTTGCACTTCCCTAACAATTCACACAACCAAGTTGGGAGCATGCACTGATGCCTATAGATAAATCATTCTACCATGGAAACCCCTCTAGGTGAGTTGTCCTTCATGTTTCTTCCTTCGGAAAAAATTCACTAGCCCTCCCGGTGTTAGATCTGTCACTAGTAGCTGAATTGAACCTCCCTGGCCAACTCGCTCTGGCAACTGGGCAACTTGCACTGCAGAACTCGACCTCTCTACTAGAAATTTTGGCCTTCCTTCCCTGATGCTAGAAACTAGAGAGCCACTGGAGAATTTCTCTAGAAATTTTCCCTACTACAAACCCTCACTACTCTCCTTCTCTGGCTGAAACCTCTCTCTTGTTGAATCACTGCAAATGGGTAGCTCATGTTGAAAAATCTAACTAGGTCTAGTCTTCATAATTGTCATTGTACTTATATTATTGTATATTTCATGTAAAGATCAAAAGAAGAAAAAGAAATATTATTTTATAAGCATGGGTTTCATGCTCAAATTGATTTATCATCTAGGTCAAATAGTTCTTCATGCTTCCAGGGTATATTGAGTCAAAAAAATATTTTCATAAGTCAAATTATTATTCTAGAGTCAAAGTCCCATTTGGACTTTGAAAATGAAATGGAAAAATAATTTTATTTGAGTCAAAATGTCATTTTTGTACTCACAAGTCCAAGTCAGACCTAGTAGAGGTAATTCAAAATCTTGGATGTGTATAAATAAAGGACAACTCAACCTCATTTGAAGCCAAAAAAGCAAGTTCTATTTTTGTTCCAAGAAGAAAGAGAAATACCAATGAAGGAGCCTAGAAGAAAGAGTGAAGGTCTAAGGAAGCAAGGAGAGTGCGAGAGAGAGGGAGAGAGAAAAGTTCTAAAGATAAGTTTTCTTCCCTAAATCTCTCACACATGCGAGTTTCTGGAACTATCAAAAGGGCCAAAGTTGTAGGTCTACTACATATCTAAAATTATATTGTTGAGGGCCAAAAATCTAAAATTTGAGCAAGTTTGAAAAGCTTTGTCTATTGTTGACTCGAAGAAACTTTGACTTATTGAAGAAATTTGAAAGGAGGTTGACTTGGGTCTTGTGGGAGGTATTTGTCTTGGTGTTTAGGTCTTGAATTTCTCAATCCTATTGTTTCCTTAAGGATTTCTCAACAACTTGACCTGCTTAGCTAACTCGCTATCCCTCTTCTGTCTTTCTCTATCGCATCGACTTGCTCTTATAATCTATCGTTGGATCATCAATGGCTAAGATCTAATCATGATTTGTGGCTAATATCATCTTAGACTTGATCCAAGTCATTTATGGAAGTCTCTAGAGCATAAGTCAATATCCTCAATTAATTCCCATAAATTAATCAATTTTCCTAAGTTAGACTTCGAAATTTTTTAAATTATTAATTAATTAATTTAATTAAGTGGTCTTTAGGTGTTTTCTCCCAAAAGAATTTATGGGTTTTGGAGATCTTGTGTTCCTTAGCCTCTTAGTCACAAATCAATACTATACAACATGTTTGATGCTACCAAAAATCAAACAATCCCTCTTAGCAAGGAAGGTGTTTTCCACCATACCCATCATCTCTCTCCTCTACAACCTATAGTTTGATTATCCACAATGTTGATGTATGACATATGTGATACAACTAGCTCTCACTAACAATCAAACTACTGCACATATTGTGATCCACCTCATATTTTCGATGCTAGTGCTTTGTTGTTGTTCCTGCACTGCTACTGCAATGACTACAATAGCGGGTCTAATCTCACTTGATCTCCCTGTGAAACAAAATTGGGAAATATCTTCTGGATGGATACTCTCTCTAGGAGTCTCACTCTGGCTAGAATTTCTCCTACAATCTGCAACTGGAAAATTCACACTGCCTCCTCCATCATGCAAATTTATTGTAATTGCTGTTAGACTCCGTCTTGTATGACAATGTGAGATTGATTCTTCTTCAAAACCCCGTTTTGAAGAAGAAATCATTAAATGTGTTTTTTTTTAGAATATGTAATTTGTCAAAATGTTCCAAAGCTCTATAGTTCTTCAATGGCAGCAGTGTTAACAATACTACATTCCAGGAAGCATTCTCACCATCAGGGCTCGCCAATTCCAGGTCCTCCCGGAGCCATTTCTCAGAAATATGCCCAAGCCTTGAAGGTCGCATTGACCTCCTTTCCTATTCAGAAGGCTGGGAAGCTTCCTAATGATAATCCCATACCATGGAGAGGGAACTCTGCTCTGTCAGATGGTAATGATGTGGGTGCAGACCATTCTTAAGGAATGTATGATGCAGGGGATCACATCAAATTTGGGTTACCCATGGCTTTTACTGCAACTCTTTTGTCTTAGATGGATGCTGCTTACCAACTAGGGGCAGCCCAGTCTTTCATCAGATGGATCACAGATTATTTGATCAACGCACATCCTTCAAGCAATGTATTGTATGTTCAGGTGGGAATTTGTAAATGACTCTTGTTATGTTCTTATTTTCCTAACCAAGATATCGACAAAGCTGGAGCAAGGTGCTGGCTATTCTATTGTGGATCGCATGCAAGCATTTCACGTGATAGCAATGCTGGTAGTTTTGGGCATGGTTCTGTGTACAAGCTTGCATTTGGGCCAAAATCATTTGTAGTGGTTTCAGATCCAATAGTTGCTCGACACATTCTTCGAGAAAATGCATTTGCATATGACAAGGGAGTTCTTGCTGATATTCTGGAGCCAATAATGGGAAAGGGACTTATTCCTGCTGATTTGGAGACGTGGAAACCGAAAAAAGAAAAGCAATTGTTCCAGGTTTTCATACTGCATTCTTGGAAGCCATGGTGAAGGTCTTTGGTGATTGTTCTGGACGCACAGTACAAAAGCTAGAGGCAATGCTTTCGGCAGTTGAAGTTAATAAAACTAAGTACATTAAGGTTGACATGGAGGCAGAATTTTCAAATCTAGCTCTGGACATTATTGGATTGTGTGTATTTAACTATGATTTTGGATTTGTTACTTGAGAATCACCCGTAATCAGGGCAGTCTATGGTACATTGTTTGAAGCTGAGCATAGATCAACCTTTATATACCATACTAGAAATTTCCGCTGGCAAGATGGTTAGTTCCTCGCCAACGAAAGTTCCACGAAGACCTAAAGGTCATTAATGAATGTCTTGATAATCTGATAACAGGGGGCAAGGAAACAAGACAGGAAGATGATATCGAGGCTCTTCAAGGAAGAGATTACTCTAAAATGAAAGATGCAAGTTTGCTCAGATTTCTAGTTGATATGAAGGGAGAAGATGTTGACAATAGACAGCTTAGGGATGATCTAATGACAATGTTAATTGCTGGGCATGAAACTACAGCAGCAGTACAAAAGCAACATTGAAGAGCACAACAAAAACTGCTCAGTTGTTCCAGGTGTGAGTGTAGTTGGGATAATAAGAGCACCTCATGGTGATGGGAAAAAAGCAATTGTGTTGGTCACACCTTTTCTGTCAGACAAGATTCATATAGGGAATGCGTTCTCATTCAGTCTGGGATATTCATTATTCCATTTATTCAGCAGAACAACTTTCAAAAACTTTTGTGTGGCTGGCTGCAGACTCAAAATATGGCACTCATGCTGCTGTTGCGGCATGGCTAAAGGACTATCATGAACCTATATTTTATCACTTGTCTTCATATTTGAAATCTGAATCACTTGTCGATAGTCTACATCCTACAGAGGAAAATGGACCTTATAAACAGATCGATTACAACACACTAGATGACTTTCAACATGCAAGGACTATTGTTGTAACTTTAATCTTTAAAGTTCAGGGAAATCAGATCCAAACTGATAAAGATAACCTGAGTGTTTATGCAGAGGCATCCAATGGACAAATGCCAAATTTAGACCTGATTAATGTTGTGCATTTTTTGGCAGTTTACAGACAAGAATGGAATCATTGTTTTTCATGTTTAGTTCGAAATGGCTGTCTGTTTTAGGTGAGATATTGGAATGGCTGGGAAAAGTAGCATTTACCCTAAATCCAGAGTGGAAATTCGGTCTTCCTTCTGAGGAATGTGTTCATGGTGCTACAGGTCCAACAAGCTCTATTTTATCACCAGAAGCCATCTTCCAGAGTGATATGCGATGTGAAGACCGCGTGTAACATCATCACTGCCAGTTCTAATGCATGTATTCAAAACAGATAGTGTACGTTGTCATGGAGTAAAGTAGAAATGGACACCAGCCATAGTTGAGTTGCGAAAGGGATAAAAGTGGCTGGTCAGTTGTCAACATGGGAGGATTGTGTCATCAATGGGAGCCTACGTAACAGAGAAATAAGATTCGATCTTCTATTAATAGCTTCAGTTAAATCTCCAAGGGGATCTGCGCTCCAGTTTGTCGGCCATCAGAGGAATTCATGGGAAACGATGCTCTGTTTTAGAAACAAATGGATGACTCTTTCTATTCTTGCAATTATAGTTGAACAACTCATTATTTTTATTGACCTGTAGGGAAATGTTTTTGGTCTATTTATTGTATGCGCTGATATTGGAGAGATATTACACTATTTTTGTTTTAGTTCTTCTTCAAATGCAAAGTAAAGTCAAAAGCCAGAATTTAAACAGAAGATTATCAAATTGAGCAGAAAAATAGGAACATATTGCTTATCCTAGTCTTTAGTTATGATTTGGAGGGTTCACACTACAGCTTCCGCCTTTGTATTGGTCACGGAAAATGTAGCGCTGTTCTTTAGGAACTGATGAGTGACTTTTTACTATTTTTCATAATGTCAGTTGAAACAGTTTCATCCTCTCATGGATCGCTTTTCTCCTGAGTTTTTTATTGTATTAAAAAACCATTTTTGTAAAGGTCAAAGAGAGTTCTGAGCGCTGGTGGAGGAGAGAGAACAGAGCTTCATTGTACAGATTTTGACAGAGATTTTAATTAAAAAAATGCAGCTCTGACCCTTGAGATTCCTGTGGTATGAGATTTAACATTTGTGTCCTCTTTTGTTTCATATGTAGCCTGTTATGTGTTCATGTCATTTCATGATCGTTTCCATTTGAACAAATGAAGTGTTAAGGTAGAATTCATAATTTATATGCTCTGCCTTTAAGTTTGTTCATATTTAATGTTTTCTTCTGTTTGACAAGGATTCATCTTCTATGCCCTTGTCAGCTCCTCAGCAGTCTTGCCATCCATTTAATCTCAATTTGATGTTAGACTTTCTTGCCTACCTTGCCTCAAGGGATAATTTGTGTTTTTGATTACATTTCTCTGTTCAAGCTGTTCCTTTGCCCCGTGCAGCCCAGAAAAACCCCATCATTTTATTAAAAACCCCTTTTTTTATCAATTTACTAGCCTAAAATCAGTTCTTTTAAAGTCATCTCAGCCTCCTTTGAAAACTTTTTTGCTGAGATAGACTGGAGAGAGCCCTCTCCTGTCCTCGTAGGGCTAGCTATGAGGCTAAGTGGTTTGATGTTGCCTTGGATTCTGCCTTCCTCAGCCTAAGGCAAATTCAAGCGCTAACATATTGGCGACCATACTGGGGAGAACATTCGACTTGTTGATTGTCTTGTCCCAGTACATGAAATCAAATTGCATATCTGATGCTGATGGTGGACAACAGTCAGACACATATGCAGGCTGAACCATTCACCTAGCGACTCCAATTCGATCCAGACATTCCAGTGCTTGTTGATTCACTCATGCGATGGTAGGGTATGTGGCAAACCCTGCCTTGTGTGAAGCTGTAGAAGAAATAAGAAATGAATTAGCAGATTCTGAATTTGATGAAGATCTTTTCAGTGCCTTGCTTCAATGGTTGAAATCTCCAAAGTTCCCTTGTTTCAAAACTAGATTTTGTGAGTTAGTTGTTGAAAGAATCGAAAAGGAGATTCAATGTTTAGATGAGCAAATCCAGTCATATGATTTCCAAGACCCTAAAATGTTCTTGGCAATCCTTCCTCCACTGAAACAAGAAATCATAGAATTGCCTACAGATGTTTACATTGACAGTGTGCAGTTGGAAGTATGTATTGCAGAGTTGGGGTAGCCAACAGAGTCTGGCTTCCGCGATCCAATGGCAACATACATGGACACATTTTTCAGTTTGATTGATAGATCAGGCTGTCTTGTGCGTGACAAGGCTCATTACGTGCATGAAGGGCTGCCAGCAATTACATCTGTGTCCTGGCGAAAGCATTCTCGAGCGGCATCATTTTCAGGTTTA
The DNA here is from genome assembly GCA_031772625.1 of Pinus tabuliformis. Taxonomy (NCBI): domain Eukaryota; kingdom Viridiplantae; phylum Streptophyta; class Pinopsida; order Pinales; family Pinaceae; genus Pinus; species Pinus tabuliformis. The sequence continues at coordinate 427,701,886 of CM062812.1, read as the reverse complement.
CTTGAATGGTTGATCTGGCATTTTAGAATTACCTGATCTATTTTTGCAGCAAAGTAGGGTAGATTTTGTAAATAAATAAGTAGCCAAAAGGCAGCATTTTGTTCCAGTTTCATTATAGTTTTAGTGTGAGGTTTGCTGAGTCAGTTTTTCAGTCTTTTTAGTCAAGTTTTAGTCCATAAGTTGAGTCTTCAGTTGTGTTGATTTGTTGAAATAATGGACTCCATTGCCCAATGGATGGAGGCACTGTTTGCTCTCCCAAAGTTCTGCGGTTCTTGGCACCTCCAAAAAGCGGCAGCTGCCATCCCTAGTGGAGCCGATGTTAGACTCCGTCTTGTATGACAATGTGAGATTGATTCTTCTTCAAAACCCCGTTTTGAAGAAGAAATCATTAAATGTGTTTTTTTTTAGAATATGTAATTTGTCAAAATGTTCCAAAGCTCTACAGTTCTTCAATGGCAGCAGTGTTAACAATACTACATTCTAGGAAGCATTCTCACCATCAGGGCTCGCCAGTTCCAGGTCCTCCCGGAGCCATTTCTCAGAAATATGCCCAAGCCTTGAAGGTCGCATTGACCTTCTTTCCTATTTAGAAGGCTGGGAAGCTTCCTAATGATAATCCCATACCATGGAGAGGGAACTCTGCTCTGTCAGATGGTAATGATGTGGGTGCAGACCATTCTTAAGGAATGTATGATGCAGGGGATCACATCAAATTTGGGTTACCCATGGCTTTTACTGCAACTCTTTTGTCTTAGATGGTGCTGCTTACCAACTAGGGGCAGCCTAGTCTTTCATCAGATGGATCACAGATTATTTGATCAACGCACATCCTTCAAGCAATGTATTGTATGTTCAGGTGGGAATTTGTAAATGACTCTTGTTATGTTCTTATTTTCTTAATCAAGATATCGACAAAGCTGGAGCAAGGTGCTGGCTATTCTATTGTGGATCGCATGCAAGCATTTCACGTGATAGCAATGCTGGTAGTTTTGGGCATGGTTCTGTGTACAAGCTTGCATTTGGGCCAAAATCATTTGTAGTGGTTTCAGATCTAATAGTTGCTCGACACATTCTTCGAGAAAATGCATTTGCATATGACAAGGGAGTTCTTGCTGATATTCTGGAGCCAATAATGGGAAAGGGACTTATTCCTGTTGATTTGGAGACGTGCAAACCGAAAAAAAAGAAGCAATTGTTCCAGGTTTTCATACTGCATTCTTGGAAGCCATGGTGAAGGTCTTTGGTGATTGTTCTGGACGCACAGTACAAAAGCTAGAGGCAATGCTTTCGGCAGCTGAAGTTAATAAAACTAAGTACATTAAGGTTGACATGGAGGCAGAATTTTCAAATCTAGCTCTGGACATTATTGGATTGTGTGTATTTAACTATGATTTTGGATCTGTTACTCGAGAATCACCCGTAATCAAGGCAGTCTATGGTACATTGTTTGAAGCTGAGCATAGATCAACCTTTTATATACCATAGTGGAAATTTCCGCTGGCAAGATGGTTAGTTCCTCGCCAACGAAAGTTCCACGAAGACCTAAAGGTCATTAATGAATGTCTTGATAATCTGATAACAGGGGCCAAGGAAACAAGACAGGAAGATGATATCGAGGCTCTTCAAGGAAGAGATTACTCTAAAATGAAAGATGCAAGTTTGCTCAGATTTCTAGTTGATATGAAGGGAGAAGATGTTGACAATAGACAGCTTAGGGATGATCTAATGACAATAACACATATTTCGTTAAAATTGGAAATTTTTTATTACAAGGACATTAATATAATTGAGATTTTTGGTTATTTTGAAATTCTAGATCCACTATTTAATTCCAAATTTAATGAAATATGTGTTCAATGTTAATTGCTGGGCATGAAACTACAACAACAGTACAAAAGCAACATTGAAGAGCACAACAAAAACTACTCAGTTGTTCCAGGTGTGAGTGTAGTTGGGATAATAAGAGCACCTCATGGTGATGGGAAAAAAGCAATTGTGTTGGTCACACCTTTTCTGTCAGACAAGATTCATATAGGGGATGCGTTCTCATTCGGTATGGGATATTCACTATTCCATTTATTCAGCAGAACAGCTTTCGAAAACTTTTGTGTGGCTGGCTGCAGACTCAAAATATGGCACTCATGCTGCTGTTGCGGCATGGCTAAAGGACTATCATGAACCTATATTTTATCACTTGTCTTCATATTTGAAATCTGAATCACTTGTCGATAGTCTACATCCTACAGAGGAAAATGGACCTTATAAATAGATCGATTACAACACACTAGATGACTTTCAACATGCAAGGACTATTGCTGTAACTTTAATCTTTAAAGTTCAGGGAAATCAGATCCAAACTGATAAAGATAACCTGAGTGTTTATGCAGAGGCATCCAATGGACAAATGCCAAATTTAGACCTGATTAATGTTGTGCATTTTTTGGCAGTTTACAGACAAGAATGGAATCATTGTTTTTCATGTTTAGTTCGAAATGGCTGTCTGTTTTAGGTGAGATATTGGAATGGCTGGGAAAAGTAGCATTTACCCTAAATCCAGAGTGGAAATTCGGTCTTCCTTCTGAGGAATGTGTTCATGGTGCTACAGGTCCTACAAGCTCTATTTTATCACCAGAAGCCATCTTCCAGAGTGATATGCGATGTGAAGACCGCGTGTAACATCATCACTGCCAGTTCTAATGCATGTATTCAAAACAGATAGTGTACGTTGTCATGGAGTAAAGTAGAAATGGACACCAGCCATAGTTGAGTTGCAAAAGGGATAAAAGTGGCTGGCCAGTTGTCAACATGGGAGGATTGTGTCATTAATGGGAGCCTACGTAACAGAGAAATAAGATTCGATCTTCTATTAATAGCTTCAGTTAAATCTCCAAGGGGATCTGCGCTCCAGTTTGTTGGCCATCAGAGGAATTCATGGGAAACGATGCTCTGTTTTAGAAACAAATGGATGACTCTTTCTATTCTGGCAATTATAGTTGAACAACTCATTATTTTTATCGACCTGTAGGGAAAATTTTTTGGTCTATTTATTGTATGCGCTGATATTGGAGAGATATTACGCTATTTTTGTTTTAGTTCTTCTTGAAATGCAAAGTAAAGTCAAAAGCCAGAATTTAAACAGAAGATTATCAAATTGAGCAGAAAAATAGGGACAGATTGCTTATCCTAGTCTTCAGTTATGATTTGGAGGGTTCACACTACAGCTTCCGCCTTTGTATTGGTCACAGAAAATGTAGCGTTGTTCTTTAGGAACTGATGAGTGACTTTTTACTATTTTTCATAATGTCAGTTGAAACAGTTTCATCCTCTCATGGATCGCTTTTCTCCTGAGTTTTTTATTGTATTAAAAACCATTTTTGTAAAGGTCAAAGAGAGTTCTGAGCGCTGGTGGAGGAGAGAGAACAAAGCTTCATTGTATAGATTTTGACAGAGATTTTAATTAAAAAATGCAGCTCTGACCCCTGAGATTCCTGTGGTATGAGATTTAACATTTGTGTCCTCTTTTGTTTCATATGTAGCCTGTTATGTGTTCATGTCATTTCATGATCGTTTCCATTTGAACAAATGAAGTGTTAAGGTGGAATTCATAATTTATATGCTCTGCCTTTAAGTTTGTTCATATTTAATGTTTTCTTCTGTTTGATAAGGATTCATCTTCTATGCCCTTGTCAGCTCCTCAGCAGTCTTGCCATCCATTTAATCTCAATTTGATGTTAGACTTTCTTGCCTACCTTGCCTCAGGGGATAATCTGTGTTTTTGATTACATTTCTCTGTTCAAGTTGTTCCTTTGCCCTGTGCAGCCCAGAAAAACCCCATCATTTTATTAAAAACCCCTTTTTTTATCAATTTACTAGCCTAAAATCAGTTCTTTTAAAGTCATCTCAGCCTCCTTTGAAAACTTTTTTGCTGAGATAGACTGGAGAGATCCCTCTCCTATCCTCGTAGGGCTAGCTACGAGGCTAAGTGGTTTGATGTTGCCTTGGATTTTGCCTTCCTCAGCCTGAGGCAAATTCAAGCGCTAACAATTGCGACTGGAAACATGATCGCTACAAATCTACTATGCCCCTGCACTAGCTCTGTAACTATGTCTTGAGACTCTGATTGTAACTAGCTATGTACTATCTACACTGAGAAACTGATTGCGCCCAACTACCTATGCACCTCTCTAGTATCTAACTGCAACTAGCTCTGCAATGTCCCTCAAGATCTGACTGCGCCTGTTGAATACTGATCCTCTCACTACTGAATATTGTGGACCCCTATAGCTAATGTAATGATCCATGAGTAAACATTGTCTAATGCTATGCCTCCTCATACCTTACCTGATATTGCAACTCCGAAGAAATTACACTCCTCCATCTGGAGGTATAGCTACTATTAATGAAAACTCCTCCAACTTGAAGGTCAAATCATCTATCTCTATCAAAGTTGGCGTCTTCTCCTGCCGCTTCTTGTACTTCTTTGTTTTTGGACACTTGGTGAAGTAGTGACTAAACTCACCACATCCAAAGCCGTTGACCTTTGATAAGTCCTTTTTCTTCTTCTCACCTCCCTTTGAGTTGACTGGGACCCTTCTCCTTTTTGTTACTAACAAGGGCAAAAATTTCTTCCTCCTCCTCAGCTTTCATTCCTCTATTGTTGTTGTTGATAGTAACTTTGACTAGGTTGACCCTTAGCTCCTGTTGCGTGAAGTCACTCCATAGGCATTCCCAATCTAGTAGCTAATCTCATCCAATGATCCCCTAAACAAAGGTCATTCATTCCTTGGTAAACCCAGTTAGAGCTACTTGCACAAGTTCTTTGTTTTCAGGTTTCTCCCCTACAACTGCAAGCTCATCATGGACATTTTCAACTTTGGTGAGATAGGAGGTCACATTATCATTTTGAATCATTTTACAATTCTTTAATTGATCATAATACATTTTTACCATGTCATCCCACATGTCCTTTATCGTATTCATGTCTACAATATGTGGAACAATATGATCTCAGAACCCATTGTTGAATTTTGATGACTAAAAAAACGTTTCCTGCAATCCCAACCTGATTTTAATTTCACCTTATCACTCCCATTTAGTTAAATTCCCTTTCCCATAAACATACATTCAACATATAGAATTTTGAAAATGAAATTTCCAGATTAAAACACATGGGATTGTCAACACATGCTGAAAATAAATATGTACATAACCAGACCAGCAACACACACAAATTTTTGGTCAACTTAGACCTAGGAAAAACCCCTTCAATCTTCTCCGAGGAAAACTTGTTAGAGAGCTCTTCAAATTTATTTATCTTTCAATTTTAGGAAAAATACATTTGCACAAAAAACAAAACATCAAAATACAACTTAGCTCTTCAGCCCAAAATTCCTTGAAAATCGTGCCCACTTTACCTCAATTTTCGTGCCCACTTGAAGCTGAAATTATGTATTGTATGGATACAACTGCAAAAACTGTATTGTACGAAATTCATACTAACTGTACGGATTTCCGTACCAATGTATGGACTGTACAATTTTTTTTTCAATTTTTTTTGTTTTAAACTTCTCTCAAGTGACGTGCAGCTCACAACATTCAATGTTGTTTGTATTGTACCCTCTGTTGTCTTCTATGCCTTGATTGCCATGCCCAACTTTGTCTTGAAATAACTCCTTCAGCTTGCTGCAGCAAATTTCTCCTTCATAACTTTTCTCCAGCTCTCAGCCTGCTTTCTCCAATCTACTCATGAAGAATGAATGCAGTCTCTCTTTTCTTTTCCCCCTTTTGTTTCTGTAAATGAATTTTGGAAAACCCTAAGATATAATGACTCAGATTCATTTAAATCAAGGGATGAGATTAAATGTTCATTTAATTCTCACTTTCTATTTTTTAACTCACCTATTAAATAAAGTACCCACATTGTATTTTATGTCTAAATTCACTTTTCACTTTATAATTTAGCATTGACTTTACCACTTATAAAGTCACTTTCACTTTATAAAGTCACACTTAGGAAACAAATTATTTTTGATAGTTTTCCCTAGGTAGAGACTAACCCATGGGAAACCACTTGTCTAAGGAACATTAAAAATCAACATTCCCTCTTACCGAGGAAACTGTTTCTCACCACACCCATTTTGTCCCTGAAATGGACATGCTTGCCTCTTAGCAATGAATTTGTGAGAACATCGACCACCTTCTCATCTGTTGATATATACTCCAACTTCACTACCCCTTTCTGAACATAGTCCCTGATGAAATAATATCTGATGTCAATATGTTTTGACCTGTCATGAAATACTGGATTCTCCATGAGTTTAATGTAACTCTGATTATCATAGTGAATAACTGTAGGTCTCAACTCCTGATCAAATATGCCATACAACAACTTGCGAGGCCAAATGGCCTCACAACTAGCCTGACTAGCAGCCATATATCAGCCTCAGAAGAGCTCAAAGCAACTGAATTTTTCTTTTGATTGAACCATGACACAACTGCCGAACCCAACCCGAAGAAACACCCTGAAGTTTTTTTCTTGTTAGAAGCACAGCCTACCCAATCTGAATATGTGTAACCTACCAACCTCACTCCATCTGCTCGCCTATCTGCCAACCTCACTCCATCTGCCCGCCTATAGTCCAGACCATAATCAACAGTCCCCTACACGTAGCGAAGAATGTGCTTTGTAGCTACCTAGTGCACCTTCCTGGGCTCAACCATGAATTGTTTAAGTGTGTTCACTACAAAGCATATATCTGGCCTAGTGTTGACCAAATATATCAAGAACCTAATAAGCTTTCTATACAATGCGGGACCCACCAAACTAGAATATGAAGCATGAAGCTTCTTCCAGTTGGTGATCATAGGTGTAGACGTGAGTCTATAGTCTACCATGTGAAATCTGCTCAACACATCCACAACATACTGCCCCTGCCCCAGAAAGATATGCCCCTCCTCCTGTGACACCTCAAGCCCCAAAAAGTAATGCATCAACCGAATGTCCTTCATCTCGAACTCCATAGCAAGATCCTCCTTACAACCACTAATCAGTCTCTCTACCCCAGTAATGAAAAAGTCATCAACATACAACAAAATAATGAGTGGATCATCCTCTACAACAATGTAGTATAGCTTCAGATCTGCATCACTCTTCGTGAAACCCATATGCTACAAGTAAGTATGAATCCTTGAATACCAAGCTCTCATAGCTTGCTTAAGTCTGTAGAATGCTCGCCTTAACCGACATACATGGGTCTCCCACCCAAGTACCTCAAATCCCTGTGGCTACTCAACATACACCTCCTCCTCTATAACTCCGTTCAGAAATGTGGTGTTCACATCCATCTGATGGATCTGCCAACCCATTTTTGCAGCAATAGAAATAAGGGACTGGCTAGAAGTGTACCGAGCTACAGGAGCAAAGGTCTTATCATAGTCAACTCCCTCTATCTGTGAGAACCCTCTAGCCACAAACCTCGCCTTGAACTTCTCAACGCTGCGATACACTGCTTGATCTTGTAGAGCCACCTGGAAGTCACAACTGACTTGCCCTCAGGCCTAGGCACCACTTCCCAGATATTGTTCTTAATGATAGAGGCATACTCCTCCACCATAGCCTCTCTTCATACCTCCTGCCTGGCAGCCTCCTCATAGCTAGTAGGCTCAGAGTCAACAATGCTGGTAGCCTTGGCTACATAACTACAAAACCGCTCAGGTGGCACACTCTCCATGTTCACCTTCTTCGGAGGACCAATGGACTTCGCTTCCTTCAAGGTGTCTTGAAGCCACTTGGGCCTCCTCTTCCCTGAAGAAGCCTCCCCATAGGGAACCTCATCCTCTACCCCAAAGTTTGGTGAACCTGAAGGTCTGCCAACTGACCCTGGTGTGCCTGTACCAGCACCTGTCCTTGAAGAACCTGCACTGGCACCTGTGCCTGTGTCAGCTAAATTGCCATGTGAACTTTGTACCAGTGGACTCCCTAAAGAAGTGCTCGGTTAACTTGCCATTGGTGCCCCAGATGTCACTGACACTGAAGTACCTCCTGTACTAGTCAATCCAGAACCCTGAGGTCCTGCTCCCTGTACCTGACCTCCCTGTTGAGGAGAAGTTTGTGACTCTCTCTCATCATAATCTCGTGATATTTGATAGGCCCTCTCCTCCTCGAACTTCACATCCCTCCTAATCACCACTCTCCGTTTAGAAGGAATGAAGATCCAATAGGCCTTCGAAGTCTCGTTGTAACCCATAAAGATACCCTTCTTTGCCATGGGTTCCAGCTTTGTCATCTACTCCTTGGGAATATAGGAATATGTGAGACATCCAAAGATACGAAGATGTGCCACATGAGGCTTCTCTCCAGTGAAAGCCTCCTCCAGAGTCATATTCCCTAATACTCTGTGAGGACTCATGTTCTGAAGATAAACAACAGTATTGCAGGCCTCATCCCACAAAAACAAACACAACCCCTGATCATGAATCATCGCTCTATCAGCCCCAACAATAGCTCTATTCTTCCTTTCAGACACCCCATTATGCTGGGGGTTGTAAGGAACCGTGAACTCTCTCCTAATGCCCTCCTATTAATAGAAGTTAGAAAACCCACCATTGGTGTACTCACCACCATTGTCTTACCTCAAGACTTGAATCTTCCTACCTGCCTGCTTTTCCACAAGAGATTTGAAATATTTAAAGTGACTGAAGACCTCACCCTTGGTTTTCAAGAAATATATCCAAGTCCTCCTAGAGTAGTCATCAATGAATATAACATAATATTCATAACCACCCAAAGGCGCATGAGACATACAACCACTAACATCAGTATGAATCAAGTCTAGTCTACCTATAGATCTGTTGTCGCTCGCTAGGAATGGGAACTTGGTGTACTTGCCCAAAGAACACCCTCTACAGACCTAATAATGCTCGACACTGAAATCAAGAACTCCAGTAGTGATCTCCCTCAGTACTCTCAAAGCTCCATGATGCATATGTGCCATCCTCTAGTGCCATAACTTGCACAAGTCTCTATTGCTAGTGGTACTCGTGTGAGTGCTACCAGATGTGCTACCCACCAATGCTCCTGCCAACTGAAAACTAAACCTGTATATTTTCCTAGAGCGGACTCCAATCACTTTGGCCAAAGTGATGGAAGCTCCCTTGGGATGCATCAATACCTGCCCTCCTGAGAAAGTGACGTCAAACCCCTTCTCCTCCATAGCAGACATTGAAATCAAGTTCTTCTTCATCCCCGGAACATACAAAACATCCATGACCCCTAAAGGAGGCAAAGACTCCCTCTCAAAGGTCACAGTCCCCACACCAACATCTCTCACAGTGCAGTCATCTCCTAGTACAATCTCAATATCAAGTGCCCTCTCTGCAAGCTCCAAAAATAACTCCTGTGCACCTGTCATATGGCGGGAAGCCCCACTGTCTATGTACCACACATCGGATGATGTACTCCTACTAAATGTGGAAGTAATAAATGCAAAGTCCTGGTCAAACTGTGAAGCAAACTGCTCCACTCTGTTGAAGTTGCAGTACCCTTCTTCCCTTTGTTCTTCCTCTCAAGACGCGTAGCAGCATAGTGTCCCATCTTCTGACATGCCCAACATTTGATTTTGGATATATTCGTATCTTTCTTCTTCTTCTTCTTCTTCTTTCCCATAGCCCCATCTGATAAGGCCCCTTTCTTGGCATTCCCTTTCTTCTTCCCCCTGGCTGTCAAGGCTACATCCTTCTCATCTGCTATCTTCACCCCACCACTGCCAATCTTCCGTATCTCATGTTGCACACAATCATCCCAGAATCTTTCCCAATTGGGAAGATTCTCCCTAGAGGTAAAAACATCTCCAAAGACCTCCCAAGACTTAGGAAGTCCCGCGATAGCTATCCTGACTAATTCTGTGGGTGCAACTGCCTCACCAATAACAATCAAATCATCACTAACCTGTTTGACCCTGCCAGGACAATGAACTACACTTTCAGCCTTTCTCATCCTAATGTTCTTCAATTGTTCTTTGAGTACCATCTTCCTGCTCCCATTAGTACTCTGATAGAGAGTGGTTAGAGCTGTCCACATCTGATATGCATGTGTGTCCTCTCACCTAAGGAACCACATGATCCTTTAGACTGTCCATCAAAATCATTTTTTCCTTTGCATTACTTTTTGTGAATTCAACAAGTTCATCTGCTATAGTAGTTGGTACAACCACTTGCCGCACCGTGTCGCAAACTACTGCCTCCTCAAACACTGTCTGAATTATGTCCTTCCAAACAACATAGTTGGATATCTCATCCAGTGAGTTCTCTATCCTTAAGAACATGGCCATGACTACTATCCAGATTTTACAAAACCAAGAAAATGGAGAAATGAACTTTCCAGCACACCTTGTTGTCTCAAAAGTTTAGTTTATGTGAATTTCACTTTGCTGTCCCAAAATATCAGTTTGTTGTCCAAACCACTATTTGCTATCCCAAACTAATATTTTTTGTTCAAACTGCAATTTTCACCCTGTACCTCTGATACCATGTTGAAATCTGGTGACTAAAAGAAAAGTTTCCTGCAATCCCAATCCGATTTTAATTTCACCTTATCACTCCCATTCAATTAAATTTCCTTTCCCATAAACATACATTCAACATATAGAATTTTGGAAATGAAATTTTCAGATTAAAACACATGGTACTGCCAACACATGCTGAAAATAAATATGGACATAACTAGACCAGCAACACACGTAAAAATACACAGATTTTTGGTCAACTTAGACCCAGGCAAAACCCCTTCAATCTTCTCTGGGGAAAACCTGTTAGAGAGCTCTTCAAATTTATTTATCTTTCAAGTTCAGGAAAAATACATTTATAGACAAAACAAAATAGCAAAATACAACTTATCTCTTTAGCCCAAACCTCCTTGAAAATTGTGCCCACTTTGCCTCGATTTCTGTGCCCACTTGAAGCTGAAAATATGTATTGTACGGATACGATTGTATGAATTTCCGTACCATTGTACATTTCTTTTCAATTTGTTTTTTCAAAAACTTCTCTCGAAGAGCATGCAACTCACAACATTCAATGTTGTTCGTACTGTACCTTCTATTGTCTTCTATGCCTTGATTTCCGTGTGCAACTTTTCCCATAAATTACTCCTTCAACTCGCTGCAACAAATTTATCCTTCAGAACTTTTCTCTAGCTCTCAACTTCCTTTCTCCAATCTGTTCATGAAGAATGAATGCAGTCTCTCTTTTCTTTTCCCCCTTTTGTTTCCCTAAATGACTTTTGGGCAACTCTAAGATCTAATGGCTCAAATTCATTTAGATCAAGGGATGAAAATAAATGTGCATTTAATTCTCACTTTTTATTTTCTAACTCGCCCATTAAATAAAGTACCCACATTGTACTTTATGTCTAAAGTCACTTTTCACTTTATAATTTAACATTGAATTTACCACTTTAAAGTCACTTTCACTTTATAAAGTCACAGTTAGGAAAAAAAATATTTTGGACACTTTTTCCTAGGTAGAGACTAACCCATGGGAAACCACTTGTCCAAGGTACATTAAAAATCAACACCCATCTAAGACCATCATCGTTGTCTTCGCCATAAATGTTGTAGATTTGTTGGCTCTGCCATGACATGTGTCACAAACTCCTTCAAACCATGCTCATCTAACAAAAACTACATCTTGGTGTTCTAGAAGCCAAAATTAGAGGCTTCGTTAAGTTTGTCATAATCCCTAAGTCCTGCTAAAGTCATCTCGCAAAACTCAAATAAACTAGAGATTGTATCTGGAAATATCCTTCTCCTCCCTGCTTGGCATTCCTTCTGCTACTTGCACTCCCTCTAGAATGCGCAGATTTTCCTCCGGAAATCCTTCCCCAACTAATGTATTTCTTTCAAATGCTCATTGTGACTACTCGCTCAGCCTTCTGGATATCCTTCTTTGGGAGCTGGCACATGAACTACAACCTTTGCAACTCGAATTAGCTATTTAGGCAAACTCGCACTGGAAAATTAATTTTCCTGGTTCAACTTGCTCCTACTGGAAACCTTAGATCTCCTCCTAGAAATTGGAAACCCTCTAATAAAAACTAGAAATCTCCTATGTGCTTTTCCCTTCCTACCCAACACAAAGTTGCAACTGTAACCCTCGCTGCAAAACTTCTATGCCAAGATCTGCTATGCGAATCAACTGATATGCTTTCTGAAACCACTTTCCGGCAACCACATTTCCTGAAAATTCTGCTTTTTTGTAAATCAAACTTTTCCTGCACCCTACCTCTGGAAATCAATTTTTGCCCAATAATCCGCACTCGAGGCTTGGCTTGCACAGATCAAAAATCTGTGCTTCAGATCTCCCTTTGAAACTGCACGATCTACTGATCTTTCACCTCTAAGACTTATAGATCTGAACAACAAGGCTTTGATACCATGTGAAATTTCCTTAAAATTGCAGCAACTAGAATTTATTCTCCTAACTGATTAGCAATTTAATTGTTTACGACAATTAATGAATAAATCACACTGCAATTCTTCACAATAAAAATACATGTCATAAAAGTGAAATCAAGAACTAAGAAATAGATGTACACATAAAAACCGACATAATACTTTTAGACTAAAAAGTCCTCAAAAAAATCCCTAAGGGAAAACTAGTGCAGTAGGTGAGGGTTTATTTTATTATGTAGCAAAACAAAGAATTACAATTGTTGGCTTCACTGACTCAGCTCCAAAAAATAATCTCAATTGGGAAAAAATATATTTCCTTCTCCAACTCAATTTGTTCCTCACTAGGCAACTTGCACTTCCTTGACAATTCACACAGGAATACAGGGAGCATGCACTGTTGCCTCTAGATAAATCGATCTTCCCTGGAAAACCTTCCAGGTGAGTTGTTATGCCTCTTTCTACCTCTAGAAACAATTCACTAGGCCTCCCGGTGCTAGATTTGGGCACTAGCAGTTGAATCAAACCTCTCTGGGCAACTCACATTATAGAACTCAACCTCTCTACTAGAAATTTCAACCTCCCTTCCTTGACTCTAAAAAATGGAGAAACACTAGAGAATTTCTCTAGAAATTCTCCTTGTTGCAAACCCTCGTTACTCTTGTTCTTTGGCTTGAACTTCTCCCTTGTTGAATCACTACAACTGGGTAGTTCGATCTGTCTCAGCTAACTCACTCTCCCTCTTGTGTTTTTTCCATCCCATCAACTTGCTCTTATAATCTCTTGCTACAGCATCAACGACCAAGATCTAATCACGATCAATGGCTAAGATAATCTTAGACTTGATCCAATTCATTTTCTGAAAGTCCAAAGCACAAGTCGATCTCCTCAATTAATTTCCATTAATTAATCAATTTTCACAAGTTAAATTTAGACATTTTTTAAATTACTGATCAAATATTTAATTGAGTGGTCTCTAAGTGTTTTCTCCCAAAACCTTTTATGGGTTTTGGAGATCTCGTGTTCCTTAGCCTCTTAGACACAAATCAAGGCTAGAACACATGTCCAATGCTACCAAAAATCTAATAGCTTGCAATTGAATTTCAACACCCATCTCTAATAGTACACTTTTTGGACCAAGAAAATACATTGAATTCATTTTGTCATTGCTACCTTAGGAAGTTCCTCTATCATGTGCAACCATATGAAATGAGAGTCTAATAGCTTTCTTATCCTTGTATTAGGCTTTGTTAAGTATATATACATGTGGAAGCTCTTACATATTCTAATTGTTTTGAATGTAATGCCCTTACATTTATATCCCAAAGGTTTTCCATATATTGTTTTGTAAACATTTATGCTAAGTATTAAAATCAAGATGAACCATGTTGATTTTTTTATTATTTGAAATCTTTGATATTTTTTAGGAATAACTAGATTAATGGTAAGCAATTTTACAACAAAATAGATTATTTGGTAAACATTTTCTCTCTAAAATTAATGATTCTTATAAAGATATTCACATTGAACCAATTAATTTATAGTTTTTCTTCAAAGTTAAGTCAAACTCATTACCAATTGATTTGAAACCATGAATGCCATCATTACAATGTTACCTATTTCTTTCTTCTAGTGTCTTGACTTCGTCAAATTGGTTTGTTTATACTTTACAATCTATGTAAAAGATGATTTCTTTAAATGTTAGTCATTGATCCACATATATAACTAATTGCAACTTTATTTTTAATTAAGATGTATTAATCTTCCTTAGCCATTTTGACCTTTAAGCATATTGTTTATTGGATAATCAGCATAGTGCCAACAAGGTATTATTTAGCATGCCTTTAAAGAGTATTATGGAATAGCTACAACACATTCAATCTCAAGATTCAAATTCCCTTTATAACCTTGCATCTTAAGATGGAATAAAACTTAAGCAATATAAAGGGAATTCATATAAGAGCCATAACATATGGGAAACCTCAACTCCTTCAAAGTTATATTTATTATCATGAAGGCCAACAAAATAATAGGTCCATCTTTTTGAAATCTAAAACAAAATTAATTAGACATTGAAAACTAGCTAATACAACTTAAGGCTTTTTGATATATCATAGATTGTAGTCAAACAAGGACTTCAATATTACATCATCCACTAACATGTTTATAACTTTCCTTCAAGGGTGTTGATGGTCTATGCATGGCTATTGCTACAAGGAACTCTATTGCTACAAGGAACTCCCTTGACAATGAGGGGGTAGATCTATGAACAAAATTGTTTTAAAATATCCCATGCCTAATAGTACTTGCAATGTTGGAGCCCACTTGCTATGAAGCTTGTTTGGAACTAACATTGATTAAACAAAGAAAATTAATTTCATATTCTATCAAATTGTCCAAAATATGGCCTTTCAGGACAATAGCATTAAGAGTCTTGACATGCTTGAACCTCCACATCCTTTCATTTATAGTTGCATGCATGAATTTTCAAGCATATAAAATTTGGCATACTAGAGTTCCTCGGAAAGCTTCCATAAGCTAAATTTATTTAGTGATTACAACCATTAAAAAATATGCTCAATATCATCCCTTACTCCATGTAAAACTACTTTTCTATGATCCCTCCATCTTTGGGTCACATCTTGATAGCGAAAATATTTATGTGCTACTCTCTAATGAGTTGCTCTTTTGTAGGGCCTAGCATGCTTGTACTAGATTGAATCATAGTTTGTGTATGAGTTTTCCATATATATCTTCATAATATTCACTGTAAGTAAGGTTATAAAATGATTCTTCTTGGTGTAGGGGTCACTTTGAGCATTTGTTTCCATTCATATTCCCCATGAAAGACATCTAGCACCACGTGCCCTTTAGTCAAATAAAGAATGTGGCATGGTCAATACATGCTTCACTAGCTCCTAAGAAATTAAATAGTTGTGTATATACTAGTTTTGTAATAAGGCCCTCAGTTGTTTAATCCTAAGCTTGCTCTTTGAATGATCATTATCTATTACTTGACATTTATCCTCCCATATATCTAAGCCTTTGTTCTTCCTAAGTAGAGGAACAATTTTGTTCCATTAATCATAAAGGGATTTCCAAGATGTGGTCTTGTTGCACTCTGAGTGACCAACAACACACCATTTGTATCTACATCACTAAGATAAATTTTGTTGCAGATGAAGTTATTTTCATACTTGATGCTTAGAGTTAAGAAAGTCTCACATCCATTCGGTTTCTTTTACCTCGGAAAGAAGCAATAGGTACCTAACATCTAGAGCAACATGACATATAGGAGCACACAATGTATTCCAATTAACTAGCTTGAATTTATGACCGTGTTGAGGCCGGAGTGTTTGGTTGTAGCCCTTACTAACCTAGTCTTCATTGTCTTCGGAGAAAACAACATAGCACTTCCATAATGATTATGTGCTAAGTGCGAATTTGATCATTACTATACAACCTATCAAGTTAAGGTGTTTGAAAGAGCAAGTGTCAAGGGCTCTATTTTTTCAAAATGAATCCAAACAACTAATCTAGCCTATTGAAGCCATATGGGAATTCTCAACTATTGCATCCTTCTAAATAAAACAAAGACCTAAAATGGTGCATTAGTGTTGACCATAGGGGTAAGGGGTTCAAGTAGATTAAAAAATTCAGATCTTTGGAAACTGAGATTTACTCGAAAAAAAAATAAAAAATAAAAAATGAAGAAATCTTAAAATAGTTTGATTCCTATATTGACAATCATCCCACAAGAAAGGTAACATCATTGGAGTCTTGCCTTTTGGAGACGTATGAACATGCCTTTTGGAGACATGTCAACATACTAGAAAAATACCTGAAATGCCTTGAATTGCCATAAATATACAAGTGCCCAAGCAGCCAACTAAGTTGAGGAGCCATTAAATAGGACTTAGTGGTTTATTATATACAAAATTCTCTTCATCCAATGCCAAGTCCCAATGGAACATTAAAATTCAAATGTCTTTTACAACTATGCATCTCAACAATTAGAAAAGAAAGAAAGAAGAGGCTACAGAAAGCCTATGCGGCAGATTGCTTTATCATCTGAGTCCTGTATTCAACCCTTTCCCTGTGAAGCCTCACAATCAACGCTCTCAACTTCTCAACAGACCCATCATTGAATAAATTATCCCAAGAGCTAGCTGCCAATGCTTTTCTGTTTCCACTTTTTTAGAAGAGAAAAAAATACATACTCTTTCTTCCCACACTTCTTTTGGTCTTTTCCAGTGCCCTATTTCACAACAGAGTTGATGAGAATTAGTCTTTAACTGAGCAATAAGAATTTTGGGTCTCCAAGAAATATTGGCTCCTATGTAAGCTTTTTTGTTGATCATTATGAGTAGGATTATACCAAGTCCCAATGCAACCTTGAATTCAAATGTCTTTACACCCAAGCATCTGAACAATTAGATTTCATTGCGTGCATCTGAACAATTAGATTTCATTGCGTGAATAGTGGCCCGATAACTTTTCACTTATGCCATAGCTTGCTTTTTGATAAGCTCCATTGAGTGGAAATGAATCGGGAATTATTTGCATCGCACTAGTGTTGTACCCGAGGTTATTATGACACTTCCTCTTTATTGGGATTTGGAAGTGCAAGTAACAGCGGTTCTTTGTATTCCCATTCCCATAGCACTTATGAACTAATTTCCAGCTCATTAGCAGGTTTACTCTACAGCTACACAGAGCGAAGAGTAAGGACTCGGCACTTATTTGACAGTTTATTGGTCCACTCTATCACAAATCTATCAGCACTACAGGTTAAAATGCTTCAAGTCACAGCACTTCTTTTATAACTGGTTGGCTTACTGTATGCCAAAACAATCAATCTCTTTTTGATCTGATGTTAATATGTCCCACCTCAGTACACTGTTTGATTCTGGCTGTACATACACAGTGTTGATAGGTCTT
The DNA here is from genome assembly GCA_031772625.1 of Pinus tabuliformis. Lineage (NCBI taxonomy): Eukaryota > Viridiplantae > Streptophyta > Pinopsida > Pinales > Pinaceae > Pinus > Pinus tabuliformis. The sequence goes on along the minus strand of CM062812.1, from coordinate 427,684,499 downwards.
GGTGAAATCTGTAACATTTAGATGCCAGACAGTCTTGGATAGTCATGGAGATATAGTTTACTGTGAAGAATCATTTGCTGTTTGTAAATGTAAAAATCTGAAAAGTATTATGCAGCAATATAAATTGTACGTATTTGATTCTTTGAATAACAAAAAGGTAACAATTACAGTGAAAAAAAAAAATAGTGGTGCTTTGTACTGGAAGTGAAATAACTACTCGTTAATAAACGATGTACTCATCAACATATAAGTGCCTTTTTATCGAACCATCCAGCTTTAAATTTAAAATCATCGCTAACCACTATCATTATGTTATCTACAAATACAACCCTTGGAATAGATAGTATCATTTATCATCATTCTCATGATATATATTTTCATGGCGCAGTTATTTTCACATCGCCCAATTAATATAAAATTTCATGGGGAATCTTCACATGTGATTTCCTTCCCTTAATTTCCATCTTTGAGGCTTTTACCAAAATGACGACTGAATTGCCTCGTTCTTTCCTTCGGATAGTTGGATTGCACACATTTCAAGAGTGTCCTCGTTAGTTTGAATTGAACACATTTCAAGATTTTTCTCTCACAAAATGTTGATTAGCTTCACAGAAGCTCTCATTTTCCAGTTTCTTTGCATCTTGGCTTAAAACAAAACACTCTGCAGTACTCTCTCTTCAGAGACTGGTAAGCACTAACATTAATCATGTACTGCAACCTCGTAAGATTCTTCATCTCTACTAAAAGGTAGAAATTTTTATAAATGCTTTTGAGAAACCCTTCCAGCTTTTCCACGGGGATAGCTCTCCATTGTCTTTATGCATGATAGGATTGTGTGTGAGAATGTTTTTACTTTTAAATAGGGACGCTGATAATTATTTAAGTTAAAAGCAGCAACTCAATGATTGTCATTCCCATGATGCAAAGACAACGATTAAACAATATCATTGAAAGGATGCATTTGCCAAAACATAAAATTAGATCACATTCACCATTAACTGATACTCTTGGAAATTGAAATTTATTTTGTCTAGATAACTGAGATTGTATTCTGTCTTTTAGAGAATCCTCTAAAGCAAAATGGTAGCGTGTCTCCCATACAAAGAATCCACAAGTTATTAGTGTCCCCCACGATTTGCTGAAAATATTTTTGTCCGTCTTGTAACTACCACAAAGTTTATAGACCACATTCGACTTGAACAGATATGACTTTTTCGTTATTCTCTTTTAACCCCTTGGTTGTGGAGGCTAAAAAGATTGTCCATGAATATGAAAATAATTACATCTAAGAAGCAGTTTCTAAGCACTTTAAGTATCCTTTATATAACAAGATACCCAGTTTCAGTAACTTAAATGGTATTCTACATTTTTTATTAAAGAGATGGACCAATAAGCGGCATCTTGATTTACAATTCAATAATATTTACAATTTAATAACTCCTCGATTCAATGATGTTTACAATGTAAATTCCATTCAAGACTAAAATTCATGACCTGGCATGCACTCGGCGTTGGATTTTCAGGTAACCAAATTTCCCAGCTCCTGGAGAAGAACCTTCAAATATGAAAGGTAAGTGGCCTGTCGCAGCCTTGTATCGTTGCTGAATCTGCACATTTTAAAAAATAATGACAATGATTAAATTGCCCTACATGTAACGTAAATATCTTGTCTCTGTTTGAACATTGAAAATAATCAAGTTACCTCAATAATTTCTTCACTACTTTGAATACAGTTTCGACCAAGCACACAAACTGTCCCACCTGAACCTCCCCCCGTAATTTTTGCACCAAACAGAGTACCTTTTCTTTCATCGGAACCATTCTTTTTCCGATGCTGCAGTTGTTGAACAAGAGTTACAAGTCGATCTGTGCCATCCGAACCAAGACCACATCTGGAGTAGCTATAGTGTGACTGAAGCATAACACCACAGTTTCATCAGTTAGATAAAATGTAACTTTCTGAGATTAAAGTGACCACATAGTTCTTATATTTTCTCCCATGAAATATTTCTTTATACAGATAATAATTGTCAATGAGATAGCTTTGACAGTAGGTGAATTCTGCATCAAGAACCCAGCTGTATCCAACAAAAGTGTGTGTGTGTATATATATATATATATATATATATATATATATATATATATATATATGAGAGAGAGAGAGAGAGAGAGAGTGCCCAAGTGGTTAGCTCAACCAGTTGTTGCCAATGTTGCTGGGCATTTTGCTAGTTCCATGCCAGCAGGTGCTCGGTTTGACTCCCCCTGGGTAAGGCACACTAGTATAGACTCTAGAGTCTACAGTGATGGGCTTACCAGGGATGCCATCCAAGAATGTGGGAAGGCATCCCTTGGATTTCCCCAAAAGGTTTTCCTTCAAAATTATATATATATATATATATATAGAGAGAGAGAGAGAGAGAGAGAGAGAGAGACCTGATATAAAAGTTCTCCTAGTGCAGAAAGCTGCTCATCCGTTGAAGCTGCTGTTAACAGCACTGCAAATGCCTGAAAAGTGAAAAGCCACAAGATATTACAACGATAATTTGATGGCTAATAATTCAGAATGTTCATAGATAAAATGGTAAACAACTTCTGGTAATTGTTCCTGTGCTAAGATGATTAACAGGAAGAGCTCCAATAGTTCGGTCAGTAGACCAGAGGATTGAAATCCTCATCCCACCAGTTCCAATCTGGTTCCTGGCAAGCAGACTCGCCTATACTGATGATATGCAATTGATTTAGTCTATGATGGTTAGTATAATTCAGAGTCAGTGCGAAAAAAGTCAGGAAAAATTTGGGATTAAATCCCAAATTTGCAATCTTTTTGGCTGGCCAATTAAATCAGCCGACTTTTTGCCGATTTTTCCACTCCCGAAAAAATTGGGATTAAATCGTAAAAGTCCCGATTTAATCGGGAGTCGACCCAAAAAGTCGCCGACACTTCCCAGGCCGCGGATAAGAGGCAGAAAAGTGGAAATAAATCATCATTTTTTGCTGTTTTTGCTCCCATTCGTCCATGGAGAGAGTTGTTTGCCATTGCCCAAGAGAAAGAGATCTGCTAATTTTGTGGTGGGGATTTGGAGATCTGTCCACTGCTCAAACTGAAAGATTCAAAGTGCCGATTTGCTGCTGCCAGGGATGTATTTTAATTTATCTCTTAGTCTTTGTTACACAATTGGATTCTTAAATCTTTCTATAATTCTGTTGGTTTGTTTTTATCTTATTTTTGCTTAGAATTTTGAATCAAAACATTGTTTAGAATCTAGATTGAAGCAAAACTTCAACTTTCAAGAATCAAATGACAAAAATTCAAACCCTCGTTTAGTGAATTTGAGTGTGTTCAAGTGAGTGAGAAGAGACATTTAAAATTTAAAATCAACAATTACATTTTTGTTTGCTTCTTTATGTGATGGGAATTTTTTTTATTTTTTTCAATTTTCTTTTGTGCCCGGTTCAAATTCAAGTTCACAGTTTCAAACAAAATGCCAAGGCTTTGGAACCTATGTGGGAATTTAGTGAACCTGATACTATACCCGAATTTGGGGGAATAGAATGTATTTGACTTTCAAGTTGTGTGGCAAGCATATATCAAGGGGTATCAACAGATTTAAATTCCATTTGGGGTAAATTCCGGGGCAAAATGTAGACCTTTGCCCAAATCCATCTCCAAAAATCATCGGGCAGGCCGTTAAATCATTGATGGATAAAGAGGAGTGCAAAGACACCAGGGAAACACTAAAAATCCAACTTGTAGGGGCCTCAAGAGTGGGGGGAAGCGAGATTGGTTTTTTAGCATCACCTTCCACATCCACATGTCCCAACCCCTCAACTTTCTCAATTTTTTTGTTCCTAGAACCACAACTGGTGCACAACCTGACATCAAATCGACACTTCAAAAAATGGAAACACAGGAGCTGACAGGTTGGTCAGTAAGTGTCTTCTATGGAGTAATGTTCCTTTCAACATTGCCAAGATAAACCCATTTTACCAACCTATGTTTTATGTTGTTGCCGTCGTTGGCTCAGGGTACAAAGCCCCTATCTTTGCAGAATTCAGAGGGTCTCTTCTTCAAGATGAAAACACTGATTACACTTCTAGAATGGAGGAGTTTAGGGCATCATGGGAACACACTGGATGCACAGTCATATCAGATGGTTGGACTTACCAGAAGGGTAAGACCCTTCTTAACTTCTTGGTTAATTGTCCCAAGGGGAAAATCTTTATGAAATATATTGATGCATTTGCACACATTAAAGATGCACATTTATTGTGTGAGTTGTTGGACATCTTCATGTAGGCCCAAGAAATGTTGTCTAAATCATAACAGACAACGCTACAAATATGTTGCAGTTGGCAAGTTGCTTATGGAGAGGTATCCTAACTTGTTTTGGACACCTTGTGTTGCTCATTGTATTGACTTGATGTTGGGGGATATAGGTAAGATTCCTCTTGTGAGCGATATTGTTGAATCATCTAGGAGCATAACAAAATTTATATATAATCATGCATTTGTGCTTAGCTTGATGAGAAGATTCACCAACAACAAAGAGTTGGCGTGCCCTGCCATTACACGATTCGCCACTACTTTCATATCTCTTCAATCTCTGTTGAATTCTATGTGGGATGTGAAGAGCATGTTTCTTTCACAGGATTGGTGTGCTTTATCTATTAGCTGCAAACCAGAGGGAGAGGGCATATGCAAAGTAGTTTCATATGATCAGAGCTTTTGGGCAAAAGTAGAGTGTTGATTTTGGGTAGCATCAGATGTGCTCTAGCCATGACATTTGGTGGAGAGGCTAAGGCACATGAGATCTCCAAGACTTGGAAATCGTTTGGAAAAATTCCACCCAGATGAAGAGATATTAAAATAATTAATATTTTTAATGAGTTTCTAAATCTAAACTTAGGAAAATAAAAATATTAATGTCTATTAATATACAATGGGTGAGAAAGTTCTAAGTGACGAGGATCAAGCCAGTTCTACTCTTAGCCATTGATTAGGGACTTAATTTCGGCTGTTGAATCATCAACAGGAAAAGAATAAGAAGAGGCTTGAGGGTCAGTTGGACACACACCAAGAGAGATCTAGAATTCTATTTTTTGGGGCGAGGTTTGTTGAGGAAATCGAGTTAGTGATCAGTTGGAGTGAGGAGCAGTTCAACAAGGGATTTCGATCCAAGGTTGAAGAATACATAGCAGAGAGGCAATGAAGTGCCGAAAGAGGCAGCACAGGCCCAAGAAGGGTTGACGCAGAGGCTAGAGAAGCTGATCAGCAGATCCTAAGCCGGGAGAGGGTGACGCAGTTCTAGAGAGGGTGGCGCAGTTCCAGAGCAGTGCTTGGAGCAGCGTTCACTGTCCAGCACAAGTAATAGTCAGAGTCACCGTGGGATTGATCATCCGATTGCTAATTTGCCAGAATATCTGTCTCCAGGGATATGTACTACTGCCAAGGATATTCTCTGAAGGGTGAGCCATTTCTGGCACCCTAGTTGTATTCAGAAATCTCCTTAATAATACAAACGCTCTATATGCTGCATTGGTTTTCTCGCATTGGGTTTTTCTGGGGACAATTGTCCAAAAATAACGGTGTCCCTTCTGTTATTATTTATGTTTACTTCAGTGTATGATCTGTATATCTGTGAAGGCTGCATTTGTGTTTACTTCAATATTTTTGTAATTAAATAACTTGTTAATGTAAAGAACAAGTAGGAGATAGTAAACTAGGAATTGCAGTAGGGGTTTCTGATGTGTTTGATTCAGAAATTTTCACATGGTATTAGAGGGATTGCAGGTCATAGGCGACTGAAGGCATCAACCGGGAAATCTGAGAGTTTGCAACAAAGAAGCAGTTGTCCCGAGAGACAACATTTTTCTAGAGCCAGAGACACAAAAAGAAGGGTGATGCAGTGTAGAGAAGGTGACACAGAGGCTCACACAGTGCCTGCATCAGCATTCTGAGCCAGGAAAGGAAGACATAGTAGCTGGGAGGAGCCCACACAGTAGCTGTGTCAGTAGTCCAGGCCATTGGAGAGGGAGGGGGGGCAGATCAGGCCTACGCAGTGCCAAGTCATCTTTCTCAGTGAGGAAGGATTGACGCAGTGGCCAGGAGGAGCTGATCCAGTTCCCACTATGATTGCATAGAGCCAGAAGGACTCAGATTCTTCGAGTTGTCAAGGCTAAGGGAGCTGTGTAGATTTTGATTTGAGGCGCTGGTGGGACGCTGTTTTTTTCGGTGCGGAACAGTGTCTAAGGAGACTGAACCAAGGTAGAGGGAAGCACTACCTCGACAGATTTCTAGCCAAGAAATCTAGGTCCGGTTTGTAGCAGCAAAGGAGGATTGGAGAGGAGGGATTTGATAGTTGGCCAGAGGATTTCCGAGAGGGAAATCAAGACTCAGAGGGAGTCTAGAAATGAGGAGTAGAGATGGCAGTGAACGGATTGAGGGATCAGGACAGATTGGACGGGGCTTCCAATTTTGTCATCTGGAAGGCCAAGATCCTGGCAATCCTGGATAAACATCACATCAAGGACTATGCCTTGAAAACAGTTGTTGTCCCAGTTGACCCTAATGCAAATGAGAAGTATTGGAAGGCCGAGGCGAAGGTGAAATGCATGATTCTAGACGGGATCAAGGATCATGTCATACCACATATTGCTAAGAAGAACACAATAAGGGAGATGTGGCAGACGCTGACCACCTTATACCAGGGCTCTTCCGTGGAGCGGAAGATGTTATTAGAGAATCAATTGAGGTCATATCAGATGCAAAAGGAGAGAAGATAGCTCCATTCATTCTTAGGTTGAAAGAAATTCGTGACCATCTTACTTCCGTGGCATCTACACCAGGTCCAGAGTTTATGGTCAAGACTGCTCTAAATGCAGTCTCCGAGGACTGGGAGACATTTGTCCAAATCATTTGGGGTAGAGTGCCTCTCCCCAGTTGGGAGGAGATGTGGGAAATTCTTCAATAGGAAGAGATCAACAAGTTGACCAAGGCGGGGAGTAACGGTAAGGGAGTTCGAATCAAGAAAGAGGAGGAGGATGCAGCTCTAGCATTTATGGGACAGCAGGGGGTTCAGAAGAGGAAGAAGAAAGATATCTCCAAGGTCAAGTGCTTCAACTGTGGGGAGCTGGGACATTATGCCTCTCAGTGCCCTAGGAAGAAAGGCAAGGGAGAAGCTTCCGACTCAAAGGCTGCTCCAGCAAAGGCGGAGAAGGATGTCAAGACTGATGACGATTGTGCCATGAGTGCTCATGCACCTCTAGAGAAGAGGTGGGGAGACATAGAGTTGTAGTTGAGAGGACTACAAAAGAGGGGCAGGATCCTTGAGGTGCCCAAACTCTTGGATCACATACGGCTACGGGAGCCCTTAATGACAGTAGCATGATGACAGGTGTCGGGTGGAGCAAGGTGTGATGGAGCGACAAGGCAGTGCTAGAGTGCAGAAGTTTGTAGCAACGTAGTGGAGGTTGCAACAGTGCAAGAGGCACATGAGAGGTTGCAGTAGAATAGTGGTAGCAGAGCGAGCACAGGATAGCAGCAAAGGTAGCTTCAACATCATGAGGCTTCGCGACTGACCAAGATGTCAGCGTTTGGGTGAAGTGAGTTACTTCTCGGTAATTGAGTTGCAGTGCAGCAGTTAGCAGTGACAGTGCTATGGGCAGCATGATGCAACATGTTGAGAGGGAGTTGCAGTACAAATGTAGCAGTGGCAATGGTAGTGTCATGGGCAGTAGTACAGGAAGCAGCAGTGCAATGGATGTGGGGTAGCAGGCCAACCATCAGCACAGAGGACCAATGTGGAAGATCAGTGTGATGCTTCTATGGTGAAGCATTGCTAGAACACATTCCTTGCTAAGAGAGAGTGTTGATTTTGGGTAAGGTAGCATCGGATGTGCTCTACCAATGAAATTTGGTGCAGAGGCTAAGGCACATGAGATCTCCTAGATCCAGAAATCGTTTGGAGAAATTCCACCCAGATGAAGAGATATTAAATTAATTAATATTTTTAATGGGTTCCTAAGTCTAAACTTAGGAAAATAAAAATATTAATATGTATTAATATAAAATGGGTGAGAAAGTTCTAAGTGACGAGGATCAAGCCAGTGCTAATCTTAACCATTAGTTAGGGACTTAATCTCGTTGGAACTTCAGAAAACTCCTGATGTGGAAGCCATCTCATTGGATAATACCAATGTTGTTAAAAGCGCGATCGGGATTTAATCGGCGCCGGGAAAAAATCGGAAAAATCGTTAAAATCGGGAAAAAATCGGAAAAAATCGGGAAAAAATCGTTTGGCACAAAAATATTCATTTTTTTTCATTTTTTTTCAATTTTTTTAATATCTAAACCATCTACAACATAAAATAAATACATTGACACATAAATATGATAAAAAAACTAATATATAAGATGTTTAATATCATTTCTAGCGCTAAAATCACACATAACATTGAATCATGTCCTGAATAGTAAGTCCTGAGTCCCAACTCAGCCTCAAAATATCAACAAAAAATATGATAATGTATCTCATCATGTCATAATGTCATATACAATAAAATGAAAGTCTAAGACTCTAATCCTATTGATTTCCTCTGCCCCTCTTGCGAGAAAATGTCACTGCTTTCCCTTTCCCCCTAGATGAAGATGCTGGTGCCTGTGGTGGTGGAAATGGCAGTGGAGTCTGACGTGCTCTAGAAGCTGAAGAAGTAGCTGTAGAAGTAGCAGCTACTGTAGGTAGACAGAGACCACATCCTCTAGTGGTAGCCCGGGTAGGCGGTGTCACCTCCTCCTCCTGCTCCTCCAACTCCTCCTCCTCCTCCTGCTCCTGCTCCTGCTCCTGCTCCTCCTCCTCCCCCTCCTCCTCCCCCCCCTCCTCCTCCCCCTCCTGCACTAACCAATCCTCAGTGGGATCCATGAGAGGCCTCTCGGTCTCAACCCTCCATTCAGCAGTGGTGTCAATCTCATCCAATGAGATGGCTTCCATATCAGGTGTCTTGTCTAGTTGCCTCACCCACAATCGAAGATTGTAGTAGACATAGACCATGTCATTAAGTCTACGGGACTCCAACCTGTACAAAGTTCATGAAATAATAATTAATAATTAATATTATAAAAAAAAATATTGTTTAATGAATTCAAAAATTTATTTGGAAATTTGCAATATTTTAAATGTTTAAGTGTTAAGTTGTTAACCTATTGCGCTTCTTGTTGTGTATTTTTTCAAATACACTCCAATTGCGCTCACATCCCGAGGAGCTGCATGTTTGGCTGAGGATGCGTATAGCAAGCTTTTGCAAAAGGGGTACTCTGCCACCATACATCTTCCACCATGCGGCTACAACAAAATTACAAATAAACATAAGAAAAAAAATGGAATTTGAAGAGACAATGAAATTTGAAACAAAGTTACAAACTAAAAAATACCTGGCATTTTGGCCGTCCTATCAAAGATAGCCATATCAAAGCCAAATGTGCCACCTGACATCTTATACGTCTCAATTTGTTTAGAGATCTCCATACGTTGTTCTGGAGTTCTCACCATCTTCTGGACACAGGTTAATAATCCATCCATGATCTCAGCATCAAAATCAAACCCACATGCATAAGAAAATGCAGGGTTCAGGAAAAGCCCAGCAGCATGAATGGGACGATGGAGTGTTTTGTTCCATCGCTCATCAATGACGTTCCATAGAAGGAGTTGTCTCTGGAACCCATCATCTCCCTTATCATCATAGTAGGACCGAATGGCTTCTTTGGCCCTGTCCATGGCTTCATACAAATAGCCCATTGCGGGCTTCTCACCATCTACCAACCGAAGAACCTTTACCAAAGGTTCAGTGACAGCGCACACCTCCTGCACTCCCGCCCAGAAGTCTTCTTGGTATGAAACAAGTCTGCAGACGGCCTCTCCTTCTGGTTTGCGGCTCATTGGCGAAGAACGCCACTCCTCTGAAACAAACATTCTCTTCAAATCCCACATAGATTTCAAGAGGGATTGAAGAGATATGAAACTCGTCGCAAACCGTGTAATGGCGGGGCGCACCAACTCTTTGTTGTTGGTGCATTTTCTCATCAAGCTAAGCACAGATGTGTGATTGTAAATAAATTTTGTGATGGTTTTTGATGAGTCAACAACCTCTTTGACAAAGGGAATTTTTCCTATGTCCTCTAACATCAAATCAATACAATGGGCAGCACAAGGTGTCCAAAATAAAGTAGGATGCCTGTCCATAAGCATTCTACCAGCAGCAACATAATTTGCAGCGTTGTCCGTTATGACTTGGACAACATTTTCTGCACCCACCTCCAAAATAAACACATCCAGCAAATCACATAAATTTTTTGCATCTTTGATTTGATGAGTTGCATCAATAGATTTGATAAACATAGTCCCCCTGGGACAACTAACCAAGAAGTTTATAAGGGTTCTCCCCTTTTGGTCAGTCCAACCATCTGACATAACAGTGCATCCTGTTTGTGCCCAGGATTCCCTAAAATCCTCCAATCTTTGGGTGCAGTCACGCTTTTCATCTTGAAGAAGCCGGCCTCTGAAATCATGAAGAGAAGGGATTTTGTACCCCGAGCCAACACTGGCAATAGCATCAACAGTAGGTTGGAAAAATGGATTATTCCTTACAATGCTGAAAGGAATATCACTCCAGAGGAGAAATTTTGTCATCAACTTGTCAGCTTGTTCTTTTTCAGTTCTTTTCATCATTGAACCGATAGTTGGTTGTGCACCAGGTGTGGTTCGAGGAACAAAAAATGATGATGCAGCTACCGGATTGACTGACGTTGCAGTAGAACCAGTGCCACTTGGCCCACTTCCTTCAGCTGACCTTTTTAGTTGCCTTTTGAGTTCTTTGGCCTCTTTAGAGTGCTCTAATTCTCCCAATGCTCTCATGGCTTTTCGGATAATTTCAGCATTTGTATTAGGACAGGGCACCACATCACGTCCAGGGATTTGTGCAAGGTGGAACTTCAACCTGTACACCCCCCCGAATATCTCCTTTCCACACAACTTGCAATACAAGTTTTGTCTATCATTCGGAGTTTTAGGGTCACCATATTCCCAGAAAGGATCCAATTTCCTTGGCATGTTTGTTTTTGAATTTTGAATTTGCAAACCTATGGAAAAAATTAAAAATAAGGATTAGGAAATAGGAATTTAGGATTACATAATACAAATTACAATTTAGCATTTGCAAAATTACAAGTTAATTATTTCCAAAATCCCAATTTCTAAACCCAAGTTACCCAACCAAATGCCAATGGCAAATGCAAAAAAACAATGAAAATTCAAAAAAAATAAACAATGTTTAAAGAAAATGAGAAAATAAAAATAAAAAATTGGTTCTCATAGTCATAACAAATAACCCATCCCAAATCAATGAAAAATTTCCAAAAATTCTTTAAAAACAATGAAAAACAAAGTTTTTATAGAAGCAAAACAAAAAAAAATTAATCTACATACCTGGTTTATGGACAAATTGGTGATCATGGCTTGGATTCCTCCTAAAATCGCTTGGATTCGCTCCCAAATCCGACGGCAACCCTCTCCCTCACTTCTTCTCCTCCTCCTCCGCGCGGACTGCTCAATGAAATAAAATAAAAATCGATTTTCCATATAAAACGCCCGCTGCCCGCGCCTCTGGCGATTTTTACCGAAAAAATCGAAAAAATCGCCTATTTTTTCGAAAAAATCGCCTATAAAAAAAGTGCCGATTTTTATCGATAAAAATCGCGATAAAATCGGATTTGCGAAAAAATCGCGATTTTATCGCGATTTTAACAACACTGGATAATACTGATACCAGTGCTGCATAGAGGGTCGAGACTGAGAGGCCAACCATGAACTCGATCCCAGATTGGTTAGATGTGGATCCTGAGGCACTTGCAGAAGAGGAGGTAGCAATTGCAGGGGAGGGAGAGCCAGAGGTAGAGAAGGAGGAGAAACATCAGGGTCAGGAGGCAGAGCAGGAGGAGGATGATGAGGAGGAGGTGACACCATCTAGGATGGGCAGCAGCAACATAGGATAGAGGCCACCTCTTTTATTGGCTTCTAGAGGACAACTGAGTCCATTTATATCCCCAAGGGCTAGGCCTTCTTCCTCTAGAGGAAAAGGCAAAGCCATTCCCTATTCCCGTAAAAGGGGTAGAGGATCTCAGTGATTGGTTACTTTATGACATGTAGATGACTCATGATATACATTTATTATATTTTTTGTTGATACTTTGACTCCTGAGAGTTGAGACTGACACAGGACTCAAGATTCAAGAGTTGATTCACTATTTTGATATGTGATGTAGCACTAGACTTCATATTCATATATATATATATATATATATATATATATATATATATATATATATATATATATTAGCTTTCTTTACATGTGTATGTGGAAATGCATTTATTTGATGTTGTGGATACTTTAAATGCTAAAAAAAATAAAAAAATAAATATTTTTGCAATTTTTTAAATTTTGCCAACATTTTAAAAAAACTCCCGACTTTAACGAGTTTTTCAATTTTTGGACCCTTGCCAATTTAATCCTGACTTCGACTTTTTCCACATTGATTCAGACCTTGAAGTGATAAAAGCTAAGTAGCACATTCTAAGTATTAGAAGGAACAATTGCAAAAAGGGAAGAGTTAACACATGATAACAAAACAGGTTGCCTGAATGCTGCAAGAAAATAGTTTCAGAATAAGCAAACAATTGTCGAACACCGTTATATTATCCATCAAATAATTTTTCCAATTAGCATAAAATGGAACCAAATGTATTGAAGTGAGTATTGAACTTCAAAAATGCAACCAAATGCCCTTATACTTGTGAAAGAACTGAAAAATAGTAACTTGATTCGGTTGATAATGGTTAAAATGTGACTAATGTGCAGATAAAGAGAGATTGACTACTTGTCCTTCCAAATAAACTGTTAATGGTATAGCAAGTAGCCATTGTTAAACAAGTGCAGCTAAACAAACAATCCTCAGAGATTACAACATTAAGGATACATAAACTGACTGACAAGAAAATAGAGCATTAGAATTATTTTAGGCCCTAAATGAGATGTCATGCTTCGGACAACTAAATCTAAATAAACTAACAGAGTGAATTATAAAATATTACCGTAAATATATTTTTACTTGTACAAAACTAAGTAAGCAACTTCTGGTGAGTATTTCCGTGCTAAGATGATAACAGGAAGAGCTCCAATAGCTCAGTCAGTAGGCCAGACTCCAGAGGATTCAAATTATCATCCCACCAGTTCCAATTGGTTCCTGGCAAGCAGACTTACCTATATTGATGATATGTAATTGATTTAGTTCTATGATGGTTAGTATAATTCAGAAACTCAATTGATAAAATCTATGTATCACATCCCAAGTATCAGAAGGCACAATCAGAAAAAGGGCAGAGTTAAGAGGTGATAACAAAACAGGATTTCCTGAATGCTGCAAGAAAATGGTTCGGAATACTCAAACAATTGTCTAACATCGTTATATTAGCCATCAAATAACTTTTCCAATTAGCATATCACGGAACCAAATGTATTGAAGTGGATATTGAACTTCAGAAATGCAACCAAATGCTCCCATTGATGATGGTTAAAATGGGACTAATGTGCAGATAATGAGAGATTGACTACTTGTCCTTCCAAATAAACTGCTAATGGTATAGCAAGTAGCCATTGTTAAACAAGTGCAGCTAAACAAACAATCCTCAAAGATTACAACATTAAGGATACATAAACTGACTACCAACAAGAAAACAGAGGATTAGAACTATTTTAGGGCCTAAATGAGATGTCATGGATTGGAGATCTAAATCTAAATAAACTAATAGACTGAATTATAAAAACATCATTGAATATATTTTTACTTGTGCAAAACCAAGTAGATTTCGTAGAAAAAATGAAATGATCCTATGTGGAAGTTAAAATACTAATAAATAAAAACAATTTCTAATGTCACAAAAGAATGGCAGAACTATACATTGACATGGAAATTTTCATATATTGGATGTGTTGTTGGAGCTTTCAATCCATAGGTGAGATTGGGATTAATTGTTGTCACAGGGTCATCGTGATCACCAAACATATTCAAAAAAGTCTGTCCACTTATCTCCTCTGGAAGTATCTTTGAATATATTGCCTCATATCTGCAAATTAACATAAAAAATTAGAATCCTAACACAAAAAAAAGGATTTATGAGCTCTTTTATACATAGGACCAAAGTGCTAATAAAATTCCATGTGTTCAATTAAGATGCATGATCTGGTGAAACTTCAAATACCTTTGCTCTTAAAAGCATGAAGAGTATTTTCAATAAACTCCCTAATACAAAATTAGACAGAAAACATTCCGAAACTGAAAAGGACATGAATCATACCTGTGAGGTTGGAGGTTACACAAGTAATCCAGTGTTGCTTCTTTTTCAATCAAAGCAGGGTCATGTTCATCAAGTTCATCACGGATAAATCCATTGCTGTCTTCCTGTGAAGTTTCTGCTGCTCGAGGCAACAGAGATGATGCAGTTGACTTTATAATCTGGCGGCCCATGAACGTTCCGACCCTTACAGAACCATAGTCTGCTCCACCAACACTGTAATAGAATTGCATATTTATGAAAACTAATCAGAACAAGGATTCGACAATCCATGCATCAACTGATATAGATGACCTTTATACTATAAGTACACTGGTAGTATCCATAGGTTCAACTGGTATTCTTTTTCCTTTGACTTTGATTAGATTTTAAGTTACTGACAAAATTTTTACTACATATTTTCCCTTCAGGCTTTTTCTGGACTGCATATGCAACATTAGACCTTTAAAAATAATTCCCGAAGTTTTCTTTAACTGGAGTCATAAATGTTCTTTGTGCATTCAAGGAACAGTGAACAGATCTCAAATTTACTCAGAAATCAACAGTGGACATCTGCATAAAGAGAGAACATAATTATCCCAAAGCTACCTAGACACAGCAGTGGTGTTATATTACCTAGGAAATCACCTTAATACTCTGTCGTTTTCTACTTCATCATGGCTGCTATAACACATTTACAAAGGGCTAGATCAACACAATTTCCACTGCAATTTAATCAGTTCAACTGCTATAACAAGTCCAGTCCACTCTAAAGCATATGCAGAATTGTTAAATGAGTGAAATACCCCTTTAAATGCAAAATGAATAAAAACAATAATCCTTCTGCAGAATTTCTTCCAATGTCCTCTTAAAAGCTATAATTCTCCAACAAAAATACTACATCAATGTTAAAAATAAGACACTTAGCGAGTGCTTGGTAACTTCTTTCTGTGAGCCAACCCAAAATTACAAACTTTGCAAAATGAGTAAAAGCATTAATCCTTCCACAGAATTTCTTCCAATGTACTCCTAAAAGCTATATTTCTCCCACAAAAATATCACATCAATGTTAAAAATAAGACACTTGGAGAGTGTTTGGTAACTTCTTTCTGTGAGCCAACCCAAAATTACAAACATACATGACCTTGCCTAGCTTAGTTCTATTGCAGTAGTCCTCTTAAAGTGTCATGCCATGTCTCAAAACCCTTGAAAAAGATGAACAGCTAATAAAAAGCCATTCATTACTGGACAGTTTGACTTATGGTCAATTGACCTTTTAGCTTGGAAATTCCAACAGATTACATTATTAACGTCTATTGATTCTCCAGTAACCAAGAAAATTTCTAGACTGGTTCTTCTGGGAATTGAGCTTATAATTTGAATTTTTTAATGGCTTACTGGTTATAGCATAGTTTTGGAGTTACATTGTCTTCTGCAAGGATGCTGACATGATGTTCTAGGTCTGTGATACTGCTGAAGGTTCTTATTTAAAGCTAGAAAGGATAAATATGGCTGGATAAACTGTTAAACTACATTGCACCAAGTTTTTGGGATAGGGAGGTTTTAGCACAGAACTTTACCCCTTTGGGAGATAAAAAAATTTGTAGTGCTGTATAGAAAATCTCAGTGCAACATCTAAAACAATTCACCCTATTGTGTCACATGCAAACTCTTCACTCCATTCAGGCTGGTGGTTGCCAACCACAGGGGGGTATCCCTACCCTCACATGCAATGCTTCCCTGTATATGTCCAAAACAAACACACAAAACAGGCATGCAATGGTTTGCTTTGACCAGAAACTAACCAGCCAAAGAGGTCATAAAACAATTTGTGCATAAAAGGGTGGAGTTATCTCCAGCATTAGCTTTAAATGACAGAAAAATATAGACAGCACTTCAAATGGCATATTTTTTTTGCCAAGAAAAAGGCTCAGAACTTCTAAAATATTGCATAAGAATTCATCAAAATGCCAGCAAACTTATAGAGACAAATCAGATCAAACCTGAGCTTTATTATGCAAAATCCAGGGGGCTGGCGACACCAAGAAAACAGTTACAGAACCAAGACAGTGATGTTCCTGCACAAGAAAGTAGAAGCTAGAAGAGAGGAGAGAGAAATCGAAGAGAGAGAAAGTAATCTACTGCTGCTGAAGATGATCCCCCGCTGAGCCAATAGCCAACACCTGTGTTTAATGATCCTTTTGTTCTATGCACAATGAGGAAAGAGAGAGGTTGAATTCCTCATGTAAGAACAGCCCATGCACATTGATTAGTGAACAAGCCATCTGACTGACATTGCTTCTAGACCAAATAAGTGTGAATCCAATAAATCCGAGAGATGAGTAAAGTGTCAAGTGCTCTAAGTTAAAATGGGGAGTAGTTGAGTCAACATAAGCTGAAGTGTCATGGAGTATTAATACGCATTAGCTCAATAAAGAGTATCTCGGTTAAGTAGTCAAGAACCAGAGAGGAAGCCATGTGCCCTGGGTGATGTGGTGCTTTGGTGGAGTGGAGTAAGGATGGAGTAAAAGTAAGAGAGGCTAATGTGCATGGGTAGGTAGAGGTGTGCATTAGTCAATTAAACAGATATGTGAGTGAATTGGAAATATGTTAAAGTGAAAAAGGTCTAGAATGAGGTAGAATGAACTAAGGGCAAAGTGGAGAAAAGTAAAGGCCATGCACATGGGTGAAGAGGAGGTGAACTTACTCCAACTGAGGTTGAACTAGAGAAACTAAAGCAAAGTGGAAAGAAGTGTGCGCTAACCAAACTTGGCTCAGGAGTTAAACAACTGGAGACTTGGAATATAAAAGTATCCATCTAGGATAAACAAATATATATTGAATAAATGTATGAAATAATGATATGGTTCGGTTACAAATGAGGGCCCCATATAAATACTAAATGGGATGCCCTTTGAGGAGTCATGTCCCAATTAACAAAGATGTCTTTACATAATTATTAATTATATTTATTATGTTTATAACAATGCCTTCCCTTTTAGAAATGCTTTGTCCTCAAAGCATGTTGATGAAAAGGCTTGATATCTTTTTCTACCTCATAATTTCCATCTCCCTCAATTCTTGGAACTATCATCTTCAACGATACAAGACAATATGAACTTCTCAGTGTTGAACAAAATTTTTGAATTGAGAAATGATCTAACCATCCCAAGGCGATCTTTTGTGGAACCATGCATTTACTCAATACCCGAGATGAATTGTTTTCATAAGACTTAATTGCGCTAGCATCAATATTTTTCATAACGTAAGTCAATTTTTCTTTTCCTCTATGAAATTGATATACTGACTGGTTGAGATGTCTTCTCTTATGAATTGGACATTGATAAGGGGTTCTTGAGACTTGATTTTTGTGAAAATTTCACTACTGAAATTCTATTGCAGCAACTGGAATTAATTATTCTAACTGTAAACAAATTATGCAGTTTATTGCTACGGGAAATAACGGATTAATCACACTGTAGTTTTCACAAATAAAAAATATTGCGGAAGATAAATTGGAAACTGAGAAAACAATGGCACAAAAAAAAACATAACACCGTTATTTTTAGCCAAATGTCCCTGGAAAAACCCAATGTGGGAAAACCAGTTCAGCAATTGAGGGTTTTTATTATTAAGCAGCAGTGAGAAATTCTGAGTACAACTAGATGCCAAAATTTGGCAATCGTACAGAGAAAAACACTGGAAAAAATATTAGGAGGAATTTTCCTCACCCCACAAGCAATTTGGGCTCTGACTGCCAGCTCCAAGTGAGACGTCCAAATTGGTCTGCGTAGACCTTGCATCACCCAAGCACAGAACTGGAATACACATTGCATGGAACAACTACTACTCAAGTTGTCTTGTCTGTTATTGACTAAGAAATTACCTCTTCGGCACTCTGAGAAATCTTCCTAGCCTTTGTTGGACACAGATTGTCATTGATGTCAATATGGCAATATTCAAGAGGAGACAAAGCATATCGGAGCCAAGAGGAGCAAATGGAGCCAAGAGGAGCAGACCAAGCCAGAGGAGCCACATTGGAGCAAAGAGGAGCTATAGGAGGAGCCACATATATATATGCCATATATATGCCAAGAGGAGCCACATTGGAGCAAAGAGGAGCTATAGGAGGAGCCACATATATATATGCCATATATATGCCAAGAGGAGCAAACTCATATAGATATGTTATCGGGTTTGTAAAACCCATGTATGCATGCTTTAACATTATCGGCGGTTAAAAATCTTATATATATGCATTCACAACTATCGGCGGACACATATTACAAACACACTATCGGCGGAGAAGTTTATATATAAAGGCATATATATATATATATATATATATATATATCGGCGACATCGCTAATTGGCGGTTCAGCTATGTGCCACCACTGAAACCTCCAATTGCGATAATAATGCGGACCCGATGCAGAATTATGTTATGGTTGAATGTTATATCGCATCCGCCCATCGCAACAACACACAAAGGCATGACACTCTCCCGATCGCCGATTGCGATAAGGCTGCGGACCCGACGGGAATATAGACTGTGGCTTAATATCATATCGCATCCGCAGTGATTGCAAGTCATAAGGGATGGCGCTATAATCTGCCGATTGCGATAGAGGCATGGACCCGATGGACTTATTAAAAACAATCTATAATATATCGCATCCAGAATGTCGGAACTGTTCAAGGTGCAAGCTCTAAAATCCGGAGCCGAAACTATTATCAAGTGAAGTGTAAAACCATACCGGGTCCGCAGAACTCTTGTATCGCATCGGAGTAGCGGAGGTAGCGATCGCCGAAATCATCCGGAGCCGAAATCATATTAGAGAGCAGCCTAAAGGGAGATTGGGTCCGCTAAACCTTCGCGTTACAAATCCGCCGAAGCGAACCTGCCGATATCCCGGACCCGAATTCAATATAGAGACGGGAGTATAAGAAGGTGTCGGGTCCGCGTTTTGTCGGAGGATCGGGACTATTGTTTACAGTGAGTGCTGATATACATCGGACCCGAAACCAGTATAGAAGGGAGTCTAAAAGAGCATCGGGTCCGCTCCTCATTGGAGGTCAGGCCTTAAGAGTTTTGTTATGGTTGCGAAATCCGGACCCGCCGAAATTGTAAAGGCGGGTGCATAATAATTGAAGTCTGGCATTTGAATTAGAGCGGGGGTTTATAATGTTTTCCGTGTATTATATGATACATGGCCGCGGGGTTAAGATATATATTAAAGCCTGTGTGAAGGTTGATTAATGGCTCGGGTGGTGGCTTCCGATGGTTGATTATTGATAGAAAGCGTCGAATAAAAGTTGGCTTCCGATGGTCGATTAAAGCGCTCGGTGATGGTTGATTAAAGCGCTCGGTGATGGTTGATTAAAGCGCTCAGTGATGGTTGATTAAAGGCTCGGCTGGTGGCTTCCGATGGTTGATTAAAAGGCTCGGTTGGTGGCTTCCGATGGTTGATTAAAATGCTCGGGTGGTGGCTTCCGATGGGTGATTAAACACCTCCGATAAAGCCTGTAAGAAAAAATAAAGAAAGCAAAGAAATGGAAGCCGAAGTGTTAAGCGATCAAGTGAGGAGGAAGCCAAAGAGCCAGCACGTAAGAGGAAACGAATGGACAGGGGCATGGAGCATATAAAAGCAGCAAAAACAGACAACTGCACTGTCGTTGGTGGATGGCATAACTTGAGCATGAGATAGTGGAAGCAGCAGAAGAAAAAGGGGCAACAGAAGCAGTGGAAGCTGAAAAGAGCGCAGCAGCACACCAGTGTATACCAAAGAGGTTGGAGCCTCAGAATTGAAAAAGATTGAAGTCCTTGGGAGTTGGTGCTCCTAAATCCAAGATTGGTGTCTTGGCAAAATAGAGTTGGTGCCCAGGAGGTTGGATCCTCACCAAAGTCCAAGTTGGAGCTTGGCAACCAATTGTGACATTCTATTTATTGTATTTATTTTACTGCACAGTTATATTAATAAAAGCATTTATTCCTGCTGTTCATTTTGTGTTCTGAACATATATGATTTAACTAGTAAAACAATAGTGAGAAAAAGAAATACTGATTCACCCCCCTCTCAGTATTTCCAACAATTGGTATCAGAGCAGGCTTCTTCATTCTAACCTAATAGTTTGAAGAAGGATCAGCAACCATGATGAGAAATCATGAAGCATCAGGAAAACCTCCTCTGTTCGATAGCACTAACTTTGGTTTTTGGAAGAAAAGAATGACTTACTATTTAATGTCCCTTGGACCTGAAGTATGGCATTTTTGTCAAACTGAATACCGAGCGACTTCCACTCTTCCAACAGACCAAGACGAGAGGAAAGCCTACATTGCAAATGCAAAGGCCATGAACTCCATCACTAGTGGAATCACTGATTCCGAGTTTACAAAAATCATGCACTGTAACTCTGCCAAAGAAATGTGGGAGAAGCTAGTTAGTTTGTACGATGGAGACTCAAAAGTCAAAAAGGCAAAGCTTCAAACTCACAAAAGACAATTTGAAAGTTTGAAGATGGAAGAGGAAGAAGATATTGCAGCATACCTCCTCCGAGTAGCTGAAGTGGTAAATTCCCTGAAAGGATTGGATGTGTTGTCGCGCAGATTGACACGACAACGCTCAGACCGGGGGCTGTCACTCTGATCCCTGATCTCTCCGTTTAAGCCTATCTCCCGCGGCTAAGGGGGGTAGACCCTATGATGTGACGAAGACCAACTGTCGACCAGTTGGTTGGGAGACACGATATGAAAAGCACTAAAAGGATTTGATTAATTTAGCAGACCAGTGCCTTAAGAGATTGTTGTTAAAATGGTTACTTGTTAGATGATATAGAAACATAAACAGTGAACAGCAACCATTTGTCATCGCAAGATATCAGTTAAACTCACAATGCTCTTAGAATGACCAAAACGATATCCAGCAACTGAGAATTTTGAAGAGATGAATGCTTTAAACCACCACGAGAATCATAAATCATTAACCAGATATCATATTCGTGTCCAGACTTGAAAATTTAAATCTCAGCATAAAGATATAACATGATAATTCCCGAGAAAAAACTGGATCTGGCAAAAATAAAATTTCCACAATAAATAATTTTTTTTTTTTTTTTAGGTAAAATTAAAACTAAAATTTAAACTAAACCTAGAGCTTCAAAAGATAATAAAATTAAACTATCAAAAAATTAAAACTTTAGTCCTAAACAAAAAAAAAACTTTTTCTTTTTTATTTTATTTTTATTATCTAAAAAAAAATGTGAAACTATGAAATAAAACTAAATAAAATTTGAACTAAGCCAAAATAGAAATTTTATTCCTAAAATTAAAATAAAACTATTGAAAAATCAAGACTATCTCTAAATCTAAACTACGAATCACGTAATATCAGAATGTCAAAATTTAAAATAGTAAAAAAAAAGAAACGATACACAGCAACTCTAGACGGATATTCACGCAGAGAAGAATAAAATATACGCAGACTTGGCAGAGGAATTACCTGGCACGATAGCGAATGTGGCGGATAACTTACCATACGCAAGAATAAATACGATTCCCTTCTCGATGGCGGATGATAATCATTTGAGAGTCTGCAGCTTCCAGTGCTCAGATGGCGGTGATTGGGATCAAATGCAGGAGGAAAAACTTCGCAGACGTGACCAGAAGAAACATGGAACGCTGCGTGCTAGCCGACGGGAAATACCTTAGCCGCAATGCCAACTCGTTCAGCAATTTGCTCCGTTGACAGAGAAGTAAAAGATACGTAATGTAAATGCAAGTGGAGGAGGGCGTATTTGCGTTTCAACGGCTAAAGAGAACACGCTGGAGTCATATTCCAAACTGGAGGCGTCTGCATGGAATGATTTTAACGCCAATCAACCAGAGATTCACGTCACAATCCTGAAGCATCCACGCCAATTTCAGCCTAATCTTCCATTTAAGCTACTGCAAGTCCACGAAGCTTTTCAGCAGTGACAATTACAAGCAGGTTCTCAGTCGATTTTAATGAGGAAAGGCGGCTTCAGCAATTTTATGCATGTAGACGACAAAAATTTGCGGGAGTAGATGCACGATTTTGTTAAACCATCACACGCATGGAACACGAATGTATACGTTCCTTTGATCAAAACTACACCGAAAAATGCTTGCAGCCATATCGGTGGCAGAAGGCTGGGCAGCCTTGAATTCCTTCTAAAAAAATGCTCTTGATGAAAACCCTGTAGCTGCAAACACAAGAAAACAAAACCCTAATGAAAACTGCATAAAGTAAAAAATTGAAACCCTAGATCAGCTTGATTAATTTAAGATTTTGGACCCTTAACAGCTAGATTCAGCAATAAGAACAGAAGTATTTTAAAGAAAACAACTTTAGATTTCACTGTGAAGAACTTCAGAAAATTTCTCATGCAAATTATAAAAATAAACTGAATGATAGACCCAGGATCAAATCCAACTGGGTTCAACAAAAAATGCTTGCGGGAGTTGGCTGGTTCAGCCGAGAACTTCCCCAAATGCCCACCAATCTTTCTTCAGTAAGGGTTTTCTGCACAGCTCAAAACAACCATCAGTAAAGAGGGCAAAAATGCTGCTAGATCTCAAAAAGTAATGGAGATACCTGCCATTACTTCAGAAACCCTAACACCACTCAAACCCTAGCAAGTGAAAAAAGATACCTGTGCTCACAATACTCTACAATAAGCTATTATTAATGGCTGAAAAGTAAAATATGCAGAAACTAAATTAGCTCACAGCACTTCCAGAGAGTAACACCAGCAAGATTTGGACCCCAAAGTCTTCTTTTATTAACCAGAAACAGATTACAAGAGAGCCTCTTCAGTACACGACTCACAGATCCAATGATCTGAAATGACCCCTAGCACCCTATTTAAAGGAAATGATCCCAACGGCTAGTTCGAGTGATCCATGTCGAAATGATCTCGACCGTCGATGAGGATCAAGACATCTCTTAATCCCATCCGTCGAAATTGTTAACTTATTATTAAAAATAATATTTTGCATGCATTCACTCAAAATATTATTATTTTATTATTTAGGGTTTTTGCTTTATTTTATAATTTTTTATTTATTTCATTTTTTTAATTTTTTAATTAATTAATTTTTTATTATTTTATTTATTTTATCAAATGGATCATCGAACTAAGCCTTTGGAAACATAACCTAGGACCTAGGACTTAGGACTCAAGAGGGGATTTAAAACATTTTCCAACCCTCAAGACACATTACATCATGACTTTTACAATTTACATCTTAAGGGGGAAAACCCCTTTATCATAGACCCTCATAAACCACCCAGTTCTGCGACACAACTATAATCTAGCAGATCAACACACTAGGATTCTCATAAAGTTCTAATGACAAAATGCATCCCGGCTTTGGGGTCAGGCTGAAGGAAAACTCTGCCGATCATAGATCGGTGAGACGAAAAACCTTCCGGGAAGTATATTATCATTAGAAAGTTAGGTCCACCTAGGCAATTTTACATAAACGACTCATATCTGCTAAGATTATTTACAATTCATACATGCAGACTGGGTTTACAATTAAATTGATCAAGCTGCTGATGACTGCAGGATGGCACGGACACGTCGATCAAGTGCTGCCCCTTTTTGCAAAGAAAAGGGGGGGCACTGCATAGGTAGTTGACCGGTAGTGGTCAACATCTGGCTCTACTTGGGGACACGTTGCTGCACTGTAGGAATGTGAGAATCCAGAATTTGCATCCACGCAACACACAATAAAATATAAGTAGCGTCCGTCCAAAAATCATCATATAACATTAAGCACAGGAAAGATATAAGCTCTTCATTTATTAACTAATCTAGAAAAGCAAATCTAATCCTAAAACAGAAATGAAAATGCGGAAAAACAAGGAGTAGGGTTAGAAATACAATACAAAGGATGCCCCATGGCATCAGATGTGTTCAATATAGTGTATACTGAGCATTTGCCTGCTTTCAGGTAAATCTGTCGGCTGCTTGTCGGATGTGCAATGTCCAATTTTGCATATGGTAGGACTTTTTCCTATCCGAAAATCAAGCTGCTCACGGCCGTCTGATGCATCAAATCTTCTTCTCATTTTCTTTCTCTTGCGTTTTTTCTTTGTGGCAGGCTGTATCACTGATGACATGTAACTTTCTGTTTCAAAGCTATCAGATGAAGTATGTAAGATTTGCGTGACATGCCTTTCTTTATCTTGCATCTGATCTTTATCATTTTTAAGTCTATCTGGATCACCTTCAATTAACCATCTTTCAATCGAACCAATGACCTCCTCATAATAAGATGGAACTTGTTGCGACAAATGAGAAGGCTCCTGATCTGTTGATGTCCCCTGGTTTCTCTCATCCTTTGACCATTGTTGAAACTTTTGAACCTGTATTTTAATGGCATCCATCTGACTAGAGTGTTCAACCTTTATATCACTGATTTGCCTGGCCTGGTGTTCTTCCATATCTTTTATTACTTTATCGTTCTTTTCCTTTATGTTCATCAAGCAATGCTGCATGGAGTTTACTTCTTCTTTATGATTTGCTTGCATGGTGGCCAACTGATTATTATGATCGAATGTCATGATAGTCATTTCTTCATCCATAGTTAATAACTTGTTTTGCATAGAATTAATTTCCCTATCATGATCAGCTTTCATGGTCATCATATTTTCTTCTAAGCTTGGCATTTTGCTTTGCATGAAACTAATTTTTGTGTCATATTTAGTCTTCATGGCCTCAATTTCTTTAGCATGCTGATTTCTCATAATCTCCATCTCCCTATTACGTTTTTCCAGGTGGGTGCATAAATTTCTCACATCATTGACGTAATTAGTTTGATTAATCTCCATATTTTTTACCAGCATCATTAACTCTTGTATAATTTGCCTTTGATCTTCCTTTTCATTGTCATTTGTCCCTGATTTTCCACTATCATGGACTTGATCTGCGATAGTACCGGTGGATGACACATTCTGATCTTGAAATCTTTCTTCAACGACTGGACCTTTAATAGGATTACTTTCTTTCTTTTGCACAATTTTAGAGGCAGAAGGCAAGCTGTTTGGATAACCATATCTATCTTTAAAAGCATTGACAATGTCTTGTAAAGAAGTGAAAGAATCCTTAGGAAAATTGTTAAACCAATTCAAAGCATCACCCTCTAAAGAAAAGGCAAAAAGACGCATCTTGATATCTTCATGATTAAACTGAGGGGGTCTACAATATATGATCATTATGCGAGTAAACAAGCCTAGATGCCTTCTAACAGCGATTGAATCACCACCCGAGAAAATAGGTAATTTAGAAATGGCCTCCTCCGGAAACTCATGGCGACGGTCAGTAAAACGACATGGTTTAAATGAATAATCCATGATGAACAATAAGGGATCAGATGGATGATAGAAATAGATCTTTGCTCAAGAAAATCAAGAGATGAAAGAAGTGGAGTCACCACTTGAACAATGAATCTGATTCTAGGATCCCAAAAGTAACCACAAGCAGATATGAGGAAAGCTTCTTGTCTGGGAAAAATGAGAAAATGGAGTCGCCACCCAAACAAGAAACAAAACGAAGAAATGCTACTGATATGGCGAAAAATAAGATCCAAATGATGCCAAAAAAAAATGTTGAATCTGCCAGCTCAAATGAGAGATGAGAGAGATGAGAAAATGAATATCGATGAAACTCCAGGAACAGAAAAAACTCTGTCCCCGGCAACGGCGCCAAAAAATGTTGGCGTTGCGGGGCCAGATGAAAAGATAAAAATGAGAAGGATGATTGTCGTTGAAACACCGAGAACAAAGTGTCCCCGGCAACGGCGCCAAAAAATGTTGTCGCGCAGATTGACACGACAACGCTCAGACCGGGGGCTGTCACTCTGATCCCCGATCTCTCCGTTTAAGCCTGTCTCCCGCGGCTAAGGGGGGTAGACCCTATGATGTGACGAAGACCAACTGTCGACCAGTTGGTTGGGAGACACGATATGAAAAGCACTAAAAGGATTTGATTAATTTAGCAGACCAGTGCCTTAAGAGATTGTTGTTAAAACGATTACTTGTTAGATGATATAGAAACATAAACCGTGAACAACAATCATTTGTCATCGCAAGATATCAGTTAAACTCACAATGCTCTTAGAATGACCAAAACGATATCCAGCAACTGAGAATTTTGAAGAGATGAATGCTTTAAACCACCACGAGAATCATAAATCATTAACCAGATATCATATTCGTGTCCAGACTTGAAAATTTAAATCTTAGCATAAAGATATAACATGATAATTCCCGAGAAAAAACTGGATCTGGCAAAAAGAAAATTTCCACAATATTTTTTTTTTTTTTTAGGTAAAATTAAAACTAAAATTTAAACTAAACCTAGAGCTTCAAAAGATAATAAAATTAAACTATCAAAAAATTAAAACCTTAGTCCTAAACAAAAAAAAAACTTTTTCTTTTTTATTTTATTTTTATTATCTAAAAAAAAATGTGAAACTATGAAATAAAACTAAATAAAATTTCAACTAAGCCAAAATAGAAATTTTATTCCTAAAATTAAAATAAAACTATTGAAAAATCAAGACTATCTCTAAATCTAAACCACGAATCACGTAATATCAGAATGTCAAAATTTAAAATAGTAAAAAAAAAAGAAACGATACGCAGCAACCCTAGACGGATATTCACGCATAGAAGAATAAAATATACGCAGACTTGGCAGAGGAATTACCTGGCACGCTAGCGAATGTGGCGGATAACTTACCATACGCAAGAATAAATACGATTCCCTTCTCGATGGCGGATGATAATCATTTGAGAGTCTGCAGCTTCCAGTGCTCAGACGGCGGTGATTGGGATCAAATGCAGGAGGAAAAACTTCGCAGACGTGACCAGAAGAAACATGGAATGCTGCGTGCCAGCCGACGGGAAATACCTCAGCCGCAATGCCAACTCGTTCAGCAATTTGCTCCGTTGACAGAGAAGTAAAAGATACGTAATGTAAATGCAAGTGGAGGAGGGCGTATTTGCGTTTTAACGACTAAAGAGAACACGCTGGAGTCATATTCCAAACTGGAGGCGTCTGCATGGAATGATTTTAACGCCAATCAACCAGAGATTCACGCCACAATCCTGAAGCATCCACGCCAATTTCAGCCTAATATTCCATTTAAGCTACTGCAAGTCCACGAAGCTTTTCAGTAGTGACAATTACAAGCAGGTTCTCAGTCGATTTTAATGAGGAAAGGCGGCTTCAGCAGTTTTATGCATGTAGACGGCAAAAATTTGCGGGAGTAGATGCACGATTTTGTTAAACCATCACACGCATGGAACACGAATGTATACGTTCCTTTGATCAAAACTACACCGAAAAATGCTTGCAGCCGTCTCGGTGGCAGAAGGCCGGGCAATCTTGAATTCCTAAAAAAATGCTCTTGATGAAAACCCTGTAGCTGCAAACACAAGAAAACAAAACTCTAATGAAAACTGCATAAAGCAAAAAATTGAAACCCTAGATCAGCTTGATTAATTTAAGATTTTGGCCCCTTAACAGCCAGATTCAGCAATAAGAACAGAAGTATTTTAAAGACAACAACTTCAGATTTCACTGTGAAGAACTTCAGAAAATTTCTCATGCAAATTATAAAAATAAACTGAATGATAGACCCAGGATCAAATCCAACTGGGCTCAGCAAAAAATGCTTGCGGGAGTTGGCTGGTTCAGCCGAGAACTTCCCCAAACGCCCACCAATCTTTCTTCAGTAAGGGTTTTCTGCACAGCTCAAAACAACCATCAGTAAAGAGGGCAAAAATGCTGCTAGATCTCAAAAAGTAATGGAGATACCTGCCATTACTTCAGAAACCCTAACACCACTCAAACCCTAGCAAGTGAACAAGATACCTGTGCTCACAATACTCTACAATAAGCTATTATTAATGGCTAAAAAGTAAAATATGCAGAAACTAAATTAGCTCACAGCACTTCCAGAGAGTAACACCAGCAAGATTTGGACCCCAAAGTCTTCTTTTATTAACCAGAAACAGATTACAAGAGAGCTTCTTCAGTACACGACTCACAGATCCCATGATCTGAAATGACCCCTAGCACCCTATTTAAAGGAAATGATCCCAACGACTAGTTCGAGTGATCCATGTCGAAATGATCTCGACCGTCGATGAGGATCAAGACATCTCTTAATCTCATCCGTCGAAATTGTTAACTTATTATTAAAAATAATATTTTGCATGCATTCACTCAAAATATTATTATTTTATTATTTAGGGTTTTTGCTTTATTTTATAATTTTTTATAATTTTTTATTTATTTCATTTTATAATTAATTAATTTTTTATTATTTTATTATTTTATTTATTTTATGAAATGGATCATCGAACTAAGCCTTTGGAAACATAACCTAGGACCTAGGACTTAGGACTCAAGAGGGGATTTAAAACATTTTCCAACCCTCAAGACACATTACATCATGACTTTTACAATTTACATCTTAAGGGGGAAAACCCCTTTATCATAGACCCTCATAAACCACCCAGTTCTGCGACACAACTATAATCTAGCAGATCAACACACTAGGATTCTCCTAAAGTTCTAATGACAAAATGCATCCCGGCTTTGGGGTCAGGCTGAAGAAAAACTCTGCCGATCATAGATCGGTGAGACGAAAAACCTTCCGGGACGTATATTATCATTAGAAAGTTAGGTCCACCTAGGCAATTTTACATAAACGACTCATATCTGCTAAGATTATTTACAATTCATATATGCAGACTGGGTTTACAATTAAATTGATCAAGCTGCTGATGACTGCAGGATGGCACAGACACGTCAATCAAGTGCTGCCCCTTTTTGCAAAGAAAAGGGGGGGTACTGCATAGGTAGTTGACCGGTAGTGGTCAATAGGACGAAAAGGTTGAAGAAAGTACTATTGTACAAAAGGTATTAAGGTCCCTTCCAGACAGATTTGACTCCAAAATAAGTGCTATAGAAGAATCAAAGGTTCTTGACACCCTCAAAATGGATGAACTCCATGGAATTCTCACTGCCTATGAAATGAGGAAAGGTGGACCTAGCTCCAAAGATGCAGCATTTAAGGCCTCAAAGTCAAAGAAAGGGAAAGAAAGGAATGACTGTAGTGATGAGTCAGATGTGGAATCCGAATTGGCTCAATATGTACGAACGCTGAAGAGAGGATCTAAGCTTAAAGGCAAGTATCCTCTTATCTGTTTTAAATGTGGTAAAATAGGTCATTATGCAGCAAAATGTCCTCATAAACATGACAGTGATTATGAAAGAAATTCTAAAAGAATGACATACAAAAAGAAAGGGTTCAATAAGAAAAACCTTCTCTCCAAGCAAGATGAGTCTGATGAGGATGAGTTTATGGTCATCAAAAAGAAATCAGATGAGGAAAGCGATCATGATGAAAGCCAAGAAGCATTATTCATGGCACTCACAGATGATGATGACTCGGAGCAAGAAGGAAATGTGGATGAACTGTTAATAAGTGCCATTGAAGAGAACGAGAAACTACGGAACAAAATTATCTCTCTCAAAGTGGAAAACGAGGAAATAAGAAGGAGAGAAGATCTCTTGGAAACAAAGCTTAAAGAAAAAGAAGAGACTTGTGAAGAACGTGAGGCCGAAGTAGTATCTCTGAGAAAGGAGTTGGAGCAAATTAAAAAGGGTTGTAAAAGCTCTCAAATACTTGATATTATTCTGAAAAATCAAAAACCTCAACATGATAAGTCTGGAATAGGTTTCAAGGGAGAATCCTCAAGCACTAAGAATAATGCGAAAAGCTATGTCGATGCACTTTCCTGCAACCCAAAAGATGAAAAAGTATTGTATCAAAAGTGCATCCCAGATTCCAAGAATCAAGAAAGAGTTATTCCAAAGAAGAATGTGGAGTCGAATCATGGACACTACAGCAAATACAAACCTGTACTTCACCAAGGGCCCATCAAAAATCCAAAGGACGAGGGAGGAGTAATTCTCAGAAAGGAAGGCGAATTAAACTGTGGTTGCTTCAAAACCATATTTCTTGGACACTGTTTTCACTGTAAAAACTTCGGTCACCAAGCTAGACACTGCATGGCTCGCAGAAGTGAAAAGACAACGCAAAAGGACCGAGTAATCAACTCATATGCTCCCAAAAGACAGGGACAAATCAAAACCTTCAATTCATTCGATCCCTTGACTAAATTTGATCTAACTTGCTCTTTTTGCTACAATAATGGACACTATGAACAAAATTGCCCACTCAAAGGAAGAAAGACGAGTAGCAAGATCTCTGCAATGGACAAATGCGGCCTGGCTCTATTTGCGCAAAATAATGGAAACCAGTGGTTTGTGGATAGTGGATGCTCCAGACACATGACAGGAGACAGAAGGAAATTTATCTCACTGAGCAAAAAGGAAGGGAATGTGTCCTTTGGAAGCGGAACTGGCAAAAATTGCAGGAAGAGGAACAGTTACTCTGATCAATGGAGAAGGAAAAGCTCAAGATGCTCTGTTGGTTGACGGACTCAAACACAACCTTCTGAGTGTCAGCCAAATTTGTGATCAAGGACACAAGGTTGTCTTCAACACCAAAGACTGTGAAATAAGGAACTCTGTCTCTGGGAAACTTGTGGCAAAAGGAGTAAGAACACCAAACAATATTTACGTTCTGAACAAGATTCAGGAGAACAAATGCTACTTGAGTCAGGCAGATGAGAGTTGGTTGTGGCACAAGAGACTTGGACATACCAGCTTCGAAAATCTAGTCAATATCAGCAAAATCAAAGCTGTACAAGACATCCCAAGGTTGTCCAAACCAAAGCAAGCGGTGTGTGGTCCATGTCAACATGGAAAACAGACCAGAACCAGCCACAAGACAAAGGAACACTGTACATCAAAGCCCTTGGAGATCATCCATGCTGATGTGTGTGGGACAACTAGAAATCAAGCACTCCAAGGAGAAAGGTACTTTGTGTTATTTGTTGATGATTATACTAGAATGATGTGGATATATTTCATAAAGTATAAATCTGAAACTTTTGAGTGTTTTAAGAATCTAAAAGCCCTTATAGAAAACGAAAAAGATTCAAAAATTAAGTGTTTCAGAACAGACAGAGGAGGAGAATTCACATCAAACGAGTTCAGTGAGTTCTGCAATATTCATGGAATTAAAAGGGAATTCTCGGCTGCTAGAACACCTCAGCAAAATGGGGTAGTTGAAAGACGAAACCGAACTGTCCAAGAAATGGCAAGAACCATGCTATTAGCAGCAGACCTACAACCTAAATTCTGGAGGGAAGCAGTAGGGACAGCTAGATCTATACATTGAATCGGACTCAATTAAGACCAAATTGTGACAAAACTCCTTATGAGCTATGGAAAGGAAGACCTGCTTCGGTGAAGTACTTCAAAATATTTGGAAGCAAGTGCTTCATAAAAATAAATGATGGTTCACCTGGAAAATTTGATTCTCGGGTTGATGAGGGGATATTTCTTGGATACTCTCCACGGAGCAAGGCTTACAAGTGCTACAATTTTCGACTGAAGAGAATAGTGGAAAGCATCAATGTTAAGGTTGACGAAGATCTTCCAGGAAAGGAAATTGAAGAACAGGAAGATGACTTTCTCATTGAAGAAGAAGAATCCAAAGAAGAAGAGATAGATGATGAAGAAGAAGAAGAGGAAAGAGAACCGTCTCATACTCCTTCAAAGATGAAGTATGTAGAAAGATACCATCCAGAAGAACAGATCATTGGCGATAAAGATGAAGGTGTGCAGACCAGAAGAAGGATAACAACCTCACCCAAGAGAAAAGCCATTGCCCTCCTATCTATGATAGAACCAGAAACATTCACAGAAGCAAGTAAGGATCCTCATTGGGTAAAAGCAATGGAAGAAGAAATGTCCCAAATTGAGAAGAACAAGACATGGGAGCTGGTACCTCGTCCGAAGGACAAAAACATAATAGGAACCAAATGGGTGTTCAAAAATAAAATGAATGAGAAAGGACAGGTTATCAGAAACAAGGCAAGACTTGTTTGCAAAGGCTATTCGCAAATTGAAGGAGTTGAATTTGAAGAGACGTTTTGCACCAGTGGCCCGTATGGAAGCTATAAGGATGTTTTTAGCATTTGCTTGCTCGAAAGGATTCAAAATCTATCAAATGGACGTGAAATCAGCATTTCTAAATGGGGAACTCAAGGAGGAAGTCTACATGGAGCAGCCAGAAGGTTTTGATCTGACAGCAGGAAAGGACCTAGTATGTAAGTTGAAAAAGGCTTTGTATGGGCTGAAACAAGCTCCTAGAGCTTGGTATGCAAGACTGGATAACTATCTCCAACAACAAGGCTTCAAAAAGGGAGTGGCTGAAAGCAATCTATACATAAAGACAGATCAAGGTAAGTTACTAGTTGCTCTTGTTTATGTCGATGATCTGATTTTTGCTAGTAATAATGATGAAATGAGCCATGAATTTTCTCAAAGCATGGCAAAAGAATTTGAGATGTCAATGATAGGTGAACTATCCCACTTCCTTGGACTTCAAGTATCTCAAACCAGAGCAGGATTGTATATATCTCAAGCCAAATATCTAAAAGACATGCTCAAAAAATATGGAATGGAGGACTGTGCACCCATGAGCACCCCCATGACCACAAACTGCAAACTGAGCAAAGATGATGACTCCCCTCTAGTAGATGCAACTCATTACAGGTCAATGATTGGAGCCCTCCTATACTTAACAGCTACATGACCTGACATAATGCAAGCAGTAGGAATGGTGGGAAGATTTCAATCGGCTCCCAAACAATCTCATTTATTAGCTGTAAAAAGAATTCTCAGATATTTGAAGGGAACTTCTGATTTTGGTCTCTGGTACCCAAAGAGTTCAACATTGACTGTAACTGCATACACTGATGCTGATTGGGCTGGAAATATAGATGATCGGAAAAGTACTAGTGGAAATGCATTCTTCCTAGGAGACTGTTTGGTATCCTGGCTCAGCAAAAAACAGTCATCCATATCATTATCCACAACCGAAGCCGAGTATATTGCTGCAACAGACTGTTGTACTCAAATACTATGGATGAAGGAAGCGCTAAAGGATGTAAACATATGTACAGATCAACCAATTACTGTTTATTGTGACAACACTAGTGCTATCAGTCTCAGTAAAAATCCAGTGATGCACTCAAGAACCAAACATATACCAATCAAGTATCATTTCCTCCGTGAGCAAGTAGCTGAACAAAACATCGCTCTGGAATATATAAGTACTAAGGAGCAGATAGCTGATATTTTCACTAAACCTCTTCCTCAGGAAGCATTCGAACACCTGCGACAAAAGATGGGGGTTATTCCTTTATCATCACTCAAGTCTATTCATAAAGATGCTGCAGGACGGGGAGCAACTTGACAAGGGGAGTTCGTATGCATTCCTTTGCCATTGATGTCAAAGGGGGAGAGAGCAAAAGAATATTGCCATCAATAACAAAGGGGGAGATTGTTGGACACAGATTGTCATTGATGTCAATATGGCAATATTCAAGAGAAGGAGACAGAGCATATCGGAGCCAAGAGGAGCAAATGGAGCCAAGAGGAGCAGACCAAGCCAAAGGAGCCACATTGGAGCAAAGAGGAGCTATAGGAGGAGCCACATATATATATGCCATATATATGCCAAGAGGAGCAGAACTCATATAGATATGTTATTGGGCTTGTAAAACCCATGTATGCATGCTTTAACATTATCGGCGGTTAAAAATCTTATATATATGCATTCACAACTATCGGCGGGCACATGTTACAAACACACTATCGGCGGAGAAGTTTATATATAAAGGCATATATATATATATATATATATATATATATATATATCGGCGACATCGCTAATCGGCGGTTCAGCTATGTGCCACCACTGAAACCTCCGATTGCGATAATAATGCGGACTCAATGCAGAATTATGTTATGGTTGAATGCTATATTGCATCCGCCCATCGCAACAACACACAAAGGCATGACACTCTCCCGATCGCCGATTGCGATAAGGCTGCGGACCCGACGGGAATATAGACTGTGGCTTAATATCATATCGCATCCGCAGTGATCGCAAGTCATAAGGGATGGCGCTATAATCTGCCGATTGCGATAGAGGCATGGACCCGATGGACTTATTAAAAACAGTCTATAATATATCGCATCCAGAATGTCAGAATTGTTCAAGGTGCAAGCTCCGAAATCCGGAGCCGAAACTATTATCAAGTGTAAAACCATATCGGGTCCGCAGAACTCTTGTATCGCATCGGAGCAGCGGAGGTAGCGATCGCCGAAATCATCCGAAGCCGAAATCATATTAGAGAGCAGCCTAAAGGGAGATCGGGTCTGCTAAACCTTCGCGTTACAAATCCGCCGAAGCGAACCTGCCGATATCCCGGACCCGAATTCAATATAGAGACGGGAGTATAAGAAGGTGTCGGGTCTGCGTTCCGTTGGAGGATCGGGACTATTGTTTACAGCGAGTGCCGATATACATCGGACCCGAAACCAGTATAGAAGGGAGTCTAAAAGAGCATCGGGTCCGCTCCTCATCGGAGGTCAGGCCTTAAGAGTTTTGTTATGGTTGCGAAATCCGGACCCGCCGAAATTGTAAAGGCGGGTGCATAATAATTGAAGTCCGGCATTTGAATTAGAGCGGGGGTTTATAATGTTTTCCGTGTATTATATGATACATGGCTGCGGGGTTAAGATATATATTAAAGCCTGTGTGATGGTTGATTAATGGCTCGGGTGGTGGCTTCTGATGGTTGACTATTTATAGAAAGCGCCGAATAAAAGGTGGCTTCCGATGGTCGATTAAAGCGCTCGGTGATGGTTGATTAAAGGCTCGGTTGGTGGCTTCCGATGGTTGATTAAAAGGCTTGGTTGGTGGCTTCCGATGGTTGATTAAAACGCTCGGGTGGTGGCTTCCGATGGGTGATTAAACGCCTCCGATAAAGCCTGTAAGAAAAAATAAAGAAAGCAAAGAAATGAAGCCGAAGTGTCAAGCGATCAAGTGAGGAGGAAGCCAAAGAGCCAGCACGTAAGAGGAAACAAATGGACAGGGGCATGGAGCATATAAAAGCAACAAAAACAGATAACTGCACTGTCGTTGGTGGATGGCATAACTTGAGCATGAGATAGTGGAAGCAGCAGAAGAAAAGGGGGCAGCAGAAGCAGTGGAAGCTGAAAAGAGCGCAGCAGCACACCAGTGTATACCAAAGAGGTTGGAGCCTCAGAATTGAAAAAGATTGAAGTCCTTGGGAGTTGGTGCTCCTAAATCAAAGATTGGTGTCTTGGCAAAATAGAGTTGGTGCTCAGGAGGTTGGAGCCTCACCAAAGTCCAAGTTGGAGCTTGGCAACCAATTGTGACATTCTATTTATTGTATTTATTTTACTGCACAGTTATATTAATAAAAGCATTTATTCCTGCTGTTCATTTTGTGTTCTGAACATATATGATTTAACTAGTAAAACAATAGTGAGAAAAAGAAATACTGATTCACCTCCCTCTCAGTATTTCCAACAGCCTTTGGAACTGAAAACGAGCTTCTTTGCAGCAAAATACAATTGCCCTCTAGAGACTTCTGCGCAACCCTTACGTCAGTCTCTCTATGGCTATCTTTGCCTCTCTACAAGCTAGTCTACGGAACTGGAAGACTTCCTCCAAACTCAATGTCTCTACCCCTCTCTGTCTCTGCTTCCCTTCTCTGGCTCGAACTCTTTCAGTGAACTGCTGCTACTCTCTGGAAAATTGAACTACCCAAGGAAAATCGATCTCAAGTGTGTTCCTCCATCTACCCATCAACTTCATCTTATAATCTCACTATGGTACTCCAACGACCAAGATTAAATCTTAATCAATGGCTAAGATTATTTCCTAGTTGATCCGTGTGAGTTTCTAGAGAAATCTCACCTTCCTTAATTAATTCCTGTTAATTAATCATTTTCCCTATGTTAGACTTGGGAAAAATTTAATTATTGATTGATTAACTTAATTAAGGCATTTCTAGTTGGATTTTCCTGAAACCTTTTCTGGGTTACAGAGTCTTAGTGTTTCTTAGCCTCTCTAACAACTGTCGAGACTAGAGCACCATCCAATGCTACAAAAACTAACACTCCCTCTTAGCAAGGAAGGTTTACTAGTGTTGACCTGCTCCAACACCCTACTCTGTGTCACCCTCTGTACACGTTGCTGATGTCTAGCCACTGTGATTACTTGCCACTACCCACCAACCACTGCGCAACTTTGATGCTACATCTATGTTGTTGCTGACACTGCTATATTGCTGCCAACTCTGCATCTACACTGCAACTCCCTGTCAACTGTTGCTATTGTTGTTGCAACTACTACAATTGAGAAGCATCTGAAATATTGAATCAACTGCGTCTCTGTGTTGCATCTGTCTCCTGAGCATCTGACTGCTACTAGCCTCTGCACTATCCACCGGGGAATCTGCTGTTGACTCTACTACTGAACCCCTACTCTGAGCTCCTTAGCACTTGACTGCAAATAGTCTGCAACTGTTACTCTAGAATCTGACTGCATCAACACTGATCCATCCTTTGACTGAATATTGTGTACCTCCGTAGCAAGGTAATGATCCATGAGGAAGATACATCAATGGACCCTACCCAAACCTCTACGCAGCTTTGGGACTATAGCTCCATATCGCCCCAGCTCACTCCTGGAGGTATAACTGCAAACATAGCAAAGTCTTCTTCCAACCTGGAGGACAAATTATCTATCTCTGTGGATGATGTCACCTAGTCCTGGTTCTCTTGCTTGTCCTTCTTCCTTTGAGGACACTAAGTACTGTAGTGGCCAAACTCACCACACCTGAAGCACTTGACCTTAGATAGGTCCTTTTTCTTCTTCTCCCACTATCCTTGACTAGGACCCTTTGATGCAAGGGCCATATTCTTTTCGCCCTTCTCACCTTTGGAACCCTTACTACTGCTTCCATTAATGGCGGTCTTCACTAGAGCTAACCTCATTTCTTCCTGTTGCAAGTCTGACCACATCCTGTCCCACCCTGGTAATGTATCTCGTCCCAAAATGCCTTGGACGAAGATTTTTCCCACTCCTTAGAGACACTGTTTAGGGCCAAACACACAAGCTCTTTAGTTTGAGGCACCTCCCTAACTGCTGCATGCTAATCTCAGATTTCCTGAATTTTGGTGAGAAAGGGATCAATGCCTTTGCCCTTATGCATCCCGAGGTTTCTGAGCTTCTCCTTCAGGGACATCTTCTGTTGCTCGAAAGGATTCTGATAGAGCTGAGCGAGAGCATCCCACCTCTCCTTGGCAATGTTCTTGCCAGATATATGCAAGACTATATGGCCCCAGAATCCATCCAGGATCATCTGCTTTGCCTTATCCATCTCTTTCCTCTACTCTCTAACCTGATCTGCATCGGTCGGTATTGCCACAACATTCTCTACATAGGTCTTCAGGCCAAATTCATCTAGCAGGAAGGACATCCTGGCCTTCCATATGACATATTTGAAGGGCTCCACCCTTCTATTCACACTCCCTTCTAGGCTAGAAACCCTTTGAGAGAAATTTCGCTTTGTGTGTGCACTTTCTCTTCCATCCAACGTTGACCTTGCTACCTTATGCACACTGCCCACCTTGCCCATTGGAGGCTAGAAATCGAATTGCCAATTTGCAAATTAATCACAGTGCAATCTTCACTGTTGCAGAAGATAAACTGGAAATTGAGAAAACACCGGTACATACACAAAAAAATAGAACACCACAAATATCCTTGGAAAAACCCAATGTGGGAAACTGATGCAACAGCTGAGGGTTTTTATTATTAAGCAGCAGTGAGAAATTCTAAGTACAATTGGATGCCAAAATCTGGCAATCCTACAGAGAAAAATACTGGCAAAAATATTATGAGGAATTTTCCTCACCCCACAAGCAATCTGGGCTTTGACTGCCAGCTCCAAGTGAGTTGTCCAAACTGGCCTATGCAGACCCTACGTCACCCTAGCGCAGAACTGGAATACTCATCGTCCGGAACAGTTGCTACTCAAGTCGTCCTGTCTGCTGTTGACTGAGAAACTGCCTCTCCGACACTCTGGAAAATCTTCCCAGCCTCTGGAATTGAAAATGAGCTTCTCTCCAGCAAAATCGAATTGCCCTCTAGAGACTTCTGCGCAGCCCTTGCGTCAGCCTCTTTGTGGCTATCTCTGCCTCTCTGCAAGCTACTCTCCAGAACTAGAAAACTTCCTCCAAACTCACCATCTCTGCCCCTCTTTGTCTCCGCTTCCCTTCTCTGGCTCGAACTCTTCTGACAAACTATAGTTGCTCTTCAGAAAATCGTACTTCCCAAGGAAAATCGATCTCAAACCTGCTCCCTCCAACCTGCTCCACTGTTGAACCTTCTATTCACACTCCCTTCTAGGCTAGAAACCCTTTGAGAGAAATTTCGCTTTGTGTGTGCACTTTCTCTTCCATCCAACGTTGATTCTTCTCTAGCAATTGCTGCAAAAACCTTATGCACCCAAACAAGGAATGTGCCCACGGAAAATGTTGAATTACTGCTCCCTCTGCCCATTGGAGTCGCTCTTTTTGGCAAGCCAAATTTTTCTACCAATCCTGAACTAAAAAATTGAATTGCTTAACAATTTGCACTGTCTGGCTAGGCACTACACAACCCCTAGAAAATTTGTCCCGTTGCTCCTAAATAACAAATTTTCTTCTTCTGATTCTGAGCTTCCCCGTCTGATCAACATCGCTCTGATACCATGTGAATAGTTCACTACTGAAATTCTATTGCAACAACTGGAATTAATTCTTCTAACTGTAAATAAATTATGTAGTTTATTGCTACGAAAATAATGAATTAATCACAGTGCAATCTTCACAAATAAAAAATGTTGCAGAAGATAAACTGGAAATTGAGAAAACACCGGTACATACACAAAAAAATAGAACACCGTTATTTTTGGACAAATATCCTTGGAAAAACCCAATGTGGGAAACTGATGCAACAGCTGAGGGTTTTTATTATTAAGCAGCAGTAGAGAAATTCCAAGTACAATTGGATGCCAAAATCTGGCAATCCTACAGAGAAAAATACTGGCAAAAATATTATGAGGAATTTTCCTCACTCTACAAGCAATCTGGGCTTTGACTGCCAGCTCCAAGTGAGTTGTCCAAACTGGCCTACGCAGACCCCACGTCACCCTAGCGCAGAACTGGAATACTCATCGTCCGGAACAGTTGCTACTCAAGTCGTCCTGTCCGCTGTTGATTGAGGAACTGCCTCTCCGACATTCTGGGAAATCTTCCCAGCCTCTGGAATTGAAAATGAGCTTCTCTGCAGCAAAATACAATTGCCCTCTAGAGACTTCTGCGCAGCCCTTGCGTCAGCCTCTTTGTGTCTATCTCTGCCTCTCTGCAAGCTACTCTCCAGAACTAGAAAACTTCCTCCAAACTCACCATCTCTGCCCCTCTTTGTCTCCGCTTCCCTTCTCTGGCTCGAACTCTTCTGACAAACTATAGTTGCTCTTCAGAAAATCGTACTTCCCAAGGAAAATCGATCTCAAGTGTGCTCCTCCATCTACCCATTGACTTCTTCTTATAATCTCACTGTGGGACTCCAATGGCCAAGATTAAATCTTAATCAATGGTTGAGCTTATTTCCTTGTCGATTCGTGTGAGTTTCTAGAGCAAGCTTACCTTCCTCAATTAATTTCTGTTAATTAATCATTTTCCAAGTTAGACTTGGGAAAATTTTAATTATTGATTAATTAACTTAATTAAGGCATTTCTAGGTGGATTTTCCTAAAACATTTTATGGGTTATGGAGTCTTAGTGTTTCTTAGCCTTTCTGATAACTGTCGAGACAAGAACACCATCTAATGCTACAAAAACTAACAATTTCTGTTGACACCTAATCCGAAACGGATGAGGTGAAGTTGGACAGTCATCTAGAAGATGAACTGATCCGATTTTGTATATGTATAAATATTAATAGTCTAATGAATAAACTCACTCAGTTGTTTTGCGCTCATTAATTTCTGAGCTAACCTGGCCTGACATGGTATCAGAGCCCAGGTCCCCAGGTTCCAAAAATAGGGTAACTTCTCTGCGCCTCTGTCCATAACTGCGCCCTTTGTCATGAGCGCCCCTGGAATGCGCTGTTGTATGTCAGGCTCTACTGCCTCTGCTCCCTGGCGCACCAGCGCTGC
Source organism: Pinus tabuliformis (assembly GCA_031772625.1). NCBI lineage: Eukaryota > Viridiplantae > Streptophyta > Pinopsida > Pinales > Pinaceae > Pinus > Pinus tabuliformis. The sequence continues at coordinate 427,643,854 of CM062812.1, read as the reverse complement.
ATATGCTCTCTGCGCCCTCTGCCATTAAGTACGTTGCTGCCAGTACTTGAATTGAGGTATCGTTTTTTGGAGGTATGAGCTGTGGACTGTGTTGTTTAACGTTTGGGCTATTGTTCATATGGACTGCGTTTTTAAAAAAAAAAGAAACTCCATTGGTCGGTATTGAAGCTTTGGTGAAAGAAGTGACTGCGTTTATGGTTTCTTTGTGACTGCGTTTTTCATTTGTAGCTGTGGGTATATACATTTGAAGCTGTGGGCGTATTTTATTTGTAACCTGGCCTGACATGGTGAATGGTGATGGTATATAGAACTGTGGTGACTGCGCCTTTAATGCCTTTAATGAATTGAAGCCAGCGTTTATGCCTGTAATGTTATGCCGTTAACATATTGAAGCCTGCGTTTGAGCTGCATCTGCCCATTATATGCCTCATGCTGCTCAATATCTGAAACTTTCTTCGCTCAATATCTGAAACTTTCCTCGTATTGTTTGGCTCTCGCTGCTCTGTGTCTGAAATATTTTTAGTATCAAGCTCGGTCTCGAGCTGAGACACCTGCTCTCACATACCTGTCCACCGCTTCTTGTCAATAAAGTTGGAAACTGAAGCGTTCTTTCGTCTAAAGCCGAAGGCGGATTTCATTGTTTATTCATGGGAATAAGTTTTAAGATGTGAACGTCCTAATTCATATGATTCTAAGATAACCGGATTGAAGCTGTGGTGAAAGAAGTGATGGTGTGTGCTATTGAGACCTGCGCAGTGATATATTGAAACCTGCGGATTTATATTGAGTTTAATGCGGATATATATTGAGTTTAATACTGATATATATATTGAGAATATTGAGTTTAATGATAGACATATATATTTTCATATGAGCGCATTTTATTAAAGCAGTGATATATATTAAGACACAGTGATGAGCGCCCTTTTTTACAGTGATTTTCATATGAGTGCCTTTGTTTAATATATGTAAGCAGTGACATATATATATGCGCCCTCTTTTTGTTCAGCGGTGATATATGTAAGCAGTCATATATGTGAGCGCTATTTTTTTTGAGATATTGATATATGGAAAAGCAGTGAGCGCCCTTATTTTTTTTGTTAAACAGTAATACAGTCATCTATGTGAGCAGTCTTTGAGTAGTGAACACTATTTGAGCGCCCTTTGATTGTGAGCAGTGAACAGTGTATTGAGCACCCTTGTTTTGTTGAACAATGATATATATATGTGAGCAGTGATATATATATACTGTTGCATAAGGCAATCATATAAGGATATTTTTACAGAAGTTTTTGGCAGAGATATTTTTTTCAGAAGGATTTTGTTTACAGAAGTTTTTGGCAGAGATATTTTGTTACAGTATGCATTCAAGAGAAAGAAGAAGATACTTCAGAGGCAGGGGGGGCAGACACCCTCAAGAAGAAAAGGCAGACTTACATTGCATTCGCTGCAAACAAAAAGGATCTCATGATGCTTCTACATGCAAACTACCATGGGAAAAGATTGAGCAGAGAAGAAATCAGCAGAAAGGTAAAACTGATGACTCAGACAAAGGTAAAGCACCTGAATCCGCTCACTATATTGAGGCACAATGTAACATTGGAGTAAATGAAGATCTGTTTAATGCTTCACTTACTTCTTCGAAAAATGACTGGTTGCTTGATTCAGGAGCAACCTGTCATATGACTTATAGGAGAGATTTCTTTGAAGATTTCACTGACAATGTTGATGGAGCAGTATACTTTGCAGATCAGTCAAAAATCAAGCCATCAGGGCTTGGCACAATCAGGCTTAAACTGCCTGGTCTTCCAGATTTTCTTCTGGATCATGTTCTATATCTCCCACAGCTGAAGAGAAACTTGCTGTCCCTGGTTCACATCCGCCAGCAAGGTCACTCCATTCACATGTTTGATGGCAAGCTTGAGGTAAGAAAGGCATCTGACCACTCACTTGTCATGAGGGGTATAGAAGAAGAAAGACTCCTTAAACTGCAAGGAACCTCTGCTCATGCACAACATTTCTCATATATTTCTCATCATGAAGAAGGTGCACTTCCATCAAGTTTATTATGGCATGCTAGATTTGGACATTTAAACTATGATAGTCTCCGCTTGTTGAAGAAAAATGGTGTTGCTGGTTTGCCTACAATTCCTAGAAAACATAAACAATGTGATGCTTGCATTCTAGGAAAGCATAGCAAACAGTCTTTTCATGATTCACATTCAAGAGCACATAGGAAGCTTGAACTTATTCATTCAGATTTATGTGGTCCAATGCCTGTTCCTTCTGCAAATGGAAATAAGTATATCATGACATTTATTGATGATTACACCAGAATGTGTTGGGTTTACTTATTGAAGAACAAATCTGATGCTTTTCAAACATTCAAGAATTTTCATAAATGGATTGAAAATGATGCACAATCTCATATTGGGTCTATTCGCACTGATAATGGAAAAGAATATACATCAAATGAATTTGAACACTATCTTCGCCAACATGGGATTAAACATCAAACAACTGTGCCTTATAATCCTCAACAAAATGGTGTAGCCGAAAGAATGAACAGAACAATTTTGAATATGGTACGATCCATGCTTTTCTTCAAAAATGTAAAGACAATGTTTTGGGCTGATGCTGTTCTATGTGCTGCATATATAAAGAATAGATGTCCATCTAGTGCTATAAGAAACAAGACTCCTTATGAATTGTGGTATGGACATGTTCCTTCGGTAAAACATCTCAGGATTTTTGGTTCCACCTGTTATGTTTTAATACCAAAGGTACATAGAAACAAACTTGGTGCTAGAAGTCGTAAGTGCATCTTCCTGGGGTATTCAAACACATCTAAAGCATACCGCCTTTATGATGAAGTAAATAAAAAGTTTGTTTTATCTAGAGATGTCATTTTTCTTGAATCATCCAAATCTGACAGTGTTGTTGAGCGGCAACTTGATCGCTTGGATAGATTCACAAAACCGAAATCATTCCAAGAGTTTGATAATCAGATTCCACATCTTGAAGGGGGGATTCCTATACTAGATCAACATGTGGAATCTCCTTCTGAAGAACAATCTCCCCTGCATGACACTCCAACAACGGATGATACTTTAAGTGATGTAATTGATAGAATTGGGAGACTCAATCTTGATTCAGACCCAACTCAATCAACAGAACAGCCTGGACCATCTCAGAAAGGTCCCCCAAAGTGGCTGACAAAGACACTTGAAAGTGTTCATCCTGATGAAATTGGAAAAACAGGAACCAGAAATTCAAACCGACAAGATGGAGGTGATGTAGATAACTCTAATTCACCTGTTGATATGGATGTTACTTATGATTGTGAATTGAACTTGTCTACAGATTTTGAACCAACTTCCTTCAAAGAAGCTGCTTCTCATGATGAATGGAAAGAAGCGATGCAGAAGGAGTATGATGCCCTCATAAAGAATGGCACTTGGAAGCTGGTTGATCCTCCATTTGGAACCAAACCAATTGGCTGCAAGTGGGTCTACAAGAACAAGTACAAAGCTGATGGCTCACTTGACAAGCACAAAGCTAGGCTTGTGGCAAAAGGTTTTGCACAGAAGGGGTCGATTATGAGGAAACTTTTGCTCCCACAGCAAAATGGGCCACCATCCGGACACTCTTTGCACTAGCTGCTCAGAACGGTTGGAAAGTCCATCAAATGGATGTAAAAACTGCATTCTTGAATGGAGATCTAAAAGAGAATGTTTTTATGTCCCAGCCTGAAGGATTTGCTGTGAAAGGACATGAACACAAAGTATGCAAACTTGTGAAGTCCTTGTATGGCCTCAAACAAGCACCACGAGCCTGGTATGAAAAACTAACTGAGCATCTTCTGAAACTCAACTTCAATCATTTTGATCTTGATGATGCAACTTTATTTGTTAAGAAAGTTGGCAAAACAGTTGTATATCTTGTGGTATATGTAGATGATCTTTTAATGACAGGGAACAATGAAAGCTATATTGCATCCATAAAGAAAGAATTAGGAAATTTTTTTGAAATGACTGATTTGGGCTATGTTCATTACTATCTTGGCATTGAAGTAACCCAACACCCAAAGTCCATATTTCTTTCTCAAAAGAAATACATTGGAGATTTGTTATACAGATTTGGCATGACAGAGTGCAATCCCCTTTCTACTCCAATGGAACAAAACTTGAAGCTCACATCTACTGAAGGAAAGGAATTTGAGGATGCAACTAAGTATAGACAGCTTGTAGGAAGTCTCATCTACCTCACTACTACCAGACCAGACATTTCATTTGCTGTTGGAATCCTCTCCAGGTTTATGCAAAGGCCTTGTGAGGGACATTGGTCTGCTGCAAAAAGAGTCCTAAGGTACTTGAAGGGAACTCAAGACCTTGGAATCAAGTATACACAGGTGGACGACTTCAACTTGATTGGATACTCTGATTCAGACTTTGATGGAGACAAAGAAACTGGGGTATCTACTTCAGGATATGCTATGAGTCTTGGATCAGGAGCTGTCTCCTGGAGATCACGCAAACAATCAGTACCAGCAGATTCCACAACAGAAGCAGAATACGTGGCAGCAGCTGAAGCAACGAAAGAAATTGTGTGGCTCAGGAAAATTCTTGAAGATTTGCAGGTAAAACAAATACAATCAACTCCACTCATGATTGATAACACATCTGCAATAAAGTTGGCCAAGAACCCAAAGTTCCATGATCGTACTAAGCACATCAATACTAAATATCATCTGATCCGACATCATGTTGAGGCCAAAACAATCCATCTCCGTCATTGTTCCACAAACGAGCAAATTGCAGACATCTTCACCAAAGCGCTTGGAAGAGAAAAGCTTGAAAGATTCAGAACGATGCTTGGACTCACCAACATCCCTTCAGATTAAGGGGGGGAATGTTGACACCTAATCCGAAACGGATGAGGTGAAGTTGGACAGTCATCTAGAAGATGAACTGATCCGATTTTGTATATGTATAAATATTAATAGTCTAATGAATAAACTCACTCAGTTGTTTTGCGCTCATTAATTTCTGAGCTAACCTGGCCTGACAATTTCTCCTTATTATGATGGCAACAATTTATTGATTTACTTTAGATATATAAATTTCTTCACATAATAATGTTGTTTGTTTGATTGTTGGATCCTTGGAATTTCGATCATTTGTACGACAACCTCTGAGCGTGTTTTGACTTCAATCGGATTGGCATCTTTGTGAGCTACGAGATTAATGGGATGTGTATTTGTTCCCTTCTCCACAAGTTGGGCCTTTTTACTTGAAGACTTCGATGCTTCCATCTGGATAAGTTGTTTTATTTTGTTTTACAATCACTGTTTATCATTCGTAAGCTTCTTAATTTTCTTTAAATAGATTTTGATTATGATTTTTAAGGCATGAAAGTTCTTCACTCTCTAGATTGTTGACCTTATTCTTAGTGACTTTATTCTCATATTTTTAACCTCTGATTTGTCCTAATGACATTTGATTAAGGTTTTTTAAGTGCATATTTTCTTCTTCTTTCTCCATTAGATTCTTTTTGAATTCTTTCACGAGATCTTCCTTTTCCTGTTCTAGTTTTTTATTATATTGCTTCATATCCCTTGTTTTCTTGACCTATAGAAGTAAATTTTTACTGTGGTGCTTGTCAGCGCAAAATCTAGCAGGCCTTGTGAGAGCCATCACAAGGCAAGGGCCAGACGAAGACACAACAATGAGGTGGAGCACTCCACATCTTGCTCTTCAGTAAAATTAAACCACACAGGAGGCTTCCTAGTACAAATCACCCAAGTTATTCTAGGTTGATAAGATCAAGGTAGCTTGATCAAGGTACTTCTCACTTGAAACAAGACACAATTCTTTGTAACAAGGAACAACATACCTATTGAATAAGCCTAGGAAATAGGGCTTGTGGCCTTAGGGTTTCAAGATGTAGCTCAACAATGGCACATCTAAGCATACAAACACAAGGAAAAGGTTTTCTTTACAACATATGATCAACCAATGGAGTGATAAACTTTCAAATAGCCCTAAGTTGAACCCTTTGTGTAGGATTAGGGTTTTCATAGGCCTAGAATTATTTATGGTTGATGATACAACCCTAATGAAACACTTTTTGTTGGAAGATGTAACTAGGTTCGGTCTTCATTAAATGTATTTGAGTAATCTTGTAATGTACTTGTCAAAAAAATAAAGAACTTAATTATTATTATTATTATTGTGACTTATTAAAGGATGGGTTTCATGTTGGGTCACCATGTTTTAGGTCAAAGTCCCCATTGAGGACTTCTAGGATTTATTATGAGCCAATAGAGTCATTTTACTTTTAAAAAGACCCTTCTTAGGCTTTTGAATCATGTAAAAAGGTTTAGTATTGAGTCAAATATAATTTATGTATCCTCCACATCAAGTCGGCCTAAGGACACTAATTAGACCTCCCTTGAAGCCTATAAATAGAAGCAAGTCGAATTCATTTGGAGCATCTCATCCCAAGCAAGTTCGATATCTCTAAGGAAGCCAGAAAAGTGCAAACTGTGTCTAAGGAAGCCAAAAGAAGCGTGAGTTGGGTGGAGTCTAAGGAGAAGAAAAACGAAATTTTGGTGCCTCTCTCTCTTTATTTTGTGCCCTAGTTTAGGAGATCTAAGTCTTTCAAGTTTTGCTGATGTCGGAAACTGCTACATTGTCGAAGCTGCTGGAAGAGAGGTCGAAGATCTGGGAGGCTGACTGGGTGTGGAGAGAAGGTTTGGTCTTTGTATCTGGTGTCCATTGTTTTTGTGATTTTGCTTTCGTAATTACTTGATGAACTAAAAGAAAGAAGATATAAAGAAAACCTAATAAGAAGTCAAGAACATCACAATTAATTATCAAATATACGAAAATCTTTTTGCCTTTCTGATTTTCTAACATTGTATCAGAACTTTGGTGAAGAAAGAAAGAAAAGGCAGTCTCAAGCGCTTGATTAAGGAACCATTCAAAATGATTATCTCAGGGAAAGAGTCTACTATATTCAAGGAACATGTCTAACACAATCAAGGGAGAGAACAAACTTGAAGGAGCCTCAAATTATAGATCTTGGAAGAAGAGGATTGACCTCATCCTTGAAAAGAACAAAGTACTTGACTTGGTCAAAGGAAAAGTTAAGAAGCCTACAAATGACTCCAGTGATGCTAACAAAGTAAAATTCAAAGAATTAGAATTGGTGGCCATGACTCTAATGGAAGAAGGAATAAATTACAATCTTGTCCCATTTATAGCCAACATCAATCATGTTTAGGAAATATATGAAGCCTTGTCAAAGTTATTCACTATTAAGAACACTGGTCAAGTAGCAAGCTTGAAGAATGAACTAATGACCACAAAGATGACTAAAGAAAATACAGTGGCCTCCTTCTTTGTGAAGATAGCAAGAATCAGAGATGATCTTTTGGCCATTGATGAAATTGTTCTAGACAAAGAACTCGTGATCACTTCTCTATTAGGATCGCCACCTACTTGGGGTGCATTTGTTGTAGGTCTTAACAATTGGAAGGAAGCTCCCACTTTTGAAGAACTATGGACTGCCTGCAGTCAAGAAGAACTGAGGATCTCATTAGTTGCCAATTCTGAAGATGTTTCAAATGCCTACATTTCTCAACATAAAGAAAAGAAATCGAAAGGACCAAGGAATAGGTTGACATGTCCAAGGTAGAATGTTATCAATGTCATAAGAAGGGTCAGTACAACACTGATTGTCCCGACAATCCAAGAAACAAGAAGAGAGAAAGAGATCAAGCCAATGTTGCTGAAGATGAAGACCTAAAGAAAGCCAAACCCGAAGATTCTGACATAAGGGACTTACACTACCAAGTTTTTTGCTTGTAGCCTTAGATATATTATTTTATATTTTTGATGTTTTAGAATTAATAGATTTTTAACATCTTTTTGGAAAAAGACATTTTTTGATTTTGTAAGTTTATAGGTATCCCTCAAGCTTTGAAGGGAGGCCCCAACAACTACGAAAGATAAGTATCTCATTTCCTTTCAATTTTGGTTTCATGTACTCATTTAGTTGTGATTATATTAAATACTAATAATCATTCTCCCTCTATTGTCTTGATTAGGAAAACATTTGCTATATTCTCAAGGAGTATGAAAGAGGACCTCTCAAGACAAGGTTTGTCAAGGAACAAAGGTATGCTTTAAAACATTGATTTCTTTATAATAAATGTTTATTCATTTGACAATCTATTACTAACATTGTTGTGACTAGCTATAGTGAATCATATTGATTCTTATTTTGGGAGATTCATCACTTGATAAATCTACCCCACTCCTATTCTTAACTGATTTTATAGAACCCTAGATAGGTTCTCTGGAAAACCCTAACCTAAGGATATGCTAATGTTAATGTCTGAAACCCTAAAACTACTTAGGGTTATTGAGAAATGTTATTTGAAGTTTTTGTTGATGATGTCATGTTTAGGATTTTTGTATGATCAAGAAAACCTAACTTGTTAGGGTTGAATGATAAAGTCTAAAATCCTGAACCTTTGGAATATTGGTAATCTTGGGTTTGCTATGTTCCTATATTGAAACCCTAACTCATTAAGGTTTGGTGGAATGTGTAAGCAAGACCCTTATAATGTCTTAGAAATGATTTCCTTAGTATGTGTGTGTTTGTCTAATCAAACCCTAGTCTAATCAAGTTTGTTGTATGTCTAACTCTTATTGATATTTGTGAAATTGGGTTTAACTAACTGTTAAGAATATAAATTATATAAAATAACAATAAATATAAATAAATGTAAAAATAAATAATCAAGTAATGATTATGTTAAATAGTCATTAGTTAAGTGAAAATGCATGTCTAAAAAACATGCCCAATCATGAAAGGACACTTGCCTAGGTATATAAGCGGGTCCTTATTGTAACATTCATCATCCTTGTACATTTTATATATATTAATAAATTATTATTACAAATACCTTTTGTGTATTTTTACATTAAAGCCAACAAGCTATAAGTTTTGTAGCTTCACTAACACATGATATGAAATGCATATGCATGATGAAGTCCTAGATGTATGAGTTGACTTGTTTGCGAGTGGTCATGAATCCTAGGGTTTGGAAACAACCTCTAGTCAATGTTTGTCTTCCTAGGATGATAGTATTTGTGAAATTCTAGGGTTTTGAAGTTAAACCTAGTAGAAATGAAAATCTCTGGTGAATGGTGACAATATGATAATTTGAGATTTGTGTAAGATTGTTGAAATCTGAGTTTTAGTTGGGATTGATGTTTGATTGAAAATCTAGGGTTTGCAACTAACCCTAGTTGAAGTTGGTCATGTTAATGACTAAGCTGTGATTGGTTTTGATTGATTAATACTCTTGTATGAAATATAGGATTTGTATGAAGCCCTAGTGGAAGTCTAACATATGAATTCTAAAAGTTGTTAATACTTTGTTGATCTATATTTGTTTGAATTGTTTCTGGGGTTGGCTATGTGTTGTAGTAAGGTATGTCATACTTTGGAAGAAACATTGAAACCCTAGATATAATGAAAGTTGTTATGAAGTAGTCTAGGGTTTATGACAAAGTCCTTAGCAAGATGTGTCTCTTGTTTAAGTTTGGGTATCTAATATATGTAAGGTTGAAATGGTTCTGTAATTCTGATATGGCTAACTTCATGCTTCTATAGTTTTGGTTGTACTTGCTCTCTAAGTTGTCTAGGTCCCGTAGTTGGAAAGGTGGCGTTGGTCATTGAGCTCTGACATGCACCCAAACCTTTGGGTTGATGGTTAGCAAGTAAGCCTGATGGTACCTAGAGAGGCTGAAAGCTCGAGTCCATCTAATTCCCACTTGGATAGATTGCGCTGGTTAGGAATCTAGTCCATGGCATTGCGATGCCCAAATTATTGAGAGAACAATGGATAGATTGCCTTGGTCAGGAATCTAGTCCATGGCATTGCGATGCCTAAAGTTCTTCATGGTTCATATAGTTGAGATCTTCCTTGTACTCGTACATGATGAATACCTCCCTAGTTAACAGGGAGTGTTGGAAAATGTAACTAGGTTCAGTCTTCATTAAATGTATTTGAGTCATCTTGTAATGTACTTGTCAAAAGAATAAAGAAAATAATTTTTATTATTATTATTGTGACTTATTAAAGCATGTGTTTCATGCTTGGGTCACCATGTTTTAGGTCAAAGTCCCCATTGAGGACTTCTAGGATTTATTCTAAGTCAATAGAGTCATTGTACTTTTAAAGAGACCCTTCTTGGGCTTTTGAATCATGTAAAAAGGTTTAGTATTGAGTCAAATATAATTTATGTATCCTCCACATCAATTCGACCTAGAAGAGATCAAGTCAGCCTAAGGACATCAATTCGACCTCCCTTGAAGCCTATAAATAGAAGCAAGTCGAATTTATTTGGAGCATCTCATCCCAAGCAATTTTGATATCTCTAAGGAAGCTGGAAAAGTGTGAAGTGTGTCTAAGGAAGCCAAAAGGAAGTGTGAGTTGGGTGGAGTCTACGGAGAAGAAGAAAAACAAAATTTTGGTGCCTCTCTCTCTTTGTTTCGTGCCCTAGATTGGGAGATCAAAGTCTTTCAAGTTTCGTTGATGCCAGAAGCTGCCTAATGCCAGAAGCTGCTACATAGTCAAAGTTGTTGGAAGAGAGGCCGAAGATCTGGGAGGCTGAGTTGGTGTGGAAGAAAGGTTTGGTCCTTGTCTAGGGTGAAGAGTCTCAAAGAATAATATTGAAAGGAAGAGAATTTTGACTGGGTTTTCCCTTCGAGGGGCGTTTTGCCCTGGCATAGTGCTGATATCTGGTGCCCATTGTTTTATGTGCTTTTGCTTTGGTAATTGCTTGATGAACTAAAAGAAAGAAGATATAAAGAAAACCTAATAAGAAGTCAAGAACATCACAAGTAATTATCAAGTATAAGAAAAAAAATTCTTCCTTTCTGATTTTCTAGCACGTTTTACCATGGAATATGCTAGATTTTGAGTTTTTTTAGTCAATCAAGGTGGTAGAGTGCCAAATTAGCTCCAATGTTTCATTACCTCAAGCCCCAGTTGAATTCGTCCTATGCCCTAACCTTGGCGGCTTTCCTTAAACGGTCGAAAATAAAGAAATAAGGGGAAAATATAATCTTTTGGGGTTTTTGATCATCAAGAGGGTTTCCAATGCCTTTTCCCTACTTGGGTGATGGAGTCATAGGAACTTTAACCATGGAAATACCAAACTGTGATGGAGTCATAGGAACTTTAACCATGGAAATACCAAACTTTTGAAGGCAGTAAGGGGTAAAACCCTAATTTTCACTTCCTAACCATAGCTATCATTTTATGAGAGCATAAATTCACTAGAAAAAGGATCTCTCTAAGGTTTTCTAAGTATTTCAAGGATACAAGATTATGTATAAAATAATTACCAAGAATTTCACGTAAACATGTGCATTTAGACAAGATAAATAGAAACCCTAGCAACATTCCATTACATGCATAACCATAAAAAAGATATTCACAAAAATACTCACAACATATCCAAGAACATGCCTTCTTCAGTCCCAAAGTGATGCTTCCACAACAAAAACTAGTCACCAATAGTCAAAATCCACATAAGGTCACATCTCCAAAAGTAATGAAGAACAAAGAGCAAGTCGAGTCTCTTTAAGAGAGGTCAGATTCCACACAAGTGATGATGATAAAGTGAGAGAGGTGATTCTCTATTTATATGAGGTCTATCACTTATAATTAATGACTAGAAGGCCCTAGACAAGTTTATTTTTGAGTAGACATAAAGTAAAATTGGATTACAAGCCAACCCACTAGCTCAAGAACAAAGTAGGAAAAAATAAACCCACACGTGTTGAGAAAAGGTACTGTTGTCACACAGAATGTCTAGGCACTGCAACAATGGCTTAGATCGAGCGCTGTCACCCTGATCCCCAATCTCTTCGTTTAAGTTGTCTCCCTACAGCAGAATAAGGGGGGTTAACCCTATGGAAATGGAAAGAAGAAAGATTAGTTGGGCACCAACTAATCTGGGAGACACAATTAAGCGACCAAATACTCATTTTGGATTAAGCAAGATTTTAAAGGATTAGATCAGATTTAGACAATTGATACTAGTGCCTTATGGAGTCAACTATCTTACTGAGTAAATTTAGGACAAGTATTGGATAGATAATTGTTGCTTGGATGAATAGCTAACCTATATGACATGTAGTTCCTAAAACTAATGTGAAATGCAAGATTTTGGTTAACTTTAATTATATGCCTATTCTAAGTATGTCCTTTGATATTTGTCATTCTTAAGCCTAAACTTGATAGCGAATGGTAGAGAGAAGTCAAGGTGGAGCACACGAGGGTGTGATTAACAATCCCTCTCCTTGAAATCTAACGTACTTGGTGCCTCTGGCGCTACAGAGGCTATGGCTCTGACGACTGCAAGGTTGTCGTTTTAGACACTAAAAAGACTAGACATCTCAAGGAAAGACACAAAGGTGTTCCTATCTTTCTTTCAAAAAAGCTTATGCTTGGAGGTCGATTATTAAGCGCAAGATTAACTTAGAATGCGAAATGCAAGGAGGATTAGAAGATGTTTTAGTGAAGCGAGATGTTAAAGGCTCAAATCACTTAGAGTATGATTTATTTTGAGTTAAACACTAAGTACTTAAGTGAAAATTTAATGAAGAATCCCAATTATGCATGTGCTCAAAATACTCAATTTCAAGAACCGAAAGATATACAATTTTCCACAAGTCCATGATAGAGTACTAAATAAAAATGTTGATCACAATTACTTGAAAAAATTCTCAAAACTAATTATTCAAGAAATATCTAATAGATCCAAGTAAATAGATCCAAACTTAGAGTTAATTTCCCTTTTAGACAGGTCATCTTGAATGACTTGTTTGCCCCATGTCATTTTACTAACATTCCTCATGATATTCCATAAAACTCCATTAATAAATTTCTCTTGTTCCTGGGTAATGATGCAATCACTGCTACAAAGCATATCTTAAAGTTTACTCGTTGTACGATAATATATTGTGGATCTTCACAATATAATCATGAAGATGTCAAGATGCGACTCTTTGTCCTTTCCTTGGAAGGTGATGCTAGAGATTGGTTTTGAAATTGTCCTGATGATTGTTTTGATTCTTTACAAGACATATGAACTGACACTCCACTGTATACATACCAGACTCCCTAGTAGGTTGAGCTAGAGAGGCAAGCTATCTGAGCAAATTCGTCCTCCAGTCTAGAAAATAAATTTGTAGCTTCCTAGATGTCAAATTTGTTTGCGGTCATATTCGAGATCTACTGAAGACATCTTGAGTATAATTTCGTGTGCTTATCTCTTCCACTCAGCACCGATCTGTTGCTACAAACCATCTACGCCCAAGTTTGCATGACGAATTGAATGATGTGCTCACTGAAACCCTCTATCCAACAAATCCACAACCTGCAAATCTCTACCTCTGAGGTTGATTGATTTTTCCTCCTGCTTGGAATTGGAAATCGAACCCTCTTCCTCTGCAAATTCACTCTTCCTAGTGGCTGGCGCAGATCTGAGAAATTCTGCTCAGAACTCCCTCTGAAACTGCAAAATTTTCTCCTCGCTACCGAGCCTCTGATCTGATCTTCATCGCTCTAATACCATGTGAAATTTCCTTAAATTGCAGCAACTAGAAATTTATTCTTCTAACTAATTAATTATGTTGTTTATTTGTTACGACAAATAACGAATAAATCACACTGCAATTCTTCACAATAAAATTACTTTGTGGAAAATAAAATAGAACTGAGAAAATAGATGCAAACACACAATAAAAATGACAAATATTTTTGGACTAACGTCCATGGAAAAACCTTGAAGGGAAAACCAGTGCAACAGATGAGGGTTTTATTTTTATTATATGCAACAGCAAAAATTTGAGTACAATATCTGGATGCCAAACTGGAAATCCTCCAGCAAAATCTCTGACTACAAATCTAAGGGAACATTTCCATTCTCGACAAGCAATTCTCCTTGGCCACTCAAACTAGGATCGTAATCACCCTTGCACACGCTTTTGCGCAGCTTGTAGCTTCCACCACATGGATCTGATTCGATGTGCCTCAATTTGGCTCTCTCTGTCACTGAGATGAATTTTCTTGTCCTCTAGAAAATTATCCCAACCTTCAGCAACTAAATCGATCTCCTGCTTGGCTAAATCGAACTTCCTCAATGGAGGCTCTGCGCAGCCTCTCTGTGGATGTATGCGACCACACTTTTGTTGGTGTTCCGGCACTGGAACTCCATCGGAAATCTCTGTTGTTGCTCCCTCAATCACTGTGCTCTAGCTCAAACTCTCTCCTGCTAAATCTCTACAATTGGATAGCTCGATTGACCCAAGGAACTCGCTCTCCCTCACTAGATGTGTTTATCTCCAACCCCATCGATCTGCTTTTATAATCTCTCGTTGGATCACCAACAACCGTGATTAAATAGTTATCAACAATTAAGATCATCTAAAAATCAATTTGTGTGAGTTTCTACAGCTTTCTCACCTTTCCTTAATTAATTCCTATCAATTAACCCATTTTCCTAAGTTAAACTTAGGAAAAATTTACCCAATAGTTAATTAATTTAATTCAAGGGTTTCTCCACCTTATCTTGTGAAACCCTTTCTGGGTTTAGAAGATCTTGGGTTCCTTGGTCTCTTAGACACAAACAGAGACTAGAACACTCGTCTGATGCTACAAAAATTAACACCAGGTACATCGAACTGCCTCTTCTATATAGATGTCTAGGAGGGTTGAATAGGTGTCTATAGGAGGACTAGGCCAACTTGTCTAAGGAGGGTGACTTGGTCATCTTGTGGACTTTTTGACTCAGCACAAAATTCAAATTTCTTTTTTTTTTTACAAATGTGCAAATGTGATATGACTCAAATACATTTTCATTTGACTCAAAATTGTTAATTTGTAGGGCTAGATTGTTCTCTGTTGTAGATAATACAATTTTTAAACTTTTCAACATTTTACATATTTCATTCACCCCATAACATCATGTCATCATTAGCAATTATGTAGACAGAACAATAACATCAACAATGTAGTGGAACAATAAGAAACAACAGAAGAAAATCATACACAATAGAGACACCAAGATTTAGGTCAAAGACCAGGGAAAAACCCCACAAGGGGGAATACCAAACCAAATTCTTCTTTTTTAGATATTCATCAAATGTTTAGTTGATATACAAAGCACAATAAGAATGAGATACATCGATCACATCAGACCTCCTAGAGCTTGTTACCCACCACTCATGGGTAGTGTATATAGGAGAAAATTTTTCTCCTAGATGGTCTTCAATAAGCAACCCCTTGTGGCCACCAACTAGATAGCTCGATGTGTGATTTTCTCCGCCACCTGAGCCAGCAATGTGGTCCCTCGCCCATCTGTTATGAATGGATGTTTGAAGGTGGGCCTCCTAACCCCAACGGTATGACTTTTCATTGATATACATGAGTAATTTTCCTTTCTTGTCACGGGCACTATTGGGCATGAGTTGGTGGGAGGATTTGGCGGAAAGAGTGGGTTAGGTTTGTATTCTTCTCTGCACTTCCCGATTTCATGGTTACCCTTGTATCCTAGTCCCATGGGATCTCCTTTACTAACCATTTGGTTTTTGGGTTGTCAGTACATGGGAAATCCTGATTTTGGTCTCGTGGTGCCCCCTCCCAACACCACCTACATTGCTCCTTTTCCACTCATTTTGGCCCCATTCATCTATTTTCTCGTCTGGGTCCACATGTGTCCACATAGAAATAAATTGTATAGCTTGATCATATTGTTTAATCATGATTAAACTAAGTTAAAATGTTGCATAAATTAGATAATAAATCAACCAACAAGCCTAATCTTGGTTAGATTAGAGGAATATTAACCAAAGTGTCTAAACTTGGTTAATTGCTTAAATATGCATCAGAATAGGGGTAGAAGCAACCACAGGAAAACAATATGGACATGCTACTCAAAATGCACCCTTAGGATTAAGTTAATTATGTTTAGCGTAGATTAATTCAATTTAATTAGTTTAATCGTGTAATTTAAACACGATTAATTAATATGTAATAATGCATTGGCGCTAATGTTTGGTTTTTATAACAAAGGTCGAAAGCGACAAAGACATTTTGTCGGCTTGTGATATATGGCACGCACAATCCAGCGGTTGTGATTTACCCCGCCCGGATCAACGAAAAGGAATCAAGTTCGGATCCCCTTGCCCATCCTATCTTTATCAGCAGAGGGGTTCGAAAAGCGGTATTCCTATTCCCAAACCCCATGATACGTGTTGGGCGCTCGTCATTTCGAACCCCCCTCCCCCCGCTCCAAACTGCTTACCACCTACCCCCCACCCTTTGAAATCTGTGCATCTTCCCGCCAACGGTTATCTGCGCCAATTACATTATTCCTCCACCACATCCCTACTTCCCCGCAACTCCTATCTCACCACGTGGCCTCCTTGCTCCAGTTTCGTTATAATCTACCCGTTACACTATGCTCGTTACCTCCCAAACGTATACCACCTAGCAACCGATCTACTCCATAACAGACCAGAAGTAATGGAAAACTCCCAATTGTCTATAAAAATCCCCAAATCGATCACTGTCACTCCTTTCTGCTCGTCCCTTTCAGATAAATAGGTACAGGATTTCAAACTGCCACCTCATCTGCTCGATTGCTCGGTCACCCCTGCAGATTCCAGTCAGCCAGTTTCGACCACGTACCAGTCACAACAATCAATTTTCTTCATCAAACATTTGAATTTTCTTGGGTAAAAGACCAAAAACCTTCATCTTTGTTCCTAATATTCTGAGCAATGGCACCTAAGGGAAAGTCAAAACAAACCAGCGAGAATCCAATGATCCCTCCTATAATTGACTTGGACCATATACCCTTGGCAGATCAACACTACAAAATTGCAGAGACCAATTGTGAGTTCGACTTGTTCGAACTGCACAATTGGCTCAAACAAACCTTTCTAGACCAGAGTGATGAAATCAACCTCTGGGAATCCCTCTTGCCACAATTCATGTTTCCCCAGACTCATCCTTTTCCAGACTTTGTCATGTGGTGTCAATCCAGATATATTCCTAGCCAAAGAACCATTGTGGCCCAGAATGGTGACATTCTACTGACCATAACCCCAGAGTCCATTAACCAAATGCTGCAAATCCCCCAAAGTGACTCTTTCAACCCTTTTTCTATATATTCCCTCATGGAACTCTACCAAAAGTTGACCTTCCCTCAGAGAGCTAGGATATTTGAGATTTTCCTACCAGAAGATGTTCAACTCCCAAAGAAGAATCCCCCATACCCAACCTCTATGTTTCCTGAAAAAACTAAACAAATTGTGTCATTAGTGTCTTGTCTACTAGGATATCACTCAGATCAATGGGTACATGAACCTATTTTAGGTTTTTTGTCCATCTTTTCCATAAAAGAAAAACCTTCTGTAATATTTAATTTTAGTCAATTCCTTGTAGATAACATCCATGACCAATTCCTTAAGATCACAACAAAAGGAATGTTTAAACATTCATCATTGTTAGTTTACATGTTTTTTTTTCATCAAGCAAACAGGTTTCCAATGACCTTGCAGATATTGGATGCTCAAGGTAATGCCAGTCAATTATATAGTGGACCTCTTTAGTGAGGAAGAATTAAAGTGATTTCACCTTTAGTGACTTCATTGATTAGTTTATCTATACAGTGGTGTGTCTTCTAAACAACAATGTGGAACCTAGAATAGGTTATGAGATTCAAAGAACCTTACACCTCAGTGATCAATCCAAAACAGGAGACTAGTACTTGTACCAGAACTACACAGAAATTACGATGTATGGTTGTGAGTTGCCACCATACAGATTGCCAAAATATGTTCCCATGAAAATTTTCTCATTGGAGTATATCAAGCAAATAATCAAAATGGATGATTTTGCATTTTGTCTCAGCTAAGAACAAGGCCCAATTCAAGATCAAAACACAGGTGGGGCCATTCATATGCAATAGCAGGGCAGCAGGCACTGAGGCAAATACACTTCTCAAGCAGATGAACTTTCAGTTAAGTTTCACTTGGTCCTATGACCCCTTCAGCATAATTTCCAGTCTAAGAGTGGAGCAGAAGACCACTCCTTATTCTCATACTCCTAGGCCCAAGATTGAGAAGTTTATGAACAAAGATCAATGGGAGGAGAACACCTTGTAGGAAGTTGAGGAGCAAATTTTATCTACAACCACCTCACAGACACTAGTCCCTTAGGAGAAGCGTGATAAAAGGCCTAGAGAAGAAGAGTCTTCTCTAGTGACAAAAATTGAAGCCAAGCAGTTCTTAATTTATACAAAGAAACCTAAAATGAATCCACCACTAGTTTTTATGCAAGATGAAGAAGGACAGACTACTATAGTCATCACAGGTAAACATGTTTCAACAACACCAGAAGACATTTTTGTTGGTTGATGTGTTTGAGATAAACAAATATAAGCTGATAAAATAGCTTATGAGATGGCTTATCAATCTGACTCTTCTTATGAGAATTCTTCAATATGAGAATGTCCAAGTACCATGTATGGATTATGAATACCTCCCTAGTTAAGAGGGAGCATTGAAATGTGTAACTAGGTTCGGTCTTCAAAATGTCTATTGTAATCATGATTTTATATATTTGATATTAAAGAAAAAGAAATTTATTATTTTCATTCTTGATGCATGGGTTTGATGCTCAAGATAAATTTATTTGTAGGCCAAGCACACATTGAGTGCTCCTAGGTTTGCCATAGAATTATGAAGTCAAAAGAGTCATTTCAATTCATGTAAGACTCCATTAGGGATGTTGTATCTTGTAAAGAATCTCTTTGCAAAGTCAAAAGTGTCATAAAGACCCTCCAAGACCTTGTCAAACAAGTCACCTACAAGAAGGATCAAGTCGGCCTCATGGGCAACAATTCGACCTCCTAAGAAGCCTATATAAAAGAGAACCTCGACTTCATTTGAGAGGCACTTATTCAAGCAAAAAAGAAGTTCGATCTCCTTAAGAAAGAACCTGGAAGACAAGGAAAAAGGACGAAGCTCAAGGAAAAGAAGAAGAGAAGCAAGATCGAAGTTTTGGACCTCTCTCTCCCTCATGTTAGGGTTTCTAAAGTAGCTGCTAGACCGAAATTGCAGATGTTATAGAAGAAACTGCCGGGGATGTCAAAGTTGCAGAAGAAGTTGTTGGGGAAGTTGAAGTTGTTGGGAAACCCAAGTTACTGCTAGGTCAAAATTGTTGGAAGGTTGAAGTTGTTGGAAGTTGCTAGGTCAAAGTTGTTGGATTGAAGTTGTTGGGTCGAAATTGTTGGAAGTTGTTAGGTCAAAGAAGCTGGAAGATTTCATCAAGAAGGAGAAGTTTGACTTGGTCTTGGAGGGGTCTTTGACAAGGGTCTTACGTCTTGGAATTCGTCATTTGAACATTCTATAAGAGACAATAAAGAATTCTTGTGGGTTTTCCTTTCAAGAGGGGAGGTTTTGGCCCTGGCTTGCAGCTTATATTTTGTGTCCTAGTGTCTCATTGATCTTCATTATTTGGTAGTTGTTTGATGATAACAAACACAATAATAATCAAGAGAAAGAAGAAGCTAATGAAGCTAAGTAAAAATACATCACAAGCAATTATCAAAGTAAGAGAAATTAACTAATCTAGCTGTTCCTAGATTTTTCAACAATTTTCACCATAAAAACGCCGCAAAAAATAAAATACTAGAACTGAGAAATATAGAGCACACACAAAATAAAAATGACATTGTTATTTTTGGACAAATATCCCTAGAAAAACCCAATGTGGGAAAACCTGTGCAATAGATGAGGGTATTATTATTATGCAACAGTGAAATTTCTAAGTACAATCTAGATGCCAAATTGACAATCCTCTCCAAAGGAATAACTAGCAAAATTATTAAGGGAATTTTTCCCTTCTCCACAAGCAATCCTACAACAAACTGCTCACTGAAACTAGCCCCAGAATACCTCTGCACAACCTCTAATTCGCATTTCTCAGAACTGCCTCTGAATTAGATGTCCTTCATGTTGCTGCCTCTAGAAGCGATTCTCCAGTCGTCTGGAAAATTATTCCAGCCTCCGACAACTGAATCGACCTCCTCTCCAACATAATTGAATTGCTTGCGCAACCTCCTGTGGAATCTCTATTATTACTCTTTTACCTCTGCTACTGTCTTGTTGGCTCAAATTCTCTTCTTGACTGAATCTTTGCTCTCTGGGAAATTACAGCTGCCTAGACCATTCACCCACTCAATGTGTCTATCTCCAACCCAACGTCCTGCTCTTATAATCTCTCATTGGTGAACCAACAGCCATAATTAGATCTCCATCAATGGCCCAGATCTGCTCAATGAATTCTGCTCACAGGAACTCTTCCCAGCAATACCACTGCCTGATGGAACTGCCATTGAGAAAATCGAACCTTCCCCGCACTCTACCTTTGGAAATTGAGTTTTTCCCAGCAATTCGACTGCCTGGATGGCCCTCTGTGCAGACCTGGATATTGTGCTGCATAACTCCCTCTGAACCTGCACATATTTCTTCTTCGCTTCTTCACTTCTGATCTGTCTTCAACACTACTCTGATACCATGTGAAATTTTCAATTCTATTGGACACATCTGATCCTAATGATGAACCATAGTGGTTGGTTCGAAACGTCGATACAAAAAACATGAATGCGATGACTCCAAAAGACATCACTACACCATGTGAAATTTTCAATTCTATTGTAGCAACTGGAAATTATTCTTCTAATTGATTAATATTAAGTGCAGTTTATTTTCTATGACAAACAACGAATAAAATCACAACTGCAATTTTCACCATAAAAATGTTGTGGAAAATAAAATATTGGAACTGAGAAATATAGAGCACACACAAAATAAAAATGACATTGTTATTTTGGGACAAATGTCCCTGGAAAAACCAAATGTGGGAAAATCAGTGCAGTAGATGAGGGTTTTATTATTATTATGCAACATTGAAATTTCTGAGTACAATCTGGATGCCAAACTGGCAATCCTCTCCAAAGGAATCACGAGCAAAATTATTAAGAGAATTTTTTCCTTCTCCACAAGCAATCCTGCAACAAACTGCTCACTAAAACTGGCTCTGGAATACCTCTGCATAGGCCTCTGTGCTACCTGTAACTCGCACTACCCAAAATTGCCTCTTAATCAGACGTCCTGCCTATTGCTACCTCTAGAAGTGATTCTTCGGCCCTCTGGAAAATTACCCCGGCCTCCGACAAATGAATCGACCTCCTCTCCAGCAAAATTGAACTTCCTCAATGAGGCTCTGCACAAGCCCCTGCGTAGCCTCCTATGGAATAACTCAACCTCCTCTCGCTGACTCTTCTAGCTTTGGAAACCTCCACCAGAATCTCTATTGTTGCTCCTCTACCTATGTTACTGATCTCCTAGCTTGAATTTTCTTCCCGGTAGAATCTTTACTCTTTGGGAAATTCGATTTGCCTGAATCATTCACCCACTTAATGTGTCTATCTCCAACCAAACGTCCTGCTCTTATAATCTCTCGTTGGTGAACCAACGGCCATCATTAAATCTCCATCAATGGCTAAGATCATCTCAAACTCAATCCGTGTGAGTGTCTAGAGCATTCTCACATTTCTCAATTAATTCCTTTTAATTAAACAATTTTACTAAGTTAGACTTGGGCATTTTTTAATTATCGATCAATTAATTTAATTGAGTTGTCTCTAGGTATTTTTTCCCAAAACCTTTTTTGGGTTTTGGAGATCTTGTGTTTCTTACCTCTAACCAAAGTCGAGACTAGAACACTTGTCCAATGCTACTAAACTAACAGAAAGGATATATACAATGGAACTTATATGCTCTTCCTCAACACTACTAAAGCAGAAATAAAATTAGAATAAGTTACTGCTGCATTTAAAAGAGACTCATACAACTACATTTGAAAAAGACAACATTCTAGAATCATATGAAAATGCCCTAATAAGCAATTTTGACTAAACAATTCAACATCTAAGATCAGTTAAAGACCACTCTAGGTGATGTATCACTGTTGCTGTAATGATTCCACAAACCCTTCCAAAAGAAGAGACCTTTTTGAGCTAATCACTTGACAAGAAATATTTGAGAGACCAAGCTGACCAATAGGAATTGGAAAGTGGAAATCAGACTTAGCACCATATCCAAAAATGCTTGAACTCCTTCGCACATTTATAGGGAAATCAAAGCTATGCCACACTTCTGCGTGTTTAAAGTTTAAGATTTTGTATCATATATCACTAAATTTCTGGGAAGAAAACAAATATAATCTTTGATAGTTCTTTCGGATTTTGCTAGATCTAAAGAAATCAAATAGGGAGTCATTTCTTTACTTTATTTACATGTTGTATCAGCTCATTTGACATAAAGAATTGGGGCTTCATACAGAAACATTTGAGATGTAAAATGCCCAGACAGAGAAATTTGTAAATAAAGAAGCATACCTATGTCGTATGCCTGAGTCAATACCCCAAAAGCGTATGTGTGAGGGAATATTTATATGTTCCCTGACTTCTGCAGGCTGCCATCATCAATCCTCATTATTAGTAATACTAAAACAAATCTTTTGCACAACCTCTATTTAAACATTACAACACCAGGAATGTGGATTTAATCCCAACAACTTAGCACACCTGGCACACCATAGCTAAAAGTTTATTAGCTTCACCACATGCTGCGGTCATTTGGTCCATTACACCACAAGGCGCTCCAACAATATGATTTTCCACCTAAGGTGCATCAACAGTCATATTCAAAATTTCAAAAATATATTCTTCAAGAAGCACGAACTTAAGAATCTACTTCAACATTGGTGATTGCTATGTTATGAAGTATGGTGTAAAACACGAGATTCAAAGTTCAAATCCCCTGTGGGTCGAGACAACTAAAAAAAAGGAATCTACTTCAACAAGAAAATATTTAAGTATTTTGAAGAATTGCTTGCCTTTTGACAAAGTAGAGCCAACTCCCTTGGTGGAATGTTCAATCCTACAAACCAAAATTATTGTTAAGACACTGGTAGTTTAAAATGTGTCAAGAACATTAAATAATAGTAGGCATTAAAGAAACCATTTAGCATTAGGCAGAAACTGTCAAACCAACATTCTCAAATGTTTGAGTAAACAATGGAAGCCTTTGGCTGTAAATAAGTTGTTCCTGTAGAGTAATTGTCTTTTTCCTAATGAGCTAATGCCACTCAATATTCAATTACAACTACTAAAAGAATAGAATAAGAGATTGAATATCCTCCAACAGACGAGTTTCACTTCCAAGAAATGTATCTAGAATTAAAGTCTAGAGTACTTGCAGCTTGTGTCTAGTGTATTGGCTTCATGTGTTAACAGAAGAATGAAAACCATATGTTCTCTTCCTCATCTCTTCTGGCAAATTCTTTCTGCAAGATTGAAAGAAAAAATAAAAAGGGAGAGCCACAAAATTATTTCAAGTGATGAAGCTAAAAAGGGACTTAGTACACTGTCAAATAGTAAATTCAATGTCCATTCTCTCTTTGATTTAAGCACCAAAAAAGGAATATTCCTTTTGCAAACAAAGGAATAAAGAATCTACCCTAGGAATGCGAAAAATGCCAAAAGTTGAAACTTTGCCCCACATTTCTGTGCCTCTTAATTATGAAAATTCGTTTGTTTCTTTCTAAGTTGGGCACTTCTGCCCACGAATGTGTGGGTCTTTAACAAAAGCATCCCAATCAGATGTTTAAAACTTTAAATTATTACCACACAGACAAAGCACAAGCATCAGAACTGTACAAAACATCTCACTCAGCACTTTATTGCTCCTCCTCAAATTAATCCCCAATATCGTTATGAATATAAAATAACCTATATATCTATATCTATATATATATATATATAGCAACATAAAACTTAGGGTATAATGTAAATCATATGTAACATAATTATTAATAGGTACAGCTCGTAGAAACATGAATGTTCGTATGGGTCATTGTTACCCACCAATGTGTACGACAACCTTTGGGGTCTCAAAACTTTGTAGATGAAGAATCTGGGACCAAGCATGCAAGCAGGTTGAGGCTAAGAGTGAAGTCCAAATACTCATCATCTCAGTTATCTGCAGCAAGCATAACATGCTTAGGAGATGTATGAAGCCTTGCCAAATTTATTCACTATTAAGAACATTGGTCAAGTGGCAAGCTTGAAGAATGAACTAAGGACCACAAAGATGACTAAAGAAGATACAATGGCCTCCTTTATTGTGAAGATAGCGAGAATCAGAGGATGATCTTTCGGCCATTGATGAAATTGTTCCAGACAAAGAACTCATGATCACTGCTCTATTAGGATTGCCACCTACTTGGGGTGCATTTGCTGCAGGACTTAACAGTTGGAAGGAAGCTCCCAAGAGGAGGAGGAGGATCAGCGCAATGACAGAGAGGAACAGACCTAACCTACGCAGTGCCCAGTCATCTTTCTCAGCTAGGAAGGATTGACCCTGTGGCCAGGAGGTGCAAATTTTGACAATGTCGGGATTGCGCAGAGCCTAGAGGCACAGTTCTTCAAGTTGTTGAGGTATAGGGGGCTACAGATAATTTGCGGAGCGAAGTGGGTGGGGTACTGTGGTCAGAACAGTACCTAACAAGGAAAGACCAAGGAGGAGGGATTTCCAGAAAGGAAATCGAGACTCAGAGGGGGTCGAACTAAGGACTTCCAAGAGGGAAGTAAAGAGATCCAGAGGAGTCAAAAGAAAAGCAGCATGATGGCAGTGAATGGGTTGAGAGATCAGGATAGACTGGACAGAGCTTCCAACTTCGTAGTCTGGAAGGCCAAGATCTTGTCCATTCTAGACAGGTATCGCATCAAGCACTTTGCCTTGAAAACGATAGCGATCCCAGTTGACCCTACTGAAAATGAGAAGTACGAGGAGGCAATGGGTAGGGAAAAGTGCATCATGCTTGATGGGGTCAAAGATCATGTGGTGCCGCATATTGTTGAGAAGGACATGGAAAATGAGATGTGGGAGGCCCTGAAGAAATTGTACCAGCATACTTCCGTGCAGAGGAAGATGTTACTTGAAAACCAGTTGCAATCATACTAGATGCAGAAGGGAGAACAGATAGATCAGGAACTGATGGTGAGCACCGCATTGAACGCAGTCTCAGAGGATTGGGAGGTATTTGTCCAGAGCATAGTGGGCAGGTTGAGCCTTCCAGATTGGGAGGAACTGTGGTCGGCTCTTCTTCAAGAAGAGATCAGACGGGTGACCAAGGCGGGGAGTAGTGGAAAAGGGGTCAAAATCAAGGAGGAGGATACGAAGATGCGGCTCTCGCATCTGCAGGAAAGCTGGAGAAAAGAAAGAAGAATGAACTCTCCAAGGTCAAATGCTTCCATTATGGGGAACTAGGTCACTATGTGAACTAGTGTTCAAAGAAGAAGAGTAAGGGAGAGGCTTCTGAGACCAAGGCAGTGCCAACGAAGGCGGAGAAAGAAGTGGAGACAGATGACGACTGTGCCATGAGTGCTCATGCGCCACTTGAGAGGAAGTGGGGATACATCGAGCTGTAGTCAGGTGGACTCCAGATGATGAGGGGCAAGATCCTTGAGGTACCCAACCTCTTGGATTATACCTTCCTACAGGAGCCCCGAAGAAAAGTAGCAGGACTGGCGGATGTCAGTACAGAAGGATGCAGATGGAGTGACAGAGGGTGCACAGCGTGAGGCAACAGTGCGAGATACATGGAGTTGTTGCAGCAGCGCAGAGGTCAGTAGAGGGAGCACTTGTCAGCGACAGAGGGAGCTTCAGCATCGAGAGTGTCTCTAGCCTGACAGAGATGTCAGAGTTGGGTGGATCAGTTACCTACTTCTCGGTTACTGAGTTGCACTGCAGTAGTTAGCAGTGGCAGTGCTATGGGAAGCACGACACAGCATGATGAGAAGGGGATGCAGTGCAGATGCAGTGTTGGGAGTATGGACCAATAGCAGCATGGATGCAGAGGGAGCTGTTGTACAAATACAACAGTGGCAGTGGCAAGGCCATGGGTAGCAGTACAGGATGCAGTAGTGCAGAGGATGTTGGGCAGGGAGGCCTAGCATCAGCACATCAGCACAAAGACCGGTGCTGGATAATTAGGGTGATACTCAGTGTGGAGTATTACTAGAGCATAGTCCTCGCTAAGAGGGAGTGTTGATTTGGAGTAGCATTGGATGTGCTCTAGCCATGAAAATTGGTGGAGAGGCTAAAGCACATGAGATCTCCAAGACCCAAAAATGGTTTGGGCAGATTCTAACAGGTTTGGGAGATATTAAAATAATTAATATTTTTAATGGAGTTCCTAAGCCTAAACTTAGGAAAAATAAAATATTAATGTGTATTAATACAAAACTGGGTTAGAATGTTCCAAAAGTCATAGATCAAGCCAAATCTAATCTTAGTCATTGATTAGAGATTTAATCTCGGTCGTTGATGGACCAACAAGAAGAGTATAAGAGGAGGCTTGAGGGTCAATTGGAAGATACATTGAGAGAGATCAAGAACTTGATTTTCTGGGGCAAGGTTTGCTGAGGAAATTGAGTGAGTGAACAAAGTTGCAGCTTGTTGGAAATACTGAGAGGGGGGTGAATCAGTATTTCTTTTCAATTGTCACATTTACCAGTTAGATCACTTATATTTAGAACACAAAATGAATAGTAGAAATAAAATGCTTTTATTAATATAATCTTTATAATGAATCAAGTATAATATGGGTAAGGCTCCCACCCTTGATGAAGACACACAGGCTCCAACCTGGGATGTGCCAAGCACCTACTTGGATTTTAGTGAGGCTCTGACCTCTAGGGCTTCGACCCTATCTTATCCAAGGCACCAACCCCAAGGGCTCCAACCCTATAGCTTCACTTTGTCAAGGTATTTTTGGTTGTACTTCACGGCTCCCAAGGTCTTCTTCAACGAGCCCTGTCAGTGTTCAGTTATCCCTTCACTTAGTCTCCACATCACATCATCAATGACAACCTTGTTCTTCACGTGAAAGTGTCTCCACTATTCTTCATATTACCCAATCAATTTCTCCAAGTCACCTCATGATGACATCACAGTCTCCACTGTTTTACAAGCCGACCGATTCGAAACCGACTCGGCCGAGTCGAACCGAGTCATTAGCCTGAGGAGTGACCCGGCCACCTAACCGGTCCGGTTGACCGAGTCACACATGACTCGGCCGAGTCATCCAATGACTCGGCCGAGTCATGTGTGACTCGGTCAACCCGGCCGGGTCCGTTATGACTCGGCCGAGTCACACTTGGGACGGCTGGGCAGCGTAAAAAGTTAAAAAAATTCACTTTTTTGGTAATTTTTCAAATGTTTAATGCAGTTTATGGATTCCAAAGGGTAATAGTAATTTGTTAAATGCTTTTGGGGTCCATTTCCCCCTCCCAAACCCTATTTAAGACACCCAAATGCTCTCATTCACTCACAACAATCTTATGCATTTGAGTGAGAGTCTTCTTTGAGAATTAGTGAGCAGTGCTTGAGCTTGTTTTGGAGCAGCAGTGAGGAGTCTTGGAGGAGCATTGTAGCTGGAGTGAGGAGCTTCTTGGGCAGCCATTTGGAGCAGCATTGAGGAGCTGATTCTTGGAGCAAGCTTGAGGAAGCAGTTTGTGCCTGGAGGTATTTTTTTCCACCTCTATAAATCTGTTTTTGCTTAGTAAATTTGAGGTGCATATCAAGAAAGCTTAGAGAGTGTTTTTTGTCAAATAAATGAACATTGAATCAATTTTTTTTTTTTTTTTTCATTTTCAGATTGTTTTCCTAGTCAAAAAATGGCACCTAGAGCAAAAGATCCTGCTTCGGCATATGTTGAAATGGTTGATAGTCAGATGCATTGCAAATTTTGCCATAGGAAAATTAAGGAAGGTCCTGGGGGCATTAATAGGCTGAAACAACACTTGGCAGGGATTAGAGGCCAAATTACCCCATGTACCTCATCAGAAATTGGGGAGATTAGAAAGAATTTGTTGGCCAGCTTTGAGAAATTTAAAGAAGATAAGGCTAGGCAAAAAGAGATACAGGCTGAAATTGGGAGGAAGAGGGAGATACAAAAAATGATGGCTACCAACCCCCACTATGATTTTGAGGGTTCTTCCTCTATCCCTCAAACTGAGGCATCCAACCCTTTCCGTTATGTTCCTCCCTCTTTTGGTTCTGTTCAAGATAAGGGAAAGGGTAGAATGAATTTGAAAAAGGGTGATGTGACTATCAAAAGTTATTTCACTCCCTCCTCTCCATCAGATGCACATGGTCCTGAAGTTAGTAAAGGTCAAATTCAGCCCACTTTAGATGACCATTGGAAGAAAGAATTGAGGGAGACTGCTTGTGACTACATAGCTAGATGGTGGTATGATGCTGATATCCCCTTTAATGCTACTCGTTCACCATATTATGAGCCTATGTTTGATGCCATACATGCTGCTGGAAAAGGCTTCAAAGGCCCTACTATGCAAGAGCTAAGGGGGTTTCGTTTGCAAAAAGAAATTCAATCCATTAATGAGTATTTGCAAGAGTTCAGGGACTCATGAGCAAGAACAGGGTGTACCATCATGTCAGATGGATGGACTGATCAAAGAAACCGTACCATCATAAACTTTCTTGTCTTCTGCCCACAGGGAACCATGTTTTTAAAATCAGTTGATGCATCTGATAAGGTAAAAGATGGCCACTTGTTGTTTCAGCTATTGGATCAGGTTGTTGAGGAGGTGGGGGTGGCTAATGTTGTTCAAATCATCACAGATAATGCCTCTAACTATGTTCTTGCTGGTAAACTGTTAGAGGAAAAACACAAGACCATCTTTTGGACCCCATGCACTGCACATTGCATAGACCTCATGCTTGAGGATATTGGAAAATTAGATTGGGTCAAAAACACTGTAGATCATGCCAAAAGCATAACAAAATTTATCTACAATCATACACTGGTTTTGAGTCTCATGAGGAAACACACTGGAGGCAAGGATATTATTAGGCCTGCCATCACTAGATTTGCTACACATTTTTTGACATTGCAATCTATGCTTTCCCAACATATAAACTTGCAAAAGATGTTTTCCAGTGATGAATGGAATCAAAGCAATTGGTCTAACAAACCAGAAGGCAAAGAATTGAAAAGAAAGTCCATGAAGAAACTTTTTGGAGAAAGGCAGCAGAGATTGTGAAGCTTGCTGAGCCACTAGTTAAGGTGTTGCGGTTGGTGGATGGGGAAAGGTTGGCTATGGGCTTCATTTATGAGGCTATGGATCAAGCAAAGGAGCAAATAAAGACAGCATACAAGGATAGAGTGGCAAAGTATGGGCCCATTTGGGCAATCATTGATGAAAGATGGAACAATCAACTCCATCGCCCTATACATGCAGCTGGGTATTTTTTGAACCCACGGTATCATTATAAAGCTAAGGAGTCAGGAGCTTTGAGGGGGGAGGTCAGAGATGGACTGGTTGATTGCATTGAACGCATGATCCCATCGGAGTCTGATCAGCTGGAGATACATCAACAGGTCACATCCTTTAGCAATGCCACAGGTACCTTTGGGAAGAACCTAGCAAAGATTGCAAGAGAAGCAGATGAGCCAGGTAAACAAAAATTTCAATTTTCAATTTCTTAATGGTTTTACTTTTTTTATTAAAGTTTGTTAAATCATTTATAATTTGAAAGTTAGATATAATTTGTAATTTTGTTGAGCTTCAGCCTTCATCTAACTCATAATTCATTACACTCCTATGTTTTTTGCAGCACAATGGTGGGAGGCCTTTGGTGGCCAGTGCCCTGAATTGCAAAGATTTGCAATTCGTATTTTGAGTCAAACTTGCAGTGCATCTGGGTGTGAGCACAATTGGTCTGTCTTTGAGAGGATTCACACAAAGAAGAGAAACCGTTTGGATCAAAAACGGTTGAATGATCTAGTTTTTGTCCAATACAACCTTCGGCTCAGACGAAACCAATTGCTGAACAAAAGACCTGATTCAGATCCCATTGTGTTGGAAGACATTGATCCAACATCAGATTGGGTAGTGGAGAGTCGTCCACCAGAGTTTGATCCTGATGAGGATCTTGATGAACTTGAACATGTTGTTCAACTTCAGCCTGTTCAGTTGAATGCAGATCCCAATCCACCAGCCTCAATCTCACAGCCAGCAAGGACTCCAGTTGTAGGTGCTTCCTCTGCTCAGCCATGACAGAAGCGCAGCCGCATATCTACTCTATCTCAGCTTGCATCTGCTGCACAGCCTGCTAGTGGTACTGGTACCACTTCTACAGTTGCAGTTGGAGACGATGATGATGATGAGGAGGAGCCATGGGGCCCCTTGTCTGACTTTGATGATGATGATCCAGAGATTGGTCGAGATGATCTTGGCTCCTCTGGCAGTAGCTACTAGCCAGTAGTACTTACTACTAGTATTGCAGTCTGGTCACCATCACAGTTTACTTTTGTTGTAGAGGCCATTTCTAGCCTCCTTGGTTATTTGTATTTTGTTTTGAGTCTTTGATCATGTATGACAGTTGACTATGTATTGCCATTGGGTACCATTTTGATATAGTGGATTGGTTCATGAGCCTACTTTGATCATATGTTGTCTTCCATCTATATTATAATGCTGTGTGTTTGGAAACATGAATGAAAATCTTTAAAATTATGTTTAAAACATTTAAAATTATGTTTTTTAATAAAAAAAATAAATATTTAATGTATTTTTTACAACGACCGAGTCAATGAAATCGAGCCAGCCGAGTCATTACCGTTTCGGAGTCGGAGTCGGAGTCGATCCTCGGCCGAGTCGGAGTCTTAAAACATTGACAGTCTCCAATGATCTCCACAAATCTTCAATATGTCTTCAAGGTACTCCAAGATGTTTTCCAAGATTCTTCACTATGCTGCACTAGGTCTGCTCCAAGAATTCTTCAAGGGTTCTTCATCAAAATTCTTCACTGTTCAATTTTTCAATATTGGTTCTACAAGACTTCAAATATGCTCTCCCACAAGACTGCTTCAACAAGGTGTCTTCAACAATCCTCAAATGTTCAACTAGCTTCAAAAAGATTTTTTCTTGAGTGTCCAATATTCTTCAACCTATAATTCCTCACCACTGACTGTATATGCTTTGATGCCACCACAGTTGCTTTAACAGTAAAGCTCTGAAACTTCAAAGTGTTGGACTGTCTGTAGCCATTCTTTTACTGAAAGTCTGAGAGTATTAATGTTGCAATCACAGCCTAGCTCACCACTTAACCCAATCTTATGACAGTCCTTTATACCTGATCCATAGCACAAAATCTGAGCACTCCACAAACTGAAATTTATCTGAGGGACAGTACTGCTCCACAATCCCTAGATTGCTGCACTAATTTGAGCTTACAGCAGATCCAAAGCACAAGTTCGATGATGAGCTAAAACAGTCTGAAATACTGCACCTATTCTGAGTTATAGTAGATCCGAAGCACAGGTCTGAGGATGAGCTGAAGACTGTGATGTAATAAGAAGTCCGAGCCACAACAAAACAAATCCGACCCACTATACTACAATACAAAGTCCGAGCTTCAGGTGATAAATAGATCACTGTTCGGTTTTGCACCAATCTGAGCTGAAGAAACACTGTCCTATTGCACCGCTTATTTTTGAAACCCTTGACCGTCGGCTTGCTTCAAAGGTTTGTGAAACACTGCTCATCTACCAACAGCGGAATGAACAAACTCGCACTTGTATCAATCTTTTGCTCGACAGTTCTTCTTTTATTCGTTCTTCCCTGCCATATTTCAACGAATTTATTTTTATGTACTTATACCATTTGCCCAAGGTTTATGATTGACATATAATGAAACAGACTTATGGTGGTGAAGCCAACAAATGTCCAGCATAATTCTTTTAGCGTATTATATAGTTTGAAATATGGCAAGCCGGTATATATTATGTAACATGGAGCTGACATGTAGGTTAATGAATTAATTTTAAGTTATACGATTTCTAATGGAGGAGCTGTCATAATTAGAAGTCGATTATATAATGAGAAATATTTATATATAGTGTTCCCTTTTTAAATTGAAAAAAATATGCATGCCATGAAGTGGATATGACTTGTATAAAAGTTTTATTAATGTATTAAATTAAAAATTTGTTATGTTATCACTTTAAGGAGTGGATAGTATATGTTGGAAGGAACTTATGTACTTGGAGTATTATAAGATTTTATCTTAATTTTTTTTTATATTTTTATAATATTTAATAATGTATGGTAGTGTAAATGTGTAGCTAGGTTTAGGGATTTTATGGGAAGGTTTAGAATTTAGGATTTTTATAAGGGAAATGGGATTAGGATTTTGTTATTATATTAGGGTATACATAAATTTTTATCATGTGTTCAGGGTTCTTAATAAGTAATAATGAGAAAGGACAACAATTAGAGTACGAGGGTATTTAAAGATTTTCACCTTATTAGGGAATAGGCTTCAAACATTTTAGAGCTAAGATTTGTTATGTACCTAGGGAATGTGCTTAGGGTTTGTTTCTCAAGAAGTTAAGGCTAGGGTTTTCAATCACTTAGGGTTAGGAAATTTATTAGGGTTTTAGCCATATTCGACAATTCCATATTGACATCAATGAAAACCTTGATTAACACAACGAAGGGGCAGTGAATACATAGCAGAGAGGCAAAGTTAGTACTAGGAGGATCAGCGCAGAGTCAAGAGAGGGACGCAGAGCTAGCTAGAGACCATGCAGAGGTAGCGATAAGCTGTGCAGAGCCAGAGAGGGCTAGCATGTGAGATGCAGAGAATCCAAGGGCTAACGCAGAGGCTCCAGAAGTTGAATCAGAGGCCAGAGAGGCTGACGCAAGGCCTAGAGGCAACGCTGGGATCATTTCGTGGGGCACACTGAGAGTCGGAGAGCCGAATAAGGTGACGCAGTCCCTATCAAAGTGACGCAGAGCAGCAAAAGCTGCATTGTTGTTGTGGGATCGTTCAGCTGGTGTTTTAGCCAGAGTATATGTCTCCCACTGAGAGGTACTACTGCCAAGGGCATTCTTTGTTGGGTGAGCCATTTCTAGCACCCAGGGTTTATTCTGAAACTGCATAATAATAAAACCCTCTGAATAACTGCACCGGTTTTCCCGCATTGGGTTTTTCGAGGGACATTAGTCCAAAAACAACGGTGTCACTTGTGTGCTTGTTTACTTTCATTTGATGATCTATATGTGTTGATACTGTATTTGTATTTATTTTCAGTATTTAGATGGTAAATAACTTGTTAAGTAATTGAACAAGTAGGAAGAACTAAATCAGATAGTACAGGAAGAATTTCTAACAGGTTAAACTTAGAAATTCCAACATGGTATCAGCGGGAGGTTGCAAATCACCGAATAATTGAAGGCATCAGCTGAGCAGAGAAGTAGCAACAGAAAACCGTTGTCCCGAATGACAGAAGATGTTCCTAGCAGAGCGCAGCAAGGAAGGGGTGACATAGAGTGCCTGCGTCATAAGTTTGAGCTAGGAGGAGGATCAGCGTAGTGGCAGAGAGGAGCAGACCTGACCTACGCAGTGCCCAGTCATCTTTCTCAGCTAGGAAGGATTGACGCTATGGCCAGGAGGTGCAGATTTTGCCAGTCCCGGGATTACGCAGAGCCTAGAGGCTCAGTTCTTCAAGTTACTGAGGTATAGGGGGCTACAAATAATTTGCGGAGCGAAGCTGGTGGGGTACTGTGGTCAGAACCAATGTGGAAAAAGTCGAAGTCGGGATTAATTCGGCAAGGGTCCAAAAGTTGAAAAAGTCGGCGAAGTTGGGAGTTTTTTGAAAAGGTCGGCAAAATTAAAAAAACACAATTATTCATTTTTTTTTTTAACATCTACAGTATCCACAACATCAAATAAATGCATTTCCACATAAACATGTAAAGAAAGCTAATATATAATATGTATATGAAGTCTAGTGCTACATCACATATCAAAATAGTGAATCAACTCCTGAATTTTGGGTCATGTCTGAGTCTCAACTCTCAAGAATCAAAATATCAACAAAAAATATAATAAATGTATATCATGAGTCATCTAAAAGTCATCAAGTAATCAGTCACTGAGATCCTCTTCCCCTTTTACGGGAATAGGTAACGGCTTTGCCTTTTCCTCTAGAGGAAGAAGGCCCTGCCCCTAGGATACAAATGGACCCAATTGTCCTTTAGAAGTCGATGGAAGAGGTGGCCTCTGTCCTATGCTGCTGCTGCCCATCCTAGATGGTGTCACCTCCTCCTCATCATCCTCATCCAGCTCTACCAGTGCCTCCTGACCCTGATGTTGCTCCTCCTCTACCTCTGGCTCTCCCTGCCCTGCAACTGCTACATCCTCTAGATCCAAACCTAACCAATCCGTGATCGAGTCCATGATCGACCTCTCAGTCTTGACTCTCCATGAAGAGGTGGTATCAATATTGTCCAATGAGATGGCTTCCACATCAGTAGGTTTCTGAAGCTGTCTCACCCACAATCAAAGATTGTAGTAGACATAGACCATGTAATTGAGGCGTTGTGACTCCAATCTGTATTAGGGTCATAGATTGTAAATTAGTACTTCGAAAATTTAAATATTAAAATTAATCAAATGAATTCAAAAAAATTTAATTTGAAATATTTTTACCTATTGCGCTTTTTGCTATGTATTTTGTCAAATACACTCCAGTTGCAGTCACACCTAGAGGAACTGCATGTTTGGCTAAGCACTCAAATGGCAAGCTTTTGGAGATGGGGTACTCTGGCACCATAGCTTGTCCACCAAGCATCTACAAGTTAAAAGAAAAATGAGAAACATAAAAAAAACATTGAAATTCTAAACTTGAAAGCTTACCTGGCATTTTGGTCATCCTATTCTTAATAGCCATGTTAAAACCAAATGTGCCACCTCCCATCCTATAGACCTCCATTTCTTTAGAAATATCTTCACGTTCTTGCTCAGATGACACCATCCTCTCGACACAAGTGAAGAATCCATCCATCAACTCGGCATCAAATCTAAAACCACAGGTGTAAGAAAATGCAAGGTTGAGATAGATACCTGCAGCATGAATGGGACGATGGAGGGTATTGTTCCATCGTTAATCAATCACTCTCCATATGACCTATTGTTTCTCTAACCCCTCGTCTCCGTTATCTTCATAATAAGCACGAATGGCTTCTTTGGCCCTATCCATGGCCTCATACAAGTAGCCCATTGCGGGCTTGTCTCCATCAACCAACTGAAAAACCCTTACCAACAGTTCTGAAATGGCACACACCTCCTCTACTCCTGCCCAAAAGCTCTGATCATATGAAATTAGTCTACATATGCCCTCTCCCTCTAGTTTGCAGCTAATAGATAAAGAACGCTAATCCGCTGAAAGAAACATGCTCTTCACATCCCACATAGAATTCAACAGAGACTGAAGAGATATGAAAGTAGTGGCAAATCGTGTAATGGCAAGACGCACCAACTCTTTGTTTTTGGTGTATTTTCTCATCAAGCTAAGCACAGATGCATGATTATATATAAATTTGATTATGCTCTTGGATGATTCAACAATATCCCTCACAATAGGAATCTTACCTATATCCTCCAACATCAAGTCAATGCAATGAGTAGCACAAGGTGTCCAAAACAAGTTAGGATACCTCTCCATAAGCAACTTGCCAGCTACAACATAATTTGCAGTGTTGTCCGTTATGACTTGGACAAAATTGCTTGGGCCTACTTCCTGAATGAAGATGTCCAACAACTCACATAATGTATATGCATCTTTAATGTGTGCAGATGCATCAACAAATTTCATAAACATTGTCCCCTTGGGACAACTAACCAAAAAATTAAGAAGGGTCCTACCCTTCTGGTCAGTCCAACCATCTGCGATGATTGTGCATCCAGTTTCTTCCCATGATGCCCTAAACTCCGCCAATCTAGCAGTGCAATCAGTGTTTTCATCTTGAAGAAGAGGCCCTCTCAATTCTACAAAGGTGGGGCCTTTGTACCCTGGGCCAACGACAGCAACAGCATCAAACATAGGCTGGTAGAATGGGTTTGTCTTGGCAATGTTGAAAGGAACATCACTCCATAGAAGACACTTACTGACCAACCTGTCAGCTCTGCCTTTTCCTTTTTTTTCATTGTTGATTTGATCCCAGGTTGTGCACTAGCTGTGGTTCTAGGAACAAAAAAAGATGAGATAGATGAGGGGTTGGGACCTATGGGTGAGGAAGGTGATGCTAAAGAAGCACTACCACTCTCAATTCCCCCCACTCTTGAGGCCCCTACAAGTTGGATTTTTAGTGCTGCCCTGGTGTCCTTTCCGTTCTCTTTATCCATCAATGATTGAATGGCTTGTCGGATGATTTCTGGAGTTGTATTTGTGCAAAGGTCAACATTTTGCTCCAGAATTTGCCGCAAATGAAATTTTAATCTGTTGATACCTTCTGACATATGCTTGCCACACAACTTACAACTTAAATACAGTCTATTCATCCCCCCAGTTTCGGGTGTAGTATCAAGTTCACCAAATTCCCACATAGCATCCAAAATCCTTGGCATTTTGTTTTTAACTTTGAACTTGAATTTAAACCTCGGCACAAAATAAAACTAAAACAAATTAAATTGCTTCAGCCTTCAACTCATCAAAATATAATTTGTATTGCACTCAGAAACAAATTAGTAAATTACAATACATAGTAGCTATTTTGAAGTTTATTGAATATTCAAGTAGAATTGGGCATTCATAAGGATGAACTTGCAGTTGAAAATGACGAGCAGTCTGAAGTTGAGATTCTAGAAAGAAAGTGTGCATAATGTGGACATTGAAGGCCGAGTAGTGATTACACTAAGGACTGCAGCTGTCATCACATGAACATTGTCGTTATCAAATCAATATACAGCCATTATAAGGTCACTGTTTTATGATTATGTCATTGTTTCAAGTTAAGGTCATGTCACTGTTTTGCTGTAACAATAGGACAGTCTTGTAGGTAATTTTCAAGGATGAATGTCATACAATAAAGGCTCATAACAAGAGTCTTTTCATCAACGTTCATCACAACAACATCACCACAATAGTTACCTAAAAAAATATACAAAGGACACTTCCAAATTTTCAAAGAAAATTCACATAAGTTATGTCAATGTCTTATATCTAATAGTCAATTGTCACAAATCACAAGTCCAACGGTTTAGTCACTGTTACATTTTTCTTTTTCCTGCAACAAGGCTGCTATAGAGCCATCATCAAATCACCGTTGAGTTTATAGTCTTTAGGTCTTAGGAAAACAAATGTTCAAGTATTTCTCTACTTGAGTATCTATAGTCAGTGTCTTAGTTCAGGTCACTATGTTGTCATATGATGAGCACTCATTGTTTCCAGGAAGATGGAGTTGTTTCCAGTGGCATAACCGCATATCAATATACATATTACAATCCGCTGAAAGAAATAGGTATCTCGCATTATAGTCATTAGAAACATACCTTAATAGAGCGGGCTCCAGCAATAAAAAGACTCAAGAAATCTACAGCAGATTGTTGAATCGTTGAACGGTTGATCAATCTATATGGCAATTCGCTGTAGGTGGTTGTTAGTTGTTACAAATTAACATTAATATTCTCCTCTTAATTCTAATATCCTCCTCTTAACGCAATGGCAAACCCTTGTATCTCCACAGCGCTGAATGGGAAAATACACGGCGAAAATTATGAGAAATTACGCTTGTGAGCTTTTTATCCACGGCTTGGGAAGGGAGGCCAACTTTTTGGGTTTAATCGGGAGTAATACGAAAAAATCGTGATTTTTTCGTTTGCCAAAAAGTCGCCAAAAAATCGTGCGATTTAATCGTTTTGGCCAAAAAATTGGATTTTTAGGATTAAATCGCGACTTTTTCGGGACTTTTTCCACACTGGTCAGAACAGTACCTAACAGGACAAAACCAAGGAGGGGGGATTTCCAGAAAGGAAAAAGAGACTCAGAGGAGTCGGAAGAAGAGCAGCATGATGGCAGTGAATGGGCTGAGAGATCAAGATAGACTAGTCGGAGCTTCCAACTTCGTAGTCTAGAAGGCCAGGATTTTGTCCATTCTAGACAAGTATCGCATCAAGCACTTCGCCTTGAAAATGATAGCAATCCCAGTTGACCCGACTGAAAATGAGAAGTACAAAGAGGCAATGGCTAGGGCAAAGAGCATCATCCTTGATGGGGTCAAGGATCATGTGGTGCCGCATATTGCCGAGAAGGACACGACAAATGAGATGTGGGAGGCCTTGAAGAAATTGTACCAACATTCTTCCAGGCAAAGGAAGATGTTACTTGAAAATCAGTTGCGGCCATTCCAAATGCAGAAGGGAGAGCAGATAGATGTCTTCCTCGGTGGATTGAAGGAGATCCGTGATCAACTAACTTCCATAGGGGCCATGTCGGATCAGGAACTGATGGCGAGGACTGAATTGAATACAGTCTCAGAGGATTGGGAGGCATTTGTCCAGAGCATACTGGGTAGGTCAAGCCTTCCAGATTGGGAGGAACTATGGGCAGCTCTTCGTTAAGAAGAGATCAGACGAGTGACCAAGGCGGGGAGTAGTGGAAAAGGGGTCAGAATCAGGAAGGAGGCAGAAGAAGATGCGGCTCTCGCATCTGCAGGAAAGCTGGAGAAGAGAAAGAAGAAGGACCTCTCCAAGGTCAAATGCTTCCATTGTGGGGAACTAGGTCACTATGTGGACCAGAGTCCGAGGAAGAAGAGTAAGGGAGAGGCGTCTGAGACGAAGGAAACGCCAGCGACGACAGAGAAAGAAGTGGAGACAGATGATGATTCTGCCATGAGTGCTCATGCGCCACTTGAGAGGAAGTGGGGAGAAATCGAGCTGTAGTCAAACAAACTACAGACGATGAGGGGCAGGATCCTTGAGGTACCCAGCCTCTTGGATTATCCCTTGCTACGGAAGCCCCAAAGAGAAGTAGCAGGACTGGCGAATGTCGGTAGAGACGGATGCGAATGGAGTGACAAAGGGTGCTACAGTGCAGGAGTCCTGGGACAGCGTGAGGCAACAATGTGAGATGCATAGAGTTGTTGCAGTAACACAGAGGCTAGTAGACAGAGCACTTGTCAGCGACAGAGGGAGCTTCAACATCAAGAGTGTCTCTAGCCTGACAGGGATGTCAGAGTTGGGTGGATCAGTTACCTACTTCTCAGTAACTGAATTGCAGTGTAGCAGTTAGTAGTGGAAGTGCTATGGGCAGCATGATGCAGCATGATGAGAAGGGGATGTAATGCAGATGCACTGCTGGGAGTATGGGCCAGCAGCAACATGGATGTAGAGGGAGCTGCCATATGGATGCAGCAGTGGCAGTGGCAGGGCCATGGGCAGCATCACAGGATGCAGCAGTGCAGAGGATGTTGGGCAGGGAGGCCTAACATCAGCACAGAGATCGGTGCTGGATAATCAGGGTGATACTCAATGTGGAGTATTACTAGAGCACAATCTTCGCTAAGAGGGAGTGTTGATTTGGGGTAGCATCAGATGTTCTCTAGCCATGAAAATTGGTAGAGAGGCTAAAGCACATGAGATCTCCAAGACTCAGAAATGGTTTGAGTAGATTCTCACCGGTTTGGAAGATATTAAAATAATTAATATTTTTAATGGAGTTCCTAAGTCTAAACTGAGGAAAAATAAAATATTAATGGGTATTAATACAAAACTAGGTTAGAATGTTCCAAAAGTCATGGATCAAGCCAAACCTAATCTTAGTTGTTGATTAGAGATTTAATCTCGGTCGTTGATGGACCAACGAGAAAAGTATAAGAGGAGGCTTGAGAGTCAGTTGGAAGACACACCAAGAGAGATCAAGAACTTGATTTTCTGGGGCAGGGTTTGCTGAGAAAATTGAGTGAGTGATTAGAGTTGCAATTGAGAGGAAGTGAATACATAGCAGAGAAGCAGAGTTAGTACCAGGAAGATTATCGTAGAGCCGGGAGAGGGACGCAGAGCCAACTAGAGGCCACGTAGACGCAGCCAAGAGTTGCGCAGAGCCAGAGAGAGCCAGCGTGTGAGATGCAGAGGGTCCAAGGGCTGACGCAGAGGCCAAAGAGGATGACGAAGGGCCTAGAGGCAACGCTGGGAGCATTTTGTGGGACAGACTGAGAGCTGGAGAGCCAGATAAGGTGACACAATCCCTATCAGAGTGACGTAGAGCAACAAAAGCTGCATTGTTGCTGTGGGATCATTCATTCGGTGTTTTAGTTGGAATATTTGTCTCCGACTGAGAGGTACCACTGTCAAGGGCATTCTCTGTTGGGTGAGCCATTTTCTGGCACTGAGGTTGTATTCTAAAATTGCATAATAATAAAACCCTCTGAATAGTTGCACCAGTTTTCCCACATAGGGTTTTTCTGGGGACATTAGTCCAAAAACAACGGTGTCACTTGTGTGCTTGTTTACTTTCAGTTGATGATCTATATGTGTTGATATTGTACTTGTATTTATTTTCAGTATTTACATCGTAAATAACTTGTTAAATAATTGAACAAGTAGGAAGAAATAAATCAGATAGTACAGGAAGAATTTCTAAAGGGTTAAACTTAGAAATTCCAACAGACATCTACTATATCCTCAAGGAGTATGGAAGAAAGCCACCTAAGACAAGGTTTGTCAAGAAACAAAGGTATACCTTAAACTATAAAACATTGACTTCTTTATAGTAAATATTCATTTGATAATCTATTACTAACATTGTTGTGTCTAGTTATATTGAATCATATTGATTCTTGTTCTGGGAGATTGAATAATTGATAAATCTACCCCACTCATATACTTCACTGATTTTATAGAACCCTAGACAGGTTCTCTGGAAAACCCTAATCCAAGGATCTACTGACAATGTGTGAAACCCTAGCTTGCTTGGGGTTACTGTGAAATGTTATTTTAAGTTCTGGTTGATGATGTCAAGTTTGGGATTTCAGTATGACCATGAAATCTTAACTTGTTAGGGTCACATGATGTTTGTTTGAGATCTCAAACCTTTGAAATTTTGGAATGTAGGGTTTGCTTTGCTAAGTTATGAAAGCCTATATCTTTAGGGTTTGATTGAGCCTATATATATGTGTACATTTGGTCAAAACCCTAGCTTGGTCTAGTTCAATATGTGTCTAATGTATTGATGTTGCCTGAAATATGATATGCTTATAACGAATTCCTAGATATCTGTGTTGACCTAATTATTGATCGTCATAAGTCTTAAGGTTTAATATAAGTCCTTGTCAGAGATTCTAGGATGATGATATTTGTTAATATAGGGTTTTGCAATTAAACCCTAGTAGTAGTTAAATTCTCTAGTATGTGTGATATAACAACATGAGATCTATCTATCTAATGATTGTTGAGATTGTGAAAATGAAATTCTAGGGTTTTGGTGTTAAACCTTAGTAGAAATGAAAACCTCTGATGTATGATGACAGTGTGATAATTTGAGATTTGTGTAAGATTGTTGAAATCTGAGTTTTAGTTGTGATTGATGTTTGATTGAAAAATCTAGGGTTTGCAACTAACCCTAGTGGAAGTTGGTCATGTTGATGACTAAGCTGTGATTGGTTTTGATTGATTAATTCTCATGTATGAAATCTAGGATTTGTATGAAACCCTAGTGGGAAGTCTAACATATGAATTCTAAAAGTTTTTAGATGCTTTGTAGATCTATATTTCTTTGAATTGTTTCTAGGGTTTGCTATATGTTGTAGTAGGGTATGTCATACCTTTGGAAGAAACATTGAAACCCTGGATGTAATAAAAGTTGCTATGAAGTAGTCTAGGACTCTTATGACAAAGTCCCTAGAAAGATGTTGAAGAGTATATGTCTCTTGTTTGTAATTAAGTTTGGGTATTTGATATGTATAAGGTTGAAATCCTTTCGTAATTTTGATATGACTACCTTCATGCTTTTAGAAATTTGGTTCTGCTTGCTATCTAAGTTGTGCAGGTACACAATCTTCAATATGGTGAAGATATTCGTTGATAAGCATGATGTGAATAATGATGACTCTGATGAAATGGTTGGAAGCCACAAAAGATTCTTCGATGTCAAAGTAAAGAAGTTGATCTCCCCGGGTTAAGAGGGAGCCTGAATAAGAAAGATATCCCTGAGATTAAGTCTAGTTTGTAACGACCCCTCTATAATAATTAAAGTTCTAAACTTTATATGAATAAACTTCATATAAAGAAAAAAATAAAAAATAAACATAAAACAAACTTTATAATAAATATAAAATTTAAACTTTATATTAAAAATTTAATTTAAAACTTATATAAAAGGACACATAAATCAAACCTTGCTATATAATCAAAATGCATATATGAACAATATAATAAAACAGATTGATAAAGCGTGAATGATCAGTACAAATATCTGATGGTCTCGAATGCATGCAAGGCGTGTCGGGAGGAGGGAAGGCGGTGGTTGCAGGTAGGAGGGCGGCCACCGCCACGCCCGTAGTTAAAAACCGGAGAACTGAACCGAGAACGGGGGGAGAGAGAACACAGGAGAAACCAGAGGAGGAATTCAGCAGTGAGGGAGATTTTGCCATCAAAAGAGCTATAATCAGTCTGAGGTTCTGGGCACGAGGGACAGTAAGCCTTTGTGGGAAGCTTACTGGATTGAGCAACCAGGCTTTGCTCAGTCTAGGCTGGGTGGAATTGGTTTCCCGGTAATTGGCATCAGAAGCAACCACAACACCATCAACATCACCAGAGCAACACCAGAGCAAGCAGCAGTTCAGGTAGGTGTCCAAATTCTTTTACTGTATTCCGGTTCAGTTTTGTTCTTACTGTATTTAGTTCT
This sequence comes from Pinus tabuliformis, assembly GCA_031772625.1. Lineage (NCBI taxonomy): Eukaryota > Viridiplantae > Streptophyta > Pinopsida > Pinales > Pinaceae > Pinus > Pinus tabuliformis. The sequence continues at coordinate 427,600,905 of CM062812.1, read as the reverse complement.
GGTTATTTCCGAATTTCAGTTTATGGTCGTTATATAGTTAAAGGGAAGCTCTTTGGTTAAGAAGGAGGGCATAGTATAGTTTTGATTGGAGAATGTATTTTGAAATATATGTTGCTAGATATGAAGTATTGTTAAAAAAAAAACTGCGTTCAAATTCCACTTTGGACTACTCATTTGATGGAGATGATGATGACATCAGATTCCTCTTTCGAGATGACCAAAATCGACCTAAAGATCACCTCATTTGGACAAGCAAAAGTTGAGTTATGAAGTATTTTATTCATACATATATTCTGGATCAGGTCGGCCCTATGCACATGTACCAATGGACAGGTCAAGTGGACCCTCATGGAAGCCTATAAATAGAAGAGACCTCAAGCTCATTTTGACACACATCAAGCTCTCTTCTCCTCTTTTATTTGGTCTTGGCTCACACAAGTCTGATGGAGGAAGCTCGCTCAAGAGTCTGAAACTTCAGGGTGAAGCTCGTGTGAAAATTTCTAACCTGAAATTCTACTGCAACAACTAATTTATTTCACCTACTTATTCTTCACAATAAGTTATTTACGAAATCCCTTCAACAAACATCAAAATAAATTCTACTATAGTTATCACATAATTACACAGAGAAAATAACAACGATATACATGCACAAGAACCAATCACATCAACACAGTTGTTTTTGGACAATTTTCCCCGGAAAAACCCAATGTGGGAAAACTGTGCAATGGATGAGGGTTTTATTAATCTTCAGCAACAATTGCTTTACAAGGAATGATTTTACAGAAAAACTAAGAGAAAACACTTGAGAATTTCCCCTCAAAACTTTTTGGCAGCCTGGAGACCCTTCTCCCACTTCTATGTTACTTCTGCATCAATCTGTGTGGTTTTGTGTCCCTCTACGTCAGCCTTTGTGAGGACTGCGTCTCCCTTTCCGTTGTCTCTCAATGCCCATGCATCACCTTCTCCTCGGTCACTGATTCCTGCTGATACCCTCCTCTTCCTCCACCCTGCAGCTCACCCTCTGAAATCAATTTCCTTCTCTTTGAGAATCGATTTTCCTTAGGATACTGAGTATTTGCTAGTGTGTCTCCAAATGATCCTCAAGTCTTCTCTTATACTTTTCATGTTGATGAATCAATGGCCGAGATTAAGTCTCTAATCAATGGCTACAATTAAAACAGACTTGATACTCGTCTCTTAGAAGCTTCTCACCCTTATCTTTATTAATAACCATTCATATTTTTATTTTCCTGAGTTTAGACTTAGGAACCCATTAAAAATATTAATTATTTTAATAACTCCTCATCCGGGTGGAATTTCTCCAAATGATTTATGGGTCTTGGAGATCTCATGTGCCTTAGCCTCTCCACCAAATTTCAAGGCTAGAGCACGTCCGATGCTATCCAAAATCAACACTCCCTCTTAGCGAAGAATGTGCTCTAACAATGCTTCACCATAGAAGCATCACACTGATACTCTGCATCAGTCCTTTGTGATGATGCTAGGACCGTTGCCCCACATCCATTGCACTGTTGCTTCTTGTATTGTTGCCCATGACACTACCACTACCACTGCTACATTTGTACTGCAACTCCCTCTCAACATGCTTCATCATGTTGCCCATAGCACTGCCACTGTTAACTGCTGCACTGCAACTCCCGATACTTATCCATTTTTGCTACTGAAATGGATCCTTTACCATCCCCATCTTCTCCCTAAAATAAACAAACTTTGTTCTTCCTAGAGCCTTGGTGAGGATGTTTGTCACCTATTCATCTGTAGGAGCGTACCTCAACTATACTGCCCCTCGTTGGACACAGTTTCTGACAAAGTGACCCCTGATAACAATATGCTTCGACCGATCATGAAATACTGGATTCTTAGAGAGCTTGATGCAACTCTGATTATCACACAAAATCCTAGTCGCTTCCGTCCTTCTCCTGAATAGATTCACAAGAGATTTCCTAAGCCATATGGGTTCGCACGAAGCTATGATAGATGCCATATATTCTGCTTCAGTTGAGCTCAGAGCCACAGATTTCTATTTTCTGCTACACCAAGAGGTCATTCTTGATCCAATGTTGAAACAATACCTAGTTGTACTTTTCCGATCTACTGAACTTCCAGCCCAATTTGCATTAGTGAACCCACTCACCCTGATGTTTTTTGCCTTGGGTGTACAATAGTCCATGCTCGATTGTTCCTTGTATATACTTGAGAACATGTTTGGCTACTGCCATAGTTTTAAAAAACAACCGTTTCAAAACAGAAACGACCGAGTTGGTCTGTTCCATTGCCCTCCGAGTGACTCGGTACAAAAAACGGCTCGCTTGGCCGAGTCAGCCATGACTCGGCCGAGTCATGGTTGACTCGGTCAACCGAGCCGTTTCCCGTACTGACTCGACCGAGTCATAAACAGTGCCCCGTAACCCACTAAAACAACGATTTAACATTATTTTAATGAAATTTTAAGGGGTTTGCTGATTGGTTTGGACTTCAAGGTGTTTTATGAATTAGCTAAATGTTATTTGGGGTCCATTCCCCCTCCCAAACCCTATTTAACACACTCAAATGTTCTCTACTATTGATATGCTATTCAAATTTCATAGTAAAAGTGACATTCTCTTTAATCTTCATTTTCATCCTTTTACTTAAATTTTTAACATTACCATGAAATGACTCAGGATGTTTGAGAGTGGTTTCGACCTCATTGGATTTCATATGGAGAAAGTAGAATTTTAGATTTCATTCAAAATCCAGCAGACTTATCAGTTTTTCAGGATTTCAGGATTGGAGGATTGCAATGTTTCCATTGAATTTTGTCATGTATTAGGGTATGGAACTCGTATTTAATCAAGAGCACCAATCCCTCTATGTACCTTGATGTTAGTGACATTGGTTGTCGAACTCCTCTGGGATTCCCTCCCAAACCAGGAGCTTCTAAAAATGTCGCAACTGCTCCCAAGTAACACAAAGAAGAGAAACTGTTTGGATCAAAAACGGTTAAATGATCTAGTTTATGTCCAATACAAGCTCCGGCTCAGACAAAACCATTTGCTGAACAAAAGACCTGATGCAGATCCCATTGTGTTGGAAGACATTGATCCAACATCAGATTGGGTAGTGGAGAGTCGTCTAGCAGAGTTTGATCTTAATGAGGATCTTGATTTAGATTTAGATGTCGAGACATCAGTTGAACTTGAACATGCTGTTCAGTTGAATGCAGATCCCAATCCACCAGCCTCAGTCTCACAGCCAGCAAGGACTCCAGTTGTAGGTGCTTCCTCTGCTCAGCCACGACAGAAGCGCAGCCGCATATCTACTCTATCTCATCTTGCATCTGCTGCAATTTCACAGCCTGCTAGTGGTACCACTTCTACAGCTGCAGTTGGAGATGATGATGAGGAGGAGGAGCCATGGGGCCCCCTATCTGACTCTGATGATGGTCCAGAGATTGATCGACATGATCTTGGCTCCTCTGGCAGTAGCTACTAGCCAGTAGCTGTAGTACTAGTACTGGAGTCTGGTCACAGTTTACTTTTGTTTTAGAGGTCGTTTCTAGCCTCCTTGGTTATGTGTTTTTTGTTTTGAGTCTTTGATCATGTATGACAATTGACTATGTGTTGCCATTGGGTACCATTTTGATATAATGGATTGTTTCATGAGCCTACTTTGATCATATGTTGTCTTCCATCTATATTATAATGCTGTGTGTTTGGAAACATGAATGAAAATCTTTAAAATTATGTTTAAAATCTTTAAAACTATGTTTTTTATAAAAAAAAAAAATATTTAATGTATTTTTTACAACGACCAAGTCACTGAAATCGAGCCGGCCGAGTCATTACCATTTCGGAGTCGGAGTCGGAGTTTTAAAACTATGGCTGCTGCCCAGTGCACCCTCTTGGGTTCCAACATAAACTGACTGAGGATGTTGACAGTGTAACAAATGCCTGGCCTGGTATTGACCACATACATCAGGGACCCTATAAGTTGCATGTACAAGGTGGGATCAACGTCTTTATCTTCTGATGCATCAATCTTCTTCCAGTTGGTGATCATTGCAATAGCCATAGGTCTACAATCCTGCATCCTGAATCTCTTCAAGATCTCTGTAGCATATCTCCCTTGTCCAAGGAAGATCGCACCCTTCTGCTACCAAACTTCCAACCCCGGGAAATAATGCATCTGTCCCAAATCCTTCATGTCGAATTTTGTGGCTAGGTTCTTCATGCAGTCGTTGATGAACCTGGATGATCCTGTTGGGAAAAGATCATCCACATATAACACCATAGTGGAGATTAGGATCTACATCACTCTTGACGAACCCCATTTTCTGCAAGTAGCCATCAATTCGACCGTACCATGCTCTAGGTGTCTGTTTAAGCCCATACAAGGCTTTCTTTAATCTGCATATATGAGATTTCTTCTCATGTGTCTCAAAGCCCTTTGGCTATTCAATGTATACTTCTTCTTCTATCACCTTGTTCAAGAATGTCGTCTTAACATCCATCTGGTGAATCTCCCAACCCATCTGTGCTGCAAGGGATATCACGGTTCTAATAGAAGTATACCTGGCTACTGGGGCGAAGGTTTCTTCATAGTCTATCCCTTTCTTTTGAACATACCCCTTAGCCACAAACCTAGCTTTGTATTTCTCCACACTGTTGTCTGCAACATATTTCACTAGATCCATCTCAAACGTACCACTAACTTGTCCTGAGGCCTAGGTACCACTTTCCAGACATCATTGACCATTATAGAACTATATTCCTCCACCATAGCATCTACCCATACTTGATGCTAAACGGCCTCCTGAAAACTAGAAGGTTCTCCAAACTGAGCTCATAGGGCCTGGTATCTGTTTGGTTGTCTTCACTCCCTTTTATCATTCTTGGGTGCACCAATAAAGTCCTCTAGATCCCGTGGAATTTGTCGGAGTTCCCGACTCATTCTTCCACTGGTAGTGGGTACATTTATAAGCTCTTCCTCTTCCTGAGATTCCTCCTGTTCTGAAACTTTTCCTTTAGGAGAATTATTGGTACTAGTTTCTGCTGGTTGAAGTGGTTGGACCAACAGATCGCCTTTTGACTGCTCCTCGAAAGGCATTTCACGGGATTTCCTAAAGGCTCTGTCCTCCATGAACTTTACATCCCGTCGAACTACTACCTTCCTACTCCCTGGAAGATAGACTCTATATGCCTAAGCATTCTCACTATATCCCACAAGATATCCTTTCTCAACAGTTTGATCTAATTTCTTTCTCTTTTCTTCGAGTATCAATACGCCAAATTCCCAAAAATCCTGAAACGACTGACTTCAGGTGTCTTCCCGGTGAAGACCCTTTCCGGAGTGATTTTGACCAATGCCCTGTGTGGAGTCATGTTCTAGACATAAACTGTCGTGCTGCATGTTTCTGTCCACGGGAATTTGGGCATATCCTAATCATATAGCATTGCCCTAGCTACTTCCACAATAGTCCTGTTTTTTTTTTTTTTTTTTTTTTTTTTGCTACTCCATTCTGCTCTGGATTGTAGGGAGTTGTCCACTCTCTTCTGATGCCTTCCCTAGCGCAAAAATTGGTGAAGTCCTTGTCAACGTACTCTCCACCATTATCTGAGCGCAACACTTTTATCTTCTTTCTTGTCAGATTCTCTACTAGAGCCTTGAACTCTTTGAATCATCCAAAAACCTCATCCTTGGTTTTCAGAAAGTAGATCCAACTCTTTCTGGAATGGTCATCGATGAAGATGATGAAGTATTCGGCACCACTAAGAGCTTTTGTGGACATAGGTCTGCAGATGTCTGAGTGTATCAATCCTAGAACAATATGAGCTTTATTGTTACTTCTCGAAAACATTGTTTTGGCATACTTTCCTAGAGCACACCCTTTGCATACATCATCTCGTTCGGCACTTAATTCTGGTATATTATTTTCTTGAGAATTCTCAGAGCCCCATGGTGTAAGTGTCCCATCCTCCTTTGCCATAGTTCATACAAATATTTATCTCCATTGTTGCCTATCAATGCCATTGGACACTCTAGCAGTAATCTATACAGCCTGTTACTTCTTATTCCAATCTGGGCCTTCCTTTTTCCAACTTGGGTGTTTGACATATACTTTCTCCTTAATGAAGAAAATGCCATAGCCCTTGTTTTGAAGTTGAGATACAAAGAGTGAGTTCATCCCCAATCTTGGCACATGCAACACGTTGGTTACTCGAAGCCACTCTCCTGCTTTGGTTTGAAAGACTACAGTACCTCTTCCTACAGGGGTACACTTTGCCTTATTTCCCATGGTGATTTAAAAATTCATCCTTTCTTCCTGATAATTTGAAAAACATTTTCGAATTCCTATCATATGCCAAGAAGCTCCACTATCTATATACCAAACCTCAGAGGAGGTAGAGCTTGCAAGGTAAGTGACTTCTTCCAATCTGGAAGCTAACATAGAATAATCATGATCCATGTCCCTCGTGCTTTCATCTGGAAATCTGCGTGAGTCCCTTTGAGTTGATGCCTCTGCATCATGCTCCTGAACCATAGTCGATTCTTCTCTCCTGTTGCCGGATCTCTGCTCTGATACCATGTGAAAATTTCTAACCTGAAATTCTACTGCAACAACTATTTACGAAATCCCTTGAGCAAACAGTAAAATAATTTCTACTGCAGTTATCACATAATTACACAGAGAAAATAGCAGTGATATACATGCACAAGAATCAATCACATCAACACAGTGGTTTTTAAACAATTGTCCCCGAAAAAACCCAATGTGGGAAAACCAGTGCAGCAGATGAGGGTGTTATTAATCTTCAGCAACAATCACTTTACAAGGAATGATTTTACAGAGAAACTGAGAGAAAACACTTGAGACTTTCCTCTGGAAACTTTTTGACACCCTAGAGACCCTTCTCCCACTTCTATGTCACTTTTGTGTCACTCTATGTGGTTCTGCGTCCCTCTGCGTCGGCCTTCGTGAGGACTGTGTCTCGCTCTGCGTTGTCTCTCAATACCCCTGCATCACCTCCTCCTCAATCACTGACTGCTATTGATACCCTCCTCTTCCTCCACCCTGCAGCTCTCCCTCTGAAATTGATATCCTTCTCTTTGAGAATCGATTTTCCTTAGGATACTAAGTATCTGCTAGTGTGTCTCCAAATGATCCTCAATTCTTCCCTTATACTTTTCCTTTTGATGAATCAACGGCCGAGATTAAGTCTCTAATCAATGGCTAAGATTAAAACAGACTTGATCCTCGCCTCTTAGAAGCTTCTCACCCTTATCTTTATTAATACCCATTAATATTTTTATTTTCCTAAGTTTAGACTTAGGAACCCATTAAAAATATTAATTATTTTAATAACTCCTCATCTGGGTGGACTTTCTCCAAATGATTTATGGGTCTTGGAGATCTCATGTGCGTTAGCCTCTCCACCAAATTTCAAGGCTAGAGCACATTTGATGCTACCCAAAATCAACAGCTCACACTGAACTAGGTTTTTCTGATTCAAAGTCACTGGCACAAAACAGAGCATTTGGGTCCTTGGACGTTGGCATATAGTGGTCATGACAGCGACTTTGAACCCTTGGACGCTAACACAGAGTCTTCATTATAGCGACCGAGAGTCTGGGTCAGTCTGGTCCCCGGCCGCTCACACAGAATGGTATGGGAGCGACCGAGCTGCCATAGTCACTATCATGTAGTTCACAGAGAGCGACCCTGTTTGTCATAATCGTTCACACAACTCCTCCTTGGGATCGAGAGTCTGGGTTAGTCTAGTCCCCGGTCACTCACACAGAATGGTATGGGAGCGACCGAGCTGCCATAGTCGCTATCATATAGTTCACAGAGAGCGACCCTGCTTGTCATAGTTGCTCTCACAACTCCTCCCTGCGACCAGGACTCCTAGATGAGATTTTAGTATTTCGAAGATTTCGCTCAATGACTGCAATGTTCGACGGCAGGCTACACGCAGTGACAATACATTACAGTTATCTGAAGCAGAGTTTTGATGTTTAGATGCATTTCATGGATATTCTAGTTGTTGTGAAGATATGGATCATTGTACTCTCTTTCGCTGAACGATTTGATGACAATCTATGAGAAGAAGATTTGCAACGGTTTTCCCCATAGTGGGTTTTGTCCTGATCTCCGACCAATCCTGGTGTTTCTATGTGTGCATGTTTTTCTTCTATTGTTCCTTTATGTTCTACTACGTTGATGATGATGTTATTGTTCTTTCTACATAGTTGCATATGCTGATTAAAAGAATGTTGAATGAATTAATTCACATGGAGCTAACAGCTCAATGATAATACAAAGATATTTACAATAATAGAAACATCAGGTTTCTATGTAGAATATAGAACAAACAGTTTCATCTAAGAAACTGCTAAAAGAAAAATAGAAACATCTAAAAGACTGAGCATTACTAAATAGAAATATATTCTAATACCCTCCCTTAATGCTCAATCTATTTACAACACCAATAGACCCGCGAAATTTTACAAATTTATCAGGACCAAGAGGCTTGGTGAAAATATCGGCGGGCTGCTCTGTTGTGGGAACATAGTGCAACTGAACTGTGCCGTCTTCAACCAGCTGTCGAATGTAGTGGCAGTGAGTTTCCACATGCTTTGTTCGTTCATGAAAGACTGGATTCTTGGCAAGTTTGAGCACTCCCTGATTATCACAAAACAAAGAAGTAGGCCTTGTCTGAAAAACATGCATATCTGCAAGCATACTACGAAGCCAAACTGCCTCACAGGCTGCCTTAACTGCTCCCCGATACTCTGCTTCTGTTGAGGAGAGAGCCACTACCTGTTGCTTCTTACTAGTCCAAGTAACAGCTCCAGACCCTAGACTAAACACATACCCAGCTGTAGATTTACGGTCATCAACCGAACCGGCCCAGTCAGAGTCAGTGTAGCCACTGAGAATAGGATTGGAGCTGCGGGTATATAAGAGGCCATAATCAGAAGTACCACGCACATATCGTAGTACCCGCTTTGCTGCTATCCAATGATCAGCTTTAGGAGCTGACATAAAGCGAGAAATGTAGCTTACTGCAAAACTGATGTCAGGTCTGGTAGCAGTAAGATAGATGAGACTGCCCACTAATTGCCTGAATAAAGTTTCATCCACAGGAGGAGAGGATGACTGTGCTGAAAGTTTGAGCCCTGGTTCCATAGGAGTCGTGGCCGGTTTGCAATCCTGCATTCTGAACCTTTCCACAAGATTTTTAGCATACTTGGATTGAGAAAGAAAGATCTGATTTTCAGTCTGCCACACTTCAACTCCTAGACAGTAATGAAGAAGTCCCAAGTCTGTCATCTCAAACGTTCTGCATAGATCTTGTTTGATCCCATGGATCAAATGTGCAGAGCTGCCAGTAATGATAAGATCATCCACATAGACGACTACAAATAAGATATCATCACCAGTATGCTTGATATACAGGTTTGCATCAGATGGACTACGCTGAAAACCTTGATCTGTCAGGTACTGATCAATTTTCATGTACCAAGCCCGAGGAGCTTGTTTCAATCCATAGATTGCTTTAACTAACCGACACACTTTCTGTTCTTGACCAGCAACCTTGAATCCTGGAGGCTGCGTCATGTAGACTTCTTCTTGGAGATCACCATTTAGGAAAGCACTTTTTACATCCATCTGATGAACTTTCCAATTGAACTGAGCTGCTAGGGCAAGAACAAGCCTTATGGTACTCATCTTGGCTGTAGGAGCAAAAGTCTCCTCATAGTCGATGCCTTCCTTCTGTGAAAATCCTCGAGCCACAAGCCGAGCTTTATACTTGTCTAAGGTTCCATCAGCTTTGTATTTTACTTTATACACCCATTTGCAACCTATGGGTGTTTTGTCTGCAGGAAGATCAGAAAGGGTCCATGTGTGATTCTTCTGAAGACTCTGAAATTCTGCTTCCATAGCCTGTTCCCACTCAGATGTACCCTTAGCCTCTGAATATGTTTGAGGCTCAAAAGTACTGTGAAGGTTAGCCATAAGAGCAAAATTGACTGTAGACTGTTGTCTGTTCTTATGCCTAGAAGTTCTACCTTCAAGGAGCTCGTCATCCCGGAGATCACCTATGGTTTTAGCCCACCATTTGGGCCGAAGAGAAGAAGAACCAATATCAGGAGGAAGAGAAGCAGGCTCAAGAGCAATAGGAACAGCAAGAGGAGGATTAGCTTCTGGAGGAAGCTCAGATAGAGTAGTATCAAACCCTGATGCTACATCATCCCTCCCATCAGATGGACTGACTGGAAGAAGAACACTGTGAGGCGGATCCTCAGAGAGCTACTCAGAAGAAGAGGACTGAAAGAATCCTCTGTCTTCATCAAATACTACATCTCGACTGAAGCTAAGTCGACCAGTGGCTATATCTATCAGCCTATAGGCCTTGTGATGATCACTGTAACCTGTCATCATGAGTTTCTGACTTTTGGAATCCAACTTAGATCGCTTAGCAGATGGAATCCAAACATATGCAACTGAGCCAAAAACTTTGAGATGACTGATCTTAGGCTTACGACCAGACCACAATTCTTCAGGAGTCTTCCCTTTAACAGCCTGAGTAGGGGATCTGTTAAGAAGGTAAACAGCTGTAAATACTGCTTCAGCCCAGAATTTGTTTGGAACACTCCGGTGTTGTAACATGGAACGAGCCATTTCAACAACCGTGCGGTTGCGACGCTCGACAACACTGTTCTGCTGGGGAGTGTAAGGTGTGGTTAATTGACGTTTGATGCCATGAATATCACAGAAGTTGGCAAAAGCTGAGGAACAAAATTCCCCCCCATTGTCGGTCCTAAGGGTCATGATATTACAACCAGATTCGTTTTCAACTAAAGTTTTAAACTTCTGAAAGGTACTAAGAGCATCAGATTTATTTTTTAAAAAATACACCCACATCTTTCTACTGAAGTCATCTACAATAAGTAAAAAGTATTTGCAAGCAGTGATAGAAGCTGTATTCATAGGACCACAAATATCAGCATGAAGTAACTGAAGTACCTGGGATGCGCGCCAAGATTCTCCATTTTTGAATGACGACCGATGTTGCTTTCCCGCTTGACAGGCGCTGCATACCCCCAACTGCTGAGTCTGAATATCAGGTAATCCTGACACAAGTCCCTCCCGAGAGAGCTGAGAGAGATACTGCATATTGAGATGCCCATATCGCTGATGCCATAGAGTACTGATGGGAGAGACACAAGCTGCTAGAGCCACTTCTGGAAAGTCACCGGTGTCAAGTAGCCTGTATAGACCATGGTCCTCTAGGCCAGTAGCAACTGTCAGACTGGTCTCCCTGTCAATGATGGAACACTTGTGTGCACTGAACACAACATCGAGCTAAGGAGAATTCCTCATAATCTGACTGACAGAGAGCAGATTAATCTCCATACCAGGAACATAGTATACATTTAGAAATATGAGCGTGCGTCCACCAGACTGAATTTGAACTGTACCCCTGCCAGCAACAGTGTACTTTTCACCGCCACCAAATACTACTGAATCACTGAAAGGTGAGAAGTCAATAAACCAGTCACGCCTGTGAGAGAAGTGGCGTGATGCACCAGAATCAATGTACCATGCAGAGGAAGGAACATGTTCTGAAGACCTTTTAGCCATAAAGGCGTAAAAGGCAGAATCTGTCTGCTCGGAATGTTCTGCAACATTCGCTGTCTGATGAAGTGTGGCCATTTTCACAAAGAGAATACAAAAGTATGACACACAAGAACAATGTAGCTGACTGCTTATGCTGGTGAAAATTTAAAGAACAGACTTTCTGCTGTCTAAAACAATAGTAATACTGCTAATACAGTTCTGAGAATACAGATTTCCACAAGAGAATGCCGGTCTACAGATGTCACAGGTCTGAGTTTGTAATGAACACTGTCAGGATCACAAGAAAAAAAAATTCCGCTGATTGGTAACACACTGCCGGCCACCAGAACCACAAATACAGCAAATACAAATGTTGAAAAATGGACCCACATGTGCTGTCTCAGTTTCACGCTTCTGCTGAATGGTAACCCACTGCCAGCAAACACTACGGATATATATATACGTCTCAGGTATCAAAATGGCCCACAGAAAATAGATGAAGATCTAAACAATGGCCCACGTGAGCTATCAAGGCTTCACGTCACGTCTCAGCTGTAAACAACTCAGAGATATACTATACGGCTCAGCTTATATAGATCCACAGGTGTATACGATGGGTTTCAACTGCCACGGGTTTCACTGTATATATGGAGGTGTATTATGGACTGTATATAAATACCCGTATTCTGGACGGTAATGAGGACCCGTATTATATCCACGGGTCTGATAAATCTTTGAAATAAAACACCCGCGTATATCCACGCCACAGAGATTGACGGATATCCACGCCACAGAATTTTCAAAGCTTTACGGCACGTCTTAGCTACGTGGTAATATATCAGAATACACGGGTTTGAAATATATCCACGGGTTTTACAACACACGCGTATATCCACAGGTTTGAAAATACACGCGAATTACAGGGTTTTACAACACACGCGTATATCCACGGGTTTGAAATTACACGCGAATTACAGGGTTTCAAATATCCACGGGTTTGACAGATATCTCTGCCACAGAGATTCAGATATATATCTAAGAGTTCTGAAATATATATATATCCACGAGTTTTAACTGTAATATCATCCACGGGTTTCAAATATCCTCGGGCTTGAAATCAATAAGCGTATATCACAAGTTTGACAGCGTTTGAAAAATAAAAAATAGACAGTTGCCCGCAGATCAAATTTTCAGACCACGACTCCGATTTTAAAAAACAAATAAGTTATAAACCGAGAGAAAACACCTGGATCACGATTGCTGAGGAATTCCACGATGTGGTCGAAGAAAATAGCTGGATTCAATATTCCAAGCAAACTGGCCAGCCAAAAAAAAATTCCGCTTCCACGAAAACAGTCACCGCCACAAAGTTATTTCCTTAGAAAAATGATCATGCAAGGGAAGAATCCATTTCTGTATCGAGATGGACGACTGTAAGCTTTTATCACAGCGAGCAAAGCCGAGGCTAAGACTCAGTGAAGGCTGCCTGGCTTACAGAGGGCTCGACCTTAAAAAAGACTCAAGAAATTATGATGCAGAGAGAATTACTTTTCAATAAATCTCTTAACCTTGCTCTGATACCATAAAAGAATGTTGAATGAATTAATTCACATGGAGCTAACAGCTCAATGATAATACAAAGATATTTACAATAATAGAAACATCAGGTTTCTATGTAGAATATAGAACAAACAGTTTCATCTAAGAAACTGCTAAAAGAAAAATAGAAACATCTAAAAGACTGAGCATTACTAAATAGAAATATATTCTAATACTGATGAATAATGATGTAACTTTGTATAATGTTATGATGTTATGGGGTGAACTTAGTGTGTTAATGGAGAAATGCAATTATCAAAGCAAAGAACAAAGTAGCCCTATGAAAAATTAACAAGTAGGAAAGGGAAGTGTAGGATTGAGGAATATTCTGTCAAAGATTCGATTCATAGTCCTACTATGATAAGAAGCAACATTTGATGTCTGAAAGACCCCGAAGAATTGTATTTGATTATGTCCATATGAAAGCATATTATTGATTTGGGTTGTGTTTGATAGGTGAATATCTCAGAGGTTTTGATAGCATGTTAGTTACCAATCAGGTTGATTGGGAGATATTGGTTATCGTTGATCTATTGGATCAAGGAGTGTTGAGGCTTTGTGAATGAAGCATTGCCTCAGAAGACATCTGGTCGACACATTGTGTTGATGTCTAAGTCCTGAAGTTGGAAAAGGTGGTGTTGATTATAGAGCTTTGTTTGTGGATAGACACCTGGATCTTTGGGTTGATGGTTAGCAATCCTGATGGTAGCTAGAGAGGTTGAAAGCTTGAGTCCATCTTAGTCCCACCCAAATAGATTGCCCTGGTCAGAAATCTAGTCTGCGGCATTGCGGTGCCTAAATTGTTGAGAGACCAATGGATAGATTGCCCTAGTCAGGAATCTAGTCCATGGCATTGTGGTGCCTAAAGTTCTTCATGCTTCATATAGTTGAGATCTTCCTTGTACTTGTATATGATGAATGCCTCCCTAGTTAAGAGGGAATGTTGGAAAATGTAATTAGGTTCGATCTTCATTAAATGTATTTAAGTCATCTTGTAATGTACTTGTCAAAAGAATAAAGAAAAGAATTTTTCTTATTATTATTGTGACTTATTAAAGCATGGGTTTCATGCTTGGGTCACCAAGTTTTAGGTCAGAGTCCCCATTGGGGACAACTAGGATTTATTCTGTGTCAATAGTCATTGTACTTTTAAAGAGCCCCTTCTTGGGCTTTTGAATCATGTAAAAAGGTTAAGTATTGAGTCAAATATGAATTATTTTGTCTCCACACCAAGTCAGCCTTAAGATGATCAAGTTGGCCTCAAAGGAGGCTATTCAACCTCACCAAAGGGCTATGAATAGCGCATTCTAAATTCCATTTGAAGCACACTCTCTCACAAACAAGTTCAATATCTCTTGAAGCCAAAAGAAGTGTGAAGTAGGAGGAGAAGGAAGTGTGAGTTTGGTCTAGGAGAAGGAAAAAGGGAAAATCGAACCTTTGGTGCAACTATCTCTCTCTCGTGCCCTAGTTTGGAAGATTGAAGTTCTCTTATTGATTTCGTAGCCAGTTGCCATGTGATGTTGCTACTAGTAGAGGTCGAAGTTGCTAGCGCTAGACGCTGCCACCTCAAGAAGCTGTACTAGGCCAAGATTGAAGGTTCTGAACAAAGATCGAAGTCTTTCAATGAAGATCGAAGTCTCTAAGGCAAGGTCGAAGTTGTTGGGTCAAAGAAAGTGTTGCCACTGTTGTTGTTGTTGCTAGGTCAAGAAGGATCATCTGCAAGTAAGGAAGAAGGTTGACTTGGTGTGGAGGATAATTTGTATCAAGGTCAAGAGTCTTGGAATATCTCCTAAAAACTATTGAAGGAAGAATTACTGACTGGGTTTTCCCCTAAAGAGGGGTTTTTCCCTGGCTGTGAGCCTACATCTAGTGTCCATTGTTTATGTGTTATTGCTTTGGTAATTGCTTGATGAACTAAAAGAAAGAAGATATAAAAGAAACCTAATAAGAAGTCAAGAACATCATAAATAATTATCAAGTATATGAAAATCTTTTTGCCTTTCTGATTTTTTAACACCTCCAACCTGTCTTCATACCTTAAATTTGATGATGCCATATTACCATATCAACTTTAGCTATAAAACCCTCACTACAAAATATAATTTTGCCAAAAAATTAATTTGTTGCCGCAAAACCATTGTCATATATGATCTCCCCACAGTTTCTATTGATCTAATAGCATGCTAATTCTTTTATAACAAGTCTGATTTATTTTATTTCAACTATTTATTAAAAACCCAAAAAATGTCGTGGAAGTAATGTTTAAAATTGACAATTATGGGATGAATTTCCTTAAATAGAATTTCATTTCTGGCCTTTCTAAAGTGACTTTCTAAAAATAGAAAGCCATGTCTATCTTTGCAACCATGACTTTCCAAAATAGTAAATCACCTTCCATCAATTCATAATCATATATACATGATGGAAAATCACTTAACTTGTCTTTAATCAGTATCATTTGTTTAATTTTTAACTTAATCATCAATATTGTTATTATTATTACTATTATCCTCTTTATGATATTATTATATTAGTATTAAAAAGAAAACCAAGTCTCTCAATCATGTCATATGTAACTCCCCTCAGTTAATGCATATGTTACTCTCTCTCTCTCCTTTAATGGATTCATTTCGCTCTCTCTTAATGCCCTTACGCACCTCTTACACTCTCTTACACACTTTAATGACTCGTCATAAAAAGATCCCTCTTACACCTCGTTAATGCATAAGTTACACTCTTATCCTTTCTCACATAAGTTACACTCTTGATTTGGCATATGTAACTCCTCATCAAGGCATAGGAGTTACTCCCTCATGAATTTGACCTCCTTGCTTTTCCAATATCTTTGTGTCTTTCATCCTCACCTAACACACTTACTTGTGCTTGTGAGAGGAGAATTCGAACTTGAGAAAGAGAGAGTTAGAGAGTAAGGAAGATTGAGAGAAAGAGAAAGAGCCTTGAAAAGCAAGGGCAGATCTTGGAGAGCCAAAGTGATTCAGTGTTTGCATCAGCTACTGTTATCAGAGATTTTCTTTAGATTTGGGTTAAATTCTTCATTCTCTCATTGTAATTTGTATCTTTGTTGAAAATTTGATTTCTAATAGAAGAAGAATCTAGTTGGGTTTTCCCCTTGTGGGTTTTCGGCTGGTCATTGACCTAACTTCTTTGTTTCTCATTGAGTTCTTGGTTTTCTTCCATTGTGCATATGGTTTATATGGTTTATGTTTTATCTATTTGCAACATAAGGAAGTTCTGGATTTAAATGATTGTAACGACATAGAACATCATAATTTCAACATGGTATCAGAGCTTCGGTGAAGACAAGCTCCATTTTCAGCTCTCTTTTTACTAGAATATCTCTTGTTGTCAACTCAAAGTCTTTCTGCTGGAATATATCTTGTTGTCCTCTCCATTTGCAGTTTTATTTTTGCTGAAATATAACTTCTTGTCTACTCAAATTGCAGCTCTCTTTCTGCTGAAATATAGCCTTTTGTGTTGAAGAAAAGTGTAAGTAGGTTCGGTATTTGTCAATGTAATTTGATCTTTGTACTTGTCAAGAAAAAGAAATATTATTTTTACAAAAATTATATGAATGAGTTTCTTGCTCATTCCATAGGTCTAGGAAAGTCAAAGAGTCAAGATTATGTTAAAGAGCTCTTTATGAGCATTTATGTAATGTAAATGGGTCAACATAATGTCAAGAAGCCCTCCAAGACAAGCACCATTCTTCAACAAAGAAGACTACAAGCAAAGCGATGAAGAGAACATCATGTCGGCCTACAAAAATGAATTAAACAACTAAAATATGACATGTCGGCTCAAATAAATGACGCTTCACTTGTTCAAGTTGGCTCAAAAATGGAAGCATAACCACTATATATACCCAATTAGGGTCACCGCAAAAATGAAGTACAAAACTCACATTTTCTGAGATGATTCGGTGAAGAACAAGGACTGTAATCCGCATTACAGGAAGGTATCAATTCAGACTCATCTACAAGCTCGGATAAGGACAGAGACTCGAATTCACCATGATTGTTGGACATTTACAAGATGGGATCCTCATAGTTAGGATGACAAATAGTGAAGCAATTACAAATGTATACCACAAAAGTATAAGTCCTGGCATGGGTGAAAGGAAGAAGGTCTTGGATCTCTGTTTCAGAATACAATCATAATCTTGGCATCCCTTATGAACAGCTCTCACAAAGACGTACACTATCTCAGCATACAAATTGTCTCAATGCAATACTCTATCAACATATTTTACATAGTCATGATTATAAGCCCTCCGAAGATAAGGTCATAATGAAGAACGATATGATGACCTTGTAGATACAGTGAAGATCTCTATGGAATGCAACAGTGAGTTTCTCAGTAAGTGCAGCAGTGATCTAGATGAAGGAGCACTCATGGTGCAACAATGATCTAGATGAAGAAGCAGTTTTGGTACAACTATGATGATAATCTCAGCAGTGACTTCAAAGAGGATTGGTGTCTTGGTCTTGGAGTGGCATAGTTTGTCAAGGGTCAAGTCTTGGTATTCGTCAATTGGAATCTCTATAAGAATAATTTTTGTGCGGGTTTTTCTCTCCAAGAGGGAGAGGTTTTGGCTCTGGCAGAAAGCCAAACATCTTGTGTTCTTGTCTCTTTGTTTTGGTAGCAGCTTGATGAAGCAAACACAC
Organism: Pinus tabuliformis; assembly: GCA_031772625.1. Classification (NCBI taxonomy): domain Eukaryota; kingdom Viridiplantae; phylum Streptophyta; class Pinopsida; order Pinales; family Pinaceae; genus Pinus; species Pinus tabuliformis. The sequence goes on along the minus strand of CM062812.1, from coordinate 427,582,989 downwards.
ACACTAATGATAAGAAGAAGGTCAAGCTAAGATAAATTGTAAAAGCACTTCACAAATTTTTATCAAGTCTGGAAGAATCCCACTCATACTAATTTCCCTAGATTCTTCAACGTGGTATCAGAGCTGAAGTCAAAGGAAGGGCAGTAAAAAGAGACATCAAAGCAAGGTTTAAGGGTTGAAGTATCAAGTCTACAACAAGAAGTCTATAATAGCAAGGACTTTTTGCCTATACAGCCTTCAACAGTTTATACTACTCACAGTCTCAGTGCTCTATTATTGAGATCTCGGTGCCACAACAAGATTAAGCAACCTCGATCAAAGAATGAAGTTTTGATCACAAGTACTTAAAACTCAAGTTCATGACAGCAGTTTTCGATGCCTTTCACAGTCTTAGTCTATACCACAGGGATCTCAATATAGAATGAAGGTGTTCGGTGATGGGTCTCTACTATAAAATGATCATCATGGCAAGCAACATCAAGACCCTATGGTTCTACACAATGCTTCAAGATTCCATAATCCACTTATGTGATAGCAAGACAATGCCATCTCAAGTTCATCAATAGTTTGCTAATCATAAGAATCAGATGTAGAAGGCGAAGAAATTTGAAGACAAGAAGGCAAGCTTCATACCATTTCATCAAGGATCTCATCCGAAGGAAGCATCAATGCATCTGCTTCAACCATCATTAAAGCAATCAAGGTGAAGATTTCATCTTCACATGACAAGTAAGTATCTTTTCAATTTATATATTTGGTTAAATGACTTCATGATTGCAAGGACATCTATAGGTTGGATGGGTCAACAAGATTCCTTACATGAGGAAGGAGGATAGACATAATCCTCTAAGTAGCTGAAGTCATTAAACATATATAGGTCTCCTCTGAATTTATGGCAAGGGATGCTCATGAAAGATCCCCTCACATAACAATATTGGAAACATCAAAGTGATGTGGGTGATAAAATCATGCTCTAAAGATGCAATGAAGAAGGTCACATGGAATGTATTCTTCATAAAAGTAAAAAGGGTATCAAGGGATGTAGGATATCTTCATAAGGTCCCATCTACAAGATCTAGGAAGGAAGATAACCATCATCGTTCTAACTGATAGGCAAGGTAACAAAAGTCCATGAACAAGAAGGTTACCTCATTCAACAACTTGTGGTCTCTATGCTAGATAGAGAAAGACAAGTTGATGGAAAAAATATTGAAGGTTAAAAGAACTCAACCATGTGCAAAAAACAAAAGCAAGGTTGGTCCTCAAGCAAAACAAAAATAAGTATAGTTAAGATTCAATGCTATAGAAATATTTTGGAAGCTCATATCACTAAAAGATGGAGGAAGCTGAAAAAAAGGGCCAACGAAAGAGGGAGTAACAAATCTCTCCTATGAGTAAGATAGTATCCCAAACAAAAGGGTCCTATCATAAGCTCCTAAATCTTGTGTTATAAGATATGACAATGACAATAAGATGCATCATGGCATCATGAAAGCATTAGAAACAAGAACTCGTAACATCTCCATAGGGATCATGAAGGACAAAAAAACATGGTAGACAACATGTAGGATATATAGCTCTGGGAACCTCAGTGGACATTGAAGGAAAGAAAGGAGTCATCTAAAGCTCATAATACATCAAGTCAAAAAGGAAACATCTGCCAGTTGGGGATATACAAGATCCTCGAAATTCTTTGATGGAATCCTCATCATAGGGTTCACTAATCTAGAGAGGAAGCAAGTGTTTCAACAAGAACTCCAACTTATGGAATCCATGAGATGATGATATGACATGAAGCAGATCAAGGGATTGAAGATCTTTTCAATCAAGAAAGTTGTTGGAAGAAGCCTCGATGACCTGAAGTAAAATAAGGTATGTATGCTTGTATGAATCATGGGGATATCAAAAATCAAAGAATAGCTGTCAACTTTTGGTGAAGTTGTTTCCGATAAAGAACTTGTACTGATTATGCTTGGAGGTCTTCCTTCTTCTTGGGAAACTTTTATTACTACCATCAGTAATAATGACAATTTTCCTACATTTGAGGAGCTCCTAGGAAAGTGCAGTCAAGAAGAAGCCAGAATGATTTCTAGATGGAGAATTCCCAAGCATGAGGAGGGAGAACCTACTGCCTTTGTTGTACAAGGGAGAAAGAAGAAAGGTAGAAGAGGAATGCACTATTTGAGAAAGTTTGCTCCAAACGGCTCCTCCCAATGGACCAAAGACTTATCAAAAGTACAATGCTACAATTGTCGCAAGCATGGCCACTATGCTCATCACTCTTCAGAAAACAAAAGAGCATCAAAATCTGTTGACACCTAATCCTTGTGATTGGGTGAATTTATGTAAATAGATAAATAAGAAATATGAATAGTCATCGGGAGATGAATTGAACAGTCTCTCCCTCATGTATATAATGAAGACCTACCTGATGGAATAGAACATGTTAGTGTCAGTCTTTACAGCCTTCCTCCAGTGATCAAATGTGCTCTTACATAGTGATTTTGAAGTGTCAAGGTCAAATTTTGTCATTTCAGTGAGTCTTCAAGCAAAATTTGGTCACTAGTCATTAGGTCTAGGGTTTGCCCAAATGTCAAGTCTATGTCACTATCTAGCTGAGTCTATCATCATTCATAGGGTTGTCATTATCATGTCAGTGTCTAATGGGTCATTTGATACCTTGTTCATGCTTCAGTTGCGCCCAGGCAAGGTCATTTCCCTCTCTTAGGGTTTTGAAGGCAGTTTCTCTTGGGCGGACAAATCATCGGCAAAACTTGTTTCCTGATGTTCATACACCTTCCCCTATCCTTAATGTACCTTATCAAACACTTCCCAACACTCAGATCCCCCAAATTCCTCATTTTTGCACAAACCCTAGTTTCTAGCTACAACCTGGCAATTTTCTAGGTTGGGCCTGTGTTTCACTCTTTTGAACCCCTTCCTCTCACTCAATCTCTGAGATTCCACTTTCCCCTGCTTCCTAACATCCCTCCCTACTCCCAAAAATTTTCTCAAGAATTTAGAAGCCCCTTATCCCCTTCATTTCGCTCCATTTCGACAAAATTCCTTGTTTCACACATCGGGGCAAGTTTCACTAAAATGATGGTTCTGAGCAATCAAAGATGAATTTTGCAAAACTGATAGAGGTTTTTGTCCAAAACATGCCAAGGAAGAGAAACCTCCTTCACTTTTTGCACAGGTGTCATGGTTTGAGAGAAATGTCAAGAATACCGTTGCCTCAGGAGAATCAAAGGCACCTCTGAAGTGACCTTGGGAAAATCAAGTTTTCTCCTAGCTTGGTTGACCAAATGACTTTCTTGATAGGTAAAATAATAACTAGACACAAAGATCTTTCCAATGAGCTATCATGAGCTCAATTTGGGGTTGAGGAAGGTATTCAAAAGTTGACTGCAACAACACTCTTCCTTGAGGCAGCCTCATTGGGCACTTTTTGACCAGTCTTGGGAGATTTGATTTTTGACAGGTCAAATCAACTCCAAATTGAAAAATTCCACTTGGGTTGGAAAGTAGACTCAAAGACCTTTCCAACGAACTATCCTGCGCCCGATTCCGACACCGGGAAGGCCCCCAAACAGGCCTCTCAATGTGCGCGACCACTCAGGAGGTGCGCGACCACTCAGAGGCTCTCCTGCAGTGTTAAATTACAAGGTGCGCGACCACTCAGGAGGTGCGCGACCACTCAGGCTGTAAGTGCCAAAATCACCTCCAACTCACTCAAAATCTCCTTCAAACTTGCAAATTGGGTTGAGGTAGGCTCTCTACAAATTGTTTTGTTGGTTGATGGTGGTTGTGGATCCTCATGCTTGTGATTATACCTCCAAGAATGCAAGGAAAGAAGACATTGGTAGTTGCTTGTTCATGTAGGCATTATGCTAGGGTTGATGTTTTTTCAAGGTTTAAATCCCTATTTATTCCCTCCTTGTTTCCTATTAAATTCACAAATGTCATAATATGTTTATATCTTATCTCATTTGCAATAAATACTAAATCTCCTATCCCAAATTCCTAAACCCTATCCCTCCCCCAAATCCCTTTACAAAACCCTAATGCCCTTTCATGTATTCTACCCAAACCCTAATACCCTCCACATGGCAAGGAAAATAAATAAACAACAGCAAGGATAAAGAAAATGTTATGTAAAAAGAGAAAAGAGCAATAATATGGCAAAATGACCAAATAAAAAAAAACAGATATTGTTGTGCATAGTCATTGAAAAATAGAAGACACACTGCTGTGCATATCCAAAGCAAAAACAAGAAAAATGCAGCTGTGTATATGTATAAAATGGACATATTGCTGTAAATATTGTTGGCAAAAGAATATTGTTGTGTCTCCCCAAAACCCAAGCCCTGTTTTCCTTTCTATCCCTTCCCTAAAATCCCTGTTCAATTAAGATCCCTTTTCCCTTATGACAAGATGTAAAAGAAGCCTTGTTCCCTTATAACTAAATGTACATAAAATCCTTTGAAAAAGCAGTGTTTACCTTATGATGTACATTGAAAAACAAAAACTCAAAAGAGCAAGCTATCTATGCTGTCCTATACTCCCGTTGCAAATGCATGTCCTTTCCCTTGATGACTATCATACATGTTTTCCCTAATAAAGTATTTCTTTGCAAATGATTTCCTAATGATGGAAGATGAGATGATATGTGTTACATTTTGTGAATTATCCCTTAAAAATCCTTGTTTTTATATTTTTCCCTTTCCTAATGAAAAATCCCCCCCCTAACATTTCCTTCATGATTTTGTTCCCCTTGAAAACAACATACAACTCAGTATTTTTGCAGGCAGAGACAGCAGTTCACTTTGTCCACTTTGCTCCTAAACCATGTCAGACACCGAAACCTGTGAGCAAAGTGATGACCATTCATCTTCTACAGAGGTTGAGGTACAGAGGATGACAAAGAGCTTGATGAGCTATGGAAGATTCGAACCGACCGAGTCATCAACCGTAGGAGGCCCGGAGACCTATTGCCCAAGGAGAGGGAGTCCATGCTCATCCGGGTGAATGCACACTTGCAGAGGCTGTTAGAGAAGGCAAACGAGGACAAGAGGCTGCTACAGAACATGAAAAATCATTATTGGGCAAGAATGCATGATTGCAAGGCAAAGATGAAGATACTCCAAAGGAAGTTGTCCGAGGCCCGCAAGAGGAAGAAGAAGAACAACCCACTCTGTATCTTGGCTGAGGCATCACTCACTCACCATGATACTCATTAGTATCCTCCCAGCAGCAAACACAAGAAATTTTGAGGATTTTGAGGCATTTTTGGCATTTTTTGGCATTTTACAGGTTTTGGTCATTTGAGTGGTCTCACCCCCCGCGCGACCACTCATGGGGACAGCTCGGATTGAGGAAAACTCTACATATTTGGATTTGTCATGACAAAATACACTTAGATATGGATGGGTTTCAAATTTTATGGAGATTTGGGCCTCCAAAAGCTCAAAATACATGCAAATTTTGACTTTCTGCCCCTTTTTTGAGTTGCAGAAAGCTGCCTTGGGAGAAATGATTTTTGAGGGGTCAAATCAACTCCAAATTCAGAAATTCCACTTGGGTTGGAAAGTAGACTCCCAGACCTTTCCAACGAGCTATCTTGCACCTGATTTGGACACCGGGAAGGCCTTCAACCAGAGCTGCAAAGGGGCGCGACCACTCAGGATCAGGGGCGCGACCACTCAGGGAAAATTGCCAGATCTGACCATTTCGGCCAGCAAAACACTGTTTTTACTCTTGGATGACTTTTGGGCATGTAAATAAGAAACTTTGGTGTAATTTTCATGGCACATGGATGCATTTACTCTCCTTTGACACTTCTAGAACTTTCTTTGATGTAAATAGTGAAAATTTAATGCATGGATTAGTTTCCTAAGTTTTAGAGGCAAGTTGTTTTGACTGCCTATTATCTAGTTCTTAGTTTAGAATTAGTTCAAACTGCTCCTAGGAAGCTGAGCTCGACCCCTAGAGGTGGGGAAAGGAGTTAGATCAGCTATATGATGCCTTCTCATCCTCATTTTGATGGTTGGACTCTTGAGGGAGAAGCTCTATTGTATATTTTACTTGTATCTCTGCAATTTGAGGAAAAGGAAGGCCAAGGTTTTGCAGACATCATTGTGGATTCTTGTGGATTATTGTGTTGATGGTGTGTTTCCTACTTGTCATTGTAAGTGTGTTTATGTGTTCCATCTCTTATTCTATTGCTGCTAATTAAACAAAAGAAGTGATAAAGTTTGAATTCATGCATGCCATGCTCAGCTTTCAATTTTGTTTAATATTTATGTTTTCCACTGTCTAAAGAGGATTCAAAGTCATTGTTTGCCCTCTTTAGCTCCCTCTCTTTCTTCCTTGATCATCCATCTCAGCTTAAGGCATCAGCACAAACTCCTTCCTTGCCCCAAAGATCCACCTGCAAAAACTGAGCTCAATCCCCACACCCTGAATTGCACTCCCTCCAATTGCCACCAAAAACCCCAAAAACTTTAAATCAACCCTCCTTATCAGTTTACTAGCCTAATATCAGTGTTCCTAATTGGGTCAGCTCATCCTATTGAAAAATCTACCGAGTTCGACCGGAGAGAGCCTTCTCATACCCCGTAGGGCTAGCTACGAGGTGAAATGGTTTGATGTTGCCTTGAAGGTTTACCTTCCTCAGCCTAGGGTGAAATCTCAAGCGCTAACAGAACACACGAATCATTTTTGCCTTATGGAGTTACTGCCTGGCCTGACATGGTATCAGAGCCAGCTCTTTTTTTTTAGCTCTCATCTCCCTTGTAACTCTCTAGTCTGCACTCCATATAGCTGCGCTGCTCCTCCATATAATTAGTTGTGCCCTCTGTCTGCCATATTCCATATATTCAGACCTGCCCCCTCCACAGTCGTTGCCAGGTCTAAACGTTGCATTACCTGCGCTCTCTGGCTCTCTGTACTATCAATAAATGTTTCATAAAAAGCGCTGCTTCATAAACATTGGTGTCAGTGGCTTGATTTTTTATTGGCCTGACATGGTACAGTTCTGGTGTATGGTTCATGGTTACACCGCCCATACTGTCAAACTCCGTTCCCATTCACGTTTTTTCGCATATTATCTGCAGGTTAATACAGTGCTGGTGTAGGTACAGTTACAGTGTTAATACAGTTGCGGTTGTTAATACAGCAGCTCCACTTAACCAGTTACAATGTTAATACAGCAGTTCCACTTAACCATACCACGCTTGCTCCCACACTCATACACAGTGAACCATGCTTGCTCCCGCGCTCATACTCAATGAACCATGCTTGCTCCCGCGCTCATACTTCCTTGTTGTTTGTAATGTAATGTTCTGACAAGCTGCAACACAAATTTATAATAGCTAGATATTACTAGTGCCTTTCTTGTGCGTTATTTGAAGGATTGTCCCTGTTTAGAAACCAGATTTGACAAATTCGTGTGAATAAGTCGCCCTCAAGATCAATTTTACATAACTCAGACCTTCTGTCAGTTATTCGAGGAGGATTTCGTTGGATTGACCCGAAAGTTATGTAAAGTCAAATTGAGAAGGGCTCTTCCTGTGTTTTGAAGCGATGTTGTTGGTGCTGTTCCGTAATGTTCTCTGTACATGGAAAGGCGATACTGTTGCACCTAAGAATCTACTTTGTTAGAATTTGATGGAGTTAAGGTGTTGTAGGCATGAATCAATAGTATCCATGTGGCCAAACTCCAGGTTATAGCAGACAAGGAACACCTGCTTCCTGCATTATAACTTAAAGCAGTTGATTTCCCATGTTTGTGTACCATCTTTCATGTTGCTTTCATTCGCCCAGATAATACTGCAAAAAATACGTTGCAAAATCCAAAATAGAAGAAAACATTCTGGTACAACAATCTTATGGGCCTCTCAAGCACATTGCTGACATGCAAGTCATGTGTCTTATTGACTTTCTCGCCTGGTACAACAATCCCTTCAAGTAGCAATTAACGCCTATGATATCCACTCGTGCAGTTCCTTTCCTGTGCATACGGTAGCTTCGACCATCTTTATTCTCTCCATACCAGTTCTCCATATAATACATCCCGCAATAATACCTTTGTCCAATTGCTACCATAATTTCATTTTTCAGAATATTGCTGCTACAGTGCATTTTTTTCAGCAGAAGTATTTTTCTATCAACATAAATAATTTTTTTTACAGAATGCATTCAATCATATCCATGGTGGGAATAGTTCTCACTGGCAAGGAGAATTATCCTGAATGGTCCCGGATGATAAAACACACCCTCATTTTCAATGAGTTGTGGAAAGGAGTGTGTGTCGGAGACAGAGACAATGAACCAGTACAGCCTACCTCAGACAAAGAGCTCGTCATTTGGGAAAACAAGAACAACAAAGCTTATGCATTAATCGCAGTATCCGTAAATGAAGAGGTGAGTCGCCATATTTCGTCATATTCAACTGCCTTTGAAGCCTTACAAAAGCTGAAAGAACTCTATGACTCACATTCTTCACTTGAAGTTGTTCAACTCATGATTAAACTCTTCACTCTTGAACTGCAAAATAATGATCCTCTTGGTCTTGCATCTAAAGTAAAGCCTATAATGCATGATATCAAATCCACTAAGGTTGAATTGGATATTCCTCTTATCGCTTTTCTCAAGGCACTTTATCCCACTTACTCCAATTATCTTGAGTCATTGCAAGCAAATGGAAATCTCAAAGATATAACCTTTGACTCTCTTGTGAAAAAGTTTGCTGAAAGAGAGAAAGCTTTTGGAAAGAAGACAACCCCTGAATCTTCTGAAGAGGCTGCGTGCCTTGCTCATAAAGAAAAGCATCCTGCTCAAGATTCTACAAGAGGAAGAGGTGGTCAAAGAGGAAGAGGAAGATATTTAAGAGGTAGGGGGCAGACATTCTCAAGGAGAAAAGGCAGATTTGCACTGCATACGCTGCAAAAGAAATGGATCACATGATGCCTCTACATGCAAGCTACCATGGGACAAAATTGAGCAAAAAAGAAACCAACAGAAAGGTAAAACTGATGATACAGACAAAAGTAAAGCACCTAAATCCGCTCACTATGTTGTGGCACAATGTAACATTGGAGTAAATGAAGATTTATTTAATGCTTCACTTGCTTCTTGGAAAAATGATTGGTTGCTTGATTCAGGAGAAACCTGCCACATGACTCATAGAAAAGATTTTTTTGAAGATTTCACTGACAATGTTAATGGAGCAGTATACTTTGCAGACCAATCAAAAACCAAGCCATCAAGGCTTGGCACAATCAGGCTTAAACTGCCTGGTCTTCCAGACTTTCTTCTGCATCATGTTCTATATCTCCCACAGCTCAAGAGAAACTTGTTGTCCTTGGTCCACATCTGCCAGCAAGGTCACTCCATTCATATGTTTGATGGCAAGCTTGAGGTAAGAAAAGCATCTGACCACTCACTTGTCATGAGGGGAATAGAAGAAGAAAGGCTTTTCAAGCTACAAGGAACCTCTGCTCGTGCACAACATTTCTCATACAATTCTCATCATGAAGAAGGTACACTTCCATCAAGTTTATTATGGCATGCTAGATTTGGACATTTGAACTATGATAGTCTGCTTGTTGAAGAAAAATGGTGTTGCTGGTTTGCCTACAATTCCTAGGAAACTTAAGCAATGTGATGCTTGCATTCTAGGAAAGCATAGCAAACAGTCTTTTCATGATTCACATTCAAGAGCACATAGAAGACTTGAACTCATTCATTCAGATTTATGTGGTCCAATGCCTGTTCCTTCTGCAAATGGAAATAAATATATCATGACATTTATTGATGACTACACCAGAATCTATTGGGTTTATTTATTGAAGAACAAATCTGATGCTTTTCAAACATTCAAGAATTTTCATAAATGGATTGAAAATGATGCACAATCTCATATTGGGTCTATTCGCACTGATAATGGAAAAGAATACACATCAAATGAATTTGAAAACCATCTTCGCCAACATGGGATCAAACATCAAACAATTGTGCCTTATAATCCCCAACATAATGGTGTAGCTGAAAGAATGAATAGGACAATCTTAAATATGGTACGATCCATGCTCTTCTTCAAAAATGTAAAGATAATGTTTTGGGTTGATGTTGTTCTATGTACTGCATATATAAAGAATAGATGTCCACCTAATGCTATAAGAAACAAGACCCCATATGAAATGTGGTATGGATATGTTCCGTCGGTAAAGCATCTCAGGGTCTTCAGTTCCACCTGTTATGCCTTGATACCAAAGGTACATAGAAACAAACTTGCTGCTAGAAGTCGTAAGTGTATCTTTCTGGGGTATTCAAACACCTCCAAAGCATACCGCCTCTATGATGAAGTAAATAAGAAGTTTGTTGTGTCTAAAGATGTAATTTTTCTTGAATCATCCAAAACTGACAATGTTGTTGAGCGGCAACTTGATCGATTGGATAGATTCGCAAAAGCAAAATCATTTCAAGAATTTGATAATCAGATTCCACATCTTGAAGGGGGGATTCCTATACTAGATCAACATGTGGAATCTTCTTCTGAAGAACACTCTCCCCCGCATGAAACTCCAACAACGGATGATGCTTTAAGTGATGTGATTGATAGAATTGGGAGACTCAATCTTGATTCAGTCCCAACTCAATCAATGGAGCAGCCTGGACCATCTGAGAAAGGTCCCCCAAAGTGGCTGACAAACACACTTGAAAGTGTTCATCCTGATGAAGTTGGAAAGACAGGAACTAGAAATTCAAACCAGCAAAATGGAGGTGATGTGGATGACTCTAATTCACCTGTTGATATGGATGTTTCTTATAATTGTGAATTGAACTTGTCTACAGATTTTGAACCAACTTCCTTCAAAGAAGTTGCTTCTCATGATGAATGGAAAGAAGCAATGCAAAAGGAGTATGATGCCCACATAAAGAACGGCAATTGGACGCTGGTTGATCCTCCATTAGGAACCAAACCAATTGGCTGCAAGTGGGTCTAGAAGAACAAGTATAAAGTTGATGGCTCACTTGACAAGCACAAAGCTAGGCTTGTGGCAAAAGGTTTTGAACAGAAGGAAGGGGTCAATTATGAGGAGACTTTTGCCCCCACAGCAAAATGGGCTACCATCCAGACACTCTTTGCACTAGCAGCTTAGAACGGTTGGAAGGTCCACCAAATGGATGTAAAAACTGCTTTCTTAAATGAAGATCTAAAAGAGAATGTTTTTATGTCCTAGCCTGAAGGATTTGCTGTAAAAGGATATGAACATAAAGTATGAAAACTGGTGAAGTCCTTGTATGGCCTCAAACAAGCACCGCGAGCCTGGTATGAAAAACTAACTGAGCATCTTCTGAAACTCAATTTCAAACATTATGATCTTGATGATGCAACTTTATTTGGCAAAACAGTTTGCAAAACAGTTGTATATCTTGTGGTATATGTAGATGATCTTTTCATGACAGGGAACAATGAAAGCTACATTGCATCCATAAAGAAGGAATTGGGGAAAAGTTTTGAAATGACTGATTCGGGCTATGTTCATTACTATCTTGGCATTGAAGTAACCCAACATCCGAAGTCCATATTTCTTTCTGAAAAGAAATACATTGGAGATTTGTTGAACAGGTTTGGCATGACAGAGTGCAATCCTCTTACTACTCCAATGGAACAAAACTTAAAGCTCACATCTATTGAAAGAAAAGAATTTGAGGATGCAACAAAGTATAGACAGCTTGTAGGAAGTCTCAACTACCTAACTACTACCAGACCAGACATTTCGTTTGCTGTTGGAATCCTCTCCAGTTTATGCAAAAGCCTTGTGAGGGACACTGGTCCGCTGCAAAAAGAGTTCTAAGGTACTTGAAGGGAACTCAAGACTTTGGAATCAAGTATACACAGGTGGACGACTTCAGCTTGATTGGATACTCTGATTCAGACTTCGATGGAGACAAAGAAATTGGGGTATCAACTTCAGGATATGCTATGAGTCTTGGATCAGGAGTTGTCTCCTGGAGATCACACAAACAATCAGTGCCAGCATATTCCACAACAGAAGCAGAATACGTGGCAGCAGCTGAAGCAACAAAAGAAATTGTGTGGCTCAGGAAAATTCTTGAAGATTTGCAGGTAAAACAAGTACAATCAACTCCACTCATGATTGACAATACCTCTGCAATAAAGTTGGCCAAGAACCCAAAGTTCCATGATCGAACGAAGCACATCAATACTAAATATCATCTAATTCGACATCATGTTGAGGCCAAAACAATCCATCTCCATCATTGTTCCACAAATGATCAAATTGCAGACATCTTCACCAAAGCGCTTGGAAGAGAAAAGCTTGAACGATTCAGAATGATGCTTGGACTCACAACATCCCTTCAGATTAGGGGGGGAATGTTGACACCTAATCCTTGTGATTGGGTGAATTTATGTAAATAGATAAATGAGAAACATGAACAGTCATCGGGAGATGAACTGAACAGTCTCTCCCTCATGTATATAATGAATACCTACCTGATGGAATAGAACACACGAATCATTTTTGCCTTATGCAGTTACTGCCTGGCCTGAAAAAATCCAACTTCAACAATCGCTCCAACAAATCTGATTATAGAAGAAGAAAAGCTCCTTCTACTCACAGAGGAAACTATCATTCCTCAAGGAACCAAAGGTATGAAAATAATGCAGCTAAGACTCAATCAGAGTACTTTCTTGTTTTTGCTCTTTCTAGTTCATCTCCTACAAGTTCTTGTGATAGTTCGTTGGTTGATAGCGATGCTTCAAGGAAATTTATTGGTTACAAAGAAGTACTCTCTAATCTAGTTGATAGGGAGACAAATTTGATGATCATTCTTGGAGATAACTCTACATATCCCATAAAAGGATCTGGTTTTGTTTCTTTCCATCTGGATCAAGGCAAAACTTTGACTCTTCAAGAAGTTTTATATGTACCTAGTTTTAAAAAAAATCTTGTGTCCATATCATCTTTAGAAGATAAAGAAATGAAAGTTGTTTTCATAAATGGTAAAGTTCTCACTTGGCCATTGAGATCCAACATGAGAGATGCCCTCACTCTGGGATCGAGATTTGAAGGTCTATTCATCAAAGTGAACTTTGGCACCGAAGGTTCACTCACTTGCACCACAAAGCATTACCTCATATGAGAAATATGGTTTCCAGAATGCCAGAAATCAGATATGATCATGATGCCATTTGCCAAGGATGTGCAAGTGCAAGGCAAGTGAAGGGACCATTCCCTTCAAGCAAAAGTAGAATCAGTCAGGTATTGCATCTTGTACATTCTGATTTATGTGGACTAATGCCTATAACTTGTCTTGGCGGTTACTTGTATTATATTATCTTTGTGGATGATTTTTCTTGCAAAAGATCGATTTACTTTCTGAAAAATAAAAGTCAAGATTTTAACATGTTCAAAGATTACAAAGCTCTAATAGAAAAACAAACTGGAAAGCAGATCAAAATTTGCAGATCTAACAATGGAGGAGAGTTCACTTCCAATGATTTCATTGACTTTTGCAAAGAAGCTGGAATCAAAAAAGAGACCACTGTACCATATAACCCTGAACAAAATGGTGTGGCTGAGAAAAAGAATAGAACTATCATGGAAGCAGTCAAAGCTATGTTGCAATATCATAAATTGCCAAAGTTTCTATGGGGAGAAGCTACAAACACAGATGTCTATGTTCAAAATAGATCTCCTCACCATGCCCTAAACAACAAGACTCCTGAAGAAGTCTTCACTACCAAGAAGCCCAAAGTTGAGCACCTGAGGATCTTACGTTGTCCTGTCTACTTCCATGTCCCAAAATCGAAAAGGAACAAGTTTGAAGCTTCAAGTAAGAAAGGTATGTTTGTAGGTTATTTTGAGAATTCTAAAGCTTACAGAATATACATACCTAGTCAAAGAAATATAGAATTTAACAGGGATGTAACATTCAATGAAGATGCATCTCTTGGAAAAGCAAGAGACACTCTTCTTCCTCCCGTTGATGTTGATAGTCAAGATGATGTATTTGAAATACAGGAAGATCCTAAAGCTAAAATTGATCTTGCTAATGAACCCATGGAGCCCATGGATCCTTTGAATCCTCCTCCATGTGATCCTCCTAATAGGAGAACTCTATGGCTTCTTGACACTCTTTGAGATATTGATAAACAGAGGAACTTTCAGAGGAAGCAAGAAACCTTTCCTATTCCAAGGATATGTTATAGCCATGAACAACATTATTCAAGTTGAATTGTGCACTTTTGAAGAAGATGTAAAGGCCCAAGTGTGGAAAGATGCAATGGATGAAGAATATGAATCCATCATTCATAATGATTTTGCGAGAAGTGGTTCCAAGACCCTATCTTCTAAATGGTTCTATAAAATTAAACATGGTGTTGATGGAAGTATTGAAAAATATAAAGCTAGAGTTTTGGCTAGAGGTTTCTCTCAAAAAGAGGGAATAGACTATGATGAAATTTCTTCACACGTTTCCCATTACACCACCATCCGATCTATTGTAGCTCTAGCTACTAGCCAAGGATGGTCTCTTCACCAAATGGATGTGAAGACTACTTTTCTGCATGGCTTCCTTAAAGAAGAAGTGTTCGTGGAGCAACCACAAGGTTTTGAAGTACATGATCCAAAAACTCATGTGTGTAGCCTGAAGAAATCGCTCTATGGTTTGAAGCAAGCTCTAGGAGCTTGGTATGCTAGCATAGATAGCTTCTTGATGAAGCTTGCTTTTACTAGAAGCAATGCAGATCCAAATATTTACTTTAAGATAGTCCAAAGTATGCCTTTGATTTTGGTATTATATGTTGATGATTTCATTCTGACCAATAGTGAACCTCTTATTCTCCAGTGTAAGAGAGAGTTAGCTTCTAAATTTCACATGAAATATCTGGCTTTGATGCGCTACTTTCTAGGCCTAGAGGTGTGGCAGAAATCTAGTGAGATTTTCCTTTCTCAAGGAAAATATGTTGTCAAACTACTAGAAAGGTTTGGCATGACTGAGTGTAAGTCCATGAATACTCCAATGGAAATGAATTTCAAGCTTTATGGTAAAGTTGCAAGACCTGATTTGTCTAATACTTCTGAGTACTGTCAACTAATTGGGGCACTGATGTTCTTAGTGAACACTAGACCAGATATATGTTTTGCAGTCAAGACTCTGAGTCAATACATGATTAAGTCTGCTCATGCACACTGGGTTTCTACAAAGCATGTGTTGAGGTACCTGCATGGGACCATCAATCTTGGATTGAGATATACTGCCAAAGATGTGGCTACATGGATACTCTAATGGTGATTGGGCTGGTAACTCTACTGAAAAAAGAGCACATCAAGGTGTTGCTTCAGCTTAGGCCCTGCCATGATATCTTGGATGAGCCGAAAGCAAAGTTTGTTGCCCTTGGCACGACTGATGTAGAATACATTGTTGCTAGCATGGCTAGTTGTGACGAAGTATGGCTAAGGAAGCTCTTTGGAGAGATGCTTGAGTAAAGTATTGGATAGTGTAGTAATTTACTATGACAAAAAGAGTGGGATTCGACTTGATGAAAATCTCTTGTTCCATGACAAGTCCAAACACATTGAGATCAAATATCACTATATCTGAGATATGGTGCAAAGAGGAGTAGTAAGACTTCATCATATAGCGACTGATGACCAGATCACCGACATTCTTACCAAGCCTTTGCTGAAAGGAAAGTTCTTGGTTTTCAGAGAGAAGCTTAGATTGACAGATGTGACCCTTCCTAGAGAGGGTGGTCATGGATGATAAGCCTTGGATGTGCGAGATTCTTCTCATGTGTTGACAAGTGGATCTCCTGAAGTAGTGATGAGCCTTGTATGAGCGAGATCCTTGTCATGTGTTGACAAGTGGATCCCCCCAAGCAGTGATGACCATTGGATGTGCGAGATCCTTGTCATATGTTTACAAGTGGATACCCCAAGTTGTGATGAGCCTTGGATGAGCGAGATCCTTGTCATGTGTTGACAAGTGGATCCCCCCAAGCAGTGAAGAGCCTTGGATGTGCGAGATCATTGTCATGTGTTCACAAGTGGATCCCCCCTATGATGATTCTTCTTCATTAGATTATAACATCATTGTTCCAAAGAAGAGATATCAGAGATCCTTGTATTAGAAAGAAATTCCTCCCTAGTTGAGAGGGAGTGTTCAAAATTGACAGCTATGGGATGAATTTCCTTGAATTTCATTTCATTTCTGACCTTTCTAAAGCAACTTTCTAAAAATAGAAATTCATGTCTATTTTTGCAACCATGAATTTCCAAAAATAGTAAATCAACTTCCATCAATTCATAATCATATATACATTATGGAAAATCACTTAACTTGTCTCATTTGTTTATTTTTAACTTAATCATCAATTTATTATTATTAGTATTATTATTATTACTATTATTCTCTTCATGATATTATTATATTATTATTAAAAAGAAATTCAAGCCTCTCAATCATGACACTCAATCATGTCATATGTAACTCCCCTCAATTAATGCATATTTTACTCTCTCTCTCTTAATGGATTCATTGCTCTCTCACTCTCTTTAATGCTCTTATGCATCTCTTACACTCTCTTACACATTTTAATGACTCATCATAAAAAGATTCCTCTTACACCTATTTAATGCATAAGTTACACTTCTCTCTTAAATGCATAAGTTACACTCCTCTGCTTTGCGGCATAAGTTACACTCCCATTTTGGCATATGTAACTCCTCCTCAAGGCATAGGAGTTACTCCCTCATGAATTCGACCTCCTTGCTCTTCCTATATATTTGTGTCTTTCATCCTCACTTTGACACACTTACTTGTGCTTGTGAAAGGAGAATTCCAACTTGAGAAAGAGAGATTTGGAGAGTCTAGAGGAAGATTGAGAGAGAGAGAGTTTTGAAGAGCAAGAGAATATCTTGGAGAGACAAAATGATTCAATGTTTGCATCAGCTACTACTATCAGAGATCTTCTTTATATTTGGGCGAAATTCTTCATTCTTTCATTATACTCTGTGTCTTTGCTGAACAATTGATTTCTAATAGAAGAAGAATTTGGTTGGGTTTTCCCCTTGTGGGTTTTTCCCTGGTCATTGACCTAACTTTTTTGTGTCTCATTGAGTTCTTCGTTGTCTTCCATTGTGCATATGGTTTATGTTCAATCTACAATTACTTAACTTTCTTTGCAACATAAAGAAGTTGTTGATTTTAGATAACAATGGTATGTTCTATGCTTAGCACAATTTACTTCAATGTTCCTTTAGCAGCCCAATAACAATTTCCAATTATTTCGAATAGCAATCACATTGACAGTAAATGCAAATAGAACATAAAACAAAAGCAGAAGACAAGCCAAGACAAGAGGACACCAGATTTGGCGGATGCCAAGAAAAAACCCCAATGTGGGGAAAACCCTTCAATCAGATCTTCTTATTATTATTCAATATTTCAACACACACACAGAGTACAAAAGTCAAATAGCCTAGCCCAATACAAAGTCAAATCAGCCCTGTCAAATTCTGCAATCAAACTTCAGCCCTAACCAGAAAGTCAACTTTAGTCAAAACAACAGTAAAACACCTCCTTTGAAGCTCGGTCAAAGGCAATCAAATTTGGCCTCCAGCTGTGGTCAAAGTCAACTCAAAATAGTCACAAAAACTCTAGTCAAAATCGGTCAACCTATGGTTAGCTCTAGGCCAAACAGCCCTGTGGTCAATGCAGGTCAAACAGCTCCAAAACCCTCAATTTTTGTGCCAGTCAATGCGGCCTAAAGAAACCAAAATTTTGCCCTCAAAATTGCAATCAGAATAGGTCAATATCTCTTCAGTCACATTGGTCAATGCTGGTCCTGAAGTCTGAAATTTGGCCTATAATTTTCTACCCAGAAAATTGTCCTCCTTGCCACACGTGTGAGAAAGCGAGAGGCTGCCCAAGCTATACGAACCAATCTGATGAAGAGAGAGAGAAGAATGTGTGAGTGATGGATGTCCAAATGACGTGTGAGGTCTCTTGTATTTATACACGTTGTTGTGGGTGAAAAGACACATCCATTGGGCTTTTTGAGCCTACATTTAGCTGAGGCTGACCCGAACAATTTGCACGTGTGGTCATAAATTCAAAATCACAATTCTGCTTGTCCGAATGAGATGAGCTTTATGTCAATCTTGGACCTCTTGAAAAGAGAAATCCAATGCAATCATCATCTCCATCAAATGAGTTGTCCCAAGGTGGAATTTGGCCCTAGTTGCCAATTTTAACAGAAATTCTGGATTTAAGTGATTGTAACAACACAGATCATCATAATTTCAATAAGATAAGGAAATCAATCACACTACAACAAATTTGTGCCAAACACAATTTTCCTTCATATTAAATTTCTTAGGAAAATTTGGAACTAGACAAATAGAGAATATACAAAAAATACAATTGTTGGGAATTTGTAACTTGGCCCCAATCAGCCTCAAGAAAATTGGCTGCTGGAAATCAGCAATATTGAAGAAACTCGACCTCTGGAAAATTTAGCCTCCCTCATCAGCAATTCAGCCCCTCTTTTCCCTCTTACAACCCTTGCACACTTGAGAAATTAGGGCTCTAGATATTTCAGCCCTCCTCTTTAACTAACTCGACCTCTCTCATTCCTAGCTTTGGCTTCCCTGAAATTTTCTCACGAAATCACCTGCTGCAATTCTTCTCACTTCTCTTCATTCTAATCAAGCCTCTCGCTATTAAGAAAATCACTTCCTCAACATAATTGTGTCTTCACCTCTGCCTTAGGCTTATTTTAAATTTCATTAAACCAAAATCCCTAGCCTTAATTTCCTAAGTGATCAATGGCTAGAATGAAATTCTAAGTCTCACTTGAAATCAATGGTTAAGATTATATCTAAGTCACTTAAATGATTTTATTATTTATCATTATAACTTTGGCCTAATAGTCCATAATAATTAATTAAATTAATTATTGTCTAAGCTAACCTTAGGAAAGAAATCATTAAATAAATTACTCCACCAAACAATTACCTAAAGAGCCAATCAAATATCTTCTACATGTTAGGGCACCAAGCCAGTGTAGAAGACCTTCCAAGACTACAAAATCAACAGAATGAAGAGGGGGCACCTGGGGATGAAGAATATGCCAATGTTCAAGCCAACATGACTATTTTTTAATTAAAATATCAAAGGCCACTTAAAACTCATCTTTCATGAATCATGACCGTTTTTCTCTACAAGAACTTTTCTTCACATGTTAGGCGTAGGTGTTGCGATTGGGTCCAATATGGTAGCCAATGGTCCAATATGGTCAAATATGATTGCATCTACAAGCACTCTAACAATCCAGCAATCATTGAAAAAGCAAAGATACAAGGCAAGGAAGGTAACAGATGTTCATAAGTGCTATGTGGACACATGTTGTTACTAAATACTTTGTATTGTGTACATTTAATCTCTTATTGTGCAATCAATGATTCAACTATATCCTATGGGTTTTATAGGTTGCAAACTTATCAGAGAATACATGTTTAAAATTTATGGTTCAGACGTGGAAAAGGTATCTTTGATTATACTTAATGTTTACTTGTGCATATTTTACATTTTCCTGCACTAAGAACTATTTTTGTTTGTGTTTTCTGCATACCTAGTAAGTCAGGGATGCTTACTGCCGCAGAAAGTATAAACTGAGTAAGACTACCGTAACTATGGTTGCAATATGTGCTTAAAAATGCTGCATATTTGTATTTGCAGTGTCCCATCAAACTACATTTATGTAATTCTCTTTGTTTCCAAATATCTTCACAACAAAATGAGAATATTGAGCATTCACAACTAACTAAGAAACATTAATGTGGTTATCACAATAAACAATTTTTTTGGGCAGGCAAATCACTCACCATGTGCAGCAGCAATTGCAGACATTGTAGCAACCTCTAAAGCAGCAGAAGATGACACACTTTTTCCATCTGGTACCCCTGAAGAGACCTATTAAAAAGGGCCATTACATTAAAATCATTTCCTGTATCTGGTAATTATGCATAAATAACATTGTATATAGCTAAATCCTTCTACAATCTCCTCTATATGGATAGGGTATTCATATACCATGAACCTCTAATTTATATCTGTGGCACCACCCAAGTCTCATTTAAGAGGCAAAGAAAATGTTACACATTACTTGCCTATCCCTCCCTTGGGCAATACAGCCCCTACTTGGGCCTAAATCTACTAGAGGAAAGCAATTGAAAGAATTTAAACCAGCATCAATTTACCTCGCATCAAGAGAAAGATCACCAAGACAACAGCAACAATGAGCATCCAAAGACTTTTTATTGTAACAATGAGCAAATACAAATTGACAGAGTGTAATCAAGCCTTGAGCTTTCAAACACCCCCAGACAATGAACCAGTGAGGCTTATTTATACAAATTTTGGGGAGAATCCCAATTCAAAAGAAAGAGACAAGTGGCTGAGGATTGGTGATACCAAATGAGAGGGTCAAATGGCCAAGTGTAGATGGACTGGCCCAAGTGTGGGATCGAACCAATGTTGCACGATGCAGGGACGAAGCGGATCTGCGGAAGCATCATTTCCCAAAAATCTAGGAAGTGATGCGTCTCAAAAGCATCTACTATATATATGTGTGTGTGCATGTGTGTGTTTTATTTTTATTGCATTGATATTCAAAAAAACATCCAAAATACCAAATTAGTTGCAGAAGACACGAAAACATGCATATTTTTACATAAATCAAGATAGATATGGCATCCATTGTACATCAATGATTAATTATTCCATCATCAACCATCTAGAATCTAGAATCCTCTTCTCTTGCCTAGCATTTGCCTCTACTTCAATTATCTAGGGATATTAGTCAACATTGCCCAATTTTGATCAAACAGCTTAATCCAAGCCTTATAATATTGTAGAGAAAGCTTAACATGCCTGATCAATGATTTTGACCTGAGTGAAGGGTACATTTGAGCTAAGGCCATGACAAAGGAGTTCAACAATTAACAACACCAACACTGGGGTACATATAGAGCTCAGTGCTCTTGATTAAATGACAATCATATGCCCTCATACATGATATAATCCAATGAAATGCCGCAATCCCATTGATCTTGAAAAATGTTAAATCTGCTAAATTTTGAATGGGATATGAATTCATATTTTCTCCATATGGAGTTTGATGAGGCTGGAACCACTCTCAAACATCTTGAGTCATTTCATCGTAATGTTAAAAATTTAAGTAAAAGGATTAACATTACCATTAGGGAGCATCTACAAAGCATCTAAGGAGGATCAAGGGTCACCTTGGAAGTATTCGGAAAGCATAGTTCCTTACATAACAATTCGAAATTTCCAAAAAAACAAAAAAAGCCCTTTGGAACAATTTGAACCATCAAGCTTCTCTCGGATCCGCTTGCGATCCACAGCGAATACATGCCCGAACCTCCACGAATTTGCAGTGGATCCTTTCCGGATCTATGGATCGGACCCCCGCGGATCCGATTTCCCAGGAATTGCCAAAAAATGGCGAAACCACAGATCTGATTTTCGGATCCGTGATTCCACCTGAGGATCGGTGGCGGATCTGTATAGGTCACAATTTGGCCTCCTGGTCCTTGGAGGGGGGGGCAGATCCTACAACATTGGAATTGCTACATTAGACAGTGAAGTGGCGCTAAGCTCCTGTAGAATATCAACATATTCCCTTGATTGTCTATATGTGGTTTGCTTCCTACTAAGTGGAGAACAAGTCCGGATAAGTGGGAGCAATATCCCACTTAACTAGCAGCTCAAAAAAATGTGTGAAACCAGTCTCAAACATGTGTCTCTTCTCAGCCTGCATGAGGGATCTCCTTGTTGTGTGTATTAGTGTCATTGGAGCTATGTGGTGGTTAACTGTTGGCTGCCTGTTGTCTCAAATAAACAGGTGTAAAGGAGGGGGAGTGAAGTAGGAGTTAACTCCCCCTCTCTCATTAGTTAATTTCCCATCTCTACCACCTATCAAGCATTTGGCAACTCGATCTCCTAGGCAGCCAGTCAACTTGGCTAAGTAGCAGTATTGACTGGTCCTTTGACTTGTGGGCCTATGTGGCTTCCAAGTCATCTTTTAAACTTGCACTTATTTTACAAGTCATTCCGCTTATTTATGGTGTCCTCTTTTGACTTGGATTATGACTTTATTTTGTCCCCACTTCATTAGTTTTTGAATATTTTGTCATTTTCTCCACTTTTATTAGAAAAAGTGGATTTCAAGGGGAAATAATCATATTTTGACTCCTAAAGTGGGCCTTAGGATAATGTTGGTGCTATGAGCATGAATCTCAAGCACCCACATGCCACCAACATCTCCTAGTGCCACTTATTTACACCATTGCATAGGAAATTAATTAAAAATCCCCTTTCAGAAATTTTTAATTAATTAAAAAATCTTAGAAAAACCTAGTCAAATTTTGTAAGACTTTGGATATGACCTAGCATGGTAATATACATTGACCCTAGACATTAGGACACAAAAGGCCTAGTTATTAAGTCACGCTCTAGCATTGGAAGTATATGAGTGAAAAAAAACTCGACTAGTTATCTATCGCTAAAGAGCAAAAATAATTAGTCAAATGAAAAAAAACACTCTAGAGTGGACTCACTCAGTAACTGGATCCCAAATTGCCCAAGTCTATTACATAAGTTCATCATGCTAGCATTCATTTCATACAATTCCCCCATAGAGGTAAAGAATTTGAGAGAAGAAAGTAGAAGAGGAGAGAGAAGGGGCATAAATGTCCCGTTGGACTTCTGATCTTCAAAAAAATTGATAATTTCCTTTGTCCATTGGGCAATGGGGTCTTCGTTTCATACCATGTGCATATGAGAAAGTAACAAATTCAACAATAATTCTAAATTTCTAACACAATTCATCACATTCAATAGGCAACCCTTGTTGTCTTCTCTTGAATCTTTCATGTGTAGTGTTAGTTTTATGTTTGCTTGAGTATGTTGCTTATTTTCATTTTCAAGAAATTCCACCCTTTACAGCAAATATTGAACCTCGGAAGTCGAATATGAAAAGTCCCACTCCATGGAAATAGTACTGGGGGTTCTCCCATTTCCTACCCAATCTAATTCGAAACCAGAGATGTTTGTAGATTCTACTCATATTGAAGAAGAGATAGTTACTTGTTTACGGTTGTACTCATTTCGGCTATAGTTCTCATAGTTGCACTTCAATACAGTTGCACCCTAACTCTACCAACTACGTACCAAGAGCGGTCAAGCTAGGATTTGCAGGTGCAATGATGTGAAGCTAAGACACGAGATTCGAGCAAGGCAAAGGTCTAGTTTAGATAGAGAACAGTTGGGGGATCTCCGTGCAAGCCAGGGTGTGCTGTAAAATTGTTGAATTTCACTTACACTCTAGGTCTAGTCTATGGCTAGATTTAGCGCACACAAACACTAGCAATCTTCAACCTAAACAACTTTGCACAATGGAAATATAACAATAGTGAAACAATAAAGTACACAAATTTTGTAGGCCCAAAATGTGTTATTATTTGTCCTTCAATAAAACAAACATAGGGCTCTCGTACCAGGGATCATGGCCCTTTATGAAACTTGATACAAGACAAGTATACAATAGTATGCAACCAAGGCTTGAGGTCAGCGCCCTTTGACCTTCAATCTTCCAGAAACAACAAAGAACAAATACTTGACTTACTTGTTGTAGCCCTCCTTTGCTTCCAGCCCTTTCTTTCCTCTTGCCTTTCAAGTACCTAGCTGTCCCTTGCCTCCAAACTCACAAGGAAATAACTCCTTTAACTTCTTTGCATACCCAACTGCTCACAATGAATTTAGTCCTTCAAATCACTGCACACATCATCCTTTAGCCTTGTTGTTCAACCCTCCCTTGATGAACAGACTTAAAATAATATACTCAGTAATCATCTTCATAACAAGACAATAGCCCTTTCGTCCCTTGTTGGCCTCTACTTAGGCCTGAGGCAGCACAACCTTCTTCTCCAAGCCCCTGAGGCATTTCGACCCCCTTTTGTCCCTGCAGCCTAACATAGAACAATTGCAACCCTCTTTATTTCATTAGTTGAGGTCATTTCCACTGCCTATAACCAATCTGAGGTCCTTTAGGCCTCCACTAAGGGATTTGGCCCTCCTCCTAAACTGAAATAGAACTCATAGCCTATTCCACTTTCACCCAACATATGTGTTCAGCCTTTTCTTCTAGCACAAAATCTTATATCCAACAACAGACTTAGGAGGATACTCAACCTCCTTCACAAGACAGAGCCCTTTTAGATCACAAAAATTTGTCCTCCTTTCAAATCCGTGACTTCTATTCTTGGCTTGTGCTCACACAAGATGAGTTGCTACGATGTGAAATTACCTCCAAGGTCTCTCAAATATATAGCTCCCCAATCAATTGTCTTAGGAGCCCTTAACTCCATTAAAGAGTCTCCTCCACAATAATTAGAATAAACAAATAATTTCTTTGGTTTATAAGCCGACAACTTTGCGTCCAAATCCCACAAGCTTGAGTACTTTACCCACAAAGTGGGTCAAATCCTCACAAGTCAAGTACCCATGACTTGTGGGAGTACCTTCCAAGCTACACGATTTTTAACAAAAATATGTGTGCAAAACACAGGGGTGGTGGAAAGCGAAGGTCAAGATGAAAATCAGGTAAGATCCTTGTGCAATCTCCATATAGGTCAAGATGGGCAAGGTCTGTGTGAAAAATTCACCACTGAATTTTCTATTGCAGCAACAGGAATTAATTCTTCTAGCTAGAAATAAATTATGCAGTTTATTGCTACAGCAAAAATGAAATAATCACACTGCAATCTTCACAAATAAAAAATATTGCGAAAGATAAACTAGAAACTAAGAAAATACTGGCACACACACACAAAAATATAACATCGTTATTTTTCGACAAAAGTCCCCTGAAAAACGCAACTTAGGAAAACCGGTGCAACAACTTAGGGTTTTTATTATTAAGGAGCTGTGAGAAATTTTGAGTACAATCTATGGATGCCCAACTGGCAATCCAATTAGCAAAATAATCTGACCAAAATATCTTAGGCAAATACCCCAAAACCACGCCTAATCCAGCTCTGACAACTAGAAAAACTAGCTAGTCGTACAACCTCTACGTGAGCATCTGCGCAGTGCTTGCGCAGACCCCAACTCGCTAAGCCTCAAAACTGTTGGAAAAATGACATCCTGGCTGACTCTGCCTCTGGAAGGAATTCGCTTGGCCTCCTAGAGAATTTCCAGACCAACTGCAACTGAATTACCCTTCCCTTTAGCAAAATCGATCTCCAACTGAAGCTAACTGCAATGCCTTTGCGCAACTCCTCTGGGAAATACAACCCTTCTGTTGCTGACTCTCCGAAACTAGAAGACTTCCTCCGGACTCACTGTCTCTACCCCTCTCTAGCTCTGCTTCCCTTCTCTAGCTCGAACTCTTTCGGCAACTGTTGTTGCTCTCTGGAAAAATCGAATTGTCCAAGGAAATCAATCTCAAGTGTGCTCCTCCATCTACCCATCAACCTCTTATAATCTCACTATGGGACTCCAACGGCCAAGATTAAATCTTAATCAATGGCTAAGATTATTTCTTATTCGATCCATGTGAATTTCTAGAGAAATCTCACCTTCCTCAATTAATTCTTATTAATTAATCATTTTCCCTAAGTTAAACTTAGAAAAAATTTAATTACAAATTAATTAACTTAATTAAGGCACTTTTGGTGGATTTTCCTTAAACGTTTTTTAGGTTATGGAGTCCTAGTGTTTCTTAGCCTCTCTGACAACTTTCGAGACTAGAACGCCATCCGATGCTACAAAAACTAGCAGTCAGTACAACAAGATGAAGAGAAGTGTTCTTTGTGCAGGTCAAGATAGATCATTGACAAGGAGCCAAGACAGAAGGGTCAAGAGAGGCAGAGGTTGAGGTGGGCGCAAGAATGGCTAGCTTGGAGGAAATCAAATAAGATCCTTGTGTAATCTCTACGCAAGTCCTTGATGGATGAGGTCGAGATAAGGAAATAAAGAGAAGTGTCATCCGTGCGACTCGAGACAACCTACAAGTTAGTGATATGGATTTGCGATGCCAAAGATAACCTATAGCAACATGCAAAGTGAAAAGATATTTTGTGGTAGAATTCTTATCATCACCTAAACCTACACAATCTAAATCTATATACTTTGTCGGCCAAGAATCATGCCCTTTTCCCTTTGTGAGAATCTTCTTGAATTGTTGGTAGTGTTCTCATATCCAAAAGACAAGGACCATACATTGCAGAACTCGATACATTTCAGCCTAGGAAATTCCATGAGAAAGGTATATTTCTCTGGCGTGATGTTTAGATTGTTGATCTTAAAGCTTGGATTGAGTGGAGATCTCTTTCCTACTCTAAGAGGTTATCTTCTAGTAACCTATCATTAAGAAACTATAGGCTCTCATTGTTGATAAGGATTTCCCCAAAATGAAAGGTGCCATGTAGAGGCACATTTTGAGTATAGCAGCAGAAAAGTCTACCTCCTCATGCAAAGGAAGCCTTTCCTACATACATGTTGGTGTTATACTAACAATGTGTTCCAAACAATTGCATAAATGAGCAATGTGTGTATTTGAAAGGCTTTATATATACTCAAAGTATTCTCTTGGCCATTGTTCTATCAAGTACCACCTAGAAAATGAAGACCTGCTAAGAGTGGACTCACAAATGACAAATACCTTCATTGTGGCAGACTGTTAGTTTTCGTAGCATCGGATGTGTTCTAGCCACGAAATTTTGTGGAGAGGCTAGAATACATGAGATCTCCAAAACCCAGAAATCATTTCTAGAAATTCTGCCTAGAAGTGTCTCAATTAGATTATTAACCGATTTTTTAAATATTACACAAGTCTAAACTTAGGGAATATGGTTAATTATCAGTATTAATTGAGATAAGGCATGAATCATCTAGAAACTCACACATATCGACCCAAAAATGATCCTAGTCATTGATTAATTTTTAGTGTTGTTCGTTGGTGCTCCAACAGTGGATTATAAAAGAAATTCGATCTGGTGATGGAGATCATCTAGTGCATGTTGGGAATCACGATTGTCGTTAGACCAAAACCCGCAGGTGTTAGTCAAGGATCGCATCGCCAGAGATAAGGATCCACGAGAGGCAGTTAGTCCATGTCACGAAACACACAAGGAGCGTTGGTTTATCAATGTCCAATAATCTCCCCCCCCCAATGGAGTTGGGTGTGTATCAAACTCGTGACCTATGCTCTGATACCACTTGTTGGGAATCACGATTGCCGTTAGACCAAAACCTGCAGGTGTTAGTCAACGATCGCATCGCTAGAGATAAGGATCCACGAGAGGCAGTTAGTCCATGTCACGAAACACACAGGGAGCGTTGGTTTATCCAATGTCCAAACAATGCAAATACTCAGTTGCCCAGGCAATTCAATTTTCTCAGTCACATCTGCTCAACAGAGAAGATAGAGCCAGAGGGTGAGTAGCAGGTGGAAGAGGAGAGCAGTAACATACTGAAAAGAAGTTTTTCAGTGCTCGGAAGAGTCGAAGGAAGGAAGTCCAAAATCTTCTAAGGGCCAGCATAGGCATTGCGCAGAGGGTGACACATGCATCTCTACGCAGAGGTTGGGGAAGCTATTTCGGAGGCAGAACATAGTTGTGGGGTGAGAGAAAATTCTCACAACATTTTTTCCAGTATTTTCTTCAAATTAGATTGTCAACTGGGCATCTAAATTATTGTACTCAGAATTATTGTTGAACATTGTGAAAATTCCTACACTCGAAGGAAAACCTACTGTAACAAATCTGAATCTACTTCACCTACTTGATTTTTTAAATTACATTCATCAAGTTATTTTTCTGACTATTGAACCAAAGTACCTCTGCAACCTACACTAATTAAAAATTTGATCTCATGAAACAAAAAACGGAGCAAAGAACAAGATACATAGGACACACTTATTTTTGGACACAATAGTCCCCGGAAAAACCCAATGTGGGAAAACCAATGCAGCAGTTCTGAGGGTTTATTATTATGCAGGAGAAATATTTGAATAGAAATCTAGGATGCTCATCTAGCAATCCTTTACAGAGAAAAACACTGGCGGAAAATCATCTGTGAGTTTTACCTCACTTCACCCGGCAAACTTCCGGCTGATCAAGCACAAGACTGGATAACCCTGGTTATTTTTGTGTTGGCCTTCCGTAGGCTCTGCGTCAACACTACGTCAGCTTCTCTGCCCTCTGCGTCCATTATCCCGACTATTCCAGCAGTTCCAAGTGTTCTCGGCAATTCTGGATTCTGCGTGAAAGACAGATTTTCTCCTCTGCACAGGCCCTTCTGGCTCTGCGTGGGCCTAGACTGGCCCAACATCAGCTCTCCCGACGACTGCGCTGCCTCTCTACAAGCTCTCTCCGCCTCTCTGTCAATATTCTCCGGAAAGTCCTTCTCTTGGATTCTCACTACCCTTCTACTGTTGAATGATCACTTAGTTTGAATTTCTCAGCTTCCTAGCCCCAAAAATTGAACTCCGGACCAATTCTCTCTCTCTCTCTCTCTCTCTCTCTCTATGTTTCCAAATGAACTCCGAGCTTCCAGTTTATACTTTTCCTGTTGAGTCTTCAACAGCCGAGATTAAGTCTCTAATCAATAGCTAAGATTAAGACATGACTTGATCTGCCTTCTACATCATTCTCACCCATATTTTGATTAATACCCATTAAGATTTTAATTTTCCTAAGTTTAGACTTAGGAACTCCATTAAAAATATTAATTATTTTAAGAAAATACAATACAAATGGAATTTCACCAAACGTGGATTCTTTAGAACTCATGTGTTTTAGCCTCTCCACCAATTTTCAAGGCTAGAGCACTTCTAATGCTACCAAAAACTAACAATAATAAAACCATCATCTGTTGCACCAATTTTCCCAAGTTGGGCTTTTCCAGGGACAATTGTCAAAAAATAATTGTTAAATTTATTGTGTGTCTGTGCTAGAATTGCTCAGTTTCTAATATTTTATTTTCCGCGGTATTTTTATGGTGAAAATTGCAGCTGTGATTTTATTTGTTATTTGTCGTAACAAATAAACTGCATAATTAATTTTTGAGTTAGAAGAATAATTTCCAGTAGATACAATATGTTGATTTGGGGTAGCATCAAATGTGCTCTAGCCACGAAAATTGGTGGAGAGGCTAAAGCACGAGTTCTCCAATACCCAAAAATGGTTTGGGCGGAGGCTAAAGCACATGAGATCTCCAATACCCAAAAATGGTTCGGGCAAATTCTAAACAGTTTGGGAGATATTAAAATAATTAATATTTCTAAAGGAGTCCCTAAGTCTAAACTTAGGGAAAATAAATATTAATGTGAAAATAAATATTAATGTGAATTAATATAAAACTATGTTAGAAGGGTCCAAAAGTCATGGATCAAGCCAGAGTTAATTAGGACGTTGATTAGGGACTTAATCTTGATCATTGAATTGTCAACAACAAAAGTATAAAAGGAGGCTTGAGGGTCACTTGGAGAACACACCGAGTTGATCAAGAATTCAATTTTCTAGGGCAAGGCTTGCTGAGGAAATCGAAGGAATGATCAAAATTGCAGCTGAGGGGCAGTGAATACAGAAGCAGAGACGCAGAGAGGGTACCGGGAGCATCAGTGCAAAAGCCGAGAGAGAGGGACACAGAGCTAGCTAGAGGCCACGCAAAGCCAATCAGGGCCCATGCAAAGGCAGCCAGGGGCTGTGCAGTGCCACAGAGAGCCAGCATGGGTGATGCAAAGGCTCTAGAGGCTAACGCAGTGCCTCCGGAGGCTGATGCATGGTAAGTTGGGGTGATGCTGGGCCAAAGACGGTGACGCAGTCCCTAGAGGCAGACGTTGGAGATTTCGTGGGGCAGAATGAAGCTGAGAGTTGTGGGATTGTTCATCCGGGGTTTTAGCAGGAATATCTGTCTCTGACTGAGATAGATCATTCTCTGTTGGGTGAGCCGACTTGCACCCAGATTGTATTCTGAAACTGCTTAATAATAAAACCCTCAAATAGTTGCACTGGTTTTCTCGCATTGGGTTTTTCCGAGGACATTAGTCCAAAAATAATGGTGTCACTTGTGTTCTTTTCTTTCCTTCAATTGATGATCTGTAATGTGTTAAGCATGTACTTGTATTTATTTTCAATATTTACATGGTAAATAACTTGCTAATTAAACAAAACAAGTAGGCAGAAATAAATCAGAAAGTACATGAAGGATTTCTAACAGTTAGACTTAGAAATTCCAACACAATAGCTAAAATTTCACATGGTATCGGAGCATAATTGAGCAGCAGGGAAGCTCAGAAGCAGAGAAAGGAATTTCGTTGTTCAGATGGAGCAGCAGACCGAAATTCCCAGAGAAACTGCACAGAGCCCATAACAGGCATTTCAAGTTGCTAGGGCAGCAATTCGATTTTTCAGTTGAAAGGTGGCAAGAAAATCAAATTGCCCAAATTAGTGATTCCAACAATCAGAGGGAGCAATCGCAGCTCAGATTTTCACTGAGCAAACTCCTGGTTGGACACAGAAAGTCTTTGCTTTAGGCTATAGAGCAGAATCCACGTCAGGAGGAAAAGAGGAATAGCACACTAAATTTGTTCAAGTATAGCCATGAACAAAAGTAACAGTCAGGAGACTTCAGATTTGTCTTCCAGATTGGAAGACGAATTTGCTTGCTTAGCGGGATTAGCTTCACAGGGAGTCTGGTATATATATAGTGGAGCTTCAACTCACATGACAGGGGTTAGACAATAGTTCTCTAGCTACAAAGAGGAGCAGATGGATTTCCACATTACTATGGGAAACAGAATGAAATTTACTCCTGTAGGGAGATGTACCATAGATTTTCAGGAGGAGTCAAGAGAAACCACCATTGCTTCAGATGTATTGCATGTGCCATGATTGGTTATGAACCTGATTCCAGTATCCCAATTATAAGATAAGGGATATGATATTCACTTTGTAGGGAAGAAAGTGTATGTCAAACACTCGAGCTAGAAAAACGTAAGACAGATTGGAGTTCGAAGTAACAGGTTTTATCAGTTACAAATCGATTCTCCAATGACACTGATAGGCAATAACAGTAGCAGTGGAAAGGAGTTGAATAAATTATGGCACAGGAGAATGGGACATCTACACCATGGAGCACTCAGGATGCTCAAAGAAACCATAACAGGGGTTCCTGAACTTGGAACTGAACACGATGATGTGTGCAGATGATGCGTACTTGGGAAGTATGCTAAGGCGACATTTCCAAGAAGTGACAGCAGAGCTGATGGCTTGTTAGGACTTATACACTCAGATATTTACGGCCCGATGTCCACTAGAGCTCTTAGTGGTGTCGACTATTTCATCGCCTTTATTGATGATCATTCCAGGAAAACCTGGATCTACTTCTTGAAGACCAAGGATGAGGTCTTCGATCATTTCAGAGAGATTAAAGCTCTAGTGGAGAATGCAACAAGGTAGAAAATCAAGGTGCTTCGCTCAGATAATGGTGGAGAATATATTGATAAAGACTTCACATATTTCTGTGCGAAGGAAGGCGTCAAGAGAGAATGGACAACTCCATATAATCCACAGTAGAACAGTGTAGCGGAGTGGAAAAACAGAACCATTGTTGGTGCTGCAAAGGCTATGTTATATGACCAGGGTCTACCTAAATTTTTGTGGGCAGAAGCATGTAACACAACATTGTATATTCAAAACAGGACTCCACATAGAGCACTAGGCAAGAAGAAAACGCTAAGAGTCTTCACAGGGAAGAAGCCAGAAGTCAGTCACCTCAGAATTTTTGGCAGCATTGCTTATTGTCATGTGCCGGATGATAAAAGGACCAAACTAGATCAGACTGCAAAGAAGGGGTTTTTCGCTGGGTATAGTGAAACCTCAAAGGCATTCAAAATCTACATTCCTATCAGTAGGAAGATAGTAGTAAGGTGAGACGTGAAGTTCATGGAGGACCGAGCTTTTAGGAGGTCTTCTGAGATGCTTGCAAGTGATTAGAATCAGTTAGCAGAAGCTCCTTTAGTCCAGCAATTGGGGCAGCCAGTGGGACAAGCAGGTGGACAGTCATAAGGGTCAAGTATTGTGACCAATACCAATATTTCCTTAGGTGCAGGAAATCCGGGGAGTTCTTAGTAGATGGAGCAGCAGAGACAGGATGAGGAGATGGCAGAACCTCCCACGACTAGTGGTCGAGCTAGCAAAGAGGTTCGTCAAACATTAAGAGATGCACAGGAGTTTATTGGAACTCCTAGGACGAGCAAGAGACAGCGCAGGCAGCCTGACAAGTACCAAGCATTGGTAGCTCGGGTTGCAGAACCTTCCAGCTTCAGAAGGCCGCACAACATCAAGTGTGAATAGATACCATGGTAGAAGAGTATAGCTCTATCATGACGAATGATGTTTGGGAGGTAGTGCCCAGGCCAAAAGGAAGATCAGTTGTAGGTTCGAGGTGGATCTATAAGATCAAGTATTCAGCAGACGGTAGTGTGGAAAAGTACAAGGCTAGGTTCATGGCATAGGAGTATGCACAAAAGGAAGGGTTAGATTATGAGGAAACCTTCGCCCCAGTTGCCAGATACATTTCTATCTGGTCAGTTATATCTCTAGCAGCTCAGATGTGATGGCAGATTCACCAGATGGACGTCAAGACAACCTTCTTGAACGGAGTGATAAAGGAGGAAGTATACATAGAACGACGAGAGGGCTTTGAGACTCAGGAGAGGCGCATGCATGTGTACATATTGAAGAAAGCTCTATACGGGCTCAAGCAAGCTCCCAAGGCATGGTATGGTAGAATTGACACCTACTTGCAGCAGATGGGGTTCGTCAAGAGTGATGTAGATCCCAAACCTTTACTATTTGATGGTAGAGGATGAGCCCCTCATTCTAGCTTTGTATGTGGATTATCTATTCTTGACAAGATCATCAGGGCTCATATAGGATTGCAAGAGGAACCTGGAAGTAGAATTTGAGATGAAGGATTTGGGGTAGATGCACTTTTTCCTAGGATTGGAGGTGTGGAAGAAGGATGGGGAGCTCTTCCTTGGGTAAGGAAGATACACTACAGATATTCTGAAGAGGTTCAGAATGCAAGATTGTAGACCTATGTCTACACCCATGATTACCAACTAGAAGAAGATAGATGCATCAGATGAGAAGGATGTCGACCCCACCTTGTATAGACAGCTCAATGAGTCTCTCATGTATCTGGTCAACACTATGCCAGATATTTTCTTCGCAGTCAATACCCTTAGTCAATTCATGGTGGAACCGAAAAGGGTACATTCGGCAACAGCGAGGCATACTCTGAGGTACATTTGCAGCACAGTCAAGTATGGGTTGAAATATACTCGAGAGGATGACGTCAGACTTTGTGGCTACATAGATGCAAATAGGGCAGGCAGTTCAGTGGACAGGAAAAGTACCTCTAGGTATCGCTTCAGTGTTATATCAGGGATGGTATCTTGGTGTAGCATGAAGCAGAAGTCTGTAACACTGAACTCTGCAAAAGCAAAGTATATGGCAGCCAGCACAGCTAGGTGCGAAGCTATATGGCTTCAAAAATTGCTAGTAAGTTTCATCAGGCATAGGATGGAGGCAACCAATGTCTATTGTGATAATCAGAGTTGCATAAATCTCTTTGAGAATCCATTGTTTCATGATAGGTCAAAGCACATCGATATTTGGTGTCACCTCGTCAGAGATTGTGTATAGCGAGGAGTAGTCCAGCTATAGTATGTTCCCGCAAAAGAACAGGTTGCAGATATACTCATGAAAGCTCTAGGGAGAGCTACGTTCATCTATTTCAGAGAATAGATGGGTATGGTGGAGAACCCGTTTCAGTGGCAGGGACAAGCTATTTTGGATGTTGCAGATGTTGCAGTTACAGCAACAACAGAAGAGAGGGAGTTGCAGTTTAGATCAGAGTTGCACAGTAGTTGGTGGGCAGCAGTAGCCAGACATCAACAACGTAACAAGAGATGATGCAGAGACAGAGTGTTGCTATAGGAAGCACCAATGCCAGAACACATTCCTCGCTAAGAGGGAGTGTTAGTTTTTGTAGCATCGGATGTGTTCTAGCCACAAAGTTTGCATGGAGAGGAGGCTAGAATACATGAGATTTCCAAAACCTAGACATCGTTTCTGGAAATTCCTCCTAGAAGTGTCTCAACTAGATTATTAACCGATTTTTTAAATATTTCCTAAACCTAAACTTAGGAAATATGGTTAATTAATCAGTATCAATTGAGATAAGGCATGAATCATCTAGAAACTCACACAGATCGACCCGAAAATGATCCTAGCTATTGATTAAGTTTTAATCTTCGTCATTGGTGCTCCAACAGTGGATGTGGTGATGGAGATCATCCAATGTAGATACTTGGTTGCCTAGGTAATTCAATTTTCTCAGTAACAGCAGCTCAGTGGAGAAGATAGAGCCAAAGGGTGCATAGCTGGTGGAAGAGGAGAGCAGTAGCATTCTGGGAGGAAGTTTTTCACTTCCCAGAAGAGTTGAAGGAAGGAAGGTCGAAATCTTCAAAGGGCTAGTGTAGGCACTGTGCAAAGGGTGATGCAGGCATCTTAGCACAGAGGCAAGGGAAGCTATTTCAGAGGCAGAAAATAGCTGTGGGGTGAGAGAAAAATATCACAATATTTTTGCAAGTATTTTCTTCAAATTATATTGCCAGTTGAGCATCTAAATTATTGTACATAGAATTGTTTTTGAACATTAATAATAATCTCTCAAGTTGGGTTTTTCCAGGGACAATTGTCTAAAAATAATTGTGTCAAATTTATTGTGTGTGTGCTAGAATTTCTCAGTTTCCAGTATTTTATTTTCTGCGGTAATTTTATGGCAAAAATTGAAGCTGTGATTTTATTCATTATTTTACGTAGCAAATAAACTGCATAATTAATTTTTGAGTTAGAAGGATAATTTCCATTAGCTGCAATAGATAAAATTTCACACATACTAGATACAATTAAACCCATCTTTTTGAGAACGCTCTTTGAGACACTATTCACTCTTGGGAAGCTTTGCTTGGTGGAATGCCAGCAGCTTCAACTTGGACACTATGTCAGTAATTCGCAGTGCATCCAAACATTGGTCTTGTATTCTCTCTGGAAATAGCACTGTATGTTTGTATCTGAAGCAATTGTAAGTACCATGTCTTCCTTCCAAAAGAAGTTAGGAGACAAGGGTCTCCTATTTATCCATGATGCTAATAATATATCTCTTAATACCTATTCTGACCCCATTGCCTCATTGCAACACTGACTGAATTAAGGTAACGTCTCCTCTTATGTAATATATGCCTTATTTTCACAAATTAAATTAATCTTGTAAACAGAAGTTTGATCTTTAGCTTTCGTATTAGGGGGAGTAAAATAAAGTGTTGTTAGAGTCCTAGTGTTAAAGTGTCATAATTGATGTTAACGAGGTAACTTGACAATAGTTTGATTGAGACGGAAGCTGGATAGCTTATTACAATGTGTATAGAAGAAGCCGATGTTGATATATTCAATAACTCCTTTTCAATAAATAATTCATTTTTTGTATGTGTTTCTAATTGGGGTCATGCATGTATAATATCCCAACATTTCTCTTGAAACAAAAGTACATGGAAATACCATTAGACCAAAACTGACAGGAAATTTATTCTCTCGCAGTTGCAAATAAAACCAGAATTTTATTAATGGCTTCAAAGACTGAAAATAAGGAGTAGTAAAATACCAGTATGCTGATACTATCATTGAACTGCACACCCAGCTCACAAATTAAAACAAGAATTGTTCCCGCAACATATGCAGCCCACCTAATTGTAATCAATTCAAATGACCATTAAGCCCAAAGCATCAAGAATTTCCACATTCTGCTTGCAAGCAATTGCAAAAGAGGGACACTTACTTCTGGGATGGGTCCTGTGAAAAATATTTCCGTGCTTTCTCATAGGTAATAGGGCCATTTGCATCAAAGAAATCTGCTAAATCCATGTCAAAAGTTGGAGCTCGATTGCTCAGTTCTGAACCAAATGAGACCTGCATAAGCATTTTATAGAGGTAAATTGACAATGAACCAATAAGACAATGCAACCTGAATCAGAGAAGACGAGATGCAAATGAAGCAAGATTCATTCATATTAATAATTGTAATTTCACTCAAGTGACAGAAGCTTAAGTAGCTCATGAAGTTTTTATTATTTATGAGAGCATATTTGGCACATAGAAATGGTAGAAAAAAAAAAAAAAAATCTGGGAACCTGATTCTCCTTTTCCGTGGATTCCTATCTGTTCTTATTTTTTTATTGTGTGTATACAGGGCCATACTAAATCGGGATTTCCCATCTGAATAGATGAATAGCCCACATAAAGACCAAATGCAACTCCAGAAATGAGATTAAGGGAGTATAAATCACATGAATTTTCGATATAAAGAGGAGATACAAAAAGGCCAGATCCAACCTAATTGATAGTTAAAAATGTTTCAAAAAAAATCATTATTATGATTATAATTTCTTCAGTTTTCATTTTTATTTAATTTATGTTATCACCAGGAAATTCCTGTCCTGCAAAAGGTAATTAGAGTCCCAATAACTATAGGATATAAGCCACTGTCACCCCGCATGTTTCTTCTCACTTTGAAGTTAGTGCATGCTATCTTTCAGGGGTAGTAAATCTTCTTTCTTGTAGAAATCACATAAAATCAGCAAACAAAACAGAGGCCCTAAATTATAAATAAAAAACAAAAAGAGACTTCCCTGTTTTGTGTTAAAATAGTAAAGGACAGTGTTACACCTCATATTCACTTGAGGGCACCTCATGTTTTCTCGCCAAACGTGACCCATCATATGTACAGATGATTGTGTCTATCTCGATGATGTTAGAGATCATAGTACCATGATCAAATGTTCCACCACAATATTTTGTGCTATTATATCATCATCAGCCTAAAGTGTGACTATATTTGCACTTGCATTAGGCCATGCTTAGATGATCTATATAAAAGTGATTGACCTAGGTGGTATCTCCAAACCCTTTGTGGTCAGTCATGGCCCATCCTCCTAGTCCCCATTCTAGAATAGTCCTTGCCCTTATGGCACAACTGACTACCCCTTAGTAGCATTAAGTTGACACCATGTCAGTCATTTGTGACCTGGATAGGTATGTGAGGGTCTTGAGAGACATGCCCCTTTAACTATTCATAGCACCTTTGATGGAGAGACATGTTTTTGAGGATAATGTCACCTTGGAACCACTCTCAAACATTCTAAAACAGTTAATGGTAATTTCTTAAACATCACCATTAATTACCTAGCATTAGTAGGGCCCTAGGGTTGAATATTGTTGGGCATCCTCTAAACTAATAATTACTTCTTATGATTTCCATTAATTTAATCTTTTTCTTGTGAACTTTTCCATCATAAAGCAAAAACAAAAACGCCATAAGGATCATAAAGAGATAACC
Organism: Pinus tabuliformis; assembly: GCA_031772625.1. Taxonomy (NCBI): domain Eukaryota; kingdom Viridiplantae; phylum Streptophyta; class Pinopsida; order Pinales; family Pinaceae; genus Pinus; species Pinus tabuliformis. The sequence continues at coordinate 427,545,393 of CM062812.1, read as the reverse complement.
ACACAATAGCACAAGTTTTTACCCTGGGAAAATCCACATGGGGGAAATCCCAACAAATCATTCCTTAAAAGAATCAATTCAACAAGAGAGACATCAAAATCAAGACAATAGACAAACTGACCAGCAAAGTTGTCCACCAAGAGTCCAAGTCAAGCCCTCCTCAAACTGCTCCTAGTCAACTCGGTCAAGGGGTCTATAATAGAGGTCTAAATTTCAACCTTTCACAAAGAATATACCACAGAAGCTTCAGCCCTTTCACAAAGAATATGCTTTAGGAGTCTCAGCCCTTTCACACAGAATATGCCTCAGGAGTCTCAGACCTTTCACACAAAATATGCCTCAAGGATTTCACAGAGATTTGTCGTACTTAGAGATGAGAAATATCACAGAAAATTTCGGCCCCTTTCACAAAACTTAGATACTTTGTTCAGCTCCTTAATCTTCTTCATCCTGCTCTCATAGACTCCCTCGAATGGCTAGAAGAAACTGTATTATATGATCAGATCTGAATTGCCTCTTGGATGGAGGTCGAATGACCTATTTATACCTTACTATTCAAAACCGGCCAGTTCAAACTATAAACCGGTCAAACCAGCCGATTCATTAGGCCGTGCCTTCAAACCGGTTAATCAGATCATCTAGGGCTGCAAGGTGTTTTTTGGATTTGATTGGCCATAAATCGGCTAGTTTATGATGGAACCAGCCATTTTTCCCATAAATCGGTCGATTCGGTCATAAACCATCCAGTTTATTACCTAGTCAGCCACAGACAAACTTCAGTGTGTTTCACGGATTTTCAAGCGATTTTGAGGGAAACTAGGGATTGTTTCCTTCCAAAAACGACCCCTCCAAGCATTTGAGAGGATGTCTCCCCTCTCATTTGCCTCACACATCTCATTTAGAGTTTTTGTTAGCTTCATTGTGAAGCTTGGAGAGTGTTGATTTTTTGCTCGAGTAGTGGAACAACAAAGAATTTGGGCTGAGTAGTAGCCACCATACTTCCAAAAGCCAAGGATATTGCATGGCCCCATTGTGATATGATTGATGGCAAAATGATCTGCAGATATTGCCAAAAATTTATTGAAGGAAGGGGTATTTACAGGTTCAAACAACACTTGGCTAGGATAGGAGGCCATGTAAAGCCATGTAGAGCACAAAATGAAGTAATAGGGCATATTAGGGCATAATACCTTCATAAGTTCGAGACTCAAGTCACTCAACCAGTTGAGAAGTTTGTGACTCAAGCAATTGAAAAGTTTGAGAGTCAAGACTCAACCAACTAAGTTTGATCATGTTGATCACTAATATGTAGACTTGTAGTAGGCCAGTGGCCCCATAGCTTGTAGCATTGTTTTTGGACCTAAAGACCATTTAGAGCCTCATTGATTATGTAATTTGTTGTTGATATGTATTGCACTCAATGCCTTTTGATATATTCACCTTTACATGGTATATAAATGAGCAAACTTTGCATATTTGCCATCTTTGAATGGCAAATATGGCATATATTTCCAAATAGAGAATGTCTTGAGAATTATTGCCAATCAATGAAAACTTCTCTAACATTTCTTGCCACCAATTCTGCAAGAGAAATAAAGCTTCTTCGGCCCTCGTGCTTCTTTCTATCTCTATATACATTTTTTATCTCAACGCATCAATTTCATATTGCATCCTTGAGTTGTAGCTCTCCCAGGTCTGACTTTGCAGTGATAAATATTCAGTGGAGAGATCATCCTTGGCATTAAAAAAAACACTTTGAGTTGTCCTTGGAGTACAATCGGCATCACCTGGAGACCTCTGAAACACTTCCTCTGCATTACTTTCCGAGTAGTCTTCACCTTCTGCCAAATTATACTCATAAGCTTCATTTAAACTGCCTATGGACTCATCTTCATTCCTACCTGGAACTGTAATCCTCCTGTTGCAATCTTTACCATTGGATGAAGCAAACTCCATCGATGTTTCGTTTGAGGTCAAATACTCTCTTGGAATCAAAAAAGCCCCCAGTGACGAATACAATTTCAATTTATTTCCAACTTCAACAAACATTTTCTCATGGATTCGGCCGCATTGCAAATCAATTTCCTTCAACAAGCCCTTGACTTCCCCCCTTTTAATCCCTTATTTTCTATTTTCACCAGTGTGTTTTCAGTTACGTGAGAGAATTTCAAATAAGTTTCGCTCAAAGCTCCCTTGGCTTCCTGGTTTACAGAATTATATTCTCTCATAACGCCTTTTCCTATAAGCTTGTTTCCATCTGGAACAATAATTTCTCCATTAACCCTGTTTTCATCCTGAATCCTAAGTTCTCCATTTACCAATTTTTCATCCTAGACACTAATTTCTCCAGTTGCCCTATTTTCATCGTTCACCCTGCTTTCATTATCACATTCTTGAGCTCCGTTAACAACATGAAAACCATTTTGGCAAGGAGCATCTTTGGCTTCAAATTTCTGCACAGCGGAAGGGGGAGGTTGGCGTCTTTTATGATTGATAACATAAGGAGATGTGGTTAAAGACGAGGAAACGTAAGGAATGGCGGTAGTTTGCGGCGTAGTGTACAAAGTCGGTGAAGCAAAAGCCGGAAGGGGAGTCGCCTTTCCATTTTTTACGGATTCTTTTGTTCTTTATCTGAAAGAGGCTTGTCATTAACACTGGGTTTTATCAATCTATCAAGTGCGAAGGCGGAAAATAGTCTTGGGTGCCAGAGAGTTCCGCTGCACCGCCAGATTACAAGATCACACGTTAGCTTCAATACTCGCACCATTTTCCAAAGCAATAAGGCAAAGAAGGTGGATGCGTTATGTTTCTACAGCAATACGGGCCACCGAAAAGGTTTTGCGTGCGGTGTCAAGTATTCAGTTAACAAACTAAGCGTTGAGCCACGGGGAATATCATAAAACAACCAGACACCAATCACCTCCGTAAAAAAAAATGGCAGCGTGTTATTATGTAGACGCGCGTACCAAACTTGGGTTACGTGACCGAGGAAATAATTTTATTAAGGTTCAGGTGTCAAATATATGTAACCACCGGGAATAAGAATGATGTTGACGTGGTAATGTTATAAACCTATATGATATATTATATCGTAAATATATCATACGATATATATCCAACTACATCCAGCGTTAAACTTACCATATCAAAATATGCACAATTTATGTCATATGATAACCGTGTAGAAGGCAGAAAGGTCCGGTGGAGGTTTGAACCACCAACCTTCCAAAAATCATTATATAAAATGCTACCATATCAAATCGTGCCCACCTTTGTATTAAAATGGAGCAGGCCAGGTTGGAACCCGACCACCTCCACCAAACCATCGGGAACTGCGCTTACTGTTCACCACTTCTTTTCCTTGGCTCACACACAATAGATAGGCTGAACACCGAAGACTTGTGCTTGCTTTCTCGAGACACGGAAATAGAGCTCAGCGTAGGTCTTGCGCTTCTGAGGGCAAGTAATGTTCACGTGGGAAAGAGAACAGGTGGGTACATCAGAGTTTCGATTATTCAACAACCATTCAAATATTAGCAAGCCCTATATGGATTTCTACTGTTTGCAACATATTTTTATTAAGGAGCGAAAGCCCTCTGAACAGAATCCGAACCATGTTGGAAATTGTTGAAATAGAGAGAAATTTCTATTGGAAGCTGTTGAAGTACCTTATTACTAGGTAAACTCGTCAGTAAACCAATATATATATAGACACACACACATTAAAAAAAGAAACAATAATCATTTACTATTAATAAAAAAATTATAGATGCCAACACGAATTCACCGTCTTAAATGGCGTAAAATATTCTAATGCTTAAAATCATCCAGCTCATAATTTGTTGCTTGTCGATAGGATGAACAGTTTTGAGGCTGCAAAGAAGAGGCCCCGAGTTCATAACTTTAAAGTATAATTTACACCTTGCAATGGGCACGAGAAACTACAAGTTCAGAAGTTTCACTATCAGGTGCTTGGAAAATTAGTGCTCAGCAGTTAAGTAAAAAAAATGGACCAGGAAATAAAAGCCCGGCAGTTCTAGAACCATTTGTATAGTCTCAACGTGTCATTTCCAACCATTCCAAAGATAATAGTTAAGTGTGGGAGCCCTATAAATCAGTACACAGGAATTTCAGGGGAGATGATTGCCAAAATGTTTGGACATCAGCACTTAAGCGCCAACCCAAAGAAATTTGCTAAGTGTTGTTGCCCTAGAATTTAAAAAGCATCAATCCATAAAGAAAATAGAGCCTATAGTTATAACCACTAGGAAGCATGTCAATCAATATACCAAAAGAAATATTAGGATTTTGTATTTTATATAAAATTGCAATGCATTGCCATATTTACATGTGTTATCAGAATAAATTACATATAGAAACATGAGGATATTGTACCATGAATCTAGTTTCATCCAAAGTTCAGAACCCTGATTATTAAATTGTTATGGCAAAAGGCTACAGCAGAGATTGCACATGATATCGTTTTATATAGTTTCAAAATTTCAGTTGCATAGTCCATAGACCCTGATATAGGCCCAAAACACAAATTAGTTTTAACCTTCTGCAAAATTACCCTGTGCTTCTTTATACAATATATCTTATAAAACATGCCTTTATTTTTAAAAATAGTCCTAAAAAAAAAAGCATAGTGGGTGGTAGCATTCCCAAACCTGTACTTGCTAGTTTAGCTTCCGAACTCATGAGTACCATTTTCTTATAAATTGATGCGTCCTTCTATAGAACTGCTCCTTACGAGTTCGCAGAAGCCCTTGGTTCGAGGTTATTGACTGGTCAACGTTATTTAGTTTAAAGTGTCAAATTCTGGAGAAGGTTGCATTAAGCATTCTCAATTGTCTATTGATATTTTAAGTCCACCAAAAACCTTTTGAATTCTGCAATCTGTGATGTTATCTGATTTTCAATTTCATGGATTATTGCAATAAGTTTAAAGAGGCAATCCCTGTTACAGTGGATGTGTTCTTCATTACTTCTTAGATACTCTGTATTTTTGTCAAATTCTCGAATCCATATGTTACCTTACCCTGTAGAAATAACACCCTCAGCAAGTAAAATATACACTCTCAACAGTAACTGTCGCATTCCTTGTACCCTGTGAGCACTAAAATTAGGAAAAGACAAAAATGGTTGATTTGGACTCTTCTAATGTGAAATTTAATGGATCTAGGTAGAATTTAAAATTTTCGTGAAGGGAGATGTTTCATATTATATTATATTTCATGAAAAAAAATAAAAATAAAAATAAAAATAAAATAAAGGATGATTTTGCACCTCTAAACTCTTTGACTAAGCATTCAAAGAATCTTAAATTTCATGAGCAGAAAATGGCTGAGCTGATATGCAAGACACAATTATCTACATAGGCAGCACATAAATTAAAACAAAAGTGATACTCTGAGTTGAAAAATTCTAGTGATTTTGATTCAATGTGTGGTAATTGAAGAGATGAAGATAGTGCTCCTAGCATTTCTGGGGACAGAAGATTATTGTTTCATGTTAACACTCATAGAATTGAGATTTTACAAAAATAGTATTTTGGGGAAAGAATTTCAGAATGTACATTCTGATACTAAAGAATCTCTCAGCCCTTCTGTAGAAGCAGTGAGAGAAGACATTAATGAATCCTCAGTGTTTGAAGGCAATTCCGATATGTTGAAGCCTTTTACCATGAATCTCAGGACATAGAGAGAGATTTCCTTAAAAGAACACTTCCAATTAAACTAAATGGCTGGTATATCTTGAATAAAGGATAAAGATTGGGACTTAATGGATAATTTGTTTGAAATATAAAATAATATCGACATAGCAATACAATTGATTTCAATTAGTAGGTTATATGCCTTATCCTCCGTTATGATAAAGTCTGAGAGCATTGACTTGATGAAAATGATGGGCAAACAGAAGTATACGGACAAGGGAGGCAAAGGTGCTTCTATAGCAAAGTGAGGCATAAATCTAAAACAACCATGGAAATACATGTTGAATGTTATATTAGTAATATAGACACTAGAGGTACAATGGAAAGGTACGAAGGATCTAGCGAATTGGACTCTTTAGAGGTCATGGCAAGATCCAAATACCACAATAATACCTATGAGATAGTGAATTTGTAGAACAAATATTAAAGCTAGTACAAGTAGTCATAAGTAATATTATGGAAAAATAAGAAGCAAGAAAAGGTCATAAAGCTACATATTTTATGTTGTAAACAAAACATAGGAACTCAATTAAATTTAAGCACAGCTTATCATCCTGAAACTGATAGGAAAACAGAAAGGATAAACCAAGTACTTGAAGTTATGTAGAGGATGTATGTTATGGATCAGCGACTTGGGAAGATACGGAGATCATATGTCAAAAATACCCCAACTTGTATCAATTTTGAAGAACTTTAAACCATGTTTTGCATATATTTACTTTACTTTAAATCAGAAACTCTGAACAATTTTAGAATGACCATATATATAAACATGAACTTTTATGACATGATATCTGTTTAATTCCGCTAGTAGATAGATATTGTTGACCACTAAGTGTCAACTTCCCATAGCAATACACCCCGTTTTCTTCGCAAAAGGGATAATGCTCGATTGATGTGTCTATGCCATTCGACAATCATCGTCGTCTTGATCATATTATGTTGTAAACCCAATCTGCATGTGTAAATTGTAAATAGTCTTAGCAGAATTGAGTCATGTATGTAAATTGCCTAGGTAGACCTAATTTTCTAGCGATAATCTACGTTCCGGAAGGTTTTTTGTCTCACTGATCCATGATCGGCAGAGTTTTCCTTCAGCCTAACCCCAAAGCCAGAATGAATTTTGTCATTAGAATCTTAGGGGAATCCTAGTGCGTTGATCTGCTAGATTATAGTTATGTCGCAGAACTGGGTGGTCTATGAGGGTCTATGTCAAATGGGTTTTCCCCCTTGAGATGTAAAATTGTAAAAGTCATGATGTAAAGTGTCTTGAGGGTTGAAATCTTGCTGGTGTTACTCTCTTGAAGTGTTGTGAGCTGCTTTATTTCCTGCATAATTTTTATTTCCAGCCATTAGCAATAGCTTAATGTAGAGTATTGTTGAACACAGGTATCTTGTTCACTTACTAGGGTTTGAATGGTATTAGAATTTCTGAAATAATGGCAGGTATCTCCATTGCATCTGGGATCTAGTACTGTTTTTCTCACTTTATTGATGGTTGAAGTGAGTTGTGCAGGAAACTCTTAGTGAGAAAATCAGTGGGCGTTTGGGGAAGTTCTCGGCTGAACCAGCCAATTCACGCAAAGCACTCCCTTGTAGAGCCCAGCCAGTTTTGATTCTGGGTTTATCATTTAGAGTTTATTTTTAAGTTGCATGAGAGTTTTTTCTAAAGCATCTCATAGTAAATCTGATATTCTGAAAATATTATGGAGGGTTACTGACAAATCTGGTTATTGCAGAGTCACAAAGCTGTAAATTTTGTAGCTAATTTTTTAGGGTTTTATCTTTTGCAATATATTCTGGGTGATTGTTTTGCCATTGCAGGTTGCAGGTCTGAGAATAAAATTTTGTTTGAAGCTAGATCTAGACCCTAGAGGGCAAGATCTGGCTTTAGGATCAGTTCTTGCAGGGTTTATCAAAGAGATTTCAGTTCCTTTCAGGCTGTTTACTGTTGCCCAGGGTTTCAATTTTGCAGGAAAGTTTTTCGAATTTTTTTTTTTTTAAAAAGGGTGTACACTGCCCTGGGCCTGCAACCTTAGTCACCAAGTTCGAGTTCGAGTTTGAGTTCGGCGACCATGAAATTCGAATAAAGTTCGGCAACTAAAATTTTGTCGATAAAATTCGACATAAAATTCGACATATAGAAATTCGAAAAAAAAAATGTATATTAAAGATAGATATGCATATGAGAAATGGTATGGCAGCAAGTCCTGTGAGCAACCATTCATAACTGTTCAAAAAATAAAATACATCTGAATCTTAAAATAATTCAATCTTTTAAAGATAGATTGGCATAAAAAAATATACAAAAACAGTTTTAAAGAATTTTCATTGTCCAATATGGGTGATACAAGGTTTCCAAACTCAAATTAAAAAAAAAAAAGCTAAGAGTTAACACACAACAATGAGCAATTTGAATCTATCGAATTAAGCTTTTTGTGGTTACTGACAGCCTGTAGGTTTTAGTACCTATTTCCTTCTTGTTTTACGATTCAGTACTAATATCCAATCCCACAGAAACTACATAATGGGCAATGCATATTAATCCATTCACATAGATTACACAAAATTTAGTTGATGAACGGTTCACTTACACCATGAAATACAAAAAATCATTATAAGACTTCAAAACTACATAACGAGAAAGTCTTTCCAAAGGTGAAGGCTGAAGCTTATAAACAAGATAAGCCCTTCTGCAACATTCCCACAGCCTAGTCTGTAATATTCCAGGCAATACTGAAATATTTTCATAAACTGTTTCATAAATTACATCATGCATAACAGACAAGACACATGATTCTATCTGCAGACTAGAAATTACACACTGACGAGAATACACATCATTTTACACTGTAAATTAGTATTCATTCACGGTAATTAGATAGATGCATTAAAACTGTGTTTTGTTGTGAGTCGTGACTGGAGTATGGAGTCTGGTGAGTCTGGACCGCCGGTGCCAACGAAATGAAACCCTTCGCACAAGTTGTAACCCAAACAATGGAACAAAGAAACCGGCGAGCAATAAAACCCGCGGGCCGCAACCTAAAGCCTAAAACGCGCGGGAAAAAAACGAATTTAATCGAACTGTAGGCGAATTTAATCGAACGTCTGGCGAATTTCAACGAATGTCAGGCGATTTTGTTCGAAAAAAAATCGAATTCGGCTTGAAATTCGAGTTCGCCATTAAATTCGGCGAACTCGAACGAATATGTTCGTTTGTCATTGAAATTCGCCGAATTTCGAATTTAATGGTTGAAATTCGGCGAATCTGGTGACTATGCCTGCAACAGGCTCCCCATCAATTTTTCAAGCATTACTTCTCTTCACTTGACTATCTTCTCTCCACTCGCAGTTGCATCCATCTTAACCCTCACACAATCGATCCTCCAATCCCACGCAATAGTTGTTCATTCCTCATCACATTGCATCCAAAACGCTGCCCTCAAGTTGCGTTTCCCTTTAAGCATCCACATGATTTCATTCCCCATGCTACATTTCGCTGTCTATTTTGGCTTCACGCGCCTCTTCGCTCTAACCTACAGATATCTCCACACATCTGCCTTTTTCAAATCAGTCCACTAAACCCATGGCTCTCTACACTTAATGTTTTTTTTTCTTTATTTCTTCCGTTCCAGTTCTCCTTCACGCTGCTGCAAGCCGTTGTCTGCACCTGCAAAAATATTTTACCTGCGTCCAGCTTTCCTTTGCCATCCCTCATCTCCTCGTTGTTATGTTCCTTCCCCATCTGTGTTGGACCCTCTCCGCCTCAGAAATCATGCAACCAGCATTCTCACATTACCACTGAAAATCCGCAGCTGTCGTGTGTCCATCATCCTGCTAACCTGTCCGTGGAACCTCCTCTCCTCCTTCTGCCGCACGAGCTCCACGCAGCCTTGGCAACTCCTGAAACCTGCAAGCAAATGGGACATCTAATTTCCAGGCCTGCGTGAAACAAAATATTCTTTATATCTTATGCATTTGGGGTCTAAGAGATAAATATCAGTTCACTTCTTTAATTTGAATTCTTTACTTTTTTTCTTCACGCTTTAGTCTTAGCTTTAGTTTCAGCAGCTTAGATTTAATTTAGTTCTATTAAATTTTAGTTTCATTCCAATTTTAGCTAGAAAATGTTAAAAAAAAGAAAAAAAAAAACTTTTCATTTAGGTTGATTTAGATTTTAGGTGTTTTTTTTAATATGAAAAAGATATTAAAATCTCAAAAAGCATAAAAAGTAACCTTTAGACCTTCTATTTTGTTTAGAATTTTATTTAGATTTAAAAGTTTCATTTATTTAGACTTTAGTTAGCCTAGTTTTGTTTTATTTGAAAACATAAAAAAAAAAAATTCTGGAAATTTTTTGCCAGTTTCAGTCTTGGCTCAGGGATTTGTTATGTTTGCAATATACCTTTTCTGCTGAGGCTAAAATTTTTGATGTGGTATTAATGTTTATCATTTTCATGTGGTTAAACATGCTTAAATGATCATTTAGAGATTAGCTATATGAATGTGATCTATGTTTAGAATTTAAAATTACGTGGTTATTTAAAGTATTTAATCTTTCATATTTTAATTGTTGGAATATCGTTAAGCCATCGAGCATTTATCGATTATCTCGCATTTGGCAAAAGTTATCCTTTGTTTGAGTTATTTGATGGTAAATGATTGTTAATGAGCTCATATTTCTGCAACATTTGATAAATAATCGTTTAATCATTTATTTCATAAGGCACTGGTTTATTAAATTAATAACATCAATTTAGTGCTTGTTTTCCCTCGTGTCTCCCAATCCAATTGGTCCCCAGTTGGTCATTCATTATCCCGTAGGGTCTACCCCCCTTAGCCGCGGGAGACAGGCTTAAACAGAGAGATCGGGGATCAGGGTGACAACCCTCGGTCTGAGCGTTGTCGTGACAATCTATGCGACAACATTTTTTGGCGCCGTTGCTGGGGACAAAGTTTTTTCTGCCCTTGGTCCTTTCATTTCGAGCTTTCCGTGTTTCACTTCTTGTCCGGGTGGCGACTCCACTTCATATATTATCTACAAGAGTGTATACTAGAAGACATCCAAGCAGTCTATGCAATCCTGCTCCTGATCTGGAAAGGGCCCTCAGGATACGATTACACAAACTCTCTTCTCGTACACTTCTTGTTAACCTCGGACAAGAAGCCCTCTCTGATATCCATTTACTTTTTACTAGTCCAGTTGAGCACGACATCATGGACATATTCACCCTGTGTAACTTTGCTAACATTCAGGGTTATCCCAATGATATTCCAAAACATGGAATGGATAAATTGCCTATCTTTCAGGGAGATAACGCAATCAGTGCTAATTCACATCTGAAAGCTTTTAGTTCATGGCTGGGGAAGTACGCAAGGGCCGCTGATTTTAATCATGAAGATGTTAAAATGACCCTTTTTGTTCTAACCTTGGAGGGTGATGCTTTAGATTGGTTTACAGAAAAGCCTCAAAATTCATTTGCTTCCTTACAATCGATTGTTAATGCCTTTAAGGAAAAGTATGTAGATAAGAGAGAAGGAAGACACCTTGTGAAAGCTTATCGACATAATCAAAAAAAGAGAGCATGAAACCGCTGAAGAATTTAATAAAAGATTTAATGATATTATTAAAAAATTACCTCAAGACTATAAACCTACCGACAAATCTCTTCGAGATTTTTACATTGATGCCTTTAGTCCTAAGCCATCTTACGAATTGAGGCGTGCTAGACTTAATGATTATAGGGCTTGCCAAGCCTTAGCTATCGAGTTTGAAAAGGACAAGGTGGCATCTAGGAAGTCTAAGATCCCAGGTTTCGATAGGGCTGCTACGAAACTAAAAGAACCTAAAGGAAAAGCAGTTCAAGAGCCTGAAAGCGAACTTGTTCTCAAATTGCTCCAAAAGATTGAAACCATGGAAATTAATCATAATAAGGAGATAGCCACTTTGCAGAATAGGTTGGTCCAAATGGAAATAGCGCAAACGCAAAACTTTCAACCTCAAAATAATAATAAGAGAAATAACAATTGGCAAAAGAAGGGTCAGTCTAGTGAGCAGAGACCTCCTAATCCATTAGCTAATTTGGTTGATAGTGCTCCTCCTTACTGTCGGGTTTGTGATGCTCTTCATGAAGAAGCCACTTGCCCTATCGTTAGAAGAATCTTGGATAATGGAATGTTTGGGATAGGTGATCAAATAAATGTGGTAGGTAGCAAGTTTCCTTTGTCTATGGATGATTGGATAGAGGTCAAGGAAAATAGTCATGATGTCATGAATCCTTCATCAGCTTTTAGTATAAATAACCTTGAAAATGAAGATGACATTTTGGCAAGGTTATATGGTGAAAATCCCTCTCCCGAGCAAATCATGGAAATTGCTAGAGATAAAGGTTTGACCTAGCAAAGAAGGGATAAAGATCAGAGCGGGAATCAAATTCCCCCTCAAACCTTTAACCCTGGTTTAAACTCTGGATTAGATATCGATTTGGGAAGTTGGTTCAACAATGCGAAAATCTAGGTTCTTGTCTCCGAGATTGCTAAAATCCCTTCCCAAAGAGACAAGTTACTAAAAGCTATTCAAGGTCCTCAAGTAAATACTTCTCAACAGAAGACTCAGGAAGTTGACTATCATGATGCTACCATATATTTGCAAAGCTTAGATGCTGATAACAAAGATCACCAACATTTCTTTATCACCTTGTTAGTTAATGGATATAAATTGAACAATTGCATGTTGGATTCTGGTGCATCAGCTTGATGCCCTTGACCTCAAAGCTATCCCAAGAGAGCAAAATAGTCTGGCAGATGAACTTGCTGTAGCTGCTACTACTTTCCAGTTATCTAATGAGCTAATTAAGGAAAAGATCAAAATGGAAGTAATATTTAGACCATCTGTTCCACATAATTCAGATCATTGGCAAGTCTTTAATGATGAAAAGCAAGTCATTCGTTTTCTTAATAGTTTGGATGAGTTTGAAGATTTCCGGATAGATTCTGAGGAGGATGGATCTTTAAAACATGAGCATATCATAAATCCTACTCCTAGGAATGTGGTTGCCTTAGAGCAACATTTTGATCGGCATGATGCCACGAAGTTGAGAGTAGAAAATAAGATGGACCCAGGCGAATATCTCGAGATAAACATTGGTACTTCTGGAAACCCAAAGACTGTTAAAATTGGTAAAGGTATTAGTGTGGAGGAAAGAAAGAAGTTAACTAATTTACTTCATGAATATCGAGATGTTTTAGCTTTTTCTTATGATGAATTAAAGGGCTATAGGGAAGATGTCATGTAACATACTATCCCCTTAAAAGATGAAAATGTTAAACCCTTTCGCCAGAAACTTAGGCAAATTTATCCTAAATTAGCCCCTTTGGTTCAAAAAGAGCTTGCAAAAATGCTTGCAGCAAGAATTGTCGCTCAAACAAGGCATTCGACATGGTGTTCAAATTTGGTGATTGTTAGGAAAAAGAATGGTACGATAAGGCTTTGTGTCGATTTTCGAAACCTTAATCTAGCATGCAAGAACGATAATTACCCTTTGCCAAACATGGAGACTTTGTTGCAAAGAGTAACCGGTTCTGGAATGATGTCGTTGCTAGATGGTTTTTCTGGGTACAATCAGGGATGGGTTAAAAAGGAAGATCATCATAAAACCACATTCACCATGCCATGGGGTACCTTTGAATACATCAGAATGTCGTTTGGATTAACCAACACTGGGGCTACATTCCAAAGGGCTATGGATTATGCCTTCAAGGGGTTAATCGGGAAATTTATTGAGATTTACAAAGATGATCTCACTATTTTTTCTAAAGATGGTATCAGTCATGTAAATCATCTTAGGCAGGTTTTCGATAGATGTAGAGAATACGGGATTTCTTTGAATCCAGCTAAGTCTGTTGTTCGAGTAACCGAAGGGAAATTACTTGGCCATATCATTTCTAAGGATGGAATCAAGATTGATCCTGAAAGAATTGAAGCAATCCAAAGATTCCCCTTCCTCATAATCTTAAATCCCTTCAGTCTTTCCTTGGAAAGACAAATTTTCTTAGAAGGTTTATTCCAAATTACGCAGAAATAGCTAAGCCTATTCAAAGTCTTCTAAATAAAGATGCAAAATTTGTTTGGCAAGAAGATGGCAAAAAGGCTTTTCAAGAAATCAAATGCACTACTACAAAAGCTCCTGTCTTAGTTAGTCCTGATTATTCCAAGGATTTCATGATTTTTTCTTTCGCTTACGAAGATACCATTGCTAGTGCCCTATTACAAAAGAATAAAGATGGTCATGAGCAGCCTATTGCTTTCATGAGTAGAGCGCTTCAAAATTCTGAGTTGAAGTACAATACCATGGAAAAGCAAGCTTATGCCTTGGTCAAGTCTCTTAAGCACTTCAAAACTTATGTGGGTTATTCTAAAATCATTGCTTTCGTCCCACATTCTGCTGTTCAAGATATATTAACTCAAACTGATTGCTTAGGGACTCGCACTAGGTGGGTTACTAAAATACAAGAATATGATTTAGAGATCAGACCCACCAAGCTAGTCAAAGGCCAAGGTTTGGCTCAAATGTTGACTGAAGGTAACAAAAAGACTCTTGGTTTATTTTGTCTTAGCGATCTATCTTCGCCTGAGTTGCAAAGATTAGGAGAGCATGAGTGGTACAAGGACATAGTTTATTACTTGATGAATCTTGCATGTCCTAACCATTTAGCTACTCATAAGATAAGGGCTCTTAGACTAAAAGCCACTAAGTACTTCCTTATGAAGGATTGCCTTAGGTGGAGAAATCCTGAGGGCATAGTGCTTAGGTGTGTTGATGACATTGAGTCCAAGAAATTAATCTCTGAGTTTCATTCAGGATTTTGTGGTTGTCATTTTGCTGCAAGAACTACCGCCCACAAAATCCTGAGAGCTGGTTATTATTGGCCTTCAATTTTTTCTGATGTGCATAAGTTTGTTAGAACTTGTCAAGCCTGTCAACTATTCACTGGGAAACAGAAGCTTGCTGCCCTACCCCTACAACCTGTCATTGTAGAGGCACCTTTTTAGCATTGCGGTCTGGACTTCATAGGGAAGTTCCATGAAAATTATAGCAATGGCTACTCATGGATTTTCACTGCTACGGATTATTTCACTAAATGGGTTGAATTCATTCTTGCTAAGAATGCCACTGAAAAGGTTATTATGGATTTTACTGAAAATAACATCATTACTAGATTTGGTGTCCCTGCTAAGATCACTACTGATAATGCCAAGGCTTTTAGTTCTTCAGAGTTTTCATCTTTCTGTTTCAAATATGGCATTATCTTATCTCATTCATCAAATTACTATCCTCAGGGTAATGGTCTGGCTGAATCAAGTAACAAGAATCTCACAACCATTATCAAGAAGATAGTAGGAGATAATAAGAGATCATGGGATAGAAAAATCAAGTATGCTTTATTGGCAAATAGAATCACTAAGAAGAAAGCTACTGGTAAATCTCCCTTTGAATTAATTTATGGCTTGGATGTAACCTTACCTGTGCACCTGAAATTGCCAACTTATCAGCTCCTTCAGAATTTTTCTACTAATAAAGATGTTGTTCAGAATAGAATAGATCAGATTGTGGAGCTAGATGAAGCTCGTAGGACAGCTTTTGATGTTATATGTAAAAATCAATCTAACATTAAGAAAACCTTTGATAAATTCTCTCGATCTAGATCTTTGCAGGTGGGAGATATGGTACTTCTTTGGGATCGCAAGAATGAGAAACTAGGAAAACATAAGAAGTTCGACAGTTTGTGGCTGGGACCTTACATCATTCGAGATATAGCTGGACCAAACTCATTCCACTTGAGCAGACTGGATGGCGAACCACTTGATCTACCTGCGAATGGCCAAAAGCCCAAGCTGTTCTTCAAAGATGATATCTGATGCCATAGGGCATCCTTTGTATTGTATTTCTAACCCTACTCCTTGTTATTTCAGTATTTTATTTCTGTTTTAGGATTAGATTTACTTTCCTTGTTAATAAATGAAGAGCTTATATCTTTCATGTGCTTAAATGTTATATGATGATTTTTGGATGGACGCTACTTCTTTCTGTTGTGTGTTCCGTGGATGCAGATTATGGATTCTCACATTCCAGCAGTGCAACAACGTGTCCCCAAGTGGAGCCAGATGTTGACCACTACGTGTCAACTTCCCATAGCAGTACACCCCCTTTTCTTCGCAAAAGGGATAGTTCTCGATTGATGTGTCCGTGCCATTCAACAGTCATCGTCGTCTTGATCATATTATGTTGTAAACCCAGTCTGCATGTGTAAATTGTAAATAGTCTTGGCGGAGCTAAGTCATGTATGTAAATTGCCTAGGTGGACCTAATTTTCTAGTGATAATCTACGTTCCGGAAGGTTTTTTGTCTCACCGATCCATGATCGGCAGAGTTTTCCTTCAGCCTAACCCCAAAGCCAGAATGAATTTTGTCATTAGAATCTTAGGGGAATCCTAGTGCGTTGATCTGCTAGATTATAGTTGTGTCGCAGAACTGGGTGGTCTATGAGGGTCTATGTCAAATGGGTTTTCCCCCTTGAGATGTAAAATTGTAAAAGTCATGATGTAAAGTGTCTTGAGGGTTAGAAAATGTTTTAATCCCCTCATAAGTCCTAAGTCCTAGGTCCTAGGTGATTTTTCCAAAGGCTAAGTTTGAGGATCCATTTAAAAATTAAAAATAAAAATAAATAATAAATAATAATAATAAAAAATAAAAAATTAATTAAAAAAATAAAAAATAAACAATAAAAAAAATAAAAGATATAAATAATTTTAAAAAATCAAAAAATAAATAAATAAAAATAAAAAAAAATAAAAATAAAATAAAATAAAAAACTTAAAAAAAATAAAATAATAATAGGTCAAATTTTTGAGTAAATAAATGCAAATTTTCAATTTTTTAATGCATCTAAAAATTCGATGGATGAGATTAAAAGATGTTTTGATCCTCATCGACGGTCGAAATCATTTTGACATGGATCACTCGAACTAGCCGTTGGGAATTTTTCCTTTAAATAGGGTGCTAGGGGTCATTTGAGATCATTCAATCTGTGAGTCTTGTGCTGAAGAAAGCTCTCTTGTAAACTTTTTCTGGTGCAAATAAAGAAAGACTTTGGGGTTGAAATCTTGCTAGTGTTACTCTCCTGAAGTGTTGTGAGCTGCTTTATTTCCTGCATAAATTTTATTTCCAGCCATTAGTAATAGCTTAATGTAGAGTATTGTTGAACACAGGTATCTTGTTCACTTACTAGGGTTTGAATGGTATTAGAATTTCTGAAATAATGGCAGGTATCTCCATTGCATCTAGGATCTAGTACTGTTTTTTCTCTCTATATTGGTGGTTGAAGTGAGCTGTGCAAGAAACACTTATTGAGAAAATCAGTGGGCATTTGGGGAAGTTCTCGGCTGAACCAGCCAACTCCCGCAAAGCACTCTCTTGTAGAGCCTAGCCAGTTTTGATTCTGGGTTTATCATTTAGAGTTATTTTTGAAGTTGCATAAGAGTTTTTTCTAAAGCATCTCATAGTAAATCTGATATTCTGAAGATATTATGCAGGGTTACTAACAAATCTAGTTGTTGCAGAGTCACAAAGCTGTAAATTTTGTAGCTAATTTTTTAGGGTTTTATCTTTTGCAAAATATTCTGGGTGATTGTTTTGCCATTGCAGGGTGCAGGTCTAAGAAGAAAATTTTGTTTGAAGCCAGATCTAGGCCCTAGAGTGCAAGATCTGGCCTTAGGATCAGTTCTTGCAGGGTTTATCTAAAGAGATTTCAGTTCCTTTCAGGTTGTTTACTGTTTCCCAGGGTTTCAATTTTGCAGGAAAGTTTTTTGAAATTTTTTTTTTTAAAGGGTGTACACTGCCCTGGGCCTGCAACAAGCTCCCCATCAATTTTTCAAGCATTACTTCTCTTCACTTCACTATCTTCCCTCCATTCGCAGTTGCATCCATATTAACCCTCACACAATCGATCCTCCAATCCCACGCAATAGTTGCTCATTCCTCATCACATTACATCCAAAACGTTGCCCTCAAGTTGTGTTTCCCTTTAAGCATCCACATGATTTCATTCCCCACGCTACATTTCGCTGTCTATTCTGGCTTCACACGCCTCTTCGCTCCAACCTCCGATATCTCCACGCATCTGCCTTTTTCAAATCAGTCCACTGAACCCATGGCTCTCTACACTTAACGTTTTCTTTTTCTTTATTTCTTCCATTCCAGTTCTCCTTCACGCTACTACAAACCGTTGTCTGCACCTGCAAAAATATTTTACTAGTGTCCAGCTTTCCTTTGCCATCCCTCATCTCCTCATTGTTATGTTCCTTCCCCATCTGCGTTGGACCCTCTCCACCTCAGAAATCATGCAACCAGAATTCTCACATTATCACTGAAAATCCGCAGCTATCGTGTGTCCATCATCCTGCTAACCTGTCCGTGGAACCTCCTCTCCTCCTTCTGTCGCACGAGCTCCGCGCAGCCTTGGCAACTCTTGAAACCTGCAAGCAAATCGGACATCTAATTTCTAGGCCTGCGTGAAATAAAATATTCTTTATATCTTATGCATTGGGGTCTAAGAGATAAATATCAATTCATTACTTTAATTTGAATTCTTTACTTCTTTTTTTCACGATTTAGTCTTAGCTTTAGTTTTAGCAGTTTAGATTTAATTTAGTTCTATTAAATTTTAGTTTCATTTCAATTTTAGCTAGAAAATGTTTTAAAAATTAAAAAATAAAAATAAAAATAAAAAATGCATATATATATATATATATATATATATATATATATATATATAAATTTCGATTTTCCTTTTATTTAGTTTTAATCTTCATTTAGAATTAGAATTAGGCTTTATTTTTGGTTTTTAGTTTGGTTTAATTTTCTTTTAAATGTAGTTAGTTGTGTTTAATAATTTTAAAATCATAAAAAAAACAAAACAAAACAAAACAAAAAAACAACAACACAACAACAACAACAAAAACAAAAACTTTTCTTTTAATTTAGATTAAATTTTAGGTTGATTTAGATTGTCGTTTTTTTTTTTTTTTACAAAACAAAAAAACAACAACACGACAACAACAACAAAAACAAAAACTTTTCTTTTAATTTAGATTAAATTTTAGGTTGATTTAGATTGTCCTTTTTTTTTTTTACTTAAAAAAATATGAATAAGATATAAAAATCTCAAAAAAACATAAAAAGTAACCTTTAGACCTAGTTTGTTTAGAATTTTATTTAGATTTAAAAGTTTCATTTATTTAGACTTTAGTTAGCCTAGGCTCAGGGATTTGTTATGTTTGCGATATACCTTTTCTACTGAGGCTAAAATTTTTGATGTGGGATTAATGTTTATCATTTTCATGTGGTTAAACATGCTTAAATGATCATTTAGAGATTAGCTATATAAATGTGATCTCTGTTTACCATTTAAAATTACGTGGTTATTTAAAGTATTTAATCTTTCGTATTTTAATTGTTGGAATATCGTTAAGCCATCGAGCATTTATCGATTATCTCGCATTTGGAAAAAGTTATCCTTTGTTTGAGTTATTTGATGGTAAATGATTGTTAATGAGCTCATATTTCTGCAGTATTTGATAGATAATCGTTTAATCATTTATTTCATAAGGCACTGGTTTATTAACTTAATAACATCAATTTAGTGTTTGTTTTCCCTCGTGTCTCCCAACCCAACTGGTAGAGAGTTGGTCATTCATTATCCCATAGGGTCTACCCCCCTTAGCTGCGGGAGACAGGCTTAAACAGAGAGATCGGGGATCAGGGTGACATTCCCAGGTCTGAGCGTTGTCGTGACAATCTGTGCGACAACAGATACCAAGATGGAATATGTTATTGATCTTACTGAATTATAGTTATCAAAGTAAAGTTTAAATATTTGAGTAATTTTGCTTCTGATAGGAATTTGTTTCATTTATGCATATCAATATGATTGATGAGATAGAAATCAAAGAATGATTACATTTTAATATGAAAATTAATGACACGAATAGAGTATGGCAAAGTATGTTATATTGTAGTTGACGTATATGAATTATATATAAGCTATTTGTTTTGAATATGTTAATACACATTTTATAAATGCATGGACAAGTGTTTATGATTGCAGATAATATCCGTTACCATGACAGAAACTTCAGAACAATTAAGGCTCAAAGAGATTCCATGTTATGGTATTAAATCTGATTCTACTGGGAGGGGTGGAGGTGTTGCCCACTGTTTATCCTCCAAACCCTGGAGTCACGGGAGGACTGTGCGAGTCACGCTCCCCTAGACGTGTGATAATGACTGTCGAATGCCTACTAGGGATCAGGTCGGTATAGCCGACGTTGTCATCCTTGGAGTTTATGAATGGTTAGGTCAATATAACTGACGCCATGGCATACTCCAGTAGAGGACGGATAGGATGGAAGCGGAAGAGATTAGGAAAGATAGGATGATTATAGAATAGCTGAAAACCAACTGAGACAGAACATGGATATTATAGTTGTAAAATATTAAAAATATTAAAGAAAACAAATTCAATTTTGTAATATAAAGACCTATATACTCATAATAATCATTAATATATTTTATAAACCCTAACTTCGGGACGAAGTTTTTGGAAGGAGGGATGTATGTAATGACCCACTTATAATAAATTAAAATTTATGAAATTAAATAAAATTAATTAAATTATAAATTATAAATTAAATAAATTAAAATTAAATCATTAAAATAAATAAATAAACTTTATTTCAAATTAAGATATTCAAATAAAATCAAATCAGATTTTGTTTATAAAATCAACACGTATCATAATTTGGACATGGTGATGGAGGAAGTTGGTAAATGAAAACTTATAAGAAGGAAGGAACGGTTGGAGGCAGGGGGAGGCGGCGGAGGAAAGTTTGTACACAGAGTTTGTTTATCATCAGGAACAGTTGGGCCTTGCTTGTTCTGAGGTTTCTGGGCACGGGGGAATAGTCTGCTTCAACTGAGAAGTTTACTGGACTGAGTCGCGAGGTTCTACTCAGTTTCGCTAGGTGGTTTCGGTCTTTTGGTAACAGGAGCGATCTAGGAAGTTCTGAAGCATCTTCATCTGCAGCACACCAGGTAAGTACTTCTCATCGAATCAACCAATTAGATATACAAAGTTTTGTATAAATTTAGAACAGGTTCATAAGGTTTCATACTCTGTTCAGGATAAATGGCTCTTTAAAACTCCTTTACAATTTTTACAGTTTCAGTAATGGTTTTTTAAATTAGTTCAACTCTTACAATTTCAAAATTCAAATTTTTCTTTTTGACATGGTCATGAAGAACATGCCTTCTATTTTTCTTTTGACAAATACATAAATAATATAATTTTTTTTTGATCATGAAGAACATACTTTACATAAATATCAATGATAAATATACATTAATATGAAGACTGACCATAGCTATAAAATTCAACAAATATTAGGCAACCCACCTCATCAATTAATGTTTTTTCAGAAGTAATTTGTTTGGCCCACACACACCACAAAATTGTTATGCCACCGCACACCTTCCCTACAGATGCTAAAACACAATGTATGGACGCTAAAATGTGGGGTATGGGCATAACATCTGTATGGCACATGTCAGTGGTACAACATGCTTGTCTGTTGTGTGTTGGCCGAATGCAAATTATTTTTGAAAAAACAGTTATTTTTAAGCGGGGCAGCCTAAATATTCAACCTTAGGGCCCTACTAATGCTAGTTAATTGATGGTAATGTTAAAAATATGCTACGTAATTAATGGTGATGTTTAAGACATTACTATAAATTGTTTCAAAATGTTTGAGAGTGGTTCCCATTGATTTTCTAGGAGAAATCTAATCTTCTATTCTGGTAAATACTTCCAAAGATTTCTTTAATCAAGTTCACTTATGTCATATACATCATTAAGCAATTATACACAGAAAATCTCAAGATTAATGCAATAATGACAATAGGATCATAAAGAGAGCCAAGCACACAAAGAGACACATTTTTCACCTGGGAAACCAAAACTCGGGAGGAAACCCAACAACCTTTTCTAGGAGATATTGTTCAATTCAGCAAAAGTACAATCTAATCTTTCCAGTCAATATTTGGTCAAATTGACCAAAGAAATCATACAAGTCAAATCTAGTCAAATAGACCAAAAAAATCGGCCTTCTTATTGTTGCACAGAATTTAGTCAACATGGCCAAAATTCAGCCTCACACACCTGCGTCAAAATCTCAGTCAAACTTGCTTCAGAACAGCTCGGTCAATAGCCTCATAACTCGGTCAAACAATTCAAGACAACTCTGGTCAACAGACTCCAAAAACAAGGGCTTGGTCAAGCTTCAGAAGACTTCCTTCTCCTTCGCACATGTGAATAGAAAACAGATGTTTGTGTGAGATCTGAGTTAGTCTCCAAGTGATGATGTGGAATGGAAAAATATAGTGGTTTAGGGTGCCCCAAAAGGTGTCTCCTTGGTTGGGCCGACTTGAATTTTGGAGGCAAAATAAATTCAAATTTTAAATTTAAATTCTTTTCTTTTGATTTCCTTTTACGGCCAACATGAATACCGACCACAACTACCAAAAATCAACAGTTCCAACCTCATTCGATTTCATATGGAGAAAGTAGAATTTTAAAACCCGCTCAAATCTCACAGACTCGACAGTTTTTAGGAATCAATATTTTGTGTTTCAAACGCGTTCCAAGCTAAATGCATGGTAAATCTAGTAATTTAGCTTCTTTTATCTTGGTTAGTGTTTTATTGGATCGATGTAATCAAGTACTAAGCATGTTAACATAGTATTTGTTTTATTATCCTTCTTAAACAAACCCTTCTTCCAATTCTTTGAGGAAGTAGCATGTTAACTCATTCCCTTAATTTAACATTGGAAATTGAAATCCTTGATTCAAAACCCCAGGATAAGTAGGATAATTTACCCTAGTCATTTTTGTTGAAAAATCGGTAGCTTCAGTTGGTATTTTCTTAATCAAAATTGAAGGAGAACCATTTATATTCCAGCTATCTAAGTCGGCCTCACTTGCACAAGTCGGCCCCGCCATTTGAAGGGGTTTGACCCTATGGTCAAAACCCACCTCTTGATTCACATATATATTGGCATTCAATTGACCTCATTTGACATCACACTCACTCATCGACCACTCAAGGATTTGTGATGAAAAGGTCACCAAAAAGGAGGTTTGACTTGGTCTTGGAGGGGTATTTGTCATGGGTCATATGTCTTGGAATTTGTCATTTGAAAATTCTATTAGAAGAGAAGAATTCTTGTGGGTTTTCCTCTCAAGAGGAGAGATTTTGGCCCTGGCTAGCAGCCTATATTTTGTGTCCTCTTGTTCCTTTGGTCTTCATAATTTGGTAGTTATTTGATAATAAGAACACAATAATAATCAAGTGAAAGAAGAAGCTAATAACAAGTATATCAAGTTATGTAAAAGAAAATCACAAGCAATTATCAAAGTAAAAGAAACCACATAATTAAGTTGCCCCTAGATTTCTCAACATGGTATTGGAGCTAAGGTGACAATAACAAAAAAAGACAGCTTGAAGACCATCCAATTGAAGAAGGTTACACGAGAGCCGAGCACAAGGAAATCATCAAGGAGGACTATCCATTACAAGGATCATATCATCTACACATCATCTTGAAGGAAGGAACTCTTGGAAGAAGAAGAAAACCTCAAAATACCCTACCTCCATTCAAAGAAGAACTCTACACCTAAAGCATTCTTGGGAAAATTACAAATTCTACAATCATCAACCAAAGAAAGCAAGAAAGAGCACTTCATCATCACCAAAGAAATCAAAGTGATCTCCCTCACATTGAAGAAAGGATCACATCTCAAACATCCGAGAAGAAGATCATCAAGCAATCATCATCAAGGAGGCATCTTCAATTGTCAACAACAAAGAAGTAGTGGAAGACAACATCAACAAGAAGGCATCAAGTTGAAGATATCATCATCAAAGGAGCATCTTCACTTGACACATAAGTATTCTATATTTTATGTCTCAATCTACAAGGACTTCTTTCTGCAAGGAAAACAACAAACTGGTTGGGTCATCAAATTACCTTGCATGGAAGAAGAGAATGAATTTGATCCTCATAGAGAATGAAGTTAGTGAATATGTTACGAGATCAATCACCAAACCTTCTCAAGAGCAGTCTCAAGCACTGTCAAAGTACATGAAGGGAGAAATAAGTGCTCAAAGAATCCTTATTAAGTCAATCAAGGATTCCCTCATCCCTTATGTAGCAAAGTTGAAGACAGCGTAAGAGATCAACTACAAAAACTAGGAGAAATAATGTATGATCAAGAGATGACCACCATTATGCTCAATGCACCTAAGGAAAGAAGGAAACTACCCCATTCAATGATATATGGTAATTATGCAAGATTGAGGAAACTAGATTAAAGGCGAAGAACAATGTTGGGTCAAGTGAACAAGCTCAAGCATTTGCAGCTATGGCAAAGAAGAAAGGGAAGCCTCTTAAGAGGATTTCAAAGAAGATCGACATGTCAAATATTAAATGTTATGGATGCAGGGATGTGAGGGAGTGCCCCTCCCCCCGAATCCGCTCCTGAAGCGTGCTCTGCTTGGGAGTGGATAGGAAGCGACCTTGGGAGCGTGCTCCCTAAAAACATTTGTACTCCCTATTTTTTAGGGAGCGAATGAGGGAGTGATTAGGAGTGCTTGCTCCATGAACGCTCCCTTTCGCTCCCGACCACTCCCTTTCGCTCCCGACTACTCCCTCCTTAAAAATTTTGCTCCTATAGACGAAAAAGGTGCACAGTGGACAAGCAACGAAGGGGATGGAAAGGGAGGGAAAAATAAGTTAAAAGGCCCTCCTCCCCTCCCATTATTCACCATTTGCACAATGAGAGGGCAAGAGAGGCGAGTTGAGAAGGGAGATTGAGAGAGAGGATTGCTTGGGAGATTGAGAGGATTGCTTGGGAGCTTGAGGAGTTTGCAAGGGAGATTAAAGCTTGGGATTGAAGACCAAAGAGGTAGGATCTAGACTCTAATCTAGCATTTGTATTTTTTATATGTTCATTTCTAAATGATAATGTTCTCTTCTCTCTTTCTAATCCCCATTCCTCCATTTTATTGCAGGCTCAAAACTTCAAACATCATGCCTATATGGCTTGGCATTCTCTTGTTGTTGGTTCCTTTTTTTGTTACTATGGTGTTGGAGAGTAGGAGGAGGGTTGATCATGATGAAGAGGATGAACAAGTGGGTTTTAGTGGATTTGATGAAAACCCTGGAGAGGAGGAGTACCTTAGTGAGGAGGAAGAGGAGAGTGGAGATGATGAGGGCACAAAAATGAAAACAGACTAAACCCCATTGTGGAAATATGTTTCTAGGCCTGAAGGAGGGTAAGGGGGTGGAACTTGTTGAAATCTTAAAATTTCTGACGCTACCAAACCAAAAATCTCAACAAAGCTACTTTGCACAGCGGAATATAAATAGCAGTAAATCACACATGCACAAGTATAAGCAGCTTTTTACAAAATATTGTACAAATATGTACAACAACCCAATCTTCGTTATATTAAACCAACTGAATAATACAACTATCTAGGGCTCTCGCACTAGGCATAATGGCCGTCAATTATCCACAAGTACAAGAATACAAGATACAGTGACAATCTCGTTGCTCTAGTGCACAATCACAACCTCTATGTCGTATCTCGTCCTTCTGGTCCTTCACTTCAATTTTACTCTCTAGTTTCCCCTTAGTCCATCAAGAGACAACACAGAGTCTCCAGGAAAGTTTCCACCTATCACTACTACAAGTCACTTCTGCTTCACTCAACACGGGTTGATCCAATCTACTCTTCTAGGCTAGCCAATACCTGAGCTCCAATCTACCAATCTAGCAGTCCACTATTCCATCAATGTACTGCACATTATGCTTCAATCTTCACCCAACCTCGAGCTGTCAAACTCCCTTTATGACTGCTTGTCAGGGGCTACTTTGGGCTATTAATATGTTTCCCTCCACCAATCCAATGGCACCCAATCCAATCGCTGTAAAATTTGCTCCTAGTTAGGGTTTCTACTCACCCAAGACAACCCTACCACGTAGCTTCCACAGGGTGCAAATGTAAACTCATCCAAACTGATCCAAATACTAGGATCCAACACAAGTCACTAATGGAGAAATGACATACCTCTTGACTGTTCATTAACAATATTATGAATACTGGTTAGGGCTTCTTCTGTAGCCTACAGCAGCGCACCAATTCTACCAAAACTCAACTCAAATAATGTGGCTTCCTTTCCTTCACAAGGCTAGTAACTTCGCTACCTAAATAAGCTCCTACAACTCCCTGTTTAAGGCTTGTTTGACCATCAAAACAACCACTCCAGGCCTACGCCCTAATCATCACAGCTCACTTAACATTTCGGCCTACTTCAAGGAGGAATTCCCATGTTTTACAAGCTCAGAAAAGGTCCCTCTTAATGTGGTTTTTCAACAAACTTAATTGCACCTTCAAATAGTTACAAGGGAGCCCAACCGAACTTCCTCTTCGTCGTTGAAGATGCTCCTAATCTGCGGCCAACACAAATGTGTCTTCCTTCTCCTATACGAGCTGCTCTCCACACTTCTTTGTTGCCCTTGTGTTGCACCTTGGATATGCTCAAATGAGCATCAATCACCTCTTATTTATACCAAACAAGAGAGCTCCAACGAATTTCCCAAGAGACATGACTTTTAGACATTCCTCCTTCAAACCCAAAAATCAATTATTAACTTCAAAAATTCATCTCATCAAGGACATCTCAGATTTCAATGATTCTCAATGCATTGGATTCACCATCCTCTGTCATCTCCATCCATCACATGCCCAAAATGCCTCATGGTTTTGGCCCAAATATCGATGGGTGAAAAACCCCAACCTTGGGTTCCAAGCCCACAAATGACTTTTGAGGTGCTCCAACCTCCAAACCCTACGGCTTGGAGTACCTCCTAAGCTATCAAAAATCAACAGAACCACCAAATTTACATGCCTCCATTGCAAAAACACTTACACATTGTCATACACATATGCCAAAAGGCACCTTTGTGGGAAAAGGCCATGACATGGAGATAAAAAAATAGGAATCAAAACTTGTTTAAGTGTGTCAGCACCACAAAGAGCCAAATACATAAGGGGATAGGAGGAAGCCCAATACAGATCTAAAAGATCAAAGGGTGTCTTTGAACATGATAGCCCACAATTACATGCACAAAGAACTCCATCAGCATCCTATTCCTCCCATGGCAGTGGATATGGAAGCACAAAAACAAACATCCCTTTAAGGCGTAAAACCATATCAGGTTTCCTTGACGAAGGGTGTTGGAATGATGTGGATTCAAAAATTTACCGATTTCTCTATGCATGTTGGATACCATTCAATGTTCTTCGCTCACATTATTGGAATGAAATGGTTTATGCCATTAATGATGCCCCTAAAGGATACAAGAGCCTTGGGTATTACAAGGCTAGAACCGTGGGACTTGATCATGAAAAGGCAAAAATAACACATTCTTTGGGTAAAATGACAAATTCTTGGAATGAGCATGGGGTATCCATTGTTTCTGATGGATGGACAAATGTAAAAGGCAAGCCATTGATAAGAGTTCTTGTTGTGTCTATTAATGGTGCAATCTTCCTTTCAGCATACGATTTCTCAGAAAAGTTCAAGACCGCCATCAACATTACAGAACCATTACTTCAAACAAATGAACATATTGGGCTATACAATGTGATCCAAGTCATCACTAATAATGCTTCTAATTGTAAGGCAGCGGGAGCAATTATTGACGATAGATACCCCAACATATTTTGGTTTGGGTGTTTGGTTCACACACTGAACCTTTTGATGCATGATATTATTAAAAACAAACAACCTCAATACAAATGGATTGGTGATGGATTGGTGATTTGTACAAGAGAGGCAAAAGAATGATAAAATTTATTACCAATCATAGCAATACCCATGGGCTTTTCTGCAATCACTCAAGATTGGAGTTGTTGAATATTGCGAAGACCAGATTTACTAGCTATTACCTCACCTTCAGGCGCCTGTTGAAGGTAAGAGATTCATTGGCTAGCATAGTATCAAGTCAACACTGGCAAGTATTAAAGGATAGGGTTCCAACCGCAGTTAGCAGGACTCCCCCCCTCGAATCTGCTCCCAGAGCGCACTCCACTCGAGAGCGGATTGGGAACGACCTTGAGAGCGTGCTCCCTAAAAAAATTTGCACTCCTTGTTTTTTAGGGAGCGAATGAGGAAGCGGTCGGGAGCGTTCACTCCATGACCACTCCCTTTTGCTCCTGAAGCGAAATTTTTAAGGAGGGAACAACTGAACTCCAATTCGAAAAGCCCTCTCTTGCTCTCTCACTCTGCAAATGGTGAATAATGGGAGGGGAGGAGGGCCTTTTAACTTATTTTCCCTCCCTTTCCCTCCCCTTCCTTGCCCATCTTCATAGTTTGGTAGCTGTCTGATAATAAGAACACAATAATAATCAAGTGAAAGAAGAAGCTAATAACAAATGCATCAAGTTGTGTAAAAGAACATCACAAGCAGTTATCAAAGAGAAATCGCCTAATTAAGCTGCCCCTAAATTTATCAACATGTTCTTCATGCTTTTGAAGTCAAAAGAATTCAATAGTATGTATTTGAGTCATGTCATTTGACATTTGAAAAGATGGAAAAATATTTTTTATTTTGGTCAATTATAGACAGTCAAAAGGTTCAGGTCAGCCCTCTCTCAGTCAAGTCGGCCTGTGTGGCAATTTGACACCTCATGATTAGCTATTAATAGACACCTACTCAAGCTCTTTTTGTGGACATGATAAGAAAAACAGAAGCAGTTCGATCTCTGTAGCAGATAGAAGAAGAAAAAGCCGATCTTTCAAGAGCAAGAAGAAGACTAGAACAGAGGAAGACCAAAGTTTTGTACTTTTCCCTTCACATGTGCGAAATCCCTGCAGTTCTGTGACAGAGCCAAAAATTTGAAGTAGTCTGCAGTCTATGATATAGCCGAGACTTTGAAGCTACCTAAAGTGTGCAACAGGCCGAAGTTGTTTGAAGTCTACAACAGAGCCAGGATTCTTGACATCTGCAACTAGGCCGAAATTCTGAATTGTCTACAATTGACTACCATTTACTTTGACTTGGAGAGGATGGCTAACCTGGAAACTGTGAAGAGTTTCTGATTTTGAGTTGGATATCTCATTTTTGAGTTGATTCAGTAAGAAGAGGATTGGTGGGTTTTCCCCTTTGAGGGGTTTTCCCTGGCTTGAAGGCCTAAAGTTCTGTGTCTCTTGCTTCTGTGTGATCTTGGAAGAATAGTTTGGGTAACTGTTTGATGAACAAAGAATAATAAATATCAGAAGAAAGAAAATAAACTCTCACAAGTAATTACGAAGTAAGAAAATATACTTTACCTTTGATTTTCTAACAAAACAGAGGCTGAGAATTAAAGCTTTGGTCTTCTTTCAAAACTCACAGGCAGGCCTTGTTATTTTAGCAAACAATGATATTGAACTCGGACGCCTTTCTCCACAACAGACTTTCGGACTTCTAACATCTAACTAGGGCTTCAACCCCTTACAAAAACAGGTTTCTCTTTTAGGGCTGCTCCTTTACCTTAGCTCTAATACCATGTTGATTTTTCAAGCATCCCCTAAACTAATAATTACTTTTTATGATTTTTCTTAGGTTAATATTTTCTTACATTCATGTTCATCATAAAGCAATTAAACAGAGGATGTCAACAGTAAAAACAAAATGCCAGTAGGATCATAAAGAGACAGCGAAACAAGAACACAAGAATTTTACCCTGGGAAAACCCAATTGGGGGAAAAACCCAGCAACCTTTTCCTTAGAGAAATTATTCAAGTCAACAGAGATACATCTAAGTCAAACATAAAGTCAAACTGACAGCCCTAGTCACACCTAATAAAACAGCCCAGAAGACAAGTCAATCTACTGCTCAACAAATTCAGCCTAGTCTACTCTGGTAGGACTCAACTTCAGTTTTCTTTTCCCTCAAGAAAAACTTGATTCTGCTCCTCAGATAAACCCAGAAATTCTGCCACGGATCCGTTTTTTATCTGCCTCACATACATCTTCTTTGTTTGCCTCAGATTTGACTTCTTCTCTGCCTCAGATCCGACTTCTTCTTTGCCTCAGATTCATCTTCTTTACTTGCCTCAGAAAGACCAAGTTACTTACACGACAAAATGGTGCATATATATAGTGTCTTGAGAGGCCGAATGGGTGTGACCAAAGGGGCAGGCTGACCTGACTTCTTGGAGGGCCGACTTTAAGTTTTGGGGCCAAGAAATTCAATATTATAAATTCAAAAATTTCTCTTTTAAAAACCAACATGAAGAACATGTCACATATTTTCTCTTTTGACAATAGCATGAAGAACATGTTTTATATTTATCATTATAAATACATCAAGGGCTAAAATATTAATTATGAAGGTCGACCATAGCTACAAAAGTTCCTATATTTTCTTGTTTTCTATATTTCTAACTTAAACACAATTTACAGATTCTAACATGTCAGATCCCTGAACCGTGCCACTGCAACCATTTAAATGATCAAGATCATTGAATCATCAAAAGTTCAGCAATTATCAAAAGTTCATATACTCAGAAACCCTTGTATTAGCATTAACAGAAAATTGCAACAGAAAACTAATGAGCCTCCTTGCATGCTTAATTAATTGTATAGTTCCACAAGTTGTCAGATGCACAACATGCACTTGCACTCAGTGTTTCAAAGCCCAGCAGCAGTTAACACTCGAATACCATGTTCAAATTTTAGATGTAATACAAACGTTGAACACAAATGCTCAATGGCACAAATAATTAACAGAGGCTGCAGCAGCAGCCATAGATAAGAACCGACTAACAGTACAATTGGCTTGTGAAAACAACAATGCTAAAGTGGCATATTGAATGATATATGCCGACATGCCCATGTGTATTATATATAACTGAGGGTCACATGGCCAATAAACAAAACTAATGAGCCTCCTTGCATGCTTAATTAATTGTATAGTTCCACAAGTTGTCAGACGCACAACATGCACTTGCACTCATGCCCATGTGTATTATATATAACTGAGGGTCACATGGCCAATAAACAAAACTAATGAGCCTCCTTGCATGCTTAATTAATTGTATAGTTCCACAAGTTGTCAGACGCACAACATGCACTTGCACTCAGTGTTTCAAAGCCCAGCAGCAGTTAACACTCCAATACCATGTTCAAATTTTAGATGTAATACAAACGTTGAACACAAATGCTCAATGGCACAAATAATTAACAGAGGCTGCAGCAGCAGCCATAGATAAGAACCAACTAACAGTACAATTGGCTTGTGAAAACAACAATGCCAAAGTGGCATATTGAATGATATATGCCGACATGCCCATGTGTATTATATATAAGTTTATAACTGAGGATCACATGGCCAATAAACTATTTCTCTAATGGTTAAGAGCATGTGCTTCCTCATAAGAGGTCACAAGTTCAAATCCAAAGGGGAATAGAGTATGTATGCCTCCATAGACTTTAGCAGTCAAATCGCCGCATGGAGATGGGTCCATTGTCCCACAAACAAGGGGGTATCATACACCAATTTGGTGTCTAGCTAGGCCATGACCTTAATATTAGATTATTATTATTACTATAAGATTAGAAACATCAGATACAATCCTGTTAATAACATACAAAACATAAAATATTAAATCATTGTACCATTATATCTGCCTGCAACAAATATGTTGGGTTGGTAGCCACAAAAGTTAGCTCAATTGGTACATGCCCTTGTTGTAAATCCATGCCACTCTCAGGATCAAATGTCATCTGGTCCTTTGGGGTGACCAGAGACCTATATGGCTGGAAGTCGATCTACCTTGCATCCTGAAATTTTGGGGAAAATAGGGAAGAACTCCTCAAGAATTGGCATGATACCAGCACCCCCATTCTTGGTTTAAGCTTGTGAGGGTGGGGTAATATTAGTTCCTCAGAAACTAATCTCACCCCACCCTCACAAACTTGAACAAAGAATCGGGGTTACATGAGGTGGACCTTCTTCCAATAAATGGGCACCAAACTCCTTCGTAAATTGTATTCATATTTCAGTTTTCAGAAGGAGCAGGTTTTGTCTTCCATACAGTGAAAATCCCAATTCTGGCTCCTGCTTCTCATTCTGCCCTTCCACTTCCGCTTTTATGTAAAAGAAGAATTACATGCTGAATCGTGCATTTTAAGATTACAAGGAAGGCATCCAACCTTAGCTTACTGGATGTTTTGAGGTGCACAATTCTCCTATTTGAGGTCTGAATGATTAGAACTGTCAGTTTTCATTGCCCATAGGAGACAAGTTCTTTCTACTCTCCTCCTTCGCTCCCCAAAAGATTTCTGGGGGACCATCCTTTCCCGGCGCTCACCTACCCCAGTCGACCTGGATCTTGCCTCAATGTTCTCTCAAACCTCCCAGCTGTATGACATTCTTGGGCAGCCTCTGATTCAGGTTACTTCACCCCCCCCACCTCCTGCCACCTTTTCTCCGACAAAGATATCAGAGAGGCAATATGGACAAAGGATAGCAGCAGGGCAGCAGACGAAGAAGGCTTCCACGCAGAATTCTTCAAGCATGGACTTTGCCCCCTAGTAGGATATCTGGTGGACCTTTTCAACCAGGTGGTTCGGGATGGATTTCTGGATGGTTGGTCACACCACATTATCTACCCGATCCACAAGTCAGGGCCTACTTCCAACTCCAACAACTACAGGACAATCATGGTTGGGCACACATTCTCCAAGCTATATGCTACAGCACTCCACAAGACACTCTCCCATTTTCTTGAGCAGAAACAACTCAGGGCCAAGGGCCAAGCAAGATTCTGCCCAGACCACCAGACGATCGACCACATCCTTACTCTTCGTGTGGTGATCAAGGAGGCTAGGCATCGATCCTCTAAAGTGTATTGTTGCTTTGTAGACTTTCGGAAGGCCTTTGACTCAGTCTCAAGGGAAGATCTTTTCCAGAGGCTAAGAGAGATTGGCATTTCCTCGACTCTCCTGACAGTGATCATGCGCCTCTATGAGGTCGTCCTTGGTCGTCTCTGCACATTAGGTGGAATGTCGGATTTCATCCGAAGTACCATTGGAGTCAAGCAAGGATGCCCCCTTTCTCCTACTTTATTCAGGATCGATATCGATGAGCTTGAGTCCTTCCTCTGGGAGCATATCCAAGATACAGATGGGTGTCTTCTTCACCAGGTCCTGATTTCCATCCTCCTCTTTGCAGACAATATTGCCCTTATTGCCTCCTCCCAAGAAGGCCTTCAGAGACAGTTGGATGCTCTCGCAGCGTTTTGTGACCCTGTTGAAATTTGGTACCAGAGGACAGGTGGTTCCCTAAGGCTTTGATCTTTGGCCTAGGGAAAAGTGTCCAAAAGAATTTAATTTTTCTCCTAAACTGACTTTATAATTTTTTATAAAGTCAAATCTAATTTAAAAGTGACTTTAAGTGATAAAGTTACTAAAGTCTAATTTTAAAGTGACTTTAATAAAGTCAATGTAAAATTAGAAAGGAAAAGTGACTTTGGACATAAATGACTAAGTGGGTCTTTATTAAAGTGGGGTGAATTAAAAAATAAAATGTGAGATTTAAATGAGCATTTAATCTCAACCCTAGATCTCAATCTATTTCAGCCATTGGATTTAGGGATTCCCCAAAAGTCACTTAGGGTTAGATTAAAGGAGGAAAAGGTCATTAGTTCTTTCATGAGCAGATGGAGAGAAGGAGAGCGAGAGAGCAAGGCAGATTTCTGGACAGTGAGGAGAAGGAGGTAGCAGCTTGGCACACATTCCAAGGCAACATTTCAGCAAGTCCGTACAGCTGAGTTAGCACACAGTGAAAGGCAGATTTTGGGCACGATTTTCTAGAAAGGTCGTACAGCAGTTTTGGTTCAGATTCCAAGGAGGTCGTACAGCAAGTTAGCACAGAAATCGAGGAGCAGAAAATCTGAAGTTTGCTGGCACGTTTTTCAAGGGAGGCCGTACAGCAAGTGGTTGTACCTTGGCACACTTTTCTAGGTAAAAATTCGTAGTACGTACAGCTGTACTATTGTTTTTCTGCACAGAAATCAAGGAAAACCGTATAGCAGCATTTATGGCAGCTTGCACGCTTTTCTAGGCAGTGCGTACAGCAGCATTTAAGGCTAAAATTTGGGCACAAAAATCGAGGAGCCCATACAGCATTTATTGTTGTTCTGTTTTGTTGTTCGCAAGTTTTTTTATTTTCCAATTGGCTGTGAGGCACGGAAAACGAGATAAGTTGTAAAAGTTTGCTTGCTGATTTTTTTGTTGAATATTTCTCTCACTGTAAAAATCATTTTCCAAAAATAAGAAGGAGCTTTCGAATTGGTTTTCCCCAAGAGTTGTAGGGGGTTTCTCCAAGGTCACCTTAACCAAAAATCACTGTGTTTAAATGTGTTGAATTGCTGTTTGTATGTGCTGATATTTATTTCTGCATTTTTAGAATTCTATAATATTTCCGGAATTTGTGTTTTCAGCAAAATTTATTTTCCAGTTGTTGAATGTATGGATATGGGAAAGGGCATTTAACTATTTTGGAGAAATAAGGTGAAACTGAAAACCGGGGTGGGAAATGAGAAATTTCTACATGGTATCAGAACTTGAGTGTTGAAGTGCAGTTTGGGACAGCAAGGAGGAAAATTACAGCCTGCCGATTTTTCACTCAAAAAATTCCAGCAAGCTGATTTTTCACAAACAGCAGTTTTATCCTTACTACAGCAGTGCTATTTTTCAGCTTTAGGATAGCAGGATGTCATTGGGATTGAGGGTGGAGGATAGGTTGGATGGGCATACCAATTATAGCGTTTGGAAGGAGAGAATGCAGAGTATCTCTGAGGAGGCTTCTATCTGGGACATTATGGTGCATACCACACAAAACCTTGTTGTTGTGCCTACTAATGCTACTCAGTTGGCTGCTTATAATAAAAAGAACAACAAGGGTAAGAGACTGATTCTAGACGGAGTCAAAGACCATTGCATTCCTCATGTGAGAGGAAAAAGAAATGCCCATGAGATGTAGACAACATTGTCCAATCTCTACCAGAGTACCAATGAGAACCGGAAAATGGTCCTGAAGGAGAAGCTAAAGACCATTAAGATGGGTAATGATAGTGCAGCTGGATATCTCACAAAGATTACTAATGTGAGAGATGAGTTGACAGCAGTTGGAGAGGTCATTCCACCCACTGAGTTGGTGCGGATTGCAATGAATGGCCTCCCCCGTTCATGGATGAACTTTGCTGATGGGGTTTGTGCACGTGAGACCCTTCCCACATGGGAGAGGTTTTGGGATGATTGCATTCAAACAAAGATCAGAAAGGTCAGCTTAGGGCAGCCAAGCCAGTTGAGCAAGATGAGGATGTAGCACTGTTGGCAGGAGGCAAAGGGAAGAAGCAGGCTTCCACAAGCAATGGTGGGGGAAAAGGCAAAGGTAAAGGTAAACAGGGTAACACACAGAAGGACTATTATAAGGTGAAGTGTTGGAATTGTCAAAAGATGGGACACTATGCAGTGGTGTGTCCGAAGAAGGGGAAGAACTAGAGCTTGGCAGCTTCAGCAGAGGTTGAGGACTTTGCAGATCGTTTTGACCGGGAGTTTGGGTTCACTGCGTGTGAGTCCTCTAATGCAGGATCACCTGCCACACAGGTTCAGAGAGAACATGCTTTTCCCTCGATTAGCGGAGCATCTTCGGGTATCTGGTATGTGGACAGTGGAGATTCACGTCACATGACAGGAGTCCGTGAGTACTTCTCAGAGCTTTCAGAGAGTGGCACTGATATAGAGGTAGTACTCGGTGATGACAGAGTTGTTAGAGCAATCTGTGTGGGGACACTGACATTTCAGAGGGAGTCCAAACCTCCCTTGAAGGTGTCAGATGTTCTTTATGTGCCAGGGATGAGGAAGAACCTCATATCCATCTCAGCTTTGGAGGACAAATGATATGAGGTTTTGTTCAGGGGAGGACAGGTGTTGATGTATCCTAGGGGCACTCCAGCTGATTCAGCTAGAGTGATAGGTGTACGCCATGCAAAGGTGTACAAGTTTGCATTCCAGCCCCTTTTGGCATTGAGCAGTAGTACCGACAGCAGAGCTAGCAGTTCTGAGCTGTGTGAGATTTGGCACTGCAGGATGGGGCATATGTATCATGGAGCCTTGAGGACCTTGCGGGAGATCACTACAAGTGTGCCATATTTCAGTACTGATCACTTTGATACTTGCAGAGGATGTGCGATGGGCAAGTTTGCCAAATCCCCTTTTCCCAGCAGTGACAGCAGAGCGACTGGATACTTGATTTGATTCATTCCGATGTGAGCGGTCGGATATCTCATGTTTCCTTGAGTGGATATGAGTACTATGTTTTATTCATTGATGATCACTCCAGGAGGACCTGGATTTATTTCTTGAAGACCAAGAGTGAGGTCTTCAAGTGGTTTCAGGAGTTTAGAGCTCTTGTGGAGACACAGACAGGTCGGAAGATCAAGTCCCTAAGGTCGGACAATGGGGGAGAGTACACCCTTGGAGAGTTTGTTGACTATTGTGCGAAGGCAGGCATTAGGAGGGAGTTCACTGTTCCTTACAACCCCCGGCAGAACGGGGTTGCGGAGAGGAAGAACAGATCCATCGGAGGGGCTACCAAAGCCATGTTACATGATCAGGGGTTACCATTGTTCTTGTGGGCAGAGGCATGCAACACAGCTGTTTATTTGCAGAACAGGAGTCCGCATCGTGCCTTGGGGCACATGACTCCGGAGGAGGCTTTTTCTGGGAAGAAGCCTGATATTGGTCATCTTCGTATCTTTGGGTGCATTACATACTCCTACATACCCAAGGAGAAGAGGACCAAACTAGAGCCCACTACAGAGAAGGGTATCTTTGTGGGCTACAGTGAGACCTCAAAGGCCTTTCGGATTTACATTCCTGCACAGAGGAAAGTTGTTATCAGGCGGGATGTGAAGTTTGAGGAGGATAGGGCCTTTAGGAGGTTACGGGAGTTAGAGTATCTAGATCAGCCAGACCCTCAGCAGCAGTTGAGTCAGTCGCAGGGATCCAGTGGGCAGGGATCAGGAGGATCCGGAGGTACATCTATGACGATGTCAGGTCCGTCAGTGAGCAGTGGCTCGCCGAGCCAGAGGGGTGGTGCTCCGGGCAGCATGCAGAGCAGTCCACAGAGCAGTTCACTAGGGAGTCCACTAATGGACAATTCACACGGTACCTCAGCTTCTACAGGTTCAGGTGCAGGCAGGAGGACAGCAGATAAACAGTCAGGAGTTCAGGCTCATGATGATGATGAGGAGGAGGAGTTTCATTCTCCAATGGGAGAAGTACGCTCAGGGAAGAGGAAGCCCAAGTGGCTTCAGGACACCTTGAGAGATGCCACATCTGTTGCTAAGCCTAAGAGGTCGGTCAGAGAGAGTAGACCACCTGAGAGGTTTTGTAGCTATATGGCAATGGCTACCAGCATCCTTAACTCTAAGCCTTCTAGCTATGAGGAGGCGGCTAGCCAGCAGGTCTGGAGAGAGGCCATGCAGGAGGAGTATTCTTCTATCATGAAGAATGATGTTTGGGAGGTGGTGCCGAGGCCTGAGGGCAAATCCATGGCTACTTCCAGATGGCTTTACAAGGTAAAGCATGCTGCAGATGGCAGCATTGAGAAATTCAAAGCGAGGTTTGTGGCTAGAGGGTTCTCCCAGGTAGAGGGAGTTGAATATGAGGAGACCTTCTGTCAGGCCAGGCAGTAACTCCACAAAACAAAAACTGATTCGTGTTATTCATTCAATCAGGTAGGTCTGTTATATACATGAGGGAGAGACTGTTCAATTCATCTCCCGATGACTGTTCACATTTCTCAATTATTTATTTACAATAATTCCCCAATCACAAGGATTAGGTGTCAACATTCCCCCCCCCTTAATCTGAACGGATGTTGGTGAGTCCAAGCATCGTTCTGAATCTTTCAAGCTTTTCTCTTCCAAGCGCTTTGGTGAAGATGTCTGCAATTTGCTCATTTGTGGAACAATGACGGAGATGGATTGTTTTGGCCTCAACATGATGTCGAATCAGATGATATTTAGTATTGATGTGCTTCGTTCGATCATGGAACTTTGGGTTCTTGGCCAACTTTATTGCAGAGGTATTGTTAATCATGAGTGGGGTTGATTGTACTTGTTTTACCTGCAAATCTTCAACAATTTTCCTGAGCCACACAATTTCTTTTGTTGCTTCAGCTGCTGCCAAGTATTCTGCTTCTATTGTGGAATCTGCTGGAACTGATTGTTTGCGTGATCTCTAGGAGACAGCTCCTGATCCAAGACTCATAGCATATCCTAAAGTAGATACCCCAGTTTCTTTGTCTCCATCGAAGTCTGAATCAAAGTATCCAATCAAGCCGAAGTCATCCACCTGTGTATACTTGATTCCAAGGTCTTGAGTTCCCTTCAAGTACCTTAGAACCCTTTTTGCAGTAGACCAATGTCCCTCACAAGGCTTTTGCATAGACCTGGAGAGGATTCCAACAGCAAATGAAATGTCTGGTCTAGTAGTAGTGAGGTAGATGAGACTTCCTACAAGCTGTCTATACTTTATTGCATCCTCAAATTCCTTTCCTTCAATAGATGTGAGCTTTAAGTTTTGCTCCATTGGAGTAGTAAGAGGATTGCACTTTGTCATGCCAAATCTATTTAACAAATCTCCAATGTATTTCTTTTGAGAAAGAAATATGGACTTTGGATGTTGGGTTACTTCAATGCCAAGATAGTAATGAACATAGCCCAAATCAATCATTTCAAAACTTTTCCCCAATTCCTTCTTTATGGATGCAATGTAGCTTTCATTGTTCCCTGTCATTAAAAGATCATATACATATACCACAAGATATACAACTGTTTTGCCAACTTTCTTGACAAATAAAGTTGCATCATCAAGATCAAAATGATTGAAGTTGAGTTTCAGAAGATGCTCAGTTAGTTTTTCATACCAGGGTCGCGGTGCTTGTTTGAGGCCATACAAGGACTTCACAAGTTTGCATACTTTATGTTCATGTCCTTTCACAGCAAATCCTTCAGGTTGGGACATAAAAACATTCTCTTTTAGATCTCCATTCAAGAAGGTAGTTTTTACATCCATTTGATGGACTTTCCAACCGTTCTGAGCTGCTAGTGCAAAGAGTGTCCGGATGGTGGCCCACTTTGCTGTGGGGACAAAAGTTTCCTCATAATCGACCCCTTCCTTCTATGCAAAACCTTTTGCCACAAGCCTAGCTTTGTGCTTGTCAAGTGAGCCATCAGCTTTGTACTTGTTCTTGTAGACCCACTTGCACCCAATTGGTTTGGTTCCAAATGGAAGGTCAACCAGCTTCCAAGTGTCGTTCTTTATGAGGGCATCATACTCCTTTTGCATCACTTCTTTCCGTTCATCATGAGAAGCAGCTTCTTTGAAGGAATTTGGTTCAAAATCTGTAGACAAGTTCAATTCACAATCATAAGAAACATCCATATCAACAGGTGAATTAGAGTCATCTACATCACCTCCATTTTGTCGGTTTGAATTTCTGGTTCCTGTTTTTCCAATTCATCAGGATGAACACTTTCAAGTGTATTTGTCAGCCACTTTGGGGGACCTTTTTGAGATGGTCCAGGCTGCTCTGTTGATTGAGTTGGTACTGAATCAAGATTGAGTCTCCCAATTCTATCAATTACATCACTTAAAGCATCATCCGTTGTTGGAGTTTCATTCGGGAGAGAGTGTTTTTCAGAAGAAGACTCCACATGTTGATCTAGAATAGGAATCCCCTCTTCAAGATGTGGAATATGATTATCAAATTGTTGAAATGATTTCGTTTTTGCGAATCTATCCAAGCGATCAAGTCGCCGATCAACAACATTGTCAGATTTGGATGATTCAAGAAAAAGTACATCTCTAGATACAACAAACTTTTTATTTACTTCATCATAGAGGCGGTATGCTTTGGAGGTGTTTGAATACCCCAGGAAGATACACTTACGACTTCTAGCACTAAGTTTGTTTCTATGTACCTTTGGTATCAAAGCATAACAGGTGGAACCAAAGATCCTAAGATGTTTTACCAAAGGAACATGTCCATACCACAATTCATAAGGAGTCTTGTTTCTTATAGCATTAGATGGACATCTATTCTTTATATATGCAACACATAGAACAGCATCAGCCCAAAACATTATCTTTACATTTTTTAAGAAAAGCATGGATCGTACCATATTCAAGATTGTTCTATTCATTCTTTCAGCTACACCATTCTGTTGGGGATTATAAGGCACAGTTGTTTGATGTTTGATCCCATGTTGGCGAAGATAGTTTTCAAATTCATTTGATGTATATTCTTTTCCATTATCAGTGCGAATAGTCCCAATATGAGATTGTGCATCATTTTCAATCCATTTATGAAAATTCTTGAATGTTCGAAAAGCATCAGATTTGTTCTTCAATAAATAAACCCAACACGTTCTGGTGTAATCATCAATAAATGTAATGATATATATATTTCCATTTACAGAAGGAACAGGCATTGGACCACATAAATCTGAATGAATGAGTTCAAGCTTCCTATGTGCTCTTGAATGTGAATCATGAAAAGACTGTTTGCTATGCTTTCCTAGAATGCAAGCATCACATTGCTTATGTTTCTTAGGAATTATAGGCAAACCAGCAACACCATTTTTCTTCAATAAGCGGAGACTGTCATAGTTTAAATGTCCAAATCTAGCATGCCATAATAAACTTGATGGAAGTGTACCTTCTTCATGATGAGAAATATATGAGAAATGTTGTGCATGAGCAGAGGTTCCTTGCAGTTTGAGAAGCCTTTCTTCTTCTATTCCCCTCATGACAAGTGAGTGGTCAGATGTTTTTCTTACCTCAAGCTTGCCATCAAACATATGAATGGAGTGACCTTGCTAGCGGATGTGGACCAAGGACAGCAAGTTTCTCTTGAGCTGTGGGAGATATAGAACATGATCCAGAAGAAAGTCTGGAAGACCAAGCAGTTTAAGCCTGATTGTGCCAAGCCCTGATGGCCTGATTTTTTACTGATCTGCAAAGTATACTGCTCCATCAACATTGTCAGTGAAATCTTCAAAAAAATCTTTTCTGTGAGTCATGTGACAGGTTGCTCCTGAATCAAGCAACCAATCATTTTTCGAAGAAGCAAGTGAAGCATTAAACAAATCTTCACTTACTCCAATGTTACATTGTGCCTCAATATAGTGAGCGGATTCAGGTGCTTTACCTTTGTCTGTATCATCAATTTTACCTTTCTGTTGGTTTTTTTCTGCTCAATTTTGTCCCATGGTGGCTTGCATGTAGAGGCATCATGTGATCCATTTCTTTTGCAGCGAATGCAATGCAGATCTGCCTTTTCTCCTTGAGAATGTCTGCCCCCTGCCTCTGAAATATCTTCCACTTCCTCTTCGTCCACCTCTTCCTCTTGTAGAATCTTGAGCAGGATGCTTTTCTTTATGAGCAAGGCACACAGTCTCTTCAGAAGATTCAGGGGCTGTCTTCTTTCCAAAAGCTTTCTCTCTTTCAGCAAACTTTTTCACAAGAGAGTCAAAGGTTATATCTTTGAGATTTCCATTTGCTTGCAAAGACTCAAGATAATTGGAGTAAGTAGGATAGAGTGCCTTGAGAAAAGCAATAAGAGGGATATCCAGCTCAACCTTAGTGGAATTGATATCATGCATTATAGACTTTACTTCAGATGAAAGAGCAAGAGGATCATTATTTTTCAGTTCAAGAGTGAAGAGTTTAATCATGAGCTGAACAACTTCAAGTGCAGAATGTGAGTCATAGAGTTCTTTCAGCTTTTGTAAGGCTTCAAAGGCAGTTGAATATGACGAAATATGGCGACTCACCTCTTCATTTACAGATGCTGCGATTAATGCATAGGCTTTGCTGTTCTTGTTTTCCCAAATGACGAGCTCTTTGTCTGAGGTAGGTTGTACTGAGTCTTTGTCTCCTTCTCCAACACACACTCCTTTCCGCAACTCATTGAAGATGAGGGTGTGTTTTATCATCCAGGACCATTCAGGATAGTTCTCCTTGCCAGTGAGAACTATTCCTACCATAGAGATGATTGAATGCATTCTGTAAAAAAAAAACTTCTACTGATAGAAAAAAAAAATACTTCTGCTGATATATAGTGAAATTGTACTCAAAAAATTTCTGTGGGAAACAATTTTGGTTGTTTAATTCATATCACAGTCAATAATCAATCATTCACCGTGAGCTCTACAAAGTTGGAGCAGCAACGGCATCAACCGCGAGCTCTACAAAGTTGGAGCAGCAACGGCATTACAATTTCAAAGCTCACTGAAAGGAAAACACCATAAATCCCTTTGATTCTCTAGACCTTGAAGCCAGTAATAAAAAATATGGCAGTGTTAAAGTGCTGGACAGTGTTTAAAAAATATGGGACAGCGTTAAAGACATTTTAAAGATACACTAAAAATGCGTTGTCCAATCGATACCATATATATGATATAAATGCATTGTCCAATCGATACCATATATATGATATAAATGCGCTGTCCATTCAATATGATTTAAATATACCAATCAATACCCGCAGAGACCGACAGTTACCCTTCCGCATTCAAATGTTACCATTCAAATTTCGATACCAGGAGCTGTCTCCCACACAGAGATACCAGGAGCTGGAAAACTTTCTCACTATTGCGATCCACCACAGAGGTTCGATACAGGTGGCTTTATTCCAAAGTTCGCCCACTATTAATGGCCAGTGGGAGTGCAATCACTCACAATGCCTTCCGGTTCACAGTGCTACCGATTCATGTCTGTAACCAAAAGGGT
Source organism: Pinus tabuliformis (assembly GCA_031772625.1). Lineage (NCBI taxonomy): Eukaryota > Viridiplantae > Streptophyta > Pinopsida > Pinales > Pinaceae > Pinus > Pinus tabuliformis. Next base: position 427,502,636 of record CM062812.1, on the reverse strand, counting down.
TTGCAGGCCGCTTATGATGCCCCAAGCCAAACGCCCTCTGCTCTTGTTATTTGTGAACAGGTATTCGCACTATGTGAACAAACCTTAAAAACGTCTATGCTGACAAACGCGGAAGCTTCATCGATGGTGGCATATCTCTGCAGTGGCACCCTGGCATGAAATGCTCGTTTCGTAGCTTGGAGGATGTGAACGAAATGAACGAAATTACAGAAGAGAATGGCCAGTGTATTCAACATACACCACTCAGCATTCAACGCAAATTCATTCAACATACACCATTTAGCATTCAACACAGATTCAAGGAAACATCGATTGCTAAGGAATCAAAGTAATGCAGAGATCATTGAACGCAGAATACCATGTAATCATTCAGAGGACAGAGGCGTTGAGGCTATTCATGAAGACAGAGGTGTTCACAAAAAAAATTTAACGCAGCGTTAATATGATTCAACAGATATGGGACAGCGTGTCAGGCCTCAGCGCTAAAATAGGAAATGACAGCGCTATATAAAAAAATTTAACGTACAGCGCTTTTGTCTGGACAGTATGGACAGATGTGTAGCGCTGGCAGAGGCAGGCTATTTCAGGACAGAGGGGAATAAGGCAGAGGCCAGGACAGAGGAGTTATAGAAGCATCATAGCTAAAACAAGGAGCTAGCTCTGATACCATGTCAGGCCAGGCAGTAACTCCACAAAACAAAAACTGATTCGTGTTATTCATTCAATCAGGTTGGTCTGTTATATACATGAGGGAGAGACTGTTCAGATCATCTCCCGATGACTGTTCACATTTCTCAATTATTTATTTACAATAATTCCCCAATCACAAGGATTAGGTGTCAACACCTTCGCTCTCGTGGCTCGATATACTTCGATCCGCTCCATTATATCGATAGCAGCAAAGATGGGTTGGAAGATCCACCAGATGGATGTGAAGACTACATTTCTCAATGGCTTCATACAGGAGGAGGTGTACATTGAGCAGCCACAGGGCTTTGAGGTGCATGGGAAGGAGTCCCATGTGTGTACACTGAAGAAGGCCCTTTATGGCCTGAAGCAAGCTCCCAGAGCTTGGTACTCCAGGATAGATACATACTTGCAGGGGATGGGTTTCACAAAGAGAGAGGCAGATCCAAACCTTTACTATATTGTGATAGGTGAGGAGCCTCTCATTCTAGTGTTGTATGTGGATGACTTGGTCATTAGAGGTGCAGAGAGACTCATAGAGCACTGCAAGAGAGACTTGCAGTGGAGTTTGAGATGAAGGACATCGGCTTGATGCATTACTTTTTGGGTTTGGAGGTGTGGCAGGAGGAGAGGCATTTCTTCCTGGGGCAAGGGAAGTATATTGTGGACATCCTTGGCAGATTCCACATGGAGGAGAGTAAACCCATGTCGACACCGATGATCACCAACTGGAAGAAGCTTCATGCTTCGGATTCCGAGTTGGTGGATCCCACATTGTACAAGCAGCTGCTTGTTTCCTTGATGTATTTGGTCAACACTATACCAGATATTTGTTTTGCAGTCAACACAATGAGTCAATTTATGTGTGAGCCTAGGAAGGTTCACTAGGTGGCTGCAAAACACATTTTGCGGTACTTGCAGGGGACAGTGGATTATGGTCTGGACTACAAGCAGGGGGATGGAGTGAATTTGGCAGGTTATACTGATTCTGATTGGGCAGGTTGTGCTTCTGATAGGAAGATCACTTCAGGGTGCTGTTTTGGGTTGGGTTCGACAGTAGTGTCATGGTTCAGCCGGAAGCAACAGTCAGTAGCATTGAGTTCAGCGGAAGCAGAGTATATGGCAGCCAGTCTAGCTAGTTGTGAGGCCATCTGGCTTCGCAAGATGTTGTTTGGCTTATTTGGTCAGCCATTGAGACCTTCAGTGATTTACTATGATAATCAGAGTTGCATTAAACTCACGGAGAATCCAGTATTTCATGACAGGTCAAAGCATATCGAGATCAAATATCATTTCATCAGAGACTATGTTCAGAAGGGAGCTATGAAGCTTGAGTATATTCCCACTAATGAGCAGGTTGCAGATATTCTTACCAAAGCCTTACCACGGGGCAAGCATGTCTACTTCAGAGACAAGATGGGTGTGGTGAGGAACACCTTCCTCGGTAAGAGGGGGTGTTGAAATTTGGTACCGGAGGACAGGTGGTACCCTAAGGCTTTGATCTTTGGCCTAGGGAAAAGTGTCCAAAAGAATTTAATGTTTCTCCTAAAGTGACTTTATAATTTTTTATAAAGTCAAATCTAATTTAAAAGTGACTTTAAGTGATAAAGTTACTAAAATCTAATTTTAAAGTGACTTTAATAAAGTCAATGTAAAATTAGAAAGGAAAAGTGACTTTGGACATAAATGACTAAGTGGGTCTTTATTAAAGTGGGGTGAACTAAAAAATAGAAAATGAGCATTTAATCTCAGCCCTAGATCTCAATCTATTTCAGCGATTGGATTTAAGAATTCCCCAAAAGTCGCTTAGGGTTAGATTAAAGCAGGAAAAGGTCATTAATTATTTCATGGGCAGATTGAGAGAAGGAGAGCGAGAAAGCAAGGGAGATTTCTGGACAATGAGGAGAAGGAGGCAGCAGCTTGGCACACATTCCAAGGCAGCGTTTCAGCAAGTCCGTACAGCTAAGTTAGCACACAGTGAAAGGCATATTTTGGGCACAATTTTCTAGAAAAGGTCGTACAACAGTTTTCGTTCAGATTCCAAGGAGGTCGTACAGCAAGTTAGCACAGAAATCGAGGAGCAAAAAATTTGAAGTTTGCTGGCACATTTTTCAAGGGAGGCCATACAGCAAGTGGTTGTACCTTGACACACTTTTCTAGGTAGAAATCCGTAGTACGTACAGTTGTACTGTTGTTTTTCTGCACAGAAATCGAGGAAAACTGTACAGCAGCATTTATAGCAGCTTGCACGCTTTTCTAGGCAGTGCGTACAGCAGCATTTAAGGCTGAAATTTGGGCACAAAAATCGAGGAGGCCATATAGCATTTATTGTTGTTCTGTTTTGCTGTTCGCAAGTTTTTTCCAGTTGGTTGTGAGGCATGGAAAACGAGATAAGTTGTAAAAGTTTGCTTGCTGATTTTTTTGCTGAATATTTCTCTCACTGTAAAAAGCATTTTCCAGAAATAAGAAGCAGCTTTCGAACTGGTTTTCCCCAAGAGTTGTAGGGGTTTTTCCAGGGTCACCTTGACCAAAAATCACAGCGTTTAAATGTGTTGAATGGTGGTTTGTATGTGCTGATATTTATTTCTGCATTTTCAGAATTCTATAATATTTCCAGAATTTGTGTTTTCAGCAAAATTTATTTTCCAGTTGTTGAATATATGGATATGGTAAAGGGCATTTAACTATTTGGAGAAATAAGGTGAAACTGAAAACCGGGGTGGAAAATGAGAAATTTCTACAGACCAAAGGCATCTAACTGTGAACATGGGTAAAACCAAAGTGATTATCTTCAATGGAGTCAAGAAAACCTCGGACTTCTACTTCCTATTTAAAGGAGAAGAGATCGAGATTGTCAGCACCTATACATATTTGGGAGTTTAGTTTTCAGGGCCTCGCTTCAGCCTGCGGCCAGCCATTCAACCTCGGATCAACAAAGGGTATGGCTACCTAGCCCTTCTGGAGAGGTAGTGTTTCCGGCACCATTTCCAGGACATCTCGTCCAAAATGAGCATCATGGACACTTTGATTCGCCCCACAGTGCTTTACGGCTCAGAGATTTGGGGTCCCTCTGTCCTAGAGTCAGATTGGGCTTCAGCGTAGCGGGTCCAGACCCCCTTTTGCACCGTTTCATTAGGTGCAAGCAGACAGTTCCTCAACACATCATTCTAGCAGAGTTTGCGGCTCAACCTTTCCGCTTAGAGGTGATATTCAGGGTAGTGTCGCTCCTGCACAGGCTCTGAGGCCTGGCAAACACGAGGAAGGATCGTGACAGATACCCATATTTAGCATACTGCCCCTCAGAGAACATCGCTCGTATGCAGACAGGCCGATCCAAATGTTGATACACTGGTGTGACATAGCTTCTGGAGGCTTCAGGAATCCAGATTGACCATCTCCCTCCTTTTCAGTACTCGTTGAATGCTCCAGGCCACCTCCTTCCCAATCAGCAAGAGCTGAATAAAATCATTAAGGAGGATATTTACAAACGATACATTCAGACTACATGGACCAATCCTCCCAATGGGTTGCATCCAAGAATGGCCTTCTACGTGGAGCATTGCTTGGAGATCAGGGATGGGCTCATCATCAGACCCCAGTACACGTTCCAGCATTGGATGCATGTCCTTAGAATCCCCCTCGGGCAACTCAGAGTTGGGTCTCACAGACTCTGGGTGGATACAAATCACCACATCGATAGGTCAGATAGGATTTGCCAGCTCTGTCACTTACGGGAGATAGAGAGAGACACACTTTATCTTCAGATTCCCTGCTTACTACGAGATTCGAGGTCGTTTCCATTGTCTCTTTAGGTCTTCTCAGATTTTGAACAGCTTCCTCAGATATGTTGATCAGAGATGCCTTGCACTTTATCTCCAGGAGGCCTTCAGATTTTAGGCCCGTTTTCTTCAGCCCCTCACCAGATCGGACACCACGCAGAAGATCACGGACTTCTTTAGGGCACTACCATCAGCACGGGGCACCAAAAGAACCATTGACCGACCCACAGACACTGAGACCACATCAGTGCTGCCCCAGGGGGGCCGACCCACCAGACTGCACCAGTGCTCCAGGATTGGATCCACCCCTGGGAGGCACCCTAGAACCTCCAGGCGACAGCAGCGACAGCAGCGACAGCCCAGTATGCCCACAGGACAGCAGACTTTGACAAGCTTCTTTCAGTTTTCTTCTCTCGACCTCGGATGTTAGGAGTAGGAACTGGGCAGGAGACTCCTTCCTCCCTTCTTCTTCTTCTCCTTCTCTGCTTCATCGCAGTGCTTTGTTTCGAAGCAAAGAGCTTCTAGCTTCTACAGTTACATTTACTTAGATTATAGATGTATTTTCTGCTTTTTAAAAGAAATGTTAAAGGGGACCGTTTGGTCCACCAGCGTGGCATGATGTAATCATTGTAACTGACAGTCCCATTGATCTATTATAGTCATTTGTTGGACATTAATAAAATTATTTTATCTTATTTTATCTTATCTACTTTTATTTGCATTTTACTTGTATTCAGGATCAATTGATATTTAGTCCCTCCTAAACCAATACTACATGGTCCAAAACCACAACCTTATATGGTGTCCATGCAAATTTCCCTAGTTCATTATGCAATTTTTTGAATGATTCTATTTGTTGACCACTACCGGTCAACTTCCCATAGCAGTACACCCCCTTTTCTTTACAAAAAGCGTAGCGCTTGATCGACATGCCCGTGCCATTCTGCAGTCAACGACAGCTTGATCAATCTATGTTGTAAACCCAGTCTGCATGTATAAATTGTAAATAATCTTAGCAGATATGAGTCATGTATGTAAATTTGCCTAGGTGGACCTAATTTTCTAAGTGATAATCTACGTTCCGGAAGGTTTTTCGTCTCACAGATCCATGATCGGCAGAGTTTTCCTTCAGCCTAACCCCAAAGCCGGGATGGATTTTGTCATTAGAATCTTAGGAGAATCCTAGTGTTTTAATCTGCTAGATTATAGTTGTGTCGCAGAACTGGGTGATTTATGAGGGTCTATGTCAAATGGGTTTTCCCCCTTGAGATGTAAAATTGTAAAAGTCATGATGTAAAGTGCCTTGAGGGTTGGAAAATGTTTTAAATCCCCTCATGAATCCTAAGTCCTAGGTCCTAGGTGATTTTTCCAAAGGCTAAGTTCGAGGATCCATTTAAAAATGAATTAAAAAATTAAAAATAAATAAATAAATAACTGAAAAATAAAATAAAAAATAAAAATAAATAAAAATTATAATAAAAAATTATAAAATAAAGCAAAAACCCTAAAAAATAATAAAATAATAATATTTTGAGTAAATACATGCAAAATTTCATTTTTTAATGAATTAACAATTTCGACGGATGAGATTAAGAGATGTCTTGATCCTCATCGACGGTCGAGATCATTTCGACATGGATCAATCGAACTAGCCGTTGGGATCATTTCCTTTAAATAGGGTGCTAGGGGTCATTTGAGAAGATAAGATCTGTGAGTCTTCTGCTGAAGAAGCTCTCTTGTAATTCATTTTTTGTGCAATAAAGAAGACTTTGGGGTTAAAAATCTTGTTGGTGTTACTCTTCAGAAAATGTTGTAAGATTGTTCTATTTTTTTCTGCATAATTCTATTTTCAGCCATTAATGATAGCTTAATGAAGATTGATCTAGGCACAGGTATCTTGTCTGATCTTTGAGGTTTAAATGATAGTTTAGATTCTGAAATATATTGGCAGGTATCTCCATTTGATCGAGGTTTCACTATTGTTTTCTCCTTCTATGTTGATGGTTGATTTTAAGCTGTGTAGGAAATCTTTTTTTAAATTACCGGGCGTTAGGGTAAGTTCTCGGCTGAACCAGCGAACTCCTGGGTTGTGTTTTCTGAAAGAGCCCAGCCAGTTCTTGATCCCGGGCTTATCATTCGAAATATATTTTTTATGAATGCATGCAGGGTTTTCTGAAGCGTTTTATATTAAAATTAAATTCTGATAATATTACTGTGATTATTGATAAATCTGGCTTCTTAAGAGCTTTCGGTTTGTAAATACTGTAATTCTTTTGCCGGACCTAGGGTTTTGATTTTGTTTACTGCACATATTATTTTTGGCGATTTTTTATTACAGGTTGCAGGGTTTTCTGGAGATTTCTGAGGATTTATCTGCGCCGTTTTGCTGTCCAAGGGTTTCAGATATCAGTTGTTTTCAGATCCGGGGTTTCGTTATTTGCAGGAAGTTTTATTTTTAGTTGTTCCCCATCAAATTCCAACTCCTGTACGTTGGCCCCTCCATTTGCTACAACATTTTTTTTTTTTACAGTCCTCCCACGCTCTTCCTATTCACCTGAATGTGCATCCCTGCTCCAAACCTGCAAACAACCTACATCCTGCAGATTTCATTTCTTTCCACGCCATTGCCCAAATCTATTCTTCAACGCAGAGCGGTCACCACAATCAATCCTGCAGTCACATTAAGCCAACAAAATTCGATTTCTTGGGTCAGAAAGTGAGTTTGTCTGCATATTTTCTCACAGCACGTGGAGATTACTCGCGGTTAACAAACGCAATAGAAAAAAGAGGGAAGAAGCAGTAAAATTGTGACAATATCTGATGCGTTGAAATATTTTATCCCCGCCGCGTCTATCTGTCAGTTGATCTCTCAAGTCGCGCTGCAATCATATGCATGAAAGCTAGCGTCAATCTGCCTGCGTTCTTGGGGTCTCAGCGTGGCTTTCTCCCATGCTGTCGGCGTGTGCTGCCTTCTACCCACTGAAAACAATCTGCTAACGCTGGAGCGTTTACCTACGTCCCTCTCCACCTGCATTTGATTTCTGTTCACCATCGAAGAAGCACCCTGCCGATTAAATCTTGTGATCGTATCTTTCACTTGTAGATTGGGTGAGTTTCTGAAGTGTTACGCGTGAAACCTTCCTCTGCCTGCGCACGAAGAACCGTTTTTGGCTTTACACGACTGCGTTTTAGCTTTGACCTTTCAGGTATGCGGTTATGGTAAGTTTAATGTATAACGTAGATTGCCATTTTCTTTTTTTTATATAGCTTTGTTTTAGGTTATTAAAAAGAAAAATAATAAAAATCGATTTTCATTTCTTTGTTTTAGATTTTATATGACGTTTAGGTTATTTAAATTTAGATTAGTCTATATTTTTAGTGTTAGTTTTAGTGACTAGTTTTTTTTCTTGAAAAAAAAAAAAAAAAACTTTTTTCCTTTTAGTTAGAATTTAGATTTAGAATAATCTTTTATTTTAATAGTTTGTTTTAGTTTAGGAATTAATTTTAGCTTAGTTTAATAATTTAAATTTTATTATTTGTTGAGCTTTAGTTTTTTTTATTTTAAATAGTTTCATCATTTTTTAGATTTTATTAAAAAATCATAAAAAATTAAAAATAGAAAATTAAAAAAAAAAAAAAAAACTTTTTTTTGGTTTAATTCATTTTCATTTTCATTTAAAGGTTATAAAGAATATTTTTTGAGAAGCTTTTTGCCAATTTCAGTCTTGGCTAGAGAATTTCTTAAATATCATCTTTTATGCTAAGGCTAAAATTTTTTTTACATGGGAATTAATGTTTATCGTGCTTAAACGTTCATTCGAAGATTAGCTGCATAAATGTGATCTCTGGTTAGCATTTTGGTGGTTGATTAAAGCATTTCACTTTTAAAATTTTAATTGCTAAAGTTAAGCTTTGATGATAAATGATTGCTCTACATGGTTTATATTTCTGCAGCGTCTGATAATTAAACGATTAAACATTAACTCCACAAGGCACTGGTCTATTAATTCAGCAAAATCAATCTAGTGCTTGTTTCTTCGTGTCTCCCAACCCAACTGGTCGACAGTGGGTCTTCATCACCTCATAGGGTCTACCCCCCTTAGCCGCGGGAGACAGGCTTAAACGGAGAGATCGGGGATCAGAGTGACAGCCCCCAGTCTGAGCTTTGTCGTGACAATCTGTGCGACAACACTATTGATAAAATATTTTTCTAGTATACAAACTTCAAAGTGGTTTTTCAGTACAGATTCTCTCAAGAATATTTAATATAAGTGAAGTCAATTACTTGCCAGTAAAGACAATAGGGTTTTTTGTACCAAATCACCTTTTTAGTTCAGTCTACTATTACACCAGTCGTGGAAATCCTGGATAAACAATAGTGCATATTTTCATAAACACGATTTTAGTCAACAACTCAAATGAGATGCATGCTGGACTGGACTGTTTATTCTATATATAATCCAATCACAGTTTCAGTGTTTAGCTTTTTTGGCCACTAAGTAAATTATATTGTGTAACGCATGCTCCTTATGGAATTTGAATTTCATCCTATAGAGGGAATCAAGCAACCATGATCCCTTCTCATACAAAAATATCTGCTAAACCCTTACAAAATAATAAAACAGCAGAAAAAGGACAAATGTAAAGCTTAGTATAGCACATACAATCTGCACCACAGGTCTAAATCCTTCCCCTCTTGCATGCTGGCGAGCAAGGGCATGTTTCCAAAGCCTCTGCTTGCTTGGATGACTCCTTTGCACAGCAACATGGCAAGCCTCTTTGATTGGCATCTGCAGCAGTACTTTTGTTAGTAAAAAAATTTTCCACCTAGGAAATGGAAAATCATTGCAAAAATTACCAGGTTTATTAACTGTTCAAACTAATAGAAGAATCTAATTTGAATGCAAGACCATTGGGATGTCAAAAACTAAGTTTCAATCATCCATTGAATGTCCATGAGTGGTTATGCCTATAAGAATCTCCTCAACTGAAAACAACATCATGTTTATAGTCTCAAGTTGTTTTAGTAGCAGGATAAGTTTAGGGATAGCATAGTATAGCCTATCACGTTGCAATACACCATACACAATGAAAAAGGCCACTCTGACACCTTTGTTTGACATACAGATGACAATAGTATCCACATGTTTTTTGTGAGTTAAAATCCTTCTAAGTTCTAACAATACAAGTTCTGATTTTGTGTGAATTCTGTCATTAAAAGGTATTATCATATCAAATTAGAAAGTACCTGCAAAACAAGGCTCCCTGAATAATCCGCAATCCCACCCATGACATCTAGCCGCCCAGGAGCCCTTGCAACAAATAGTACATCCTGCAGGATAGGTATCAAGTTCAACGATCACAAACGAAAGAAGTAATTATATAGCTTATGAAGCTTCATCGAACCAAAATTAAACCAACCATATATTCGACATTTGACAATATTCTAATATGACCCAAAGCACTATTGTTGCCAGTCTTGTGTATGTTGGAAATTTGTGGCCCAAAACAAAATAAATAAACAAATAAAATAAGTTACTGACAAAAACTAAAAGCAACAAACAGCAAGCCAACCACAGAATGCCTAGATGTGTAGGATTTAAAAATTCCTGTAGCTAGATAAAAATATTTATAGTCATTTCATTCAATGAGAAAATCAAAATCACATCATACTAATTGATCATTCACATGGGAACTGCCCCCAAACCCTGAGAACCCATACCTGAGGTTCCCACATTCCAGAGAACCTGGTAACAAAATAAAAACCTCTGGAATTTTGCATGAACACCATTTCAAAGGTTGGGAACATTCCCACACAACTTTGGCCCATTTTAAGTATGTAGAGTTATTAAAACTAGAGTCACAATATATGTCAGATGTGACCAATGTAAAGCTAAATGTTGTGGGTGTGAGTTGTCTTGTTGTAACCTTAATAATCAAAAATATCTTTTACTTTTTCCCTCTCAGGACTCAAGAATAACGACCAGACAGTGCATCACATTTTCAGACTCAATTATTGAGGAGGCTATGCAGCAGTCTTCTAAAGTCTTGAGTTGTTTTGAAGTCTTTCAAAATGTTTTTCGCTCATTCACAAGCGCAACCCTGTTCTAGTGGTTGCAATACATTTGCCTCCCCAATTCCCTCATTGTTGTCATCTTGAGGCTTTACAAAATGGTTTAGGGTCTCGAAACGGTTCCAGAAGTTCAGTGTTGAAATTTCCTTACACCCTAGGTCTATTCCATGACTAGACTAGCACATAAACACACTAGGAGTGCTCAATTTAACTAACTTTGCACAGCGGAAAATATCAGCAAGCACATCAACAAAGTACGCAAGATATAAAGGCCCAACACTTGTTCTTATTACTCCAGAGTCCATCAAAATAAAATTCATAGGGCTCCCATACCAAGGATCATGGCTCTTTAGAGAACCCTGATACAAATGCTATGGAACAATAGTAACAATTATTTCCTTTGACTGTTACAACTTGGGCTTGAGATCTAATCATTTAGACCCTCAATCTGCCCAATGAAACAAAGACAACACACAACTTACTTGCTGGTTGACCTCCTTTTCAATCAGCCCTTTCAGTTCTGTTGTCCATAGAAGATCAGATCCCTTCTGTCCTCTGTAATATCAGTCTTTTGTCACCTTGTCTCACAGGGAATGGTTCCTTTGAATTCCCTGTCACACAGCTGCTCACAGTGGACTTATCCTTCAGTTCACTGCATATAAACCAGCATTAAGTCACTGTTGTCTGGACTTCTTTCTCCAAACAAACTCCTTTACATGCTCAACGAACCACCTTACTACAGAAAAGCAGCCTCCAAAACTACCTCGCTCGCCGCTTCACAGTCCTGAGGCACCTTGGCCCTGCTTCCCACAAGACTGAGGCTTCTTGGCCCCCTTCTATGCATGTGGCCTATTGCCACACAATCTAGCAAGGATCCTTGGAGAGATACCTGAGGGACAACTACTAGATCAGATGACAACAATGGAACAAAGAGCCACTGTCACCTCAGTCAATTTCCCCTACTCTTTACGGACTTTCACCGATGGGAGGAGTCTCAATATAAGGAAATCACTCAAATGATAGGATCAGTGGTAAGGTCTAGGGTGATTTCCAAAGCCCATTCAAAGGAGAGGCTCAGACAATAGCTTAATTGCTTCAAAGGCATGATGATGGCTCTCCAAGAAAGGCTTATGAGGAGGCCTAGACCTAGGAGGAAGGGGTACTCAATACAAGGAACACTCCTAAATCAAGGCTTCTCAAGGGAATAGGAAAGACCTCTCTTAGCGTTATGTGAGATGACCACCATATGAAGGTTTGGAACCACAAGAGAGACCTAGAAGAATCCAAGCGAGGCATAGGGTTTCCGAAATTTCAAAGAAAATAAGATGCCTAGGTCAAGCAAGGATGATAGAGATCAAAGAATGATTAACTTCCAATGCGTTTTCAAGAACAAATGACCTACGAAATGTCACTAACCAAAGAAGCTTAGGGTTAGATTTGATGTTGGAGCTAGGGCTCAGGATTTCTCTTAATTTAGACACGAGATTTGCTTCAAACTTTGAGGACACCTAGAGGAAATTTCTGTGCAGTAGCTCACCAAATCGCTCCTTAAGATGATCACCCTAATGCATTTCACATTAGGCCCTAGTCAGCCTTCTAGGGTTAGGGCAAAAAATGGAAAAGGTGGAAGGAAAAAGTTTTAGGGTTTGATCGACTAGGATTAGGACCCAGTGCCTTGAAAATTGAGAGAAATGGACTCTGGAGTCAAGATTAGCTTTGATGAAGGATTTCGCTCTTCCAGGGAGACCTGTGCAACTTTTTGCCAAGCCTAGGAGGTAGCAACAAAGCTACAAGAGGTATTTATACTTCGTTTTTGCAAGAGATGATGGAGTTTCAAGGATTGCAAGACAATACAAGCCTCTAGGAACATTCATTCACATTATCTAACAAGTAATGAATGCAATACTTCAAAATCCCAGTGTTTTCATGAATTCGGATTACAATTAGCACACGTTTATATTGTGACAAGATATTCCATACATTAACCATGCATCATAGTAAAGGAAATAACATCAAGATAGCACTTGCAAGATAAAGTGAATATATTCATCCATCATATTTGCAAGAGAGAAGCTCCAAGATAAGATAGCAAAGATCCAAACAAAATGCATCAAAAACTTCCAATTTTGTCCATCAATTGCAGGTTTGATTTCTTTTTACAAGAGAAATCCCAATACAAATGATGATGAGTTACAAATGAGGCTCTCCATCTATTAATATGATCCTTTAGGAGTTTGATTTAGTCTGATTAGCCTAATAAGCCCTTAAAAATGACTTTAATGTGCAAAATAACAATCCTATTGGTGACAAGCCCACCAAATAGCTCGTAAGTACAAAATAAGCCTTCCTAATGAGGCCAAAATGATAAAATAGTGGTGCAAAGGGCCGCTGGAAGGCCAAGACAAGTCCTCCATGTTCCATGATGAAGAGGAGGGCTCCCAAAATGATGACCAAGGGAGTGGCCCCTTGGTTTCCAAGAAAACCATCGATGGTCCTCCCAAGTGGTTGAGGAGCACAATGAATGGTCTCATGGGCCTCCAACACGATCAAACATGTCGATGCTCCATCAATAAGAGCTAGAATGATGATAAAAACCCTCCCATATCTCTTCGGATGAGACAACACCCCATTTGGGCCCTGGATTAGCTACCAAGTATCATGTGTACATGTTTGGCTAGCTAGGTAACGTGATACAAGTGCATCATCATCTCTATATGTCTAGGGCACGAACAAGTAATGTCAGGTGTTCAATATGCCCATAGTGAGGCAATAAATGCTTTGTTGTGGTGGAGGCCCATGGCTCTCAACACTCACCCCACAAGTACCGTTATGACCCTCTAGAGGGATTGGATCTTGTATAGGGACGCCAAGCCCAAGATGAATTCTACCTGCAATCCTGTATAAGATCTAATGTGTCCCCTCACCTTCCAGTACAACAATTCATTAGAGCAACTGAGTAAATAAGCTTGCTAATCAGGGGCAAAAATGGACACTTCATAGTGGCATGTCGTTCCAAATGGGCTTTAGAGTGTGCAAGTGTCACCAAGCTCAAGAGGAAAGTTAATAAAGGACCCTATTAGGTGGTTTCAAACTCTAAGAGAGTAACATGTCCATGGTACATCCATCAAATGGAAGGTGTCATGTGAAATGATGGCGCAACGGAGTGGGGCAACCAAGAAGGCTCCAAGCCACATGCCATGGTACAAGGGTAGCTATGATAAGGGAAGCTAACACATTGGGTATATAGATGTAGGAGGGAGCAATCGTGGTACATTTACCTTGGCCTTTGCTTTTCCACCCTTCTTCATATGTCTTTTTCCTTTTACTGATTTTCTTTCTTTTCACTGCTCGGGGCTCCAAGGGATGAGAGCATGATGTGCATGATAAAGCAGTGAATACCACACATTAAGGTTAAGCAATTCATCACCCACCTGGGGTTGGGACAATCACAGGTTCCTTAATGATGCAGGGGGCACACATACAGGCCCTAGGAACCAAGGTGATGGCCAAGATGATAGGGGGTAGAACCCATGTTTGGCTTTTTCCCATGCGCTAATTTTTTATGTCCCGGCCATCTTCTGCATTTGATGGTACATTTCCTTTTGTAAGTGGCCAAATTATGCTTTTAAATTTCTTTTTAGTTGCATCAACCTCCAAGGCATTCTTCTAGGCCCGATCAAAATTGTGGACAAGGGGAGGGGGAGGATAACTCCTTGTGGACCCAATGGACAAATGTGGACCTGGATGGGAAAAATGTGAAAAGGGTTCATAATGAGCAACGGGGATGTTGAAATTTGGTACCGGAGGACAGGTGGTTCCCTTAGGCTTTGATCTTTGGCCTAGGGAAAAGTGTCCAAAAGAATTTAATTTTTCTCCTAAAGTAACTTTATAATTTTTATAAAGTTAAATCTAATTTAAAAGTGACTTTAAGTGATAAAGTTACTAAGTCTAATTTTAAAGTGACTTTTATAAAGTCAACGAAAAATTAGAAAGGAAAAGTGACTTTGGAAATAAATGACTAAGTGGGTCTTTATTAAAGTGGGGTGAATTAAAAAATAAAAAGTGAGATTTAAATGAGCATTTAATCTCAGCCATTGATCTAAATCTATTTCAGCCATTGGATTTAGGGATCACCCAAAAGTCACTTAGGGTTGGGTTAAGGGAGGAAAAGGAGGAAAAAGATCATTCAATTCTTTCATGAGCAGATTGAGAGAAGGAGAGCAAGAGAGCAAGGGAGATTTCTGGACAGCTGAAAGCGGAGTTTCAGCAGCTGAAAGCGGAGTTTCAGCAAAGCGGAGTTTCAGCAGAGTGGAGTTTCAGCAGCTGAGAGCGGAGTTTCAGCAGCTGAAAGCGGTGTAACAGCAACAGCCGCGGTGTAACAGCAACAGCCGCGGTGTAACAGCAACAGCAGCGGTGTAACAGCAACAGCCGCGGTGTAACAGCAACAGCTGCGGAGTATCAGCAGTGGTGTATCAGCAAGGCTGAGTTTCAGCAAGGCTGAGATAAGTTGTAAAAGTCTGTTTGTTGATTTTTTGTTGAACATTTCTCTCACTGTAAAAAGGCATTTTCCAGAAATAAAGAAGAGCTCTCAAACTGGTTTTCCCCAAGAGTTGTAGGGGGTTTTTCCAGGGTCAAGTTGACCAACAATCTCAGTGTTTAAATGTGTTTTAATGGCTGTTTATTACTGCTGATTTTTTATTTCTGCAATTTCCAGCATTCTGTAAAATTTCCAGAATTTGTGTTTTCAGCAATATTTATTTTTTCCAACTTGTTGAATGTATGGTTATGGGAAAGGGCATTTAAATATATGGGAGAAATAAGGAGAAACTGAAAACCGAGGTGGGAAATGAGAAATTTCTACAGGGGAGTGAGATATATGGCATCGAGAAGCGGGACCATGCAACCAAAATCAAGGTTTCCAATGTAGTGCCACTCCTAAAGCTAGTAACCAATAGAGGAGATCCCACGGGACTAGGATACAAGATTAACCACCAAGTTGGGACAAGGGAACAAGAGTATAGTCCAAGCCCATTCTTTCCTCTGAAACCCCCCACTAATCCATGTCCAAATGTGTCCAAGAAAAGCAAGCAAAGATACCCCATTACAGAATGAAAGTCATACCTTCGAGGTTGGAAGGCCCACCTTCAAACATACGATCATAACAGATGGGCGAGGGCACATAATGGTTGGCTCAAGTGGCATAGAATGATGGCACATCGAACTACCTGGTGGCCGCAAGGGGCTATTGGCTACCAGCTGAAGACAAATCTAGGAGAAAAATTCTCCTATAGGTGTCACCCACTAGTATTGGGAAACATCGCCTAGCCACAAAACAAGCTTTGGCCCTCTATGGCCTCTACAACCTTCTGCGGCCCTCTACTAGCTTTTCTATCCATAACACAAAGGCCTTTAGACCCTCCTTTGCTTGATGATATGAGGCCTTTCGACCCTGTTATAGGGCTACATCCCTCTCTTATCACCAAACAAAAATCTCAGTCAGATAATCCTATTAAATAGCAAACAGAAACCTAACTCAGTAGCCTATCCTCCTCATCCAACAAACAAATTAATATCACGACCTCCTCTTAGATGCTACGCGTCCTACCTCTTGAGACAGATAAGCTCCAACTCGGCCTCTCTCAGAGATTTACAACTCACCTTTCATGAGATTTGTTCTTTACAAGGTGTAACTACTATGGTGTGAAATGACCACCCATGGGTCTCTATTTATAGTGTTCAAGGGTGACTTTTTAACCCCAAGGGTCATGTCACTTGGCTCCTAACCGACCGAAGCCTACATGTTCAACCAGTGTTGATAATATCGGTATCGGGAAAATATCGGCGAGGGTCCGGAAAATATCTTATCGGAAATATCGGCGAAAATATCGGCAAAATATCGGCAAAATATCGGCAAATATCGACAAGCATAAAAAATGCATAATATATTCATTTTTTTTCAGATTTCTAAACATATAAAGCAATAACAACATGAACTAAACACATTGGCACATAAATATGAAGAAAACACTGATATATATGATGTCAAATAGAAATGATATATCAAAGGCGATACCAAATCGTGCTAATCCCTGATAATTGTCCATTCAAGGACTCAAATGTGGAGAACCAATACAAAATAACATCACATATAATAATAAAAGTATCTCATCATCATGAGTTACATGTAGCATAACAAATAAAACTAGCAGCTATCTATCTACTGCCCTCTCCCCCTTTTACGGGAAAACATGATGGGCTGTTTGTCAAGCCTGCCCCTAGTAGTAGAAGGCCCTGACACTGCCTCTGCACCTAATGTCAAATAATGAGTGATAGGCATGGAGCTATGCTCTCCTATATCTATAGCAGATGGTGTTGATGATGATGCTCCCGCAGTGTCCTCCTCCAGCTCCTCCTGCTCCTCCTCTAAGTGCTGCTGCTCCTCTGACTCCGAGTCCTCCTCTTGCTGCCCCTGCTCTAATGGATCATCTGCCACTGGCTCCTCCAACCATGAAGGTGACTCCTCCAATATGGGCTCCTGAGACTCCACCCTCCACGGAGACAATACATCAATATTGTCTAAGGAAATGGCATCTGGATCCACTGCTGATTCTATTTGCCTCACTCGAAGTCGGATGTTGTAATGCACATACACCAAATCGTTGAGGCGTGCGAACTCCAACCTGTAAGAGTGTCAAAAAAAGTAATGAGTCTTGACTCTTGACTCTTGAGTCTTGACACTTGAAGGTCATAAATTAAAAATTAAAAATTACAATAAGTGTAATTGCTCAACTGAAGGCTTGAGTTCAAAGTTATACCTGTTGCACTTTTTGGCGTGTATT
Organism: Pinus tabuliformis; assembly: GCA_031772625.1. Lineage (NCBI taxonomy): Eukaryota > Viridiplantae > Streptophyta > Pinopsida > Pinales > Pinaceae > Pinus > Pinus tabuliformis. Next base: position 427,485,258 of record CM062812.1, on the reverse strand, counting down.
TTCTCAAATACACTCCAATTGCGCTCACACCCTGAAGAGCTACATGTTTGACTCAAGATTCGTATAGCCAAATTTTGCAAATTTGGTACCCTTGCACCATAGCTTCGCCACCAAAGATCTACAACAAAATAATGAAATAAAAAATTCAAAAACTTAAAAGTTAAAACATAATTAAATTCAAATTTATAATTTCTAATGAGTGATGACTTGTCACTTACGTGGCATGAAGAGGGCCCTTTCCTTAATGGCATCATCAAAGCCAAATAGGCCAACACAATCCTGATAATTATGTATCTCGCGGCTGATTTTGAGACGAAGCTCAGAATCAGGTACCATCCTCTCAATACAGGAATGGAGCCCTTCAATCACCTCGCCATCAAAACGAAAATTGCATTTGTATGCAAATGCAGGGTTGAGGAAGAGTGCTGCTGCATGAATGGGTCGATGAAGCATCCCTGTCCACCGACTATCGATCACATCCCATAACATCATCTGCCTATTAAGGCCAGCAGAACCCTTGTCTGCATAATAGGAACGAATGGCCTCCTTGGCCCTATCCATGCCCTCATACAAATAAGGCATTGCAGGCTTCTCTCCATCCACCAATCTAAGAACCTTTACTATAGGTTCGCTAACTGCACATGCTTCTTCTACTCCACGCCAAAATGTCTCAGAGTACACCATTTTTTCAATGGCTTTCCCATCAGGTCTCCTGCTGTATCTACAACCACGCCAATCATTAGACACAAACATTTGCTTCAACTCGTACTGACATCGAAGCAAAGACTGAAGAGTAATAAAGGTTGTGGCAAAACGTGTGATGGCAGGACGCCGCAACTCCTTGTTTCCTGTGAACCTCCTCATAAGGCTAAGAACAATAGCATGGTTATAAATAAACTTGGGGATGCTCCTAGCCATATGAACTGCCTCCTTGATGAAGGAGAGTTTCCCCATATCCTCAAGCAACAAATCAAGACAATGCGCTGCACATGGAGTCCAGAACAATGTGGGATGCCTCTCCATAAGCATTCTGCCGGCAGACACATAATTAGCTGCATTGTCTGTTACGACTTGCACCACATTCTGCACACCAATCTCCTGAATGAACCCATCTAACAACTCACATATCGTTGCTGCATCTTTGATATGTTCTGATGCATCCAACGATTTAATAAACATGGTACCTTTAGGACAATGTACCAAGAAATTTAGAAGGGTCCTACCCTTCCTATCTGTCCAACCATCAGACATCAGACTTCCCATCAGACTTCCCATGTCTGTTTCAACTCCGCCAATCTAGAGTTGATGTCCTCTTTTTCTGCTTGAAGAATTGGCCCCCGCAACTCCTCATATGTGGCACTTTTGTACCCTGGGCCCACAACAGCAATAGCATCACACATTGGTTGCCAAAATGGATTGGTTTTTGTGATGCTAAGAGGTAAGTCGCTCCAATAAATACACCTCCCCATGACTCTATCTGCTTCTTCCTTCTCCTTTTTTTTGACAAGCGATTTTATGCCAGGTTGTGCTCCAGCTCTTGTTCGTGGAACAAAAAATGATGACCTCGCATTCACACTAGCATGTGATGGTGTGCCAGTTGTGGAGCCCCTCCCACTAGCGCCAGTAGGGCCACTACCCTGAACATCAAAATCATGAGAAGATATCCCAAAGGATCTACCTGCACGTTCAGCTTTGTTTCTTTCCGCCTCTTCCTTCTCTCTGTCCTTTTCTTCAATTGCCTCAAGAGCTTTTCGTATAAGCTCCGGACTAGAAACTCTACAAATGCCAACATCATGTCCAGGGAGTCTAGCAAGATGGTATTTCAGTCGTGTAACCCCACCTGTCATCTTGTCCCCACACAATTTGCATGAAAGATATGCACGATTTGTCCCACCATCAGGGATCCCATACTCCCAAAATGGGTCCAAGTTTTTTGGCATATTTGTATTTTGTAGTGGGCTCCGGCTAACTCAAAAGGAAACCTACAGCACCAAAAAAAATTTAGAATTAGTAACTTAATAAGTTATTAAGCAATATATAACCCTTGTTTTTTTAATATATAAAATTTAAATTTATAAAATTCTGAAGAAAAGCTCAGATCGATCATCGAACTACCCAGAAGAAATGTCAAGCATAAAATCAAAATTCTGGGCAATTCTGTGAATAAAACACTGCAGACCTGGGCCCATAGACTGAAGTTCTCAAGGGAATCGAACGGGCTATTGACACTTATCGAAAGATGGACTGCTGTTTTTTGAATTTTCTGACCAAAATAAAATAACATCTTTAAAAAATTAGCCAATGATGTGGCTAAGTTAATGTTTACAATGTACATTGTCTCACAGGTCTGAGCTCTAAAAGGTCTTCACTGAATTTGGTAATTAACAATTTAACACAGGTCCAAATTTTTCTACAAATGCTACAGGTCTATAATTCCAAATTTTTCTACAAATGCTACAGGTCTATAATTCCAAATTGCTACTAATTAATGGCAGCATGACAGCAGTAATCTTGATTCTTGACATAGTGACCTGATGACTGTAATGATAGTTGTTGTAACTTGTGACATGACAGTGACATAGAATTAGGCTTGCACTCCATTACAGTGGTGACACAATGATTCTCATTAACACAGTGACAATCTCTGTGGTAACTTGACACACATCTCAAAAGCTCTCTATTTCAGTATAAACAATGTGAAGGATCGCTTGACTGCAGCTCATGACTTGTTCTTACAATGGCTCTGGTTTGCATCTTTAATGGTGTCACTATACTCTGCATTATACTGTGGCATTGGGTTCGATAACATGTGGTGGCATGGTCTCATATGGCAGTGACAAAGACACATGGTTTTAAGTTTTTATTATTTAACATTCACACATAAGTTATACATTTTGTCTATGTATCATTAAGGACTTTGGACAGTATCGAATTCCCATCCGAGACAACCAACTCTGATTTCTCATGTCCGGGACTAAAAATTGATGCCAACGTTTTTCTCGGACACTGTAATTTTAACGAATTATTTTTCTGTGGGAGATAATAATAGTACCAAAATTTTTCTTTGGGACTGTGAGTAATGTTAAGTTGTTAACCTTTTCTTCTATTCCCAGCAGTGTTGAAAATTTTTCTTTGGTATTCAGACAGACATGATATTCAGACATGATATTAAACCCTCCGCAGCCAAAGTATTAAGTTTTAACGGTTGGGGAATACGTATTACGCATACCTGGAAAGTTGTAAACACATAAACTGGAACCCTCCGCAGCCACCGTTCGAACTTCGCAGCGTCTCCAGGCTCCAGCTCTAACGAAAACTCGAAACAGAAATGGATCATTTACGGCCAAACCCCAATTTATAAATGCTGCCGGCGATTTTTATGGTCGTCGCGCGATATTTGTAAAAAAAACGCCGAGATTTCGGATATATCGCGAGAAATTCAAAACTAGAAAAAATCGCGAGAAATTACAGCGGAAATTTCGTTTTGGTAAAAATCTCGCGATATTTACGATTTTCGCCGAAATATCGGCGATATTTTCAACAGTTCAACCACTAAAAATATTCTTAATTTAAAATATAAAAGAAAAAAAAAAATTTATATATATATATTCTTATTCTAAACCCACAGCTTTGGATCATGTTACCCACCAAAAGTGGGTGTCCCCATAGGAGAAATTTTCTCCTAGTTATCTCTTCAGTCGACAACCAGCAACCCCTGACAACCACCAATGTAGTCGATACATTGTGCCATTTCATTTCTGCCACCTACATCAGTTGTATGTCCCCTCACCCATCTGTCGAGAGCAAATGTTAGGTGGTGGGAAATCCAACCCAAAAGCTATGGTTTTCATTGTGCAATCGAGCACTTATGCTTGTTTTTCTTGGGCATTTTGGGCATGGATTATTAGGTGACATGGAAGAAGGAAGGGCTTTGACCATGGTTTTTGTTCACTCACCTTAAATGGGGGGTTAATCCTCAATCCTAGTCCTGTGGAATCCCCCCTATTGACCTATGGTTTTAGGAAGGGCACCTACGGTTTTAGGAAGGGCACTACTTGGGAAACCCCAATTTTGGTAGTGTCATCCCATTTGTTCCACATTTTTCACTCCCTCTACACATTGCAAGCCCTATTTAATCATTTTCCTACTCTGTGTCCACACAACCACTAGGTCCACAAGGCATTGGCACAACCCCTCCCCTTGTCCACATATATGGGTCAGGCCTGGAAACATTGCCCCAGAGGTTGATGCATCATGCAGCTAAAAGAAAGTTAAAAGTATATCATGCCTACAAGCGAGAAACAAAAGAAAATGATATTATAAAATGCAAAAGTTAGACAAGACATTTAATATAGCATGCAAACAAAAGCCAACATGAGCTCTACCCCTTGTCATTATAGCCATCACCCTAGTTCCTAGGGTTTGTGAGTGCCCCCGCACCATTAAAGGAACCCATGCATGTCTCAACCACTGGTGGGCGATGAACTACCCCACTTTTAGGGGATAATAACTACTTCATATCATTCACAACATGCTCTCACTTCCTAGAGCCCCAAGTAGCAATACAAAAAAAAAATCAAGAAAAGGCAAAAGGCAAATAAAGACGGGTGGAAAAACAAAGGTTTGCGTAACTCATGTATCCACGATTGCGCCCTTCTATATCTATATACCCAATATGTGGACATCCCTCATTATGGCTACCCTTGTACCCATGGTATTTGGCCATGAGATCCTTGTGACCCCGTCCATTTCATCATCATTCACATGCCACCTATTGATTGAAGGATGTACCAGGGCCCTGTCTTTCCCCTTAAGGGCTACGAACAACTTATAGGGTTTTTATTAACCACTCCTACCTAGCAAGGTAACAATATTACGAGATCAAAGTCCCAAATTTGGAAGGGAAAACCCCATATGAAGTCTCAATGTGCCCTTGATTGACAAGTGTAGTTCACTTAGATGCACTAATGAATTATTGTACCTGTTGGTGACGATGTAACACTGGACATTATATGTGATTGACAGGTGGTTTCATCATGGGCCGGGCAATTAAATTGGGGCCCAAGTCTACCAAAGGATCATACTAACACCCCTGGGTGAAGTGTTGAGAGCCATAGGACTCCCATCATGTGCAAAGCATGGGCACCTTCAACACCTCCAAGAGTCTTCTCATTAGCCAACATTATTCACAAGATGATGCATTTCGACCAGTGTGCCCTAATCGGCTTTAGCACATGGTGTGGCAACTAATCCAAGGCCCAAAGGAGGTTTGTCTAACCCCTTGCGAAATGGGAGGGAAAACACAATCGCTAGAGCCCTTAGCATTGGATCATTACAAGCTATTCTTCCACTAGGAGACCCATGAGACCAGTTTTTGTGCCCCAAAAACAAAATTGGGGCCCACATGATGACATACATGGGGAGTTAAGGGTCATCCCCTAGTTTGAGATTTATGGAGCCTTCTCAGACATTTTGGCACAAAGAGGACTCAACATTGCCTTACAACGTCCCTACATCAGCATTATGTCATCATTTCAGCTTACAGTTGGAGGCTAATTCATATTTTATATAGCCCCTCGATAAGCTTGTGACCAAGGGATGTATCCTACCCATCTTTATAATGTTTGGGGGCTCGTAGGCATAATTTGACTTGGTAGAAAACATATACATAGAAGATCATTTCATTTGGATTGGTCTATCATCATCAATTGGGAACGCAACCACTTAAGCTAATTCACACATGTTCTTGGATTGGCTATTGGACTATCTTGGATGCATTTCGATATTTGGAGCTAATTTTTTATCTTATTTTTGGGGATATCTCTTGGATTATGGATGGATATATTGCACGTCATCTTGTAAGTGTTCTTTGTTGAAATATGTCTAATGTATGGAATTGTTGCAACTAGACTAATGCTACAATGTGCCCTAATTTTTTGAAGATAAATTTTGGAAGATTTTTGGTTGACAATTGCAGATATTACTTATGTCATGACATGCGATGAATGTTCCTAGTGGTGAAATATTGTTTTCCTCCATAAAACTCCATAACTCTTGAGTATGTAATTGTTGAGGGTTGGTATGTAGGGCATCAATTCTCGACCTCCTTAAAGACAACTTTGGCCAATCTAAAGCATCTAGAATTCCATATGCCCAAAGGAAGAGGCACTATTCCAAGCCTTTGGTGATCAAACTCAAATTCTCTCCATAAATTTCCTTTCCTAAAATTTGGTCCCTAAACCAATGTTGCGAGCATCTCAATAACATCTTGATTTTATCTCGAAATCACAATTTTTTGGCCTAGCCAATGTTTGCCGATATTTTGAGGGTATCTTGATTTAGCCGATGTTTGCTAATTTTTACTGATATTTTCCCAATTTTTACGATTTTTTGGTTTTCTCGACCCTTCCCGATTTTACCCCAATGTCGATGTTCGCAACATTGCCCTAAACTAAGACAGCTAGGCTAGGGCATAGAGCGAATTGCATTAGAGAGTGATTTGGTGGATTTCAAGAGCCAAGACATCAAGACTAAGGTCTTATCTCCTTGACCTCAAAGTTTGGTCGGCATCCAATTGGTCTTCATCCATAAAATCTCTTGCCCCAGGCGGGCCCTAAGAGGGAAACCCTAGCTTGTATTGCCTCAACTTTGGGACTTCTTTGAGGGTTGTATGAGCCTAGTACTTGGTGAAGTAAATGGCAAGAAGCCCTTTCTCATCCTTGACTTGAGCTAGGAGTGCCTCCATCCAAGATTACCTATAAAACCCTAGGTCAAGTATTTTCTAAGTTTATTAGAGGGAACGAAGCTCCTTTACAAGTTTCATTTCATCACCTTAAGCTTCCCTTGAAAGGCCCTAATTAATTACCTAGCACCACAAACCCTAGAACATCTATTGAAGGTGATTATTATGCTATCGAAACTCCTCCCATCAGTGAAAGTCCGTAAAGAGCGGGGGATATTAGTTGTGGTGACAGTGTGCCATTGTCCTATTGTTAGCACTCAAGTCTGGCTCTTTGTCTTATAGGGTTTCCCTCTTCAAGGTCTGCCAGATTTTGTGGTAACAAGTCCAAAACCCCAAATATGGATAACTTGCCCAAGAACTTCCTTTTTGATGGGTTTCCTCCACTTGGAAATACCTTCCAGCTACCCAAATTTCAACACTCCCTCTTAGTGAGAAAGTTATCTCCATCACTACTTGAAATCTCCAACTCCATGACTTTCCTTGCATTCCCATGATTGTCCTTGCATGAGTCATGACTTTCCTTGCATGGCCATAACTGTCCTCGCAACTGCCACATATTCTTTTGTACTTGCCCAAGATTTGTCTTGCATGGTGCATGATTGTCCTCGCATGCAATATGACTTTTCCTTGTGTGCTTTGTAACTGTCCTTGTATGGGCTATGATTTTCCTTGCACCACTATGTGTGTCCTTGCATGGTTTGTGACTATTGTTATATGGGCTAAAAACTCCACTCTCTCACTTCAACTTGAAGATTTGAATTCCACTGGGCGGCTGGCTAACTTTCCTTTGCAGTCTCCCTCAAAACCTAAACTCTCTCTGAGCCTACACAACCTAGAGTTGCACTTGAACACTAGGTCTAATCTACTCTCGACCATCGCAACTCAACTCTGCATGAATCCTCATCCTCTTGGGTCAAAGACCTCATGTTCTCATGACTCACTGTCAGATGTGCACCTCCACAACCCAACGAAGATATTATCTCACGATTGTCCTGCCATACATATGGAGCTATCTAGTCCATGCTAAAGCACCTTCTCTAATGAACCTCTTGGTCCATGTCTAGGAAATATTGTTGCTTCCTAGCTCCCTCCTAGAGTTGATCCTTGTCAAAACTTTGATCCACTTGCCCTTCAAAGTTGATCTAATACCATATTGAAATTTCCTCACACCCTAGGTCTAATATATGACTAGACTAACACATAAACACACCATGAGTGCTCAACTTAACTACCCTTGCACAGCAAAAAATATCAACAAGCAGATCAACAAAGTACACAAGATATATAGGCCCAAAACTTGTTTCTATTAGCCCATCAATATGAAATCCATAGGGCTCCCGTAGTAGGGATCATGGCCCTTCAAAAAACCTCTATATAAATGCTATGATATAACAGTAACAATTCTTCCCTTTGACTATTACAACTAGGGCTTGAGGTCTAATCATTCAGACCTTCAATCTGCCCAATAAAACAAAGACAAAACACACAATTTGTTGGTCGACCTCCTTTTTAATCATCTCTTTCAGTTTTGCTTCCCAAAGAAGATTAACTCCCTTTTGTCCTCTATTCTAATAGTCGTTTGCCACCTTATCTCACAAGGAATGGCTCCTTTCAATGCCTTGTCGCACAACTACTCACAACTTATCCTTCAGTTCATTGCAAATAAACCAACATCAAATCATTGTTGTTTGGACTTCCTTCTCCAAATAGGCTCCTTTACATGCTCAACAAACCACCTTACTACAGAATAGTAGCCTCCAAAACTACCTCGCTGGCCTCTCCATGTTCCTGAGGCACCTCGGCCCTACTTTCCATAAGACTGAGGCTTCTCGACCTCCTTATATGCATGCGGCCTAGCCATAGAACAAGTTGCGGCCCTCTACAACCCCTGTGGCCCTCTACTAGCATTTTTGTCCACAGCACAGAGGTCTTTCGTCTCCCCTTTTCTTACTGATCTGAAGCCTTTCAACACCCTGTTCTTGTTAATTTGGGGTAGCATCAGAGAGGCTAAATCACATGAGATCTCCAAGACCCATAAATGGTTTGGGGAAATTCTACCCGGTGAGAGAGATATTAAAATAATTAATATTTTTTAAGGGTTCCTAAGTCTAAACTTAGGAAAATAAAAATATTAATGGGTATTAATATAAAACTGTGTTAGAGGTTCTAAATGACATGGATCAAGCCAAATCTAATCTTAGCCGTTGAATAGAGATTTAATCTCGGTTGTTGAAGACTCAACAGAAAAATTATAAGAGGAGGCTTGAGGGTCAGTTGGAGATACACCAAGTTGATCAGTCAGTTTGATTTTCTGGAGCAGGGTTTGTTGAGAGAAATCAAACCAATGATCAGAGTTGCAGTGAGGGGTAGTGAGTGCATAGCAGAGAGGCAGAGATAGTGTTGGAAGACCAGCGCAGAGACAGAGAAGGCTATGTAGAGCCAACAGGAGCCACGTAGAGGGCCAAAGTGACTACACAGAGGGCTAGAGAGCTAGCGCAGAGCATCAGTAAGCTGACGCAGAGCCTCAGAGAGGCGTTGGAGAGACTTTCGTGGAGCAGACTTGCCGAATATCTGCTTCCGAAGAGAGGTATTACTGCCAGATTGATTTCTCTGTCGGGTGAGCCAGTTTGGCACCCAATTGTACTCAAGAAAAGTTGCTTAATAATAAAACCCTTAGAACTCCTGCACCGATTTTCCCAAGTTGGGTTTTTCCGGGAACAATTGTCCAAAAATAACAGTGTCCCTTGTGTGTTTGTCTATTTCTTTCAGTTTATGATTTGTAGATGGTTGAGACTACATTGTGTTTATTTCAGTATTTATATGGTTAAATAACGTTCAATAATTAAGCAAGTAGATGAAATAAACCAGATAGTGCAAGAAAATTTCTAACGCATTAGACTTAGAACTTTCAACAGTTCTAAGGTTGTGGCCCTCTCTTATCACCAAACAGAAATCTCGGCTCACTAATCCTCTTCACACAGCAGACAAAAACCTAATTCCGCAGCCACTCATGATCCAGGTGGATGTTGGGGGCCACCCACCTATCCCACTTGGACCCCCACAACTGCCTCTTTCAGTTTTTTAGTTTCCTTGATTGTAGCACAATTTACTATTTTTGGCAACTTTTTCGGGTCCTGAACTTCCAGAGCCGTTTTTAGGCCCTAAACGATGTTTTTTGGGAAAACGGGGGCCAACAAGGGTCGTCAACTAATGTTGGCCATTCGAAAGTTGTACTCCTCAAATAGATCTTTCTAACGAGGTATTGTGCACATCAAAAGGGGATCGTATGCCAAAGTTACGACCCCAGGAAGTTGATGTACTGATTTACCCACACTAGGCGCATAGTTTGGCACTTCATCTCCTAGGGTTAGGTTTTTGGATATTTAGGGTTTTCCATTGTTTCTCAACAATAAATAGGCCTTTGAGCCTCATTATAACACAGTTCAGAGGCATGTAGCCGCCACATCTCTTCTCAGGGATAAGCTACCATCGCCCGAGCTAGTTTATTTCCATTTTTGTTTGTCAGCATATTTCAGTATTTTACATTAATGAAAAGAAGTATTATTTCTGCTGCATCTCTGTATTTATGGTTATATCTGTAATTTGTTGCATTCATGTTTAAATCCGGATCACCTTATCCAACAAATAGAGAAATATCATGGCCTTCTCTTGGATGCTACTCATCCTCCTTCTTGAGACAAATAAGCTCCAACTCGTCTTCTCTTAAACATATGTAGCTCGCTTCTCCTGAGATTTGTTCTTCACATTATGTACTTGTTACGCTGTGAAATGACCTCCCATGGGTCTCTATTTATAATGTTCAAGGGGTGACTTTTTAACCCCAAGGGTCATGTCACTTGGCTCCTAGCTGACCTAAGCCTACATGCTCAAACACTAAAAGTATTACTAATAAAATTTATTTTCTTGTTTTAAAGCCATTGCTTTGGGTACAAAACCCCAAACTTGGGTAACTTGCCCAACAACTTCCTTTTTGATGGCTTTTCTCCACCCGAAAATACCTTCTGAGCTACCAAATTTCAACATTCAAGACCTAAAAACTACCAAAAATAAAAACTATCAAAATAGGAAAATTGTGTTGTGAACCAGTGGAATAGGTGGTGGCCACCAATATCTACCTGGATGAGTGAATCCAGGATGCCCTGAGGCTGGCCTTGACACTATTTGATGGGCATTACTTGTTTTGAAGCCCGATCATATTGGTGCCATGTCACTATTTCACCCCAGTGCTTGAGCATATTGGTGCCCTGTCACCCCTCTTTCCCTTTCCTGGGTGACATAGGGCACTTTGGTGATGATGTCTTGATTTGGAAGCACTTTGGAGGCATACCCATAGGCATTCTATTAGAATTTCCACGCACCCCAAGTCTCGTTTACGCCTTATATAGGAACATAAACAAACCGAAGATGCCCAACAACAAACAACTTTGCACAATAGAATATAATGACAGTGAAATCAATATCAATACACGAGCATTTATGGCCCAAACACATTCCTTATCAGTCCATCAATAAGAGAATCATAGGGCTCCTGTACCAAGGATCATGGTCCTTTACAATCCCTGTACAAATACCAAAATATAATACAAAATACAACTCTGTCCTTTAATATAACTAGGGCTAAGGTCTAGTCCATAGGATCTCATTTACCCAATATACAAATATAATTACTTGTCCTTTGCCTACAAAAACAAAACCAGCAAGATTCTTGACTCACTTGGGCTGGTTCCTTTAGCCCACAATCCTCATGTTAGCCTTGTTTTACCCTTTACTAGTCCTTCGATCTGCGTATTCTGCCTTCTACCAGTTGTTCTGGGTTGTGACCTGCCCTAGCAAGCCTCCCTTAGCCCTCCTAAGCATGTGACCCCCTTCTTTCCATCCTCAGACTATTTCCAATAGGGTTGCTTAAGCTTCGACCTACCTTATGGCCTTATTCAACAGACATGTGGCCAGTTCTAGATCTTTTAACGGGCTCTCCACAAGCTTTGGCCCTCCTTTTTGCTACAGAACCTCTGTTACAGGTACCCTCCTTAGCTATGGTCTATTCTATTTAGCCTCAGCATTGTCCTTCTTTCCTTGCAGTCTTATCCACATAAGAAACTTAGCTTCTTGCTCACAGAACCCATTTACTCGACCTCCTCTAGCTAGTTGTGACTTCTCTCTAAGATATGTGGCCCTCTTAGAGGTTATCCTATGCAAACAAGTGTGTTTCACTTTCACACCTTTTGAACAGAACCTCTGTTACAGGTACCCTCCTTAGCTATGGTATGTTCTGTTTAGCCTCAACATTGTCCATCTTTCCTTGCAGTCTTATCCACAGAAGAAACATAGCTTCTTGCTCACAAAACCCATTTACTCGGCCTCCTCTAGCTAGTTGTGACTTCTCTCTAAGATATGTGGCCCTCTTGGAGGCTATCCTATGCAAACAAGTGTATTTCACTTTCACACCTTTTGACTAGCCTATACTTTGGCTACTTATAGTTCTCCATTAGACACTTAGGGAACCCCATGGTCCATTAAGGTATTGCCAAATCAAACTTAACCATTAATTAGAATATAAAATTCACTTTCTTGGGTTCCAAGCCCATTCCTTTGGGTCAAAACCCAAAACTTTGGGTGCCTCGCCCACAAAACCTTCTTTTTGTGGGTTTTCTCCTCACAAACCTAGCACCAAGGGCTTGTGGGAGTACCTCCCAAGCTAAGTCACAAGACATGCCTCCCCCCCTCTCCATGTGTCGTGAATTCATTATGTCTGACACAATTTGTGCATGACACGTGTCTAACACAAGTTCGATTCATGTCCGAGATGAGGGACACAAGTAAAACTCCTGTCAAACACGTGCCCAAATTGTTTCACGATTTTTGGACACTTGTCCAACAAAAAAGTGACCTGTGAGGCAAATTAAAGCCGAATTTGGGCCGCATTTGAGCATTTTGCTTTGGTGTTTCGGTGTTGTAGGAATGTCTAAGTGACCAAAAAAGGAGATAGATGTCTTTTGGACGTGATTCAAGGAATAAGTAAGTGGATTTCCTTTCCATTTTTTTCTAGTTTTGCTACAGTAGTTTGCATGTCCATTTTGTTTACATGCGTAGCCTTACAGCAGTGCATTTTCCTTTATTTTTACATCAATAATGGGTCAACCAAGAGCAGTAGGGAAGGGACAAAAGAAGGTGAGGAATGTCCCCATTGGTAATGCCTCCCCTCTTTCAATTTCATCAGGGTCTGCTAGTCTTCCATCTATTGGAAGTGTGGCTACAACAACAGCTTCAAATGTTGAGAGAGACATCAATTTAGCAAGACAGCAGGCTCAAGAATTGAAACATCCCTTGTGGAAGTATGTTACAAGACATCAAGGGCCAGGCAACAAGTTAAAGGGAGGAGGAAATATCCTTTGGACATTCAACAATTGCAACCATCAATTCAAGAGTATCTATTCTCTTGTGAAAGGGCATTTGTGTTGATTTTGGGTAGCATTGGATGTGATCTAGCTCCGAGATTTTGTGGAAGGGCTAGAATACATGAGATCTCCAAGACCCAAAAATCATTTGAAGAAATTCCACCCGAATGATGAGTTATTAAAATAATTAATATTTTTAATGGGGTTCCTAAGTCTAAACTTAGGAAAATAAAAATATTAATGGGTATTAATAAAGATATGGGTGCGAAACTTCTAAGAGACGAGGATCAAGTCTGTTTTAGTCTTAGTCGTTGATTAGGGACTTAATCTCAGTCATTGATTCACCAACAGGAAAAGTATAAGAGAATACTTGAGATTCATTTGGAGACACATCAGGCAAGTACTCAGTAACCCGAGGGAAATCGATTCTCAAGAAGAAAGAGTTTGATTTTAGAGGGAGAGTTGCAAGGTGAAGGAAGAGGAGGGTTTCAGCATTAGTCCGAAACTAAGGAGGAGATGACACAGTGCCTCAGAGAGACAGCACACAGGGAGAGCTCTGAGAGACAGCACAAGCAAGGACGCAATTTTCACGCTGTCCTCACGCAGAGGACGCAGGGATGACGTAGTCCTCACAGATAAAGTAGGGGTGACTCGGTGAAGGCTAGAGGGTCTTTGGGGTGTCAGAATTTCTCCTAGTCGAGGAGGAAAATTATCTCAAGTGTTTTCTTGAAGGCTTCTCTATGTACTACAAAATCATTCTGTAAGAACCTTAACTATAAGCTAATTTCTAAATAGCGGAACCTGAAATAATGAACACAGACTTTTAAAGAAATTTAATCTAATGGGTACTAACCTTTCTGTTTTTCTGAAAATCTGTCTACTCTGCTGCAGTTCTTGTCCAGCTATATGCTTTGCTGAAATTCTGCTGAAAATCTATCCGCTCTGCTGCAATTCTTGACCGGCTATGTCACCAAAACGGCCAAAACCACCCTACCAAACTGAGTACAACCTAGGTACTCAGTCTTAGAAAGCTTTCAATGGAAGCAATCTGATTCCCCCATGCCCAAAAACCTCAGTATAATCAAGACTCAAATTTGATTCATAACCGTACCACAGTTTCCAATTTCTTCCCCCCCTCCAAAATGATTTTTCCCTTCTCCTTTTATGTCTTCATCCACCGCCTTCTTTTCCTTCTTCGTGTCAATTTTATGGTTACGTGTAACTTTTATGAAATCGAATCTAATTTGATTTCGTGATTTTTTTATTTGAATACGTAGTTTGATTTAATAAGGTTTATTTATTTTATTTTTTATAAATTAATTATAAATTTATTAAATTTATAATTTATAATTAATTTATATTATTATTTTATTTATAGGTGGGTCATTACACATTCCTGGTAAAGAGATTGTTGCTGAAGAATAATAAATAAACCCTCATCTGCTCCACTAGTTTTCCCGCATTGGGTTTTTCAGAGTACAATTGTCCAAAAATAACTGTGTTGATGTGATTCATTCTTATGCTTGTATATTAACGTTATTTTCTCTATGCTATTATGTGATAAATGCAGTAGGATTTATTTTAATGTTTACTGAAGGGTTTTGTAAATAACTTATTGTGGAAAATAAGTAGGATAGATAAATCAGTCACTGCAATAGAATTTCGTGTTAGAAATTTTCACAATTTTTTGGCCACACCATCTTGTGGAATTGGAGCATGCGCAAGAGTGACTCCATCAAAGAGGAGAGAATTAGAAAGAGAGGCCAATGTTGGTGTGACAATGATGCCTGCAACATCTAAGATAAACAAGAATGAGGATCCCCTTCCATTCTTGAGAAATAGCTATTATCCATCTTAGAGCAAATGCAGTAGGATTTATTTTAATGTTTACTTGTAAATAACTTATTGTGGAAAATAAGTAGGATAGATAAATCAGTTACTGCAATAGAATTTCGTGTTAGAAATTTTCACAATTTTTTTGCCACACCATCTTGTGGAATTGGAGCATGTGCAAGAGTGACTCCATCAAAGAGGAGAGAATTAGAAAGAGAGGCCAATGTTGGTGTGACAATGATGCCTGCAACATCTAAGATAAACAAGAATGAGGATCCCCTTCCATTCTTGAGAAATAGCTATTATCCATCTTAGAGTTATAGTGGGCATGTAGGTTAAAGAGAAAAAGAAGGGCACTTGGTCCAATGGACAAGAGATTTCAACAAGAGAGGTGAGAAGAGATTGATATTACCATTGCCTTTTCTTGCTATCTCAACTTCATATCATTTAATGTTGCACAATCACCTTTATTTATTGAGATGTGTTGAGCTCTAGCTCAAGGGGCTCCATCAAGGTATGTGCCTCCTACTTCAGAGAAGCTTAGAACCACATTGTTGAATAATGCAAAGGAGGTGGATAAAATGCTTGAGCCTATTAAATCAGTAGTGCCAATATCTGGGGTTAGTATTGTTTCTAATGGATGGACAAATGCACCATGACATCCACTCATCAACTTCATGGTGTCTTTCTTGAATGGAATAGTTTCTTGAAAGTAGTGGCTGCTCTTGGGAAATAAAAGGATGCACAATATATGGGTAAGTTGTTCATTAAAGTTATTGAAAATGTAGGCGTTGATTCTTGTGTGCAAATCATTACAGACAATGCACATGTTTGCAAGGTTGATGGCATGATTGTGGAAGCTAAATATCCACAAATATTTTGGACACCTTGCATTGTCCATTCCTTGAATTTAGCACTTAAATCTATTGCTTATAATGTGGCTTAGATTGGAAATCTTATCGAGGATGCATGACATATCTGCAGCTTCGTACAAAATCATACCAATGCCCTCACAATCTACAAAAAGTACACGCATCTATCATTCCTGACGATTGAAAATACATTGTTTGCCTCTTCATTCATCATGTTGAAGAGGTTGAGGGAGGTCAAGACCGCTCTTGGGGCCATGGTTATTTGAAAGTTTTGGCCTTTTTGGAGAAAGACTGATCAAGCAACCTAAAAAAGAGTCAAGGACGCATTGTTAGATGATGTTTGGTGGGAGAGGATAGATCTTACTATTAAGATCATTGTTATGAATATAATATACATATATATAAAAATAATGTAAATATAAATAATAATAACAATGATTAATTAGTGATTAGTATAGAAGAGGCATGTCTCCAAGGACATGACCATTCATGAAGGGGCACCTGCTTAGGTAATAGGTATATAAGCAGACCCTAATTTGTAACAATCTCAACATCATATTTCTTCATTCATACATTTATACAATATATTCTCTATTCCAAAAATTTACCCCACTAAATTCCAAATATCTTGGACTATTTGACATGCATATACGAACTTTGTTTGTTACATTGGTATCAGAGTGTAAACAAACTTTGCTCATTACATTAGTATCAGAGTTGTTCGATCCTCTGGCTGCTCAACCATTGCACAAAGCAAATCAAAAAACATAAAATAAAATAAAATAATAATAATAATAATTAAAAAAAAACTATATAATAAAAAGTTAAAAAATTACAAAAATATAAAAGTTGTCATTTTGCATATTGTATTTGTGAAGTATTGTTTCTATTTCATGCCATGAGTAAATGATAAATCTATGTTGAAATATTGTTCCATTATAGCATGCAAAACCGTTCTCTTGAAACCTATAAGGAAACTGTAATTGTACATTCCTTATATTTAATTTCTCCCCTCACAAGAAAAAAAAAAAAAAAAGATAGGGTTTAAAAGTGGATGCCCTTCACATGCCCCCTTACTCTTGTGAAATTTTAATATTGTTGCAGTTAGCTGGTTATTATTATCCTATCAATTGATTGTTTGTCTTCTTTAATTTCCTTGTGGCAAATACTAAAAAAACACTACTATAACTTCACAGAGAATAAATAAACACAGGAACTGAGAGAATATTACACACTTACACAAATAATGAACACCAATATTTTTGGACAAATGTCCCTAGAAAAAACCCAATGTGACGAAAACCAGTAATGCAAATGATTATTTTTATTATTCTTCAACAAAATTCTGTGATTGAAAATTACAATTGTTTGCCATAAACTAGCAAACCTCTGAAAAATTATTTACATCTCTTCTACAAGTCAATTTGGCTTCTTGGAGACAACTTAGCCCTCCTGATTCAATTTGGTCTCCCTCTTGTTCACTAAATCGAACCACGCATGCGGCCTTGGAAACTCATTCCTCTCTAGCAAACTCACACTACTTGAAAATAATCTTGGCCTCCACTGGAATTCGACTTCTTCTGGAAAACTTGGCTTCTCCTCTGCAAATTGTTCTCCCCGGCAAATATCTCTTTGCTCTGGCAACTTGGCCTCTTTGAAGCAACTCACACCACTGGGAAACTCGACCTCTCTACGAATAAAATCGATCTCCTATAAACTCTAGAAATCGCTATGAAGAATTTTCTCCAGCAATCCTGTCTTCAATAACTTTTGATCTTGATCTGTTGGTGCCCTCATGCTATCACTGTGCCCTTGTTATCACTCCAAATTTGTGTCTCTAATCTCTCTAATTTGTTCTCCAAGTGCCCATCGATATCCTCTTATAATCTCTTGTTGAGCAATCAACGGCCACGATCTAATCTCAACTAATGGCTAAGATCATCTTGACCCCATTAAATGACTTTTCTATCAGTCACTAGAGGAAAATCGATTTACCTTAATTAGTCCTGATTAATTAAGCCATTTCCCAAAGTTAGACTTAGGAAAATTAAAAAACTGGCTAATTAATTCTAATTAACACAATTTTTCTCAAAAACTTTTTCTAAGTATTGAAGAAAATTAATCCATTGTGTTCCTTAGCCTCATAGACACAATTTGAGACTAGAACACCTGTCTGATCTACATAAACTAACAGTCCCTCTTAGAGAGGAAGTTGTTCTTCATAACACCCATCTTGTCTCTGAAGAAGATGAATCTCGCCTTCCCCAAATCCTTCATCAAAATATATGCAACCCGCTCATATTTGGGTATATGTTGTAGCCGAACAATAATGTGCTACACACAATCCCTAATGAAGCGGTACCTGATGTCTATATGTTTGGACCTGTCATGAAACTCCGAATTCGCTGACAATCTGATGCAACTTTGATTGTTGCAGTGTATAATCGTCTCAACCCTCTAATCAAACAAGGCTACTAATAGCTTCTGAAGCCATATAGCCTCGCACACATACATGCTCACTGCTATGTACTCTACCTCTACAAAACTTAGTGCCACAGACCTCTACTTCCTTTTGTACCAGGAAACAACTCCTAATCCCATGTTGAAGCAGCACCCTAAGGTGCTTTTCCAAACCACTATGTTACCTGCCCAGTCTGCATTAGTGTATCCAACCAACCTCACATCATCACCTCAAGCATATATAATCCCATACTCGATAGGACTGCGCAAATACCTCAACACATGTTTTCATATTGTGCAATGCACTCTCTTCAGTTCAACCATGAACTAACTAAAAGAGTTTACAGAATAGGATATATCTGGCCTAGTGTTGACTAAATACATGAGAGAGCCTATCAACTACCTATACAAGGTGGGGTCTACATCCTTCTCCCTGGATTTGTCTACCTTCCTCGAATTCATGATCATGGGTGTAGACATGGCCTTGTAGTCCTCCATCTCGAACCTTTGTTGAGTATGTTGTCATTGATGTCAAAGTAGGTGTAAGATGTCATAGCAGGTGCAGGATATCAGAGCAGATGCAGGATGTCGTCATTGATGTGCTTGGTATGCTAGTTGTTATGGATGAGGTGATGCATTGTTGAAACCCTAGCTCTAGGGTTTGGCTTCCTTGGGAGATGAGCACACCCCAGAATTGATGAAGATTTTGAAGATGCAGATCACTGAATTTTCCTTAGAGACCCTCGTCATTAGATTCTCCACGTCATGCTGATTTTGTTGATACGTGAAGCACTTCATGGATCCTCACAGCTTGAGGGTTATGCCCAATCAAAGTGCAAGCCCCAATCTCATGGTCAATAAACCCAAAGGGTGATTATGTGGCAACGTTATGTTGGTCAGTCTATGGCACACTTAATTAAGTAAAATAAGAATAATTCTCTATTCACAGAAAATAAATAATAAACAATCAAAGTCTTCATGGTTAAAAATCTTGAATAAATCTCGAATTTTTTTTGGTCCAAAATATGAGAGGCAAATTTTGAACTTCAAAATTAAAAGTTTTCCCTCCTTGATGATCAAGTCAGCTACCATCCTAGATGTTGAGAAACCTATGGCATTAGTGTTAGTTGATTTCTCTTCCATTAGTGACTTCTTCTTAATGCTTTTTTCTTTAGATTAGGATCTTCTTCACATTAGATTATCAGTGTTCTTCTTCATCATTACAGTAACCAATGCATGAACATAAATACACAAGAGACACATCATGTAGGCATGAGCCAGGGCCAAAACCTCTCACTCTTTGAGAGGAAAACCCACACAAATTCTTCTTATAGAGATTCCAATTGACGAATACCAAGACCAAGACCCTTGACCTATTAGCCACTCCAAGACCAAGACACAAGTCCTATTCCGCTTTTGTTTTCTAGATTCTTCTTCCATTGCTTTTACCTTAGCATTGTGACATCATCATGACACTAAGATCTTATGAACCTTCACAGAATCATAGAACAGAAGTTGTCATGGCACTATACTAAACTCTAGCTTCAAATTGCGCCCTATCATGTACCTTCATCTGAACTGCGATTCTCTTATGTCATTGTTCATTCCAATTTCAAAGAGAGAGAGAGAGAGACATCTGAGTTGTCTCCTGTAGTCCTTCCTTGTTTCCCCTTAGAATGTCTTCGTTCTCCCTAGAAAGGTCTTTGTTGTCCCTTTGATGTCTTTCCAAAAACCCATCCAAACTTACCTCCTTTCTGTGGTCCAAAATTCAAAAGAATCCGAGTTTGATGACTGTGGAGATCTGAACCAAACCTTCATTGTCCCTTTTCTTTTATTCGAATTGTATGTTGTGATATAACATCCAAAAAACATCACCGAAGATTTCAAGAGTTGTCCAAATTAATTGACTGTAATTAGCACCGAAAATATCAGCGTTGTCTGAGTTCTAAATTGTCCTTATGTGAAAATCCGAGCTAGGTATTTATAGTAGTTTGTCCCCCATAAATCAGCTGACATGTTCAACCGAATAGGTGTGTCTATTTGAGGTGAGCCGACATGAATGCTTTAATATTACTTGAAGCCGACATGAAGAGGAGGATTGTGCTTGTCGTTGGAGGGCTATTTAGACATAGACATAGACTCATATACATTTTACATAAGCTCAAGAAGAGCCCTTCATACATTACATTAATTATTTTGACTCCAATGATAAATCCTAAGGCTCTCAATGGGAGCCACTAATAAAATAAAATCTCTTGCTCATGAAACCCATGAAGCCAGGCTTACAAAAAATTATTTTATTCTTTTATTTCATCATTTACAAAGATCATAATTACATGTCACTATGAAGACCGGACCTAGTTACATTTTACAACACTCCCTCTTCACTAGGGAGGTACTCATAATGGTACTTGGTCATTCTCAATCTAAAGAATTTCTCATAAGAAGAATTCAGAATTGTAACTCATTTGCATAGCATCATACCAACCAGCATTTATATAGCAAGGCCTTGACTAACAGCGCTAACTCTCCATAGAGCAAAATGCAGGTGATTGTAACTCATTTGTATAGCATCATACCAACCAGTGTTTATATAGCAAGGCCTTGACTAACATCTCTAACTCTCCATAGAGAGTTAATGCTAGTGAGACAAATGATTTATACACATCCTCATCATTGTCTCTCTCAGAACATACCCCACCCGGTTTCTCTCAGGATATGCTCCATGGAACTATTCCCTTCTTGGACTCCCCAGCCCCCAAAAGAATATCGGTCCCCCACGACTACTTTTCCATGGGATTCCTAACTCATCCCACCAGAGCATCGGATGCCAAATGATTACATAGTCCTCCAATCTGTCTTCTCAGGTGAAGCACAAAACAACATGTCTATCGCTCCTTATACCAGGAGATTTTATTCCTTTGATGTACCCATTCCTATCACAAAGGAATGTACCTAAGCTTACGGCTTAGAAATTTACATGTCTCTTCCAAGTAAGAACTTCTTCTCAGGCTCCCTCTTAACTAGGGACCTATACTTAGCTGCATGAAGAGCTCCTTTCTTCGATGTCATGAATTTCTTTTAAGGAGTCTTCAACTTTTGGGAACTTCTGTATATAGGGCACAGATCATCCATCACTTTTGTCCACAAGTTAGTCATGTCCCTAACTCATCAGAAAGTGATCCATCAGACTTTCCATCTGGCTTTGCTTCATATCATTCTGCTTTCGTGCCATATTTCCGGAAGACCATTACATCCTTCCATATGGTTTGCTTGGAAGTCATTCATAGATCTCCCCTTTCACAGTTCTACATAAGCCCAACCAGATGTTAGTTCAAAAATAATCAATGTACACTCAAATTAGAATTACCTTTGTGATGATCTTTCACCATGGCATCTTCCTGTAAGTATCGGTATCATGCATGCATATTGACACATCTCTCACAGATGTCTAGTGTCTAGGGCCTTTATCTTTTTCTGACTTCCATCAAAGTCTTCACATCCTTCTGGGAGATCTTCTAGTCAAATCTTCTTGGAATTTGGATGTTGAATGCCTTCTATCTTCGTTGCATATTATCACGATCCCTTCTTACATTTTCACACACTTCATTCCCAAGGACATCTAATCAGAGTTCCTTAATTGTAATCAACCACCTCATACTTCATATGGGGATATATTATGTTGATTTCATCTAGTGTGACTCGTGCCTTCCGACATTCTTTCATAGGAGGAGATTCCTTTCCTTTGATCGTGCTTCTCAAAAAAGTAGTGATCTTTGTTACCTGCAACCATACGACATGAATTTATAATATTAAATACAAGCATACATACCTCATTTTACCTTTAGGTTATCTAGGCTTCTTTCAGCAGCTTCCTTGATTGAAAAGATCTTCAACCCCTTGATCTGCTTCATTTCTCATGTCATCAAACCATCATCCTATGAACTCCACAAGTTGGAGTTCCTGATGAAACACTTGCTTCCTTTCTAGATCAGTGAATTCTTCAATGGGGATTCCATCTTGCACATCCTTATTCAACAAATGTTTTCCCTTTTAAATTGATGTATGATGAGACTTGTCCTGGATGACTTCTTCCTTTGATCTTCCAATGAGGTCACCAAGAGCTATATCCTTCAAGGTTGACTACCATAGATTTTGTTTCAGTGGTCTTTCATGTTTCCTTGTGGTGATGTCACGACCTCTCGCTTCTAATGCTTCTCTTCCTGGGACTTCCTTCTTTTAGCTTCCTTCTTATTATTGTCCTTCTTATGCTAAGAACAACCTTTCCCGTAAAGCACATAATCTTTTACTTCCATAGCATTGAATCTCAGCTATGCTCTTCTTTCAAAATTTCCCAAACTTCCTTTCCTTCCAGCAAATGTTTGAGTCCATAACCTTCAACACTTTTTCCTTCAATTTGTCATCTTCTATCTTGCATAGAAATCACAAGTTGTTGAATGAAGTAACTTTCTAATCCCATGGATATTTGTTACCTTGATTATCAGTTAATGAATTATAGATCAATGATGATTATCTTCTTTCCTAGATCTTGAAGATGAGATTTTATAAAGATATCCTTCCTCCTTTGATATCTTTACTTTTTTGTGGATCAGATGTGACCTTCTTTATCGTACCTTCAGAGAATGAGTTTATCATATGCATCTCTTTGATGTCTCCAATATTGCTATATGAGGAGATCCTTCATAAGTATCCCTTTCCATGAATTCAGAGGAGACCTTTCAATATGTTCAAGGACTTCATATTCTTAGAAGACTATGTCTATCCTCCTCCTTCATGCAAGGAATTTCGATGACCCATCCAATTTATAGATCTCTTTGCAAATACAAAGTCATTTTACCGAATTGAGTAAAGAATGCAAGATACTTACTTGACAAGTGAAGATGAACTCTTCACCTTGATCACTTTGATGATGGTTGAAGAAGATGTATTAGAACTCCCTCTTGGAAGATCGTCTTTCAAATGGAAAAGCTTTCCTTCAATAGAGAAGGTTGCTCCTTTTGATGAGAATGATTTTTTGCTTCTTTGGATGAACTTCTTCAAGGACAAAGAGACGATGCTTGCTTGCTTTATAACCTTGAAAATGATGACAATGCCTTCTAGTCTTCAAGATATTTTGACTTCTCTTGTAGTGTAGATCAAAAATGCTTCTAGGATTTTGACTCTCTCTAAGATGATGTGATCTTCTACTTCTGAGCTACCTTGCTTTGTAGATAGTTTGATGAGGATCTTTGTGGTCTTTTGATGATGACTATAGAAACAAAAGCCTTTGTTGTTGTAGACTGCTTCTTCAATCTAAAGTTTGACTCTTTAATGTAGATCTTGATCTTTTGCTTTGATAACCTTAAACTTGCTTTGATGCCTTTCTTGAAACTTGATCCTTGAATGTCACTTTGATTAGATGCCCTTCCTTTGTCTTCAACACCTTAGCTTTGATACCATGTTGAGAAACCTACGACATTAGTGTTAGTTGATTTCTCTTCCATTAGTGACTACTTCTAAATCCTTTTTACTTATTTAGGTTAGGATCTTCTTCACATTAGAATATTAGTGTTCTTCAACATCATTACAATAACCAATGCATGAACATAAATACACAAGAGACACATCATGTAGGCATGAGCCAAGGCCAAAACCTCTCACTCTTTAAGAGGAAAACCCGAAGAAATTCTTCTATTAGAGATTCCAATTGACGAATACCAAGACCAAGACCCTTGACCTATTAGCCACTCCAAGACCAAGACACGGGTTCTTTTCCACTTCTGTCTTCTAAATTCTTCTTCCACTGCTTTTACCTTAGCATTGTGACATCATCATGACACTGAGATCTTCTTATGAACCTTCACCGAATCATAGAACAGAAGTTATCATGGCACTATACTGAACTCTAGCTTCAAACTGCACCCTATCATCTACCTTCATCTGAACAATCATTCTCTTATGTCATTGTTCATTCCAAGTTCAAAGAGAGAGACATCTGAGTTGTCTCATGTAGTCCTTCCTTGCTATCCCTTGGAATGTCTTCGTTGTCCCTGGAAAGGTCCTCGATGTCCCTGTGATGTCTTTCCAAAAACCCATCCGAACTTACCTCCTTTCTGTGGTCCGAATTTCAAAGGAATCTGAGTTTGATGACTGTGGAGATTCTGAACCAAACCTTCGTTGTCCCTTCTCTCTTATTTGAACTGTATGTTGTGATATAACATCCGAAAAACATCACCGAAAATCTCAGGATCTATCCAAACTGGTTGACTGTAATTAGCCCCGAAAATCTCAGGATCTGTTCGAACTAGTTGACTATAATTAGCAACGAAAATCTCAGGGTTGTCCGAGTTCTGAAATGTCCTTATGCGAAGATCCGAGCTGGGTATTTATAGTAGTTTGTCCCCCATAAATGAGCCGACATGTTCATCCAAATAGGTGTGTCTATTTGAGGAGAGCCGACAAGAATGTTTTATTTTTACTTAAAGCCGACATGAAGAGGAGGATTGCACTTGTCATTGGAGGGATATTTAGACATAGACATAGACTCATATACATTTTACATATGCTCAAGAAGAACCTTCATACATGACATTAGTTCTTTTGACTCTAATGATAAATCCTAAGGCTCTCAATGGGAGCCACTAATAAAATAAAATCTCTAACTCATGAAACCCAAGAAGCAAGGCTTACAAAAAATAATTTTATTCTTTTATTTCATCATTTACAAAGATCATAATTACATGTCATTATGAAGACCAAACCTAGTTACATTTTACAACACTAGATGCTCATCCAAAACCTATATAAAGGTACCACACCTCATCACTTAAGCATGGATCGATTGCACATCATTGAGCTTTCTATTCTCACCCTTGTGAAGAAATTGAATCGAAGCTTATTGCAAGGGTTTTTGGGCCATCTTTTCTATTGGGATTCATTGTTTCTTTTCCATAAGGGCTTCGTCTTCTTTTATTTTTGCAGCCGATTTATATACAAGTTGAAGGATTTGTTGATTTGGGGTACCATCAGTTGTGCTCTAGGCCTCAAATTTTACAAAGAGGCTTGGGCACATGTATTCCAAAGTACTCAAAAAGCGTTTTGGGGAATTCCACCCAAGGCAATTTTATTAAAATAATTAAAAAAATTTAATGGGACCCTAAGTATAAACTTAGGAAGTTAAAAATATTAAAATGGGTATTAATCTAGTTGTGGGTGTAACTTCTAGAAGAAGACGAGGATCAAGCTAAAATGATCTTAACCATCGATTAGCTTTTAATCTAGGTCGTTGAATGGCAACGAGAAGATTATTTAAGGGAGATTGAGGGTCATTTGGAAAACACATTGAGAGATCAAGAGATTGAATTTCTGAAGTGAGAAGTTCTCAAGAGGAAATTTTGATCGAGTATATTTCTTGCAATGAGGGGCGGTGAGTATCCAAAAGAAGGAAGTTTTCCTGGGCCGGAGAGTACGAGGCAGAGAGAGGGCAGAACGACGTCCAAAGAGAGGCAGACATTGGCCCACACAGAGCTGACGCAGTGGCAGCGCAGGCCTTAGAGGGAGATCAAATTCCCGCTCAAGAAATCAAGTTTCAATAGCCAGGAGCTGGGGTGTGAGACCGAAAGGTAGAGATTCAGATTTTTAGCCAGCAAAGGATCCAGAGAATAAGCAACGTGATACCCATCAGGGGTGACGTAGGAACTGCGTGGGAGTGACGCAGTTCTGCGTAGAGGCTATGCAGAAGGTACGCAGAGGCTCTAGTTTAGTGTGATTAGACTCGTATTCTCCCAGTGACAAGGTGAGATCACTTCACCATTCGTTTTGTCCAGTTTCTCTCTGTATCAGATTACTAGTTGAGCATCCAAGAATTGTACTCAGATTTTCTCCTACATAATAAAAAAATCCTCAGATCTTCTGCACCAGTTTTCCCACATTGGGTTTTTTTCAGGGACATTTATCCAAAAATAACGGTGTCAATTGTGTTGTATTTTCTTTCTTACTCAATCTCTTGTTTCTGCATAATATTTAATTAAGTGAAGATTGTAGTGTATGCATTACAATATTTGCCATAGGAAACTGCAAGTAATTTGTTTAAAGGAATTTAACAAATAGGAGTAATATCGTCAGTTGTTGCAGTAGGGATTCTGGTTGAGGAATTTTCACATGGTATCGGAGCTGCTGGTGAAGCAAGAAGAGTATTGTCGGTAGATCCAACTCTGAGTAGAAGAGGGAGCTCGAAAAAGCTGCAAGAGGTAGCAGTTCGAATCCCCAGACGCTTTGCACAATTCTTAGCTGGAGGGTTGAAATTTCGAGGCAGTCTCTCTCCAGGAGAGTCGATGGAGACAAGGGCTTCCAAATCGAATTTTTGTCAGAGCAGAGGGAGCATCGCTGAAGCCTCAGCGTGAGGAGAGCTGGTGGGACGCAGATTTTTCTACAGGCAATTTGCTAGAAAGAAAATCATCAAAAAAAAGAGGAGAAGCATGGCTGAGGGTATTTCTTTCTCAAAGAATTCCTAGCCAAGGAATTTGAATTCTCTAGAGTTGAGCAGAAGCAAGGGGCAGCTGTTTTACTAGCTCCAGCAGGGAGTGTGTAGGCTAGCCCAACAACAGCACAGACGAGAGAGGAGGTCGTTCGACTTTCTATTTTTTGGCAAAAATGGCAACCAGTGGCTTGAGGGATCAGGACAGGTTAGACGAAGCATCCAACTATGTCATCTGGAAGGCAAGAAAATCATTCCTTCTAGATGAGCATGCCCTCAAGACATATGTCGACAACATGGTGGTTGTACCTGCAAATGCAGATCTGCTAAGAAGTACCGAGCAGAAATGGTGAAGGCCAAGAGGATGATCCTAGATGGAGTAAAGGATCACATGGTGTGTCATGTCACTAGCAGAGGGATTGTTAACAAGATGTGAGATGCCTTGGCTACATTATATTAAGGATCTTCCGAAAGACAGAAGATGTACTTGGAGCAGAAGCTGAGATTTGCTCAGATGCAGAAGGGGGAGCGTGTGGATCCATTCCTCATGAAGCTGAAAGAGACCCGTGATGAATTGTCTATTGCGGGGCATACACCTCAAGATTCCGAGTTGGTTAGACTGGCCCTCAATTTTGTCTCAGATGAGTGGCAAGTCTTTGTCAAGAGTATCCTGGGTAGAGCAGCATTGCCGAATTGGGATGAGATGTGGGCAGATCTAAAACAAGAGGAGCTGAGGAGAGACATAGTCAAGGTCAAACTTGACGGATGCAGCAGCAACAGTGGGTCGAAGCCCAAGGAGGAGGAGAATAATGCAGCCCTTGCATCGAAGGGACAAGAGGAGTAGCAGAGAGGTAAGAAGAACATCTCGAAGATCAAGCATTTCAAGTGTGGTGAGATGGGTCACTACGCTACTCAGTGTCCTCTCAAGAAGAAGGACAAGGATGAGAAACATGATCTGAAGGTTACGCCCGCGAAGATCGAAGAGGAGTTTTCCATGACAGCCGAGATACCTCCAGGAGGGAGGTGAGCTGATTTAAAATTGTAGTTCGAATGAGCTACTGATGGGCAAGATCCTTGAGGAATCCACCTCTTGGATCAATACCTTGCTACCCAGATAAGAAGTAGCGGGATGGACTAGTATCGGATGGTGTCGAGGAGTGTCAGAGAGACAGTTGCAATGGCTAGGAGCGCCAGGGTCTAAGAAACGTAGAGCAGAGTTGGCAGCAGTGCAGATGGCATAAAGCAGAGGTCAGCAGTAGCGCAGTAGATTCAGAGGGTTAGTGCAAAGACTAGCAGTAGTCAAGCTCCAGCATTCATGTGGTATCATACTGAACATAGTTAGTTTGGTAATTTTGGATGTTTTTCCATTGTTGATAGAGTACCAGCAGCAGTTTGTAGTGCAGTAGCAATTGGCAGTGGCAGTGCTAGCAGCAGCACAGATGTAGCACTTGAGAGGGAGTTGTAGTACGGACGCAGTTTTGACAGTGGCAATGTCAGCAGCAGTACAATTGAACACAGCGCAGTAGTTAGCGGCCAGCATGTCAGACATCAGCAGTGCAGATGACGATGCTTCAGAGTCAGAGCAGTATGCAGTAGCGTATATTGCTAGAGCACATTCCTCGCTAAGAGGGTGTTTATTTGGGGTAGCATCAGATGTGCTCTAGGCCTCAAATTTTGCAGGGAACCTTGGGCACATGTATTCCAAAGAACCCAAAAAGTGTTTTGGGAAATTCCACCCAAAGACAATTTTATTAAAATAATTAATATTTTTTAATAGGACCCTAAGTCTAAACTTAGGAAATTAAAAATATTAATGGGTATTAATCTAATTGTGGGTGTAACTTCTAGAAGAAGACAAAGATCAAGCTAAAATGATCTTAACCATCGATTAGCTTTTAATTTGGGCCATTGAATGTCAACGAGAAGATTATTTAAGGGAGCTTGAGGGTCATTAGGAAAACACACCGCGAGATCAAGAGATTGAAATTCTTAAGTGAGAATTTCTTAGGAGGAAATTTTGATTGAGTAGATTTCTTATAGTGAGGGGCAATGAGTATCCGAAAGAAGTCTTCTTGAGTCGAGAGTACAAGGAAGAGAGAGGGTAGAACGATGTCCAGAGAGAGGTAGACACTAGCCCACGCAGAGCTGACGCAGTGGCATCACAGGCCTTAGAGTGAGATCGAATTCCTGCTGAGGAAATCAAGTTTCAATAGCTGGAAGCCAGGGTGTGAGACCGTAAGGCAGAGATTCGGATTTTCCAACCAGAAGAGGGTACAGAGAAGGAGCAGCGTGATACCCAGCAGGGGTGATGCAAGAACTGCTTGGTAGTGACGCAGTTTTGCGCAAAGGCTACGCAAAACATACGCAGAGGCTCCAGTTCAGTGTGATTAGACTTAGATTCTCCCAGTGACAGGGTGAGATCACTTCACCATTTGTTTTGTCATATTTCTCTCTGTATCGAAATGCTAGTTGAGCATCCAAGTATTGCACTCAGATTTTCTCCTACATAATAATAAAACCCTCAGATTTGCTAAACCAGTTTTCCCGCATTGGGTTTTTTCCAAGGATATTTGTCCAAAAATAACGATGTCAATTGTGTTGTATTTTCTTTTTTACTCAATCTCTTGTTTCCGCATAATATTTAATTAAGTGAAGGTTACAGTGTATGTATTACGATATTTGTGGTAGGAAACTACAAGTAATTTGTTTAAAGGAATTTAACAAGTAGGAGTAATATCATCAGTTGCTACAGCAGCGATTCCTGTTGAGGAATTTTCACAAGATTGATTTTGGAATCCACAAATCTGACCAATGCCCAAGGGTTTTTGCTTTGTTCTGCATGCTTGCAAAATTGTGAAGTACCTTGCTCGAATACATTTCTTTCTGTGAAGAAATTTCGCTTATTAAGGCAAGATGTTCTGAAATGCAGCCAAGAAGGATTATGGTTGTTTATTCGCTTTTGGGATTCATTGGGTTCTTTGTTACAAGCCAGCGAAGGGTGGTATTTGGTGATCACTGTCAACTAGCAAAGGAGCATGAAGATCTAAAAAAACCATTTTCGGATTGCTAAAAGAATCCGTCACTCTGTTTTGGCATGGTTCAGCTACAGGAGACTGAAACTCGAAGCTAGATCGAGAGCATTAAATCAAGTATAGACTCTGTTTTCGGTTCCATGTGGTCTGGCACTTGAACGTGATCTGAAGCTTGTAAGAACTAGAGCGCACTTGATAACAGAGCTAGTTTTAATAATGTTACATTGAACCTACAACACACATCTCTCTATGATTACAGGTGAATCTAAAAGATCTCGATCATCTAATCAAAATAACTGGAGACCTCTGTGCAGATAAGTATTTTGGTCAAAGTTTGGCTCAGAAAATTTATTCTATGATTGATGGGTAAATCCACACTGTGTGTATATCTAGAGACAAAACCTAGTTCTAGACTTAGCTCCACAAATAATGAAATGTGTACACCTATATGGTGCAAACAAGTTTATGTAAAATTCTCCCGCAAACATTATTAGTTTACAAAGGAGTGAGTTCAAAATTTTGTGATGGTGTGTAACCTTCGAATGAAGTGTTATCACGGACTTAAATATTCATTGACAATGTGTGAATGTCAGTGTGATCACATCAATATATTTTGATATGAGAATATATAGTGTGAAGCCCAGTGGTTTTGGCGATACATTATTGCTGCCCTAATTTAGACTCTGGTGCAATAGACTAGTTGAAATGGGTATGGTTAGCTAAGAGTAATATTGCAGAGAGATAGTTTGAGTTAATAAGAAAGTTGATAGTTGTTTGTGTGATGGAAACAAGTGTGCGTGTTCTGTAAGATTGCACGTAGCACCAAAAGGAATCACAGACCATGTATTGTCGAGAAATCCAATAGGGTGGCAATTTTTTTGATTTCTCTTATTATGACATTATCTTGTGATGTTTTATTATTAGTTTTCTTCTTTTGATTTATCTTATCCTTATCATCAAGACTAATGCCAATCAATAAATAGAGTAGGACACGAGATGTAGGCACGCACCCAGGGAAAAAACCTACATAGGGGAAAACCCAGTCAAGAATTCTTCCTTCGGTAGACTCAAAACAAAATAAAAATGACCAAAACTCTCATAACCTAGACCAATGACTACTTCCATCCATCAAGTCAACCTTGTCACGACATACTTCAATTTTGTGGTAGTCCAATCATACTTCGTTCCTGTAGCAACCTATGTAATAGCCTTCTTCATGCTTTAGTCTTGAGGTCCTAGTCATACTTCGAACTGACACAACCTTCTTTATACTTCGATTTGTGGTATTCTATATGTGCTTCGATCCTGTGATGGCAACATTCAAATGATGACATAATATGCTTCGATCTTGTGGTAGTTGCATGCATATTATAACACAGCCCTTTGTCCTATAATGTTAGTTCAATTCTTCAGTCCTGTAATGTTAGCCTAGATTTATACTTTGGTCTTGTGACAACTTGGATATATTGGCTTGAGGTCATATATTTCCTTATATTTGAATTGTCTTCCTCTGTGATCACCGAACCCTCTCACTCAGATGCTTCAAACTTGTTTCTCTCCTTTGCCTAATGAGTGAAGCCTACACTCATATATATAGTTGTTTCCCACTGTAAATGAGCCGACATGAGTTTATTTAGTGAAGCCAACTTGTTGACTATTAATTTGGAGGCCCACTGCAAGGAGACTTGATGGAGGAAGATTTTGACATAACAAAATAGACTTTGACTTTGACTTACAAATCCTAAAAGCCTACAATGGAGGCTTGACCTATGACAATTGACCCAAGCATGCAACCCATGTTTTAACAAGTCAATTTAATTAATGATAAGATTTCTTTCGCTTTATTTTAATAAATATATTTCATTTGGAAGACCGAAGTACAATTATGAAGACCGAACCTAGTTACATTCTTCAACACTCCCTCTTAACTAGGGAGGTATTCATACTTACATATATCTATAGAGGTACATGGAAAATCTCAAATGCATGATCTACGAAGAGTTTAGGCACACTTAGTGCCACTGACTAGATTCCTGACTAGGCCAATCTATCCAAGTGGGACTAAGATGGACTAAAACTTTCAGCCAGTCTAGGTACCATCAGGGTTACTTGCTAACCATCAACCCAGGGATCTAGGTGCATATCCAAGGTCAAAGCTCCATGAGCAACGCCACCCTCCCTCTTCGGGATCTACACATCAATACATATGTCAATCAGATGTCCTCCCAGGCATTTTACATACACAATGCCTCAACACATCAAATCTCTATAACTTCAAGCATGCTTTTCAAAAACTTTGAGAGATTTACCTGAACAATCGCAACCCCAATCAATAACAACCTTTCAAATACTCATGAGTAAACACAAACCTTCAAGGTCTTTTGACTTCTTGATGCTGCCTCACAATTCATAACAGTAGGACTTTGAGGCTTCCCAAAGATTTCCTCAATCATTCAACTTCCTTTCCTACTTCACATGCAGCAACCAAATCCAGCTTTCCTTCTTTCAGCAGCACCTAATAATTACATTTTTCTTATTTACATTTCTCTACATTAAATCATAATTACATGTCATTATGAAGACCGAACCTAGTTACACTTTTTAACACAAAGTTCACATGAAAACTTCATAAGTTACTCTCAATAATATAGTATAAAGAAATTATTTTCCCATAAATAAGTAGCTATATAAATGTATCTAGGAAATAACCTCTTTGGGGATGGTTATATTGATGAAACTCAAGTTAAATCCCTTAAATAGAACATTCCTTGTTAATATTGAAAAGCGTTCACAACAAGAATTAGATCCAAGTACAAACAACGATTTTGCCAAAAATGTATGATGAAAAAGAAAAGAGTAAGACCTCCCAATTAAATAAGCCAGCTGCAGCCACACGCTCGCGAACTCGGCGCCTCTCTGCTTTATCTTTTGAATTGAAATCAATGTCCAAACTTGCCAAACTCTTCAAGAAAGCAGCTGTGTCTGGAAAGCCACGTATGTCTCCATGGAGAATGTCGAACTCCTCAATATATCTGAAAAAGTGCAAGGTAAAACTGGATTACTAAAGCTAAAAGAGTAGTATGAACTGTAAAAAGGAGCAAAGACAAAAGAAAAGCAAAAATAACTCTAAACTTACAGTTCCTTGGTAGAAGTCACATCACATTCATTTCTCTCTTCACCAGGCGTCACAGAACGAAGTCCAAGCTCATTTTCTGCATGTGTATACCATTCTGGAATGCTAATATCACGTCCAGGAATCCTCTGTAATTGAAATCCAAGAACAATGGCATCTCGCAATCTTCTTGCTCCACTATACTACAAAGTATTAATAAAACATAGTCAAAACCACAAAATGCAAAATGATATCTACCTTGTAGAATAATTTAAGATGTATCTCCTTGAAAAGTGTATAAGGAAAATCTAAAAGAAATTCATAATAAGAGTTGATCATAGAAAAGATTCCAACATATTCTTACAGAAGAAGCATATTGAACGTGCCATAGATTAATGTCCTCTTGTAATCTGAAATTCCTTTTCAGGGGGGTGGGACCAAAACCAATTCGTAAGAACCATCAATGCAGGAAAGGACCCATTCATAATGTATTATCTAAATAAAAATAAAAATAAATTGTGGTACAATTCTCTTACTTTATTTAGTAAAACAAAGTACAATTGCTTCTCAAGCTGAGCTCTTTTCAGCAGAGCAAACTGATTTCTTATCTAGATAATTATATCTCTTTTTAGGGGCTGAAAAACTTGTGAATGATGAGAATTATGTCCACATAAAGCTTGTTGGAACTTTCGCAAGACAAACACATAGTTTCAATGTCACATGGTTCGGGTTCGAGTTCGTGTTCGACAATGATTAGGTTCGGTTTGAGTTCGAATTTTTTTGATGACGTTCGCCATTAGGTTCGTATATATATAATGAATTATAGGATAAAATAGTAAAAAATCAACATCATTAAACATCAAAATTGCTATCATGGACATGGAAAATGCAAGGCTAAATTACAAGCTTGATTTGTGACATGAAGTTATGAGTTTTGATGTATGGTCTTGGTCAGCGGCTATGAGGTTCGATGAGGTTCGCCAAACCTCAAATTTTTTTTAAGGTTTGCCAAAATTTGAACCTCAAGGTTAAAGTTCGACGAACCCTGTGACATAGCATAGCATTCGTAGAAGCTTCCCTAGTTTAAATCTTGTAAGAGGAACTCTACTACCTAGCATAACACAGCATCAGCCTCTACTCTGGCATCTGTTGAGCTTCTACTTTCTCTATGGTGTTCATCGTGTAACTGTGAGCTGCAGTTGTAAGTGTCAACATACTTATTCAAAAGATATTGCACCAAAAAACACTGATATTTTGTCTCCACTGAATTCTCTTATAGTTTTAAGAGACAACACACTTATTCAAAAGATATTGCACCAAAATCCACGGATATTTTGTTTCCCCTGAATTTTCTTTCCGCTTTAGGGAAATCATGGCATCTATCTTATATTAGGTCGATGGAAATATTGTGAATAAAATGTGATGATGCACATTATAAGGCATATTATGGGCTGAGGATACTCAGTGACCTGAGGATCTCATGGTCTTGCCCAACATCCCTAAGGTGTAAAAATCAAAGTGCCATCAAGTTTACAAATGAGATTCATCACAACTATATCATAGAACATGTGAACAAAAAGATAAATTTGTTTATTGCATGACAAAACACCAGGCAGAAAACATCTTCACAAAAGCTCCATGAAAAGTTCAGAATTTTAAGAAATATGTTGAACATGATTGCAAACAAAGTAAACTTTAGGAGCAGGTGTTAGGATATTATAATGTGTTGAAACATGTAACTAGTTTCATTCTTCATAATTTGTACCATCATGTATCTAATGTAAAAAGTAAAAGAAAAGAAAAGGAATTATTATTTTCTAGATCAGCATGTTCTTCGTCCTTCTAGGCTTCTGAGTCAAAGAGTATATTAAAATTGGCAACTAGGGCCAAATTCCACTTTGGACATCTCCTTTGGGAAAGATTATTACAGCATTGAATTCCTCTTTTCGAGAGGACCAAAATCAATCTAAAGATCATCAAATTTGGATAAGGAAAAGTGGGTAAATTAACAAGATCGACCTCTCCCATACGTTAGCTCAATCAGCTGAAAAGTCACGTCCCTTCAACTCCACCGAATTGTATATATAGAGGAGCCTTCTCCCTCATTTTAGATCATCAAAAGGCTTGGATCTATGTCTAAGGCAGCTGAGGTCTTCAAGGAGGTCGAAGGATGGTCAGTTTCTGGGTTAATTTCTGCTCTAGGGCTAAGACTCTCTCTGATGAAAAGCCGTAGGCCTGGACAAGTTTGTACGGGCTATTTTACCATTGCAGATCCATGTTGGAGCAACAATGCTCAGCAATGAACAGAAACATATATATATTATTAATAATTTGAACGATGATTACAAATGTGGGAGGTCCCTGGCTTAAATACAACCTTGGTGTTGATTTGGGGTAGCATCGAATGTGCTCTAGCCACGAAATTTGGTGGAGAGGTTGGGGCACATGAGATCTCCAATACCCAGAAAGGATTTGGGCAGATTCTAAACAGTTCAGGAGACATTAAAATAATTAATATTTTTAATGGAGACCCTAAGTCTAAACTTAAGGAAAATAAAATATTAATGTGTATTAATATGAAACTATGTTAGAATGGTCCAAAAGACATGGATCAAGCCAGATCTAATCTTAGCCATTGATTAGGGACTTAATCTCGGCCGTTGATTTGTCAACGAGGAAAGTATAAGAGGAGGCTTGAGGGGCACTTGGAGAACACACTGAGGGAGACCAGTGAGTTCAATATCTAGACTGGGGTTTGCCAAGAAATTGAACAAGGGGTTTGGAGATCAGTCAGGAGGCAGCAAGTACGGAACAGAGAGATGGGAGATCAACGCAGAGGAAGAAGAGGCAAACGTAGAGCCAAAGGAAGCCACGCAGAGGCAACAGAGACTACGCAGAGCCAGAAGGGCCTACGTCATCCACGCAAAGGCTGCAGGAGTGACGCAGAAGGCCAGAGAGACTGCGCAGAGCCTCAGAAGGTTGATGCAGAGGGTTTCAGGCTGATGGAGAGGTCAATGGGGCCTACGTTGGATTCAGAAGAACTACTGGAAATTTGTCTATCTGTGGGTAAGCCAATTTGGCACCCTGTTGTACTAGAAAATTGTTGAATAATAAAAATCCTCCCTTGCTGCACCGGTTTTCCCACATTGGGTTTTTCTGGGGACATTAGTCCAAAATAACTGTGTCAATGTGTACATATGTTTGTTTCTGTATTACGGTGTGATATTTGCAGCGGTATTTATTTTAATGTTTGTTGAAGTAATTTTATGAATAACTTATGATGAAATAAGTAGGAAAAGTAAATCAGTTGTTGCAATGACAAAATTTTCACATGGTATCAGAGCAAGTAATCAGAGACAGAAAGGGAAAATCAGTTATGGGTCGAGACCACGATGCAAAGGCATCCACCTCAAGCGACTCACATAGATTTTTAGAAGATTGCATAAGAGAGAGAGATTTCGATTTCTCTATGTTGGCTTCCAGGTTGGAAGAAGAAGTGGCGTGCATGACTAGTGTTCCATCATCAGAAGTATGGTATATAGACAGTGGAGCCTCGTGGCATATGACGGGAATCAGGGAGTGCTTCTCAAAATATCGGGAAGAGAAGATGAACTTTCAGATCACCATGGGGAACAAGGCAAAGTGTACTCCAGTAGGAAAAGGTACCATAGTTTTTCAGACAAAATCGAGAGAGCGGTTCTGTGCCACAAATGTACTGCATGTACCAGGATTGGGGATGAACTTACTTTCCGTGTCACAACTACAAGGCAAGGGCTATGACGTCTACTTCATCAAGGAAAAGGTATACGTCAAACACCCAAGCTAGAAAAAGAAAGTGCATATCGGGATCAAAAATAATCGGTTATATAGACTACATCTAGAATCTCCAATGGCACTAATAGGTAGTCATGGGGACGAAGACTTGAACGAACTATGGCACAAAAGGATGCATCACTTGCACCATGGAGCTCTGTGAATTCTCAAGAGCACTGTAACAGGAGTTCCGGATCTGAGTACAGAACGAGATGATGTATGCAGGGGATGCGCTCTAGGAAAGCATGCCAAGGCGACATTTCCTAGGAGCAACCACAGGGCCAAGAATGTAATAGGATTGATACACTCAGATATCTGCGGACCTATGTCCATCAAATCTCCCAGCAGTGCCGAGTATTTCCTTACCTTCATTGATGACCACTCGAGGAAAACTTGGATCTATTTTCTGAAAACCAAGGATGAGGTTTTATGTCGATTCAAGGAGTTCAAGGCTCTAGTGGAGAATCTGACAGGTAAGAAAATAAAAGTCTTGCTCTCAGATAATGGTGGAGAGTATGTCAATAAGGACTTCACTAATTATTGCGCTAAGGAGGGCATCAAAAGACAGTGGACAGCTCCCTACAATCCAGAGCAGAATGGGGTGGCAAAGAGGAAAAACAGGACTATTGTGGAAGCAGCTAGGGCCATGTTGTATGGTCAGGATATGCCAAAATTCCTATGGGAAAAAGCATGCAACACAGTTGTCTATGTTTAGAACAGGACTCCTCATCAAGCATTGAGCAAGATTACTCTAGAGAAAGTCTTCACTGAGAAGACGCATGAAGTCAGTCATTTCAGGATATTTGGGAGTTTAGCATATTGTCGCATACCCAAAGAAAAGAGGAAGAAGCTGGGATCAGACTGCAAAAAAGGGGTATCTGGTAGGATATAGCGAGAACGCTAAGGCATACAGAATCTATCTTCCAGGGAGCAAGAAGGTAGTAGTACGACGAGATGTAAAGTTCATGGAGGGCAGAGCTTTCAGAAGATCTCGCGAAAAGCCTTCCGAGGAGCAGCCGAAAAAGGATCCATTGATCATGCCTCTTCAACCAACGGAAGTGAAGAATTCTTCCTCAGATCAGGAAGATTCTCAGGATGAGGAGGAGGAGTGAACAGAAGCACCTATTGGCAAAGGAAGAACCAGTAGGGAACTTCGTCAGATTCTGTGTGATGCAGAGAACTTCATAGGAGAGCCAAGGAACAGTAAAAGGGATCGAAAATAGCCAGACAGGTATCAGGCGTTAGTAGCTCAGGATGGGGAGCCTACCTGCTTCAAGGAGGCAGCTCAACATCAGGTCTGGCTAGATGCGATGGTGGAGGAGTATAACTCCATAATGGTAAACGATGTCTGGGAGGTGGTGTCAAGGCCTCAAGGCAGACCTGTGGTAGGTTCAAGATGGATCTACAAGATCAAATATGCTGAGGACGGTAGTGTTGAAAAATACAAGGCCAGGTTTGTGGCTAAGGGGTATGCTCAAAAGGAAGGGATTGACTATGAGGAAACCTTTGCCCCGGTAGCCAGGTATACATCTATTAGGACTGTGATATCTCTTGCAGCCCAGATGGGATGGGAGATCCACCAGATGGATGTCAAGACGGCATTTCTGAACGAGGTAACAGAAGAAGAGGTATACATAGAACAACTAGAGGGCTTCGAAACTCATGAGAAGAAGTCTCGTGTATGCAGACTGAAGAAAACCTTGTATGGGCTGACGCAGGCACCAAGAGCGTAGTATGGACGAATAGATGGCTACTTGCAGAAGATGGGGTTTGTCAAGAGTGACGCGGATCTGAATCTCTATTATCTGGTCGTAGAGAACGAGCCACTTATCTTAGTATTATATGTGGATGATCTCTTCCTGAATCCTAACAGGATCATCCAGACTCATTGAGGACTACAAGAAGAATCTAGCCACAAAGTTCGATATGAAGGATCTGGGACTAATGCACTATTTTCTAGGGTTGGAAGTTTGGCAGCAGAAAGGAGAAATCTTCCTTGGGCAAGGGAGGTATGCTACAGAAATCCTGAAAAGGTTCGAGATGGGAGACTGTAGACCTATGTTTACGCCAATGATCACCAACTGGAAGAATATTGATGCATCAGAAGACAAGGATGTCGATCCCACCCTATACTGACAACTCATAGGGTCCCTGATGTATCTAGTCAATACCAGACCAGATATTTGCTACGCTATCAACACCCTCAGTCAGTTCATGGTGGAACCAAAGAGGGCTCACTGGGCAGCAACCAAACACGTTCTCAAGTATTTACAGGGAACAGTTGATTATGGGCTCTTATACACCAAGGGGAAGGATATCATGTTGGGTGGATTTACAGATGCGGATTGGGCAGGAAGTTTAGTGGATCAAAAAAGTACCTCTGGGTACTGTTTCAACATTGGATCAAGAATGACCTCCTGGTGCAGTAGGAAACAGCCATGGCTCTGAGCTCATCTGAGGCAGAATATATGGCAGCAATCAAAGCTTCGTGTGAGGCCATATGGCTTAGAAAACTGTTGGTAAACATATTCAGAAGAAATATGGAGGCGACCAGGATCATGTGTGATAATCAAAATTGCACCAAACTCTCTGAGAATCCAATATTCCATGATAGGTCGAAGCATATTGATATCCAGTGTCACTTTGTCAGAGATTGTGTCCAACGAGGAGTTGTACAATTGAGTTACACTCCTACAGGGGAACAAGTGGCAGACATCCTCACCAAGGCCCTTGGAAAGTCAAAATTTGACTACTTCAAGGAAAAGATGGGGATGGTAAAGAACCCCTTTCAGAAGTAGTGTGTTAGCAGCACGAATGAAGAGGGAGTTGCAGTGCATATGCAATGTTGGGAGAAAGGACCAACAGTAGCACAGATGCAGAGGGAGTTGCAATGCGGATACAGTGTTGGGAGAAAGGATTAGCAGCAGCATGGATGTAGAGGGAGTTGTCGTATAGATGCAGCAATGGTAGTAGCAAAGTCATGGGCAGCAGTACAGGATGCAGCAGTGCAGAGGATGTTGGGCAAGGAGGCTTAACATCAGCACAACGACCGATGCCGGATGATCAGGGTGATACTCAATGAGGAGTATTACTAGAGCACAGTCCTCGCTAAGAGGGAGTGTTGATTTGGGGTAGCAACGGATGTGCTCTAGCCACGAAATTTGGTGGAGAGGTTGGGGCACATGAGATCTCCAATACCTAGAAAGGATTTGGGCAGATTCTAAACAGTTTAGGAGATATTAAAATAATTAATATTTTTAATGGAGACCCTAAATCTAAACTTAGGGAAAATAAAATATTAATGTGTATTAATATGAAACTGTGTTAGAATGGTCCAAAAGATATGGATCAAGCCAGATCTAATCTTATCCGTTGATTAGGGACTTAATCTCAGCCTTTGATTTGTCAACGAGGAAAGTATATGAGGAGGCTTGAAGAGCACTTGGAGAACACACTGAGGGAGACCAGTGAGTTCAATTTCTAGAGCGGGGTTTGCCGAGAAATTGAACAAGTGGACTATAGAGCAGTCAGAAGGCAGCAAGTACGGAACAGAGAGAGACGGGAGATCAGCACAGAGGCAGAAGAGGCAGATGCAGAGCTAGAGGAAGCCACGCAGAGGCAGCAGAGACTACGCAAAGCCAGAAGGGTCTACGTCAATGTTGCACTAATCGTTATCGGGATAATATCAGTGCGAGGAAAAAATCGTAATAATCGAGAGAAAATCGGTAATAATCGGGAAAAAATCGTTTGGTACAAAAATATTCATTTTTTTCAATTTTTTTAATATCTAAACCATCTACAACATAAAATAAATACATTGACACATAAATATGATAAAAGAACTAATACATAAGATGTTTAATATCATTTCTAGTGCTAAAATCACACATAACAGTGAATCATGTCCTGAATAGTAAGTCCTGACTCCTGAGTCCCAACTCAACCTCAAAATATCAACAAAAAAATATGATAATGTATCTCATATCATGAGTCATAATGTCATATACAATGAAATGAACCAAATAACTAAAGTCTAATACTATTGATTTCCTTTGCCCCTCTAAATGTAGATGTCGGTGGAGTTGGCAAGCCGCAGTAGACTATGGAGTCTGTTGTGCTCTAGAAGTTGAAGAACTAGGAGCTAT
The DNA here is from genome assembly GCA_031772625.1 of Pinus tabuliformis. Lineage (NCBI taxonomy): Eukaryota > Viridiplantae > Streptophyta > Pinopsida > Pinales > Pinaceae > Pinus > Pinus tabuliformis. Next base: position 427,444,357 of record CM062812.1, on the reverse strand, counting down.
AGGAGGTAGACCACGTCCTCCCTCTACTTGTGACAGGGGTAGCTTGGATCACCACCTCCTCCTTAGGCAAACAAAAAAAAAAAACAAAATTCCCCATGATTTTTTCCCAAAAAATGGGGCAAAAAAAAAAATCTGATTACTAAGCGCGATTTTCTCTTTTCATTGAAATTATCGCGATTATACGATAATATCGCGATTTTAACAACACTAGTCTATGGCATCCACGCAGAGGCTGCAGGAGTGACGCAGAAGGCCAGAGAGGCTGCGTAGCGCCTCAGTAGGTTGACGCAGAGGTCAGTAGGGCCTACGCTGGATTCTGAAATCCCCTAGAAGTCTGTTCACACATGCGGCAAATAGATTCGATCTTGAAGCAATTTGAAGGAGAAAGCTATCTAGAAGAAGCTTGCAAGGAGAACGAGATCATAGGAGGGCTAGAATAGCCCTAACCCTCCTCGCATGTGTGGACTATATAATGAAGTTTGCAGATCTATCCTCGTTGTTTTAGGACAGTCATCCTCTAGGCATCAAGAAGACTCCTGCCAAGGTCAAAGTGAAGAGTCATGGTATGCGAGATCTATCTCCTAGGAAAGCGAAGGTGTAGGAGGGCTAGGTGAGCCTCTCACATGTGCAGCCTATCATAGTGAAGTTGCAAACCTATTGTGCCGACCGAAGTTGCGGGAAGAAAGACTTGTTTGGGTACATTTTGGAGGTATTATCATCTTGATCTTTGAAGGTGTTCCTCAGTCAAAGTTTGGGTCTTGGAATTTGTCAATAAAGACTCGATAAGAAAGAGTTCAAAGTGTTTTTCCTCTCACGATTTGGAGAAGTTTTTGCCTTGGCTTGGTGTCTATATCTCGTGTACTTGTGCAGTGATGATCTTCTTGTTTTGATAGCTGGTTGATGATAATAACACATGTTAATAATAAGAAGCGGAATATAAGAAAAGATATCACAAGCAGTTATCATAGTTAAGAGAAATCAATTTTTTAAACTGCCCTAGATTTCTCAACAAAGCTATCATGTCGGCCTAAAGGACATAATAAGAGGTGTATATATAGCCACACTCGGGGTCCATTAGAAGCAGGCAACTCAACTAGCAATTCGGTGAAGAAGAGCGAAGAAGGGTGACAAAGAGAAGTGCGAAGAAAAGTGAAGAAAATTTCTTTTGGGTTCAACGAAAAAAATTTCCTCTGGGCAGTACGAAGGAGGTATTCTTCTTGGGCAGCAAAGAAAGGTTTCTTCTAGGCAAGTGAAGAAAGGTTTCTTCTCAAGACGAGACTAGTGAAAGCCTAGAGACCAAGATTCTCTAGGGAGACCGAGTTACTCTAGAAGGACAGAGACCGAGTTACTCTAGAAGGAACCGAGGAGAGCAATTCCAAATCAAGAAGGAAGTCGAAGGGCAGAGGCAGAGCATCAAAGTTAGTGACAAGGTTCTTGGAAGGATACTATAGTCAAGGGTCTGTGTCATGGTCTTGGCACCCTTCAATTGAAGATCTAGAAGAAGAATTTGATCGGGTTTTCCTCTTGTTGACCACTACCGGTCAACTACCCATGCAGTACACCCCCTTTTTCTTTGCAAAAAAGGGGTAGCACCTAAGCGACGTGTCTGTGCCAGCCTGCAGTCATCAGCAGCTTGATCATTTTAATTGTAAACCAAGTCTGCATGTATGAATTGTAAATAATCTTAGCAGATATGAGTCTTTTATGTAAAATTTGCCTAGGTGGACCTAACTTTCTAATGATAATCTAGGTTTTTCGTCTCACCGATCTATGATCGGCAGAGTTTTCCTTCAGCCTGACCCCAAAGCGGGATTGATTTTGTCATTCGAATTTTAGGAGAATCCTAGTGTGTTAATCTGCTAGTTGTGTCGCAGAACTGGGTGGTTTATGAGGGTCGACGGTCGAGATCATTTCGACATGGATCACTCGAACTAGCCGTTGGGATCATTTCCTTTAAATAGGGTGTTAGGGGTCATTTTGGAGAATTGGATCTGTGAGTCTTGTACTGAAGAAGCTCTTTTGTAATCTGTTTCTGGTTAATAAAAGAAGACTTTGGGGTCCAAATCTTGCTGGTGTTACTCTCTGGAAGTGCTGTGAGATGTTTTATTTTCTGCATATTTTATTTTTCAGCCATTAATAATAGCTTTTTGTAGAGTATTGTGAGCACAGGTATCTTGTTCACTTGCTAGGGTTTGAATGGTATTAGGGTTTCTGGGGTAATGGCAGGTATCTCCATTGCTTTCTGAGATCTAACACTGTTTTCTCTCTCTTTACTGATGGTTGAAGTGAGCTGTGCAGGGAACTCTTAATAAAGAAGATTAGTGGGCGTTTGGGGAAGTTCTCGGCTGAACCAGCCAACTCCCGCAAGCATTTTTTGATGAGCCCAGTTGGATTTGACCCTGGGTCTATCATTCAGTTTATTTTTTCTAATTTGCATGAGAGATTTTCCGAAGTTCTTCAGTGAAAATCTGAAAGTTTTTATTCTTTAAAATATTTCTGTGCTTATTGCTGAATCTGGCTGTTAAGGGGCCAAAATCTGTAAATTAGTCAAGTTGATCTAGGGTTTCAATTTTTTTGGTTTATACAGATTTAAAATTAGGGTTTTTGTTTTTTTTGAAATTGTAGGAACAGGGTTTCTCTTCAGGGGTTTATGAGCAGAAAGTTTTGTGATCACATTCCTGTCCGCCAGAACAATCCACATACTGTATATCGGCCAGAAATATTCAATAACTGCAATACGTCCGTCATCCTCACCATCGGGCCAGGTTTTGTTCTTTGCACTGAACAGTAAGGAGTTCGATTTTTTTTTTTTAAAGCTGCAAAGAGAAAATCCATCCGCTGGCGACTAATCTCTTGCCTAAGACAGCGAGGACGCTGATGCCATTTTTTTGTGCACGCGTTAACTGGCTCTCGGAAGCGGGGAAGAAGTCAGGTATTTTCACGTGGAAGTTTCCACTGCATTCACGCAGACGAGCATTGTTTTGGAACGATACAACGTGGGTTGAAAGCACGCATCATTTTCAAGCAAAAACTCAGGCGATTGCTATGCGTGTTCCCTTTGATTACCTCCGTCTCAGATTTCCTAGCAAACCTGGTCCGAAAAGAGATACCAACGAAGGGTGATTTGATGCGTTCCGCCATTAAAATCTCCTGCCAGTCTCAGCCCACTGCGTTGAACAGCAAACCCGAATCAAATCGCCAAGAATCGATCCCTGCTGCATCTATCTGCCCATTCGATTCTGCAATCATTCATCCCGCAATCTGTCCGCCGTCTTCACTCTCGGACAAGGTAAGAGGATTCGATCCGAATCGAAATCGTTTTGCTCCGGTTCCGGTTTCCTTACTCAGGTTTCCTTCGCAGATCCGTTTTCGGTATTTCGTTACCCTTTACAAAAATCATTCGACGTGTTTTAAATTTCCTTGAATTAAACTTACGTTTGAATTTTGAGAAATCTTTTAATTAGTTTACAGTAAGTTTTCGGTTTTAGAATAGTTTTAGGGTTTTAGGATTTTAAAATATATATATATAAAGAGTTTTGTTTAGGTTTAAATAGCCTTAATTTTTTTTAGTTTTATTTAGTTTTAATTATTTTTGCTTTATTTCATTTAGTTTAGATCTAGTAGATTTTAATTTTAGATTTTAATAGTTTTTTTTAGTTTAGTTTGGTAGTTTTAATTTTATTAATTTTGAGCTTTAGATTTAGATTAAATAGTTTTAATTTTTTTTAGATTTTATTAATTAAAAATCATATTTAAAAAATAAAAAATAAAAAAAATAAATAAATAAATAAAAGTTTTGTTTAGATTTTAGAATTTTTGACTTAGTTTATTTTGAATAGACTTTAGATTAGTTTCTAATTTAGGAATTGATTTTTTAGTTAAATAGTTTAAATTTCTTTTATTTGTTAAGTTTTAGTTTTATTTTAAATTGTTTCATCCTTTTTAGATTTTATTAGTTTAAAAAAAAAATTAAAAAAATAAATAAATAATAATAAATAAATAAAAATTAAAAGATAAAAATTTCTTGGGAAATATTTTTTGCCAGTTTCAGTCTTGGCTCGGGAATTACCTATGTTTCATCTTTTATGTTGAGGTTGAAAATTTTAACATGGGAATTGGTGTTTAATCTGATTCAAATTTTCATCTGATCGTTAATTGCATGAATGTGGTCTCTTGTTATTATTTTACATGATTATTCAAGCACTTTACTTCTCGAAATCTTAATTTGCTGGAGTATCACTAAGTCGTTAAGCATTTTCAATTTTCACTCGGGCGTTAATGATAAATGATTGCTCCTAATGAGATCATATTTCTGCAGTATCTGGTAATTAAACGATTAAACATTTACTCCACAAGGCACTGGTCTGCTAAATTAATCAAATCCTTTTGGTGCTTTTCATATCGTGTCTCCCAGCCAACTGGTCAACAGTTGGTCTTCGTCACATCATAGGGTCCACCCCCCTTAGCCGCGGGAGACAGGTTTAAACGGAGGGATCGGGGATCAGAGTGACAGCCCCCGGTCTGAGCGTTGTCGTGTCAACCTGCACGACAACATTTTTTGGCGCCGTTGCCGGGGACAGAGTTTTTTCTGTCCTTGGTCTTTTTATCATTCATCATTCATCTTTCTATCATTCGTTTGAGCCGGCAACGCCAACATTTTTTGGCGCCGTTGCCGGGGAAATTGTTTTCTCGGCGTTTCAACGACAATCATCCTTCTCATTTTCTTATCTTTTCATCTGGCCCGGCAACGCCAACATTTTTTGGCGCCGTTGTCGGGGACAGAGTTTTTCTGGTCCTGGAGTTTCATCGACATTCATCTTCCCATCTTTCTCATCTCTCATTTGAGCTGGCAGATTCAACCTTTGGGATTATCATTTGGATCTTTTATTGCCTTTCGTCATATCAGCAGCATCTTTTCGGTTTGTTTCTTGTTTGGGTGGCGACTCCATTTTCTTTTTTTTTCCCAGACAAGAAGCCTTCTTCATATCTGCTTGTTGGTTGATTTTTGGATCTTTGAATCAGATTCGTTGTTCAAGTGGCGACTCCACTTCTTTCATCTATTGACTTTCTTGAGCAGAAATCTCTTTCTATCATCCATTTGATCCCTTATTATTCATCATGGATTATTCATTTAAACCATGTCATTTTACTGATAATCTCCATGATTTTCCGAAAGAGGCCATTTCTAAATTATTTAAGTTCTCAGGTGGTGATTCGGTCGCCGTTAAACAACATTTAAACAGGTTTACTTGTGTAATGATCATATATTGTAGACTTCCTCAATATAATCATGAAGATTTCAAGATGCGTCTATTTGTCCATTCTTTAAAGGGTGATGCTTTGGACTGGTTTAATAGTTTTCCTGAAGATTCCTTCATTTCTTTGCAAGACATTGTCAATGCTTTCAAAGATAGATATGGTGATCCAGATAGCTCGCCTTGTGCCCCTAAAATTGTGCAACAAAATGAAAGTAATCTTGTAAAAGGTCCAGCTATCCAAGACAATTCTTCATATCAGAATGTGCCATCCACTTGTACCATTGCAGATCATAGTAGTGTTGACAATGAAAAGGAAGATCATAAGCAAATTATACAAGATCTAATGCTGCTGGTAAAAAATATGGAGATTAATCAAACTAATTACGTCAATGATGTGAGAACTTTAAGCACCCACCTGGAAAAACGTAATAGGGAGATGGAGATTATGCAAAATCAGCATGCTAAAGAAATTGAGTCCATGAAGACTAATCATGACACAGAAATTAAGTGTGTGCAAAGCAAGTTATCAGGCTTAGAGGAAAATATGATGACCATGAAAGCTGATCATGATAGGGAAATTAACTCTATGCAAAACAAGTTATTAACTATGGATGAAGAAATGACTATCATGACGTTTGATCATAATAATCAGTTGGCCACCATGCAAGCAAATCATAAAGAAGAAATAAATTCTATGCAGTGTTGCTTGATGAACTTAAAGGAAAAGACCGATAAAGTAATAAAAGATATGGAAGAAGACCATGTCAGGCAAATCAATGCTATAAAGGTTGAACACTCTAGTCAGATGGATGCCATTAAAATACAGGTTCAAAAGTTTCAACAATGGTCAGAGGATAAAAGAAACCAGGAAACATCAACAGATCAGGAGCCTTCTCATTTGTTGCAACAAGTTTCATCTTATTATGAGGAAGTCATTGATTCGATTGAAAGGTGGTTAATTGAAGGAGATCCAGATAGACTTAAAAACGACAAAGATCAGATGCAAGATAAAGAAAGACATAGCACGCATATCTTACATACTTCATCTGATAGCTTTGAAGCAAAAAGTTCCATGTCATCAGTAACACAACCTGCCACAAAGAAGAAGCGCAAGAGAAAGAAAATGAGAAGAAGGTTTGATGCATCAGACGGCCGCGAACACCTTGATTTTCGGATAGGAAAGAGTCCTACCATATGCAGAATTGGACATGGCACATCCGACAAGCAGCCGACAGATTTGCCTGAAAGCAGGCAAATACTCAGTATACACTATATTGAACACATCTGATGCCATGGGGCATCCTTTGTATTGTATTTCTAACCCTACTCCTTGTCATTTCAGCATTTTCATTTCTGTTTTAGGATTAGATTTACTTTTCATGTTACTATATAGTTAATAAATGAAGAGCTTATAGCTTTCTTGTACTTAACGTTATATGATGATTTTTGGATGGACGCTACTTATATTTTATTGTGTGTTGCGTGGATGCAGATTCTTGATTCTCACATTCCTACAGTGCAGCAACGTGTCCCCAAGTAGAGCCAGATGTTGACCACTACCGGTCAACTACCCATGCAGTACACCCCCTTTTTCTTTGCAAAAAAGGGGTAGCACCTAAGCGACGTGTCCGTGCCAGCCTGCAGTCATCAGCAGCTTGATCATTTTAATTGTAAACCCAGTCTGCATGTATGAATTGTAAATAATCTTAGCAAATATGAGTCTTTTATGTAAAATTTGCCTAGGTGGACCTAACTTTCTAATGATAATCTACGTCCCGGAAGGTTTTTCGTCTCACCGATCTATGATCGACAGAGTTTTCCTTCAGCCTGACCCCAAAGCCGGGATTGATTTTGTCATTCGAATTTTAGGAGAATCCTAGTGTGTTAATCTGCTAGTTGTGTCGCAGAACTGGGTGGTTTATGAGGGTCTATGATGAAGGGGTTTTCCCCCTTAAGATGTAAATTGTAAAAGTCATGATGTAATGTGTCTTGACGGTTGGAAAATGTTTTAAATCCCCTCATGAGTCCTAAGTCCTAGGTCCTAGGTGATGTTTCCAAAGGCTTAGTTCGATGATCCATTTAAGAAAATAAAAAAAAAATAATAAAATAAATAAAAATTAAAAATTAAAAAATGAAATAAATAAAAAGTAATAAAAAATTATAAAATAAAGCAAAAACCCTAAATAATAAAATAATAATATTTTGAGTGAATACATGCAAAATATTATTTTTAATAATAAGTTAGCAATTTCGACGGTCGAGATCATTTCGACATGGATCACTCGAACTAGCCGTTGGGATCATTTCCTTTAAATAGGGTGTTAGGGGTCATTTTGGAGAATTGGATCTGTGAGTCTTGTACTGAAGAAGCTCTTTTGTAATATGTTTCTGGTTAATAAAAGAAGACTTTGGGGTCCAAATCTTGCTGGTGTTACTCTTTGGAAGTGCTGTGAGATGTTTTATTTTCTGCATATTTTATTTTTCAGCCATTAATAATAGCTTTTTGTAGAGTATTGTGAGCACAGGTATCTTGTTCACTTGCTAGGGTTTGAATGGTATTAGGGTTTCTGGGGTAATGGCAGGTATCTCCATTGCTTTCTGAGATCTAATACTGTTTTCTCTCTCTTTACTGATGGTTGAAGTGAGTTGTGCAGGGAACTCTTAATAAAGAAGATTAGTGGGCGTTTGGGGAAGTTCTCGGCTGAACCAGCCAACTCCCGCAAGCATTTTTTGCTGAGCCCAGTTGGATTTGACCCTGGGTCTATCATTCAGTTTATTTTTTCTAATTTGCATGAGAGATTTTCCAAAGTTCTTCATAGTGAAAATCTGAAAGTTTTTATTCTTTAAAATATTTCTGTGCTTATTGCTGAATCTGGCTGTTAAGAGGCCAAAATCTGTAAATTAGTCAAGTTGATCTAGGGTTTCACTTTTTTTTGGTTTATACAGATTTAAAATTAGGGTTTTTGTTTTTTTTGAAATTGTAGGAACAGGGTTTCTCTTCAGGGGTTTATGAGCAGAAAGTTTTGTGATCACATTCCTGTCCGCCAGAACAATCCACATACTGTATATCGGCCAGAAATCTTCAATAACTGCAATACGTCCGTCATCCTCACCATCGGGCCAGGTTTTGTTCTTTGCACTAAACAGTAAGGAGTTCGATTTTTTTTTAAAGCTGCAAAGAGAAAATCCATCCGCTGGCGACTAATCTCTTGCCTAAGACAGCGAGGACGCTAATGCCATTTTTTGTGCACGCGTTAACTGGCTCTCGGAAGCGGGGAAGAAGTCAGGTATTTTCACGCGGAAGTTTCCACTGCATTCACGCAGACGAGCATTATTTTGGAACGATACAACGTGGGTTGAAAGCACGCATCATTTTCAAGCAAAAACTCAGGCGATTGCTATGCGTGTTCCCTTTGATTACCTCCGTCTCAGATTTCCTGGCAAACCTGGCCCGAAAAGAGATACCAACGAAGGATGATTTGATGTGTTCCGCCATTAAAATCTCCTGCCAGTCTCAGCCCACTGCGTTGAACAGCAAACCCAAATCAAATCGCCAAGAATCGATCCCTGTTGCATCTATCTGCCCATTCGATTCTGCAATCATTCATCCCGCAATCTGTCCGCCGTCTTCACTCTCGGACAAGGTAAGAGGATTCGATCCGAATCGAAATCGTTTTGCTCCAATTCCGGTTTCCTTACTCAGGTTTCCTTCGCAAATCCGTTTTCGGTATTTAGTTACCCTTTGCAAAAATCATTCGACGTGTTTTAAATTTCCTTGAATTAAACTTACGTTTGAATTTTGAGAAATCTTTTAATTAGTTTACGGTAAGTTTTCGGTTTTAGAATAGTTTTAGGGTTTTAGGATTTTAAAATATATATATAAAGAGTTTTGTTTAGGTTTAAATAGCCTTAGTTTTTCTTAGTTTTATTCAGTTTTAATTATTTTTGCTTTATCTCATTTAGTTTAGATCTAGTAGATTTTAATTTTAGATTTTAATAGTTTTTTTTAGTTTAGTTTGGTAGTTTTAATTTTATTAATTTTGAGCTTTAGATTTAGATTAAATAGTTTTAATTTTTTTTAGATTTTATTAATTAAAAATCATATTTTAAAAAAAAAAAAATAAATAAATAAAAAAAAAAAGAGTTTTGTTTAGATTTTAGAATTTTTGACTTGGTTTATTTTGAATAGACTTTAGATTAGTTTCTAATTTAGGAATTGATTTTTTAGTTAAATAGTTTAAATTTCTTTTATTTGTTAAGTTTTAGTTTTATTTTAAATTGTTTCATCCTTTTTAGATTTTATTAGTTTAAAAATAAATAAATTAATTAAAAATTAAAAGATAAAAATTTCTTGGGAAATATTTTTGCCAGTTTCAGTCTTGGCTCGGGAATTACCTATGTTTCATCTTTTATGCTGAGGTTGAAAATTTTAACGTGGGAATTGGTGTTTAATCTGATTCAAATTTTCATCTGATGGTTAATTGCATGAATGTGGTCTCTTGTTATTATTTTACATGATTATTCAAGCACTTTACTTCTCGAAATCTTAATTTGCTGGAGTATCACTAAGTTGTTAAGCATTTTTTTTACTCGGGCGTTAATGATAAATGATTGCTCCAAATGAGATCATATTTCTGCAGTATCTGGTAATTAAACGATTAAACATTTACTCCACAAGGCACTGGTCTACTAAATTAATCAAATCCTTTTGATGCTTTTCATATCGTGTCTCCCAACCAATTGGTCGACAGTTGGTCTTCGTCACATCATAGGGTCCACCCCCCTTAGCCGCGAGAGACAGGCTTAAACGGAGGGATCGGGGATCAGAGTGACAGCCCCCGGTCTGAGCGTTGTCGTGTCAACCTGCGCGACAACACCTCTCAAGAGATGAGAGGTTTTGGCCCAAACATAGAAGCCTACATATTGTGTCACTTGTCGTTTAAAGTGCATATTGGTAATTGTCTTGATGAAAAGAACACAATAATATCATAACGAAGAAAAGACTATCAGCTAAGAAGTAAAAGTATATCACAAGCAATTATCAAGCAAGGAAATCTTCTAACTATCCAATGCCCTAGATTTCTCAACAGCTTCTTCTTCCAGTAAGTCCTTCCACATGATCAGGTATTCTTTGATTACTCGTGATTTGCTCATTGAAATAGGTATAGCACATGTTAAAGTGTTATAGGTGAGTTACTTCAGTCAACACATACATCTCAAGAAGGAACTCATTTGAAGGAAGGGGTCTACATAAGTGAAGGATATCTCTAAGTATAGAGGAGAAGCATCTCATCTAGAACAAGAGCTACAAGGTTTACCAACAGTTGAAAGAAGAACAAAGTGTTAGAAGGAGAAGGACGAAGTGTCGGAAGAAGGAAGTGTCAAGGAACAAAGTGCAGAAAGGAGAAAGGACTTGACTTGTGCTTGGAGGACATTCTAGTCAGGAGTCTAGGGTTTGGCATTGATCAATAAGATGTCGGAAACATTGGGGGGGGGGGGGGGGGGGGGGGGAGGGGTTAAATCAGTATTTCATTTCAATTGCTACTTTTACTAGTTCAAGATCACTTATATTTAGAACACAAAATGATAAATAGGAATAAATTCTAACCTCTTATATATATACCTATTTGTCCTCACAACGAACAGTCACGTCCTCTTGGGCAGGCCGACATGAATTGTCTTAACACAGGTCGGCTCAATAGGCAGAATTACTAACTTAACTTCAAAAATTCATTTTTCCCAAACCGCTTGGAGTTTCGGGCTAAGTAATAGCTTCATTCACAAAACATCATGACTCTTTCAATAAGATGGCGAAGGTCTCATGGTGAGATTCTGCCCCTAAGGAGGTGAAAATTAATTTTTAACGTGACTGGTCCTTTATGAGTGCAGAAATAAAGTGTAGGACTTCTTCTTCATGGATGGCTTCATTTTGTTAGGCTTCTTCATCAAAGCTCATAGGCTCATAAATGTCATCAATAGCATCATATGCAGCATGTAGTTTTTCATCAACATCATATAGTCTTCCATTATCAAGTGTATGACATAGTGATGTATAGGTTCCAAGGTAGTCTTCCAATCATGTTCATCAAGTGTGGTCCACATATGTCATCAAGGGCTTCAAGGGCTTCTACATCATCATGGGCATGATTGACACTTTGTCTTATACATGATTGAGCAAGAGTTATAGTCATCCTCTAGCATCTTCAAGAATATTTGCCATTCCGGGCACTGCCATATTGCATCAACGACAACCTAGATTAACATAAGAAGCTTCAATAAGAGAAACTTACTAAAGGGTTTTCCTCTCAAGAGAAGAGAGGTTTTGGCCATGGCAGAAAGCCAACATCTTGTGTTCTTGTTCTTATGTTTTTGGTAGCAGTTTGATGAAGTACGCACATGTATTAATAAGACGAAAAAGAAGATTAAGCTAGCAAGAAAAAGTAAAAGGACTCCACAAATTGTTATCAAGTCAAAGAAGAATCACACTACACCTAATTGCCCTTGATTCTACAACATGGTATCAGAGCTAAGGTGACACATCAAGAAAAAGGCAACTCAAGAACATTCATCAAGGAAGGACATCTAAAAAAGTTGAAGCATCTAACCAATAAGTCTCAATCACTTAAAGAAGGTCTACCATCTATCTTTCATCAAGAAAGACTACAAAGCAAGACGAGCCTTACATAAAGGCACCTACAAGAAGAGCAAATCAAAGAAGGACCTACATCAAGCTACAAGTCATCAACCAACTCTCATCATCAAGTCAAGTCCACTTGCAGAAAGCAACTTGAAGGACATCGAGAACTAAGGAAGGAAAGCCATCAAGTCTTCAAGGAAAAAGCAAGTCTACTACATCTCAAAATCTATCAAGTATATGTCCCCTTCGGAATATACATCAATGTCTTTTTGCAAAGAAAGAAACAAATTGGTAGGTACCAATAACTTTCTTGCATAGAAGAAGAGGATTGATTTACTTCTCAAGGAGAATGAACTTCTAGAACATATCAAAGGGAATATCACTATCCCTGCTAAGGAACAAAACCCAAGCCTTAGCTAAGTACAATAAGGATGTCACAAGAGCTCAAAGGATTCTAATAGAATCTATCAAGGACTCTCTCATTCCTTATGTCTCCAAATTTGAAACATCAAAAGAAATCTATGATAAACTAGTATAGATATTCTAGGTAACCACAGTTGGAGAAGTGATATCTCTAAGAAATGAATTGTACAAGATGAAGATATCAAAGGAAGGAATTGCTCCCTACTTCATGAAGATCTCTGAGATGAGGCATCAACTTCAAGAGCTAGTGGAAGTCATGTCCAACAAAGAAATGACAATTGTAGTACTCAATGCTCTACCTGAGAATTGGGGCAACTTCACATCAAGCATATATGCTAAGAAGGAAGCTACCACACTAAGTGAAAGCTGGTCTCTATGCAAGACAGAGGAAACCAGACTCAAAGCCAAAGAAGATGTGGGATCAAAGGAGCAAGCATTTGCTACCATGGCCAAGAGAAAGGGAAAATTTGGCAAATTTGGTCCATGAAGAACAAACAACAAAGATATGTCCAAAGTCCAATGCTTTGGATGCCAAGAAAATGGACACTACAAAAGGAATTGTCCTAAACTTAAGAAGAACAACAACAACAAAAGAAAAAGGGAAGAAGCTTATGTGACTCAAGAAATGAATGAAGCAAACGAAGGAAGATCCTCTCGATCTCTACTATGACTAAGTCTACTTCTTTACTTAAGGTCTTCTTTCAAGGTTTTGGGTTTTGAGTAGAATAGAAGCATGTAGGAATAGAATAAAATTGCATGGCTACAAACATCTTCTAGAATCTAGAAGCATGATGTACATAGAGTTCAAAATATTCATGTAGAAAGAGCATTTATAAATAGGAACAAAATGCATGGTTAGAAATATCTTCTAAAATATAGGAGCATGGTAAATATAGCTCAAGATATTCATTTAGAAGGACCATACCTAGAATAGGACCTCATCCACAATGAAAGAAAATTGATCATGATTAAGAATCTTAGAAGACATCCATCATCAAAAGGAAAGAAACATTTGCAGGTTAAGGGTTTTCAAGATCCTATAATGGAATCTTCAAAAGAAGATTCATAAACAAAAGCAGATGCCTCATTGGGAACCCCATTCATGGGATTCAATAAAAGGATGATATGCAGGCAAGCTAAGATGAAGCAAGAAGGGCCACACCAAGGACAACCAAGTGAAGCTAAGATGATCACAGGAGAATCAAGATGAGGTATGTATGCATCAAAGTTTAGTCATGTTATCATTTGTATAATATTGAGTCATGGGAATAGTTCTATGACATGATCAAGTAGGAAAGAATCTCTTTCACCAAAAGGAGAATCAAGATGAGGTATGTATGCATCAAAGTTTAGTCATGTTATCATTTGTATATTATTAAGTCATGGGAATAGTTCTATGACATGATCAAGTAGGAAAGAATCTCTTTCACCAATGACATGCTCGAAGGCATGCACTACAATGCAATGAAGGTCAACAAAAGAAAATACTCACATAAGGAGTATAAGATTGTTGACTAAGAAATAAGAAGAAATGTTGACTAGTCCTAGAAGCAAGCAATAAAGAAGTGCTCTCACAAGGAGCATAAGGTTGTTGACCAACCTATCCATGAAGAAGCAAATGAAGAAAGAGATCAAGCATGTGAAGAACACCATGATCACAAAGAATCACTATCCGACAAAGATCCATTGAAAACATCTCTCGAAAGAAGGCAGGACAACTCTGACTAAGAAAGGAAAAGATCAAAGGACCCTTGACACCTATGAAGGCCTCGGAGATATGAAAGGTGTAGATAACTGATTCTACTCTACGAAGTTGTCATGATGAAGAAGCCATCCAGTAAAAACACCATTTAATGTTGAAGCAATATCAAGACGAAGTCATGAAAGGCTACTAGATCAAAGCATTGGAACAAGCAAGTACAAAGAAGCAACCATGTGAAGAGTAGTCCAAAGCATAGACAATATGACAAGGAATAATTAGATGACATGAGAACCTGATATGTGACAAGAAGGCCACTTTCCACAAAGGAAGCAATGACATGACTAAGAAGGAAGGAAAGTGATCGATGGATGGTTCCCTACCAAGAAGAAGTTTGAAGAAAGACTTCATGACATCAAAGGAAGGAAGGAGATCAAGCAACTGGGGGACCCACAAAAAAGAAGTTGTTGATGAATGGACAAGCCCCTAGCTAAGAGGGAGTTATAACAAGTTCCCAATTACAAAGGAACTTGGACAAGTACCTTGTCAAAGGATACTTGGGCAAGTCTTCCTCAATTGAGAGGAAGTTATAGACACAACATTCTTGTCTTCACTTGGGAAGAAAGAATGGGAGGATTGGGTAATCATCTGGCATCCTATACTCTTTGAGGATGTGTAGGGCATCCAAGACAAGAGTAGGCAAGAAGACCGATATTCTTTAAGGTTGGGAACCCAAGACAAAAATAGTCCTAGAAGGTCATACTCAATGAACACTCGGATGGGTATGTACCTTGAGAGACAATGACTAAGGTGTCTATAAGTCATTGGTCCCACCAACATTGTACTATGATCTATAAAGAGATAGAGATGGCAGTCAAGGCCTTGTTGTGGAAACAATGTTGGTTATTATGATGCTATAATAGATGGATTGCAAATCCAGTTTCTCTTATGTGAATTCTTCAAGATTGAAACATAGCCAAACACCTTGTAATGTTGTATGAATACCTCCCTAGTTAAGAGGGAGTTTTGAAGGAAATGTAACTAGGTTTGGTCTTCATAAATATACTTTTGATATTTGTATTTATTCAAGAAAATAAATATTATTTTTATAATATATGTCAATGTGTTTCTTGCTCATTGAAATAGGTCTAGCACATGTTAAAGTGCTATAGGTGAGTCAAATGGTCAAAATAAAATGATTGAAGACCTTAAGGGAATGTTACACCATATATGTTTATGTATTAGAGTCAAGAGAATACCTCCAATCAAAGTCAACAAGTCTCCTCCATGCAACGACACCTACAAAACAAGCAAAACGGATTATAAAAGGCAAGTCGGCCTACAAACAGTAAGTCGACCTTAAGGAGGGACAGTCCTCTATATATAGAGGTTGTCCACTCCTCCAAAGATAACGCACTCATATCTCTGAAATCTGCGAAGAAAAAAGGCAAGGGTAACGAAGGACGAAGAAGAGGACTCCTAGTGCAACAAAGAAAAGGGATACATAACTGAGACTAAGAGGACTGTTCTAGGGCTAGTTACAGTCACACGTGCGAGGAAAGGAAGGTTGTCTCTGCGGTTATGATAGCAGCAACAAACAATCTACTATCTCTCATTGTTTGGAGTTACATCTAGGCCTACAAGGCCTCCTACTCAAGCATAGAAGAAGGGTACTCAAGCGAAGGAGAGAAGGATATACAATAGCAAGTAAACCTCCCACACATGCGAGAATCTAGGGATGTTGTACAGTCACTTCAGTCTACACATACATCTCAAGAAGGATCTCATTTGAAGGAAGGTGTCTACATGTTGTATTGGCTACAACCACCCTCCAAAATTTTGGCCCGCACCAATTTGAAGAGTTTCACTTGATGACTGCACACACTCGGGTTCACTCCGTGAGCTCGTGTGAGTCTTTACATCAGCCTTGCTTGTTCATTGCATTCAAGTCTCTGCATGCTCATGTCTAAGTCGTGCTTGTGATCGTGTTCTAGTTATGCTCAAAGTCTTCGCTTCGTATGTGCTTGTTGTATTTGCTATGAAAGCATATGTCGCACTCACACATGGAGTCACATTCACTGTTGCGCAAGCATCATCTCGAACAATGAACGATCAATCATGAGTGTCGCGCTTGTCGCTTACACTGTCGATCAGTTTTGTTGAACATGTGTGTCTGGATGGTTTGGTGGTTTCATCGTCAAGTCATGCCAGTGTGTGTTTGTATGATCACCTATGCATCCTTCGATTGTTCACACACTTAGCCATTTTTGCTGAAGGATTTGACGACCTGACTTCCCTCTGACAGTCGGACCATCACCCTACCATCAACTCGATCGACTGTTAACCAGAACAACGCAGGGGCACCAAGCTAGTCTTTTCAAGTTGTGTTGCCCGCGAGCAATTCAATCAACTCTCATGCTGGCCACCTGGATAGTCAAACCTAGCAGTCACCCTGGGACTGACTCCCCTCAAAAACTGCGTAGAGGCCACTGACCTCACCCGCTCAACTGACTGAGGAAATTGCGCAGACAAGTCAAGCAGACACCAAGTACCCGTCCCTATCTCCCTTAGAAAATTGCGCAGTTTTCCCAGTCAGTCATCCCAATAGTCGACCAACTGTTCATCTCAGAAATTGCGCAATGTTCATGAGCAGGCCTTTCGCTGCCCATCAGTCAGCTCAACTCAGAAATTGCGCAGAGATGATCAACAGGCCGACCTCCCGGCCTCAGTGTAGTTTTCCTTGCCAGCAGCCCCTAGCAGTAAACTACCAGTTCCCTCTGGGAATTGCACAATTTTTGCTACCAGTCTCCCGAGCAGCCAACTGGCAGTTCCCTCTGGGAATTGCGCAGTTTTGGCTGCCAGTGACCCCAACAGCCAACTGGCAGTTCCCTCTAGGAATTGCGCAGTTTTGGCTGCCAGTGACCCAGGCAGTTCCCCAGAAAAACTACGCAATCCCTACCTGCTGACTCTTCATGCAACCCGGCCCGTTCCTCTAGAAAATTGTGCAAATCTGGCTGTCTAGCCCCACTGCCCATTTGTTCTGAAAAATGCGCAAAGCATGCTTCGCTTGCCTTCTAGCAGCCAAGACTGTTCCTCCCAAAATTTGCGCAATTTTTCCTCCCAGCCGAGCCAGACCTTGCAGACAGTCATTGTCGACTCAGATTGCCTGTCTCCATCTCTCAGTGACTCTTGCGCAGTTTTCATCAGCAGTTGCCCGAAGCCATCATCCTGCATCACAGCCTTGCTGCCTCTCCCAGTCACCTGCATCTGAATGATCATGTGTCATGGTAGACTAAGAGGTTTTGGATTTGATGTCACCTTGTCACGAGTCACTATAGGTACAGGTACACCAACGAACATGGCAAGACGACGAATGGGATGAATGAAGGGAGCACATGCAGAATGACAAGTTCACCAACGGACAAACGAACGAAGCATGCGAAGCAGACGAATGCGACGAACATGCACCTTCGCGAACAGATGAGCCTGTCAAGCCTTCCAACATGCAAGCAAGGAACAACATGATAAAGCTTCATCAAGCGAACCAAGGACCATCGAAGACTCTGCACACTTCGCCATGCGGAGGTGAAGCTATGATACACCATGAAGACATCCATCACCTAGCAGCACTATAGCTCGACATGCACTCCAGCAGCAGCACGAATGTACTAGCATTGTCATGTCAAGTCATGTCGAGTCACGTCATGAGTCATGTCGCCCACATCCTCACTATGGGCTTGTTTTCAATCAATGTGATGTGATGTGGAAGTCCAAGAGACCCACTTGTTGAACAAAAAGTCATTTAAGTCAAAGAGTCATGGAAGTCAAATGGTAATGAGGGTAGTCGAACAGCCACAAGAGTCAATTTCACCCTTGGCTATAAATACCCCCTCTTTTGTACATGTAAAGGACTTTTCACCTCAGCTCCTTCCACATATCCAAGAGAGTCTATAATTTTTTCTTTGAGTAAGTAGTGGCACCAATGCCCCGTTGACAAGTTTAGTGATGTATGGTGTAACGATGTCTCTTGGAACTTTCACTTAATTCAGAAGCTTGCTAACAGGCTAGCACATTTTCACACATGTATTGTATTTGTTGTAAGACTGCTCTTTAACACTTGTAATGCATGTTGCTTTAACCTGTGTTCTACATCTGAACTGCTTCATTTGTTGTAATACATAATCTATTAATGGAAATGTGTTGTATATGTTGTTAACATTGTCTCTCCCATGTAGACTGCTCCCCCGGACGTCAGACAAACCTTTCACATGAAGCTTGTTGGAACAACCGTTGCACTCATTTGCACTGCTCCGCGAGTGTTGTACATGTTATCTCACCTTGTATGTTGTGACTGCCGCATCCGTGTGGACTGCTCCTCCAAAAGATGTGCATGTCCTGTTGTGTTGTGTGTTCCTAGCAGTGTTGGGACTGCTCCCAATCGACCTGGAAGTCACTCTCACCCTCTCCCTCGACAATGAAAGAACCATTGACACAAGTGACACTTACACTCACCAAGCACGCAAACCTCCCTTCTCGAAGACAAAGCGAACCACTCCCTTGTGCTGACAAGCAAGAGTTGAGGCAAATCCTTAAGATAATGGCAACTAGGCCATCATACCGGATGGGACTCCCACACCAAAAGGTGTGAGGTCTAGTTGGGACTTCATATCGGGGTGATCCCCTGAATGTTGATGGGTCCAACACCATCAACACTACATAAGTGAAGGATATCTCTAAGTATAGAAGAGAAGCATCTCATCTAGAGCAAGTGCTACAAGGTTTACCAACAGTTGAAAGAAGAACGAAGTGTCGAAATGGGGGGGGACGAAGTGTCGGGGAATGAAATGCCAGAAGAAGGAAGTGTAGGGGAACAAGGTGCAGAAAACGAGAAAGGACTTGACTTGTGCTTGGAGGACATTCTAGTCAGGGTTCTAGGGTTTGGCAATCAATAATATCTTCAATAAGAGAAAATTACTAAAGGGTTTTCCTCTCAAGAGAAGAGAGGTTTTGGCCCTGGCAAAGAGCCAACATCTTGTGTTCTTGTTCTTATGCTTTTGCTAGCAGTTCGATGAAGTACACACAGATGTATTAATAAGAAGAAGATTAAGCGAACAAGAAAAAGTAAACGAACTCCACCAATTGTTATCAAGTCTTAAAAGAATCACACTACACATAATTGCCCTTGATTCTTCAACGGGGCAGAGGTTCCAGAGTGCCGAAGAGATGATTTCCTCAGCAAAGGCAGGCAAAACAACTTCATCTGAGACTGGTTGGAGGCTTGACGTTAAAGAGACTGCGCAAAGCAGTGCAGAGGCTTCAGGATGCTGAGTTTTCTAAAGGAGGTTGTGTCGAGATTGCTTATGGAGGAGGGGTAATTCCCTTCAATTTTGCCCAGATATTCTTGGTGTTTGGATTTCTAGTTGGGCATCCATAGATGTACTCACAATTTCACTGTTGCATAATAAAATAAAACCCTCATCTGTTGCACCAGTTTTCCTGCATTGGGTTTTTCCGGGGACTTTTGTCCAAAAATAACTATGTAAATTTTATGTGTGTGTGCTAGTAATTTCTCAGTTCTAGCACTATTTATCTTCCGCGGTTTTTATTTTTGAAGGTTGCAGTGTGATTTATTCAATATTTGCCATAGGAAACTACAAATAAATTGTTAAATAAAATTAGCAATTAGGAGTCCTGAGGGCGCAACTCAATTGGTAATCCGAGATATGTGAAATTGTTGAAACTCGAGAGACCCAAATTCAAACCCCCCTATTTAGGACACATTTTATGGACAGGAGAACAAAACGTAGACCCCCAGAGGTTTACTAGTAGTTACGTGTCAAGCGGGTTGTTGAGTTCCTCTTGGTCACACAAAAAAAAATAACAATTAGGAGAATAATTTCCAGTTGTTGTAATAGGATTCTGGTTTTTGGAATTTTCATAGTAAGCTCTTTGCTTGATTATTTTAATGCTTTGTTGTATTGAAGGCAAGGGAATGCAATGGATCTAATGAAGGATTGCAGGTGGGTCTCCATTTGGGGCTTGGCCTCCCTATACAGGATCCTATCCCTCTAGAGGACCACGTTGGCTCTTGTAGGGTGAGTGTTGAGAGCCATGGGCCTCCACCATAGCAGAGAGTACTTCATGGATCCCCAACACCACTCATTGATTGCTCGTGTTCCACCTTTTGGATGAGGATGATGCACCTGATTCACCATGAACAACCGACTCCACACTTGCACCATACACTTGGCAGATGTTCCAAGGTTCAGATGAGGATGTATCAGGGCATATCTCATTATCCTAGCCCTTATAGAGGGTTTACAAGCATTTTCAATCCACTTGGAGACCCATGAGGATGTCCTTGTGCCCCCACACCCACTTGGGAGCACCACAAGGATATGATTGGAGTTGAGTCAAGGAGGCCAGTAGTTGTAACTCACTACATAACAATAAAATAAACCCTCATCTATTGCACCGGTTTTCCCTTTGGGGTTTTCAGGTGACGTCAGTCCAAAAATATTGATGTCTAATTTATTTTGTGTGTGCATTAATTTCTCAGCTTTTGGTTCATTTTTCACAACATATTTTATTTTTGGTGAAGATTGCAATTATGAGTTTACCAATATTTGTTGTAATAACAAACAAACTACAAAACGGTTAGGAGATAAATTTCCAGTAATTGCAATCAAGGAATTTTCACAAGCTATTAGGTTGGCTTGTAACTTCTTTCCTGTGGAACACTTAAAGTAAACTTGTCAATAAGGTGTCTTGGTTGTTTTATTTGTAAAATGAGTAGGAGAAGGTTCATATAAATAGATTCCTCCCTCATTCTACCTTTTCATCATCACACACATGTAATTCAGCTTCTCCTCAAGAGAGTGTGACTTGACTATCTTTCGTTGCATTGGGCATAATGTGATCTTTTATGGATGTGACTTGCTATTGGACGAGATTTTTGTTTGGTGACATTATTCTACGTTTGTAAGAAGTGCTATTGTGGAAGATTATAGTAATTTTATAGTTTATCATTGATATTTTGCATGCTTTCATGTTTAAAGTAGGCTTCACTTGTTCCATGACTAAATGTTTATCATTGTTGAAATTTTACTTCATAATTGCATGAAAAATTATCTTGTTCAAAGGCTATAAGGAAAATTGTGTTATGAATATAATTTATATAAAAATAATATGAATATAAATAAATAAACAACAATCATAATAATAGTTAATTAAATAATAATTAGTTAATAAAGAGGCATGCCCTAAGGACATGACGGTTCATGAACAAACACCTGTCTGGGTATATAAGTGGGCCCTCATTCGTAACAATTCAATCATCTCATATCTCTTGCATTAAAACATTCATATATATATTTATTATCCTATCATGGATATTTATATATTTCAAATGTTCTGAGTATTTCACTGCATATATGAACTTTGTTCATAACATTTGTTATCAGACTTATTCGATCCTCTAGTCACTCAACCACTACACAAAGCCAATCTTATCTGGCCTTTGGCCATCAATCCTTCATCAACTTTTTTGTCATTGCAATTGAAGCATTTCACTACATAGATTTTCGAGCTTCTCCATTTTGCAGGTTTCATTGTCAAGGCCTTGGCCATTAGGGGAAAAAAAGGAAAAGAAATGATGCATGAGAATTCCACTTCCAAGTCAAAATAGATTTTGTCTAGACTATGGGGTCTTTCATTTACCGACAGATTTGGTTCCCTAAATGTGTGGAATTACTTGATTTTATGTATTTTCCTATGTTTCTTAGAGTAATTGTATATAAATTATTCAAAGTGAGGATTGATGTAATTAGATCTTCTCTAAATGAGAAATCTCGAGAGTATTTGGGAGAGTTAGAGATATTTTAGGTTATCTGGATTTCCGAGAGGATGTTGTGGATCTAGGAAGTCTAGACATGAAGAAATTGTGAATCTGAACTAAATATAGTTCAGAATCCCCTTTTGTATATATTTTGTAAGCCAAAAAGGCCACACTATAGGAGAGAGCATCATAAGGAGTAAACAGAGAGGTTTGAAGGCCGAATAGGGCCAAGAGGCCAAAGGAGGGCTTCATTGATTATCAGACCAGAAGGGTTGTTATGAATATAATTTACGTAAAAATAATCATAATAATATGTAATTAAATAATAATTAGTTAAACAAAGAGGCATGTCTATTGTTCGTGAAAGGGTACTTACCTGGCTATATATACAGGACCCTCATTCCCAATTGTATCATCATTCTTATTCATACTTTAATATATATGCTTGTATCTCAATGAAGATCTTTATATTCCAAGTCTTCTGGAGTATTTAACTAGAAGAATGAACTTTGTTCATTCCATTGGTATCAAAGGCATGTCTGATCCGGCCTTTGGCCTTCAACTCGTCGTCAATTTTGTTGTCATCAATCAAGAATTCACTACGAAGGAGGTTCTCCATTATGCCAGTCGCTACTAGGCCTTTGGCCATATAGAAATATTTTTAAAAAAAAATTAAAGAAAATTTATATTACAAAAAAAATTACCTACGGCCCTTTATGAAACGTTATTGGAACCTCGATTTGCCGCTCCACCGCACCATCGTAGACCAACAACCGTAGAACCTGTCCGTCGTTTGGAGCCAACCTTGTTTCTGTCGAAACACATAACGCCGCCATCTCCTCCACTACACAAACCAACGCAGCGACCTCCCTTACTACCTATCCGATGCACCCTATCCTCAACACTGTACGCACCGTTGTCCCGATGTATTCCCTGTCGCCTAGTTTCCGTACGTCTCCTCTGCTGTCAATTACCGTGGCACGACCGAGTTACCGTGGCTCGCAAGTCACCCATCTCCGCCAACATGGTTCTCCATTACCATGCTCCACTACCTACAACGCCTGGTCATCGTGGTGAACCCTTGCCACCGTGAACGGCCTCGACGTCATTCACTCCAATCTACGACTATAGTGCATGGTTAAAGCGTTGCACCATCGGGTGACACCCAATCAACAAACAGTGCGACCATCAATCTGTGGTCAAACGTTGCATCGACCGTGTGACCATCGAGTCACATAAGTCTATTTTTCTTTGTCAATTATATTACGTAATATAATATAGTGGGTTAACATATTAATGATAATAATATAATTAAATTAATTTTATAAATTCAATTAATTTAATTATATAAATCAAAAAATATATTATAATAATAATAACATTATTATTTTGTTAGATCTTAGACTTTTGTGATCCATATTGATAATAAGTTTGTCTTTCGGATTAATCACATCGTCGACATTTGGTTGACATTTCAAACCAACAAATGTGGTTCATCCTCAGGACAAATGGTGAAAAAATCAATCTTCACAAAGGTTTAAGTAGCATAGAAGCATCCTGGCCTGGAATTAGGCGTTAGGAACTAGCCATTAAGAAAAAGTTGTTAAGAATCAATTAGGGTTATAATCGGATTAATCACATCGTCGACATTTGGTCGATGTTTCAAACCAACTAATGTGGTTCATCCTCAGGACAAATGGTGAAAAAATCAATCTTCACAAAGGTTTAAGTAGCATAGAAGCATCCTTGCCCGAAATTCGCTGTTAGGAACTAGCCGTTAAGAAAAAGTTGTTAAGAATCAATTAGGGTTATAATATTAAATTGATTATTAATTGTTTAATTATAATTCCAAGGTTCCAATAAAATCAATTTGGGTGTATAATATTATAATATAATACTAAGGAAAGGGAAAATATTTTCATTTATTGATAATTAATGTCAATATTAAAGCTTAAATTTTAAAAAACTTAAAAAATTTAAAAAGAAATTATTTAAGGTTAAAAAATAATAATAATAATAATAAACAAATAAATAAGTAATAATAATAAGCGGTTTTAATTAATGTTAATAATAGAGATAAAATTAAAACGTATATGAATTATACACAAAGGCATCAAACATAGTTCTCAAATAATTAATAATAAGAGGATAGGGAACAAAAATTACAAGGGACAAGAAAGAAAGATAGAAAGAAATGACCAAATGAAGAATGAACAAAAGAAGAGAGAGAAATGAAAATGGGCCAAAAATTATGAAAAAAGAAAACAATCAAGAGGAGAGGGTCGGGATCTAGCTTCTACTGAATTTCCAACCATCATCTCTATTGAGATTGATAGGCTGCTTCTCAATCTCAATGGCTTCCCTTAGTTTTCTATGATGGAAATGATCAACCCTAGCGATGACAAGGGAATCCTCAATGCAGACATGGTGCTTCAATTTCACAGCGTTTCAGCTAAGGCCGATGAATGAGAGTGATTATGATTAATATTTGTCGCATGTTCTTGAATTCTTTGGTTTATGGACCAACGAGTCTCACCGATGTAAGGAATTCCACAAGAGCACGGAATTGAGTATACCCCTTTCATGTCTTTAGGGTTACCAGGGTTTTTAACAGACCTAAGAGAATTTCTAATGGTATTAAGCGGTTTGAACGAAGCACTAACATTATTCTTTTTAAGGAAACGTCGACAAAATATCCACGATGTGATTAATCCGAAAGACAAACTTATTAACATTATTATTATTTAATTTATTTATTTAAAACAAAGTCTACAATAAGTCAAGAAGGAATCAACAAAATTATTAACAAAGGCACAAAATGGATCCCAGTTCAAAAACAAGGGAAGGAAGATTTTCCTATAAGGGCCTTTCAATTATGGATCACAAATTAAGTACGTTAAAAGGAAGTATCCAAGAAATTAATATTGTTGCCAGCACAAGTAATGAAGAAATTTACATCAATATTAACTTGACAAATCAACTATTAATTCAAGAGTCAAGCATTGGTGAACAAATAGATATTTGTGGCCAAAAGGAGTACGAAATTAGTGATTT
The DNA here is from genome assembly GCA_031772625.1 of Pinus tabuliformis. Taxonomy (NCBI): domain Eukaryota; kingdom Viridiplantae; phylum Streptophyta; class Pinopsida; order Pinales; family Pinaceae; genus Pinus; species Pinus tabuliformis. The sequence continues at coordinate 427,419,449 of CM062812.1, read as the reverse complement.
ACAAGTGACAGTGGATCTATGAGTACATATCTCAATTTCGTGTTGTAACTATGTATAATAGAAAGATTGACATAATTTTTGGTCGACCTTGGTTTAGAGAATTGAGTGCATTCATGTTAGGCATAGAGAACAAAAGAATTGATGTTTTCTTATAAGGGAAAGATGATAACAATTCGAGACATGACAATGAAGTCAAAATCGATAATGTCCTCATCATAAGACTTTAAAGATGTTATGAAATTAATACCTCAAAGGAATCAAAACTCAATATCGAAGAAGCAAAAAGAGCTTGAGGAGGCCATATCCAATAAAAACGATGAAAATTCTCGTTTAAAAGATCATATCCAAAAACTACTTGCACAAGTCAAAAAGTGTAAAACTAAGCCGCAAAAGTTAGAACAAGAAAAAAAAGGTTTTGACGAGAAGCTCAACGAAAGTTTATCAGAGAAGGAAGAAGAAAATTTACACCTAAAGAACCTTAATAAAAAATTATTGGAACAAATCAAGTGTTTAAAAGACGAGAAGCTTGAATGCCAAAATAAAGTTGACTTGAAAAATGAGGAACTCATACGTCTCAAAAATCATAATCAGAGTCTACTCACTCAAATTAAGAAACTTAAAAATTATAAGAAATCATTAAACAACAAATTAGAAGAATTTCTCGCAAAGGAATTATTGAAGTCGTCAGATGTAATAGTTCAAGTTGAAAATAAGGGAACAAATAACGATTCCATCAATACCATAACTCAAGAAGATGAGAAACCAAAGAAAGTTAAAACCTATGCAGATGTTGCAGTTCAAACAATGGAAATTCCAAATGATGATGTTAGCTCAACAATGGCAAGACCTAAAGGGAATCAAGAAGCTGCCAAAATGATAAAGGAAAGTCCAACCAAAAGAACTATTTATCGACATCCAAATCACAAGAGTTGACTTTCCAATCAATCTACATACCAGTATCACTCAGAACAAAAGCAACAGATGTATGTTCGAAAGAATACTAAAGTTTGTGAAATCCAGTCCTATGATAACTATTCATCACAATATTCCAGTGATCAGAAGATTCCACAGAAAGTTAATTTAAGATGGTCAGATCCTTCCTCTGTGTGACAACTTTATATGTCACTCCAAGGATCATATCAACTTGTATTGACAAAGATGACTGTCCCAAGACAAGATGACATTCGTAGCAAAAAAAAGAGATCAAGCCCTTTCATCAACAACCTTTGAGTACAAAGCTTTTTGAAGGGATAAGCAATGTTATGAATATAATTTATGTAAAAATAATATTAAATAATAATCATAAAAATATGTAATTAAATAATAATATGTTAAAAAAAGAGGCATGTCTCTATAGACATGCCTATTCGTGAAAGGGTACTTACTTGGCTATATATACAGGACCCTCATTCCCAATTGTATCATCATTCTTATTCATACTTTTAATATATATGTGTGTAGCTCGATGGAGATCTTTATATTCCAACTCTTGTGGAGTATTTAACTAGAAAAACGAACTTTGTTCATTCCAAGAGCCTTTTTGTTGGTTGGTGTAGCATCAGATGTGTTCTAGCCACGAAATTTGGTGGAGAGGCTAAAATACATGAGATCTCCAAGACCCAGAAATCATTTCTGGAAATTCCACCTAGAAGTGACTTAATTAGATTATTAACCAATTTTTTAATGTTTCCTAAGTCTAAACTGAGGAAAACTAGTTAATTAATCAATATTAATTAAGTCAAGGTGATAATCATCTAGAAACTCAAACAGATCAATTCCAATATGATCCTAGCCATCAATTAAATTTTAATCTTGGTCATTGGTGCTCCAATAGTGGATTATAAGAGGAATTCGATGGTCACTTGGAGAACACACTTGATATCACCAGAAATTCGATTTCCTTGGCAAATCGATTTCCAAAGTAGCAACAGTCAATTGTCTAAGAGCAAGCGATCAAATAGTGAGTGAGGGGAAGGGGCAGTGAGTCTAGAGGAAGTTTTCCAGATCCGTGGAGGCAGCAGTAAGAGGCACGCGTTATTCCCAGTGAGGCAGCGCAAATGACTGTGTAATGGCATCAAATTGGCATTCGATTTGCTAGAGAGAAATTCATTCTCAGATCCAAAGGCCGAGCAGAGGTTCCAGAGTGTTGGAGAGACGATTTCCTCAGTAGGGGTAGGAAAAAGGACTTCATCAGACACTGGTTAGAGGCTTGACATCAAAAAGATTGTGCAGAGCAGCCGAGAGGCTGACACAGAGGCTTCAGGAAACCGAGTTTTCTGATGGAAGGTTGAGCCGAGATTGCTTGTCGAGGAAGGGTAATTCCCTTCAATAATTTTGCCAAATATTCTTCTTGTTTGAATTGCCAATTGGGCATCCATAGATGTACTCAGATTTTCACTATTGCATAACAAAATAAAACCCTCATTTACTGCACTAGTTTTCTCGCATTGGGTTTTTCCAGGGACTTTTGTCCAAAAACAACAATGTTATTTTTATGTGTGTGATAGTATTTTCTCAGTTCTAGCGCTATTTATTTTCCACAATTTTTATTTGTGAAGATTGCAATGTGGTTTATTCAGTATTTGCCATAGCAAACTGCAAATAAATTGTTAAATAAAATTAACAATTAGGAAAATAATTTCCAATTGCTGCAATAGGATTCCATATTGGCATTTTTACACTTTTGTAATTTTTTGTTTATATATATCCCTGAGGATAATGACTCTGTTTTCAAGTATTTTAGAGTGCAAATCCCTGATTTTATTGAATGCCAAACTTTGTTAAATAATTTTATATTTGTATGCCCAACCACGTAAAGGTTGCAACTCTGAAATATCTGGAGCAATAGCTTTATGGAGAAGGCGAGGTTCTTCTAATTCTCTCCAGGCTCGGTTAAAAACGGAGATCATTGATCAACGAAATGATCCATGATCTTGAAGCTAAAGGAAAATCAGAGTTGCGCGAAGAAGCAGAGCCGGCAGAAACCAGGTGAGTGCAAAGGAAGAATTACACAGATGAAGGCACACATAACACTCAGTAATTCATAAGTCAGGAGTCCACCATCTAATAGTCGGAATCGTCAATTGACAGAATCCGAAGACTGAGAATACCAAAGGTAAGTTCCCGAGAATACCCGGAGGTGAGTGCCTAGAATGGCAATGAAATTATATCTGAGTTTCAGGCATTCAAGACCCGTCAAGTGAGGAAGGAGTGTGTCGCTAGTGGACGGGAAAATTCTCGTTTCCCTAGTCTGTCAAAGCCCAAAAGTTTTGAATCAACCATATTAGAAAGAGTCAAGCACCGGGCAAAGCCCATCAACCAACGAAACCCAAAACCGTAGATAGGGGAACCCGTAACGGAAATTACCCGGAGGTTCTTCCATTCAACAAGTCAAGCTTTTGGAAGCGGCCTGGAACATTCAACAGTAGGCCAGCCCGGAGGTTTTCATTACAAGGCATGTGGGCCAAGCCAAAAACAAGTGAGCTCGTAAGTTTTTAAAATGTGCCATTAAAAAGACCTGGGCATCCGGGCTCCAACTCAGTAAGGGTATATGTATATATAACGTCGCGATTAAAAGATTGTGCATTCGGGCCTTTATGCGCTTGGTTATAAGGCGGGGTTCCAAGGCAACAACAGACGTGGAAGGAGGAGCTAAGGCAAAAGGGAAGACCATAGGTGTGTTGACAAAGGTAAGAGAGAAGGGTCGAGTTATTAAGTTTGCATTGGCTTTGTTACAAAGAGACAAATTAATATCAAGATTGTAATTCCACATATCTGGGAAAAGGACTCACCCCTCATAATAGGCATGTTACTCGACGCTTGATAGTCTCTAGAGTAACAAACCCTCTAAGAGGCTAGGACGTATGTTTTAGAATATTGCGCATTTGTATTAAATTTTCATAAGGGCGGAGGAAATATAGAGGGTCTGCATTGATGATGAAGGAAAAGGGGTTGAATGTATAACCCTTTCGGCTCCTTCCACTGTCTGTTTAAAGCCTTTCCTTGTAATTTGTTATAAAAAGGGATTTTTATATCCCGCAAGTTGGTTATACAAGAACGAAGGAAGCACCTTTTGAGCAAAGGACAGATTTGGGACTGTGGGATTTAAGCAGGCTCAAATTGGGCTTACATTAAAAAAGAAAAAAGACTATATTAAAACAAAAAACAAAGAATAGAAAAAAAAAGGGCTCAATTTTTTTTTAAAGGGGAGAAATCAAAATACATATTAAAAAAGAAAGAGAGAAAAGAACAAAATGAGTATATAAAAAATTGTTAAAAAAATTCAAAAATAAAGAAATAAAAAAGTTTTAAAAATATTATTAAAAAAATACAGATACGCAGTAGAATACTCAAAAGATCTGAAATATATAAATATCCATGATAGGCTAATATATATATATATATATATATGAATGTTTGAATACAAGAGATATGAGATGACTGGATTGTTACAAATGATGACCCGCTTATATACCTAGGCAGGTGCGTCTTCATGAACAGTTATGTCCCTAGGCACATGCCTCTTTATTAACTAATTATTATTTAATTAACTATCATTATGATTATTGTTTATTTATTTATATTTTTATTATTTCTATATAAACTATATTCATAACAAATAGATATGTGGAGACCTTATAACTAATCCGATCACTAGATTAATAATTAGGGTTTTAGAAGTGGATGCCCTAAAGCATCCCCATTACTCCTTCAATATCCTTCCTTGGTATTTTGTGCCATAAAGGCTCCATTAGCCCTTCTAGGATAAAGTGTTGGTCCAAAATTATGTTGATCACCTTAAAACATAAATAAATTCCCTTCCTTTTTCTCTCTTCTAGAGGGCTAGGGCAGCCACTAGGGTTTAGGAGCTGATCTGTGTGTAAAAGTTGGTGTTTTATTGCTTAAGGGTGGCCTTAAATGGTAGGTTAGTCTATAAAGCTTACACATGCAAAATCTACATAGTGGATTGCCTTACATATCCTAAAAGGGCTGACATCACCCTCTTTTTCTGCTATTTATGCATGTCTAAAAGCCCTAAAGCTGTTTACTTTAATTCAGCCGTAGTCTCTATTTGAAACCCTTACCCTTTTCTTGTTGAAGATCATTTGAAGGGTTTTTCTTAGGCTGCTATATGTCATTCAATGCCCTCTTATTGAAGATCATTCAAACCCTAACTTAACAGTCCTCTTATTGGTCTAGATTTAGAGTGTTTGAACCCTAACATTGAATACCTAGGTCATATTTGGCCATGACAAGCCCCCTATCCAACTTTAGACCATCAAAAACAAGTCACCTTGAGCCCTAGTATTAAAATACCTTGTATATGACTTACAGAAGCCTCACTTCTAGTTGAAATTCCACTAAAAAGCAGGAGGAAGGTTGCTGAGGTGACAGTGGCAACCCCTTCTCCTTGTTGCCATAAGGTCTGGCCGCTCACCCAGTGAGGCTTTGCACCAGGCCTACCAGATTTTGCGGCAACAGGGACTGAATAATATAACTGTTAGCATTGAATAGTTATTTTGTTAGTCTGCTCATTATTCAACATGTCAATAAATTAGAATATGGTCAATCCTGGGCTCAAAGCCAAACGAGAGCTGCAATCATAGAAGTTTAGAGGTCTAGCTTGAACTAGACGACTTCGGATTTCAGAAGGCTACAAACAAAAGATATCCTGCCAAGGTTGTTGCTAGCAGCAAAAAAAGTGTGTTTGATCATTGTTGGGAGGACTGTGAAAAGTAAATAATCATCAGAGATCACCTTGGCTAGATTCTTCAATACTTGAGGCTGAGTAACAAAATAAATGTTAAGATAAATTCAAGACAGAACCACTAGCTCTGTTACAAAGGAGATTCATGTACAGCTGATGTATGAAGCCTTACAGCCATAATTAATGCACCTTGATGAAAATATTGGTGAAGGAGATGATAAGATTTATCATCAAAGAGGAAACTTCGCCTTGGGCATTGATCAAGCAAAGCCTGGATGCATTCTTAAAAGTATAGTGCTGTGATTATTGGTATTACCAGTTAATAATGGAGTGTTACACTAGTGGTAATCTTAGAAGAAATGGACACACCAACTACAGTGAAGTCAGTCGCATGAAAGAGCAGACGAGGCACATGCTGCGTGACATATTGGACAACATGTGCACGATTTTAAGGCTGGGCCAACCTTTGCTGATAAAATCAGGAGGTACAGGTTCATGATTTGGTGTACAGTGGTTGCATAGCAAATTCTCTTAGCAGCTGCACAATTTCCATATGCTGGGATGTGCAGCGGTTGATGGTATGGCGAGACAAAGCATAGAGTGGCTGGCTGGTGACTGCAATTGAAAATCCATACAGTGAGAATCATACATGGATAGTGATTGTTATAAGGAATCAGATTTTGTACAACAGCTTAAATAAAAAGTGCACAGCATCTGGTGAATTTCGTACAGACGCTGTAGTACAATGACTGAACTAAAAACATGTATGACATGAATTTCGTACAATGGATGTTGTACAACAACTGAATTAAAACGCCTATGGTGGCTAGTCAATTGCCTTCACCTCTGGCCTCAAGAATGGCAATTAAGTTATTAATATGACTTTTCCTCTATCCCTTGTGTTGATCAATTGACCTCTAGTAGGAGCAATTTTCTTTCCAAGTGACATTGAAATCACACGAGTGGAAACCTTGTCTTTCAAAGGCCCAGGACTCTTGATACAGCTTCCCACTCTAATACCCTGTCATGAGAGAAATTACACAATAACAAATTGATCTCAAGAGTAACCATTGCATTTATTACAATGGAGTTTACCTCCTTATATATCATTATTCATAAAGCAAGTCATTACCACTTGTAAATGTGGGACAGACCACTTTACACAAAAAGTGAACATGAACATAACCGAAAGTCATAAAGTGACTCTATTACACAATACAAATAAATTCTAACAATATTATTAACTCACATAATGGTGGTATATTTCTACCATTTCTTGCCGCACATGTCTAGAATCACTTGTTTTGTAGTGGATAACTTCAAGCCACAGGATTAGATTTCAAGTATTATCTAATGGCATCCACCTATCAAGATGATTAGTGTCATTTATTAGTCCAATCAGTTAAGAACTTAATGCACATGATTGATGTGAGAAAAAGGTATAGATGGCAGTCATAACTAATTGTATAATGGCCTGCATATTTACTTGTATAACAGATGAAGGATTTTACAGTTCAGCCTGACAATTTCCTCGTTATTTTAAATAATTGGGCGATAGACTTTGTCATTTTTAATCAACACAAAATTCCAGTTCTCCTAAAATTTGTAAGAAGAAGACATACTGATTTGTCATCCAACAGATCATAACATTAATTCACTTGCAGTGCATTTGCATAATTCTGAAGTGCATTGGACTTGCCATGTAATTCAAAGGAGAGAAGAGGCTAATATGAGTATGCACCTTATCCGAGGTGTAAACTTTTCCAGTGGCAGTGTTCTGCAGAATACTTGCAGCCACCTGCAAAACAACAATATTAGCTACTACTCTGAACCTTCACCTTTAACATAGACATGAATTTTATCCTAGTGCATAAGACAATCGCTCAAAAGAGACTTTCTACAGTTTCTAGAAACTGACTGAGGAAAGTCCAGAAACCACAAAAGTCAAAAAGGTTATAACAGATACAAAGCCTGATGCTCATTGAAACCTTCTTGTTTGTAGGAACAAGAATTCCCATGATGCATAAGATCAACCACCACAAAATCTTCACAGAATATATGCATGATCACTAATCCCAATCTTAAGCATGTAATACGACTTATAACCATAACAGCATAAAATGTGAAATACACAAAAGATTCCTAACCTAAAAGAAACAAGTCTCACATCCATCTTAACCGATGAAGGCAGTAAAACTCTAAATAAAACCCCAAAAAAATTCATGAACATAGTCACTAGTAAAGATCAATGCCAAATGTGTAACATAAGTGCATACCTCGCCACCATTGATTGGTAGATCATAGCAAGGATTTAGTTTTAGGGCACGCTCAAGATAAGGAATCCAATGCCCCGTTAGTAAATCACGTCTAATCATTTCAACACCACATTGGTAGTACTGTCCAAGACAATATGAATATCAATAACGGACCAACAAAGTATAATTGCATTAGAACAAACATAAAGCAGTAAAAATAACATATGCCCGTTGCCACTGCAATGTGATGGCAAGGGCATGGTAAGATAATGTATGGAAATAACACATAAATCCTGGCTTTACCTCAAGCATGTTCCTCAGAAAAGGTTCTTCATTGAAATAATCACGGCGAACGAAGACAAAAGGTATCTTGTATGCCAAGGCCTCACTCACAGTACCATATCCAATTTTGCCTGGGGACAAGAAAGCGAACTTCACTCTATCACCATACATACACAGTTCGGTTGCCACAAATATTCCAAGCATATGAATATACCGATAATCAACTCCTTTAGAACATAAAAACAATACCTAGCATGCAGTCGCATGCTGCAATCAGATCAGGTGTGTAGACATCTGCTGCAAGCCTTTTAAAGTTGGGTGGAAACACTTGCGTTGGAGATGCAGCACATACCTTCCTCAATTGAAAAGCCCAGAACAGAATATTATTTAAACTAGTTGCCACTTTTCTTCTCTTTATGACATAACAGAATTAAAACAAAAGCTTACAGGACTACAACACATTAGCAAGCTTGGTGTTTTATAACACATACCAAGCATATCCAACCAGGTGGTAATGATTCTTCCTTCAAGGTCCAGCTAGCTTGCTGTGGATTACAATCAACAAGCTGCACCAGTCAGCCATACTGAAAAAAAGAGATTTCTGAATATCTACTTACATAAATTGAAGGTAGAAAATAAAAAACCTAATATAATGATCCCATAATCATCTGCTTGCTTACAGGTTTTAGATAAACTGAAGGTAGAAAATGAATAAGCACATTCAATACCATAATCTTCTGCCTGCTTACAGGTGATTTACTTAGTATTATGTTTCTTTCCTAAAAGCACAAGACAAATCATTTAAGGAGAATGGAAAAAACTCCTCAAGGAAATCACACAATAGCAGTATTGCAAACATTGCTGATGTAGCATTTTTCATGATGTTTAAGCCTCCCCAATAATTCACCATCCAATATTACAATTTATTGAAAAAATCAGCACATAAAAAATTGCTAACCCTGTGAAGAGACACCCTATAAAAGCCTGAAATCTTATTCTTTCGCTCATTTTTGTCTGCTGCAATTGGCACTTGAGAGAAAAGAAACTTCTAATCATCATCCATCAGGAAAATAAATGTTTTATGACACATATTTTACAATGTTTGGTGGAGAAATTACGGTGGAAAAGCACCACTTCAACTGACATATGTCAATCAGGTGCTCAGCCAACCTTTCGTGCTTTGGAGTGCAAGCACAATAGTTGTGTATTTAAAATATATATATAAAGAAACACAATAGATTTGCAATTTTTTTTTATAGTTTATGACCTTGTAGTATGTCTGATATGCACATCAAAGTTCGACAAACCTCTTATAAGTTAGAATATTATCACCTTGACCAGAACCAGCCACAAGATCAAACCAGGACTGAACCCAAACTGGACCAGAACAAGCCGACAAACCTATTTGTGAACCAGTTCGACTAAAAAATATATAAAATTTCAAAATATAAACACACTTTAATGCATGAATGTGTAAATGTATGTATATGTACACACACACACATGAAAGTAAATCCAAATAATTAAATAACAAATATGCAACATTTGCTCATGTCTATAGCTTGTAAGGGTGAATATAACAAAATGGCATCCAGTGTGATACTTATCTGAAACAAAACACAAACAACGAGACTCTAAATGGCCTCTGAAGTCCAAAACTGCACATCACTTATTACAATAACTGCACATCATAATGATCAATCATAAAATTCATCCCTGCTGCTGGGGTTGGACCCTTGTTTGCATCATCATGATCAAAATCAGGGTAACTCTCTAGCACAAATTCTACAGAGACACTGGGTACTAGTGTTTTGTATCTTTGTTTTTTCATTTTTTGCTTTAATTTTCCTATTTTTTTCGAGCACTGGGTGATTTGGGACTGACCTAGTCAAACTGGCCTAATACAAAAACCAATCCAACACCTAGACTGATTCAACCAGTTAGTAACTTAGTTCTGACCAGGTCCAATCCAACCAAATTTCAAAAGATGTAGGGTAAGGCAGCATGAGAGGCCCCTTGATGTAAATGACATTGACACCATGTCTAAGCAGACAGTGGAGATCAAGGGGCCAGTTATGGAGGAGGCACCCAAGTGGTTATAGGAAGAGCAAGAGCAATTGGTAGGGGAGTGTTGACCACTGGAGTGGCACCTGATGATTATATGAAGACTCAATGCCCAAAGATGTACCCATGGACACTTGTACCATCATATATCATCAATCAATACAATTTTTTAACTCTACTTCTATCTTCTCATCATCTTTCTTGTACCCAGATTTCACACCCTGCAGGGAATTGTAATAAGTGATACTAGTAATGATGAGTTTTTGAGTCTGTAACAGCCCTAGGATGCTAAGACTCAATCAGAAAACGAATAAACCTTGGTGTGGTTTTCTTATCTGGTTAATTATTCCTTCTTTTTCAGAGGCGGATAATTTTCTAGGTTTTTTCACTCAAGTTTTACCCCAAAGTTGGGGTGACAGTTTGAAGGTTGAGCCCCTAACACATCTTAGTGTCTAGAATCGATGTATATTACCATACTAGATCACACAAAAAAATTGGTGGAATTTGGTTAAGTCTAGGTAGTTATTTTTTATTTTTTAGATTTTTTGCACTGAGGAAATTGCTAATAAAATTATACTTGTAATGTAATAAGTGATGTCTAGAGAAGTTGTATGGGGTATGAGTAATGAAATTTGTACCTCTCACCCTCAACTTTCTACTATGACACCACTTTGATGGGTTAGAAATGTGTTTTGAACTCTCAAAACCCACTTTTCTTTAAATTTAGTGGGAAATCTGGCAATTAATTAAGCCAGAAATTAAATAAATGGAGAAAAATAAATATCCACACATGCTAAATGTTGTGGAAATGAAGTGGAAAATTATGGGGGAGTTAAAGTGAAGTCCCAAGATAATGTGAACTCCTAAAATCAAGGAAAGAACATGTGCTCGAATAAAATCAAATTTATGGCATTAAAGGAGAAAACTGCTTACTTGGAAATTCGAATTTGTGAAGTTAATGCACATTTGGGAGAATATTTGGCGGAGATTTTTGTGGGAAATTGTCCCCACATGGGTTACCACCCATATACACTTGTCATTCTATCATAAAATTCGAATTTGGCACATAAGGGAAGAAAAAAATGATGTCCACTTGCCAGAATTCAATTTTTACACTTGGCATTGAAGCTCCATTCAACAAATTAGAATTTCTCTTTGGAATTGTCACTTCATGCCACTTGTTTAATCACTTCTACATTAGGATTGGATCCAATGCCATTTTTCATTATCATTCTTCATTGGGATTTGTTCCCAAATCTCTATATAATAGAGCCATGGGCTCTCATATTGTATCATGTAATAAGCTATTGAGCTTGAGGAAACTGTCATTTTGTACTTGCATATTTTCTTAATACAATCAAGACATTGGGGCTATCTGGCTGGTGTTCTCTAGGCGTTATGAGGTGATGTCCTTTCACACTACTGCTATTGTGCTTCATTTCTTTCGCATGTTGAATTAATATTAGTTTATGTTTGCCATCTTGTTTGGATTGATGTGTGCAAGCTATCTTGCACATATCATTGATTTAGAGTAGTCTTCTAGGGATAAGCCCGCTAATTCATTTTAGGAGGAATGCTCGGTTTATCTTATTCATTATATTGCTCTAATCTTGTACAAACTAATGTGTTCAAATGTGTATGAAAGATCTTTTGTATTGTGTGCAAGAATCCATCTGGAAGTGAGAGAAAACTCGATTAGATCAACTCACTCTTAGAGTCACAGCGATCCAAGACTCAGCCACTTTTTCACTCTAAGTTTTCCAACCAACAAAGAGCAAAAGGGGGTTTTCTTAGTCTATAGCTACTTGGTCATCCATTTAAATTTAAAAATACTTTTTTGATTCTAGTTCTTTCAAAATTATATCTCCTATTCAAGAGTCATTTCTAAAACTAGGCAAGTATGGAGTTCACTCTCATTACTTGAGCTAGTACTTTGTAAATTAAATTCTAAGTTTCGTTTTGGTTTCTTTTTCCTAATTTCACACTAACAATTGGTAATTTTTTTGTGTTTTTCAGCCCATAGGCTTGAGCATTAAACAGCAAGGAGCTTGAGGAGAAGCTTTAGAAAACTACTCACTTGTGTATATGCAGGACCCCCTCACGCTATCCAAAGACTCATTTCTAGGGAGGCCATAAGCACTTGCGAGAGAGTAGCAAACTCATCGAGGCCATGGGCCTTTTGAGCCTTGTGAATCTCTTTTGGAGAGTTTTTTCCATCTTCAAGTTTGTTGTTGCTATATTTTTTGGGGAGAGATTTTAGCTTTGTTAGTCTCATCTTTGTAAAGATCTCTCTCGTATTGTAGGCTGCCCTCTTAGAGACATTTTTACCCGCTTTAAAGTGCTAATAAAAAATTAAAAAAATTGTTAGAAGGAGCTTGGGATTTTTCCGATAGCATCCCCCTTCCTCATTTAGAGGTATTATTGTGAGTGGCTTAATCTTGCTTTTAGTTTTTCTTAGCTTTCTAACTTTTAATTTTATATTATGCATGTTTAAAATCAACACATTTCACTCCACATGCAAAATTTTACTAATCTTGTATTTAAATTCCCACATGCATACGCTCTCAAGTTTTGCAAACTATTTCTCTTTGAAGCATTAGTTTAATTTGGGGAATTAATACAATTTGCACTTTATCTAAGCATTTTAGTATAGGAAGGCCCCAAGCCTCATTAAAACTTACCTCCAACTTAAGTTGGTTGAATAGACTTTTAGGGACCCTCTACCTCTATTGACTCATTGTCAGATCCAAACATTTGGGCAAGGATGAGGTCTGAGGACTAGAGTTCAATTGTAGCTTTGTTTTAGCACTAATTAATAAAATAAACCAAGAACTCATTCCATTACATTTGCTTTGTTTGCAAAGTTCTTAAATTTCTTGCTATCTTGATGGTTTAAAGTCTCACATGCAAATCTTATTTCAAGAGGCACTTTGGATGCAAGCATTGTAATTCCTTTTAATTTTGCAACAAGTTTAATTTTTCTTGTACTTGGAAATTGACTCATCTTATGGTTTAATTGCATATTGTCATGAATGGTTGATTTCACTTTCAAGTACTATTATTTTGGGTTGCAAACTTAATTGCATGTTGTCATCTTGGTCTAACATTTGTGTTATTTTTGTATCCTTTTGAGCAAAATAGTTTCCATGCTTTGATTTGTAGACTTATTCATCTTGAAAGCATTTATAATATCTTGTGCTAACAATTTATTGTCTCACTTTTCAGGGTTATTTTGGCTTTCCATTTGAAAGCATTTCACTTCATTTTTAGCAAAATATAATTTCATTTCTTAAAGAGCAATACTTTGAAGGCACTGGTTGTTTATGTATTTCATGTTTATCTTATGTATTGATGGTTATTGCTCATATCAGTTTTGCTTATAAATCTAGAAGAAATAATATATTTAACTCTAACAATTCTCCTAGAAACTCACATCTTTTAACTTAACTTTTCATTGGGGACCACCCCCCTTAGCTAACCTAGGAGATAGCTCAAACGGAGAGAGTTGGGATTAGTGTGACAGCCTCTTCTCTGAGTTCCCTGCCACCAACCACACCTTGTGGGGTTGAAGGCTTTTCTCACTAACTTGTAGGTAGGTGTAGGTGGCAAAGTCAACGAGGAGGATGACCTGGAGCCAGTAGTTGGGGAGGAGGAGGAGGACACTAAGACAAAAGGCTGATGTAACATCGTCATCACCACCTTCTAGAAATACAGACACCCACCAGTAACCATCCAACTCCAGCCACAACACCTGCTCCTCCTCCTACACAAAAAGCCACCAACTTTTACCATAAAAAGGGCAGACTCCAAAGGGTATCAATAGCTAGCTCCTAGATTGATCACTGTTGATCACTCACAATGATGAGATAAAAAAATGTAAACTTGATATACTTTTAGATTGTGTACTCAAGTTTAAGTCTTGACCAGACAACTATCAATATCAACAGTGAATGTTAGATGAATCATTTGGCATCTCATACATCTTATATATAAGGTTTCCTTTCATGTTTATTTGGCAAGGCAATTATTTGATGTTGTTGATAATTTATACTTGTAAAAAAAAATTTTAAAAAATATATTTATTTTGTATTTTCAATGATTTCTACAGTTTGTTGAGCTTTTCCCGATGTCTCAAAGGTCAAGACCCTCAACAAGTATGGCCAATGCCAATGTTTGTAACATTGCACAATAGTGATCAATTTTAGTGTATACACTATAAGTAAGAAGTTAATTACAAGGTAATTAGATTAACCCACTAAGATACCTGCAAACCCTTCTATTTACAAACTTACTTAGCATAGTTTCATTGTTTCCAAGAATGAAAGTATCAGTGATAATGTCAAAAAAGACATTTCAAAGAGGTCTAACAGATATTTTGACAAGTTCACATGGAAATTCTATAGGAGCATGTTCATGCTGATCTTCATTAAAATAAAATTCTCCACAAAACATTCTTCCCCCAAGGTTCAAAACAATGACTGGATGTCTACTAATATGTAAACCAAAACCCCCCTTTAGAAAGGCATTTGATACTACTATTTAATGGTGGTCAGGAAACCCTTGAAAATTGTCCACGTAATAAGATAAGATAATTGTACTGATTCTTAACAGTTGACCATAATGGTAGATCAATGGGACTCAAAACTATATTCCATATAAATACTAGTGGGAGTGCAAAAGAAGCTCCAATTGAAACCTAAACAAGAGAAAAGAAATTGTGTTATGAATAATGTGTGTATATATATATATAGTGATTAGTAGAGAAGAGGCATGTCTCATAAAGACATGACTATTCATAAAGGGGCACTTGCCTAGGTATATAAGCAGGCCCTCATTTGTAACATTTTATCATCTCATATCTTCTAAACATTTATATATAAATATTACTATCCTATAATGGATATTTACATATACCATATATTTTGAGTATTCTATCACGTTTATGAACTTTGTTCATAACATTGGTATCAGAGTTGTTCGATCCTCTAGTCGCTCAACCACTACACAGAGCCAGTTCTATCCGACCTTTGGCCATCAACTTTTCATCAAGTTGTTGTTGTCATTATTCAAGTGTTTCGCTATTCTATCGATTCTATCAATTCTACTGTACTATTGAATGTATTAACCAGTTAGTGATTCCTAAATCGAATATAACTGAAACATTTTTTTTTGAAACGAGTAACAAACAATATGACATAAGCAATCTACTACTAAGTATTGGGGATTATACTTTTATCTCACAATTCACCGTTAAAAACTTATTTTGTGATGATAATGATATAATTTTGGGTTCTCCCTGGATAGAAACTCTAGGATACTTCACCCTAAATACGAAAAAGTTTTTAACATATTCCTACAAAACAAAAAATAACATTATACAACAGTACATTGAAACCAGATTCAATAACACCAAAAGACGTAAAAGATATCTCAAAAGTAATTCTTTAAGAAAACCAGAAGGCAATGAAAAATATGCAGAAAGAAGTTGAATATAGTATAGCACACAAAAATGAAGAAGTTACTCACCTCAAGGACCACAACAAGAAATTATTGACGCAAATTAAGAAACTTTAAAATGACAAGAAACCATTGAAAAGCAAATTAGAAGAACTTATCATGAAATAAGCATCAAATTCTTCAAACATAACAGTCCAAGTTGAAGATAAAGGAACAAATATCGATCCAGTCAATATCACAACTCAAGAAGATAACCTACCAATTGGAGTAAAAACATATTCAGACGTTGCAATTTAGACAAAGAAAAAACCAAATGAAGATTTTGTAACCAGCTCAACAACATCAGTATTTGAAGTAAATCAGGGAATTGCCACACAAAAGATAAAAAAAAATCAAACCACAAGAACGCCTTGTTGACCGCTGGAGTGGCACCTAGTGATTATATGAAAACTCCATGCGCAAAGATGATCCGAAGGACACTTGTACCATCAGATATCATCAATCAACAGAGTTTTCTAACTCTATTTCTATTTTCTCATCATTTTTCTCGTACCCAGATTCCAGACCCTGCAGGGAATTGTAATAAGTGATACTAGTAATGATGAATTTTGAGTATGTAATAGGCCTAAGATGTTGGGACCCGATCAACAAATGAGTACACCTTGGAGTGTTTTTTTATCTAGTTAATTATCCGTTCTTTTTTAGAGGCGGATAATTTTCTGGGTTTTTTCACTCACTTTTTACCCCAAAGTCGGTGTGACGGTTTGAAGGTTGAACCCCTAACATATATTAGTGTCTAGATTTGATGTATATTACCATACTAGATCACACAAAAAAATTCGTGGAATTTGGTTCGGTCTAAGTAGTCATTTTTTATTTTTTAGATTTCCCACAGATCAAAAATTGCAAATAAAATTGTATTTAAATTGTAATAAGTGTAGTCTAGAGAAGTTGTATGGAGTATAAATAATCAAAATTACACCTCTCATCCTCAACTTTCTACTATGACACACTTTGAGGGGTTAAAAATGTGTTTTGAACCCTCAAAACCCACTTTTCCTAATTTTAGTGGGAAATCTGGCAATTAATTAAGCCAAAAATTAAATAAAAGGAGAAAAATAAATATCCACACATGCTAAATGTTGTGGAAATAAGGTGGAAAATTATGAGGGAGTTAAAATAAAATCCCAAGGTGATGTGGACTCCTAAAATCAAGGAAAGGACATGTGCTCAAATAAAATTGAATTTTTGGCATTAAAGGAGAAATTTGATTACTTGGAAATTCGAATTTGTGAAGTTAATGCACATTTGGGAGGATTTGAGAGAACATTTGGTGGAGATTTTTGTGGGAAATTGTCCCCACATGGGTTACCACCCATATACACTTGTCATTCTATCATAAAATTCGAATTTGACACATAAGGGAAGAAGAAAATGATGTCCATTTGCCAGAATTCGATTTTTACAATTGGCATTGGAGCTCCATCCAACAAATTCGAATTTCTCTTGGGATTGTCACCTCATGCCACTTGTTTAATCACTTCTTCATTGGGATTGGTTCCAATGCCATTTGTCATTGTCATTCTTCATTGGAATTTGCTCCCAACTCTCTATATAATAGAGACATGGGCTCTCACATGGTATCATGTAATATGAGCTATTGTGCTTGAGAAGATTGCGGGATTATATTCACTACTTGCAATATAATACAACAGTCATTGGGTAAAGCGTGATGGTGTTTTTCTCCTTGCATGTGTGGTAAATTCTTGACTACTTGTTATGCTTCTATTAGTTTCCTCATGTCATTATTTCTTTCATGCTTGTTTCAAATTATGTTAGTATGCAGCTATCTCATATTAGCATAAGAATTATTTATTTGCTTTAGGAAAAGAAATCTTCTAATGGATAATAGACGTATCTCTAGGAATTCTTTCTACTGCACTGATTTAATTTCATATCAATTTAATGATTTGTGATGAAGTTTTGCAGATGAATCATTATTTGATCAAGCTTTTCAAGCGTGAGGGCAAATTCTCGGAGGAATCAACCCATTCTTTAAAAATATTCAAGGAGAACCCGCATGTTTTGAATTCCAAAGTCTCATCTATATCTTATTTGTGTCTTGCAGGGATTCTTTCAAGTTTCTTAAGGATTTTATTTCTTGCATCAAAATATCAAACTTAGAAAAATTTATTTTTACGTATTGTACTTCATTTATCAATATCTGACTATTTCAAAGAGCTAAGTCATGGCTAGTCAAAGAGGAGAGCTTGCTCATACTCTTTGGCCTAGTCTCTTGTAGATTATTTCTGTAACATACTTTGTTGTCATCTTGGTCTAACGTTTGAATTATTTTGTATCCTTTTGAGCAAGATAGTTTCCATGCTTTGATTTGTAGATTTATTTGAAAGCATTTATAACATCTTGTGCTAACAATTTAGTGTTTCACTTTTCAGGGTTATTTTGGCTTTCCATTTGAAAGCATTTCACTTTATTTTAACAAAACATGATTTCATTTCTTAAAGAGAAAATACTTGGAAGGCACTGTTTGTTTATGTATTTCATGCTTATCTTATGATGGTTATTGCTCATATCAATTTTTTGCTTATAAATCTTAAAGAGATAATCTATTTAACTCTAACAATTCTCTTAGAAACTCACATCCTTTTTAAATTAACTTTTCATTAGCGACCACCCCCCTTAGCTAACCTAGGAGATAGCTCAAACAGAGAGAGTGGGGATTAGTGTGACATCCCCTTCTCTGAGTTCCCTGCCACCAACCACACCTTATGGGATTGAAGGCTTTTCTCACTGACTTGTATGTAGGTGTAGGCGGCAAGGTCAACACGCCTTATCAACGTTTGAATCACAAGAGCAGACAACTCAATCAGTCTGCATATTAGTATCACTCAAAACAGAAACATCAAACTTATGTTCCAAACACTACTAATGCCATTGAAATTCAATTTTGTAATAAAATTCACGCGAAGTATCCAGTAACTGCAAGATTCCATAGAAGATTAATTTAGGATGGTTACATCTCTTCTCAATTCGACAATTTCATTTATCACTCGAAGGATCCTATCATCTTGTATCATCGAAGATGACAAATTGAAGAAGTCCTAAAGATGAGAATAGATTACAAAGACAAAGAACAGATGATACGCCTTGTCAACAATAAGCTTTGAGGGCAAAGCTTTTTGAAGAGGAAGGCAATGTTATGAATATAATTTATATAAATATAAATAAAATAATAATCATAATAATAGTTAATTAAATAATAATTAGTTAATGAAGAGGCACGTCCCTAAGGACATGTCCGTTCATGAAGAGGCATATGTCTAGGTATATAAGCAGACCCTCATTTGTAACAATATCATCATCCCATATATTTTGTATATTCTTACATAAGTATCTAGCTAAAAGAACTATAAAAATACATATAGGTGCCAAAGTAAAGCTATCATAGGTATAAAAAGAGGATGTCAAGGCATGTTGGAGCTAGAGGCTGAGACCAAGAAAGAGGAGAGGGAAGAAGACTTCTCCCCTTAGTCATTAACCACTGTGAAGAGGTCAATGCATTACCTGAAAATGATGCTTAGAGAATACTAAAGTCCAAGGGGATCTAGCTATGTAAGCCCAAGTGGAGGTCTAGGGAGATTGAGATCACCACCACATATAATTATATGGAGATACTATTCACAAGTCCTCACCTCAGTTTGCAACATGCACTTTAACAGCGAATCAACAAGGGTTATGGCTCCTTAGTCCTTCTAGAGAGACAATGTTTTCAACACCACTTTTAGGACATATCATCTAAGATGTCACTCATGGACACTCTTCTCCAACCCATGGTTCCATATGGGTTCGAGTTTTGTAAACCTAGTTTGCTAAAGTCAAATAGGTCCTTAGGAAGAGAGTACAAACCATCCTCCTTTGTCACTTCATTTGAGGCAAATAAATAGCTCCTCAACCCATTAGCCTTGTAGAGTTTGGTGCTTGCCTCTTTCGACTGGAGGCAGTGTACAATCTCATCCCACTTCTACACAGTGCTCGGATTTTTATTAATTTAGTGCAAGGCCACAACAGATATCAATCCTTGGCCTACCATGCATTAGATTCCACTGCAACAACTAGTCCTTTGACTCAGTCTTGATGTTGGTACACTGGAGTCTGAAATCTCCTTACTTTAGTTGGTATCATGTTCGACGAGCTTCCTCCATTTAGATATTCCTTATAGGAACCTAGCCACCTCTTACCCACCAAAGAAGAGATGAATAAAATCATTTGCAAGAATATCTACCAGCAATATGTACATGTCACTTGGATAAACCCTCAGGGTAGTTTATGTCCATAGATGGCCTTCCATACTAAGCACATCTTGATGATGAGGGATGGGCTCATTATTTGTCGCCATTAAATGCTTTTGCATTGGATGCACACCCTTTGGATTCCCTTAAGACAGTTCAGAGTTGGATCTTATCAACTACGAATTGATATGGACCACTAGATAGACCATTTAGACAAGATTTTCCAGTTATGTCATTGCTATGAGATTGAGTCGGAGGACCACTTTGTCTTCCTTTGCCCCATTTATTATGAGATCCGTCGGAGATTTCATTTCCTATTCAGGGGGGATCTAAACCCTCTCCATTGTTAGCTTTCATAGCTTGGGAGGTACTTTTGCATTGGCAGTGCCTACCATGTGGAAGTGATTGTGGAAGTGATTGAGCATATTTCACTCTCTAGGAACTTTACTTTATGAAGTGATATTATACAGTTAGAAAGTGACTTTTTATATTCAATGACTAAAAAGTGCATTTTTATAAAGTTGGGTCACTTGAGTGATTTAAGTGGGCCTTGTTAAAAAATCAGAAACGCAAAAAGATTCTCCTATATTGATAATTACTTGTGATATTTTGTGGATTTATGATCTTCTCTTTATGTTCTTTTTTTATCTTTGTTTCATCAAGCAATCATCAAAACAAAACATGAAGATCAACAACATTAGATATAGGCACTCAGTCAGGGCTAAAACCCCTCTCTAGGGGAAAACCCAATCAAACTCTTCCACTAATCAAATTGAGATAGAACAAGGCCTTAGATCTAACCAAAAGACCTGCCTCCTCCACCAAGTCGGCCTTTCCAAGATGATTCAGCACACTTCAGTAGTCTCTTCTTGTCCAGCAGCATCAACCCAGCTATAATCCAGAATTCCAGCCCCCAGCTACTTCAGAAAGTCGGCTCAAGTACAATATTGCAATTTCTGCCCTTCCAACCCAGCAACTTTGCACGTGTGAGACAAGGAGAGAGAAAATTTGACTTCTAATGCTTAACAAAAATTTCCTTCTCCTTCGGTACAGTTTCCTTCCTCTTCCTTGAATTTCGCACCCTTTTTCTGCCTCCAGCGACTACAGATCAAACTTGTTATGGATGTGTTCCAAATGAGTCGAGTTGTTGCCCTTTTATAGTGGTTTCCTCCTCTCTAATTAGGCCAACTTGTCTGCCAACTTGTCTAGGTTGAGGCCAACTTGGTGGAGGAGGCCTAAATGACCTATTTTACATTATTAAAAAAAAAAAAAAAACCTTCTTGATTGACAAAGCCCAAGAAGGGGCTTTTACATTATGACACGAGTAAGGACACTTGACATAAACCCTAGAAGCCTACAATGGAGGCTTTGACTTAAGAACCATTGACCCAAGCATGAAACCCATGCTTTAATAAGTCAATTTCTTTTATAATAAAATTCTTTTTTCTTTCTTTTGACAAATACATTACATCATGACTCAAATACACTAGTTACATTTTTCAACAGGCCCAATGTGAAATTAAGTCATGACCATTGATATTGAGATACCTAGACTAAATCTCAACCATTGAGATCTAGGGTTAAGGATTTTAGTCATTAATGAGAAATAAAAGGAGAAAAGGAGAGTGAAGTGGCACAATATTCTTCATGAAATTTGGAGCAGAGGAGAAAGAGAACCAAGGGGGAAGTTAAACAATGTTGATTTTTGATAGCTTGGGAGGTACTCGAAGCCCTAGGGTTTGGGGTTTGGAGGTTGGAGCACCACAATAGGTCATTGTGGGCTTGGAAGCCAAGGTTGGAGTTTTGTACCCAAAGGAGTTGGGCCAAAACCATGAGGCATTTTAGACATGTGATGGATGGAGATGATACAAGATGTTGAGGAGAATCCAACGCAATGAAAATCGTCGAATTTTGAGTTGTCTACAATGAATTATGAATTTTCGAAGTTAATAATAGATTTTTAGAAATATAAGTCATGTAGGCCTGAGATGGTTATGTCCAAAAGACATCTCACTTAGGTAATTCGTTGGAGCCCTCTTGTTTAGTATAATTAAGAGGTGATGAGATTCATTTTAACACATCCAAGAGCAACAATTCTAAGGAGAATCATCACCTGTGGTAGCCGCAGTAAGGTCGAGGAGCACAAGGGCTAATTTAGGGTCTATTTTGTTGGATTGAAAGGGCCACGGTATAGTAGAGGCTAGCCGAATGAATTATGGGCAATGAGGTGCACATTTCAGTGTGTTTTCTCCCCTTCTTGGAGGGCCGCGGGCTCTGAGGAACAGAAGAATCATTGCAGGCCTGTTCTAAGCTTGCTAGAGGGGGTCGTAAGAACTATTACCTAGTGAAGAGGCAAGGGAACAAGCAACGTGGGAGGCAGCAAGCAAAAGAACGCAATCCGCAAAGGAAAAGATGATTGTAGGGCAAGTTCGAGAGGGTTGTCATGAAATATGATGATGCCCTAACCAGATTGATATTCTACAGCAAGTGCACAAGCTCATGAGTACAGGTATGTGGAAGATTTCGTGTTGAATTTGTTGCTAGGTGGACCGTATTACATCCTATGGAAGCCAAGTGGAAGAGGGCAAACTTAATGGTTAGAAGCCCTTTCCTAGGAGCAAATTCTACAAAGAGTTTGGTTGTTGGATTGGGCATTTGAAGAGTTGTTGGAGGGCAACATGACAGTGCCCAAAGTAGCCCTTGACAAGCAGTCATAAAGGAAGTTTGACAGCTGAAGTTGGGTGAAGTTGTTGGAGCCTATGTGTAGCCCTTTGATGGACAAAAAAAGCTACTAAGAAGGTAGATTGGTGCTCAGGTATTGGCCAACCTTGAGGAACATATTGATGAGCCTGTGTTCATTGTAGCAAAAGTGACTTGCAACAGTGGTAGGTGGCAGCCCTCCTAAAGTCTCTATGTGTTGTTTCTTGACGAACTAAAGGGCAGCTAGAGAGCAGATCAGAAGCAAAGGACCGACAAGATGAGACACGACATAGATGCTAAGCATATAGCAAGATTGTCATTGTATCTTGTATTCTTGTACTTGTGGATAATTGAGTGTCATTATCCCTTGTATGGGAGCTCTAGAAAGTTGTATTATATGTCAATTAATATAACGAAGTTGGTTGAAAAATTTGTAAAAAGTTGTCTATAATTTTGCATGTGTGATTAACTGTTGTTTATATTCCGTTGTGCAAAGTAGCTTTGTTGAGATTCTTGGTTTGGTAGCGTCAGAGATTTAATATTCTATCCTAGACACCAGGGTCATGGAAATTCAACATGGTATCACAACATGTCTGAGCTACTTTCAGAGACAATAAATCAAAAGAAGTGCACAGCAAAGTACAACTTAAGAGGGAGTTGGTCACATTGTAGGTGAAGGGCTCACTATAATGTCGAAGTTGCAAGTTGGTCTCCAGTATGAGGACAGGTTGGAAGGATTGTCCAACTATAGTCCTTGGAAGGAAAGGATCAAGTTGGTATTGCAGGTCAACAGGATCTGGGAGTTCATCAAGAAAGAGATCAAGAAACCAACCGACCCTAAGGAACTAGAAGTATACGAGGAATTAGGTACGAGGGTGAGATTGATCATCCTAGATGGTGTGAAGGATCCCCTAATACCTCATTTGTTCGGGAAGAACACTGCACATGAGATGTGGATGGCTCTTCAGAATTTGTTCTAGAATAAGAACGAGAATCGGGTACTAGTATTAGAGGATAAGTTGAAGTCCACCAAGATCATACAAGATGAAGGAGTGACTTCGTATCTAACAAGGTTATCTCAAGTCAAAGATGAGTTGATTGTTGTCGGTGTGACTATTTCAAATTCTGATATGGTGAGGATTGCTTTGAAAGGGTTCATCGAGGAATGGAAGCCCTTCATCAAGGGGATCATTGCCAAAGAGAAGTTGGCAAACTAGAATAGACTATGGGACAACTTCATTCAGGAAGAGTTGCAAGAAGAGGATCATCATCTGAAGAAGATGGCTTCAGATGATGACATTGCACTTGCAGCACGAATGAAGGGTAAGCAGAAGAAGGACTTGAGTAAAGTTAAGTATTTTAATTGTGGCAAGATCGGTCATTTTTCATCAAGATGTCTGATGAAGAAGAAGACGAGAGATGACGAGAAGAAGAAGGGGAAGAGGAAGAAGGGGAAGCAAGGGAAGTAAAATGTGTTATTTTACTTGCAATTTATTTATATGCTTGTCATGATGAAAATGTCTTGAATTGATTATTCTGTAATATCTTAGGCAAGTACCATATTGTTCATTTTGCAAGTCAAGTTTTAGCTTATTTCATTTTTTGCAAGTCATTTTATATTGCTTCTTTACATGCTTTAGAATCGTGAATGGTTATACTTTGAGAGCATTTCTTTGAGAGCAATTTTAAATCTTGCAAGTGATATCATCTTTTTCTAACATCTATTTGATTGACAGAGTTACTTTTGTTTCACTTTGGAACATTTCATTTCTAAAGCAAACATTATTTATTTTGAAGCAATATTGAAGGCATTGGTTTTATATGCTCATCTTTTATTTATGTGTTGATGATCTCAAGTAATCCAAATTGACATTAACATCTCCTAGAAACCTCACATCACCTTTGAACTTAGCTTTTTATTTAGGGACTAGTCCCCTTAGCTTACCTAGGAGAGAGCTTAAACGAAGAGAGTTGGGAATAGGTGATAGCCCCATTCTTAATTTTGCCACCAATCACACCTTATGGGGTTAAGGGTCTTTCTCACTAACTTACGTGTGTGTGTAAGGCGACAACAAAACCCATGGATCCTTTGGATCCTCCTCTATGTGATCCTCCTACTAAGGGGAGACCTTTATGGCTTCGTGACATGCATCAAGATGTTGATAAACATGTTGCTCCCAAAGGATACTTCAGAGAAAGCAAGAAACCATGTCGGTTCCAAGGATAAGTTGTAGCCATAAGCAACATTATTCAAGTTGAACCAAGCACTTTTGAAAAAGTTGTGAAGGCTCGTGTGGAAAGATGCAATGGCTGAAGAATATGAGTCCATCATTCATAATGATGTATGGGAAGGGGTTCCAAGACCCCAAGGTTAATCTGTTGTGTTTTCTAAATGGTTGTATAAAATTAAACATGGCGTTGATGGCAATAGTGAAAAAGATAAAGCTAGATTTGTGGCCAGAGGTTTCTCTCAGAAAGAGGGAATAGACTATGATGATATCTTTGCACCGGTTGCCCTCTATACAACCATCTGATCCATTGTAGCTCTAGCTGCAATCCAAGGATCGTCTCTTCACCAAATGAATGTGAAGATTGCTTTTTATAATGAACAAGGTTCGTATACTCAGAGGAATGCTCTGATATCAACGTAACGAACGAAGTTTGTATACGCAATAATAATCATCAGAATACTTCAAAGACAAGAACATCCATTGTAGAACAAGTAATTGTAAATTGAATATTATAAAAGAATTAATGAGATGATTACAAATGAGGGTGAGGGCCTGCTTATATACCCTAGGCAGTTGCCCCTTCACAAACGGACATGTCCTTAGAACATGTCTCTTCAATACTAACTATTAGTTAGTTAATCATTTGATTACTATTGTTTACATTATTTTCTATAAATTATATTGATAATATTGACTTCCTCTTCAAAAAGATTTTTCCTCAAAGCTTACTAATGAAAGACATGGATGAGATATAGATGTTTGAATTGGAGCGTGGATGGAGACGGGTAGGGTTATTTCGCGAACAGGGTTAGGTTAGGGTTTCTGTGAACCCTGCAGCTGCGGAAACCCGCCGCACTCCGTTCTTTCACGACGCGACCGCAACCTCCGTCCTCCTCTCCGCCGTTTACTGTCACCTTCCGGTTGCATCGCGCCTTGCGGGGATATGCTCTACCTGAGCTACGACTTCCGGTCTCTCCTGTGGCGGTTTCATTTTCACCCTTCATCGGTCCGTTAACTGCAACCTGTCCTTTTCTCCGGGATTCTTCGTTTCCTCAAGGTTTTCGCCGTTTCGAGACGCAGCTGGCCATGGATGATCTGGAGGCCGTTGATTACTCAGCTGACCCGACGGAGGGGGTCCCCATCTGGCGAACCCCATATGCCAGCTCAGAAGGTATGTTTTACGAAGACTTCTCCGAGAATTTCTCACAGTATACGCATGGCGAATCGTCTCGATCTCTACCTGTGGTCCTCCCGGACGAACCTCCCACCTGGCCGGCCCTCTCAACGCCTCCTCTCTCGCCGGCAACCCTCGGTTTCGTCACTGATTGCCTAAACCCTAACCCCGGTTTAGACCCTCAAGTAGCCGGCACTTATTCCCGTTTATCGCACAACCCTACTCTGCTTCCATCCTCATCCGGTCCCTTGGGTTATCCTGGTCCCTCCTCCGGTTGTTTTACCTCCGTACCCCCGCTTTCGGGCCCCCCTCCTGCTGCCGGTCATGAAATCCCTGCGGATTTCCCTGCCTCCCATCATTTCTCGGTTCCATTTCATGCCTCTGCTCCGGCCCCCGGACCATCGTTGAACCCTCCCCCTCCTGGCGGCCCTAAAAGGAAATCTAAGTGTTTCAAATCTAGAGAGGACGATTACTTCCTCAGATTGGAAGAGGACATACAGTGGGGCGAAGCGATGGACTTTGCAGATCGGGTCTTGGTCGGTCGCATCAGGGGTCGCAGCTATTCGGCGGCACGATTGAAGGCTTGGGCAACCGAGGTTTGGGGACATCACCTGGTGGATATCCCATTTGTGCAGACATTTGTGAGAGGATGGTTCGCACTAAGATTCGCGCGTGCTGACCATACTAACTGGGTTCTGTCCTCACATTGGCACTTTGAGCATGCGCATGTGCTCCTAAAGAGATGGACACCTTTGTTTGATCCTGAGACAGAGCAGATTGGGGTCGGACCTATTTGGATTCGGCTCCCGGGCCTTCCTCTACAATACTGGTCTGAAGAAATATTCAAGCGCATTGGTAATTCACTCGGCACATATATGGGCTACGACAAATCTTATCTCCAGACTGGCATGATGGCTTATGCCAGGATCCTCATATACATGGACACCAGGGGCGGTCTTTATGAGCACATTACTATCCAGTGGAGAGACACGGCCCGTAGACAGATAATTGATTATGAGGGCATTCCCTACCGTTGTCGCAGGTGCCATAAAGTTGGGCATCTCTACAAGGACTGCCCACTCCTCCGGAAAGCGCAAAGGAACGGAAAGGATGAGTATACTGATCCTACTCAGATGGCACCCCCGGTTCAGCAACCTGATCAGCCACCAGAGATTCAAGTGCGCAACCAGAGGGATGATGCCCCCCAGGGAGAGCCAGGGGACGCAGCTGCAGTCATTGTTACAGCCACCTCTGTTCCGCCCTCATCTTCAGCAGCTCCTGAGCATCCGATGCCCCCTCCGGTGGACTCGGCGGTTACGGGTATGTCTTTATCTCCTATCACTTTGTCATCACTTGCATCCTGCACATCATCGGACATATCAAGTACCCCCTTGTGCTCTGATCCCCTTCCATTTGCTGCTTCTCATGCATCACTCATTCACACACAATCATCCCTCACGTGCACGCTTCCTCCCCCTCCTCCGTTGGCTCCCCCTCCATTGATCACATCGACTCTGGTTACCACCCAGTCATCTCCTCGCTACTCCCTTCGCCCACGGGTTAAAGATCGAGGCCTGGATGTAGTCGGGCTCGACTCTGTCAGTTCCCCTTCTTCTCATAAGACCTCTCGAGGTCGTCCCTCCCGAATCACAAAAGCGAGACATACTGCTGATGAGGAGGTCGCTCTTGGGCGACAACAAACAATTTTTGGGGCCCTTAGAGCAAAGGATGGCCCTCCTCCCCCCCCTCATGAAGATTCTCTCTTTCAACTGTCGAGGGTTTGCTAGTTCAACCAAAAAACTAGCGCTCAGGAGGCTGCTAACCTCGGCTCAACTGGATATTATTTTCCTGCAAGAAACCCTCTGTCTAGCGGATTCCCTCATTCACTCCCTCTCCTCCTGGCTCCCCAACTGGACTTTCCACGCACTGGATGCATCAGGGAGATCCGGAGGCCTGGCTATAGGGGTTTGCCATAGATCAGTGGACATTCGCAATTTTTGGGGAGGCAAGGGTTTCATAGGCCTCGACATTTTTGCTCATACTATAGAGAGGGATCTGCGCATCATCAATGTATATGGCCCTTGCTCCGATCGTGCCACCTTCTGGAGAACCCTTCTTGGATCTGAGCTTTTTCAAGCGGATAACATTATATTGGGGGGGGACTTAAATTTTTCCCTGGGTTACTGCGAATCCTGGGGGCACATGGCACAAGTCGATTCACTCTCTGATACCATCTCCTCCCTTTTGGAGGACCACCACTGGGTGGACATCCCATCTGCTCGTCTTCAGTATACCTGGTCAAATAATAGAAGTGGAGATCAGAGTTTGGCTAGGAGGCTCGATCGCTTCCTCATAAAGGAGCCTTTATATCATATTATCCCCAGAACTCGTCAATGGGTAGGATCTGGCGGATTATCCGATCACAGGCCTATCTTCCTGGAGGCAGATGGCCTCACTCATAAAATCAAGAGCCCTTTCAAATTCAATGCAGCCTGGCTTCAAGATCCTTCATATATTCAGCTGGTTCATGAATATTGGCAGAACAATCCCAACCGGGAAGATGAGGAACTATCAACTGGTTTTGTTAGGAAACTCACAGAACTCAAGCAGATCACTAAAAACTGGGCACACCAGAAGCGAATCCAGGATAACCTCACACTCAATGAGGCGGAAAGGGTCATTGCTGAGTTTGAAAATTCGACAGCTGGGACCTTCACTTCACAGGAGCACAAGGATCAGTATAACCTCCTTATCGCCAAGCGCTCACAGATCTTGAAGGAAAGAGAAGAAAGCTGGAGACTGAGGAGCAGGGCTATTTGGCTCACTGAGGGAGACAACAACACCAAATTTTATCACAAATTTGCTAATGGTCGTAAAGCAATCAATACCATTTGGGAATTAAAGGATGATCGCGGCCAATCTATTACATCCCAGCAGAACTTGGCCAGGCTTGCCAATGAGCACTTTAGGGGTATATACAAGGCGCCTGGTATCATAAACATTTTGGAAATCATGAGAGTGGCAGAACTATTTCCTAGATATGTGGATCAGGAAATGTCGGAAGAGATACAGAAGGAGGTGACCATGGAAGAGCTGGAAGCTACACTGAAATGGTTCAAAAAGGACAAGAGCCCTGGCCCGGATGGATGGACCATTGAATTCTACATCGCCTTCTTTGATATTCTGGGCCATGACCTTTTGAACATTGTGGAGGACAGTAGGAAAAGAGGTCGGATATCATCTGCTATCAAATCCACCTTCATCGCCCTCATTCCTAAGACCGATGACCCGAACTCCTTCGATGATTTTCGCCCCATATCACTCTGCAACTGCCTCTATAAGATTATAGCTAAGATTATTGCCAATCGCCTAAAGCCCATCCTCTCTATGCACATATCATCTGAGCAATTTGCTTTCTTGCATCATAGACAGATCCATGAGGCTATTGCCACTGCTCAAGAACTCTTACACTCCCTACAGATAAAGAAGCAGAAGGGAATGATTCTCAAAGTAGACCTATCCAAGGCTTTCGACAGAACAAACTGGCTGTATCTTAGATTGCTACTCACTCATCTTGGATTCCCATATGATTTCATGAAATGGATGATGAGTTGTATCACAGATGTATCTTACAGCGTATTGCTCAATGGGGAAGCTACACCCCTCTTTACTTCTGAGAGAGGACTTAGGCAGGGATGTCCTCTCTCACCGCTGCTGTTTCTCCAGATTATGGAAGGGCCGAGTTGGATTATTTTATCCACCAGAGATCGGCACCAACTTACAGGCATCAAAATTGTGGACAATTTCTTCCTCACACACCTATTATTCGTTGATGATATTTTAATCTTCCTGAATGGCAGCCTCGGTGACACCTCATCATTACATAACTCTTTCCTCCTATTTCAGCATGCCACTGGAATGCAGATCAACAATAATAAGTCCACTATCACATCGGTTGGATGCTCAGTTCATGAAATCACCTATGCCACACAGCGCTTTCCATTTGTCAACTTGAATCTAACCGATGGTATAAAATATCTTGGGTTTCGACTTAAACCATCTGGCTACAGAATTGCTGACTGGTTATGGCTTATTACAAAAGTGGAGAAGCGGCTTCAGGTCTGGTATCATCGATACCTCTCGCGGGCAGGCAGATTAGTACTCATCAAAGCTGTAATTGAAGCCACACCTGTCTATTGGATGGCCCTTGCTTGGATACCAAGGGGCATCCTGAACAGGCTCCAAAGCATATGCTGTAGATTCCTATGGAAAGGACACCAGCCGGGGCGACTTTTTGCTTGGGTAAAATGGGACACCATCACCAAGCCTAAAAGATGGGGTGGCTGGGGCATCAAGAGACTGGCTATATTCTCAAAGGCATTGGCTGCCAAGCTCGGATGGCGATTACTCACATCAGACAGCCTCTGGTCACAGGTGGCATATGCAAAATATATTAAGCCTCAATCCGTGTTAGATTGGATCTGCACTAGACAGGGAAATAATCACCAAATTTCCAATATCTGGAAAGCTGTCATAGACACCATACCTCTGCTACGAGAAGGAATCACATGGCGTATTAAGGAAGGGAATGTTGTACGGGTAGGGGTGGACCCATGGGTCGGATGTGGTAACGCCCACAGATTACCTGCAGAACTCATCCAACATCTCCATGACAGAGGAATTACTCATATCAAACATATTGGTGATCAAGCCAACTCCACCTTCCTCCAGCAGGCTTGGTTATCCGCCCGAGCAATAGACCTGCCTCAACAATGGTTTAACGAATGGATGGATTATACTGCTGCTCTCACTCAAGCGCAAATCAGACTCACTGAGGGACCTGATGAGATTATCTGGGCTTATGCTAAACACGGTGTTTATACTCCAAAACTAGGATATCTCAGGCTCATGGAACCTTATAAGCCCCCAGACATTCAACCTACCTGGAAGGCGATCTGGAAGCTTAAGGCTGCACCTCGGACGAGACTTCTGATGTGGAATATCCTATTTGACAAAATACCTACTGGCTCCAACCTCATGAAGCGGTCCTTCTATGGACCTTTCCGCTTCCACCTCTGTCATGCTGCTGAAGAGAGCACCGAACACTTGTTTCTTTCATGCAAATCTTCCCAAACTCTTTGGCAATCACTGTCTTCACATATCCCACTTCTGAAAGATTGGCACGGGAGTAACCTTCCTGAGGCATGGTCTAACTGGTGCCTTGAGCACACAGGAAAGGCTAAAAATCTGCCTCTGCTGGCTTGCTGGGCTATCTGGATCGCCCGGAATCAGTCAATCTTCAATCTCAAAGAACCTCACTGGCCCTCTATCATCCTCCATACGGTCGCAAATCTCAACATGCTACCTGATGAAGACCACCCCGCCCCACCGAGAACCCTCAGACCTGTGCCCATCGACAAAACCAAACCTTGGGCTTATTTCGATGGCTCAGCTCAAGATGATGGTTGCGGGGGGGGAGCTATACTCCATCTTAATGACAAGCATTGTTACAAACTCCAAATCAACCTTGGCAGAGGCACTAATAACTTCGCTGAGCTTAGCACAGCCAAACACATCATCCATTTTGCTATTCAAAAAAACTGCAGACACTTACAGATATTTGGAGACTCTAAAATTGTTTGTAATTGGCTCAACAATGCATCATATTGTCATGCTTTTTCTTTAAGACATATTCTTGATGAAGCAAAGAGATTGACAACTTCTTTTGAATCCTTTGTCTGCCATCACATCTACAGGGAGCAAAACACCATTGCAGATCAGCTCTCCAAAGAGGCAGCGCACAGAGTAGGTGAAGATTGGTGGATCCAAGAGGAAGTTGAGGGCACTTTTTATCAGTATTATCATCGCCCATTTGATGAACAGATGGAAAATGGGCCTTAAAGCCCTTACTTTATCAGTTTTGATTATTATAGCATGTAGATAGACACTGTTAGACAGAAGAATCAGTACAACTTTTTGTTTATATTCAGCAGTTATATATCGCTCTCTGCGAAGAGCCAGCCACAATTTTGATCACAGTTAGACTTATTTTGAAATGCTCCCTGCGTGGAGATATCTTGTTTATACTCTTACCAGTTATTATGAACTCGACAGGCAACTGCCTGCATATGAATATGCTTCGGCATCTGCAAAATGTAATTTTCTTAATCTTAATGAAAATTACGACTTTTTCCCAGGGGAAAAAAAAATGAAAGACATGGATCTCTTTTATTGTTTTGAATATCTTCTCATCTTAGTACTTTCATCTTCGTTGATACAAGACGATATGATCCTCTAAGTGATAAACAAAATTGTCGGACTGAGAATGGATCTGACCATCCTAGATTAATCTTTTGTGAAATCTTTTGATCATTGCAAATTTATAATGAATTGTTATCATAGGACTGAATTCCGCAAACTTCAATATTCCTTGGAACATAAATCTTTTGTTTCCATTCTGAATGGTTCAAATATGTAGACTGACTTAGTTTTCTGCTCTTGTGATTTGGATGTCAATAAGGAGTTTTTGTGGTTTGATCTCGCCCAAATTTGTTTGTATTGATTTCTTGTTTTATTGGGGGTATCTGATTCCTTTCAAGTTCAGAAATTGCTTGATTAAATGTGAGATCTTCACTTGAATTTTTTGTTGTTTGAACTGCAACTTCTGAGTGCGTCTTCACTTCCACTTATTTATCCTCTTCTTGAGTTGTGATATTGACTGGATCGATATTCATTCCTCTTTCTTCAACTTGGATTGAAGACTTCAACAATACTTTTGTGGTAAGTTCTTCTAATTTGTTTTTCAATGATTTCTTATCATCCTTAAGTTTATTTTAACTTTATTTCCTTTTATTTTTTAAATGGCCAAGGGCCTAACAAAGAAATAGAGAATCTCCAAAATGTGTAGCGAAACACTTCGATTATGACAACAACAAAGTTGACGAAAATTGATGGCCAAAGGCCGGTGATCAGAGAACATGGCTCTGATACCAATGTTACGAACAAGGTTCGTATACTCAGAGGAATGCTCTAATACGAATATAACGAACAAGGTTTGTATACTCAGAGGAATGCTTTGATACCAATGTAACGAACAACGTTCGTATACTTAGAGGCATGCTCTGATACCAATGCAACGAAAAATTTTTGTATACACGGTAATAATCATCAGAATGCTTCGAAGACAAGGACATCTATTGTAGGACAAGTAATTGTATATTGAATATTATAAAAGAATTGATGAGATGATTACAAATGAGGGTGAGGGCCTACTTATATACCTTAGGCAAGTGCCCCTTCACAAATGAACATGTTCTTAGAACATGTCCCTTCAATACTAAATATTAATTAGTTAATCATTAATTATGATTATTATTGTTTACATTATTTTTATTGTTTTGTATAAATTATATTCATAACATTGCCTTCCTCTTCAAAAAGCTTTGTCCTCAAAGCTCACTGATGAAAGTGCTTGATCTTTTTCCCATTTTGAATATCTTGTCGTCTTAGTACTTTCATCTTCGTTGATACAAGACAATATAATCCTCTAAGTGATAAACAAAATTGTTGGACTAAGAATGGATCTGACCATCCTAGATTAATCTTTTGTGAAATCTTCTGATCACTGGAAATTTGTAATGAATTGTTATCATAGGACTGGATTTTGCAAACTTCAGTATTCCTTGGAACATAAATATGTTGTTTCCATTCTAAATGGTTCAAATATGTAGACTAACTTAGTTGTATGATCTTGTGATTCGGATGTCGATAAGAAGTTCTTATGGTTTGATCTCGCCCTACTCTGTTTGTGCTGATTTCTTGTTTTATTGGGGGTATTTGATTCCTTTTAGGTTCAGAAATTGCTTGATTAATTGCGAGATATTCACTTGAAATTTTTCTTGTTTGGACTGCAACTTCTGAGTACGTATTCACTTCAACTGATTTATCCTCTTCTTGAATTGTGGTATTTACTGGATCGATATTTGTTCCTCTTTCTTCAACTTGGACTAAACACTTCAACACTTCTTTCATGATAAGTTCTTCTAATTTGTTTTTCAATGATTTTTTATCATCCTTAAGTTTCTTTTTACTTTATTACCTTTTTTTTAAATGGCCAAGGGCCTGACGAAGAAATGGAGAATCTCCAAAATGTGTAGTAAAACGCTTCGATTATGACAGCAACAAAGTTGAAAAAAATTGATAGCCAAAGGTCAGTGATCGGAGAACGTGGCTCTGATACCAATGTAACAAACAAGGTTCGTATACTCAGAGGAATGCTCTGATACCAATGTAACGAACAAGGTTCATATACTCAAAGGAATGCTCTAATAACAATGTAACGAACAAAGTTCGTATACTCAGAGGAGTGTTTTGATACCAATGTAACAAACAAAGTTCGTAGACGCAGTGATAATCATCAAAATAATTCGAAGACAAGAACATCCATTGTAGGACAAGTAATTGTATATTGAATATTATAAAAGAATTGATGAAATGATTAAAAATGAGTGTGAGGACCTGCTTATAAACCCTAGGCAAGTACCCCTTCATAAATGGACATGTCCTTAGAACATGTCTCTTCAGTGCTAACTATTAGTAAGTTAATCATTAATTATGATTATTATTGTTTACATTATTTTTATTATTTTCTATAAATTATATTCATAACACTTTTCTGCATGGCTTCCTTAAGGAAGAAGTATTTGTGAAGCAACCATAAGGCTTTGAAGTACATGACCAGAAAACTCATGTGTGCAGATTGAAGAAAACCCTCTATGGTTTGAAGCAGGCTCCAAGAGCTTTGTATGCCCGCATTGATAGCTTCTTGATGAAGCTTGATTTTACTAGAGGTAATCCTGATCGAAATCTTTACTTCAAGATAATCCAAGGTATGCCTTTTGATTTTGGTCTTATATGTTGATGATTTATTTATGAACGATGGTGAACCTCTTATCCTCCAATGTAAGAGGGAATTAACTTCTGTATTTGAATTGAAAGATCTTCATTTCATGCACTACTCTCTGGGTCTTGAAGCATGGCAGAAACCTAGTGAGATTTTTTTTTCTCAAGGAAAATATGTTGTCAAGCTGCTAGAAAGATTTGGTCTGACAGAATGTAAATCCATGAATACTCTAATGGAGATGTACTTCAAGAAGTTGTGTGGTAAAGTTCCACGTCCAGATTTGGCAAATTCTTCTAAGTATCGAACAATTGATTGAGACATTGATGTTCTTAGTGAACACTAGACTGCGCATGTGTTTTGCAATCAATACTTTGAGACAATATACAATTAAGCCATCACAAGCACACTAGATTGTTGAAAAGCATGTGTTGAGATACCTGCATGGGACCATCAATCTTGGATTGGCAACTTTGTTTACAAAAAAGCACATATGGATGTTGCTTTAGCTTGGGATCTACCATGATATCTTGGATGAGCAAGAAGCAAAAGTTTGTAGCCCTCGGCACGGCTAAAGTTGAGTACATTACTGCTAGCATGGCTAGTTGTGAGGCAGTGTGGTTGAGAAATCTCTTTAAAGAGTTGTTTCAGCATGTTTTGGACATAACAGTAATTTACTACGACAATAAGAGTTGGATTCGACTTGCAAAAAATCTTGTGTTCCATGAGAAGTCCAAGCATATTGAGATCAAATATCACTATATTCGGGATATGTTGCAGAGAGGAGCAGTAAGACTCCATCATATAGTCAATGATGACCAGATCGCCAACATTCTTACCAAGCCTTTGTCGAAAGGAAAGTTCTTGGCTTTCAAAGAACAGCTTGGACTGACGGATATGACCCTTCCTAGAAAGGGTGGTCATGGGTGATGAGCCTTGGATGTGCGAGATCCTTGTCATGCGTTGGCAAGTGGATCCCCCCAAGCAGTGATGAGCCTTGATGTGCGAGATCCTTGTCATGTGTTGGCAAGTGGATCCCCTCAAACGGTGATGAGCCTTGGATGTGTGAGATCCTTGTCATGTGTTGGCAAGTGGATCCCCCCAAGCAATGATGAGACTTGGATGTGCGAGATCCTTGTTCTGTGTTGACAAGTGGATCCCATCAAGCAGTGATGAGCCTTGGATGTGCAAGATCCTTGTCATATGTTGGCAAGTGCAATCCCTCCAAGTGAATATAGGGTGATAGATGAATCTCCCCTATGATGATTCTTCTTCATTGGAGTGAGAGACAGCATTGTTCCATATGATACAGAATAGAAATGAACAGAGATGAGCATAGGAAGCAGAGATTTTTTGTTGCAGAAAGAAATTCCTCCCTCGCTGAGAAGGAGTGTTGAAAATTTGGCAGCTCAGGCATGAATTTCTAAAAATAGAAAGTCTAAAAATAAAATTACTAAAAATTTTAAGTCTAAAATAGAAAATCTAAAAGTATGACCTTCCAAAAATAGTAAATCACCTTGCATCAATTGGTAATTAAGTATTGTTGATGGAAAATCTCTTATGATCATCAATCAATCTTAATAGTTCAATTTCAACTTAATCATCAATATTATCATTAATATTATTATCATTCTTATGATACTATTATATTATTATTATAAAAGAAATTCAAGTCACTCAATCATGGCTCTCAATAATGTTCTCTTACACTATCATTATTCAGATGGCATATTCATCTTACACTCTCATTAAAGCATGTCATAATAGATTCCTCTTACGCACTCTTTAATGTGTATGTTACATTCTCTCCTTTATGGCATAAGTTACTAACGCATGCATTTCTCTCCTTAATGGCATGAGTTACACTCCCTAATTAGCATATGTAACTCTCTCTCAAGGCATGTGGGTTACTCCTCTATGATTCAAACTCCTTGCTCCTCCTATGTGTATGTGTCTCTCATCCTCTCTTCTTACTACTT
Organism: Pinus tabuliformis; assembly: GCA_031772625.1. Classification (NCBI taxonomy): domain Eukaryota; kingdom Viridiplantae; phylum Streptophyta; class Pinopsida; order Pinales; family Pinaceae; genus Pinus; species Pinus tabuliformis. The sequence continues at coordinate 427,382,391 of CM062812.1, read as the reverse complement.
GTGCCTTGTGAAAGAAGAATTCGAACTTGAGAGAGAGTTGAAGAAGATTATAAGAGAGAGAATTGGAGAGTAAGAGCAGAACTTGGTGAGCCAAGGTTGATTCAGTGCTTTAATGTTTTAGTGTTGATTCAGTCGAAGGGAAGGTTGATTCAATGTGTGCATCTACTATTGTTACCAGTGATCTTCATGCTACAGCTTGTTCAAATTTGGGTGAACTTACTCATTCTCTTTATCTCTCATTGTACTCTGTATCTTTGTTGAACAATGGATTTCTAATAGAAGAAGAATCTCGTTGGGTTTTCCCTTTGTGGGTTTTGCCCTAGTTATTGGACCTAAATTCTTTGTGTCTCATTTTGTTCTTATTTGTCTTCTATTGTGCATTTGATTTATGTTCTCTCTACAATTGTTTATCTAATAGTACAGCATAAAGAAGTTTTGTAATAAGAGATTGTTATAGCATAGAACATCAGAATTTCAACACGGGTGGTAGAGAATCTCTTCCTTGCTAGGAGGGAGTGTTGATGCGAGTGGTAGCTTTGGAAGATCTTCTACATAGGTTTGGTGTCTTAGCATGTGCAAGACATTATTTGCCTCTTCTAAGTGCTTGCTTGGTGGAGTAAATGATTTATGTCTTCTTTCTTAAGACATAGGAAAGGTACAATAATTAAGATAAATTAATTATCGTGGACTATTGAGTCATTTTCTAAGGATAAATAGTTTAATTATTCAAGTGACCTAGATATAATCTCAACTGTCGATCTCATATGGTTCTAGAAGGGAGATTGGGGTTAGGGATTTGGACTCAATGAAGATTATAAGGGATCCTAGTGAGGTGGTGGAGACACAAGTTGTGTGAGCAAATTATCATTCAAAGAAAGTGATTTTCTCAGAGTGTGAGTGGCTCTATGGACCAAGAGTAGAGAAAAGGAGAAGTGCAAGTGGCTTAGGGCGAATCTAGGAGGTGCAAGTAGGGGGAGATTTAAGGGCTAAGTTGTTGGAAGGAGATTGATTTTATCTGGAGGAGGTTGAGTTGTTGGAGAGCCAAGTTTTTCCTAGTGCACGCCAGTGGCACCAAGGAGGGCAGAGGTTGAGTTCCTGGTTGAGTATTTGGGTCGAGTTCTCTAAGCCAATTTCATCTGAAGGCTAATTTCCTAGAGGCCGAGTTCCTTGGGCAGAATTCATTCTGTGTGAGTATAATAGTCCTAACGAGAAAATATAGTGAATAATAGAAACAAAGCCCTAGCTACAGCTATAAAATTCAAGCATTCACAACCATACACAATTAAACATTGAAATGTGGGCAAAAACTTTGAGCCATTGAATTAATATGATAAAATATGAGTACAATAATTGTGTTAAGAGGAACCTGGGCTTGCTACAGTGATCAAGGCCAAACTAAGGTGTCAAATCACTGGCTCCAAGAGCCAGAAAAGCTCCTAGAAGAAATTGCACCCTGCCTGGTGTAAACAACTGCTGCAAACTGGAAACAACCCTATACTTGACCCCTCAGAATTGCCCAGAAATTTTTTCAATTTCAATTGAAGTCTCTCCACATAAAACCTACAAAAACCCAGAAAGGGTTCAGGCCAATTCTACTGACCACCTAGGACTCCAATTTTCAGCGTGCTCCTCCCAATTGGCTACCAACAGCAACAAAAATTTACTGCTGCAATAAGCCTGAAATTCTCCTCCAAAATACCACCCAACTCCTAGGGAAATTTCTCCCCACTTTCCTAATGAATTTTCAACTCCCAAACTCTTGGCAAATCCCACTTCCAAGCTTGCACAAAAATGCGCAATCTACCACTATGCAAGGTCAAAATTCAGCCACTTAACTCACCCAAAGCAATGCAAATCTAACCCTGGAAATTTGCCCAAAATGTTTGCTCTTCATGTAGATGAATTTGCTGCAAAAAGTCCTCCTCCAAACTACCAATTTCTCTCATCTAATCCAGCTCCACAAATTGCCATTGAGCCCTTGGAGAAACATGCCCTTGTTATTGGTACCTTGTAAATCAGCTCCTCCAATGCCTAAAATAAACCTACAATACCTCTCCTAGGGTGATAATCAAGGTTCACCAAAGAAAGAGTCAAAATCTCCACCCAGAAACTCCTTGTGCTAAGCAACACTGGTTGTCTTGGCTAAGCAACTCAAGAGAACTCTAATTCATAAATCAAACTATCAAAAAGCCCCAAAATGATGCCTCTTCCTATTTAGCTTGTTGTCCCTCTCTGTCTTTGTGGGTCCCCTAAGTCGACCTCCTTCCTTGACTTTTTCCTCCCAAACAAATTTCCCTCCAAGGGGCTCGAATTTCCCTCCTTTATGTTGAGAAATCTAGGGCATCAATAGTTAGGTGATTTCTCTTCGATTAGTAACTACTTGTGAATGCTTTTTACTTCTTTAGATTAGGATCTTTTTTTTAGATTATTAGTGTTCTTCTTCATCAAATAGTATCCAATGCATGAACATAAATAGACAAGAGACACAAAATGTAGGCTATCAGCCAAGGCCAAAACTTCTCACTCTTTGAGAGGAAAACCCGCACAAATTCTTCTTATAGAGATTCCAATTGATGAACACCAAGACCAAGACCCTTGACCTAGTAGCCTCTCCAAGACCAAGACACAAGTTCTCTTGACAGTCAACCTTCTTCTTGATTCCTCTTCCACTTCGACGTTATTAGCATCGAGACATTGTCACCACCGAGATCTTATCACCGTCTCGATACCGAGATCTCTTTTACTGTGAGACCTCCACACTGTCATATTACCAAGGCCTTTCTTTTCTGATGGCATAGATATAGCACCTAGACTATGGTGAGACTTCATCACTGTGTATATTGCAAACTTGCCACTCACTGCAATACCAAAATCCTTGTTACTGCAATCTGAGTTCTTCTTACTGAAATGCTTGTCACTGTCAATGATATCTGAACTTCTTTCTTTGTTTGTCACTACCACTGTGATCCAAATTACATAGCTAGACAAAACTCCTAGAATTCTCATCTCATTGTAGCCTCCTCACCAAATTGTGTTTCTCTGTTTAGAGCACCGAAACTTCTTCTCCAAAATAGTCATCCGAATCTCAAAGATGATCCGAACTTCTCACTGCCACTGTCCATCCAAAATCATAGAGAGACATATCCGAACTTCTCTCTACCATTGTCCATCTGAAATCACAGAGACACCCAAACTTTTACATTGTGCCTACCCGAAAATCTCAAAGACATATTGAACTTGTTGACCGTGCTAATGCAAGGACCCTTCACACATATTTATAGTTGTTGTCCTATAAATAAGTCGACATGTGAATGTGAATAGGTGTGTCTCCATAAGGTGAGGACGACACGAGTTCTTCACTTCGTCTAGAGGCCGACTTGAAAAGGAGAGATTTGTGCTTGTCTTGGAGAGCTGCTTGATAATCCTATAGGTTCTTCATACATGGCATTGACTCTTTTTGACTTTTCAAATCCTAAAGGCTCTCAATGGGAGCCATCTAAAATAAAGCATCTTGCTCAATCAAACCCATGAAGCAAGGCATTATAATTTTATTTTCTTCTTTACATCATTTACAAAAATCACAATTACATGTCATTATGAAGACAAACGTAGTTACACTTTTCAACACTCCCTCTTAACTAGGGAGGTATTCATAATGGTACTTGGATATTCTCAATCTGAAGAATTTATCATAAGAAGAATCGAATTGGTACTCCATTTGTCTAGCATCATATCAACCAGCATTGTTATATAGCAAGGCCTTTACTAACAGCTCTATCTCTCCACAAGATTTGAGCTCAATGCTGGTGAGACCAATGATTTATAGACACACTCATCATTGTCTCTCTCAAAGCATACCCCACCCAAGTTCTTTGGATGTGTTCCATCAGGACTATTCTTATCTTGGATTCCCCAATCCTTAAAGAATATATGTCCTCTACAACTACTCTTATCTTGGATGCCCTATCTCATCCTCAAAGAGCATCAGATGCCAAATGGTTACCCAATCCTCCATTCTATCTTCCCAAGTGAAGACCAGAATGATGTGTCTATCTCTCCCTCTTAATTAGGGAGGGCATATCTCTTCCAATAAAGGAATGTACTCATTCCTACAAAAGGAATGTACCTAAGCTCCCTCTTGGCTTAGGAATTTCCAAGTTTTCTTCCAAGTAAGAAACTGTTTCTAGGCTCCCTCTTAATTAGGGACCTACAGCAGCTCCTCAGGTGGAGATAAAAAGACAACCAACTACTTGAAGAGCTCCTTCCTTCGATGTCATGAATTTATTTGTCAAGGAGTCTTCATCTTTTGGGACTTCTTCATAGGGCACAGACCATTCATCACTTTCATCCATGAGTTACTCATGTCATCATTCCTTTCATCAGAAAGTGATCCATCAGTGTACATCTAGCCTTGCTTCATGTCATGCAGCCTTCTTCATGCCACATTTTCCGAAAGGATCTTACATCCTTCTATATGGTCCTCTTGGAAGACATCCATAGTTCTTCCCTTGGCAGACCTGCATAAACCCATCCAGATATTTGTTCAAAAATAAGAAATGAACACTTAAATCAAAATTACCTTTGTGATGGTCTTTCATCATGACATCTTCCAGTTTGCATCAGCATCCTGCATACATGTTGACATATCTCCCAAAGATATCCATTGTCAAGGGTCTTTTCCTTTTTCAGACTCCATCAAAGTCTTCATATCTTTCATTGAGATATCCTAGTCAAATCATCTTGGTCTTCTGGATGTTGATTGCCTTTACCATGGTTGCATATCTCACGATCTCTTCCTTCCTTTCTTCACACATTTCATTTCCATGAGCTTTCAATCAAAGTACCTCAATTGTAATCAACCACCTTATACTTCATATATTATGTTTGATCTCATCTAGTGTGACCCATGCCTTTTGGCATCCTTTCATAGGAGGAAATTCCTTTCCTTTAATCATGCTTCTCAATATAGAGCAGTGATCCATGTTACCTACAACCATACGACATGACTTTATAATACCGAATACAAGCATACATACCTCATTTACCTTAGGTCATCTAGGCTTCTTTCAACAGCTTCCTCGATTGAAAAGAGCTTTAACCCCTTGATCTACTTCATCTCTTATGTCATCATACCATCATCCCATGAATTTCATAAGTTGCAATTCCTCATGAAACACTTGCTTCCCCTCTAGATTGGTGAACCTTCTGATGAAGATTCCATTAGAGAATCTTGAGAATCTCGTACATCCCAATCCAGCAAATGTCACCTTTTGATGTATGATGAGCCTTGTCCTGGATGACTTCTTCCTTTCCTTAAGTTTCTAATGAGGTTACCAAGAGCTAGATCCTTCATAGTTGACTATCAGACATTCTTCATGTTTCCTATGGTGATGTCACGAGTTCTTAATTCTAATGCTTATCCTCTTACAGCTTCCTTCACTTCTTCGGTGAATTGGACTTCTTCTCTATCTTCCTTGTTATTGCCCCTTTTGAGATTAGGACAATATTTCCTGTAATGCTCATAGCATTGATTATTAGCTATGTACTTATTTCCGTTCGACAAATATCTGAATACTTTTTGCCCTCAACCAGTCTTCCTCTATCTTGCATAGAAACCACAAATTGTTGAATGGGGTAGCCTTTTATCCTCATAGACATTTATCACTTCGTTCATCAGTTAGTACATTTAGAACAAAAGAGGTTATTTCCTTATCTGAAATCATCTCTCCCAAATCTTGCAGTTGAGATCTTATGAAGAAATCCCTTCATCCTTTGATACCTTCAATTTGTGTAGATCAGATCTAAGTGATATGACCTTTCTTATTGCATCTTCGGAGAATAGTTCTTCTAGTTTATCATATATATCTCTTTGATGTCTCCAATTCTGCTATATGAGGGGACCTTTGATAGATTTCACAAGAATCCCCTTCCACGTATTCAGAGGAGACTTTTCCATTGATATGATCAATGACTTCACTTTCTTCGAGGACTACGTCTATCCTCCTTTTTCCATGCAAGGAAGTTTGATGACCCAACTAGCTTATAGATCTCCTTGCAAAATGAACTCATTTTACCAGATTTAGATTATAGAATAAAGATACTTGCTAAGTGAAGATGAAATCTTCAACTTGATTTCTTTGTTGATGATGATCGATGAAGATGACTTGATGCTTCTTAGATGATCCTTTTAAGGATAAGGAGATCCTTGCTTCAACGAGGGGAGACTACCTTGTTTTGGATGATCTTCTTCCAAATGAAATCCTTGCTTTAATAAAGAGAAGATTGCCCTTTTTATGACAACGCCTTTCAATCTAGCCTTTTATGGATGAACAGCCTTCAAGATACTTCAACTTCAAGTTGATTGAGATTGGATCCCAAGAATGCTTCTTAGGATTTTGACTTTCTCCAAGATGATGTGATCTGTGTTCTTAAAGTGCTTCTCTTGGATGTCTATACTTTGGGCTACCTTGCCTTGTAGATCTCTTCAACTTGATGAGGGTCTTTGTGGTCTTTTGACGATGACTAGAGGATCCAACAATTTTGTTGGTGTAGACTTCTAGTTTCCTTGATTTGATTGATGATCCCAAGACTTCTTTTGAAGTAAACTTTCTTCTTTGATCTAGGGATTGATTCTTCAATGTAGATCTTTGAACTTTCGCTTTGATATCCTTCATCTTGGTTTCATGCCATTCTTGAAACTCGATCCTTGAGTGTCTCTTTGATTAGATGCCCTTCCTTAATTGTCACCTTAGCTCTGATACCATGTTGAGAAATCTAGGGCATCAATAGTTAGGTGATTTTTCTTCGATTAGTAACTACTTGTGAATGTTTTTTACTTCTTTAGATTAGGATCTTCTTCTTTTAGATTATTAGTGTTCTTCTTCATCAAACAGTAACCAATGCATGAACATAAATAGACAAGAGACACAAAATGTAGGGTATCAACCAAGGCCAAAACCTCTCACTCTTTGAGAGGAAAACCGGAACAAATTCTTCTTATAGAGATTTTGATTGACAAATACCAAGACCGAGACCCTTGACCTAGTACCCTCTCCAAAACCAAGACACAAGTTCTCTTCACAGTCAGCCTTCCTCTTGATTCCTCTTCCACTTCTACCCTCTTAGCATCGAGACATTGTCACCATCGAGATCTTATCACCGTCTTGATACCGAGATCTCTTTTACTGTGAGACCTCCACACTGTCATATTACTGAGGCCTTTCTTTTATGATGGCACAGATATAGCACTGAGACTACGGTGAGACTTCATCACTGTGTATACTGCAAGATTGTCACTCACTGCGATACTGAAATCCTTGTTACTGCAATTCGAGTTCCTCTTACTAAAATGCTTGTCACTGTCAATGATATTTGAACTTCTTTGTTCATTTGTCACTACAACTATGATCCGAATTACATAGCCATACAAAAAATCCTAGACTTCTCATCTCACTGTAGCCTCCTCACCGAACTGTGTTTCTCTGTTTAGAGCATCGAAACTTCTTTAAAACAGTCATCCGAATCTCAAAGATGATCTGAACTTCTCACTGCCATTGTCCATCCGAAATCATAGAGAGACATATCCGAACTTCACTCTACCACTGTCCATCCAAAATCACAGAGACATCTGAATTGTTATATTGTGCCTACTCGAAAATCTCCAAGATATATCGAACTTGTTCACTATGCTAATGTGAGGACCCTTCACACATATTTATAGTTGCTGTCTTATAAATAAGCGAACACGTGAATGTGAATAGATGTGTCTCCATAAGGTGAGGCCGACATGAGTTCTTCACTTTGTCTAGAGGCCGATTTGAAGAGGAGAGACTTGCGCTTGTCTTGGAGGGTTGCTTGATAATCCTATAGGTTCTTCATACATGATATTGACTCTTTTTGACTTTTCAAATCCTAAAGGCTTTCAATGGGAGCCATCTAAAATAAAACCTTTTGCTCATGAAACCCATGAAGCAAGGCATTATAATTTTATTTTCTTCTTTACATCATTTACAAAAATCACAATTACATGTCATTAATGAACCTAGTTACACTTTTCAACACTTTAAATGGTCCCCACACTCCACCAACGAATTAATTTTCCATTTTCCCTAATGTTTTGCAGTCTTTTCTCTCCAAAATCAAAGGTGTCTTCAAAACCCACCTTTCCTAAGTTTTGTGCCAAAATTATTTCCTTATTGCCAAAATTGCAAAAATGGGGAAAGTTACTTAGCAAATTAATTTGTGGGGGAAGTTAAACGGAGCCAAGTAATAGGTTCCGGGGTTTTGTATTTTTCCTTGTATCTCTGTGGGTCAAAAAACCCAAATTTTCCAGATAATTATATGACGGAGAATTGTTGTGGGTGATTTTATATTGCAATGCGTGATAAGTCTCTCTGGTTTATTTCCGCTACATATATTTAATTCTAGAATTTAAGATACTAGTGGTTTTGTTTTTCAATGATTCAGTAATTATTTGGGTAAGTAAATAAATTGTTGGGGATAAATTAAATTGTCGTGAGAAAATAAATCTGGCTGGTATTAGAAATTTAACACAGTTTGACTTAAGAGTGAAGCGATTGGCTATTGGCTTCTTTTCATAGCTAAACTTCAGGACTTAACATTCAGATGATTGACTATTGTTTTAGATCTGTTAGCATAGAATTTCACCCCTTCCACAATTAGATTATTTGATGAATCTGGGACAAAAAATTTCCATGCAACATATAGGAAAATCTGCCCTTAGTGTCACTTGCAAATCTCTCATTCCTTTCATGCTGGTGCTTGCCAACCACAGGGGAGTGTCCCTAGTCTAGCATGTACTGTTTTCACCTGAAAATCTGCAAAATAACATTGTAAAAACAGCAATGCAATTGCTGTCTGACCAGCAAGTTAGTGGCCAAATGAGTTTATAAAATAAGTTGGGTTTTAAATAGTGGAATAATCTCTAGCATCAACTTTTTAAATAAAAATAAAGTAGACAGAAAGTGCATTTAAATGGCAGATTTAACCAATAAAAATGGATCAGAAACTTTCACAATATATTGCATAAGATAAACATTAAGCCTTCGATCAGCCCAGAGAGATAGAATGGATCAAAACCAAGATTTATTCCGCAAAGGCCAAGTAGTTGGCTGCACCAAGATGGCCCAAAAACCTTTACAATATTGCATAAGATAAACATTAAGACTTCGATCAGCCCAAAGAGAATGGAACAAAACCAAGATTTATTCCACAAAGGCCAGGTAGTTGGCCGCACCAAGATGACTGTTACATAACTGATGACAATAATATTAAGACGCAATACAGTAGAAGCTAGAAGAGAGAAAGAATAATGGAGACAAGAGAAAGATAGTAATGTTGCTACTGCCAAAGACAATTCCATTTGAAACCGTAGCCTCCATGTATATTTATAACCCTCTCCCTCCTCTAATTCCTCCAATGTGCGCTAGGAAGAATAGGAATGCACACTAAGTCACTAAGGTAGAGTCAACTTTCCATCTAATTAAACTAAACTAGAGGTGAAAATTAAGTGCAGTGGCACATGCTTGAGTTCTGCTAAAGGAATTTTGAGTCGTCATGAGATTAAAATATCTTTGAGCACTATTTTGGCAAATTCAACTTGGGTAAAAAGTAGCCTGGAGTATTTTAAGTAAATTCGACCTATGATAAAAATATCCCTGGGTAATTTTGGCATTTTCGAACTAGGAGAAAATAATCTTGAAGAAATTTTGGGTAATTCAAATTAGCTAAAAATATACTTGAAGGAACGTGCATTAGTCAACTATGATTTGCTTTTTTTTCAACTGAGGAAAGCGGATTGAGGTGGAAAAGAAGTGTGACTTGGAGGAGAAAAAAGACCAATGTGCACTAGGAGAGAGAAAATAGAGTGGAGGGAAAAAAATAAACTATCATCATTGTCACATCACACCTCCATCCATGCAAATAATTCACTCATGTGCTTTGCCACATCATTGATGACTCATCTAATGGTCCAGATCTCACCACTTCTCCATTCCAGAAGCTTTCACATGTCAACCTCTGAGATTGCCACATGTCACTATGTTATAAATGGACATGCCAAAAATAACAGTCCCCCTAAAAATAGGAAAAGATATAAAAATGTCTGCAATAGATAGGGAGACCCTGCCATAGTACATTTAAAAATAGGCACCGTAAACATAGAAAAGTGCCCCATATCCACAATATTATACTCATCGGACTACAATATACTTGGGGAATCCAAATACATTGTCAGCACTGTCATTCAAAGACTGCTAAAAGTAGAAATGTCGTGGATTTTGATGAAAACACCCTCATTGGACTCAATTTTTAGTGGGACATCCACATAAATAGCCATATCTAACATGCTATCACTGCTAAAAAATAAAAATGTCTTGACTGCCCATAAATCATGCTCATTGGAATATAAATGTCCAAATCTATGATCAAATCAACATACAAGTACTGCTAAAAATAGAAGGTGCTCGCATGTCACCCGAACATAGCTTATCAAAGTCAAAATCTCAAAAAGATTGCAAATATACCATTATCTCTAACATGTCAGTCTTCAGGCCAAACCTACTCAAAATAGTAAGTGCCATACATGTCATCTGGAGAAGTCTCACTAGAATCCTAAGTTAATAAGGACTCTGAATATGTAATCAATACTATCATGCAATCTCCAAAATCTTGTCTACTAAAAAGTAAGAGAATTGTTAAAAATACAAACTCTCTCCAATTAGTGCAAAGTTGTGTCTAAATCATCACTAAACCAATACTCAATCAGTCTCCCTAGGAACCAACACACAACCCAAGAAAAACCATATCTGCATATGTCTCTAAACATTTTACCTGATGAAATGTGTTGGTCATTAGCCCTCCAGATTTGCAAAGGAGAGGCAATTCTAGGGTTTAAAAAGATCTAGATGCAGTCTATCATGATATACCCTTAAAATCCCTCACTCAAAGCAAGCTTGAATTTATTTCTAAGCACAACAAGGGTTTTTAGTCAGCATAAAGGGAAATATTTAGGCCTCTTGCACCATTGAATTTACAACATTTCAGCAACTGTAGAAACCCTAAATCGTATGCCCTAGAGTGATCCTTGTCCTTTTCCTTCCTTCGCTTGAGATGGAGCCTTTCTAACTTAAGAAGATGAACTTGTCACCTCCCAACCAGCCTTCATTTCTTCATGAAGATTGCAGACTTAGAGCAGCAGTAATATAGCCCTAATTCTTCGCACGTGTGAGGGGATACCTTCACAAAAACTATATTAGATTCCTTCTCGCTTGTGTGGCCTTCTTTATCGCTTGAATGAGAGTCCTTATAGGCACTCTTTTCTAGCCCAAACACTTCTCCTTTATGACTGCAATAGGAGAGCTTGGTATGACAGCAGAATAGCCTTCTTGCCTTCGCACGTGTGACTACAATTAACCCTAGAACAGTTCCCAAAAACTTGCTTTACTTCCTTCCTTCTTCATTGCACTTGGAGACCTCCTTCCTTGACTTCTTCGTACCCTTTACTTGTCCTCTTTCTTGCTGATTTCAGAGACGGTATGATAATACTTTGAGGAGGTCGAATGGCTCCTTATATAGGAGTGTGTCTCCTTCTTTTAGGTCGACTTGAGGCTGACATGAGGATCCTTAATAAATGCATTGACTCTTTGACTTCCTAGAAGCACTTAAATATGTGCTTGACCTAATCAATGAGCAAGAAACTCATTGTTATAAATAACAAAAATAATATTTCTTTTTCTTTACAAGTACAAAGATCAAAATTACATTTATGAAGACCGAACCTAGTTACACTTTCTTCAACACAGGGAGGTATTCATAAATCATTACAAGGTGTTTGCCTATTTTTCAATCTTGAAAAATTCACATAAGAGAAACTGGACTAGCAATCCATCTGTGGTAGCATCATAGTAACCAACATTGTTCATAGCAAGGCCTTGACTAATAGCTCTATCTCTCATAAGATCAGAGCACAATGTTGTCTTGGGTTCCTAGCTCTTAGAGAATATCGGTCATCTTGCCTACTCTTGTCTTGGATACCCTACACATCCTCAAAGAGTATTAGATGCCAGATGATTACCCAATCCTCCCATTCTTTCTTCCCAAGTGAAGACAAAAATGTTGTGTCTATCTCTTCCTCTTAATTGAGGAAGACATGCCCAAGTTTCCTTTGACAAGGAACTTGTCCAAACTCCTTTGTAATTGAGAACTTGTTATAACTCCCTCTTAACTAGGGACTTGCCCATTCATCAACAACTTCTTCTTTGTGGGTCCTTATGTTGCTTGATCTCCTTCTTTCCTTTGATGTCATGAAGTCTTTATTTGAACTTCTTCTTGGTAGGGCACAGTCCATCGATCACTTCCTTCCTGGCTGGTCATGTCATTGCTCATTCCTGGAAAGTGGCTGACGTATGTCAAGTTCTTTTGTCATCTGGCTACTCCTTTCTCATATGTCTATGATTCAAAATACTTATCACATAGATGCTTAGTTGTACTTGCTTGTTCCCATTCTTCGATTTAGTAGCCCTTCATGATTTCATCCTAACATTGCTCCAACATTAAATAGTGCTTTTGTTGGATGGCTTCTTCATCATGACATCTTTGTAGAGTTGAATCAGTTATTTTCACCTTAATATCTCCAAGGCCTTCATAGGTGTCAAAGGTCCTTTGATCTTTTTCTTCCTTCGTCAAAGTTGTCATGTCTTCTTTCGAGAGATGTCTTTAATGGATCTTGTCAAATAGTGATTCTTTATGACCATGGTGTTCTTCACATGCTTGATCTCTTTCTTCATTTGCTTCTTCTTGAATTGTTTAGATAACAACCTTATACTTCCTCATGAGAGCACTTTCTTCATTACCTGCTTCTTGGACTAGTCAGCATTTCTTCTTCACTTGCTTCTTAGTCAGCAATCTTATACTCCTTAAGAGAGTATTTCTTCTTCACTTGCTTCTTGGACTAGTCAACAACATTATACTCCTTATGTGAGCATTTCTTTTTGTTGACCTTTATTAGATGTAGTACATGCTCTTGACTATGTCTTCGGTGAAAGAGATCCTTTTGTACTTGATCATGTTTTTAGAACTATACCCATGACTCAATAACATATATGATGACATGACTTAAACTTTGATGCATACATACCTCATCTTGATTTTTCCTTGATCATCTCGGCTTCATTTGATGGTCCTTTTTTATTGGTGTAGCCTTTCTTGCTTCATCTTTTCTTGCCTACATATCATCCTTCCTTGTATTCCATGAATGGAATTCCCATTGATACATCTGCTCTTATTTATGAACCTTCTTTTGAAGATTCTTGTCATAGGATCTTGAAGACCCTCATCCTGCAAATGTTTCTTCCTTTTGATGATGGAGGCCTTCCATGATTTTTTAATCATGATCAATTATTCTTTTATCATGGATGATGTCCTATAATAGGTATGCTCCTTCTACATGAATATTTTGAGCTATATGTACACCATGCTCCTACATTCTAGAAGATATTTCTAACCATGCATTTTGTTCTATTTCTACAAGCTCCCATACTACTCAAAACTTTGAAAGAAGGTTTTAAGTAAAGAGTAGAATTAGTCATAGTAGAGATCTGGAGGATCGTCCTTCTTCTGCTTCTTGTCTTCTTCTTTCACCTCTTCAGTTATATGAGCTTCTTCCCTTTTTCTTTTGTTGTTGTGTCCCTCTTACGTTTAGGACAATTCCTTTTGTAGTGTCCATATTCTTGGCATTCAAAGCATTGGAATTTGGACATATCTCTATTGTTTGTTCTTCGTGGACCAAATTTCCAAATTTTCCCTTTCTCTTGGCCATGGTTGCAAATGGTTGCTCCTTTGATCCCACCTCATCTTTTGCTTTGAGTCTGGTTTCCTCTACCTTGCATAGAGACCATAATTCACTTAGTGGGGTAGTTTCCTTCTTGGCATATATGCTTGATGTGAAGTTGCCCCAATCCTCAAGTAGAGCATTGAGTACTACGGTTGTCATTTCTCTGTCAGACATGACTTCTCCTAGCTCTTGAAGTTGATCCCTCATCTCAGAGATCTTCATGAAATATGGAGTTATTCCTTCCTTTGATATCTTCATCTTGTACAAATCATTTCGTAGAGATATCACTTCTCCAGCTATGCTTACCGAGAATAGCTCTATTAGCTTGTCATAGATTTCTTTTGATGTTTCAAATTTGGAGACATAAGGAATAAGAGTCTTTGATGGATTCTATTAGAATCCTTTGAGCTCTTGTCTCATCCTTATTGTACTTGGCTAAGGCTTGAGTTTGTTCCTTAGCAGGGATAGTGATATTCCCTTTGATGTGATCTAGAAGTTCATTCTCTTTGAGAAGTAAATCAATCCTCTTCTTCCATGCAAGGAAGTTAGTGGTCCCAACCAATTTGTTGTTTTCTTTGCAAAAAGACATTGAGGTATATTTAGAAGGGGACATATACTTACTTGATAGAGTTTGAGATGTAGTGGACTTGCTTTCTTCTTGAAGACTTGATGGCTTGCCTTCCTTAGATCTTGATGTTCTTCAAGTTGCTTTCTTCAAATGGACTTGTTTGATGATGAGATTTTCTTGATGACTTGGCTTGTAGTGCTTTTCCTTTTCGAAGATGGTGTAGCTTGATGTAGGTCCCTCTTTGATTTGCTATTCTTGTAGGTGCCTTTATACAAAAGGCTTCTCCTCTTGCTTTGTAGTCTTCTTGTAGTCCTTTCTTGTTCTTGATGTGATTGAGACTTCTTGACTTAATGCTTCAACCTTGTAGTTGTCCTTGAGATGTTCTTCCTTGATGAGTCACCTTATGAGTGTTCTTGAGATGTCCTTTCCTTGATGTGTTAGCATACCTCAGATACCATGTTGAAGAATCAAGGGCAGTTATGTATAGTAGGATTCTTTTAGACTTGATAACAATTTGTGAAGAACTTTTCCAATTTATCTGTGTTAGCTTGATCTTCTTCTTATTATTATTAGTGTGAGTGTTTATTTCATCAAACCGCTACCAAAACACAAGAAACAAGAACACAAGATGTTGGCTCTCTGCTAGGGCAAAACCTCTCTCTCTTAGAGAGGAAAACCCTTTCGTAAATTTCTCTTATTGAAGCTTCTATTGATCAATGCCAAACCCTAGACCCTTGACAAGAAGATCCTCCAAGCACAAGTCAAGCCCTTTCAAGATCACTTCCTCTTGCAACACTTCATCCTCCCTCTTCCACACTTCGTCTTCCTCCTTCCGGCACTTTGTTCTTCTTCTTCCGGCAACTATAGAAACCCTAGATGGTATGCCCTAGAGTGATCCTTGTCCTTTTTCTTCCTTCGCTTGAGATGGAGCCTTTCTAACTTAAGAAGATGAACTTGTCACCTCCCAACCAGGCCTTCTTTTCTTCACAAAGATTGCAGACTTAGAGCAGCAGTAATACAACCCTAATTCTTCGCACATGTCAGGGGATACATTCACAAAAATTGTATTAGATTCCTTCTTCTTCCTTTGCTTGTGTGGCCTTCTTTCTCACTCAAATGAGAGGCCTTATAGGCACTCTTTTCTAGCCCAAACACTTCTCCTTTATCACTGCAATAGGAGAGCTTGATGTGACAGGAGAATAGCCTTCTTGCCTTCGCATGTGTGACTGCAATTAGCCCCATAACAGTTCCCAAAAACTTCCTTTACTTACTTCCTTCTTCGCTGCACTTGGAGACCTCGTTCGTTGACATCTCTGTACCCTTTACTTGTCCTCTTTCTCGTTGATTTCAGAGATGATATGATAATACTTTGAGGAGGTCGAATGGCTCCTTATATGTTGAAGCTTCTAAGTCTACCAGTTAGAAACACTCCATGCACTTTACTAATTTATTCCTACCTACTTGTTCTGTTACTTAACAAGTTATTTACAATGTAAACACTGAAAATAAACACTAGTGCATGCTCAACGTATTACAGATCATCAACTAAAGGAAACATAAACAAGCACACAAAATGACACCATTACTTTTGGACCAACGTCCCTGGAAAATCCCAATGTGGGAAAATCGATGCAGCTATATGAGGATTTTCTTATTAAGCAATTTCAAAGTACAATCTAGGTGCCAAATCTGGCTTACGCAGCAGAGAATGGCCTTGGTAGTAGTACCTCTCAGTCTGAGACAGTTGTCCCGAATAAACCCTCCGGCAGCTCCTCAGCCCCAATCTGCCCCAGAAACCCCAGCGGGTGCCTTTCTGGACTGCGTCAGCCAGCGTTGTCCCTGCGTCACCCTAAATGGGTCTGTGTCAGTCTCAGGAGGCCCTACGTCAGCCTTCTGGCCCTCTGTGTCAAAAACGTTGGCCTCTCTGAAGCACTGCGCAGCTCCTGGTTGCCTCTGCGTGGCCCTGCGTGAGCCTTGGCTGCCTCTGCGTGGCCCTGTGTGAGCCCTGGCTGCTACTGCATCACTCTCTCTGGCTTTTCGCTGATCTCCCGGCACTATCTCTGCCTGTCTATCTCTCTGTACTCACTGCCCATCAATTGCAACTCCGATCACTGATTCTATCTCTCTTAGCAAACCCCGCTCTAGAGAATAGAATGATTGATCATCTCGTGTGCTCTCCAAGTGACCCTCAAACCTCCTCTTATACTTTTCTCGTAGACATATCAACAGCCGAGATTAAATCCCTAATCAACGGCTAAGATTAGATCTGGCTTGATCCATGTCTTTTGGACCATTCTAACACAGTTTTATATTAATCCACATTAATATTTTAATTTTCCTAAGTTTAGACTTAGGGACTCCATTATAAATATTTATTATTTTAATATCTCCCAAACTATTTAGAATCTACCCAAACCCTTTTTGGGTATTGGAGATCTCGTGTGCCCCAACCTCTCCACCAAATTTCGTGGCTAGAGCACATCCGATGCTACCACAAATCAACATTATATAGGAGTTTGTCTCCTTCTTTTAGGCCGACTTGAGGCCGACATCAAGAGTTCAAGCCGACTTGCTCTATATAATTCAGATTGCTTCTTTTGATGGTGCCAACGCTTGGAGGAGGCTTATGACTTTGCTTAGAGGTCTTCTTATGACTCTAATACATATTATTACATAGTGTAACAAGCCCATAAGGGTCTTTAATAAATACATTGACTCTGTGACTTCCTAGAAGCACTTAAATACGTGCTTGACCTAATCAATGAGCACGAAACTCATTGTTATAAATAACAAAAATAATATTTCTTTTTCTTTACAAGTACAAAGATCAAAATTACATTTATGAAGACCGAACCTAGTTACACTTTCTTCAACACAAATCACCTCGCTAGAGTGTCCCAAAAATCCCTGAAAAATTCTCCTCCGAAAAATACCTTTTCCTCTAGCTCCTAAATCCTCCAAACTCCTCTTCTTCCAACCCCTGTGCAGGCTCCGCACAGTGACCTCTACACACTACTAGAAATGGAGAAATTTGGCCCTCAGATCCTCCTCAACTTCAACCCTGCAAATTGATGCCAAAATCTCGGCCTCAAAGTAAGCAAGTCCTTTGTAAACTCATGGATCCTCCAACCCTTCATAGCTGCTCCAAATGATGACCCGTGAATTACCTTTGCACCCAGGGAATGCGGAGAATTGGTTTACTCCTGCTAACAGAGCTTTGTGGAAACCCGAAAATAGACTCCCCAACTTCCTCATTAAGGAGGCACTAGAAGTTCTCCGAAATTAGGGTGGAATTTAGCCTGAAACTCCTGTGTTAAACAACATTTCTCTTCTCGTGATCAACAGCTCCAAGAGAGTTCGATTTTTTAGATGAGATAGACAAAAAGATCCAAAATGAAGGCCTCTGTGTCTTGCTTATAGATGTTGGCCCTCTCCCCTTTGGTGGTCCCCATCTTCCACTAACTCGCACCCCCTTTACTCTCTCTCTTCCTCCACAAGTGCAAATTGTCCTCGAGGGGTCGAATTACCTCCTTTTGTGGTCCCCACATTCCACTAAGGCTATAATTTTTTTCCTTTTCTCCTAAGTCCCAATGTCAAAAATGCTTCCAATGCCAAAATTGTCAAAATTAGGTTATTCCTAAGCAATTTAGGAAATTGGGGATATCACAGTCCTCCCCACCAAAATTTGCTTGTCTTCAAGAAACTACAATGCCAAATATTGTAACGCTTGTTCACCCTCCCATGTATCGTCCTCCTCAGGTAAGTCCTTCCACTTGACAAGGATCTCCCTGATGACCCTGTTTCGGAGCTTCCTCTATCACACCTCCAAAATTGCCTTTGGAATCAATATCAAGTGCCCCTCATCATCCAACGGTGGTAACTTTGTAGCCATTGTAACCTGTTGTCCCAGTGCCTTCTTTAGGCATGACACATGGAACACATTATGCACCTTGCTCCTTGGTGGAAGCTCCAACTCATATGCTACTTCTACACGCCTAATCACCCTATATGGTCCATAGAAGTGAGGCTTAAGCTTCTTGGCCCCTTTCTGCTTGAGAGTAGACTACTTGTACGGTTGGAGGCGCAAGTAGACCAAGTCCCCAACCTTAAACTACCTCTCAACTTGGTGACGATCTGCATAAATCTTTTGTTGGTTCTGCATGGTCTGCAGGTTATCCTTGAGAGTGGTAAGAATCTCTTGGCTCTCCTAGATCCAATCTCTTGCCCCTGGGGTTCAGCCATCTCCAAACACCATGTCAGCAAAAGACAAAGCATCATAACCATAAAGAGCACGAAAAGGTGACATACCGATGGACATATGGTAGGTGGTGTTGTAGTAGTACTCCCCAAGGTGTAGCCACTTCACCAATATTCGTTATTGCCCTGTCACATAGTTTATCAAGTAGCTTTCCAGGCACTTGTTTACTATCTTTGTTTCACTGTCGGTTTATGGGTGGTAACTGCTACTGGGTGTGAGCTTGGTCCCCACCAATCTAAAGGGTTCCTGCCAGAAGCCCCCATGGATCTGCTATCCCTGTCACTAATAATGGTCTTGGGAAGACCTGCAATCTTAACACCTCCCTGAAGAAGAGCTCACCCACCTATCAGGCTGAGTACCTAGCTGGAATAGCGAAAAGTCAACGTATCCACCACCACATAAATGCAATCCCGCCCTGGACTACTAGGAGTCTTGTGATGAAACCCATACAAATTCTCTCCCACTTCTGCTCTGGAATAGGGAGAGGTTGAAGGAACCCAGTCGGATGCATGTGCTCGTCCTTATTCCTTTAGCAGGTACTACACTCCTGCACGTGTCTCAAGACATCCCCCTTGAGACCTCTCCAAGTGAATCGCTCACTGATAGTCCAATGAGTTTTGAGGAACCTCAGATTAACTGTCATAAGTGAACCATGGGCTGCCTGCATGATCCTCTCTCATAGTTGTGATCTGTCTTGAGAAATCTAAGGTAGAGGAACCGTTAGGGTTCTTAACTGATCTCTTATTAAACTTAACACTTTCTTGTGATATTGGATTAGTGCTTCTTCATTATTATGTTGTTCAGTTTATCATCAAGACAAATGCGAACAAGAAGATCACAATGCACACAAAAGAACACCAGAGATAGGCTCCAAGGCATGGAAAAACCCTACATGGGCAAAACCCAAAAACTCTTCCTTATAGAATCAATTCTATGAAGACTTCCAAGACCTTGACCCAAGAGCAACCACCGAAAAGATAAGCCAGCTAAACCCCAACGAAATCTCTGCAAAGTCAAATCTGAGGAAACACTAGCATTCTCCAAGAAACTTGCACATGTGAGCTGAAGAAAGGTCAAACATAGAAGATTTTGTCCCTCATGTTCTTCACTGCCCTTCTGGCTACTTTGCTCCTCTTTCCTGCTCTTCAAAAAATCAAAAAAACTTGTTGCTCGTATGTCTTGCTAATGAGGTCAAACTCTTCTTTTTATAGGCATCTTGAGGGTGGATTGGACCTCTTCTAGGCCGACATGAAGGGGGTTGGCCAACTTATCTTTTGGTGGCTTCTAGACTTAACTTTATACATAAAATATATTTCTTTCTTTTGATACTTGAGCCACACAAGGGCTATTACATCATGACTTGACTTTTTGACTTTGCACAAGACCCTAGAGCACACAATGGGTGCTTGACCTAGGACAATAAACCAATGGGCAAGAAACCCATTTATAAAAAAGATTTTCTATTACAAAAATAAATATTTCTTTTCTCTTTTTTTCTTTGACAAGTACAATGATTACATGACATCATTACAATTATGAAGACTGACACTAGTTACATCTTCAACAATTTGGGCACTAAGTAGATCCAGCTTTTATAATATATCACCTCGTCCATCAACCTATATTTGTCATTCCCAAATGAGCCATACAAGATCTTGCATCCCTGTTGATTCTTGGAGTACTCCACCAAAAGTTGTGCCCTCCAAGCCTAGGTGATGTCCATGAGAGAGAGAGAGAGTCGCAGGTCTCCTAGAAAGTGTGTCTGCCACTATATTATTCTTCCCCTTGACATACTCTATCTCAAAATCATATGCCTGGATCTTACTGACCCACGAGTTCCTTCTGCTCCAAGAAGAACCTCAAACTATTGTGAACTGTCCTTACTCTGAACCTGTTACCCACCAGATACTATCGAAATTTGGCCAATGCATGCATTATGGCCAGCGTCTCTTTTTCATATATAGAGTATGCCCTCTCATACTCCTAAGTTTCCAACTCTCAAATGTTATGGGGTGTCCTCCCTGCATCAATACTGCCTCAATGCCCTTGCTTGATGCATCACACTCAAATACGAAGGGTTGTGAAAAACCTGGTAGTGCCATGACTGGGCAAGAACTCATCACTACCTGAAGGTGCTCAAAGGCCTCCTATGAAACATCTATCCACTCAAATGCACCCCTTTTTGTGAGATCTGAGGGGTGCTACCAGCGGTGAAAACCCCTTCACAAACTGTCTATAGTAGGTGCATAGACCCAAGAACCCTTGCAACTCTATCACATTCCTGAGGGAAGGCCAATCTAGAATGGCCCAAGTCTTCTCCTAATGTACAAGCAGCCCATCCTCTCCAATCACATGGCTTAAGTACAACATCTTCATCAAGCCAAGCTCGCACTTAGACATCTTGGAGTACAACTGTTGCTCCTCCAAGATGCGCAACACCTCCTCTAAGTGACATAGATGCTCTTCCCAAGTCTTGTTGTATATCAAGATGTCATCGAAGATCACCAATACACATCTACGTAGTTGCTTGCAGAACACGTGGTTCATGCAAGACTGGAAAGTAGCTTGAGCATCGGCTAGCCCAAAGGGCATAACTAGAAACTTGAAATGCCCATAATGGCATTGAAACATTGTCTTCGAGACATCCTGCTCCCTCACACGAATCTGATGACACCCAGAGCGCAAATCTATCTTAGAGAAGTACTTGGTCCCTCTAAGCTCATCCATCAACTCATCAATAAACAGAATGGGTATTGGTTCTTCAGTGCCTTCTTATTCAGGGCCCTATAGTCTATGCACATGCGTAGAGTCCCATCCTTGTTCTTCACCAACACCACTGAAGAAGTAATGGCACTGGAATTCGGCCTGATATGGCCCAAAGCCAGTAGGTTATGTATGGCTCACTCGATCTCATCCCGATAAGCCTTAGGATGTCAATAGGGGGTGGTGATGACAATGTTGACCCCCTCCTCTAGCTCAATCGTGTGCTCGAAGCCTCTATCTAGTGGCTGACCTAGTGGAATGTCTCCAAAAACCCCTTGGTGCCTCTCCAACACAGCGAGAATATCTGGGTGTGGCTACCTTGCGTGGGTCCTGGTCTCTGAAATCTTGAGCTCCACGGCCCATGTTATATCCCCATGGCACAAATCTGCCTCCATCTGGTTAGGTGACATTCTCTGTGGTGGATAAGAATGCATGCTTCTCAACACAACCAACTCCCCATCGGGCCCCATAAACTCCATCTCTAATGCCCTGTAACCTATAACGACACGCCTAAGAGAGTACAACCATTAGACACCCATCACCACGTTGGTGTCTGGCACATTCACTACCAAGAAATGACTGGTCACTAAATTGTTCCCCATAGTCAAGGTCAACTTGGGGACATATCTCATGCACTGCATGCCCTGGTTCCCTAGCACCAATACTGAGAAACCCTCAAAATACTATGTGTGTAGCCCTCTCTGCTCTACCATTTATGCATCAATAAAACTATGGGCAGCCCCACTATCTACCAGCACCAACACATGCTACCCCTGAATAGTGCCTCTGATCCGCAATGTCAAGTATCTCAGAACCCCCATAAGTGAAGCAATGACACCGCCTATGTGAACTGTGAAACTCGTGTCTCCTTCTGCGCCCTAAGGCTCACCCTCTCCCCCAACAGCCTCATGCTTTGTATCCTACTCCATCTCAATATCTGAAAAGACCTTTATGTAATGGACCTTGCCCTTAGTGCATCTGTGTCCCGAGCCCATGGCTCCTGGCAGGTGAAGCAAAGCTTCCTCCTCTTGAGATATCATCAAGCTGCCCCCATCTTGCCAACTTCCTCCACAGTGACCTGGTGTCCCTACCCCTCTGAGGAAAGGTGGGTCTAGAAGGTGTTGGTGCTCTAGTCTTAGGGACTACATCAAGCATGTCCCTAATCTGGGTGATAGCATCCTATAGAGATACAGGCCTACAAGCCCTCATGCATCCACACAAAGGTTCTGACATCCCTGTTACCCACCCCTTTGAGGGTGATATCCGTAGGAGAAAAAATTTCTCCTAGATTGTCCTCAGCCAGCAGCCCCTCGCAGCCACCAGATAGCTCGATGTGCCATTTTCGCCACCAGCTAAGCCACCATGTGGTCTTGTTGCACACATTTTGTGAAAGTTCCATAGGAAGCAATTGTACCATATTTTTCAAAGGATCAAGATCATCAGCCAACAAATTTTTGAGTTATTGTAAATCTATTCTACAAAATTTGTAATGTAAATGATGCTAGTAAGAACGTGTATGTATGTAACAACCTAGGTAAGCCTATTATTTTGGCAACGAATTTCATCCTAGGAGGATTTCCGTCTCACCAATTTATCTGTGTTTCTAAACACGGGTAATTGGCACAGTTTTTCCATCCAACCTCGCCCCGAAGCTAGGGTGAAATTTATCGAAGTCTTAAGTGAGTCCTAGTGTTTTAGTCGAGTCTTTTGTAAAAGTGATTTTTGAATCATTTAAGCTAATTGACTAAATTATTTTATTACAAGCCACTCAGTCTACTAAATCATATTGTGTCGCAGAATTGGGTGTGTATTTTGATGGTCTATAACGAACGGGTATTCCCCTTTTGAGGGCTAAATTTTGTAAAATCTTCTGTAAAAAATATTTTATTGTATGGTCCCTCATACTTAACACCATGGCTAAAATATTTGAGGGTGGAAAAATAATTAATCCCCTCAAGTGTCAATTAATTAATTTTTCTAGCAAAAATAAAATTAATCCTAAGCCAGAAAATTAATTAATTAAAGTCACAAATTAAAATGCTAGAGAAAATAAATTCTCCAAGTGGAAAAGTTCGTGGGCCTTAAAGAAAATGATTTTAGAGGTCCCCCACCAAAGGAATATTGGAAATTTCAAAAAAATTGGACCCTTGGGCCTTGGTGGTCAAGTCAAAGTTAAATTTTTGAGGAAATTAGTTCAAAATAATTATTTTTGAGCTAATAAAAAATGGGTTTAATGAGAAATTCGAAAATTCCTCAAAAATATTTATTTCGACTTTAGGGTGCAGTTCATGGTGTCTTTGTCTCACTGATTTGTGGTATGTGCTGGGTACAGGCATTCCTATACTGTGCTTTAAAATTTAATTGAATCGTTACTTATTATAGGTGATAGGAACATTCTATTGGTAAGTTTTGAGCATATCTTAAGTGATCTAATTCATTGTATGTTCTAACAGTTTATTCTTGAGAAAATATATAGTGTTTGTTGGTTCCCCAACCCTTACGCTCCAAGTTCACAAAGTGTAGGCAAGGCTAACCACCGTTTAGATTCTGAATATTTTATATGATCTTCTAACTTCACTAAGGTTGTGGTTTGGCATTTATTTTTCGAAATACTTTTAGCCATTGTCAAAATTTACAAAAAAAATGTTCTCAAAAAATTCTTCTAAGCATTGTGCATTTGTATATTTCTGTAAATATATTTGGTATAATTATTTTGCAAATTATCTTATTTTCTAACCCTTGTTTTACAGCTGGGGTTTTCTAGGTTTTGGGATTTTGAATTTTTGTATATATTGCGGTTTTGGACTATTGTAAATTCATTTGCGCATGTGAGATAAAAGGAAAATTATTGGATTAGAGCTAGATCTATGTCCTGTTGTGGCCACAACCACCACCCTATCAAAACTTGCCTTGGCAGCAATTTTGAATGGGTCCCCTAAAAGTTGATTTTCACCTCTCTGAATGATCTGTTTTAGCCTAAAGACTTTAACTCGTTGCTGAGTCAAACCTTCAATTCCTAATGGTTGAGCCCCCCTCTTTAAAAATCTGCCATATGATTCATTTCTAGCCCTTCCCAACCCTCCATTCATTTCCTCCATCGTAACCCTTCCTAACCCTCCAAAACCCTCTATCGCACCTCATCTCCATTGTAACTCTTTATAAAAGAAATACTCAAAAAATGCCCAACTTACCCTTTTTCCGCTTAACCGCAATCAACACTAAAACACAATGCATACATGGCTTCCAGACCCGACAGTTTTATTAACCCAAATGCATATATTTCGGGTCTGGAGCCCCATCGCATATCGCTATCGGCGGGGTCCCGGGCTTTTATATATAGGGCGCACCACTATACTCTGGACCCAATGGCGTTATTAACCATGTTTCATATACATTTCGGGTCCAGAACCCATACATAAGGCCAATGCGATAATCGGACCCGATGGCTTTATCAAGCATAATACATATGTGGGTTTCGGGTCCGCTTCCCCATCGCATATCGCAATCGGCGGGGTCCGGGGTTTTTATATAATACATACCGCTACCACCCGGACCTGACGATAATTATAGACCAGAGCACATAACATTTCAGGTCCGGCCTTAACAGGGTTTTCCCATATATTCTTGTGTTTTCAAAAAACATTGAAGTCGGGACTTTTCAAAGGGAAATCATACATTGCAGACCTGCCAGGACTATTAAGTGTCATATATATATATATATATATATATATATATATATATATATATATATATATATATATATATATATATATATATATATATATATATATTTCGGGTCCACCTACCCTGATCGCTTATCGCAATCGGCGGAGCCCGGGGGTTATGCAGTTAGCGGAGGGGTGATAGCCAGACCTGGCGATGATTATATGCCCAATTACATAACATTTGAAGTCCGGCCTTACGACCGGCCACGGGTTTTTCTGTGTTTTCCCTTGTATTTGCGATAATACGCTGGAGTCCAGGCTTTACAAAGGGAAGCCTTATGCGGCGGACCCGAAGGAATTATGAACCACGACATATATGCATGTCGGGTCCGGCCAACCGAAAGGCACAATTGGCATAGCTTTAAGCCCAAGCACATGGCACGATGCGATGCGATATGGCGGACCCAATAGGGTATAGGTTCCCGCCTATAGTTTTTCAAGTCTGGGTTTTGGATTCAGCTCTATGTTTTGCGAGGATTTTTAATGTAAATTGGATTTTCGCCTACGAGACCGAATCAATGCGTAGATTAAAGACCAGGGGCCGATTCTTTCACGATTGTTGCTCTTGATGTTATAAATGCTTCATGAAGGCAAGATTTGTGTTTTTTAAGCATTTTTATCATATTTGTATAAGTGTGACTGATGTTGGCTATCTCTGCAGGCGAGGATCGAGAGAAGGCAAGCGAGGCCGAAGAATGGATGCGTAAGCTTCAAGTATGACTCCAAATAAAAGATGCAGGAG
This sequence comes from Pinus tabuliformis, assembly GCA_031772625.1. NCBI lineage: Eukaryota > Viridiplantae > Streptophyta > Pinopsida > Pinales > Pinaceae > Pinus > Pinus tabuliformis. The sequence continues at coordinate 427,356,483 of CM062812.1, read as the reverse complement.
CGGATCCAAAGAGTTTATCCATGCGGATATGTTTATTTGAAGATTGGGCTTTAGGCGTTGGCGGTCATATTTCCAGGTGTTGCCTATGTATTCCGAAAGCGAAACTGCCCCAGATTTCATCATGAAGAGATGACACACAGTCATCCCCTCTAATCAATAACCATTCATTTCCCTAGGAAATGAAGCGCTCCAGTGACAGGAAACGCCCTCTACGTGTCAGCAGTGACACCAATTGTCTTCATCTGTATATTTTGATCTGTATAATGAAAGAGGACAGAGGGAAGGCGAAAAAGGAAGACCGAGAGTCATTTCCAGTTGCATAAATATTCCCTCCGGATAGGAGACAAGGGCTTTTTGTTTGGAAAGAACAGCTTTGATTTATTGTGAATAAAGAAAGATTGTTTGGTTCAATGAGGAGCCTATGTTTCAGATTGATTTTCCTCTTCTCTTATGTGTTTTGATCAGAATGTTGTTGTTGGCATAAATGCAAATGTATATTTGTTTTTTTTGTGCATATTGGTAACTTACAGTTCATGGTTATGCCTAGTTATTTGAATATGATTCAACATCATGGTTAAATCATGAAAGGTTGCTGATTCGAAACTATGTTGGACATCAGTTGCAAGCTTCTCTTCCATAAAATGGAATGTGTATTCCTGTATGAATGATTGGATTGCAATTAAGAATTAATGCAGCCTTGTTCTTATGTGAACCAGTAATTGATTCATTTAGACTTGGAATTCATATATGATGTTTAACCTCTCTTTGTCATGCTCCTACAGGATAGATTAGGATAGTTAGGACATAGACTAGAGTAGTTAGAAGAAGTGTAGATAGGATTCAATACATAGTGGTTAGTTGTTTTATTTTGTTGATGTAATTGAAGCCTTCTTCCCAGAAGCAATCTTTCAACTCATTTAACAATTTACGGGGTCCCTTAAAACCCATTGGAACTAGCCATTCCAAACGAAAGCAGGTCTAATTGGGGCTTGCGATCGGGTTAGTTCCCCTTGTTGGTATAGTGAAAATTCGCCATGTCAACAAGGCCTTAAGGGTAATATCTAGCCTCTAAAAAATTTTGCAATGCCAGCAATTGAAAAATTTTGCAAAAATTGAAGATCTGAAGCAAAATAAAAAATGTTGAGCGAGGGTTTCAAGTATTTTTCCTCTAATTGACTAAAGGGTTTCAAATTTTTTGAATAATTTAAGCTAACTGACTAAATTATTTTATTACAAGTCACTCAGTTTACTAGATCATATTGTGTCATAGAATTGGGTGTGTATTTTGAGGGTCTATAATGAACGGGTATACCCCTTTTGAGAACTGAATTTTGTAAAATCTTATGTAAAAAATATTTTAGTGCATAGTCCCTCATACTTAGACACCATGGCTAAAATATTTGAGAGTGGAAAAATAATTAATCCTCTCAAGTGTCAATTAATTAATTTCTCTAGCAATAATAAAATTAATCCTAAGCCAAAAAATTAATTAATTAGAGTCACAAATTAAAATGCTAGAGAAATTAAATTCTCCAAGTGGAAAAGTTCGTGGGTCTTAAAGAAATTAATTTTTGAAGGTCCCCCACCAAGGGAATATTAGAAATTAAAAAAAAAAAAAAAAAATAATTGACCTTAGTGGTCAAGTTACAAAACACTTTCGCATCTAATACAATTCAATTATTTGATGTTCCCGATGGCAGAATTAGAAGGAGGAGATATATCGGCCCATTTGAACGATTATGAGGAATTGAAAACGCTTTGTATTCGGAAAGTTAAATTTTTGAGAAAATTAGCTCAAAATAATTATTTTTGAGCTAATAAAAAATGGGTTTAATGAGAAGTTCGAAAATTCCTCTATATCGACGGCAAAGATTAAACGATCATCAGAGATTTATCAACGGCCGAGAATATTTTGACGAGGATCAAGTCAACTAGCCATTATTTTCCACTTGGAGAATTTATCTATAAATTTGAGGTCATTTGTGTCTCAAAGCAACAGATCTTTGGCTAATGTAACTTTGTAAAAGCTGATGTAAAGCTATTGTCTTGTTGGGAACGTTTTGATTATCATAATAAAAGACTTTGGGGTGTAGTTCATGGTGTCTTTGTCTCACTGATTTGTGGTATGTGCTGGGTACAGGCATTCCTATATTGTGCTTTAAAATTTAATTGAATCGTTATTTGATTTTAGATGAAAGGAACATTATATTGGTAAGTTTTGAGCATATCTTAGGTGATTTGATTCATTGTATGTTCTAACGGCTTATTCTTGAGAAAATATATAGTGTTTGTTGGTTCCCCAACCCTTAGGCTCCAAGTTCACAGACTGTGCGCAAGGTTGACCACGTTTGGATTATGAATATTTTATATGATCTTCTAACTTCGCTGAGGCTGTGGTTTGGCATTTATTTTTCAAAATACATTTAGCCATTGTCAAAATTTACAAAACAAATCTTCTCAAAAAATTCTTCTAAGCATTGTACACTTGTATATTTTTGTAAATATATTTTGTATAATTATTTGCAAATTATTTTATTTTCTAACCCTTGTTTTACAGCTGGGGTTTTCTAGGTTTTGGGATTTTGAATTTTTGTATATATTTCGGTTTTGGATTATTGCAAATTCATCTGTGTATGTGAGATCAAAGGAAAATTGTTGGATTAGAACTAGATTTCAAGTTTCAAGTTTTTTTAGGCCTCCTGGGCCCAACGTCCTCCTTCCTCCTAGTCGTTCAGCCCCTCTATCCCCCAGCATTAGCCTTTTCTAGCCCTCAGAGGCTAGTCATAGGCCTCTAGAGGCCTGCACCTGCCCCTTTTCCCTTCGTCGTGGATGTTTTGAGCCCTTGTAGGGCTGGCAGTAAGCCTTAAGGCTCTCAGCCTCCCCTCTAGTCTTTTGTCGTGGCCCTAGAGGGCATTCTCTTACCTTCAGCCCTCCTCATCTTCGTCTAGCCCTTCGTTCTCCTCTCCCCCTCCGCAGCCTCTCCTTTTCCCTTGGTTCCCTCTCCTTCTGAAGTCACAACCTCTTTTATCTTGCGGCAGCCTCTTTGAGGCTCCCTCTCGGGTGTCACAGGCTTTTGGGGCCTTAAAACCCTAGGTCGCAGCCCCTTTAGGGCCTCGCGACCCCTCCTAAGCCTAACGGCAACATTCATAGGCTTGTTGTGAGGCCCTTTTTGGCCTCTTGACCTTGTAGCCGCAGGCTAGTAAGGTCTCTTACCTTTGCCTCTTGCCTCTTTCTTAACCCTCATTTGCCCTCTTTCATCTCTGAAATTTTTTGAAGCTAATTCATTGGTGGGGTTTGCAGAGAAATTGGTAAAAAAGCTTGTGTTTTCAGGTGGCATACTCATTGGAAAAATTTTGGAGAATTCGCGCTAATTTCTTCTAGGCCTAGAGGCCAGGGGTTTCATCTCTAAACCCTATTTTCTCTCACTGTGTGCTACAGCTCTCTAAATAAATTCAACATTGTGACTAAATTTAAATTTACATGCTCTGAAAATCACATATAAGTGGCCTAGGCCCTAAATGCACTAAGAAATTCATGGTATACGTTTACAAGTCATTTTGTGAATTGAGCATTGTTTGGGTATAAATCCAACTGATTTGTTGCATGAATATCTTTGCATAACATGTGTGATCAGATCTGAATACTACATCTTAAGAGGGCTAAAAATCCAAAATTTCAGTTTGGCAAACTTGATTTGGTATTAAGAAATTACTTGACATTTATTAGGCACTGTTTTCATTCGTTATCTGCTTCTGTCATACATAATCTTACTGCTGTCCTAAAGGGTTAATATTTGCTCATTTGAATGTGATTGAGATATAAGTAACATAAGAACTTTCCTTGCTCATGCTCTATAATTGTTCTTGTTTCATGGTTGTATAGCAAGTTGGTTTCTAATTGTCTCAAAGTGCACTAACACATTTGTTGTTGTGAGTTGGTTGAAGTTTCATAAGTCCACATCTAATAATAACACTCACTAAAGCACTCTAATCTCAAATCACATTGTGTTGAATAATTCAAGCTTCTTTGGGCATTGAAATCTAAGCACTTGAAGTCTTTGAGTTAGCATCAAATTGGCATTATTATTCAGCATCTAATTGTCTAAAGAACATTGCTAATCTCAAAAGGAATCTTGTTAGGAAGCTTTTATTGTATATCTTAAGCATTGGCATCTTGAAAATTGTTGATTGTAGTGGTGAATCATCTTTAAGGAGCATCTCTTAATTGTTGCCATTAAGCAATACTAGTATCATTGGCATTTACTTTGTTGAAATATCTTGAAAGATTTCAAATTATCTCAAGTAATTGTCATTGCCATTTCATATTTAATCATTGAAGTGGATAAGTGCTCTAAATTGCTATCAATTACATTGTTTAAGCATCTTATGGAAGACAATTTTGTCTTAAGTTGAATTGATTTATTGTTGAGTATTGGCACTTGATAATTTGGCACATTCTTGGTGATAAAATTGTCTTTCTATGTATTTTTAGGTACTCTTATCATAAAGGCTAATCATAACTAAAGTACTTAAGCATTAAGCAATCTTAGCATAAGAAATCACTCATACACCTTGCATAAGCATCCTAACTCTAGTTGCATTAATAACATACCTCCAAGCATAAGCTCGGTTGATAGACATCTAGGGCCACCCTTTCTCAATTTAGTATGACGGAATCAGCACCTTTCTAGTGGTTAACAAGGTGACCTTGCTGTTGTCAAAGCCACAGTCTCTGCAATGCCAGAGGCATCGGGTGGTTGGAACACAAGGGGAGGTATCGTTAATCAAGCCTTTGTTTGCTTCTCGTTGGCTTCGATCCGACAACCTACTCTAAAGATTGGTTCCAACACAGTGAAGAGGAAGGTCTTACTTGGAATAGGCGCATAACTAAAAGTAACCAAGATTCTTGCATCATACCTAAGTCTTAGGATTCGCATAGCTTATAAGTTAGTGAATCATTTAAGCAATGATTGACCATTCGGTTACTTGGCATATAATTGATAATAAGCAAGAGACTCTATAAGGCACTAGTACCACATTTCAATTTAATCTAATCCTTAAATCTTGCTTAAATTAACCAAGTAGCTAGGCCACTCAATCGTGTCTCTTGGACTCGTTGGTTGCGAACTTGTCCATAGGGACTACCCCCCATAGCTTGTTTTTGGGAGACAGCTAGAACAGAGAGGTTAGGGATTAGAGTGACAACCCTTGATCTGAGTCGTTGTCGTAGTGCCTGTACAATACAGGTCCACATTTGTCCACAAGGAGTTTGTCTCCCCCTCCCCTTATCCACACCTTCAATCAAGCCTACAACGATGCCCCAGAGGTTGATACAGCTAAAAAAAAAAAAAAAAAGCATATTTGGCCACTCTCAACAAGAAATTGTACCATAAAATGCAAAATATGGCCAGGACATACAAATTTAGCATGTGGGAAAAAGCCAAACATGAACTCTGCCCCTTATCCATAGTCGTCACGCTGGTTCCTATGGGCTCTAGATGAGCCCCCTCCATCATTAAGGAGCCCATGATTGTCCCAACCCCTGGGGGGCAATGCACTGCCCCACCTAAAGAGGGCCTATTGTATCCTACACATCATGCTCTCATCCACTGGAGCCCAAAGCAGTTTTGAGGAAAAATTAATAAAAGGCAGAAGGCATATGAAGAAGGGTGGAAAAACAAAGGTCGGGGTAACTCATGTACCATTGTTGCTCCCTCCTACACTCATATATTCAAGTGTGGGCTTCCCCATATTAGTTACCCTTGTACCATGGCATGTGGCCCAGAGCTTCCCCTTCACCCCCATCACTATATCACATGCCACCTACCATTGGATGGATGTACCATGGACATGTCACCCCCTTTAGAGGCTGAAACCGCCTAATAAGGTCCTTGGTTAACCCCCTTTTGAGCTTGGAGATACCTGTACATGCCAAAGCCCACCATGGAAGGGCATGCCATTATGAAGTGTCCACTTGTGTTTCATGATATCTAAGCTCTTTTACTTGATTACTCTAATGATTTATTCTACTAGAAGGCAAGGAGACGCATTGGATCTTATGCAGGATTGCAGGTGGGTCTCCATTTGGGGTTTGGTCTTATGGGGTCCCAACTCTCCAGAGGGTCACATTGCCACTTATAGGGTGAGCCTAGCGAGCCATGGGCCTCCACCATAATGGAGATCACTTCATGGATCCCAACACCATTCAGTTATTGCTTGTGTTCCACCTTTTGGATGAGGATGATGCACCTGGATCACCATGCCTAGCCAGCATCACACTTGTACCACACGCTTAGCAGAGGTTCCAAGGTCCAGATGAGGATGTATCTCATCGTGGGAGAAAAAGGGAGGGCATATGTCATTGTCGTAGCCCCTACAGATGGTTTACAGGCATTATCAATCCACTTGGAGACCCATGAGGATGTCATTGTGCCCCCACACCCACTTAGGGACACCACATGTGACTTGCTTGGATATCAAGGAGCCAACCTCTCATTCACTATGTTTGGAGCCTATTCTCACACATTGGCACACTTTGGAATCCACTAAGCCTTCTTAATGGCCCAACGACTCATTATGTTTACTATATTTCCCTCTTAAGAGGTTTATCTCTCTATTTTGGAGCTATCTTGTTGGGCTTATCACTAAGTTGTATCATTATTGTACATTATTTTATTATTTGGGGCATTATTAGGCTAATTAGGCTATTCGAACCCCCTCATGGATTGTATAAATAAATGAGAGGCTCATTCATTCCTCTCATCATCAGTTGGATTGGATAAGTATCTCTTGAGATATTTCCACACTTGTTTCTATGACGAAATTTTTGGAGTTTCATGATGCACTATCATGTTTGGATTTGCGTTATTGTCTATGGAACTAATTTCTAATGCGAAGTTGGTAAATGGATTATACTCTCTCTATCATGTAAGTGAAATTTAATGCTACTCTTGTTATCTTACTTGTCTAATGCATGGTATTGTTATCATTATTCTTGTATGGGTTAAAGTAATGCAAAATTCTTTTGGAAACCTTAAATAAGTGATCTAATGCATGCATTGATCTTTGAGGGAGTGGGTGAATGTTCCTAGAGGCACCTCATAGGTTGAAAGACCTCGAAAATTCATCCCCTTTGCAAATTTGAAGTATAAAATCCAAATAGCCAAGTTGTTGCACTTGGAAAAGCTACCACAGGTCAATTAGGGCTCTTTAGAATAAGAAAATCCTCGATCTAAGTGTATCTTGACTCCATTAATCCCAAGAAGTAAGGCACTAATCCTCCCATCCCTTTGGTGGTCAAAATTACCCCTTTTTCTCATCTCTTCCAATTTTAGGCCTAACCTTAGTAGGTCATCTAGGGCATCAAGCAAAATCCTTTGTAGCCATTCAAAACCCTTGAATTTTGGTCCACTACTGTGTTGGGGTTTTCTCAAGAGGTTCTCGAAGTTTGAGGCATATCCGATGGTGGAATACCGAGATATATCAAACCCTAGCCATAAGACCATCTCTTTCCCTAGGATAATTTTGGTTAGTGTACTCACTTCGATCATTCATTTAATATTCAAAAGAGAATTTTCCCTTTGATCCTACTCTCCTCCCTAAACAAGTCAAGCCCCTCTAATATTGATCAATTCCACATACTTGACCTAGTTTGGGTCCACTTTGGTTCTTTGTAGTCCCACAACTTTATAACTCAAATTCCACAAGGATTGCATAGAAACCATTTCTCCACAAGGATTATTAGGTCAACGAAGCTTCTTGTCAAGGAATATTCCCCAAACATATGCTTAAGTATCCTCTTAACCCTTCCTAGAGAGCCCATCACCTTGCTTCTTAAGCAAGTAAGCCATTAAATTGAGTCTCTATTGTGAATAGGTTCCAGGAATCACTCTTCGTCCATTTATTGATATATTCATCCTTATGTTTCCTCTTATATCAAGTCTCCTCCCATCGGTGAAAGTTTGTAAAGAACAGGGAGCTATATTGAGGTGACAGTGGGCTATTACTCCATTATTGTCACTTGACCTAGTAGTTGCTCTATAGGATCCCCTCCTAGGACCCCTGCTAGTTTGAGCGGTAACAAGGCCCTCAATAAATAGCATGATCAACCTCGCCTTAGAAATGTTAGAAACCATCATAGCCAATCTCTAGAACTCTGCCATGTATGCCTCAGCACTGCTTGTATGCCTCAGATTTACTAACTCCTAAAAGTGCAATTTTGGGTCCTTCTAGACAAATCTCTTTATAAGCCTCCTGGAAAATTTTGTGTAAGAGGTGATGGTCACATGCTATAGCGTAACCAACCCAGGGTACCACCACTCCAACACATCTCCATCCAAGTGCAAGATGGCGAACCTAATCGCATTTGTCTCTCGCATGGGGTTCAGCAAGAGGTAAGTATCCAACTTTTATATCCACACCCTGGCCAAACTCCTGGTCGACGCATCAAAGTTGGGAAGCGTGATCTTCCCCGCCAACTTCTATGTATCCTAGTTCTGCTGGACCCCTCTAAATGATGTCCCAACTTTGGTTCTATGCTTCTCCTTCAGGTGACAAAACTTCCCAAATGATAGAGACCTCCTGATCCTAGGGTCCAACGCATCATACTCATCAATCCCATCTGAGAAAGACCTCAACAAATCTGCAAAGATATCCAACTCTCTCTCCCTCTCAAGTTCCTCCAAGAACTGAGGCATGGTAGGGTAGCTAGACTAGCCATGCGCATGGGTGTTTTTCTGCTAGGTTGTGTGTAGATGTGCGTGGCTTCCTTCTCCTGTCCCAAAACCACCTTCCCCATTGTTGGCTTGACCCTGCAAGTTCTGCAAATGCACCCCCATCAACTGTGCAAGCATGTCCATCATGACTATGTTCTTCCTTGCCAACTCGTCTGGAGTCAGCCCCTTTCCACCATGCTCAGGTTGCTCCTAGTTCTCCTGGTTATCCATGTGCTCTTCATCCCAACCTTCACACTCCCTAGCTTGCTCTAGCTCAGTGTCGGAGAAAGGGTCACGACCCAATCCTCTACCTCTGCCTCTTCTACCTTGGCCTCGGCCTTCATGAAATACTACACCATATTTGGATGGCATCACCTACTCTTGTGCCCACAGCTGGGCAAGAACGTGCTCTAATACCACTATAATATTCCTACTAGGAAATTAACAGTAAATATAGAGTGATGAACTAGGAACAGCACTGCAAAAATTAGATCTTAAACACATGAATCAGTACGCCAACAAAATAAGGCAAAGTAGTTGAGCCATTTTATTAAAATAGGAGGAAAAGGTACATATGAGTGAGAATAATGGTACCTGGGTTTGCTCATGCAAGCTATGCCAAACCCAGGAGGAACTCTGATGACCCAAGTGTTGGAATAGCTCCCCACAAAAATTGCGCACTATATAGAAATTTTGCCAATTGCTGTTGGAATGGAACTGGAATTTCTTCCCTCAAGATTGCCGGAAAATTCTACAAAAATAGCTCTGACCTCCTCTCACCAAACCCATAAAACCCAAAAAGGGATTGGGTTGATCCCAACTGACCCCAAAACCCCTAAAAAGTGCAAATTTCCCTCTCTGGTTGGTTGTGTTCACTACAGGAAATGTATTGTTGTTGTATGCCCAAATCTCCTCGTTGGAGTGTCCCAAAATTCCCTGCAAGTTTCTCCTTCGAAAATACCTTTGTCCTCTAGCTCCTAAATCCTCCAAACTCCTCTTCTTCCAACCCCTGCGCAGGCTCTGCACAATGACCTCTGTGCACTACCAGATATGGAGAAATTCGACCCTCAGATCCTCCGCAACTGCAGCCTACAAAGTGATTCCAAAATCCTAGCCTCAAGGTAAACAAGTCCTATGTAAACTCTCGGATCCTCCAACCCTCTGTAGTTGCTCCAAATGATGATCGACAAACTGCCTCTGCGCCTAGGAAGAGCGCAGAATTGGTTTACGCCTGCTGAGAAAGCTCTATGGAAGCCTGGAAATGGACTCCTCAACTTCCTCACTAGGGAGACACTCATAGTTCTCTGAAATGAGGGTGGAATTTCCCCTGAAACCCTTGTACTAAATAACACTTATTCTTGAGCTCAATAGCTCCAAGAGAGTTCGATTTCTGAGATGAGATGGACAAAAGATCCAAAATGAAGACCTCCTTGTGTTATTTATAGATGTTGGCCCTCTCTCCTTTGGTGGTCCCCATCTTCCACTAACTTGCACCCCCTTTTCTCTCTCTCTTCCTCCACAAGTGCAAATTGTCCTTAGGGGGGTCGAATTACCTCCTTTTGTGGTCCCCACATTCCACTAGGGTTGTAATTTTCTCCTTTTCTCCCAAGTCCCAATGTCAAAAATGCCTCCAATGCCAAAATTGTCAAAATTGGGTTATTCCTCAATTTAGAAAATTGGGCATATCACGGGCCCAATGGGTGAATGTATCATTCTCTCGTAGTCAAATCAACATGAACTCGTGGGAGAATGTTTGCCCGATCTTGCAAAGACATCAACACTCCCTCTCAACGAGGGAGACATTTTGCATCACACCAAGCTTGTCTCTGAAGTATACAAACTTCACTCTAGACAGAGGCTTAGTGAGAATGTCCACAATCAGCTCATTTTTGTAGATGTATTGGAGCTTTAATGATCCCTTCTGCACCATGTCTTGAACCATATCCAATCGTACCATGCAGGTACCTTAACAAATGCTTTATTGCATGCCTCGACTCAAGCATAAATTGGCCAGCGTCCTTCACTAGATCCATCACCACAACTGATTTTTGGTCACCCTGACTAGGTGCTCCCTCTAACACTAAGGCAGATCCTCCTATAGCAATCTTGGTTGCTCCCTTTATCACGAAAGCAAGTCCTCCTGCAACTGTTTCTCCCTCTGTTACTAAAGCATACCCTATTGTCTGGCATGGTCCCCTCATAGAAGGCAAACTGCTCATAGAGACCTCCCATCTTTAAGCAACTAGTTTGACAATCTCAACCAATGACATCCTCTTGGAAGGTTGCCCCTTCAATTCTGTCGGACTATCTTCTCCCTCTAATGTAGAATCTCCTCGGGTCATCTGGCACGATCCAAGACCTCTTAACAATCTATACAATCCTCCCTCTCTAACGCTAATCACTCTTGTCAAGTCTATGCTCAAGCGCTTAGGCCATACAAGAACCTAACCAAAGCAAAAGCTTGCTCATAGTCCACTCACTCTTTATGGGAGAACTCTCTTGCCAAAAACCTCGCTTGGTACTTCTCAATGTTGTCATTTACAGCATGAATCATCACCTTGGCAGCCTTCGCAATGGACTTGTTCTTCTTTCCACAAACCCCATTCAAGAGGCCATGGAAAAAGGAACAAAAATTATAACCAAGCAATCATTTTCTGATATCCAAAGTATACAAAATAAAAGGACAAGAGGTTGACCAAAAAATCAAAGTAGAAAAAATATGATTGGAAGTACTTATCTCTTAATCGAGGAAGAAGTTGTTGAGGGTGGTAGAGAACTATAAATTCCCTCTTGATCCTTGCTTCTTAACAAAAAATCATTAAAGTCCTTGGAAGTATACTCTCCTCCATTATTTGACCTCAAAACCTTGATTTTCTTCCATGACAAGATTTCTACTTGAGTCCTGAACTTCTGGAACCTACTGAAGACCTCATCTTTGTCCTTCATAGGAAAAAATCATTAATGAGTGTCAAAAGAAGTATTATTTCCAAGGTCCAACTACAATCTCATCTAGTTTAGATTCCTTTGTCTTCTTTTGATGTTGATGTTCATCATCATCATAGACATCGGTTGTTGATGCATGTTATGTTTCCTTCCTTTTCTTCTGAAGACACTTGGAATCATGACAATTGAAGCACCTGATCTTTGACATATCCTTCTTCTTCTTATCCTAAAGAAAACAGGTCTTCTACCTGTATTCTTCTTATCGAACTTTCCAAAAAAAATTCTTCTTTTTCCTTTCTTTGCATGAGCTGCAAGTGCTTGATTTTCTTCATCCTGAGGTTTCTGCAAGCTATATTTGGACAACAATCAACCCTCCTCTTGGACACAATAATTCCATAGCTTATCAAACTTGGGCAGCTTTTCTTGTGCACAAATTCTCTGAACACATGGATCCCATGAGTAAGGGAATCCATTGAGAGTCACTGTAACAAGCTCTATATCATCAATGTTATCTCCAATGGCTCTAAGTTCATCTCTCGGTTGAGAGACTCTCATAAGATAAGAAACAACAAAATTTGATGTAGACCTCATCACACTCTGAAGCTGATGCGTCAAGGTTAGCTTCCTGCTAGTGTTGCTACTCTCATACAATCCCACCAAAGCATCATACACTTCTTTGGCAATCTCCAAACCAGCAACATGAGGAATGAAGTGATCCTTTATGGAATCTATCAAGATTCTTTTAGCCTTGGCTTCACTTTTCCTATGCTTGGCTTTTTCCTCAACTCCCTCTGACTCTAGAATAATTTTCTCCACTTGATATTGAATCTCGTTTTCTTCAAATACAAGGAGTATCCTAGTCTTCCAAGATCTAAAATGGTGGCACCTTCCAACTTGTCTTCTACTCTAAGACTTGGCACCATTTTTGACAAGAGATCCAATCAAGCACTAAACATTCTCTCCTAGGTTGACTTTAATGGTTACGCTTTCAACAAAGCTCTAATACCATGATGAATTTTCTATGGAAAAGTGCAATGGATACAATTTTCTGCCAAATAATTATTTCCTAATGATTTTATGCCAGAACTATTATTGAATAATTACACTTCATAAAATCTCAACAATGAATGCAATGAAACAGCAAAGTTCACAAAAAGACAAGCATGCACAATAGAGACAATAATTTTACCTTGGGAAAACCAACCTTGGGAGAAACCCGACAACTTTTCTTAGGAGAAATTATTCTTCAACAAGGTTTACAAATCAGATATTTGTCTAGAAATCCGTGCCAATATCCAAATCAAAATACCAATCAAACTTGGCCAACTTGTTGCCCTTTGAGTTCAGGCCCTTTAGCCCTTCTTTAGCCCTATTTCACCTGCAACGAGTGGCCTTCCTACAGCTCCTGTGACCTTCCTACTTCTCATGAGGCCTTCCTGTTGCTTTGTGGCCTTCCTGCAGCTCTTGCGGCCTTCCTGTTACTCTTGCGACCTTCCTACTCCACACATGGGGTTGTCTAAAAGGGATAAGAGAAATGATGAAGAGAGAAGAAACTTGCTCTTGCTTGGTGGAGAGAATGAGACATCACACCTTCTATTTATACTTGTTGAATGAGGTGAAATAATCCAAGGGACACACCCCTTCATATGATGGGCCAACTTGTCACATCAAATATTAAATTTTTCATAATTCCTCTAGGCCAACATGAAAACGATTTAGCCATGCGAGAATACCTCTCGATGCTATACAAAATTCAATAGAGATTAGTGGATCTAGGAAAACAAATCATAGTTTATTTGTGCGGCGAGTTAGAGCTTAAGCCTATATAAGGCTTTTTTCTCTCCATTTGCAACAAGGGAATTTTTGGTGCAATGAAAGAAGCTCTAAGCCATTGGAGTACCATTTGTCTTGATTTTGACTATGTGATAGTTTACATTAGTACAATTTCTTTAATTGTGGCTAGTTGTTCTAGGTGCTATATTGGAAGTTTTATTTGCAAGTGAATGCCAAACACAACTCTAGGGCCAAAGAAAGGTTCATCCATCTTATTGGTATTGAGAAATTTATAGGGCAGAAGTTAGGATGATTTCTCTATCTATGATAAGTGCTTGTGATATCTTTTTACCTTTTCTCACTTATTAGCTTCTTCTCTTATTATTATGTTCGTTCTTATCACCAAAAAACTATCAAAACAAGAAGAACAATAGTACACAAGAACACAGGATATAGGCTGCAATCCAGGGCCAAAACCTCTCCACTTGAGAGGAAAACCTGCAAATTTCTTCTCTTATAGATTCTTCAATTGACGAATTCCAAGACCTCTAGACCAAGACCGATACCCTTCCCAGACCAAGTCCGACCTCTCCGGATGATGTGCTTCCCTTGTCCAATTCAAACCCAATCAAATCTCTTCCAATAGCACAACTTCGACCCCTAGATTTAGAATTTCGGCCTCTACTGCAAGTCCGAAATTTTTGGCCACCTGCAACTGCTACTGCATCCACACATGTGAGCAAAATTTAGCCTTCCAAGGCCTCCCAGCAACTTCGCTTGCCTTACTTCCTTGTGAAGGGCTAATAGGCGACCTATAAGGCCCTTCTTCCAGCAACTTTGATCCTCTTCCAACAGATAGAGAATTTCGACCTTGAAGCAGCAAACCCTAGCCTTCCTTCCTCGCACGTGTGAGAGAATTAGCCCACAAACCTCTTTTCTTCGTCCTCCTCCTTCGCTAGCCTTCTTGTGCTTCTCCTTCACTTTTATGAGTGAGAAGTGAATGTGTCCCAAGGAGGTTGAGTTCCCTCCTTTATATAGGCTTCTTAAGGTGGATGTAGCTCCTCAAAATAGGTTGACTTCTTAGCTATCAGGTCGACTTGGTCTTGAAGGGTATTTTGACACCACTAAATACAAAACTAATTCTTTTTACAAGCTACAATGTGCCCGAAGGGATCTTCAACTTATGAAAATGACTCTTTTGACTTCTTGACCTAGGACAAACCCTAGAAGAACTCAATGGATGCTTGACCTCTAAAATAAAAGACCTTGAGCATGAAACCCATGCTACAAAAATAACAATAATAAATTTTTCTTTCATTTTACAAAATACAAGAATCAAAAGTACATTTCATATTTATAAAGACTGAACCTAGTTACACATTTTTTCAACACTCCCTCTTAACTAGGGAGGTATTCGTAAATGGTACATGGACATTCTCAATCTGAAGAGATCTCATAAGAAGAGTCGGATTGGTAACCCATTTGTTTAGCATCATACCAAACAGCAATGTCACATAGCAAGGCCTTGACTAACAACTCTATCTCTCCACAAGATTAGACCACAATGCTGGCAAGACCAATGATTTATAAACATCATCATTGTCTCTCAAGGCACATACTCCACCCGGGTGTTTATAGAGTATGTCCTTCCAGGACTAATCTTATATTAGATAGTCAGTCCTCAAAGAATATCTTTCCTCGACTACTCTTATCTTGGATGTCCTACCTCATCCTCAAAGAGTATCGAATGTCAGATGCTTACCCAATCCTCCATTCTTTCTTCCCAAGTGAAGACAAGAATGATGTGCCTATCTCCCCGTCTCAACTAGGGAGGATATATCAACCAGACCAAGCTTGTCTCTCAAATACACAAGCTTCTTATTAGGAAGGCATTTTGTCAATATATCAGCTACTTGTTCATCAAGGGAGATGTATTGTAGCTGCAATAAACCATCTTGTACTAGCTTCTGAATGTAGTGATACTTGTTGTTTATATGCTTTGTCTTTCCATGAAACATTGGGTCTTCAAACAACCTTATACAGATGGTGTTATAACAATGTATCACTGTAGGGTTCATTGGTCCTTCAAACAAGTCGGACAACAGCTTCCTCAACCAAACAGCTTCTCTGCTTACTTCACAGGTTACAATGTATTCAGCCTCAGCACTACTTGAAGCAACCGATTCTTGCTTTCGACTCATCCATGAGACCATGACGATTCCAAACTAAAACATCCTCCTATAGTGTTTCTTCCATCCTGCTCACTGCCTTCCCAGTCAGAATTTGTATATCCAATCAAGTGGACATCATTCAACCTATCATATTTCAGGCAATAGTGGATTGTTCCTTGCAGGTATCTCGGAATATGCTTGGCTATTATGTAATGATCATGTTTTGGCTCAACATGGAACTGACTGAGAACATTTACTGCAAAACATATGTCTGGTCGAGTATTCACCAAGTACATTAGTGAGCCATTCAATTGTCTATACCTAGTCATATCCACTGGCCTCAGTTATGAACTCCTTAGTCTCTTTAAGTTTGTGATCATGGGGATTTTCATAGGTTTGCAATCCATCGTGTCAAACCTCTTTAGCATCTCGATCACATACTTTCCTTGACGTAGATAAATCTCATCAGGTCCCTACCAGACTTCCAGTCCCAAATAATAGTGCATCATCTCAAGGTCCTTCATATCCAATTATGCTGCTAGTGGCTTCTTGCATTCTTGGATTCGACCTTCTACACCTGCCAAGAGAAGATCATCCACATATAGAAGAATGATTACAGGCTCATTCTTCACAACCTTGATATAGAGATTTGGATTAGCAGAACTTTTTGTGAAGCCCAATCTTTGTAGGTATGCATCTATCCTTACATACCATGCCCTTGGTGCTTGGTTAAGGTCATATAGTGCCTTCTTCAACCTACATACATAAGCCTCTCTATATTTGACTTTAAATCCCAAGTGTTTCTCTATATAGACTTCTTCATCAATTGTGCCATTCAGGAATGCAGTCTTGACATCCATTTGATGAATGTTCCATCCCATCAATGTTGCCAAAGAGACCAGTGAGCATATAGTTGTATACCTTGTTGTTGGAGCAAATGTCTCTTCATAATCGATGCCTTCTTGTTGAGAGAAGCCCCTAGCCACAAATCTTGCCTTATACTTATCAATACTTCCATCTTGCACATGTTTAATCTTGTAAAGCCATTTGGAAGTCACCACAAATTTGTCTTCAGGCCTAGGTACGATCTCCCAAACCCAATTCTTCATTATCGATTGATATTATTCATTCATGACATCCTTCCATTCTTGGTGATTGACAGCTTCTTCAAAGGTGAATGGCTTTGCTTCTATTAGTTTTGTCATATATGTTGCATACCCAAAATATCTTTTGGGATTCTTTCTTTCTTTGAATGTGCCTTTAGTTGCCCCATGTCCCTCTGCCTCTAATAGAGTTGATTTCAACCAGTTAGGTCTCTTTCTAGTTTTGGGGATGACCATAGGTTGCAAGCATTCACTAGGACCTTCATCTCCATGATTTGATTCGTCTTCCTCCCAAGTACCTTCCTCTTCAAATATAGGAAGTTCTTCATCATAAGAGTCCATAGGGAGATCCTTTCATCATCAAATATCACATCTTGACTAACTTCTATTCGGTGTCATTCTTTATGTAGATCCTACAGGCCTTAGAAAAGTTACTGTAGCCAAGAAATGTTCCCTTCATGCCTGAAGGATCCAACTTCTTTCTCTTGTCCTTCGGTATATGAGTATAGACAAGACAACCAAAAATTCCAAGACCAAGTCCGACCTCTCCAGATGATGTGCTTCCTTTTTCCAAGTCAAACCCAGTCAAATATCTTCTAGCAGCACAACTTCAACCCCTAGCTTTAGAATTTCGGCCTCTACTGCAGGTCTGAAATTTTCAGCCCCCTGCAACTGCCACTGCATTCACAAGTGTGAGCGAAATTTAGCCTTCCAAGGCCTCCCTACAATTTCTCTTGCCTTACTTCCTTGTCTAGGGCTAGTAGGTGACCTATTAGGCCCTTCTTCCAGAAACTTTCATCCTCTTCCAACAAATAGAGATTTTTGACCTTGAAGCAGCAAACCCTAACCTTCCTTCTTCGCACGTGTGAGAGAATTAGCCTAGAAACTTCTTTTCTTCGTCCTCCTCCTTCGCTAGCCTTCTTATGCTTCTCCTTCACTTGTATGAGTGAGAAGTGAATGTGTCCTAAGGCGGTCGAGTTCCCTCCTTTATATAGACTTCTTAAGGTGGACGTGACTCCTCAAAATAGGTCGACTTCTTAGCTACCAGGCCGACTTGGTCTTGAAGGGTATTTTGACACTTTTAAATATAAAAATAATTCTTTTTACAAATTACAATGTGCCCGAAGGGGTCTTCAACTTATGACAATGACTCGTTTGACTTCTTGACCTAGGACAAACCCTAGAAGCACTCAATGGGTGCTTGACCTCTAAAATAAAAGACTTTGAGCATGAAACCCATGCTCCAAAAATAATGATAATAATTTTTTCTTTCCTTTTACAAAATACAAGAATCAAAAGTACATTTCATATTTATGAAGAGTGAAGCTAGTTACACATTTTTCCAACAATTGGAAAGGGCTAGGGTAATGATTTCCTCCCTCTCTTATTTCCCTTTTGTGTCATCTACCTTCAAGATAAAACATTTTGCGCTTTCATCAATTGATTAGGCCCATTTGTAAAGAATCTTTGCTAGAGGCTACCTTTGGAGTTTTCCTTGAATGACAATCAATTATAGATAAAGCAACCAAGGTAGGGGTTAAGTTGTTAATATGGCAGCTCAAGGACAAAATCCCTCCTTTGGACAATCTTCCTCGTCAAGGAAGACCCCTCCTAGCCCTTGGAAGAATTTTAATTTGGTTAAGGAAAATTATTTTTTAATATGGAAACCCACTTGTGCACAGAAGGACAGGTCAGCCCAAAAAGGAAATTGGACACCCTTGGATGGCTATAAATACAAGTGACCCTCACTTGGATATCATTAATCATTCTTCTTTCTTTGGTTTGTCTCGCAAAGGTCTGAAGTTGGTTCGCGGAAAAGTGGGTCAGACAGATCCAAAATTGCAGGGTCTGACCTCGCACATGTGGATTAAGGTTTTGGTTCACAATTGTGGGGTTGCCACAGGAAATTTTTGGTTGCAGCCAGACGCACGCAAGCCTCTGCGTGCGGCTGGAATGTTTCAAACACACGAATATCTCTCTCTCTTTGTGCGACTGGAACCTAGAGTTTCATTTTGACAAGAGACCACAATGGACCGCAAGTTGGGAAAGTTAACTCTGATCAATATTGTAGTTGGGATCATATTTCTGGATATTGTTCGGTTGATTTTGTTGAATAATTTTGTGGTTGAAGATCTGGATCATTGTGTTGTCCCTTTGTTGAACATTTTATGACAATCTAATAAGAAGAAGAATTTGAAAGGTTTTTCGCCCTTGTGGGGTTTTGCCCTGGTCTCCGACCAATCCTGGTGTCTCTATGTGTGAATACTTTTCTTCTATTGTTCCTTTATGTTTCACTGCATTATTGATAATATTGTTCTTTCTACATAAATGCATATGTTGCTAATAATGTTATGATGTTGTGGGGTGAATTCTATATGTAAATGATAAAATGCAATTATTTAAAGCAAAGAACAATATAGCCCTAAAAAAAATTAACATAAGTTATGCACATCAACTGATTGCTTGATATCGTCTAAACAGAACCAAGTTGAGGTGGTTATATGGCAGACCAATTGGCTGCTTATAGCGCTTTATTTGTTATAAAATGCCCTCTAAAGTTGCTAAATGGCTCCACTACCCAAACAAGGCACTACTCTCCCCGTTGTCCACCATTCGTCAACACATACGAATTCATTTTCATTTTCATTTGTTGTTCATATTGTTAACATTTCTCATACTGCCATTACATACTACATTTACATTAAGCTTCGTAACCCATAGGGAAGCCCCTTTGTTACAATTCCATTTACCCAAGCATAAAGTGTAGAGGAGTGTAGATGAGGTAATAGTGGCCACCAGCCTAGTTCCACAAGTCATGACCTAGGTTCAAGGACTTTACATTTTTGGGTGATAGATTGTGTGGTAACACCACCAATATTACTTCGGTCCTATTGCACCATGAACACCTCGTTGGGTTCAATGCACCACTAACCCCTAATGTTTTGCTAGAAGGAAAGGAAAACCACTTGCATTTAATTTTATCTCAAGTCCAAGTACTAGTTACCAAACAATGAAAACTGAGGGTATACCAACTGGAGTTTTAGATTTCAACATCATCGAGCACTACGTTGAACCCCTCTATGTATGTGAATTTGAACCTATGTACTTATGGATTTTCTATATGTTATGATGAAATGGTTGGATTAACTCTTTGCAATGGTTATATACGGTTTACTGGATCAAATTATATCCTAACAAATTCAACTTAACATATTTTCCCAGGTTGATTAAAATGCTTGCCACTCAAGCACCAAGTTGGGAGTTAGTAAAACCCCCCTGCCTCATCACTAAAACCATAAATCTGAATTTTTGAGTTCTCTAATTCTTTCATAACCTGCCAAGTTAATGGAGACAAATATAGAAGTATGCAATAAGGAATATGGAAATGGAAAAAGACCTCCCTTATCAAAATATATCTTCCATTATCTCAAAGGCTCAGTGCCATAATAAATGACGAGGTCATCTATAACAATGCTAGAATCAACTGTCTAAGTAGGGGAGGTGATTTTTCTACTCAAGTCATGTGCATTAAAGTGCCCACTCATATTCACTTGATACCTGATCCACAAAAACACTGTTGAGTTTTATGTCCATATCTACACCCCTATTGTTCAAAAGGATTCTGGCATCTTGTATTTATTCAATGAACTTCCTAACTATTATATTAAATAAATCATGGGCTCAAGGTTCTTGGCCTAAAACAAATGAAATTCATTAACACCTCTACATCCTTCGATTATGTGCAAGGTACTGCATTTGGCCCCCACTTTACAATTTATGATGGTTTCAAAATGTACATATCCCATCCATTCAGCATACATGCACATGTGTGCACAGTGCACACATGCCTGCACACACATATATATGCAGAGATACTGGTTATTATATTCATTACTGCATGGACAAATGCTACTACAAACATATTTGACATAGAAGTCATATACACTGTCAACATAAAACTTTGAAGTCGTGAAAACACAGAGCCTACAAGAGCATTAACTTTTCACCTTTCTCATGAAATGAAACAAACAGCCATGTCGACAGATATCAAGAAGAAAAAAATAAATTCTCACCTGACCACCAAAATTGAAGATAACTAACTTGGTATCATCACTAACCCCAAGTTCTTTACGCACCTGAAAAGGACAGAATACACTTTTAACTATTCTTTCTAACTTGGAAGAGTAAACAGCCCAGACAGAAGGATCAAAGAAACAAAATGATCAAAATTAAATTGACCTCTTCACGACTTCTTCGTGCTTTCCTAACAACGAGGGGCACATCAATAACATCACGAAAAGCTGGCACTGCAGATAAGAGGCGATGGGAAATAAGAATCTATAAAAGTTTCATAGATTAATTGGAGCAGTTCACATATACACAAAGCAGAATATAAACAAGTCATTGAAACAGGTTTAAAAAACTAAAGCAGTGAGTATAGTGAATCTTAAAGAAAGCACATTCACTTTCCAACTAACATTAGACATCGATATCAAAACTTGCAATATGCTAACTTACTAGGACAATAGCCAGGAAGTCTGAGCAAGAAAAGGCAATGAGAATAGTCTTCAGCTATCTGCATAAGTAATTTCAAAACAAAAAAGAATTTGTCAATGCAATGCAATATAAATGTTTTCTGAATATAAATGCAAAATACATATATATATATATATATATATATATATATGTTCTGAATAAAGATGATTTCTGAATATAAATGGCATAGATATATAGATATATATATATATATATATATATATATGCTTCTGAGAAGATTTGCTTCTGCAGATTTTTGGAAAAAATGATGTTTCCAGTGCTTCACTTCCCAAAAAGGCACCCTCTTTGTCCCCATTTCATGCAACATTGATGCCAACCACTAAACCACAGCCCAATGGATAATATCTCCCTTTTTTGTTTATAGTTCTTGTTGACGACACTTTGTCAACAGTCCAAGAAGCAGAGTACAAAGCAGCAGATCAAATTTTTCCAGATCAATGTCATCATACAGCTTCCAATATTATAATCGTAAACCCAATTTATGCAAAGTTTATTGTAAATAATGCCAATGTCACAAGGGTTCGAACTTCTTGGTTGAAGTTCAAAATTCAGCAAACCCCAAAAAAAAATTTTAAATTCATTTTGGTTCGACCTAGGTTTGTTCTAGTTTCACACTGTCGGCCAGCTTCAACGTGTTGCGGTGTGGTCGACCTCTGTGCGTCCCACTGTTTTAAAATTCGGCCGAATCGAATCCGAAACGGCCGAGTTGATCCGAGTCATTGAAGAATCTTATGACCCAGCAGAAAAACCAGTTCGGGAGGCCGAGTCATGACTGACTCGGACGAGTTATTGCATGACTCGGCCGAGTCAGTGATGACTCAGTCAACCCGGCCGTTTCCGCATCTACTCAGCCGAGTCATTAAATCCGGCCAATCACCCAAAAAACAGCGATTTTTCTAATTTTTTTCAACTTTTTAACATTTAGCTTAATGTTGGAGACTCCAAGGTGTTTTCGAAATTGTTTAAGTGCTATTTGGGGTCCATTTCCCTCTCCTAGTATTGATATGCTATTCAAATTTCATGGTAATGTGACATTCTCCTTAATCTTCATTTTCATCCTTTTACTTAAATTTTTAACACTACCATGAAATGACTCAGGATGTTTGAGAGTGGTTCCAGCCTCATTGGATTTCATATGGAGAAAGTCGAATTTTAGATTTCATTCAAAATCCAGCAGACTTATCAGTTTTTCAAGATTTCAGGATTGGAGGATTGCAATGTTTCCATTGAATTTTGTCATGTATTAGGGTCTGGAACTCGTATTTAATCAAGAGCACCAATCCCTCTATGTACCTTGATGTTAGTGTTATTGGTTGTCGAACTCCTCCGGGATTCGCTCCCAAACCAGGAGCTTCTGAAAATGTCGCTCCCGCTCGCGTTTTCGCTCTCGCTCCCCACTTTCGCTCCCGCTCCCAAGTAACATTGAGCTAGATGATGTTGGCAACTCTAGCAGTAGCCAGTAGTACTGGTCACAGACTTCTGTTGTAGAGACCATTTATAGCCTCCTTGGTTATGTGTTTTTGTTTTGATCTATATATCATCATCGTGTATGTATTAGACAATGCACTGGGTGCCATTTTGATATAATGGATATATTCATGAGCCTACTTTGATCATATGTTGTCTTCTATCTATATTCTAATGCTGTGTGTTTGGAAACATGAATGAAAATCTTTAAAATTATGTGTTTTTATAAAAAATAAATATTTAATGTATTTTTTACAACGACCGAGTCATTGAAATTGAGTCGGCCGAGTCGATACCGAGTCGGAGTCGGAGTCGGAGTCGGAGTTTTAAAACATTGGCGCGTTCTCAGGATACCACCGAATAAAAATTTTGAATTTGTTTTGGTTTGATCTAGGGTTCGTTGTAAAATTTGGTCTCACTTTGTCGACCCACTTCAACATGCTGCAGTATGTTCTGCACATACTTTCCATACCACCAACCAGATCGGTTCTAACCATTGAGCCTCATCTCTACATTGTGGTGTTGTGCAGTTGTGTGATTTACTCCACCAGACGACTAGGAAGTCAGCCATTCCATTTTCCATTTTCCATACCTATGTCGTCAAGCAAACATACTTTGCAACGGAAGATGTCAGTTGTTTTGACTCGCTGCGGACTATACAGCATCATTAGTTCCGTCTCGTTGTTGAGCATGGGCACAACATCGCTGGTTGCAACTTGTCGCCCACATACCACGATTTCCTTTTTCTTCATGTTATTTTTTATTTCATAGAGTTTATATGTTATAACAAAATTTAAATGCATAATACAAATCGTATTCCAATTATATATATATATATATATATATATATATATATATTTGAAACCCTATACATAAAAAGCTAAAATTATAAATTATTATATTTTATATATATGTGTATATAATTATAGTTATAATTTAAATTATTATAATATTACATATAAATTAACTTGTATAAAGCGCAATTAATTTTTCACACAAAATATATGTTATAAATTAATTTTATAACATAAGCACACTTGGTTTCATACTAGATCATATTGTGTCACAGAATTGGGTAATGTCATGAGGGTCTAGTCTAAATCTGTATTTCCCCTTCTAAGGATTGAATTAAATTGTAATATCTTGATGTAAAAAATATTTTAGTGCATGATCCCTCATAATTAGACACCATGGCTAAAATATTTGAGAGTGGAAAAGTAATCAAATCCCCTCTAGAGTCAATTAGTTAATTTTTTGGCAAAATAAAATAAAAATCCAAAGCCAGAAAATTTATTAATTTAAAGTCAAGAAATAATTTTAGAGAAATTAAATATCTCCAAGTGGAAAATAATCAAAAATTTGTGTGTCAAAAAGAAATTAAGTTTTGGAGGTCCTACACCAAGGGAAAAATTGATATTTTAATAAAATTGAAGCCCTCGGACCTTGGTGGTTAAGTCAAAGTCAAATGCTTGAGAAAATTAATCCAATAATAATTTTTGGATTAATAAAAAATGAGTTTTAAGATAAATTCAAATTTTCCTCAAAAAATAAGATATCGACGGTAGAGATTAAAAGAAAATCAAGGTGACCAATGAGATTATTTTGACGAGGATCAAGCCAACTAGTCATTATTTTCTACCTGGAGGGGTTTTCTCTATATAAGGAAGTTATGGAGCTCCTATGGATGATGTAATTTTGTAACGCTTCTTCTAAGCCTTGCTTTGCTAGGATTATTTTTCTCATAATAGAAAGACTTTGGGGTTTTAGTTCATGGTGTTCTTCTATTTGTTGATTTGTGGTATGTGCTAGTTTTATTTCTTTATGCTCTATAGTGTGCCAAAATTCGCAATTGTTATTTCATTTGTCGGCGATAAGAACATTCTATTGGTACAAGTTATCTTAGGTGATCTGATTCACTCTATGATCTGACAATTATCTTTAAGATTGAATAGAGATCTATAGGTGCTCTAACCCTTGGACTCCAAGTTCACAGACTGTGGGGAAGGACTGACCTTGTTTGAGCTCTGGGCTTTCATTGTGACGATTTATTTTGCAGGAGGGTTTTGGCCAATGATCTTTTCAAAGTTATTCATCCATATTATCCACTCTAAAAATTTCTCAATCTCTTTCTCTTGTGCTATAAAGAATTTATCCGCTAATTAAAGCTTGTAAATTTAAATTTTGTAGATATTGTAGATATTTGTAAATTAAATTTTCTAACCCTTAATTTTAAATTTTGTATAGTACTTGGGGTTTGGAATTTTTTTATTTTTTTGTATATATTGGGGTTTTGGGAATTTTTCTATTCATTTGTGCGGGTGAATTTCTCAAGCCATCAAAGAGATCGAATTTTTTTTGTGGAGAGACTAGCCCAAGGCTAGCGTTTGTGGGGTTTCTCTCCTCCAAGTCAGACGTCCAGCTTCCTTGAGCAAAATTGTTGGGTTTTTGAGGTAGATCTACCCCTAGGAAGGCAAGATTTAGCATCTAGCCATCCTCCAAGCTCAACGCACAAGCAAGAAGGAGGGCCACAAGCCCTAGCAATTAATTTTTGGGGTTTTCATGGTGCAATTTAGTTCTTTTTGCTAACTCTATTTGTGATTGCAAGGGTCCGAATATTTTGTGAGGCCTCCAGGGCCTAGTCGAAGCCTCTTTCACCATAGTCGCAGGCCCTAAGGCCTATCTTCCTTGTGCCTGGCCCTTTTATCCCCTACCATCAACCCTAAAGGCTTTATTCCCTAGTGCCGCAAGCCTAAAGGCCTTCCTTCCCCTCTCAACAGCCCTTCTGCTCCTTGCAGCAACCTCTAAGAGGTTAATCTTGGGTGTCGCAGACCTCTAGGAGACCCTTTCCTTAGAGTCGCAGGCCTATAAGGTCTTCCTTTGCCCTACCGCAGATCTACAAGGCCTGTTTCCCTCATTGTTGTGTTCCCTTGGCTTCTTAGCCTCATCGCTACCCCTCTCCTAGCCTCTTAGCTTTATCGTTGGCCTCTTCCATCCCTCTAGCCATCATTCAGTCATATATTGGATTTGACATTTTGTTTGCAGGTGTTCCCAGTGGTTTTGGAGCTAATATTTGTGGTTGCAGGTTGGCAAGCTCATTTGAGGAATCCTAGAAGCCTCACTAGTCATAAATCAAGGCCATTGGGCCTAGTGGTTTGACCCTCTATCCCTCCTCTCTCATCACTTGTTCAGTCTACAGTTCTGAAGTACATTGTTGACAGTGGTATGTTCATGACATAAATACACCTAAAACAATCCTAAACTCATTAATTATTCACCTAAGGCAGTAAACATTGATCTTGTGGTTATATTGGTGCCTTACAAGTGAAAATTAGAAAACCGTGTATTGAATTTCAAGGTCTGATATATCACCTACAACTACAATAAGTCACCTACATCAGTGATATAAACACATTACAGTAGCATAAAAATAGATAGCAGTCATCTCATTTCATTGGGCATTCATTTCTTTGCATCCTTTGCATTTGGGTAAGTGTTCTCTTGTGTGATTGGGTTCCTTCTCTTACGGTTGTGATCATTGGCTTCTTGACTTCCTTGCTTCCTCTTGCATCTCATTGTTAACTGTTGCATCAATTCATTGCATTCTTGCATTCATTCACTGTTAGCAATCTCATCCAAATAACATGCATGTGTGCTCTCAATAAGAAGATAAGTGCTCTAAAGGTAATTGGTATACTTAGATCAAATTGGCATTCTTTACACAAGATTAGCTTACTCTGCTGTCATAAGTTTGTTCTTGCTCTTTTAATGTCATGATAACATTGAGCATAAGTTGTGTTGTCGCACAGATTGTCACGACAACGCTCAGACCGGGGGCTATCACTCTGATCCCCGATCTCTCCGTTTAAGCCTGTCTCCCGCGGCTAAGGGGGGTAGACCCTATGAGATCATGAAGACCAACTGTGGACCAGTTGGGTTGGGAGACACGAGGGGGAACAATCACTTAATTGATTTAGAAGATAATGGACCAGTGCCTGATTAAACGATCATTTATCAAATGCTGCAAAGATATGAACTCATTAACAATCGTTTTACCCTTAAACAACAAAATTAACTTTTACCACATGCGAGATAACCATTAAATGCTTAATGGTTTAAAGATACTCTAGCAATTAAAATTTCGAAAGATAAAGTGCTTTAAACAATCACGTAAGATGCTAGCCAGAGATTACATTCATATAGTTTATCTTCGAATGAACATTTAAGCATGCTAAAAATGATAAACATTAATTCCCACGTCAAAATTTTAGCCTTAGCAGAAAAGATAACAAATTCCTAAGCCAACACTCAAACTAGCAAAAAAAATTTCAAAAAATATTTTTTATATTTTTCAAAGAAAATTAAAGACTAAATGAAACTTTGAATCAAAAAATCTAAACTAAAAAAAACATTTTTATTATTTTTTTTTATACGAAAATGAAACTTTAAATCTAACAAATGAACTAAACTAAAAAGGAAACTTTTTATCAAAATTTTTTATTTATTCAAAACCTAAACTATAAGAAAAGAAAAATTTTATATCTTTTATAATTTTTTATGATTTTTTTAAATTTTATATTTTAAAAAATTTTATGATTTTTTAAAACTTTATAATTTTTTATGAATTTTAATTTTTATGTTTTTGTGATTTTTTAAAACTTTAAAATCAAAATGAAATATAACTAAACTAAAAAAAAAAAGAAAAAATAAAATCTAATCGAATCTAATCAAAAACTATAAAAATCAAATCTAAATTAAAATCTAAAGCTTTAAATCTAAAAAATTGAACAAAATATATAACCTAAACCCTAACTAAAGTCTAAAAAAAAAATTTATGAATTTTTTATTTATTTATTATTTTTTTATGTCAAAAATTAAACAAAACTAAATAAATCTAAACCCTAAATAAAACTAAAATCTAATAAACAAAAAGAAACTCTTTTTTTATTCGTTTTAATTCTAAATTTAAAATCAAATATAGAATAAAGCTAAAATCTAAAGTAATTAAATTTCAATCTAAACTTAATGAACATCTAATTTAAAACAAACATTAAATGAAATTTAATATATCTAGTGCTAAGATTAAAGCGTAACCAAGGAAAAAAAATTATTTAATTCTAAAACTAAGATCTAAACTAAGTAAAAATAAATAAAAATTAAAAAGGTCTAATTCTAACACTTCATCAAATCAAAATATAACCAAAAAAAGGTGAAAATCGATTTCTTAAATTCATTTTTTTTTATAAAACCAAACCAAACTAACCCAACCTATTTTAACGCAAATAAAAAAATAAATGGAGCTGAAGTGTATTGTCGTTTGATTTAGCGCAAGTGTGATGGGCAATGAGGCTGCAGAAGGGTGCTTCGACGGCAACGTTGGGAGCTTGGCAGCTAGCCACTCTACAATTTTGAGAATGGGCAAAAATGAGGGTAGCTGAGAATTGGGCGTTGGGCAGCTGCGTATGCAAGACAGCGTTGCAAGGTCTGCGTGGATCAATGGAGACTTCAGCAACGATGAGAGCTACGCGCAAGTGAAGAGGAGCAACAACGCAGCTAGGGATGGTTGTTTGAGTGGAATATTGAAATGCGGTTTGAAGGTGCTGCGAGCAGGTTTGAGACAACTGCGTAAGGTGAGCAGATGTGTCTTTTTTTTTTATTTGCAGGTGACCGATGGAAGAGCAGCTGCGTGAGGTGAAGAAGCAGTGTAAGGAAAAATATCGAATGGCAGCTGCGGATTGCTGAAGGCAGACGTGAGGGATACAAAAAAAAATACACAAGGGTGCAGGGACTAAGGGAAGGAATGCATAGAGATGGGATGAGCATAAGCAATGAGTGTAGAAATTTCTCATTTCCCACCCCGGTTTTCAGTTTCTCCTTATTTCTCCCATATAGTTAAATGCCCTTTCCCATAACCATACATTTAACAAGCTGGAAAAAATAAATTTGCTGAAAACACAAATTTTGGAAATTTTACAGAATGCTGGAAATTGCAGAAATAAAAATCAGCAGTAATAAACAGCCCTTAAAACACATTTAAACACTGAGATTTTTGGTCAATGTGACCCTAGAAAAACCCCCTACAACTCTTGGGGAAAACCAATTTGAGAGCTCTTCTTTATTTCTGGAAAATGCCTTTTTACAGTAAGAGAAATATTCAGCAAAAATCAGCAAGCAAACTTTTACAACTTATCTCAGCCTTGCTGAAACTCAGCTTTGCTGAAACTCCGCCTTGCTGAAACTCCGCCCTGCTGAAACTCCGCTACTGAAACTCCGCTGCTGAAACTCCGCAACTCACTGTCCAGAAATCTCTCTTGCTCTCTTGCTCTCCTTCTCTCAATCTGCTCATGAAAGAATGAATGACCTTTTCCTCCTTTTCCTCCTTTAATCTAACCCCAAGTGACTTTTGGGTGATCCAAGTGACTTTTGAGTGATCCCTAAATCCAATGGCTGAAATAGATTGAGATCTAAGGGTGAGATTAAATGCTCATTTAAATCTCATTTTTTATTTTTTAATTCACCCCACTTTAATAAAGACCCACTTAGTCATTTATTTCCAAAGTCACTTTTCCTTTCTAATTTTTCATTGACTTTATAAAAGTCACTTTAAAATTAGACTTAGTAACTTTATCACTTAAAGTCACTTTTAAATTAGATTTAACTTTATAAAATTATAAAGTCACTTTAGGAGAAAAATTAAATTCTTTTGGACACTTTTCCCTAGGCCAAAGATCAAAGCCTAAGGGAACCACCTGTCCTCCGGTACCAAATTTCAACAATGAGCAATGATTGCAGGAAATGGACACCGTGGCGAGGAAGGAGGACTGCAGGGAAGAGAGGATATAGCGAGGAATGGATGGATTGCCAATGTGGCAATGTGCTGAACGGATGAGGGGGTCACATGAAGAGGTGAATACGCCAGTCTTGTGCAGGCTAAAGGGAGTAGCAATGACTGCAACCTCTAAAAAAAAAATTGAAAAAATTTCTGCAGCAGCAAAACCCAGGCAGTAGTGAAAGTTGAAAACGCAGTTTGCAAACCCGCAGTCCAGAAACCTTATCAAAATTTTAAATCTTTCCTGCTCCAAATTACCTGATGGAAACCCTGAAAAATTCTCAAAGCCTGTACCTGCAACCTGCAATGGAAAAAAATAGAACACCCAAAAATAATATGTGCAAGAATAAAAACCTAAAACCTTAAAACCCAGCTAAAAAAAAAAACAATTTACAGTATTTACAGATCTAAGGCTCTTTAGTAGCCAGATTTGTCAATAATCACAGTAGTATTATCAGAATTTAATTTTGACGTGAGACACTTCAGAAAACCCTGCATGCATTCATAAAAAATATTTCGAATGATAAGTCTGGGATCAAGAACTGGCTGGGCTCTTTCAGAAACACAACCCGGGAGTTGGCTGGTTCAGCCGAGAACTTCCCCTAACGCCCGGTAATCTGAAAAAAAGGATTTCCTGCACAGCTTAAAATCAACCATTAACATAGAGGGAGAAAACAATAGTGAAACCCCAATCAAATGGAGATACCTGCCACTATATTTCAAAATCTAAACTGTCATTCAAACCCCAAAGATCAGACAATTCAGAAACACAACCCGGGAGTTGGCTGGTTCAGCCGAGAACTTCCCCTAACGCCCGGTAATCTGAAAAAAAGGATTTCCTGCACAGCTTAAAATCAACCATTAACATAGAGGGAAAAAACAATAGTGAAACCCCGATCAAGTGGAGATACCTGCCACTATATTTCAGAATCTAAACTATCATTCAAACCCCAAAGATCAGACAAGATATCTGTGCCTAGATCAATCTTCATTAAGCTATCATCAATGGCTGAAAATAAAATTATGCAGAAAAAATAGAACAATCTTACAGTAAATTCAGAAGAGTAACACCAGCAAGATTTTTAACCCCAAAGTCTTCTTTATTGCACAAAAAAAATGACTACAAGAGAGCTTTCTTTAGCACCAGACTCTCAGATCAAATCTGATCTCAAATGACCCCTAGCACCCTATTTAAAGGAAAAATTCCCAACGGCTAATTCGAGTGATCCATGTCAAAACGATCTCGACCATCGATGAGGATCAAGATATCTCTTAATCTCATCCTTCGAATTTTTTAATGCATTAAAAATTGAAATTCTGCATTTATTTATTCAAAAATATTATTATTTTATTATTTTTAGATTTTTACTTTATTTTTTTATTTTTTTATTTTTATTTAAATTTTTATTTATTTTATAAATTTTATTATTTTTATTTTTTAAAAATTTTATTTTTCCGTTATTTTTTTATTTTTTAATTTTTTTAATTTTTAATTTAATTTTAAATGGATCCTCGAACTTAGCCTTTGGAAAAATCACCTAGGACCTAGGACTTAGGACTTATGAGGGGACTAAAACATTTTCTAACCCTCAAGACACTTTACATCATGACTTTTACAACTTTACATCTCAAGGGGGAGAACCCATTTGACATAGACCCTCATAAACCACCCAGTTCTGCGATACAACTATAATCTAGCAGATTAACACACTAGGATTCTCCTAAGATTCTAATGACAAAATCCATTCCGGCTTTGGGGTTAGGCTGAAGGAAAACTCTGCCGATCATGGATCGGTGAGACAAAAAACCTTCCGAAACGTAGATTTTCACTAGAAAATTAGGTCCACCTAGGCAATTTACATACATGACTCAACTCTGCTAAGATTATTTATAATTCATACATGCAGAGTGGGTTTACAACATAAATTGATCAAGTCGACGATGACTGTCGAATGGCACGGACATGTCGATCAAGCGCTATCCCTTTTTGCGAAGAAAAGGGGGTGTACTACTATGGGCAGTTGACACGTAGTGGTCAACAAGTTGCATAAGGGTTTCTAGTTGCAAGTGTTCTTTCATGACATTGGTTATCAAATTAATGAATGTTTAGCTCTCTTCCTCTCATTGATATTGGAAACCATTAGTATATTGTCTAAAGGATTGCTAGCATTTGTGACATTGGTTTCAAAGGAATACTTTCACTTGTCATTGCTATCATTAAAATTGGCTATTGGATAAGTAGGTACATTTCTTTTCATTGTCATAGTGGAATTAGCATTCATTGTCATTTTACTTGTTATAATAAGAGCACTAACTTATTGTGTTGCAAATGAGCATCATATCTAAAATCATAATCTTGCAATATTTTAACTCACTATTAAAGAACCTAATTGATCTCTATAAATGGTGATAAGAGTAATCTTAAAATCAATCTAAGTGATCTTAAGAATTGCTGATCGTGTTGGCATCTTGCTAAAGGATTGACATTGCCTAATTGGCACATCAATATGTTAGTTTTTGTAGTACCGGAAGTGTTCTAATCTTGAAACTTTGTCAAGAGGCTAAAACAAAAGATTTCTCCATAACCCAAAAATCATTTCGAGAAATTCCACCTAGAAGTGTCTTAATTAGATAACTAGCCTATTTTTAATAATTTTATAAGTCTAAACTTAGGAAAAGGGGTTAATTAAACAAAATTAATTGAGATAAGGTGTGAATAATATAGAAACTCACATGGATCGACTCTGATATGATCTTAGCCCTTAATTAAGTTATAATCTTGGCCATTGGAGTCCCAACAGAAGATTATAAGAAGTCGATGGGTAGATGGAGAACACACACACGAGCAGTTCAATTTCCTTGGCAGATCGATTTCCAGAGAGCAGTAGTAGTTTTCGGAGAGCCAGAGATCGAAGCAAAGAAAGTGAGGGGTAGAGACAGTGATCCGGAGGCAGTTTTCCAGATCCGCAAGGAGGTCGAGTTATTCCCAGTGAGGCGGCGCAAGGGATTGCGAAGTTGCTTCAGAATAGCGACTCGATTTAGCTAGAGGAAAAGCAATTTCCTCAGTAGGGACAGGAAAAACGACTTCATCAAAGGCAGTTCAAAGGCTAGACGTCATAGAGCTTGCGCAAGCAATGCACAGAGGCTGATGCAGAGGGTCTAGGAGGACGAGTTTTCTAAAGGAAAGTTGTTCTGGGGTTGCTTGTGGAAGAAGGGTAATTCCCTTAGATAATTTTGCCCTACCCAGACTTTCTTGTTGTTTCGATTGCCAGTTGGGCATCCATAGATTTTACTCAAGTTTCACTGCTACTTAATAATAAAAAACCTCATCTGCTATACTGGTTTCCCCATATTGTGTTCTTCCAGGACTTTTGTCCAAAAATAATGTTGTCATGTTTTTACATATGTGCTAAAATTTTCTCAGTTTCCAGCGCTATTAATTTCGTAGTATTTTATTTGTGAAAATCATAGTGTGAATTATTTGGTATTTGTTGTAGCAAACTGCAAATAAATTGTTAAATAAATTAACAATCAGGAAAATAATTCCCAGTTGTTGTGATACATTGAAATTTTTACATGGTATCAGAGCATGAGTGATCAGCCGAGAAGCTCAAAAGCAGAGAAGGGAATTTTGTTGTTCAGTGAGAACAGCAGGCCGAAAATTCCTAGAGGTTGCGCAATCCATTGACAGGAAGGCCAAATTGTTGGGGTAGAAATTCGATTTTCAATCACAGGTTGGCAGAAAAGTCAAGTTGCACAGGATAGTGATTCCAGTAGTCAGAGGGAGTAGCAGCAACTTATATTTTCGCTAAGAAGATTTCTAGTTGGACACAGAGGGTTTTGCAACAGAGTGCAGTTGTAGAATCAGCGTCCGGTGGAAGAGAAAAGCACACACAGCAGAGGGAAGATTTATCTCGAGGAACTTCAAGTTTCAGAAGTTCGATTTTCCAGTTGCATATCGACAATAGTTGTGCGCAAATTTCCTCACTCCAAAAGGGAGTGCGTCTAGCAGTTCCAGCAACCGAGCAAAGGGAAAGAGGGAGATTCGAGTTTATTTTCTCCAGTTTTTGAGTTTCGCAGATTTTGCAACTTTGGAGGCCGTGCACGTTAGCCGGAACGCAGATCTGGGGAGCAGAGCGACTTCCGGTT
This sequence comes from Pinus tabuliformis, assembly GCA_031772625.1. Taxonomy (NCBI): domain Eukaryota; kingdom Viridiplantae; phylum Streptophyta; class Pinopsida; order Pinales; family Pinaceae; genus Pinus; species Pinus tabuliformis. The sequence goes on along the minus strand of CM062812.1, from coordinate 427,322,781 downwards.
GTCAAAGATAGGTGTTAGAGGAAGTATGAGTTGTCCAGTGCGAGTTGCAAAGCAAGGAAGGGTCCCAACAAGGGACTAGGCTTGAAAGGAGATAGTGGGGCACTGGATCCAAGAGGAGGAGGAGCTTGATACTCCAGTGTGCCAAGTGGGCAAGGTCCATTGCAAAAGAAGCAAGGAGATCAGTTAGATCAGTTCCAAATTGTTGCAACATGACCATCTCTTTTTCTACAAGGGACCACAGTATATAGTAGCAGATTCAGTGTCAGCAAGCATTATCAATCATTTAGATGACAACTGCAGATTTAGTTTCAGTCAGTACACGTGAGACAGTTTCAAAGCTAGATGCAGTGACAAATGCAATGCGAATTGCCCAGTTGCAGTATGCAGGTGCAGTTAAAAGCCAGAAGATTCCCAGGGCAAAGCTAGCAGTCCAGTTCCAGTGCAGGACGAAAGTACGACCAGGAGGGAACAAAGAGATTTCCCATAGGGAGATCGAGAGTCAGAGGGAGTCTAGTTTCAGAGGGAGAAGCCCTATGGAAGCTAGTACTTATGACCTGGCGAGATCAAGCTCATTATTGTAGTAGTTGTAGCAGCAGTGCAAAGATAGCAGCAGAGCAGTAGCAGTAGCAGTATGAGTCTGATCTCATACTGCCGCTGCAGCTGCAGCAGCGGTATCATTAACTTACTACAGGGGCCCACAGTATTCAATAGAAATATGGATCAATGTCAGTGATGTAGTCAAATTCCAAGGTGACATTTGCAAATTAGTAGCAATCAGGCGCTAAGGAGCGCAATGCGGTGTTGCCAATAGTAAAGAGTGGCTGTTATGAATAACTATATAGGAAATAATGTAAATAATAATAATTAATAATGATTACTTAATTAGAAATTACGCTGAAGAGTCATGTCTAAATGAGACATGACTCTCCATGAAGAGGCACCTGCTTGGTATATAAGCAAGCCTCTCACTCTCATTGTATCATAATTCTTATTCACACATTTAATATATAATATTTGTATCCTCATGGATATCTTTATATTCCAAGTCTCCTGTAGTAATTAATCTGAAGAAGGAAATTTGTTTGCTTCATTTGGTATCAGAGCCACGTCTAATCCCGACTTTTAGCCATCAACCTCTCGACAGCCTTGTTATCGTCGCAATTGAAGCATTTTGCTACACCAAAATTTGGAGCTTCTCCAATTCGCTAATTTGCCCTTGGACATTAAAAAAAATCCAAAAAATAAAAATAAAGATAAAATATTTATATACATAAAAAATTATTAAGCGTTGCCACCACCATTTTCGAACCCATCTTCCATGATTGCTCTCCATTGTTGTTGTTCTGACCGCCTCCAGACCACCGAACTTGTCACAACTAGCACTTCCATCACCTGACCTACTGCCCCCTGTGATTCCAATCTTTGCGCTTTTCCATCCACTTTGTTTTGCATTCGCTAAGCCACAGCCACAATTCCACTTACCATCGACAATCAACTCCTAGACAGTTTCTGCCACTAATTTGTTGATGTTGATCACTGGTTGGGTACCATTGCATCCATTCAATTGGTCTTCTACCTTGTTGTGCCCTCCATTGCGATTGTCTAGCAACCAACCACAGCCACCACTGCAAGACAAAATCACAATCGTCGTTGTCCCATTGAAGATGTCGTTGGACAACAACCACCCTACGCACCATGCAGCAACTTTATCTGTCCATTTAGTCGTCATCGACTTGTCAACACTACTGTCTCAACCAGGAACGCAAATATCAGTCCCTCGCAACCATTAAATCCCATGAGACCACCATCCGATTGCAAAAAAATTGCCAAACTTGTCACTGACAGTTTGTTGCAAGGCTCCTCCCCATCTTGTTCTTGTCTATCCCGTCTCAATCTCGTACCAATAATATCCCTATCCATACATGAGTCAAACGACCCATGCCACATAATTCAAACGGCGTCTCTCAACAAAACCTTGACGTTTAGGAATTTAAACAATAAAAATTATATAATTATATTATTTATTATAATTATATAATAAGGAAGAGGAATTTATACAAACATTTAAGAAAAAGAAAAGGTTGAAATTTGTTATATAAAGTGGGCGTATTAAAAAGGTGATTTAAGAAAAAGTTACAAGGTTATTCGGAAAAATAAAAAAAGAATTTATATAGACTTTCAAATCTGTTCAGAATGTCAAAATTAGCTAGGAACCCTTTTCTTGAGCTCAATTTGGTCGAAAAATGCTCCAGTTATGACTCAAACAATTTCTCCTTAGAAATCCTCCTCCAAATATGGAAGAACTCCAATTAAGGCCATTATTTTTGGAGTTGGCGTTGATTTTGGAAGTCCGCCAGAATTCCCACCAAGTTAAACTGCATTTAACTGGAGGGTTAATTAAATATAAGCACGATTAACTAGAGGATTAGCCCACTAAGCACGGTTTTGTAGCTGACCGTTTCCGTAACCACTGGCGGTTTAGGCGGAGGTGTCACATATCTTGGCTCATGGTTTCATAACCGTCGTTAGTGTTGGCCGTCGGTTCAACTAACCATTTGATATAACCGTTGGCATCACCGTTGCGCGTTCACATGTATGCAGTACCGTGAGGCTTAAGGTTTGTGGAGTTGCCGCTTGTTAACCGTTTGTTGTCACGTTGGCGCGTTCACATGGGGAGGGTTGGCCTGCGGGCTGGCCCTCCTAACCGTCAACACTTGCCACATTACAATTTAAATATATATGGAGAACTATAGGGGTAAGAAACATGCGGTAGCAGAGTTGGTTATGTGTTGTGGACTATGTAGAGGAGGTCGCTGGGTCGAACCCCGACACCTCCATAAAATTTTGATAAACAGTGTTGAGCAAAGTGCTTTAGGGAGGGACACGTGACGGCCTTCGGGCTTGCCACTTATCCCCTCCTCATCGAACCACCATTAACCAATACAAATGCGCCACGTCACCACTTCTAACAACCAATAAAAAAATCTGACACTTGGCAAGCTCTGATTGATCCGTTGTCCGAATTTTGACGTTGCATAGTCCCCTGCCACGTCAGCAATACAGAGTACTCACTGTGCATTTTTTTTTAAATTTCAACTGTTTAGCAAAGCAAAAAAAACTCAATAACTTCCTCATACGAACTCTGTTTTCAGTTCTATAAAAAGAGTTATTAAAAAGTTTAAAATATATATATATATATATAATCAATATATATATATATATATATAGATTTTTTTTATAGATATATATAAATATATAGATATATAAAATCAAGAAGGATATTTTTATAAGAGATATAAAAGGTTAGACAAGGAAAAGAATAATATTTTATTATAGAGATTGAGAAGGGGTTATCTTCAAAAGCCCTAATTTCATCTTGAAAAATGCAAATGGAGTCTAATTCAAAAGGAAAGGAAGGAAGATTTTCCTATAAAGGTATTCCAATTATAGATTTTAGATTATTTACATTAAAGGGGTGTATCCAAGGGAAAGGGATTAGTATCACTATTAATCCAAGCATCGAGAATAATCACATCAATATTAATTTGGCAAATCAACTATTAGTTCTAGAGCCAAACATAGGTCAACGAAAAGGTTTTTTGGCAGAAAAGAATACGAAATTAATGATTTACAAGTGACAATTGATCATTATGAGTACATATCTCAATTTCGTGTGGTAACTATGTTTGACAAAGAGGTTGACATAATTCTCGATCAACCTTGGTTCAAAGAATTAGGTGGGTTCATTTTAAGCACAACAAACAAACAAATAAACAAACAAAAAATTATTGATGTTCCCTTACAAGAGGAAGATGGTCGCATTCCAAGACATGACATCAGAACTGATAATGCTTTCATCAAAATATCTTAAGGATATTTCGAAACTAATGTTTCAAGAGAATCTATAAATGGTATCAAAGAAGCAGAAAGAACTTCAAGAAGTCATAACCAACAAAAATAAGGAAAATTCATGTTTGAAGGAGCATAATCAAAAACTACTTACGCAAGTGAGAAAATGTAAAGCTAAGAAACATCAATTAGAACAAGAAAAAAGAAATTTCTGAAAAAAAAAACTCAACGAAAGTCTATCAGGAAAAGAAGAGGAAACTTTACGTTTAAAGGACCTTAATAAAAATTCATTAGAACAAATCAGAGATCTAAAAGATGAAAAACTCAAAAGTCAAAACATTGAAAATAAGGCTCATGAATCAGAAACCAAAGAAATTTTACATCTAAGAAACCATAATCAAAGTCTACTCGCTCAAATTAAGAAACTTAAGGATGGTAAGAAAGCATTAAAAGACAAGTTAGAACAATTTATTCAAGGAGAAGTATCGAAATCTCCAGTCATAACAATCCAAGTTGAAGATAAGGGAACGAATACCGATCCATTGAATATCATAACTCAAGAAGAATGCAAACTAGTTGAAGAAAAGACGGACTTAGATGTTGCAGTTCAAATGATAAACACCCCAATTGAAGGTTCTGTAACCAACTCAACAACATCATCACCTGAAGTAAATAAAAAAATTTCCACGCACATAAGGGGAAGTCAAACCAAAAAGTTCCCTATCGGCATCCGAATCATGAGTAGACAACTCAACCATGCTACGTATCGGAACCATTCAAAACAAAAACAACAAACTGATGTTCCAGAGAATAGTGATGTAACATCAATCCAGTCCTATGATGACAAGTCGTTACAAAATTCTAGCGATCAGAATATTCCACAGAAGATTAATCTAGGATGGTTTGATCCCTTCTCAGTGCGGCAGTTTTGTTTGTCACTTAGAGGATCATATCGTCTTGCTTCGACGAAAATGACAATTCTGAGACAAGAAAACATCCGAAACAGAAAAAAAGAGATCAAGCCTTTCATCAATAAGCTTTGAGGACAAAGATTTTTGAGGAGGAAGGCAATGTTATGATTACTTAATTAGTAATTAGGCTGAAGAGTCATGTCTAAATGAGACATGACTATCCATGAAGAAGCACCTGCTTGGTATATAAGTAAGCCTCTCACTCTCATTGTATCATCATTCTTATTCACACATTTAATATATAATATTTGTATCCTCATGGATATCTTTATATTCCAAGTCTTCTGGAGTAATTAATCTGAAGAAGGAACTTTGTTCGCTTCAGTGGCACAGTGCAGAGTCAGCAACAAAGCAGATTCTTTAGTAGACAGTGCAGTGGCTAGTAGCAGTCGGATGCTCAGGAGACAGTTAAAGCATAGAGACACAGATGATTCAGTATTTAGAATGCTTCCCAGTTGCAGTGGTTGCAGTTGCAGCAGCAACAAATGAGAGGGAGTTGCAGTGCAGATGCAAAGCTCGCAGCAGTATAGGATGTCCAGTGTAATGTCAGCAACAACACGGATGCATCAGTTTGGTTCAACTACAATCAGTGGTAGGTGAATCAGAGTTAGCGCAGTGGTTGATGGAGAGTGACAAAGGAAACAACATAGTGACTAAGGGAACAACACAGTGACTGAGGGAATAGCGCGGTGACTAAGGAAGCAGCACTGTGGCTAAAGAAGCAGCACTAAGGCTGAGGGAGCAGTGCAGTCATTTCTAGTAGAGTTTCTCGTCAAACATCAACAATGTGTATGGTAGGGTGATATAGAGACAGGGTGTTGTAGCAGTGGTGCAGCACTAGAACGCCTTCCTCGCTAAGAGGGAGTGTTAGTTTTTGTAGCATCAGAGGTGTTCTAGTCTTGAAACTTTGTGGAGAGGCTAAAACACAAGATTTCTCCATAACCCAAAAGTCATTTCTAGAAATTCCACCCGGAAGTGTCTCAATTAGATTACTAGCCTAATTTTAAATATTTCCAAAGTCTAAACTTAGGAAAAGGGGTTAATTAATCAAAATTAATTGAGATAAGGTGTGAATAATATAGAAACTCACATGGATCGACTTTGATATATATTTGCCCTTAATTGAGTTTTAATCTTGGCCATTTGAGTCCCAACAGAAGATCATAAGAAGTCAATGGATAGATGGAGAATACACACTTGAGCAGTTTGATTTCCTTGGAAGATCGACTTCTAGAGAGCAGCAACAGTAGTTGCCAAAGAGCTAGAGATCAAAGCAGAGACAATGATCCGGAGGACATTTTCCAGATCTGGAGAGGCAGTAACCAAGAGGCCAAATTACTACCAGTAAGGCAGCGCGGAGGACTGCGCAGTTGCTTCAGAAGAGCAACTCGATTTAGCTTGAGGAAAAATCGTTGTCAGTTCCAGAGATCGGGCAGAGGTTCCAGAGTGTCGGAGAAGCGATTTCCTATTGGAATTTCTAAGTCTAACTGTTAGAAACTCTTCATGTACTTTACTTATTTATTCCTACCTACTTGTTCTGTTAATTAACAAGTTATTGACCATGTAAATACTAGAAATAAATACAAGTACATGCTCAACACATCACAGATCATCAACTGAAGGAAACAAAACAAGCACACAAGTGACACCGTTGTTTTTGGACCAATGTCCCCGGAAAAACCCAATGCGGGAAAACCGGTACAACAATCTGAGGGTTTTATTATTATGTAGTTTTTGAATACAATCTGGGTGCCAAAACCGGCTCACCCAACAGAGAATAATCTCAACAGTAGTACCTCTCAGTCAGAGACAGATGTTTCAGCTGAAACCTGGATAATCACTTTGGCAGCTTAACAACTCCAATCTGCCCCACGAAACCCCAGCGTCTGCCTCTAGGGACTGCGTCAGCCCTTCCTGGCCCTGCGTCAACCCAATAACCCTTGCGTCAACCTCTGGCAGCACTGCGTCAGCCTCTAGAGCCTCTGTGTCACCCACGCTGGCTCTTTGAGGCACTGCACAGCTCCTGGCTGCCTCTACTTGGGCCCTAGCTGGCTCTGCGTGGCCTCTAGATGGCTATGCGTCCCTCTCTCCCGGCTTCTGCGTTAATCCTCCCGGTACTGTCTCTCTGCCTCTCTGCTTCTGTATTCACTACCCCTCGCTGTTGATCATTGATTCTATCTCTCTTAGCAAACCCCGCTCTAGAGAATAGAATGATTGATCACTCTGGTGTATTCTCCAAGTGACCCTCAAGCCTCCTTATATACTTTTCTCATTGACAAATCAACGGTCGAGATTAAGTCCCTAATCAACGGCTAAGATTAACTCTAGCTTGATCCATGACTTTTGGACCCTTCTAACACATATTAATACACATTAATATTTTATTTTCCCTAAGTTTAGACTTAGGGACTCCATTAAAAATATTAATTATTTTAATATCTTTTAAACTGTTTAGAATCTGCCCAAACCCTTTCTGGGTATTGGAGATCTCATGTGCCTTAGCCTCTCCACCAATTTACGTGGCTAGAGCACATCCGATGCTACCCCAAATCAACATTTCCTCAGCAGAGACAACCAGAACGACTTCATTAGAGGCAGTGCAAAGACTAAACGTCATAGGGCCTGCGCAAGCACAGTGTAGAGGCTAACATAGAGGGTCCAGGAGGACAAGTTTTCTGAAGGAAAGTTGTTCCGGGGTTGCTTGTGGAAGAAGGGTAATTCCCTTAGATAATTTTTCCCAGACGTTCTTGTTGTTTACCAGTTGGGAATCCATAGATTGTACTTAGATTTCACTGTTGCTTAATAATAAAAGCCCTCAGCTACTGCACCGGTTTTCCCACATTGGATTTTTCTAGGGACTTTTGTACTAAAATAACGGTGTCATATTTTTATGTGTGCTATAATTTTCTTAGTTTCTAGCACTATTATTTCCGTTGTATTTTATTTATGAAAATCACAGTGTGACTTATTTGGTATTTGTCGTAGCAAACTACAAACAAATTGTTAGATAAATTAAAAATTAGGAAAATAATTTCTAGTTATTGTGATAGATTCAAATTTTCACACAATCTTGTTAAGGAAAGTGTTGGACTTGTGCAGTTTACAAGTGATTGTCCATTGTGAGATTGCTAATCTTGAATTGCCATGCACAACATTTTCTCGAATATTCTAATTGGTTCATTTAGCATTGATTTGGTGAAGTTTGTTCTTGTAATTGTTAAGTACTTCCTTTCATTGCTATAAATCGAATATTTTTGGGGATAATTTGTCTTAAAGCACTTAAAACATTTAACAATCTCACCTAAGGTTGATCACTCATCTTGCACTTGCATTCTAGAGTAGTGGTGCATTAATTAATTTACCTCCAAGCATAATCTTGGTTGAAAGACAATAGTACCATCTTTTTCATCCAACTTGCGAAACTAGACCCTCACTTGTGGTTAACATGGTGACTTTGCAGTCGTCAGAGCCACAGTCTCTGCAACGTCGAAGTCATCGGGTGGTTAGAACTCCAGGGCAGGTATCGTTAATATAGTCTTTGCTATCTTCTCCTGGGTTTCTCTCCACAACCTACACTTGAGAATAGCTTCAAAACAGCTGAGAGAAAGGATTCACTTAGCTAGGAATTTAATCTAAAATTAACCAAGAATTTGCATTTCACTTAGTTGTAGGTGTCACATCACATATAGGATAGTGTGCATCCTAAGCAACAATTGTTCATCTAGCAACTCGGTAATTAATTTATATTATGCAAGTGATTTGACTCCATAAGGAACTGGTCTCTTATATAATCTAATCAAATCATGCTAATAATTAATCTTGCTCATCATCATTAACCAGGTTGTTAGGCCATGCAGTTGTGTCTCCCGGATGAACCGACTAGTCTATCATCCACACATTTCATAACGACTACCCCCCATAGCATGTTGTAGGGAGACAGCTAGAATGGAGAGGACGGGGATCAGAGTGACAGTCCCTGATCCCTAATGACTTTAGCCATTAACTTCGACATTTCAATTTTGTTAATAATAAAATTATTTTTATATATTTTGTACTTGCTTCACCATTGTATCCAAATCCCAGTTGTTAAAAACTCCGGCAGATCTGAATCTATATCCAAATACAAGTAACTGAGATTTTTTGAATAAAAATTGGCAATAAATAAAAATTGTTTTCTTTTGAATCATGATTCTAGTAATACCTCCATTCAAATGATCAACTCATTTAAATATGTAAACAGTTAGGCCTTGTCAAAAAAAATCTTCTAGAAGAGCACATGTTAGCCATACTCTAACTCGCTTCATGCCCTCCCAAGAAAAATCATTATATCCAAAATAAACTGACCCTGCAAAAACCCTATCCATTCCCACCAAAACCGCCTTCTTGACTACAATACAAAGTTGTGCTTAGGGTTTGATTCAATGTGTTGCTATGGAAAATACTCTCTTCTCCAATCTTCTAGCTTTTGCCGTTGTTAATAACTCTTTGTCCCTGTGGATTTTGTTGCATTGGTCCTGTTACCACAAAATCTAGTAGGCCTTGAGAGGAAAACCCTACAAGACAAAGAGTTAGATTAAGTGCTAACAATGGGATAATGGCTCGTTGTCACCACAGCCAACATCCCCTTCTCTTAACGGACTTTCACCAATGGGAGTAGTCTCAGTATGATTATGATCACCTATAATACATATTCTAGGGTCGAAGGTAGAAGGCGATGGAGCTAGATCTCATTCGAAAGAGAGGCTCAATAAAGGTACAAGGCTTCAAAGAAGCAAATTGCTTTCTAAGAAAAGCCCTAGAAAAGAAGGCACAAGACCTGGGGTCTTGAGGTTTTTAGATGGTAATAGGTATTCACAAGGTCAAGGCCTGAGCGAAAAGGCTTCTTATGATATACTTCAACAAGTACTAAGCTCATACAGCCTTCAAGAAAGTCCTCAAGTTGAGGGAGAAGAACCTAGGGATTCCCTCTTCGAACAACACCAAGAGAAAGAAATTTTATGGATGAAACTCAAGTGGATGCCCACCAAACTTAGAGCGTAGGTAGCCAAGACCCTAAGCTTGATGTTAGGGTTCTCAAAATCCCGAAAAATGTCCTCCCTAAAATTTCGCTGCAAACCCTAGATTTCCACCCTAACCTTAAAAGGACACTTCACTCTTTCAGGTAAGTTAGTTAAGTGCAATAACCTGAAGCCATATTCCTTTCCTATACAAACAATAGGCTTAGGATTAGTCAAGAGAATACCCTTTTGTCTTTGGTTTTCAAAGCATGAGTCGAGTGAGTCACTAAGTGACAAATAGTGACCCACTTGGTATTTTTCTTAGACATTCCCCTTGAAGTAAGGTTAGAGATTTTCCTTGGGAAGTGTCTAATAGACAACATATCCAGATATGGAAGTGAAGCGGTTATCTCCTATTGAGAAATCAATAGGCTAGAAAATTAGGGTTGATTTCTCTTACTTGATAATTGCTTGTGAACATATGTTGGTTTCTTATTACATTTATTATGTTCTCTTCATCAAACAAGTACCAAAACATAAACCATGAAGATCACAAAAAGACAATGAACACAAGATATAGGCTCCAAGCCATGGCAAAACCCCACAAGAGGCAAAACCCAACCAACTTCTCTTCTTATAGAATCAAATCAAAGTGAGATATCCAAGACTAAGACCTCCAACAAGACCCAAGTCAACCCTCCTTCAAACCTTCCTCAACCAAGTCAAATCCAACCAAGTCAACGATGGTCAAATCTCTTCAAATTTGGTCAAACTCTGATTTTCAACCCCTGCAATAGTCTAAAAGTTCGCACGTGTGACAGAAATAAGGGTAGAAATCTTGCACGTGTGGTAGAATTCTCTATCCTTTGACCTTTGCTCTCCCTCCTTTGACTTTTACACTTCTTTTGTCTTTCAGTGGTTTTCTATCTCTTCTCGGCACAGAAATCGTAGTTGTTAGTGATTGCGCAAATGAGGTCTAGATACACTGTATATATACACATCTAGAAGATTGAATAGGTCCCTTCCAAGGCCGACTTGTCCAAGAAGGCCGACTTGGTCTTACGGGAACAAAGAGACTATTTTTGACTAAAAATAAAATTTTCTTTCTTTTAGAAAATAGTCCAAATGGGACTTTGACTCATGACAAATTTTCTTTTAACTTCAATAAAACCTAGAAGCATGAAGAAAATGCTTTGACTACAAAATTATAGTAATAATAATAAATTTTCTTTTTCTTCTTTTTGTTCTTTCATGAAAACATAATAATGCAAGTACAATAATAATTATGAAGATCAAACCTAGTTACATTTTTCAACACTCCCTCTTAACTAGGGAGGTATTCATAATTACACAACAGGATACAAGGATATTCTCAAATTGAAATATTCTCATAAGAAGAGTTTGGATTGATAAGCATCATCAAGCATCATCATCATAACCAGCATTTTCAATTACAAAATAGCAAGGCCTTGACTGGCAAGCTCTAACTCTCCACTAGATTAGAGCACAATTTTGGGAGGCATACATTTGGACACCACCTTCACTGCCTCTCAAGGCACATACCCCATCCGAATGTCCACCAAGTATGTCCTTACAAGACTATTCTTATCTCAGATTCCCAATCCTCAAAGAATATCAGTCCTCCTCATGACTACTCTTATCTTGGATACCCTGCCCTATCCTCAAGGAGTATCGATCCTTAGGACTTCTCCTATCTTGGATTCCCAATCCTCAAGGAGTATTGGCCCCAAATGCTTATCCAATCCTCCATTCTCCCTACCAATGTTGAACAGTGGGCATTGTCTGGATGGCTAGTCGCAGCAACTGTGATGGCATTAATGTCAACAGTCATGTTAGGAGATGCGTTGGGCATTTGGCATTGTCTAACAATTGGCAAGAGTGTTGGCATTGATGTCAACCAAACTAGCATGGATGTTTGTGGCAGCAGATGTTTCTATTGATATCCTTGGTGTGTCAAGATTAGGGGGAGTCCCATGGTTCCTAGATGGCTAGTGGCAGCAAGTGTGTTGGCATTGATGTCAACAGTCATGTTGGGAGATGTGTTGGGCAATTGGCGTTGTTTGACAATTGGTAAGAGTGTTGGCATTGATGTCAACTAGATTAGCATGGATGTTTGTGGCAGGAGATGTTGGTATTCATATGCTTCGTGTGTCAAGATTAGGAGGAGTCCCACGGTTGCTGCAATATCTTGTAGATAATCATCACAGTAGCAAGCTTATTAAAGAAGCCATAAAAAGATGATTTTGATGGTTGGGAGTCCCAGGCTTTGGAGGCATTTCTGCATTAGGAGATTAACTCAAATGCCCCTAGAAGTGGCATTGTTGGATATTTCTTAGAAAGAGCTTTCTAACAGTATGTTGAAGTCTGCAAATGGCCACTTGGATCAGGAGTTATTGCTAATCAAAGTTAAGTGACTCCAAAGTCCAAGTGGCAAAGCTAAGTATGGAGAAAGGTCATAATGGTGACCAAGTTTAGCGCATTGCCAAAGTATAGCGAAACGGTTAGTGGTGCCTCCATTGAAAGGACCGGGCATATGTGGCGCGACAGCGAAGTAGCTGGAAGCAGTTTTATTGGCTAATAGGCGAAGCCCACTCGGCGGAGTTACACCAGCGGATGTACCCCGATAGTTTGTAAAGGGCGCACAAGGTTAAGCGTTGGGATATAAGTTGCTAGGCCATGGAGGAAGCACAAACCAATAAGCAGTCAAGCGAGAGTTCCCCACTATGACAGCTCAGCACATTGAGGGCGAGCTCAGAAAATTGTTTGGGGGGCACAAGGTTAAGCGTCGGGAGATAGGCGTTGGGTCGACGACATTTCGACATCCCTATAGATGGAAGTATGGTCAAGCCTCTAGGTGTCAGGAGGTGATTTCCCATACCACCGATCGCGTATATCAACGACGGAGAACCACTTTGGGACCACTCCCCGCAATGGGGTGGTATCGAATCTGGTTTCTTGAACATGGTGGTTTCTGATGAACGACTTTAACAAAAGAATTTGTTGCAAAACGCTAGGCCCAAGACCTCTTTCTCTCTCCACAAAGAAAGCATGTGGCAGCATTAAATTGGCCAAGGTGATGTCAGCATGACACTAGTACAAGGGGACACATGGCAAGCAGATTCGACATTTTTGGGTGGCCTAATGGGTCAAATTCAAGTGACAGGTGTCACCAATCTAGAGGTGCCATATGGCAGAGCTATAAGCTAAGCGTCAGATGAAGGCATATACAACAAGTAAAGACCAAGGTTGCGGGAGCAGATAACAAAGGGAATTCAGAGCGAAAAGGGCATAGAGGGGCTTAACACCTATAGGCTTAGTCGGCGGTCACAGACAACGGTCCTATGGCGGAAAATCGAACTAGTGCTAGCGCGAGAGGGGCTATAATCAAAAAGGGGTCATTGAGTTATATTTGGCAGCGTTTAAAAAGGACAGTTGTTAGGATTTGGATAAGTGGGTCGGTAGCTACTTTGGCAGGGTTCTCCATATTTGGCAGATTCACCAATTTGGCTATTTGCAATAAGGTGATTATACAGGCATGGATGAGTGGACAGTTGAGTAAAGAACAGAAAGGATCATGTTTGCACAGATGCTTTAATGGGGTCAATGGTGACTGTCGAAGGCAGGACACTAAGACAGAGAAGACCATGAGTTGTAGAGGTAGTAGTTGACTCTAGAACAACTATGCTTGAGCTTTCTTGGATGCGATAGAAATATTAAATGGAAAATATGACTATGTGCAGAAGTTCTCATCACAGTCCACGAGAGCCATGCCTGAAGTACAATATGAGCCTTGTGGGCAATTAAGAACGAATGGAGACCCATGTTATTTGTACATACAAAATTCATGAGTGGTACTCCTTGAGTGTTCAGGTTGACTGAGAATTAATTCTCAGTATGGGAGGAACACACAGGTACCCATCTTCATGTTTAATGCAGTTGTATCGACCAGGAAAATTGATGCTACATGAAGAAGCATGGAGAGCCTTGTTGAAACCTACAGTTTCACTGAGAATTAATTCCCAGTATGGAGAAATGGTCAGAAGCCCATTCTCAATGTTTAATGTGGGTGCAGTGGCCAAGTTTTGGACACAACAACAGAATGGAGAGCCATGCTAAGAGTACACTCTCGGACAGTGTGGATAGAAGCAGGGACAACATCGTTCCCTATGCAACAGAGGAATAAAACCTAGGATTGCAATGGACCAAACTGGGGGGAAGAAGCATTGTTGTGAGAAAGTTGTGTGGAGAGCTCTATGTGAGTGGCGCTGAGAAGAGGCCAAGTGCACCTGTGTTGCAGAAGAGGCCGAGAGTGCCTATGCATACGGAAGAGGCCCAAAGTGTGCCTCCATAGTGTGCATGCGTTGTTGTGAGAGGCCAAGAGAGCCTATAGAACAAAAGGGGTCATGTTGCTAGGAGTAGAGGGTCAAGAGTTGTTGTGTGCCTAATGTGTGAGGGCCAAGAAAAGAGAGTTGTTGCAGTTTGAACAGAGAGTATATGCTGCTGAGTATGAATGAAGTTTGTTGAGCAGAATAGAGGGGAGAACAGAGAGCTGATACCAATCAAAGTGTCCGCCATGTACAATGAACATTAGTTTCCTTATTGAGTGTGGGTTGGAGCCTACATAGGGGAAGTTGGTGCTTCCATCTTAGTTGGTACCTGAGGAAGGCTTTGGTGTTGGTGCCTCTTGCAAATTGGTGCTTGCATAAATCCAAGGAGCTGCAAGTTGGTGCTTCATATGGTGCTTTTGGTAAACTGATCAAGTGTCTACAAAAGGAGGGAGTTGGTGCTTCCTGCTAGTGGATGCTACCAAACAATCAAAGGGAGTTGGTGCATCCTGTGAGTGGTGGTTCACAAACAAATTGATGAAATAAAGTAAGTGCTCATATTTACATCAATAACAAAACAAACATTGGTGGTTTTTCGCCCGGAAGGGTTTCCATGTTAAACCTCTGTGTCTCATGTGTTTGTTGCTCATGAGTTGTGTGCTTGTGTTGATTCATATGGCTGCTATTATAGTTTGTTAATGGTTGCTCTCACAGTGAATGCCAAGTTTGAATGTTGAATATAAATTGGCATAAAAGTTTAAAATTGGCTTTTAATATTTATTCACCGAATCACCACCCCTCTCAGTATTAACATTGTTTCCAACAATTGGTATCAGAGCATGATTCCTTCAGGAACAGCTTAACCGCTTGAAGGTAGATCAAAGGGAAACAATCGCTAATCAAGTTTGGCTAACACCAGAGGGAGTTCCATTCTTCAATGGATCAGACTATGAGCTCTGGAGGATTAGAATTGGAGCCTATTTGGTGGTAACCAATGAAAATATTTGGTTGTCTATCGAATATGGAGAGAACAATGAGTTTAGTGCAGAAGCCAAGAGGATTATCATGAAAGGGCTATCAAAGACGGATGTTGACAAAGTGAAGCATTGTAAGACAACAAAGGAAATGTTGAATAGATTGCAATGTCTGTATGGAGGAGAAAGCCATTCAACGACAGAGGAGGTTAATGAACCTTGTTGCTCAAGAAGTGAACCTGAATATGTGAAGGTTGTTGATTATGACAAGAAGAGAAGGAAGAAGAAGACATCTCAAAGGAAAGATGCTCAAAAAATTGAAGATCTTCCTTCCAGTGAGAAAGTTGTTCATCGATTGTTCATTATTGGGTTCAGTGTCATTCTTGGCTTTCAATCTTCTATAAGTGTAAACCAGACTAGCTTGGATGTTTGTGGCAACAGATGTTGGCATTGATATGCTTGGTGTGCCAAGATCAAGGGATTCCCATGGTTGCTTGGATGGCTAGTGGCAGTAAGTGTATTGTCATTGATGTCACCAATCATAATGGGAGATGTGTTGGGCAGTTGGCGTCGTCTAACAATTGGAAAGAGTGTTGGCATTGATGTCAACCAGACTAGCATGGATGTTTGTGGCAGTAGATGTGCATTTTTATGTTTGGTGTGTGAAGATCAGGGGGAGTCCCATGGTTGTTGTAGTATCTTGTAGAGAATCATCACAGTAGTAGGCTTATTAAAGAAGTCATAAATAGATGACTGTGATGGTCGGGAGTCCCAAGCTTTGGAGGCATTTATGCATTAGGAGATTAACGTAGATGCTCCTGGAAGTGGCATAGTTGGATAGTGCTCGAAAAGAACTTTCCAACGGTATGCTGCAATCTACAAATGGCCTCTTGGATCAGGAGTTATTGCTATTCAAAGTTAAGTGACTCCAAAGTCCAAGTTGCAGAGCTAAGTATGGAGAAGGGTCATAGTGGTGACCAAGTTTGGCGCATTTCCAAAGTATAGCAGAACAGTTAGTGGTGCCTCCATCAAAAGCATTGAGCATATGTGGCGCAACAGCAAAAAGCAGTTGGAAGCAGTTTTATTAGTTGATAAGTGGAGCCCACCCAGCGGAGTTACCCTGGTGGATGTACCTCGACAGTTTCCAAAGGGCGCACAAGGTTGAGCGACGGGATATAAGTTGTCGGGTCACGGAGGAAAGCACAAACCAATGAGGAGTCGAGCAGGAGGTCCCCACTACGACAGCTCAGCCCGTTTACGACGAGCATGGAAAATTGTTTGGGGAGCACAAGGTTAACAGCTAGGAGATAGGCGTTTGACCACGAAGCGGCATTCCAACATCCCTAAAGATGGAAGTCTAGTCAGGCCTCTAGGCGTCGGGAGGTGGTTTCCCATACCGCCGATCGCGTAGATCACCAGCGGAGAACCACTTCGAGACCACTCCCCCTAACACCACAAACCACAATGGAGTGGTGCCGAGGCTGGTTTCTAATAAACGACTTTAACAATGGAATTCATTGCAAAACGCTAAGCCCAAGACCCTTTTCTCTCTCCTCGAAGCAGGAATGTGGCAGCATTGGATTGGCCAAGGTGGCGTCAACATGACATTTTGGTAAAAGGGAACACGTGGCAAGCAAATTCAGCATTTTTGGGTGGCCTAATGGGTCAAATCCAGGTCACACATGTGACCACTCAAGAGGCACCATATGGTACTGATGACGTTAGCAGGATGTCATCCCGCTGGTTGGAGCTTGACGATGTTTTTAGGTGTAGAAAGTGGAAGCATCGAGCAGTGGGAGTCGGGACATGTCAGCATTGGCATCCAAGCAGTCAACAACCAATGAGAAGTGAGCAGGCAGACCCCGTCAGACAGCTTAGCCCATAAAGGGAAGCCCGGTGGTTTGTTAATGGTGAGCAAAGAGGAATCGTTGGGCGACAAGTGTCCGACTGACTAGGCGTCGAAATGACATGGGCGTTGTCAAACAAAGCTCACCTCGGAATGCAATTGATTGGCTGGTGGCCGCAACGGGAGGTCCCACCTGACAGCCTGGCCCGATGGGAATACCCCGGCAAAGATAAATAGGGGCACAAAGTGACCCACCAAGAGGAGGACGTCAAGCAGGCATGGTCATGTCAGAGCATGGGCCAATGGAAAATATGCCAGGCAGACCCCACGGTACAGCCTGCAAAGAAGAACCCGGAGGACTTTAAAGAGAAAGCATGCAAAAGCACCGGGACTAGGGAGCTACGGGCTATGCGGCAGATGAAGGCATATGCAACCAACCAGTGTTCCACGGGGACTCGCCCCCACCCCTAGGGGTCTAGTTTCCTCGCTCCCCCGCGCTTCGGGGACTTGGGGACGAGTAGGGGACGTTTCCCCACGCTCCCAAAAATGAGGAAACTCAAGGGGACGTGCCAAGGAGTCGTTTCCCTTTCCTGAGGGGGCGTTTCCAAAAAGGGGGACGAGGGGGGATGTGAGGGGACGTGGGGGGGGGGGGGGGGGGGGGCGAGGGGGGATGAGAGGGGACGGCAAGGGGGGACGAGAGGGGACGAGGGGGGACGTGAGGGGACGTGGGGGGGCGAGGGATTTTAATTAACTTAACACTAAAACTAATCTTTAATTAACAGTTAAACTAAGCGTAGGGTTTTGGAATTTAGCTATTTCATGTTATAAAAACCGCAGCGTGAACACAGAACAACACACTCACAGCCTTCGATTTCACTGTTCAGATTCCAGAACTCCTCCCTCCCTCCGGTCGAGCATCGTGCGAGCAGCACCTCCCGTCGAGCATCGTGCGAGCAGCACCTCCCATCAAGCATCGTGCGAGCAGCGCTGCGTGCGAGGAGCGGACTGCTACAGCCTAACAGGTAAGTAACAGTTCATGAGCATTTGCGTAACTGCGTTTACATCTCTGCGTTCACTTGATTTGATCAAGGATCGAGCTTCTTATTTTAATCGTTATACTCAGAAATTTTAGATGACCGAGACCATCAGATGCAAACAGGCTGCAGAGAGGTAATGCATTGTATTCACTTGCTCAATCCCATCCGCATGACACCGAGACCTTTTCTATAATCAACCTCAACGTGTATTGAGTTGCTATGCTTCAAAGGGGATGAATATGTTTGCAAGTATTAGCTAGTCTGAAGTGCAAAAGTATGTAGCCTTAATGCCACCGAAAATTAGAGTGATCCACCTATAGTACGAAACTTAAGCCCTGATTTGGTGCTTCAGTAGAGAACAGAGAAAATCACTTCTTATTTCTGGAATTCGAGCTAACAAAAATTGAGCTCTAACTTCAGAGTTCAAGGCCGAAAGCTTGGGATAGACCTTCATCGTTCAAATGCTATTCTAGTAGACCTGTAATCAACCAAACAACAAGAATGAAGTCCTAACCCTTAAAAGATTCCTTCATTTTGCTCTTGTAGGGTGATCAAACAGTTCAAATGATAATTCGTTAATATCTTCACATCTTTTTATATTTTCGTCAAGATACATCACATCTCAATTTATATTCTAAGTAGGAGCAAAGGATTTCTCATATGAACGTTGGAAGGGATTTCAATTTTCATGAACGTTGGAGGTAATACTTCCTTGTGAATGAAGAAAGAACCATGACTTTAGACTCCCATGTCCCTTATCCAAATGTAATCCTGTATTGTAGGAACCTGATATCTGCTATTGAATTTTCCTAATTTAGGCTGCTGTTTTTTTTTTCATTTTTTTTAATTTCTTTTCATATCATTATGTTTTGAGTGTTCACTGTGTTTTAAAAAAAATGAAATTGTTTTTGAAACTGTTTTTGTTTATAATTTGAAACTGTTTTTGTTTATAATTAGAATTTTAAATTTATTATTTTATATGATATTAGAAATTTAGATAATGATATTCATATCAATGATCATGCTTTGCAGCTTTTCAATTGTCATAGTGGACTCAATTAATAAATTATATTTTATATTTATAAGCTTTTAAGACCCTGACGCTCCCCCACGTTTCCTAAAAAATGGTGGGGAGCTTTTGCATAGGCCGCTCCCGCGCCCCCCCCCCTCCCCGATCCTGCTCCCAATCAGCGCTCTGGGCAGGAGTGCGCTCCCTACCTTTTTGGTAGCGTTTAGCCTTTTTTGCAATTTTTTTCAAAGAAACAAATAAGTTTTGAGTGGGGCAGCTTAATGATCAAGCCTATGGCCCTAGTATTGACATGCAATTCATGGTAATGTTAAATTCTTAAAGAAAAAGTGATATTCTCCTTAATCTTCATTTTCATCTTTTTACTTAAATTTTTAACATTACCATGAAATGAATCAGGATGTTTGAGAGTGGTTCCGTCCTCATTGGATTTCATATGGAGAAAGTAGAATTTTAGATTTCATTCAAAATACGGCAGACTTATCAATTTTTCAGGATTTCAGGATTGGGGGTTGCAATGTTTCCATTGAATTTTGTCATGTATTAAGGTATGGAACTCGTATGCACCAATCCCTCTATGTACCTTGATGTTAGTGACATTGGTTGTTGAACTCCTCTATCATGACCCTCCTAAAAATGTACGCATCACTCAAACAAAATCTTGACTTGACATGCTATGCTTTTTCTATCTTATGTTCATGCTTAGAGTGTGATATTAATGACAAAGATTCCTATACGGATACAGAGGTAATGACAAAGATACCTCTGGATATTAATGCTTAGAGGGTGATATTAATGACAAAGATCTTGATTTTCCAACAAGACTAAAAAATTAGACATTTCTCGTGGTGACAAGAGGCCCAAGCATAAGAAATAGATAATAGATTTACTTGTCTTTTCTAGTTTCTAGTAGTTTTTATAACTATTGACTCTTTCATATTTATTATGATATTTTTTTAAACAATATATGACAAATTAAGTTTGAAGTTGGCAATTATAACTCATTAGTAATGAATTATGAATATGATGCTTCATGAAAGTTGAGAGTTGTTTCATTTCATTTCATTTTATAACGTTTCATTTCATGTTAGATATTATTTGTTGTAATGGTTACACTTAGCTTACAAGTACAACTTTGGTGATCAATGATGATAAATGTTATATATTGAATTTTGAAAGCTTGAAACTTTAAGATTGATGAATCATGAGACTCAATATGTTGTATGTTACTATGTTACTAACTTGTGGATGTGGTTGATGAAGATTATAACTTCTAGATGATTGTTGTTATATGGTTCAATCTAAGTTTTTTTATGTTTTTTATATCTAATTCATCATTCTACATGTTTTTGTTGACATATATGTATCAAAATATATATATATATATATATATATATATATTATATAAAAAATGCTCCGGGATTCGCTCCCAAACCGAGAGCTTCTGAAAATGTCACTCCCACACCCGTTTTCGCTCCCGCTCCCATGTAACACTGCTCCTGCAAGTTGGTGCTTGCAACAAGTCCATGAAGTTGGTGCTTCATATGGTGCTTCTAGTAAGTTGATCAGGTGTCTACAAAAGGAGGGAGTTGGTGCTTCCTGTTAATGGGTGCTAGCAAACAATCAAAAAGAGTTGGTGCTCCCTGTGAGTGGTGGTTCACAAACAAATTGATGAAATAGATTAGGTGCTCATATTTACATCAGTAACAAAACAAGCTTTGTTGATTTTTCTCTCAGAAGAGTTTCCACATTAAACCTCTGTGTCTCATGTGTTTGTTGCTCATGGTGTGTTTACTTGTGTTGATTCATATGGTTGGTACTATAGTTTGTTAATGGTTGCTCTCACAGTGAATGCCAAGATTGAATGTTGAATATAAATTGGGATAAAACTTTAAAATTAGCCTTAATACTCATTCACCCCTCCTCTCAGTGTTAACATTGTTTCCAAAAACTAGTGCCTTGACTAGACTTACTGTTGTTACTCTTGGCCTAATGCATGCCACATGTAGAATACAGTGTCTCTCATCACTCCCTCTCAACCAAGGAGGAAATCCTTACTCCCTCTCAACCAGAGAGACATAACCACAAGCTTCAACGTGTCTCTTCCAACAACTACTTATTCTTACGTGGAGATCTTACTAGTAGCTTGCAGGGCTTCTCAGCTCCTAATAGCATCACATCATATCAAACTTCGACCTTCCTGGATCTTAAAAATTTTCATGCAACTTTGTCATCAAATGGTTCATCTATCATCTTCAAGGAGCCAAAATTTTTGACATCTGCTAACACATGCTTTCTCCCTTACATAACAGAATTTTTCCCTCATGCTCTTTCAAGCCATCATCAGTGTTGTCCACTCAATCCATGTGCTCCCAAATCGAATCAAACAGTTGTTGGTACAATGTCATCAAACAAGTTATCTCAACTACTATTTTTCTAGCCTCTTCACATACTTCTACAATATGTCCTTTCAGGAAGCCAAACCATATCCCATCATTATAAAAGTTTCCAAATTACAATAGCCATGTCAAGGTGTCGGATTCTTCATGTCAAATTTTTGCTTGTTGGCTGCATCTGAGGTCAACATTCCTTTGCATGGTTTATCTTCATATTGCAATAGAGTTCTTGCTTCATGCTCTTCAACTTTCAATCATCAATCAATGTGTTCCTAGAACGAACTAATCAGATGTTGGTACAATAATATCAGAGCTCTACAACTTCTTGCTCTCTAATCGACTTCTTTGATGCAAGCTTCAAACTGCTCCCTTCTTCTTCATCTTCATGCTTTGCCATGTTCTTCTACTTCTTCCTTCTTTACATTCTTCAAGAAACCACGATGATCAAAATTATCATTTGTTTTGTCTATCTGTTATGCTGCTATCAAACAATCATATGGAAGAGTTCTGACTTCCTAGTCTAACCAAGACATATCATGCTTATGCTCCCAACTATATTTTTGCATCCAGCTCTTCCTTCAATACTGTCTGAAGGTATGAATTTTCTAATGAAGAATTTTTTCCAAGATAGGCATACTTCTTTCGACTTTCTTTGAACGAACTGGTATTTTGACCTTTCCATGAATGATGAAATTCCTTCCTTAAGATGAGAAATGCTTTCATGTTGCTTCTATACTCATACTTTTAAACTGTTATACTGCCTTTGATGTTGCTTCTAATATCTCCTAGTGGAACATACTTCTGCCATGTTACTATGATCCTTCCAGAGTCTCATACTGTAAAACTTCTATGACCTCAATTTTGCTAATGGTTCTGCTTCTCTAGTAAATCTTTGTAGTCCTTTGCTAAATATCTACTTCTGGATTAACATGATGCAAATGTAGTTGTTGCACAAACTATAAGGTACTTGATGGTCCAAATCCTTTTATCCTTGCTTGCTAGAAGATTAGATGATTACTTCCAATTTTTTGTGATACAACTAACTCTTCCAATGTTATATGATACCATAAAATGCAAATCCCAAGAATCTTCTATCACTGCATCTTCTACTCTAATTGTCATTTAATAAAAGAGAAAACAAACTGCTTGTAGAACCTGGTAATAGTGAACTTCTTCAATAATACAGGTCCTTAATATCTTCAGTTTTTGGTTTCTTCTCAGGTTCTTCATTTTCTTCTGTAATATGAGCTCCACTTCTTTCTTTCCTCTTGTTGTTCTTCTTATTATTAGGATCCTTGGGACAATCCCTTTTAAAGTGTCCATATTCATTGCACCCAAAGCATTGTACTTTGGACATGTCTCAGCCTCCACGTGGCTGATTAGTGTTGTTGTTGTATTTTCGACGAGGTTCAAATCTTCCAAATTTTCCAAACTTCTTCTTTGACCTAGCAGCAAAAGCTTGAGACTGTTCATTGTTGGGTTCGGTGTCATCCTTGGCTTTCAATCTTGTTTCTTCTAGAACACATAAAGACCACAGTTCATCGAAAGATGGAGTATCTTTCCTCGAATAGATGTTAGTCACAACCTTGTATCTTTCTTCATCTTTTGACAACCTTGTTTTGTAAAGTTGATTCCTCAGATATTTTCTGACCTATATTATTGTCGGCATATAATTTTACCAATTCATCATAGACTTCTTTTGATGTTCCCAAACCTGCAACAAAGGGGATAAGGCGATCTTTAATGGGCTCAATGAGAATTCTTTGAGCCCTAATTTCTCCTTTATTCTACTTGGCCAACACTTGAGTCTTGTCCTTATCTAGTTCTGAAAACTTGCCTAGAACGTTTTTTGTGACTTAATCTTCTATGAGAACCAAATCAATTCTCCTCTTCCAAGCTTTGAAGTTTGATGACCCATCTAGTTTGTTGCCTTCCATACAAAAATATGCCATTTGATTTGAAGTTTGAGACATGGAGTGTAATAAAGTACTTACTTGTCCAAGATGATGCCTTCAAATATCTTCATGTTACCGAGAGTCTTCAAAGATGTCCTCTAAGATGGCTAGAGCAATAATATCTTCAAGTTGCTTCAATGATGGATTATGATACTTCCAAGAATGTAGATGATGTTCCCAAGAATCTTGATGCCTCTTGAGTGATGTCTTCTATAGAGATGTCTCCAAAGATGAGTGATGATCAAGAACTTTCCAATAGAGTCAAAAGAGAGAGATTGTTATGATGATAGTCTTCTTCAAAATGATGATGATCCTTGAGCCTCCTTAAATATAGTTGTTGCAGGTAGTATCTTCCTTTGTAGTGAGATAATTATTGTGGAGATGCCTTCAACTTATGCCAACAAAAGTGATCTTCAAACTGCCTTCTCCTCACCTTACCTCTGATACCATGTTGAGAAACTAATAGGCAAGCAAATTAGGGTTGATTTCTCTTACTTGATAATTGCTTGTGAATATATGTTGGCTTCTTATTACTTTTATTATGTTCTCTTCATCAAACAATTACCAAAACATAAACCATGAAGATCACAAAAAGACAATGAACACAAGATATAGGCTCCAATCCAGGGAAAAACCCACAAGGGGGAAAACCCAACCAGCTTCTCTTCTTACAGAATCATAAAAAAGTGAGAAATCCAAGACCAAGACCTCCCACAAGGCCCAAGTCAGCCCTCCTTCAAACCTTCCTCAACCAAGTCAACGATGGTCAAAGCTCTTCAAATCTGGTCAAACTCTGATTTTCAGCCCCTGCAACTGATCTGAATATTTCAGCCCCTACAACAATCTGAAATTTCGCACGTGACAGAAATTAGGGCAGAAATCTTGCATGTGTGGCAGAATTCTCTCTCCTTTGACCTTTGCTCTCTCACCTTTAACTTTCGCACTTTTTTCTTTCACTGATTTTCTCTCTCTTCTTGGCACAGAAATTGAAGTTGTGAGTGAGTGTGCAAATGAGGTTGAGTTGCAATGTATATATACACATCGAGGAGGTCGAATAGGTCCCTTCCAAGGCCGACTTGTCCAAGCAAGGCTGACTTGGTCTTGTGGGGACAAAAAGACTCATTTTTACTCTTTCTTTTACAAAATAGTCCAAATGAGACTTTGACTCATTACAAATTTTCTTTTGACTCCAATAAACCCTACAAGCATGAAGAACATGCTTTGACTAGAAACTCAGTAATAATAATAATTTTATTTTTCTTCTTTTTGCTTTTTCATGAAATACATAATGATACATGTACAATAATAATTATGAAGACTGAACCTAGTTACATTTTTCAACATCTCCATCATCATCAATTGCTCCGAATGTGTCATTCCAAATTGTAAGAATATCCTCTAGAGAATGTCGGGAGTGAGTGGACCTGGACAGATAATCCTGGGGTAAACCCGATGGCTACCAGCAGGTCCTCCCCCAACAACCAGCCGAACAGAGAAACAACGTTACCACAGGAAACAACTACTAATTTCTTATGAAAATCCAAACTCCTATACATATTTTTTCTTAGTTTGCAACATATTGTGATCCTTGATTTTTATTTTCCAGTTTTATATGAAAACAATTAAAAATGTATTCCCTGAAAATATGCCACTAAAATTATTTAAACAG
This sequence comes from Pinus tabuliformis, assembly GCA_031772625.1. Classification (NCBI taxonomy): domain Eukaryota; kingdom Viridiplantae; phylum Streptophyta; class Pinopsida; order Pinales; family Pinaceae; genus Pinus; species Pinus tabuliformis. The sequence continues at coordinate 427,297,714 of CM062812.1, read as the reverse complement.
ATATCGACCCAGAAAAATAGTCCTTGAATGTACAGTAATATCAGTAGTACCTGCCAAACTGTGGAACGGTGATGATAACCAGCTTCCATAACATATTCTGCATATATAAAATCCCAACTGCATATAACCAACAAAAGAATTTTAAAAAAGGCATATTTATTACAGCTTCAAGAGAATATAGATTTGACAAAAAATTATAGTCACGTCCTCACAAAGCAAAGACTATTAAATATAGGTCGTGCAAGCAGGAAGGAAAATGTTATACTTCCAATTAATAATGCAATTGCAACATCATGAAAGCAAAACAATAACTCTAATATCAGACAACCATCAAAAAGTGTATTACCATTACATAGTTTTTATTTGAAAAAAAAACATCTTATATTCACAGGAAAATATTTACATAAAGGATATATAAAATTGACATCATAACCTCTTACGAAGAGCAACCAGAACTTCGATAAAATTAGAATAAGCTAAAGAGATCAAGAGATCAGGCAGCTTTAATCAACAAAACACTTCCAGCCAGGAGCTGTTGGAGTGCTTCATCCCATCAAATAAAACAAAAAACCAAACAATGAGCTAACCTCACTCTCAAAAAACAAACTTACAGGTGTTGTTGGCGTACCTCATCACACCAATTACAACAAAAACCAGACGATGAGCTAACCTCACTCTCAAAAACAAACTTACAGGATCTGTTGGCTACCTCATCCCACCACATAAAACAAAAACCAATAATGAGCTAACCTCATTCTAAAAAGCAAACTTACAGGGGTTGTGTGAAATTTTTGATACTGTTGCAGTTACTAGTTATTATTCACCTATATGAAAAGATTATTTGTTCTCGACAATTTATATGCGGCATATATTGAATAAAACACTATTGCAACTTCACAGAAATTAAATCACAGGAACTGAGAAAATATTGCACACAAAATAATGAACACCGATAATTTTTAGACAAATATCCCTGGAAAAACCCTGAAGGGAAACCCAGTGCAGCAGATGAGGATTTTTATTATTCTTCTTCAGCAAATCTGTAATTGATAAATAATACAACTGCTTGTCATAAACCAGCAAAGCTCCAGTAATTAATTTTCTCCAGCTACCAACATATAAAAATACCCGGAAGGAACTCGGCCTCCCTCTGCAAGATAACTCAGCCCTCTGAGATAATTTGACCTTCCTTTGCAAGTGTGTACGACCTCACACATGCGGCCCTAGCTGAAGGAAATTCGACCTTACGGCCTCCTCTAGCAACAAAACTCAGCTTGAATTCTAGGCCTTCCCTGGAAGAAATTGGGCTCGGAAACTGTCTCTCTCCCACACATGCAAATACAAAACTCAACCTCCAGAAACCCTTGCACACCAAAAAAATCTCGGCATCCTGCAGACAAATCGAACTGCCAATCTTTCTCCCTTTGTATCTCAGAAACTGGAAGAAACTGATGAAAAAATTCTATCTAAAAATCTTCTACCCAATCACTACTGATTCCTCTTTGCTTAGTGTCCTCCACGCTATCAATGTGCCCTTGCTCTCACTGCAAATATATGTAGTGAAAGTGTTCTCCAAATGCCCATCAATTTCCTCTTATAATCCCTCGTTGATGAATCCACGGTCACAATCAAACTCCAATCGATGGCTTAAGATCATCTTGACTACTAAGAATAGCTTTTCTATAAGCCGCCAGAGGAAAATCGATTTGCCTCAATTAATCCCAATTATTTAAGCCATTTCCCTAAAAGTTAGACTCTGGAAAATTAATAAATTGGCTAATTAATTCTAATTAAGGCATTTTCCTTAGAAAAAAATTTGGGTATTGGAGAAAATCAATCCATCTCATAGACACCACCTGAGACTAGAACACCTATATGAGCTACATAAACTAAAAATTTGTTGGCATACCTTGCCCCACCATATAGAAAAATACCAGATAATGAGCCAACCTCGTTCTCAAAAACAAACTCACACCCAACCATCCAAAGAATGAATAATGTTGAATCCACAAGCACTATTATATCCCAATGAGAGAAGTACAAACAAGAAAACAATAGTCTCCAAACAATGCAGAACACTAGTGCAAACTGTCCTAAAGTAGAGCTAAATAGTGATCCTCAAGATAACTCCAATACATTTGCCAAACAAACACTCAAAAATATGCTTCATAGTCTCTAGGCACTAACATACCGGACATATACCATCAAAAAACCCGCTATTGGCCAACTGAGCCTTGGACGGGGTCCCCTAGTACATCACTAACCAAGCAAAAGCCTTCAACTTATAAGAAAGCCAATAGACCAAATACTATGAAGTCGATGCACCTATTTTCCCTCTAAATCAGTGGAAACCCAACTCACATTAAGGACCAATCAACGTTGCACGAAGCGGGGATGAAACGGGTAGGTTTTTGGAAGTGGGGATGCGAAAGCGTCATTTCCCAAAAATCTAGGAAGCGAAGTGTCTCGGAAGTGTCTACTAAATATAAATATATATATATATATAAGCATTTATATTAAAAAAAAAACATTCCAAATACCAAATTAGTTGTAGAAGATTTGAAAAAATGCGTATTTTTACTTAAATCAAGATAGATATGGCATCCATGATTCCATTGTACATCAATGATTAATTATTCGAGCATCAACCATCTAGATTCTAGCAATTACAAACATACATCAAATTTTCAAGCATATTATAAAACATAAAACATTTAGAAGATAAATCATAAAATCATCAAACGTTCAAGTAACTTATCTAGCACGTGAGCAATTATCAACATTAGTCATGTCCAAAATTCAAATAATAATGTTTACAAAATAGGACACTTGGCCACCACCAAGACTCAAGTACACACTGAACTAGGAAGAGTAAGACAAAAAAGTTCAAATTCACAAGCCTACAAGTCTAATCTATGACAAAAGTAGTAAATTGTGAATATATCTATTAATCTCTCCTCCTTCCACCATGAACTGCACGTGGCGGTGGGCCTCCACGTGGTGGCAATGAAGAAGATGGTGGTTGTGGAAGTTGTGGCACTGAAACTGATGAATACAAAGCCCCTATTGTTGGTGTTGAAGCATGGAACCTCGGAACCAAGGTACCAGATGGGGGTGTCATCTCAACTCGATCATCATCATCCTGGATAAGGGCATCCTCTAATTGCTCTAATCGCAACACTCCATCCTCCAAATTGGGCTCCTCTAGATTTATGTCCCAAGATTTAAGGTATTTATTAGTCTTTGCATCATCAAAGTAATGGGACAACAATCGCAAGTTGTAGTAAACATAAACCAAGTTCTCTTCCTGGTCTAAACTCAACCTGTTCCTTTTAACACTGTGGATGAAAGAATAAGAGTTCCAACACCTCTCTGCAGAAGAAGTGTTTACCACCTATGATAGCACCTGCAATGCCAAAGTCTATAGAAGTGGAGTAGCACCTCCATGCATGTTCCACCACTCAAGATAAAAAAAAAGTTTCTCGATCTCTAATTGCGTGCATGCTCCCAAAAGGACCAGTGCTAAGCGTATAGCTAGTCAATTGTTTATGTACCATGGCAGACTCCTGATCAGGGACTAACTTATCCAATGCTCTCATATAATCCTCCAAAACCTCTGGATCTAGGTGTGGTTTTCTCCTGCTCCCCCTCCCCCCCAGGTGCTAGTGTTGAAAGCCATGATGGATGATAGTATTTAGGTGTCAAAACATATGCTAAGGCATGCCATGGAATGTTTAAACTTTAGCATATCCCATCGTTTCTCCACCTTTGCACAAATATAATTGTAAAAGGTGATATCTCTAGACTCACAATGTCTTTAATCTGCCCCAACATGCTATCCATTTGCTCATACACCTCCCCAATCATTGACCAATCTGAATCTGCAAACTTGATCATGTAATAAATAGGTTTGGTGAATTGCAAAACATATTTAATCTGTGACCAAAAAAACATGTCAAGAATAGTGGCCTTGACTACATTAGCACCATCTCTATCAGTGTTAATTTCCTCCCATGATTCAGAGGTCACCATATTAGGTAAAGCTTGTCTCACCTTCACTAGCCGCCTAAAGGTGAGGTAATAACTTGCAAATCTTGTTTTTGCAAGTTTAAGCAACTGCAACTTGGAGTAAGTGCCATAAAAGTAGTTTACCCTTGTATGCCCTGATCAATATAATGAGTTTCTTCCCTCTCTTGTAAAGCTCATTAATCCATCCACATTCTTTAAGCTTCACAATATCATGCTTCAAAGGGTTCAATGTGTGCACCAAGCACCCAAACCAAAAGACATGTGGATCAGTATGCTCAATAACTTTTCCTGTTGCCTTACAATTTGTTGCATTATCAGTGATCACTTAAACCGCATTATTAAAACCAATCTGATTGATTGCAATAGGAGATCTGTAATTTTTTGGGAAGTTGCACTAATGGAGGAGTCATGACATGTAATAAATACTGCACCACTAGAAGAAACACCAAGACCATATATCAAATGTTGGTTTCTAATATTTGTCCACCCATTTGATATAATGGATACCCCACAATCCACCCACTCATTTGTAAAACGTGTCAAAGCTCTTTGAACCTTTGTTTTTCCTCCTAATAACATTGTTCTAGCTTTCTCATAGTTGGGGCTTTTGTATCCTTTTGGGGCTTCATTGATGGCCTTAACCATATCATGCCAATAGGGAGAGCGAAGCACATTGAATGGTACACCACAAGCACAAAGAAATCTAACCATCTTTCCATCCACATCATCCCTCCCAACAACATTAAAGAAATCACCTATTGTTCTACCTCCAAAGCTTGCAGAAGTACCATGAGGAGATGAGCTGCCAAATCTAGAGGTTGCACTTGATTCAGACTGAGTTTTTGTTTCTTTCTTTTTTGTTAAGCAACCTCCTCTATTTGGATGTATTTTCTTCTTTGTTTAGTTGAAATGTTTGGGCAAATTTGTATCCCCACAGCACCCTTTTTCTCATCACTGTCCATCACCCCACAAAGATGCCTCCTCACACGAGTATATGAACCACTATATGGTTTTCCTCCATGACAATCATGAGGGCACAAAAATTTGTAGCTTCCACTACCTTTCCCCCTTCAAGTTTGGTCACATATTTCCACAAGGGTGTCAATGCAGCTTTCCCATCTAGTGTTTCAGTGTTCCCTTCATACTCATCCCCTTCCTCTTCAAACCCTTCCTCCTCATCATACATTGGGTCACACATATGGGGACCACCATCCTCTTGTTCTTCATCCCTTCTATTCCTACTCCCCCTTGCCATTATGAAAACCCAAAGTGGAATGATACATAGAAGCCAAAAGAACACCATCTTGGAATACAAATATAGGTGGTGGACAACCTGCAATTACATGAGCAAGAAGAAAGAATGGGAAAGAAAAGGAAAGGGAGGAGAAAAATACAAAAAACAATGACAAAAAAATGAGGGAGTTTGGGGTTTTCACTTAGCTCTTTAGCTCTTCTAGATGGAAGCCCTTCTTTACTCCTCCAAGCTCCTCCTCCTTCTCCTAGTTCCTCCTTGTGAAAATTCTTGAATCTAACACATCAAAAACCCCTATTGCAATTTCTGGTTTACTATCTCTTACTTGTTCTTTACATTAACAAGTTATTTAATTGCATAAACATCGAAGTTAACACAAATGAAGCCTTCACAAATATACAGATCATGCACTGAAGTAAACAGAAACAATAACACAAGGGACACCGTTATTTTTGGACAATCGTCCCCGGAAAAACCCAATACGAGAAAATTGGTGTAGCAGATATGAGGGTTTTATTATTAAGCATATTTCGTGAATACAACTAGGGTGCCAGAAATGGCTCACCCAACAAAGAATGTCCTCGGCAGTATTTCCTCTATCCGGAGATAGATATTCCAGCAAATTAGCAACCAGATAATCAACCCCACAGTGACTCTGACTATTCCTTGTGCTGGATAGCGAAAGTTTCTCCAAGCACTACTCTAGAACTGTGTCACTCTTCAGGAACTGTGTCACCCTCTCCCAGATGATTTTCTCTCAGTCTACCCCACAAAATCTCCCCAACGTTGCCTCTCAATCCCTCTACGGCTTCTGCGTCAATCTCTACACCCCTCTGCGTCCTCTACGTCTGCTCCTACAGCCTCTGCATCAGACCTTCTAGGGTTTGCATTGTCTCTCCTGACACTTCACTGCCTCTCTGCTATGTATTCTTCAGCCTCAGATGGAAATCCCTTGCTAAACTACCCCTCACTGCAACTAATCACTAACTCGATTTCCTCAACAAACCTCGCCCCTAGAAAATCGAATTCTTGATCTCTCTTGGTGTGTCTCCAACTGACCCTCAAGCCTCCTCTTATACTTTTCCTGTTGATGATTCAACGGCCGAGATTAAGTCCTTAATCAACAACTAAGATTAGAATTGGCTTGATCCTCGTCACTTAGAACTTTCTCACCATTTTATATTAATACACATTAATATTTTTATTTTCCTAAGTTTAGACTTAGGAACCCATTAAAAATATTAATTATTTTAATATCTCTTCATCCGGGTGGAATTTCTCCAAACGATTTCTGAGTCTTGGAGATCTCATCTACCTTAGCCTCTCCAAAAAATTTCATGGTTAGAGCACATCCGATAATACCAAAAATCAACACTCCCTCTTAGCGAGGAATGTGCTCTAGTAATGCTTCACCATAGAAGCATCACAGTGATCCTCCGCATCGGTCCTCTGTGTTGATGCTTACCCTGCTGGCCCACATCCACTGCACTGTTGCTTCCTGTACTTTTGCCCATGACACTGCCACTGCCACTGCCACTGCCACAGCTACATCTATACTGCAGCTCCCTCTCAAATGTTGCTCACGCTACCCATAGCGCTGCAACTCAACTACCGAGAAGTAAGTAACTGACTTCACCCAATCATTCACATCCTGGTCAGTCTGGAAGCCTCGTCATGTTGAAGCTACCTTAGCCGCTATCCTGTGCTCCCTCTGCTGCCACTGCATTGTTGCAACCTCTTATGTGCCTCTTGCACTACTGCAACCTCCACTGCACTACTACAGACTTCTGCACTCTAGCATTGCCTTGCCGCTCCATCACACCTTGCTCCACCTGATCCCTATCATCATGTTACTGTCTTTAAGGGCTCCCATAGCCAGATGTGATCCAAGAGTTTGGGCACCTCTCGGATCCTTCCCCCTTCTGTAGTCCTCTCGACTATAACTCTATGTCTCCCCACCTCTTCTCTAGAGGCGCATGAGCACTCATGGCACAATCGCCATCAGTCTCGACATCCTTCTCCGCCTTTTCTAGAGCAGCCTTTGAGTCAGAAGCTTCTCCCTTGTCTTTCTTCCTAGGGCACTGAGAGGAATAATATCCCAGCTCCCCACAGTTGAAGCACTTGACCTTGGAGATATATTTCTTCTTCCTCTTTTGAACCCCCTGTTGTCCCGCAGATGCTAAAGTTGCATCCTCCTCCTCCTATTTCTTGATTCGAACTCCCTTACCGCTACTCCCCACCTTGGTCAATCTCCTGATCTTTTCCTATCGAAGAGTTGTCCACATCTCCTCCCATCTAGGGAGAGTCACTTGTCCAAAATGCTTCGAACAAACGTCTCCCAATCCTCGGACACTGCATTCAGAGCAGTCCCGACCATGAACTCTGGATCTGGTGTAGATCCCACGGAAGTAAGTTGGTCGGGAATTCCTTGCAACCTGAGAAGGAACGGATCTATCTCCTCTCCTTTCTAGATCTGATATGACCTCAGCTGATTTTCCAATAACATCTTCCGCTGCACAGAAGAGCCCTGGTATAAGGTGGTTAGTGTCTGCCACATCTCCCTTGCTGTGTTCTTCTCAGCAATATGTGGTATGACATGATCCTTGACCCCGTCTAGAATCATGCATTTCGCTTTCGCCTCAACCTCCTCATACTTCTCATTTTCATTAGGGCCAACTGGGACAACAACTGTTTTCAAGGCATAGTCCTTCATGCGATGTTTATCCAGTATTGCCAAGGTCCTAGCCTTCCAAATGACAAAATTGGAAGCCCCACCCAATCTGTCCTGATCCCTCAATCCGTTTTAGTGCCATCTCTGCTCCTCTTCGCTAGACTCCCTCTGAGTCTTGATTTCCCTCTCGGAAATCCTCCGACCATTGTCAAATCATTCCTCTCCAATCCTCCTTTACCGCTGCAACTCGAATCTAGATTTCTTGGCTAGAAATCTGTCGAGGTAGTGCTTCCCTCTACCTTGGTTCAGTCTCCTTAAACATTGTTCTGTACTCACAGAAACAGCGTCCCACCAACTCCACAAATCAAAATCTGCTCAACTCCCTTAGCCCCGACAACTGAAGAATCTGAACCCTTCTTGCTTTGCACAATCAACTCCTCCTGGCCACTGCGTCAATCCTTCCTAGCTGAGAAAGATGACTTGGCACTATGTAGGCCTGATTTGCCCCCCTCTGCCTCTGCACTGGCCTAGATATCAGACGCAGCTAATGCATGGGCTCCTCCCAACTACTGCGTCACCTTCACCTAGCTCAAAGTGCTGACGTAGGCACTGCATGAGCCTCTGCATCACCTTCTCTGCACTGCATCACTCCTCCTCCTGCGTCTCTGGGCAGCTGCTTCTCTGCTGCAAATTCTCAGATTTTCTCCGCTTGTGTCTTCAGTCGCCTCTGATCTGCAATCCCTCTGATACCATGTGAAAATTCCTAAATCTAACATATCAGAAATCCCTACTGCAATTTCTGGTTTACTATCTCCTACTTGTTCTTTACATTAACAAGTTATTTAATTGCATAAACATCAAAGTAAACACAAATGTAGCCTTCACATATATACATATCATGCATTGAAGTAAACAAAAACAATAACACAAGGGACACCGTTATTTTTGGACAATTGTCCCCGGAAAAACCCAGTGCGGGAAAGCCATTGCAGCAGATATGAGGGTTTTATTATTAAGAAGATTTCGTGAATACAACTAGGGTGCCAGAAATGGCTCACCCAACAGAGAATGTCCTCGGCAGTAGTACCTCTATCCGGAGACAGATATTCCGGCAAATCAGCAACCGAATGATCAACCCCACAGTGACTCTGACTGTTCCTTGTGCTGGACAACGAAAGTTGCTCCAAGCACTGCTCTGGAACTGTGTCACCCTCTCCCGGTTGATCTTCTCTCAATCTTCCCCACAGAATCTCCCCAGCGTTGCCTCTGAAGCCCTCTACAACTTCTACGTCAACCTCTACGACTTCTGCATCAACCTCTACGTCAACTCCTACGGCCTCTGCGCCAGCCCTTCTAGGGCCTGCGTTGTCTCTCCCGGCACTTCACTGCCTCTCTGCTATGTATTCTTCAACCTCAAATGGAAATCCCTTGCTGAACTACCCCTCATTGCAACTGATCACTAACTCGATTTCCTCAGCAAACCTCGCCCCAAAAAATCGAATTCTTGATCTCTCTTGGTGTGTCTCCAACTGACCCTCAAGCCTCCTCTTATACTTTTCCTGTTGACGATTCAACGGCCGAGATTAAGTCCCTAATCAACGGCTAAGATTAGAACTGGCTTGATCCTCGTCACTTAGAACTTTCTCACCCATTTTATATTAATACACATTAATATTTTTATTTTCCTAAGTTTAGACTTAGGGACCCATTAAAAATATTAATTATTTTAATATCTCTTCATCCGGGTGGAATTTCTCCAAACGATTTCTAGGTCTTGGAGATCTCATGTGCCTTGGCCTCTCCGCCAAATTTCACGACTAGAGCACATCTGATGCTACCAAAAATCAACACTTCTTCACTCCTCCAAGCTCTCCTCAAGTCTCTCCCCTCTTTCTCCTCTCTTCTCCAAGCTCTCCAAAAATACAAGAGTGAGAAAATGAGAGGAGAAAGAGGTTTTTAATCCCTTCATTCCCTTCCCTAACCCAACTTAGACCCACCCACCCCCAACCACTAGTTAACAAAAAAAAAGTGAATTAGTGGGGCCGCACGGTGGAATCGGCCGGCGGCCCACGAAGTCGGTCGTGATCTGTACGGAAGAGGCTCGATCCACAGCGTTTTAGGCGGGTGATCCACCCCTCGAAACGTGTCCTAACAATTCCACAATGTTGATCGGGACGGACAGTTCCCACAGGCTAGGAAGCGTTTTTTTCCAGCCCAATCCGCGTTTCGGGGGGCGGATCATCCACGGATCTATACGAGTCGCGTTTCGTGGTTTTGATCCGGGGTGGGGGGCGTTTCGTGCAACACTAGGACCAATGATAACAAATGTCTCTGATGAAATACTCAATAGAGACAATGAGAGTCATATTGGCAACGCAAGCAGCAAAGACACATAAATAAGGAGTTAAAGGGCACCCTTGAAGAATGGACCTACTACAACAAAATATTGCAATTCTTGAGATGAAGTGTAAAACCTCAAGTGCTAGACCCACTACACCACAGAGAGGATCATTGTCATGTCACCAACCCTCTCTCCTCCAGCCAAAAGGAGGTTCTCCCTTGTAGATCTTAGGGATTAAATGGTTCATACAAGCCAAGTCAAGAGCCCCCGAGACTTCTACTTATACTTCCACCAACCAACAGATACAACAATTAGGGTTTAGGATGGATAAGATTGCTAGGGATTTCTAGTGATTTCTGTTGAAAAATGTAACTAGGTTCGGTCTTCATAAAATGTATTTATCAAAAGAATGAAAAAGATATTATTATTATTATGACTTATTAAAGCATGGTTTCATGCTTAGGTCATCATATTTTAGGTCAAAGTCTCCATTGAGGACTTCTAGGATTTATTCTAAGTCATTAAAGTCATTGTCCATTTAAAGAGACCCTTCTTAGGCTTTTGACTTATGTAAAAAGAATTAATATTGAGTCAAATAGGTTATTTGTCCCCTCCACACCATGTTGGCCTCAAACTGGGTAATTTGACCTCACCAAAAGCCTATATATTGGAGCAATTCGAATTCATTTGGAGCATTCACTCACTCTCACACAAGTTAGATATCTAGAAGAAAGCGCTGGAAAAGTGCAAAGTAGGAAAGGAACGCTAAAAGTCGTGTGAAATTGGGGAAAGGAGAAGAAGGCAAGATCAATATTTTGGGCTATCTATCTCCCTCCCATGTGGGTTTTGTGAGAATCTAGGGCATCAAGTATTAGGTGATTTCTCTTCTTATGATAACTACTTGTGAATGTTTTTTACTTTCTAGGATCTTCTCTTTCTTAGATTATTAGTGTTCTTCTTCATCAAACAGCTACCAATGCATAAACCATAAAGAGACAAGAGACACAAAATATAGGCTATCAGCAAGGGCCAAAACCTCTTTGAGAGGAAAACCCGAACAAATTCTTCTTCTTATAGAGACTTCAATTGACGACTACCAAGACCAAGACCCTTGACGTATTTTCCATTCCAAGACCAAGACAAAAGTTCCATTGAGATCCTTAGTCAACAATAGTAACCCTTTTGCTCCTTCCTCCTCCTCAACTTCTTCTTCAACCTCGGCTTCCTTCTGCTTCAGACCTTCGGCCTCCTTGAATTAGATCTGCAATCCTTGACCTTAATTCAAAACCTTCTTCTAGAGAAATATCAGTGATACCCTTGCTTAGGATACAGTATCCTCTTGGCTTGTCTTGACTTCTCTTTTGACTAGCCCTTCTTCCACTTCGCCTCCCTAGGAGGATTGCAATTCTCCTCAGCTTCCACTGCTGCAACAGACCTCTTTCTTCCTTGCACGTATGGAGGTTTATAGCCCTTAAAACAGACCCAAAAATAACCCTAAGGACTTCGCTCTTCCTTCTTCTTACTTCGTTGGTTGGGAGGCTTCTTCTTTGACCCCTTCGCACTTCTTACTACAATCTTACACTTGTCCAAAAATTTGTCTTCTGAACTAAGGTTGAGCTGCCTATTTATAGTGGTTTCCCCCTCAAATTAACCGACTTGAAGAGGGTGAGCCGACATGTCTGTGGGAGGATTTTATTAATTCCATCTTGAAGTCGACATGCTAGGAGATGCATGTGCTTGTCTTGGAGGGTCTTTTGACTCTTTTCATGACATACAAATGTGTAAATTGCCCAAGAAAGGTCCTTCATACATGACATACATCCTAAAGGCTCACAATGGGAGCCATCACTAAAAATAAAATTCCTTGCTCATGAAACCCATGAGACAAACATAACAATAATAATTTTATTTTTCTTCCTTACATCAATTACATAAAATCACAATTACACATGTCATTATGAAGACCAAACCTAGTTACACTTTTCAACACTCCCTCTTAACTAGGGAGGTATTCATAATGGTACTTGGTCATTCTCGATCTGAAGAATTAAGAAGAATCAGATTGGTAACCCATCTATTTAGCATCATATCAACCAGCATTGTCACATAGTGAGGCCTTGATTAACAGCTCTATCTCTCCATAAGATCATAGCACAATACTGGCGAGACCAATGATGTATAGACACCGTCATCATTGTTTCTCTCGTAACATACTCCACCTAGGTTCTCAGAGTGTGTTCCACTAGGACTATTCTTATCTTGGATTCCCAGTCCTCAAAGAATATCGGTCCTCTACGACTACTCTTGTTTTGGATGCCCTAACACATCCTCAAAGAGCATCAGATGCCAGATGTTTACCCAATCCTCCATTCTGTCTTCCCAAGTGAAGACAAGAATGATGTGTCTATCTCTCCCTCTTAATTAGGGAGGACATATCTATTCCAATAAAGGAATGTACTCATTCCTACGAAAGGAATGTACCTAAGCTCCCTCTTGGCTTAGGAATTTTTCTTCCAAGTTTCTACCAAGTAAGAAACTTGTTTCCAGGCTCCCTCTTAATTAGGGACCTACAGTAGCTCCTCAGGAGTAGATGATGGGACAACCAGCTACTTGAAGAACTCCTCCTCATGATGTCATCAACTTCTTTGCTTTTTTCAAGAATCTTCATGTTTGGGACTTCTACATAGGGCATAGACCATCCATCACTTTCATCCATGAGTCAATCATGTCATCATCGGAAAGTGATCCATCAGTCCATATTTGGCCTTCCTTCATGCCATGTCTCCTTAAGGATCTTACATCCTACAACATGGGCATCGATGGTGGAAGATATCCATAGATCTTCCCTTGGCAGCCCTGCATAAGCCCATCTAGATATTTGTAAGGAATGAGCATTAAAATCAAAATTACCTTTATGATGGTCTTTCATCATGACATCTTCTAGTTTGTATCAGCATCCTGCATACATATTAACACATCTCCCAAACATATATATATTGTCAAGGGTCTCTTTCTTGTCTTCATATCTTTCATGGAGATATCCTAGTCAAATCTTCTTGGTCTTTGGATGTTGATTGCCTTCTTCCATGGTTGCATATCCCATGATCTCTTCCTTCCTTTATTCACACATTTCATTCCCAGGAGCTTCCAATCAGAGTTCCTCAATTGTAGTCAACCATCTCATACCTCATATGAGGACATATTATGTTGATTTCATCTAGTGAAAGTGTGACCCATGCATTCCTGCATTCCTTCGAGGGAGGAGATCCTTCCTTTTGATTATGCTCTCAATATAAAGAATTGATCCTTGTTACTTGCAACCATATGAGATGATTCTAAAATATCGAATGTAAGCATACATACCTCATTTTCCTTTGGATCATCCAAACTTCCTGCTGCAGCTTCCTTGATTGAAAGAGCTTCAATCCCTTGATGTGCTTCACCTTTTATGTCATCACACCATCATCATATGAATTCCAAAAGTTTGGAATTCTTGATGAAACATTTGCTTCCTCTCTTGATCGGTGAACCTTTTAATGAAGATTCCATCAGAGTATCTAGAGGATCTAGAGTATCCCCATCCAGCAAATGTTTCCTTTTGACAGATGTATGATGACCCTTGTACTAGATGACCTTTTTCCTTCTCTTCCATAAGTGCCACCTATGTTACAAATGAGGTTTCCAAGAGTTATATCCTTCCATAGTTGACTGCCATACTTCAACCATCTTTCATGCCTTTTCTATGTTGATGTCACGAGCTCTTGCTTTTAATGCTTTTATGATGCCTTGATGCATCCAATTATTTTCTTAGTGAATCATAATAGTCATATCTTTCAACAGAAGACTTAGGAACTTGAAAAGATCTTATGTGAGGAAGACTATCTCAGTAATAGAGATCTCTTACTTCCTCTTTCTTGGACTTCTTCTTTTCAGCTTCCTCTACTTCTTTGGTGATATGGGCTTCTTCTCTTCCTCTTTTGTTATTGTCCTTCTTGCTCTTAGGAACATCTCTTTTGTAGTGTCCATATTCTTAACACCCATAGCATTGAATCTTAGACATGTCCCTTTTCAGATATCCTCATAAAGTATGAAGCTATTTCGTTTTCCCTTGAAATCTTCAGCTTGAAGATTTCTTGCCTTAATGATATGACTTCTCCAGCAATGCTTACGGAATACAACTTTACCAGTTTGTAATAGATTTCTTTTGAAGTTTCGAGTTTAGATACATATGGAATGAGGCGATCCTTGATGGATTCTATGAGAATCCATTGAGCCCCAACTTCCCCTTTCATATACTTGGCAAGAGCTTGAGCATCTTCCTTTCTTGGTCTAATGATAGATCCTTTGACATGTTCCATAACCTCATTTTTAATGAGATTCAGATTTGTCTTTTTCTTTCATGCAATATAGTTTGAAGCCCCAACCAATTTGTTGCTTTCCTTGCAAAAAGACATTTTGACAAATAAAGGTGTGGACATAAATATACTTACTTGATAGGATGGCTTCGTCTCCTTGTTGCTTCCTTGATGTTAATGATGATATAGAGAATATAAAAGTTTTCCTTGATGAAGATAGTTTTCTTCAAGAAGGATCCTTGATCCCACAAAGAGTGAGATGACACCGCTTTTTGATCTAGCTTCCTTTGGATGAATATTTTTCAAAATACTTTAACTTGATTCATAGATCTCTTCAACTTGAGTAGATATAGGGTTTTGGCCTTCTTTTCTTGATGATGATCCCAATACTTCTTTGTAGACTTCTTTGATCTAGGGTTATGATGCTTCCTTTGACTTCAAGATGATCTTCGCTTTGATGTCTTCCTTGAGATTTGATCCTTGAGTGTCCCTTGATAAGATGCCCTTCCTTGACTTAGTCGCCTTAGCTCTGATACCATGTTGAGAAATCTAGGGCATCAAGTATTAGGTGATTTCTCTTCTTATGATAACTGCTTGTGAATGCTTTTTACTTTCTTAGATTAGGATCTTCTCTTTCTTAGATTATTAGTGTTTTTCTTCATCAAACAGCTACCAATGCCAAAACCTCTCCCACTTGAGAGAAAAACCCGAACAAATTCTTCTTCTTATAGAGACTTCAATTGATGAATACCACAACCAAGACCCTTGACTATTTTCCATTCCAAGACCAAGACACAAGTTCCATTGAGATCCTTAGTCAACCTTCTGCTCCTTCCTCCTTCTCGGCTTCTTCTTTAACCTCGACTTCGTTCTGCTTCAAAACTTCGGCCTCCTTGAATTAGGTCTGCAATCCTTGACCTTAATTCAGAACCTTCTTCTAGAGAAATATCCTTAATACCCTTGCTTAGGATACAGTATCCTCTTGGCTTGTCTCAGCTTCTCTTTTGACTAGCTCTTCTTCCACTTCGGCTCCCTAGGAGGACTGCAATTCTCCTCGACTTCCATTGTTGCAACAGAGCTCTTTCTTCCTTGCACGTATGGAGGTTTACAGCCCTTAAAACAGACCCAAAAACAACCCTAAGGACTTCGCTCTTCCTTCTTACTTGTTGGTTGGGAGGCTTCCTCTTTGACCCCATTGCACTTCTTACTGCAGTCTCTCACTTGTTCGAAAATCTCTCTGCTGAACCAAGGCCGAGCTGCCCATTTATAGTGGTTTCTCCCTCAAATTGGCTGACTTGAAGAGGGTGAGCCAACATGTTTGTTGGAGGAGTTTATTAATTCCATCTTGAAGTCGACGTGATAGGAGATGCTTTTGCTTCTCTTGGAGGGTCTTTTGACTCTTTTAATGACTTACACAAATGTGTAACTTGCCCAAGAAGGGTCCTTCATACATGACATAGACTTTTATGACTAGATGACAAATCTTAAAGGCTCACAATGGGAGCCATCACTAAAAATAAAATTTCGTGCTCATGAAACCCATGAGACAAGCATTACAATAATAATTTTATTTTTCTTCTTTACATCAATTACATAAAATCACAATTACACATGTCATTATGAAGACCGAACCTAGCTACACTTTTCAACAGGTTCCTCTAGGAGATCGAAGTCTTTCTTGTCAAGTTGAAGTTGTTGCTGCCATTTGTTGGGTCGAAGTCACTGGAAGATGACGCTAACTTGGTGGTTGAGGAGGTCTGTGTCTAGGTTGAACAATCTCAAGAAAACTATTGAAGGAAGAGATTTTGACTGGGTTTTCCCCTAGACAGGTGTTTTTCCCTAGCAAAGTGCCTACATCTTGTGTCTTGTGTTTTTGTGATCTTCGTAAACACATAATTTGGTAATTGCTTGATGAAAAATAATATAACAAAGAAGTAAAAGAAGCCAACATAATTCACAAGTAATTATCAAGAAAGAGAAATCTAACCCTAGCTCTACTAGCATTGATTTCTCAACAATTTCAAGGTTTGAGTTCAGAAGGAAAGGATCCCCAAACAGAGGCAACCAAGAAATCACCAAGAGAGAAAAACCCTAACAAAACAGTCTGAATGATTTACAAAGAAAAATGGTGATGGGTGACGGAGGATAGAAAATTGGTGCCTTAGCATGCCATTATATTTTTGGGAGCATATGGAATTAAAGACCAAGACAAATGGAACAAATAAAATGGAATTAGGTTCAGAGACTAGAGCAAACTAGCTTGTGTTCCCTCCAAAGTGGCCTGCCTCCATGCAGCAATTTGACTGC
Organism: Pinus tabuliformis; assembly: GCA_031772625.1. Taxonomy (NCBI): domain Eukaryota; kingdom Viridiplantae; phylum Streptophyta; class Pinopsida; order Pinales; family Pinaceae; genus Pinus; species Pinus tabuliformis. The sequence continues at coordinate 427,280,759 of CM062812.1, read as the reverse complement.
TAAAGTTTATGAAGGTGTATATACTCTACCCCCCTCTGGATTTGAGCCTGTGACCTCTTACAAGGAAGCACATGTTCTCAAACATTAGGACCACTCAAGCTGTACTGAACATACATGCATAAATATATATGTGTGTATGCATGTGTATGTGTGTGCATGTACATATCTCATTAAGTCATCTTTGTGAGGAAGATCAGCATTGGTCTGTATTTTTCAATAACTCAACAATACCTCTGTTTTTAATATGCCAACGCAAATGACCTCAGATTAAAGCATTCTGGAATGCCACATGTCTGAACTTTCAGGCCAGCAATACAGGTGATCTGGGATCCTGAATACCTGTATTTTCAAATTCGTTGACAGTATGTAATTTCACATGAAAAAAATAAAAGCTTGAGTCTTGCATATTCCAGCATAACCTGCTTTGCCTTTGCATGCAATTTGGTCTCAAGCTTTGTCCAGAAGTTCCCTTCTGAGGTACCATAACAGTATTCATATGAGGGCTGTTGGTTGGATCAGTTCCAGAATCCGCTTCAAATATTTCAAGTTGGGTAACCCTTCCAAGCCCATGATGGACTGTCTTAGCATGTAGAAATCCTGTGTCAGCTGTCTAATTTGTGGGATCATTTTGGCACAGCCATACAGACTATGCATAAAGGAAATGGGACGTGCTACTCATCTTTCTGTTTCTTAAACCATAACTTTAATGCATTTTCCAGGCTCTCCCCTTTCCAATCACATATGCCCACTTTCATGCACTTGACATACTACCGCAGCTCATTGGAGAAATGGCAGTGCACAAAGATGTGTGAGACAAATTTTGAGTTTTCATTGCAGAGGAATCACTTTCTGGACCTTGCCATCCCCTTCTTTGCAGATTATCACATAACAGGAATCTATTTTCTAATGCCAGTAAGATATAGGTGTGAGTTTTATGCTGGACTTTAGGGTCTTCTGTAGCAACTTCTACAGCCATTTTTACATCTGGACCTCATCTTGTAGAAATGATTCTTTGTAACCTAAATGGAAAGTCAACTGACATGTCTGAGGATTGGTGCCAAAACCCAGACAAGCAACATCTCCAAAATGAAAGACCAGTCCACCAGATCATAAGTTGTCTTGCATCGCGTTGTAAAACTGATAAGGCCATCCATACCCAACAACTTGCCATTCTACATGGAATCCAAAATAATCTCTATCTAATCTGTCCTGATCACCAGAGAAACTTCGGGGGAAAAACCCCTACAACAAGCATCTCTAGCAAGTTGCAACCACCACCCTACATGTCAACGAAAAAGGATCAAAAATATTTTGGAAATGAACTAAACATACCTCTGACTATCGAAAAAGTCCTCGACATGAGAACCATCTAACCTGGGAGAACCAAGCCACATTCCTCTTTAGGAAGTCAAAATAAAATATGAAACCTTCACCCCCCTCTTGATCCACAAAAGATGAGGACAGATCCTAGCACCCGTAGAAATGTAATCCTCACCTCTGTAGACAACGATCTTCAATTTCACAACCTCCTTCTAAATGGTCTTCTTCTAGAAAGATGTGAGTCTCCTTAAGCCTAAGTAAAGCTGCCCTCAACTCATATCTCTGTTTACACACCATTATCTACCCCCAACCTCCCATAAATTTAACAGTGCAAAAAACTGCAACCTCTCACCAAAAGATTCAACCTTGAGTTCCCACATGCCTAGGGGAGAAGGTCCAAAACTCTCTAAACTAGATCTACTAACCCCAAATGGGATAGCCTGAACAAATAAGAAAAAGGCAAATCAACTGCATGACCTAAAGAAATCACAATCTGAATCTGAATGTGATTCAAACCTATCACATCCATCAGCACATCCAGAGGGTGAAGTTGGCCTAGATAGAACATATCCTCCTAATGTCCATGTCACACAACCTAGCCTACACCCAGTCATACCCCTGCCTATTGTTGGTCCAACTAAACTAATTGCTAGAGTTGCTAGGCACTCTCTACTCCTCATCCTTCTGTTTGGGCCAGGAACCTTTTCCCTGGAGGTTGATGCAGTCAAAAGAAAGATAAAAGCATAAGAAATCCATACTGAAAGAAAAAGATAAAATGCAAAAGATGGTTGGGACATTTAATTAGAGCATGGGAAAAAGCCTACCATGAGCCCTGTTGCCCGCAAAATCTAGCACACCTTGGAGAGGGATACCTTATAAGGAAATCACTAGACCAAGTGACAACAATGGGGTGATGGCCCACTATCACCACAGCCAAAACCCCCTGCTCTTTATGGATTTTCACCAATGGGAGGAGTCTTGGTATGCATATAGGTCACCTAGTAGATATTATAAAGTTAAAGGTGCAATGTGACAAAGAAGTCTCCAAGGGAAAGACACAATTTAGGCACAAGGCTCCTAGAGAAGGCAATTCGCTTTCCTTAAAAGAGGCCTAATTAGGGCAACACAAGACCTCGAGTTTGATTGATGGGTTGAGAGTTGGAATTACCAAAGGTCAAGGTGAAAAGAAAGTGTTTCCCACAATGTATTTCAAGAAGATTATGGCACATGAAAGCCTTAATAAGCCCCCAAGTTGAATCTAAAACCAAACTAGGGTTTTATCCTACGGCAAGAGAAATTAAACTAGGGTTTTATCCTACGGCAAAAAATAAATAAACTAGGGCAAGATAAATTATGGACAAAATTGGAATGAATGCCTACCAAAGGCAAATGATTTTGAGGCAACCACTTCACCCTTGATATTTAGACTTTCCAAGAGCCAAAATTTTCCTTCCTACCCAATTTGCATTAGGCCCTAGGTGACCACTTGGCCTTAAGAGGGTCGAATTAGGTAAAGAATGAGAAAGAGTAAAATTTATGGATAAATTTTGACTTGATCACCAACAAAGGATGGCCAATGCCTAGTCCTAGGGTTGATGGAGTCTACGGGTTCATTAATTTGGCTAAAACTTGTAGAGTAAGGATATTTTGATGCCCTAGCATCAAAACCCTAACTATTACCTTTTTGAGGGTTTGATAGTCACTTAAGAGAGCTAATGTTAGATCAACAATGGGATTGCCATTCACATATCATCTACGTTACCGGATCCGGCAGCCGATGGTCACAGATCTCCGTATCCTCGGATCTGATCCGGATCCGGATACGGAGAAATACATGGAAAATACGGCACGTGGCAGATGGCAGTTTTTGGAAACGGCTCCTCCTTGCCAAAAACGTATGCCTAGTAGAATGTCGGAACCCGCATAACTTTTGCCTAAATTTTGAAACCCGAAAAAGCGAAAAAGTAAAATCGCTGTATGCGTTGGAGTTTAGAGTTTTTGCTTTGCTGTATGTGTTAAAGTTAGGTGGTCCTCCTTTGGTTGGCAGTGCACCCAACAGGGGGAACAAAAGCGTCTGGCATTTAGCTTTGAGTTTTTTGGCGTTTAGCTTCAGGGGAACCAGCGTTCAAGTTCAAGTTTCAACATGTGTCGGCTGGACCAAAAAACCGCGCAAGGTATTTTAAGTTTTTAATGTTATCGCCATTGGAATGTGCCGCATTGTTTTTACCAGAACAATAAAATATTAGAACCTCCCTGTAGCAGTTCGAGGGTTCCAAGCGACAGTTCAAGGGTTATTACCAGGACTGCGATATAACCATAGTTATAATTTATCAGCATTGTTACGGTTTACCACAGCCGCGTTAATTTTTTTTAATTATCAGCGTTTACAACGTTACGGTTTACCCATAGATTTTATAAGATATATATTATTATTATCTGCGTTTAGTAGTTTACCCACGGGAGTGTTTATTGGTTTGGACAACGATGATGCTTGTTTGATTTGAGGGAACCACTGGACCTTGGGGATGGGCACATTTACATAAATAAAAATATTATGGAGTACTTTGTGTATGGAGTAATTTATTTTTCCAATTTTTATTGATTTTATTAACGTGGACTTCTATTTTTAGTATTGGTTGATTCGTGGCTTTAATTTACATCTCTTCTGGATGACACATTGGACATATCAAACTGGCCTTTGTATTTACTCTAATAAGCTTTAGCAATATGTTTTTAATGAATAAACAATATTTTTGTTGTTTGTTTACATTGATTTTGTAGTCTGGCAAAAGTTTCATATTGTACAAAATGATTGAAACTAGTAGATAAATACACATTGAATTAACATTTATTTGTTCATATATTTCATTAATTAGATCATGACTTAACAATCGAGGAGTTTGCTCTTGAAGGTTGCAATTTGTGAGCTGCCCTTCCATCCGATTAGCTCAGAGACCATTGGAGGTGTTGGTGGAACCGTATATATAATATTATCAGCGTTTATAAATTATTAATTTATTACTATCAGTTTGATAAATTATCAGCGTTTATAAATTATCACTATCAGTTTGATATATATATGTAGCTTTCAAATGAATATTTAATTTTTTAAAATCTCATATATATTTTAGTTTTTGTCTATTGATATATATATTAGTTATTTAATTCAAATTGTGTATGGATAATTATTAAATTTTAATACATTATATTTTGAATTTTATATGCAGTTGTGAGTAACGTAATCTATATATCATTATGGAGCCATCACAGCACAAGCAGAGTGAAGGGGAAATCATCAAGACAGACCCAAAATCTCCTCTATGGCGGTATGTGGAGATTATTGGAAAAATCCCGGAGGTGGTTCATTTAAATGGAAGTGCAATGAATGCCAAGATATAAAAAATGGCTCATATGCTAGAGTGAAGGCCCAATTCACTGGTGAAACTAACACAGGGGTGCAAGTATGCACCGGACCAAAAGATGCAAATGGCAAACTTGGCAAAGGTTTGAGTCCTGGAAAAATGCAATTCTATGCATCTTTGCAAGACGTTGCTGATAGGAAGCATGCTAAGGGAAAATACCCTGTGCAAAGCTCTACAACTAGGCCTCCATTGCCATCTAGGCCTACTACCACAACTAATAAAAGGCCCACTCTAGGCCCTCTTGAAGCATCATTCAATAATCAAAGTAGAGAGATAGCCGATGAACATGTAGCTTGTTGCATCTATGCAAATGGGCTAGCATTCAATTTGGTGCGTTCCCCTTATTGGCAACAAATGATTAGAGCAGTGAATGAAGCGCCGAAAGGGTACAAAAGCCCTGGATATGAAAAGGTCCGCACTACTTTGTTGGCATAAGAAAGACAATCTGTAGATAGACAGCTACAGGCAATCCGGGATACATGGGCAGAAACAGGGGTGTCTATCATTTCTTATGGATGGAGAGATCAAAGAAACCGTCCATTAATTAACATTGTTGCAGTATGCCCCCAAAGGGCAATGTTTTTGAAGGTTGTTGATTGCGGTGGAATAGAGAAAGATGCATCTTTCATATCCACAATTCTTATTGAGGCAATAGAAAGTGTGGGGCCACATAATGTTGTCCAAGTCATTACAGACAATGCACAAATTTGTAAAGCTACAGGTTTGATTGTGGAGAGTCAATGTGATCACATCTTTTGGACTCCATGTGCAGTACATTCACTGAACCTTATGCTTGCCAAGATTGGGGAGATTGAATGGATTAATGAAATATATGTAGCAGCAAAGGAAATCCAAATGTTCATAACCAATCATTCAATGTCCCAGGCCATTTATAGAGGTTTTGCAAAGTTGGAGCTACTAAAGGTGTTTTCTTTTAATCAATATTATTTGTATTGGAAATTATTTTAATTGCAAATTTATATATGATTTCTCATTTCAATTTGAGATTTGACTTTTGTACTTTTTGAAACTTGTAGGTTGTTGAAACTCGTTTTGCCTCCCACACTCTTGTCATAAAGAGGCTTGTGGAGGTGAGACAAGCATTACAAGCAATGGTCATTGACCCTCTTTGGGAATCATGGAGGACTTCCACTTCTGATAGAGGGCAAAAAATCAAGTCCATCATTCTTGATGATGCATGGTGGGACAAGGTCCAATATCTTGTACAGTTCACTGAACCAATCTTGACCTTGATCAGGGCATTTGATACAGATACACCTTGCTTGGGGGAAGTTTATGAAAACATTGATAGTATGTTAGAGAGGATAAGGGAAATTATCAGGGCAAGTGAAAAAGACCCTGATGAAACATTCTATTATTTAGTGAAGGACATAGTTACAGAAAGGTGGAACAAAATGACCACACCATTACACCTTCTGGCATATGCATTGCACCCTAAATACTATCATTCCAAAGTTTTGTCTTTACCAAGTAGAACAGCACCAAACAAGGATTCTGAAGTGGTACAAGGATACAAAACAGCTTTGAGGAAAATTTATAGAGATATGGGAGTTGCAATGGAAGTCCGCCAAGAATTTGGAGGGTTTGTACAGTCTACAGGTAGCTTTTCAGATCCAGTAGCTATGGACGATCGAGGACATCTTGATCCTATTACTTGGTGGGGCTTCCATGGTGGGGATAGCATTCATCTCTCTACTTTAGCCACCAAGTTATTATCACAGGTTGCTAGTTCCTCATCAACTGAGAGGAATTGGAGTACATATGGCTTCATCCATTCAGTGAAGCGAAATAGGCTGGGAGCGGCAAAGGCTGAGGATCTTGTTTATGTTCATTCCAACCTCCGTCTTCTATCACATGTTGAACCAGAGTATAAAAAAGGTCCGAACAGGATGTGGGATGTGGAGCCTGAGATCTCTGACTTGAACCTGACACTAAATGCCATGACTCACCTCAACCTACTTGAGGATATTGTTCCACCACCAGTCCAGCCTACTGATGCAACTTCCCACATTCCAGGACCCCCGTCATCTATTCATGATGTAGAGTTGCAATATGCAGAAGATAGAGATCCATTTGAAGATATGTAAATGTATTTACTATTATCATTTATGATATCATGATCCTTTTTGTTACTTTGATGACGGATGATGCATCATTTCAGTGTTTCAGTCTTCCTATTCATAATATATCTAATGGTTTCGATTCTAAAAGTGTTTGATGGTTCAATGGAGTATTTGATTTTTGAACTCTAAAGACCATAATCATTTTTGCATCTAAGTGAACCAAGCTCGAATGTAAAGGGCTATTTAATACTTCAAATAAGGCTCCCCTTCCAAAATTGGGGCCTTGAACTCGCAATGGTGGTTCCTCCCTAGGTAGGAGTGGTTGAAGGACAAACCTATTAAGTGTTTCCATCCCGTAAGGGGAAGTAACATTTCCTCAGTCCATCCTTCAATTGATAGGTGCTAGTGAATAATGATAGTAACGCGAGGGAGAAGTCTTCATGGGCAAGTGCCATGGTCAAAGGGACCAGCGTGATGGGGAATCCACATCTTGAGTGTATAGATGTGAGAAGGGAGCAATTGTGGATGTGTGAGTTACCAACTCAGCCTTTATTTTTCCACCCCTCTTGTGCGCCTTTTACTTTTGTTTGATTTTTCTTCGTATTATTGCTCATAGCTCAAAGGACTAGAGTTTGCTTTGAATGATGTATGGCAATTGTATTACCCCTAAATGATGAGGTAGCTCATTGCCCATCGGGGTTGGGACATGCAAGGGTTCCTTTCATGACGTATGGGAGCAACATGTGCTCAGGAACCCAGTGATGGCCATAATGAGTGAGATAGAGCTCATGTAAGGCTATTGGCCATGTGCTAATGTGTATGTCCTGGACATCTTTTGCATTTTGATATTCTTTTATTTTATTTTGTGGCCATAATATTCTTTTTCCTTTTCTTTTAGCTGCATCAACCTCCTAGGGAAAAGTTTCGAGCCCTACCTAGGTATTTGTATATATGGGTGCAAAATCCCAGAGAACCAATGGTCTGTTGAACCCAAAGTATGGAGGTGGAATATGGGATTCTAATGTACGATGGAAAGTGGTAAAGTATGGAATAGGGATAGATGGAACACGCTATCTCAATCGAGGCTTCCCGAGTAGTGCCCCTCCTACATCCGTTGGGCCATTAGGGTAGGTCCCACTAGACTAGGATCAAAGATTAAACCCCCATTTAAGGTGAGGGAACAAGATCATAGTCAAAACCCCTCCTTCCAAGTCACCCCATAATCCATATCAAAAACCCAAATACAAAAAAGTATAAAAACCATATTGAAAAATGAATAAAGTACCTTTTGATTGAAAGCCCACCTTCATCCATGTGCTCTTGCAAGATGGGTGAGAAGGTATATCACTGATGCAGATGGCAAAGATAAAATGACATATCGTCAGCTAGTGGTAGTTATCGGGGACTACATGGTTAAACGGTTGGGTGTGAAGAAAAGGAGAAAAAAATTCCTCCTATAGGGTCACCCACTAAGGTGGGTAAAAGCCCTACCCCCTCATTACCCATCACCCAGTTCCTCAAGCGCGTGATGCTTCATATATTTAAAGGAACTCTTGTATTGTCCCAACCCTATTAAGCAATAGATTAACTCATCATTAAGGGATATTAAATGCAAAATCTCAAAAAGAAAACTTGGAATCCTAAGCTATGCACCCAAATCAAAGAAAATCATAAAGAAGTAAAAGACACACTAGAGGGGTGGAAAAAGAAAGACGAGGAAAGGGGTAACTCATGCCTCCACGATCACTCCCTCCTTACATCTATAAACTCAAGATGTTGGACCACCATTAGTTGGTCACTCGGCTCTGCCACTCTGCCCTAACATCATTCCCACTCTATTGCCACAATTTTCACACACACCTATGGATTGATGGGCTAACTTGCGACATGTCACTTCCCTTTGGGGACTAGAAACAACTAATAGGTTTATCCATCTAAACATCCCTAACGTGACGAGGTAACCTATTTATGGGACTTGATCTAATTAGGCATTCGAAGGTGAGCTTTTTGTGAAGTAGTATTGTGACCCCAACATTAAGTATGGTCCACTATGATGCATCTATGGTTATTGTACCTAATGATTGTTGATTTTCACTTGATCTTGAGAGGGTTTTATCAAGTGGTTTTTCTCACAGCGACAAAGGTGTCTTGAGATGATTTCCCTTCTTTTGCAATGGTCATTTTACCCATTACTAAGAGAGGATATGACCTTATTAATGCCGTGTTTCCTATCCAAAGTTGAGCGTTGGGCTACTTGATGACCCCACATGATGGTTGACACTCTGAGGTACCCCCAAATGCTGAAATGTTGAGCCCATGAAGCTTGGCGTTGGAGATACTGATGATGTGCCTAGTGGACCCAGGGCACCCCTAGGCTAGCCTTAACACTGTTTGATGGGCGTTACTTGTTCTTGAGCTCGAACGATGATGATGTTTGATGGGTGTCACTTGTTCGTGAGCCCAGATCCTTGAGATGATAAGGGAGGGCTTGCACATTACCTATTAGCCCCAATGCTTGAGTAGGAGAGTACCACATCACCTCTCTTGCCATTTATAGGGCGACATTGAACACCATGGAAATGATGACTTCGTATGGAGGCATGCCCACGATCTTAGAGCTACATCTTGGAATATGGAGCACTCATTAGCCCACTTGACACTTGTTTCCAGTATTTAGAGCTCATTTGGAGGATCACGTCATAGCAAAGGGGGTCTTCTTCCCACACGTGTGGGAATTTGTGGCATCTTTTGCTATGCTTTTGAGCTATGAGGTTGGCTTGTAACCTCTCTCTTGTGGATCACTCAAAGTAAACTTGTAATTAGGGCTTTACTTGTATTTTCTTGTAAAAATAACGAAGTTAGGCTCATACAAATAGAGACTCCACTCATTTCATTTCATCATCACACATTACATTCTTTTCCTCTCTAAGAGAGTGCAAGCTAGTCTTTTCTTTACTGTGGGCAAGATGTGATCTTTTAGTGATGCGACTTTCTTGTGGAATCAATTTTTGCATGGAGAAGTTATTTTGGGATTGAAAGAAGTGTCTTTTGTGAAGAATTTTGTAAGTTTAATGTTTTATCATTGATATTTTGCATGTTGAATTTATGAAGTAGTGTTTTTATTTTGTGTCTGACTAAATGCTTAGTTATTGTTGGAATCTTGCTACATTATTGCATGTAAAATTGTTCTATTAAAGGCCTACAGGGAAACTCTGAATCTGCATTCCCTATATTTAATTTCTCACCTCAAAAGAATAATAGTTAGGGTTTTAAAAGTAGATTCCCTAGCCACCCGCTCACTCCGTCAAGGTCCTTCCCAGAAATTTTAGCCCAAAAAGACTCCATTAAACCCTAATGGAATAAAGCACTAAATGCTGATGTGTTGACCATCCATAAACTTTACTAAAATCTGTCTTCCTTATCTCTCTCCTAGATGTCTATGGTAGTCGTTAGGGCTTCTAGGGAAGATTTATGCTTAAAGAAAAATTTGTGTGGATGTTTGTGGCTCATGAATTACGATTTGCATCTATAAATTGTGTAAAGGAAAAATCTAGCATAGTGTATGGCTGAAAACTACTATTTAATGTTGATGTCACCTTCCTTTTGTTGTTTATGAATACCTAACAGCCATAGAAATAAATTCCCTAACCTCATCCTAGTCTCTATTGGAAGATCTTTGATCCTTTGTTGCAGAACATCATTTAAAGATATTTTCTTGGGCTGCTATGACATTGAAACACCTTATCATTGCATACTATCCAAACCCTACCTTATAGCAACCCTGTCTTAGTATAGGTATAGAGTATTTGAACCCTAGTATAGAACATCTAGGCCATTCTGGGAACTGTCAATACTCTATCCAATCTTTATACCTCTCATTCAACACCTTGAACGATTGCATTAGAATTACCTTTAGGTGATCTAGGGAAGCCTCCCTTGTTCATTACCACTAAAGAGCAAGAGAAAAGTTGTTGAGGTGACAATGGCAACCCTTTTTCTTGTTTCCATAAGGTCTGGCCCCGCCCAATGAGGCTTTCCACTAGGCTTGCCAAGTTTTGTGGCAACAATACCATACAAAACCAATTGAGTTACTACATTACTAGAAATGGGTACTTTATGACCAACCATGCAATTAGAGACCGAGGGAATCTAACATCTCTTGAGTGATGGAACATGCATCGCAGTGCTTCCCCACAATGACAATATTTGGCAATACAAGTGAGGCAAAACCTTCTTCTCTAGAGAGGTGTCGAAGCACTTTCATACACAGTGTCAAAAGAAATAGGTTGAATGTAAACCAATCAGAGAGTTTTGTTTATGTGTAATTGCAACTTGCAATTGTTGTCCCATTATTGTGAGGAGTCAAAAATGGGTAACTTGGAAGACTCGAGACAACAATCCAAAGGAGGATAATTTGGAGGATGGGATAGTGGTTTTGAAGAAATTGGAGAATGCTCATGTTTATGATCGTCACCATGTTTAGATGCCATCCCAATCCACTATCATGGCCCCTTTTTGAAGCAATTGGAGAATGCTCTTGCTGATCATCATCAACGTGTTGAAATGCCACCCCCATCCACTACCATGCGGAGACTCATGTAGCTATCGTGGAAGTGTAAAGAGGAAGGAATATTCAATGGCAGATAGATATTAGAATAATTATTTCTCCTTTTTAACTACTTCATATGTCATAGATGATAGACTCATAGTATTTAGCAACGAGCTCAAGTGCATTGGACCTTTTGGTCTTTATACTTTATTTAAACTATAATTTTAGAACTTACGCAAATGGCCTATTTTGTAAAAATAACTATTTGGTCATGTTCACAATTGGTGGATAACCTATTTCATTCCATAGGTTATAGTCTACTTCCTATTATATTGCTTAAAAATTCATTTGTTTGTAATTGCTTCTAGATGGTTGATGCTAGAATGATTAATCATTAATGCACTACGGATTCCATTTCTATCTTCATCTACAAGGGGCAGAAACATGCATATTTACATATATTCTGCAACTAATTTGGCATTATTTTTTCTTTTCTTTAATAAATGAAAAATCCCAGGACGTTTTGCTCCCAAGGATTTTTGGGAAATGGCGCTCTGGCTCCCATTCTGCCCCCACACTCTAGCAACCTTGATCTAACCACTAGAATGACAAGTTTAATATCCAATACAATAATGACAATGTAATTTTTGAAGGAGGATTATAATATTCATACATCAGAAAACCACAACTCTTCAAGCCAACAACCATAATATCCATATTATCTCATCCTAATAAAAATTAGTCAAAAAACCACTGTTATGAGATTTTGTCAATCCGGTGTAGCTCAAGTGACTGAGACGAAAAGCTGTTCCCTCCTGAAATGGGTTCATATTCCTACTATATGACATGATTGCTCTTTGTAAGCCGATTTTTGTTGAGATGTTGATCTAGTCTTATGGCCTGAACAATCTGATTTACCCTGGGTACCATCCTCCGAATGAGAGGAAGTGCCAAGAATCTGATCTCCCTGGGTACCATCCTCTGAATGAGAGGAAGTGCCCAATGGGTTTCCTCAAGAAATGCATTACGCAAGACAAAGAAAACTAAATGAGAAAACCTTATATATGACAAAAGGAACATCACTACAAAATCACGGCCAACATGTATACTAGTTTGAAACTTGGAACATGAACATCAATAAATGTAGTCTTTTTCCTATGCAGATCATGTATTCACTTTTACATTGACTTTGTGTCCATCCTTGAAATATAATCAGTAAAAATAAGATAAACCTTTTATAAGACTTTGACATTTGTACGAGTGTCCAAAAAAAAGAAATTCAATTACCTGAAATTGGTCACACAGACAGATGGGATACCAGCATCTGCTGCCGCTCGACATGCCACAGGTACAACATCTGAGATCTGCTTTCAGAAATATAGGATCATGAAAATATGTACAATTAAAGGTTGAAAAACAACCCTGCAGAAAATACGTCAAACTGGTGCAATGTTCTCTCCATAGTCCAAATACACATTCCTAGCAAATGTTCATCGCTTATCATTTCGAAAAAGTGAGAAAATATAGGAATAGACAAATGAACACAAAATCTAATAATGAACCATAACCATGAAGTATATTAGTATATTGCTATATTGTATGCTAAAACATCAACCAAAAAGATAAAATAGTGCTAGTCATCATCTTAACGAAGTAATCAATGAGTAACAAAATCATAGAAAGAATGAGAAGTCATGCAATAATTGACCTCACCAATAAGAAAATTGAGTGCTAACCAAAAAATACAGTACAGTTATGCATATACATACCACCAAATCTGCCTTGATTGATTTCAGCCATTCTACTTCAGTAGACAATATTGAGGCACGTGGTACAACTGCTGTCTGGGAATACTGCCAAAGTCCAGATCAAGTTCAAAATAAAAATGTGAATAAAACCAAAATAGTCTATTAAGCATCTCTTTATTATAAGGCATTCATACACTATATAATTCCCATAAGCAAAAGTATGTTTTAAATTAAGGCACCTGCATGGTATGCTTCTCCAAAAAGTTTCCACATTTGGCTACATAAATGTCTCTGTAATTGTATATTGCATCATACAGGCATTGCAAATTTACACTTTAGTCCTAATGGAGATAACCCCTCCATGAATACCCCTTAAATATAAAGACTCTCACCAAATCAAAAAAAAATACAGAGAAACCATCTTTTCCTATGGTAAGCCTGAAGCCTCAGTTGAAGGGTAATTAGTTCCTAGTTCATGGACCATGTTACTAAATCCATGTTATTGTTTTCATGTTCAGCTCATAATCCTTGGACCATTTTACTAAACCCGTTGGTTGACATCAGCAGGTCTGCAGGATTCAGTTTGCAAGATTCACCAAGTAAAATAAAATTGATCATATGAAATCTCAATAAGAAATTGATCATATATTAAAAAGATAAACTACAAACTGGTTGCCCTAAAGAGTATTTTTCACAATCCAATTTCTAATTTTCATACATTCACTGTTATTATAATTATATGGAAGATTAAAAATTAATAATCCTCTAGAAAACATATTAATAAAATACTAGTAGTAACAAAGATTTTGAAAACAACAAAGAGTACATGCTTGTTGCCAGCCTGGATCCAAGTCTACCATGTGAAACATTAATTCCTAATATTTCTAAAAATATCTGAAAAACATCAGGCCGAGGATAATATATGTTAGTCATGACATAAGCAAATAATAACACCTTCTCTAAGGATGCAAGTCGATCAACAGTCAAAGCATCTGCTTGTACAGCTCCACAATCAAGCAAAACCTGCAACTCACAACATCTTTAATTAGTAGGGTGTTTATGCCTAAACAATGCATGAAAAGCAGAAAGTAATAATTTAACAAACTTGTAAAAATGGTCAAAAATTTACCCAAGATACAGTCCAAATGGCAGTATTGTTAAAGCCTGTTATCTTAAATTCTGTGGACACACACACTCAACAGAGATTTTATGCTGGCTAATATTATAGATGTGGTGAAACAAGCTCACATGAAGACTATTGGATTAATCATATGTGTTACTATCAGAAGTTGCACTAACATATGCAAGCATGGATCTTAAAGATGGAAAATGAATAGTAATATGTAATGTGCAACCTTTGTTAGCAGAAGAATGTTTCACCAATAGGGTCCAAATGGTGGTATTGTTAAAGAATAACAATGTGATAGCCAAACCTGGCTCACTAGTTAAATATCGAAAATACTTGGAATACAATAAAAAATCCATTTAGGAATAAAATAACATAGAATAATGTGTGAAAAAAAATGATATGATATTACAAATGAGGGCCCCGTATAAATAGCTAGGCAGGAATGCCCTTTCATTAAGAGTCATGTCTTTTAGTTAAGACCAGTGTTGCACACATCGCGATCGGGATTTAATCGGCGCCGGGAAAAAAGCGGAAAAAATCGTTAAAATCGGGAAAAAATCGGAAAAAAGCGGGAAAAAATCGTTTGGCACAAAAATATTCATTTTTTTTCAATTTTTTTCAATTTTTTTAATATCTAAACCATCTACAACATAAAATAAATACATTGACACATAAATATGATAAAAAAACTAATATATAAGATGTTTAATATCATTTCTAGCGCTAAAATCACACATAACATTGAATCATGTCCTGAATAGTAAGTCCTGAGTCCCAAGTCCAACTCAGCCTCAAAATATCAACAAAAAATATGATAATGTATCTCATCATGTCATAATGTCATATACAATAAAATGAAAGTCTAATCCTATTGATTTCCTCTGCCCCTCTTGCGAGAAAATGGCACAACTTTCTCTTTCCCTCTAGATGTAGAAGCTGGTGCCTGTGGTGGTGGAAATGGCAGTGGAGTCTGACGTGCTCTAGAAGCTGAAGAACTAGTAGTAGCAGCTACAGGAGGCTGAGGTGGACGGAGACCACGTCCTCTACTGGTGGTAGTGGTAGCCCGGGTAGCCCTGGTAGGCGGTGTCACCTCCTCCTCCTGCTCCTCCAACTCCTCCTCCTCCTGCTCCTCCAACTCCTCCTCCTCCTGCTCCTGCTCCTCCTCCTCCCCCTCCTCCTCCCCCTCATCCTGCACTAACCAATCCTCAGTGGGATCCATGAGAGGCCTCTCGGTCTCAACCCTCCATTCAGCAGTGGTGTCAATCCCATCCAATGAGATGGCTTCCGTATCAGGTGTCTTCTCTAGTTGTTTCACCCACAATCGAAGATTGTAGTAGACATAGACCATGTCATTAAGTCTATGGGACTCCAACCTGTACAAAGTTCATGAAATAATAAATTAATAATTAATATTATAAAAAAAATATTGTTTAAAACTTTAATGAATTCAAAAATTTATTTGGAAATTTGCAATATTTTAAATGTTTAAGTGTTAACCTATTGCGCTTCTTGTTGTGTATTTTTTCAAATACACTCCAATTGCGCTCACATCCCGAGGAGCTGCATGTTTGGCTGAGGATGCGTATGGCAAGATTTTGCAAAAGGGGTACTCTGCCACCATACATCTTCCACCATGCGTCTACAACAAAATTACAAATAAAATTTTAAATAAACATAAGAAAAAAATGGAATTTGAAGAAACAATGAAATTTGAAACAAAGTACATACTACAAACTAAAAAATACCTGGCATTTTAACCGTCCTATCAATGACAGCCATCTCAAAGCCAAATAAGCCACCTGACAACTTATATTGCTCAATTTGTCTAGAGATCTCCATACGTTCTTCTGAAGATCTCACCATCTTCTGGACACAGGTTAATAATCCTTCCATGACCTCAACATCAAAATTAAACCCACATGCATAAGAAAATGCAGGGTTCAGGAAAAGCCCAGCAGCATGAATGGGACGATGGAGTGTGTTGTTCCATCGCTCATCAATGACGTTCCATAGAAGGAGTTGTCTCTGGAACCCATCATCTCCCTTGTCATCATAGTAGGACCGAATGGCTTCTTTGGCCCTATCCATGGCTTCATACAAATAGCCCATTGCGGGCTTCTCACCATCAACCAACCGAAGAACCTTTACCAAAGGTTCTGTAACAGCGCACACCTCCTGCACTCCCGCCCAGAAGTCCTCCTGGTATGAAACTACTCTGCAGACGGCCTCTCCTTCTGGTTTGCGGCTCATTGACGAAGCACGCCACTCCTCTGAAAGAAACATTCTCTTCAAATCCCACATAGAATTCAAGAGGGATTGAAGAGATATGAAACTCGTCGCAAACCGTGTAATGGCGGGGCGCACCAACTCTTTGTTGTTGGTGCATTTTCTCATCAAGCTAAGCACAGATGTGTGATTGTAAATAAATTTTGTGATGCTTTTTGATGAGTCAACAACCTCTTTGACAAAGGGAATTTTCCCAATGTCCTCTAACATCAAATCAATACAATGGGCAGCACAAGGTGTCCAAAATAAAGCAGGATGCCTGTCCATAAGCATTCTACCAGCAGCAACATAATTTGCAGCATTGTCCGCTATGACTTGGACAACATTTTCTGCACCCACCTCCAAAATAAACACATCCAGCAAATCACATAAAGTTCTTGCATCTTTGATTTGATGAGTTGCATCAACAGATTTGATAAACATAGTCCCCAAGGGACAACTAACCAAGAAGTTTATAAGGGTTCTCCCCTTTTGGTCAGTCCAACCATCTGACATAACAGTGCATCCTGTTTGTGCCCATGATGCCCTAAAATCCTCCAATCTTTGGGTGCAGTCACGCTTTTCATCTTGAAGAAGCCGGCCTCTGAAATCATGAAGAGAAGGGAGTTTGTACCCCGGGCCAACACTGGCAATAGCATCAACAGTAGGTTGGAAAAATGGATTATTCCTTATAATGCTGAAAGGAATATCACTCCAGAGGAGAAATTTTGTCATCAACTTGTCAGCTTTTTCTTTTTCAGTTCTTTTTAGCATTGAACCAATAGTTGGTTGTAAACCAGGTGTGGTTCGAGGAACAAAATATGATGATGCAGCTGCCGGATTGACTGACGCTGCAGTAGAACCTGTGCCACTTGGCCCACTTCCTTCAGCTGACCTTTTTAGTTGCCTTTTGAGTTCTTCTTTGGCGTCTCTAGTGTGCTCTAATTCTCCCAATGCTCTCATGGCTTTTTGGATAATTTCAGCATTTGTCTTTAGACAGGGCCCCACATCACGTCCAGGGATTTGTGCAAGGTGGAACTTCAACCTGTACACCCCCCCGAATATTTCCTTTCCACACAACTTGCAATACAAGTTTTGTCTATCATTCGGAGTTTTAGGGTCACCATATTCCCAGAAAGGATCCAATTTCCGTGGCATGTTTGTTTTTGAATTTTGAATTTGCAAACCTATGGAAAAATAAGGATTAGGAAATAGGAATTTAGGATTACATAAATGATAATAGTAAATACAAATTACAATTTAGCATTTGCAAAATTACAAGCTAATTATTTCCAAAATCCCAATTTCTAAACCCAAGTTACCCAACCAAATGCCAAAAAACAATGAAAAATCAAAAAAAATAAACAATGTTTAAAGAAAATGAGAAAATAAAAATAAAAAATTGGTTCTCATAGTCATAACAAATAACCCATCCCAAATCAATGAAAAATTTCCAAAAATTCTTTAAAAACAATGAAAAACAAAGTTTTTATAGAACCAAAACAAAAAAAAATTAATCTACATTCCTGGTTTATGGACAAATTGGTGATCTTGGCTTGGATTCCTCCTAAAATCGCTTGGATTCGCTCCCAAATCCGACGGCAACCCTCTCCCTCACTTCTTCTCCTCCTCCTCCGCGCGGACTGCTGAATGAAATAAAAGAAAAATCGATTTTCTATATAAAACGCCCGCTGCCCGCGCCTCTGGCGATTTTAACATAAAAAATCGCGATTTTTTCGATAAAAATCGTTATAAAAAAAAGTGGCGATTTTTATGTATAAAAATCGCGATTTGAATCGGCTAAATGAAAAAATCGCGCTTTTACGATAAAATCGCGATTTTATCGCGATTTTAACAACACTGGTTAAGACATGTCCTTTCATATGTTCTTTCATTAGTTATTTAATTATGAGTTATTAAATATGTGTCTATGTGTGTTCATAACATTGCCTTCCCCATTAGAAATGTTTTTTCCTCAAAACATATTGATGAAAAGGCTCTTATGTCTGTACTCTCACTTGTAATGTGTTAGGCCCCTATACTACTAGTGTAACCCCTTATTGTTATTAGTACAACCCACTTATTATATTGATGTACCCATGTAGTGCCCATATTGTTACTATTCTGCCCCATAGAAGCCCACTATTGTTATTATTGTGCCCTTACATTATTATTGTTATGTCGGCTCTGATTATGTTATGACCCCTAGACTCCTATATATAGAAAGGAGGTATTTTCATTTGTACCATCCAAGAATTGTTCATTTTTTAATGTAAAGGAGTTTGCCCCCTCGAAGAGGCTGAATTTTAAGGCGTTGACCTATCTTTTATATCTTTTTCTTGAGCTGGTTTCATAACATTTGGTATCAGAGCTTTGGATTCTAAGGTTTCGCTGCTCCAAATAGGTCATCGTGGAATTTTCGCTATAACTTTTTTTCTGCGACTATTCATAAGCTAAAAAAAAAACCATTTGAGAATAAATCGTACTGAATCTCGGTTCCGAATTTCAGAGCTTTTCGCGCTATATTTGCAGAGATATGATCTGAGGAAGTTGGTCTTTTTGCAGACTCCTGGATTACATTCCAAAAAGGTGACCTGAGGAAAATCGTCATAACTTTCTCTCTGAGCATCGGATTGAAATTTCGTAAGAAGGTACAGAAAGAGGACGGACTATAGTTTCTTGTAGATATTTTTCAGGGCCAAAGGTCAAAAGAGTGACAAGTGGCATTTCATACAAGTTCGCTCTTCTGGAAAGGTCTATAATCAGGTCATCTTGGGAGATTGTGCATAACTCTTTCTTGGAGAATCCAATTTGGATCAGACTGGTGGCATTGGAAAGAGGACACAGAGGGCTACTACAGGTCGCAATTTCAGAACTTAAAGATCCGAAAATACAGAGTTATAGTCGTTTCAAGATCGAGCTCCTAAAATCAAGAAAAAGCAAGATGAGGAAGTTTGATGGCAAGGATCCGGTAAATTGGATACTTCAAATGGAGCAATATTTTGATCTACATAGTGTACCACTGTTACAAAAGGTATGTATTGCATCTTCATATTTAGAACCGGATCAATTTTTATGGTATGAAGGGCTTTGTTCTCGTAAACAACTTGTTACGTGGTCAATTTTCACAGAGGGAATGATAGCACATTATGAGAATACAAAGAGCAACACCTTCTTTAGAGCAACACCACAACAATTGGAAAGAGTGAAAGGGCTTTGTGACATAGTGGAAAGCAAAATTATGGAAACCAAGAAACATACCCCTCACAACTATAAAGATGGAAGTGTTGTTTCTCCTAGCCTTCCACAACCTAAAATGGTTACACCACAACAATTGGAAGAAAAAAGAGAAAAAGGGCTTTGTTACAATTGTGATAGTAAATGCACTAAAGGTCATAAGTGTGCTGAGAAGAAATTATTTTACATAGAATATGAAGAGAAGGAAGAAAAGGATCAAGAAAACATCAAAAGAAGAAGATATACGCCAGGACCCCACCCCAAAAAAAGAAGAAATGAATTAGACCATATCTTGTAAAGCATTGGCAAGAATTACCACTCCTCAAACTCCCAAGATAAAAGGACATATCAAGAAGAAAAAGGTGCAAGAAGTGAAAGATCACATCGAGAAAGAAGAAATGAATCCAACCATATCTTGTAATTCATTGGTCGAAATTACCACTCCTCAAACTTTCAAGATAGAAGGACATATCAAGAAGAAAAATGTTCAAGAAGTGAAAGATCACATCAAGCATCAACAACAAGTTCTCCAAATTTTAAAGGATAATGCCACTTCGGTGCAAAATCAAACGAAACAACAGGTAGATCAACATCGTAGTGAAAAATGTTTTGATGTAGGTGACTGGGTATTTTTACTGCTACATCTCAAGCAAGCTATTTATGAGAAGGAAATGTTGGCAATACTACATGCACTTAAAAAATGGCGACCTTACCGAATGGGAAGACTCTTCAAGGATGAGGATGTGGAAGCATTGTTTTGTGCTATTTCTATTATCCAACCAAATTGGATAAACGAAGCAAGAGATCAATGGAAGAAGGACGAAGAAGTATGGCCACTTATTCAAAAGTTACAAAAGATCCCAATTCAAACAATATTGCCAGAAATTGAAGAGGAAGGAAGAATCATATTGGAACCTCAAGCAGTCACAGAAACAAGAACCCGACAGTTACGAAATCGATCAATTTCAAAGTATCTCATCATGTGGAAAAACTTACCCACTGAAGATTCCATATGGGAGGACAAGAATTTTATACAGAAGCATCAAGAACTACTCAAGCGTTGAGGACAACGCTTTTTGAAGGAGGGGCATGTTAGGCCCCTATACTACTAGTGTAACCCCTTATTGTTATTAGTACAACCCACTTATTATATTGATGTACCCATGCAGTGCCCATATTGTTACTATTGTGCCCCATAGAAGCCCACTATTGTTATTATTGCGCCCTTACATTATTATTGTTATGTCGGCTCTGATTATGCTATGACCCCTTAGACTCCTATATATAGAAAGGAGGTCTTTTCATTTGTATCATCCAAGAATTGCTCATTTGTGTAATGTAAAGGAGGTTGCCCCCTCGAAGAGGCTGAATTCTAAGGCGTTGATCTATCTTTTCTATCTTTTCTTGAGCTGGTTTCATAACATTTACATATTAGGCCCCTATACTTCTAATGTAACCCCTTATTGTTATTAGTACAACCCACTTATTATATTAATGTACCCATGTAGTGCCCATATTGTTACTATTGTGCCCCATAGAAGCCCACTATTGTTATTATTGTGCCCTTACATTATTATTGTTAAGTCAGCTCTGATTATGTTATGACCCCTTAGACTTCTATATATAGAAAGGAGGTCTTTTCATTTGTATCATCCAAGAATTGCTCATTTGTGTAATGTAAAGGAGGTTGCCCCCTCAAAGAGGCTGAATTCTAAGGCGTTGATCTATCTTTTCTATCTCTTCTTGAGCTGGTTTCATAACATTTGGTATCAGAGCTTTGGATTCTAGGGTTTCGCTACTCCAAATAGGTCATTGTGGCATTTTCGCTATAACTTTTTTTTGTGACATTTCAAAAGCTAAAAAAAACCCATTTGAGAAGAAATCGCGCCGAACCTCGGATCCGAATTTCAGAGCTTTTCGCACTATATTTGCGGAGATATGATCTGAGGAAGTTATTATTTTTGCAGACTCCTGAATTACATTCCAAACAGGTGACCTGGGGAAAATCATCATAACTTTCTCTCTGAGCATCGGATTGAAATTTCGTAAGAAGGTATAGAAAGAGGACGGACTGTAGTTTCTTGTATATATTTTTCAATGCCAAAGGTCGAAACAGTGACATGTGGCATGTCATACAAGTTTGCTCTTCTGGAAAGGTCTATAATCAGGTCATCTTGGAAGATTGTGCATAACTCTTTCTTGGAGAATCCAATTTGGATCAGACTGGTGGCATTGGAAACAGAACATAGAGGGCTACTACAAGTCGCAATTTCAGAACTTAAAGATCTAAAAGTACAAAGTTACAGTCGTTTCAAAATCGAGCTCCTAAAATCAAGAAAAAGCAAGATGAAGAAGTTTGATGGCAAGGATCCGGTAAATTGGATACTTCAGATGCAGCAATATTTTGATCTACATGGTGTACCACTGTTACAAAAGGTATGTATTTCATCTTCATATTTAGAACCGGATCAATTTTTATGGTATGAAGGGCTTTGTTCTCGTAAACAACTTGTTACGTGGTCAATTTTCACGGAGGAAATGATAGCACATTATGAGGATACAAAGAGCAACACCTTCTTTAGAGCAACACCACAACAATTGGAAAGAGTAAAAGGGATTTGTGACATAGTGGAAAGCAAAATTATGGAAACCAAGAAGCATACCCCTCACAACGATAAAGATGGAAGTGTTGTTTCTCCTAGCCTTCCACAACCTATAAGGGTTACACCACAACAATTGGAAGAAAAAAGAGAAAAAGGGCTTTGTTACAATTGTTATAGAAAATGCACTAAAGGTCATAAGTGTGCTGAGAAGAAATTATTTTACATGGAATATGAAGAGAAGGAAGAAAAGGATCAAGAAACATCAAAAGAAGAAGATATACGCCAGGACCCCACCCCAGAGAAAGAAGAAATGAATCAGACCATATCTTGTAAAGCATTGGCAAGAATTACCACCCTTCAAACTCTCAAGATAGAAGAACATATCAAGAAGAAAAAGGTGCAAGAAGTGAAAGATCACATCGAGAAAGAAGAAATGAATCCAACCATATCTTGTAATTGATTGATAGAAATTACCACTCCTCAAACTCTAAAGATAGAAGGACATATCAAGAAGAAAAAGGTTCAAGCAATGAAAGATCACATCGAGCATCAATAACAAGTTCTCCAACTTTTAAAGGATAACGCCACTTTGGTGCAAAATCGAATGAAACAACATGTAGATCAACATCGTAGTGAAAAATGTTTTGATGTAGGTGATTGGGTATTTTTACTGCTACATCTCAAGCAAGCTATTTATGAGAAAGAAATGTTGGCAATACTACATGCACTTAAGAAATGGCGACCTTACTGAATGGGAAGACACTTCAAGGTAAAAATGGATCATGATAGTCTTAAATACCTTTTAGAACAACTATTATCTTTAGAAGAATAGAAAAAATGTGTCACAAATATGTTGGGTTATGACTTTGACATCATCTATAGAAAATGGAAGAAAAATTTTGTTGCAGATGCACTCTCAAGAAAGGATGAGGATGTGGAAGCATTGTTTTGTGCTATTTCTATTATCCAACTAGATTGGATAAACGAAGCAAGGGATAAATGGAAGAAGGACGAAGAAGTATGGCCACTTATTCAAAAGTTGCAAAAGATCCCAATTCAAACAATATTGCCGGAAATTGAAGAAGAAGTAAAAATCATATTGGAACCTGGAGCAATCACAGAAACAAGAACCCGACAGCTACGAAATCGATCAATTTCAGAATATCTCATCAAGTGGAAGAACTCACTCGCAGAAGATTCCACATGGGAGGACAAGAATTTTATACAGAAGCATTAAGAACTACTCAAGCGTTGAGGACAACGCTTTTTGAAGGAGAGGGGCATGTTAGGCCCCTATACTATTAGTGTAACCCCTTATTGTTATTAGTACAACCCACTTATTAAATTGATGTACCCATGTAGTGCCCATATTGTTACTATTGTGCCCCATAGAAGCCCACTATTGTTATTATTGTGCACTTACATTATTATTGTTATGTCGGCTCTGATTATATTATGACCCCTTAGACTCCTATATATAGAAAGGAGGTCTTTTCATTTGTATCATCCAAGAATTGTTCATTTGTGAATGTAAAGGAGGTTGCCCCCTCGAAGAGGCTGAATTTTAAGGCGTTGATCTATCTTTTATATCTTTTTCTTGAGCTAGTTTCATAACATAATGTCTTCGCATGATTTTGATGTTGTCATGGTTGATGATGCTAAATGATAGCAATTTCTATGTGCTGAACAGAATTGTCAAATTGCAAAATGATCTGACCATCCTAAATCAATCCTTTATGGAACATTACACATACAGTTTCCAAGATTTATTAGGAGACTTATTGATACTGGTATCGGTATCTTTTGGAATACAATTTAATAGTCCTAGTCTAACTGTTCTATGTTTTGGCCCTTTTCTAGGTATATTTTCCAGTCAATTCTACCCAAAGTCTAGTAGGGATTTGTTGGAATCACCCAATTAAGCTATGAAATGTGCATAATCGAAGTGCTCCAAGGGTTTTTCAAGGTGTTGAATCCATTTATGCATTCATAATCATATTTTAAACATCAAAAAACCATGATTTCACCAAAAATTATATCAACAGATTATAACTAAAAAAGCCAAAATGTAGAAGAGTTAGACTACGCCAATTTAATTGTTTCCCTTATGAGCGATGTTGATACATTGACTAATTAAGGTATCTGCTATCGTGATTTAGATGTCGATTAGGTGTCTTTGTAGTGTTTCTTTGATTTGCTTTTGGAGTTTTATTTTCTTCATGCATTGATGTTGCATTATTAATTGTTGAGCTTTTATTAGTAAGCACCATCAGAATTTCTGTCATTTGTACTCCAAAATCCAAATATGTCTTTGCTGTGAAAATTCTATTGCAATTACTAGTAATTATTCTTCTATCTTTAAAGATTATTTGTATTTTGTAAATTTGCGTAAGGCAAACACTAAATAAAAACACAACTGCAATTTCACCAAAAATAAATCACAGGAACTAAGAAGATAATGCACACATAAAAATTGGACACCAATATTTTGGGAAAAATAGTCCCTGGAAAAACCCCAGTGTGGGGAAACCAGTTCTTCAGATCAGGGTTTTATCATTAATATCTTCAACAACAAAATTGCAATGTAGAAATGCAATCTCCTTGTTTCTCACGAGCAAAGCTCTGGCAAAATATTTTCTTCACTTCTGCAAGTCAAATCGAACCTCTAGAAGTTATTCGACCCATTTGAAGCAACTCCACTGACCTCTAGCAATTCCAACTGCCTCACTGACAACTCGCACAACCTTAGCCAACTCGCACTACCTTATGTAAATGTGCACTACCTCCGAGAAATTATTCCGACAAGATAACCTGCCTCCAGCAATTCGCCAAAGCCACTCGCACTACCTCCAGCAAATATCTCCAACAACTAGTAATTCAATCAGACTTCGGTAACTCGCAATGGAAAACTAGCTACTCACTCTAGCAAATTCGGCCTCCCTCTGCAGAAATAATTTAGCCTCCATTTGTCTCTCAAAAATTGGACGCAACTGTGAAGAATTCTCTCTAGCAACCCTTCCTCAATCGCTACTGCTGAAACCCTTGTTGTTGTCTCCTACACTATCAATGCGCCCTTGCTATTACTGCAAATTTGTTCTCCTGAACTGTTTGAAATGATCTCTGAAAGCCGCATCAATATCATCTTATAATGTCTCATTAATGAATCAACAACCATGATCTAATTCCAATCAATGGCTAAGGTCATCTTGATTTTATCAAATCACTTTTCTAGAAACCACTAGAGCAAAATCAATTTGTCTCAATTAATCCCGATTAATCAACCCATTTCCCTAAGTTAGACTCAAGGAAAATAATTAAAACTGACTAATAAATCTAATTAAGACATTTTCACTAAGAAATTTTTTTGGGTATTGGAGACAATTAATCCATTTGTGTTCCTAGCCTTATTAACATCACTTGAGACTAGAACACCTATTCGAACTACAAAACTAACATTTACTTCAACTAGTTTGGCATCTTATTGAGTTGTGATATTCACTGGATCCGTATTTGTTCCTTTCTCCACAACTTGCATTTTCACATTTGAAAATTTCGATGATTCCTTCTTGATAAGTTGTTCTACTTTGTTTTTCAATGACTTCTTATCCTTCTTAAGCTTCTTAATTTGCATAAGTAGTTTTTCACTATGGTCCTTGAGGCAAGAGATTTCTTCATTTTTGTTTGTGATATTTTATCAACTTCTTTTTGCATATTTTTTACTAACTTTTTATTCTCTTACCCTTGCAATATCTTTAGGGTCTTCTGGTGTTACTGATTCTAAATCCAGAGTAATGTCCTATAACACTATCCTCTACTTCTTGTAGGAGAACATTCAAAACTTCTTCGTATTTATGATGAAGGACCCTAGTGTTCCCATTCAGGGTGAACAGTAAATTTCATTTACTTCTTTTCTAAACTTTTTAACACTTTCCACAATAGCATTGACTTCCTTTACTCTTTAAATTATCCCTTTCTTTAGTTATTTTATTTTACCTTTCCAAATAACCTTGGAACCTTTAAATTTTAAGGAACTCAATAATATCAGACTTCACCTTTATAATTCCCTGAATTTATTTTTTACCTAAATGACCCACTTAACCTTGGGATTTTCCTTAAATATCATTTCTAGACTTCATATAATATGAATACCTTCACTCATTACGTTTCTAAAGTCCACTAATTTGTAATACCCCCAAGTTGATGTGACTATCGACACAATTATAGCTTTTAATTTGAGATTTAGCACGCAGGATAATGATTGTAGATATTTTCAATTAATATTTGAAACCCTTGAGCTTGACCCACGACAATTTGATAATCACAAGCGTAGTCTTGACCATGTTGGCTTATGGTTATGGAGTCTTCAATAATGTTGGGCTTATTTTTCCATGTAGTGAATCTAATGGCACAACTACAATGACAATTTTAATCCCAGTGGCCTCTTTTAGGTGGCCCTACAAATATTAGTGATCCACTCTTTCCTTTTCTTGATGGCGACAATAAAATGGCATGAAATCTTTTACAGTCACGATTGATATGGCCTTGGATAGTTGTGTATGATATGGCTTTTCCAACCTTTTTTACTTTCATCCATACACGATGCAAGTTTGTAAGGGTTTGTCAATTTTGTGGGTTGTACGACAACAATTAAAATGGGAATTGTACAAATCGACTCCAACAGCTCAATCATACAGAATTCGGACAACAAAATTGATTTCTTCCATCAAATTCCTCAACAATGTCTTACCAAATGGCAGCAGTTATTTGATGTCCCCTTCTTTAACTTTTTTTTAATTCTCTTAAAAATATATATTTGATATGTTGAAAATTTGCAACAAAATAAATACATACATACATACATATATACATACATACATACATATATATACACATAAACATACATACATACATACATATATATTGGAAAATATAGATATAGATATATATATGTGAATCAATGAACGTCTGAATTGTAAGAGGATAGGTTGTAGTTCTTTTTTATATATTTGTAGCAGCAAAATGATCTTCACAATATTAATTTTTTTTGGACATTGATAGTGAATCCTCTTTTTGTTTTTCTAGTTCTACTCTTTAGTTCTTGTTGACCAATGGAGTAGCACTTGAAGATTTTTTGAAGACTCCATGCCCAAGGATGTATAAAGGTTGCTTGTACCATCAAAAATCATCATATCACCATAGTTTTTCAACTCTACTTCTTCTTCTCATCGTCTTCTATTGTACCAAGATTCCACAAGCCCTACAAGGATGATGTAAAGTGATGCTAGTATGATAAGTTTGAGTCATGTAATAGGCCTAGGTAGATTGAGACCTTGCCATCAAGTGAGTCTACTCTGGAAGGTTTTTTCCACTTGGTTAATTATCATTTTCCTCCAAGAATTTAATAATTAATTGAGTTTTTTCCTCCAAGCATACACCCAAAACCGGTGTACGGCTTAAAGGCGGAGCCTTGGGTGAGTCCAAGTGTCTAAAGTCATTGTATATTATCATACTAGAGCACTCGTAAAATTTTGCGGAATTTGGTTAGCTCTAAGGGTCATTTTTGTACAAATTTCTCATTTCCCACCACGGTTTTCAGTTTCACCTTATTTCTCCAAAATAGTTAAATGCCCTTTCCCATATCCATACATTCAACAACTGGAAAATAAATTTTGCTGAAAACACAAATTCTGAAAATTTTACAGAATGCTGGAAAATGCAGAAATAAAAAATCAGCACATACAAACAGCGATTCAACACATTTAAACACAGTGATTTTTGGTCAAGGTGACCCTGGAAAAACCCCCTACAACTCTTGGGGAAAACCAGTTCGAAAGCTTCTTTTATTTCTGAAAAATGCTTTTTACAGTAAGAGAAATATTCAACAAAAATCAACAAACAAACTTTTACAACTTATCTCAGCCTTGTTGAAACTCCACTGTACAGACTTGTTGAAACTCAACCTTGCTGAAACTCCGCCCTGCTGAAACTCCGCTGTACAGACTTGCTAAAACTCAGCCTTGCTGAAATTCCGCCTTGCTGAAACTCCGTTGTACAAACTTGCTGAAACTTAGCCTTGCAGAAACTCCGCCCTGCTGAAACTCCGCTATACAGACTTGCTGAAACTCAGCCTTCCTGAAACTCCGCCCTGCTGAAACTCCGCTGTACAGACTCGCTGAAACTCAGCCTTGCTGAAACTCCGCCCTGCTGAAACTCCGCCCTGCTGACTTACTGAAACTCAGCCTTGCTGAAACTCCGCCCTGCTGAAACTCCGCTGTACAGACATGCAGCCTCCTTCTCCTTACTGTCCAGAAATCTCCCTGGCTCTCTTGCTCTCCTTCTCTCAATCTACTCATGAAAGAATTAATGACCTTTTCCTCTTTTTCCTCCCTCAATATAACCCTAAGTGACTTTTGGGTAATCCCTAAAATCCAATCGCTGAAATAGATTGAGATCTAGGGTTGAGATTAAATGCTCATTTAAATCTCACTTTCTATTTTTTAATTCACCCCACTTTAATAAAGACCCACTTAGTCATTTATTTCCAAAGTCACTTTTCCTTTCTAATTTTACATTGACTTTATTAAAGTCACTTTAAAATTAGACTTTAGTAACTTTATCACTTAAAGTCACTTTTAAATTAGATTTGACTTTATAAAATTATAAAGTCACTTTAGGAGAAAAATTAAATTCTTTTTGACACTTTTCCCTAGGCCAAAGATCAAAGCCTTAGGGAACCACCTGTCCTCCGGTACCAAATTTCAACAATTTTTTTTTAAATATTTCTCGCAGGGTGGAAATTTGAATAAAATCTTAATGTAACATGTAATAAGTGATGTCTAGAGAAGCTATATGGGGTATGTGTGCTAAAAATTACACCTCACCCTCAACTTTCTACTAGAACACACTTTGAGGGGTAAAAAATGTGTTCTAAACCCTCAAAACTCACTTCTCCTAAAGCTAGTGGAAAATGTGGCAAATAAATTGAGCCCGCAATTAAATAAATGAAAAAAAAAAATATCCATACATGCTAAATGATGTGGAAATGAGGTAGAAAATCAATGAGGAGTCAAAGTGAAGTTCCAAGGTGATGTGGACTCCTTAATTTAAGGAAAAGGACATGTGCTCCAAAGAAATCAAATTTCCATGGAAGCGACCATGAACTTCTCAAGGAAAACACATTTAATGAAGAGAGGAATTCAAATTTGCTTGATGAGTCGTCATTTGGTTGGCTTTGGACTTGGAGTTCCACTAGAGATGAGTGGAGAGCAGTCTCCCACCACTCCACTCCCACATACACATGTTCCTTCTTCAACAATGAGTTCTCCCCCTCGAGGATTACACGGGCCTCTCTGGAGAAATTCGAATGGCCACTTGGGGGAAATCAAATTGCATGAAGGAGCCTTGGGATTGTCATCATCACACTTGTCACATGGTTTTTCATTGAGATTTGCTCCCATTCTTCTATATAATAGAGCTTTGAGCTTTCATTTTGTATCATTTGTTTACTAGCTATTGTGCTTACAGAAGCACTGCTACTTTGTACACTTTTCAAGAGTTTCAGTAAAGACTTTGGGGCTCCATTCATAGGTGTTCTTCTTTTGGAGCATGGTGCATTGTGAATTATTGGTATAATCTCTTTTATTTATGCTTTGAGTTAATTTCATTTTCTATATACTCCTGTAGACTTGCTATTGCAAAGTTATCTTGTATTAGCATTTGATTTTGGAAGTAAGTTCTAGATATTGAAAGTTCTAATTTATTTTTACATAAATTTCTAGAAGTTTCAATTCATTGTTTGTTTATCTAAATCTATATGGACTAATGTGTGATTGGAGTATTGTAGAAGAATTATTTTTGTTGGATCAAGCATGAGGGGAAGTCTTTGGAAGACCAACCCACTCTTGAAGCATCTTCAAAGGAACTCTCATTTGTTATTTGGATTTTCATAGTTCATCTTACGGAAAAGTGTTCTTGCAGAGATTCGTTGGACATAGCTTGTATACAAGCAAACCATTTCATATTTTAAATATTTCAAAAAGTGCTTCATTGATTTTATATTAGCTATTTGAGAGCATTTTCTAAACTAAAGCAAGTGATGGGTTTCACCCCCATCACTTGATTTGGTTTCTTGTACACTATTTATATTATATTTATTTGTTTCACATGTTCTCTCTACACTAATTGTCTCTTGATTTTGCAGCCCTAAGTTGGAGTGTTGGTGACAAGAGCATTGAAGAAAAATTACTATAACCATTTTCTTGTATGACCTCCCAAGCTTTTTCGAAGTCCATCTTCTAGGAGGTCGTGGGCATAGAAGACTAGCTCCTCTCTTGCAAAATTCCATTCACCATTGGAGGCCAAGTTTTAGAATACCAAGAGACTCCTAACATCTTCAAATCTTGAGAGCACTCTTATTGTACTTACTTTGGTTTCTAATTCTAACTTTCAATAAAGAAGTCTAGTGTTTGAAAAGCCTCATGTTCTAAAGATCTCTCTTGAAGCTTTACTTGAGACCATTTGGAAGGTTTCTCATTTTTGTAACAATCTCACCATCACAATTTAACTTTCTAAATTTAATTTTGCTACTAGTTTCCATTTTATATCTTGCATTTGAAGTTTTGCATTTAAGTACAACTTGGAATTTCACTTTAGAGTAACTTATTTCATTATATGCAAGCATCTCAATTCATGTGGCAAAGTTTGATTTAGTTTAACAATTTGTTTCATGTTTACCTCACTATATGCTCATTGGTTACTTGCTCATTTATTTTAGAGTTATTTGCTCACTTTGCAAGCATATCATACATTGAAGCTTCATCTCATTTCATTGCTTTAATTGGTGGGTCATTGATATATCATTTGTTAAAGCACTTATTTTGAGCAACTTACAATCTTATGTGCTTATAAAGCTTGTGTTCTTGTATCTTGTACAATTTTGAGCAATTATTTAAGTTATCTCAATAAGCATATTTCCATTTACTTGAGGCATTTCCATTCACAAGCACTAATAAACTTACTTGCATTTCATTTAGGCATATTCGCATAGCTTGCATTTCTAGTAAAAATTTACCTCCAAGCATAAGCTTGGTTGAAAGACATCTCTTAGGGACCCATTTCCTTCAACAACTTGAGGGACATAGACACTCTTATGTGGTTAACACGATGAACTTGTAGTCATTAGAGCCATAGTCTTTGCAGCGTCGAAGGCATCGAATGTGTTGGGTAATCCAAGGGAGGTATCGTTATATAGCATTGGTTGTCTTTCCTTGGACCCCTTCCACAACTTACATAAGAGACTTGTTTCAAAACAATCGAAAGAAAAGTCACATCTAGACTAGTCATTTAGATTAAAATTAACCAAGATAGTTAAATTTAATCTTAGTTTATATGCATTTCATGCTAACACATTTTACTATTTTACTTGCAAATTATTTCATGTACTTGTCATTGATGCAAATGTCTTAAATTGATTATTTTATTTAGGCAAGTATCATCTTATTCACTTTTGCAAGTAAGTTTATTTTGTTTCCTTTGCAAGTCCCTCTATATTGCTTCCATACATGCTTTGGAATTGTGAATGATTATATATTTTGAAAACATTTCTTGAAAGAACATTTTATATCTTGCATGTGATATCATATCTTGCTAACATCTTGTGTTTGGTTGATAGGGTTACTTATGTTTCAATTGGAAATACTTCATTTTTCTTGAGCAAGTATTATTTAATTTTAAGCAATATTTTAAGCACTGGTTTTATGAATGTTAATCTTTGATTCATATGTTGATGGTCATATATTTCATTTCATATTGTTCATCATATTTTCTCATAATCTTAAAGGTAATCCAATTCACTCTAACATCTCCTAGAGAGCTCACATCCTTTTTAACTTAGTTTTCCATTTAGGGACTACCCCCCTAAGCTTACCTAGGAGAGAGCTTAAACGGAGAGAGAGTTGGGAATAGATTACAGCCCTGCCTCTTAAATTTGTCACCAACCACACCTTGTGGGGTTAAGGGCTTTTCTCAATAACTTAGGTGTTGTGTGACAAGCAGCAACAATTCTACTGTTCAATTTCTAGTAGATTAGGTCCTTTTTTGCATTGTAATTGACCAAGTGCCAATATATTTTTGGTCAAAGACCAGACACATAGAAACTCTAAAATTTTATATGGCCAAAATCCAAATTAGAGTAGCTCTAATAAGAGAGTGGCCAAAGACTAGATCAAAAACAAAACTCTAATACGAAACGTGATAGCCAAACTTGGCTCACTAGTTAAATATCCAAAATATTTGGAATACAATAATCAAATCCATTTAGAAATAAAATAATATATAGTGTGATGTGTGAGAAAAATGATGTGATATTACAAATGAGGGCCTCGTATATACAGCTAGGTGGGATTGCCTTTTCAATAAGATTCGTGTCTTTTAGTTGGGACATGTCCTTTCATATGTCCCTTCATTGATTATCTAATTATTTTATATATAATTATGTTCACAATAGATAACCTATCTTAAATTCTACAGACCCACACACTTAATGGTTATGGTAAGCTAACTAATATGTGTGTGTCGCGGGGGGGGGGGGGGGGGTAAAATATGAAATGAGCTAATATAGCCGAGGGTTAGCTCAATTGGTCGAATCCCCGTCATTAAAAGCACCTTTGGTATTGAGAGGTCGCGGGTTCAATTCTTTCAACACCCTCAAGGTCAGGGTCCATGGTTGAGTCGGCAGGAAGTGATCCCTTCGAGTGGATCTGCCTGGTACAAATATTTCGTGGATGTAGCAGTCACCTATCTCCAAGATCCGTGAACATTGGTATAGCCTCATGGCTTAGCTAGTGAATCCTCCCTATGGTAGGGCACTGTATAAAAAACTTTTAATCACAATTTAGGGGAGTTGATACTCAACCCTATCATACAATTCATTTTGTTGACCCAGTGAGGAATACATATCTATCTCAACCTATCTCAAGTTCCAACATTCTCAATCAAAATTTGAGAGGAAAATTCAACTGTGTTTTTTTACCTACTGTGGATCTTCCCATTGGAGATATGTCCAGTGGGGTCTGTATGTGATGTAGAAAGCCTTTCGAAAGGTTGTGTTACCCACCAAAACTGGGTGACCCCATAGGAGAATTTTTTCTCCTAGATTTGTCTTCAACTGGCAGCCAGAAGCCCCTGCCAGCCACTAGTGTAGTCGATATATTGTGGCATATAATCTCTCATCTCTGCTCCATGAGCCAATCATATGTCCCCTCGCCCATCTATCGAGAGCATATCTTTGAAGGTGGGCCATCCAATCCTAAAGGTATGTTTTTAATTATGCAATCAGGGGCTTCTACGTGTTTCTCCTTGGGAACTTTGGGCATGGATTATTGGGTGAGTTGGAAGAAGGAAGGGTTTTGACTATAGTTTTATACCCTCACCTTAAATGAGGGGTTTAATCCTCAATTCTAGTCCTGTGGGATCTCCCCTATTGGCTTATAAATTTAGGAAGGGAACTACTTGGGAAACCCCAATTTTGGTAGCGTAGTCTCGTTTTACCATTTCACATTTTTCACTCCCCTCTGCACATTACAAGCCCTATTTCATCATCTTCCCTCTCTGGGTCCACAAGGCTATGGTTTACCCCCTCCTCCCCTTGTCCACATATTTGGGTCAAGCCAGGAAATGTTGCCTTGGAGATTAATGCAACTAAAAAAAGGTTAAAAGCATATCATGGCCACAAACAAACAAAGCGAATATCACAAAATCCAGAAGATGGTCGGGGCATTATGTTGGCAAGTGGCCAAAAACCAAACATGAGCTCTACCCCTTCATTATGGCCATCACCCTGGTTCATATGGCCCCATGAGTGCCCCCACATCATTAAGGAACCCATGCGTGTCCCAACCCCTTGTGGGCAATGAACCGCCCCACCCTGAGGGGGTAATAACTGCTTATATCATATACAACATGCTCTCATCTACTAGATCCTTGAGCAATATAGAAACAAAAAAATCAAGAAAAGGCAAAAGGAAAACGAAGAAGGTTGGAAAAACAAAGGCTAGGGTAACTCATGTACCACGATTGCTCCCTCCTACATCTATACAACTAAATATGTCGACATCATCATTACCACCCTTGAACCCATGGCATTTGGCCTTGATACCCCTATGTCCCTATCTGCCTCATCTTCATTCACATGACCCTTATCACTTGAAGGACATACCTAGGACCTGTGTTTCCCCTTAGGATTCAGGAACACCTAATAGGGTTGTTTATTAGCCACCCCTACCTAGGGAGGTAACAATATTACATGCTCAAAACCCCAAATTTGGAAGGGAAGCCCATTATGAAGTCTCATTTGTACCCTTTATTGACAAACTTGGTTCACTTAGATGCACTAATGAATTATTGTACATAAAGGTGAGGAAGCGCATTGGATCTTATATGTAATTAGTAGGTGGTTTCATCATGAGCTAAGCAACTTAACTGGGGCCCAAGCCCACCAGAGGATCATATTGACATTTGTAGGGGATGCGTTAAGAGCCATGGGACTCCATCATATGCTTGAGCATCATTTCATGCCATGGGAACTCTCAACACCTTCAACAGTTTGTTCATTGCACCACATTATTCGCAAGATGATGCACTTGGACCAGCATGACCCATCCGACTTATCATGATCAGGACAATTGATCCAAGGCCTAGAGGAGGTTTGTCTCACCCTTGAAACATGGGAGGGCAGGCACCATCATCAAAGCCCACATTTGGAGCAGTTTATAGGCTTATATTTCATAAGGAGACCCATGAGACCAACAGATATGCCCCAAAAACATTTTGGGGACCCACATGATGACTTACATGGAAAATTAGAGGTCAGCCCCTAATTCATCTTTATTGGAGCTCTCTCTTTCATCATGGCACCTAGAGGACTCAACGAGGCCCTCCAACAGCCCTTTTACATCGTGGCATCATCATTTTGACTCAATAATGGATGGCTTTTATTGAATTTCCACGACCTTGGGTCTAGGTTAGAGTCTTAAAATCACTGACGCTACCAAACAAAGAATCTCAACCATAAACTACTTTGAACAGGGGAAATATAAAGCAGTAAATTACATATGCACAATATACACAGTGTAAACAAAATTGTACAATACTGTACAATCACCAATCTTCGTGATATTAAGCCAAATCTGAATAATACAACAGTCTATGGTATACAAGATACAATGACAAACGTCGTTGCAGCTTCTATATCGTATCTTTTCAAGTCGGTCCTTCACTCCCGTTCTGCTCACTAGTAATGCCTTAGTCCACCAAGGCATCTACACATCAAGACTCCAAGAGGGTTGACTCCTATCACTGCTGCAAGTCATGTCTGCTACAATGAACACGGGCTCATCAAATTGCTCTCTAGGATGGCCAATACCCGAGCTCCAATCTACCTTCTAGTAGCCTCTTTCGTCCATCAAAGAGCTACACATAAGGCTGCAATACTACACCCAATCACGCACCAACAACGTCCTTCTTGTCTGTTGCTCTAGGGCTACTTTGGCTAGCCAACTCACTACCCTCCAATCAACTCTATGACACCCAATCCACTCACTGTTGAATCTGCTCCTAATATGACACTTCACCACCTCGGAATGTCATATATATGGCATCAACAGGCTGCTCCCTAACTGATCCAATCCAGTCACTCCTTGACCCAATACACATCACAAAACACTATTGTTGACCTTGTTGCATTGTTGTCACTGCATTACTGGTTAGGGCATCACCCTACAACCCTTCTCCTCCACGCAGTCAACAACACAGCCCTCTAAAGACTGCGGTTCTCCAAGGGAATAACCCTCCACACCTACAATGCTCCTTTTGGCCTTGTTTAACCCCAAACGCAGCACCAAGAAGTAGCCTTACTGCTAGCTATGGCCGACGGCCTAGCACAGCATCTATTGTAGGCTGTAGCCTTCGGCCCCCTCCAAAGCTCCAACAAACAGCTATGTTTTGTCCTCCAAATATGTGGCCTTCTCTACCCTGCAAACGGCACCCAAGAAAACCTTTAGACAGCCCTTAGACTTCCACGTTGTCACCTACAGCAAACTGAAAGCCTTACACTATCCTTTGGCTCTTCCACGATATCCCTTCTAGCTCCTTTGTTGCAGCTTAAGCCTCACGAAAATTTTAGAGCTCCTCCTGGTGATGTATTGTCACACTTGATACTCTAAAACACTCCAATACACCTTGTATTTATACACATTCAAGGGCTCAACGAATTGATGAGGAGACCCATCTATTGGATTGCATTTACACCAAGCCTACATGACTTGGTAACCAATAATTACCTTGTCAACGTCAAAGATTCATTTCTCTCTAATGACAACTCAGATTCGGATGATTCTCGATGCGTTGGAATCGTATCGTCGAGCACTATCATCCTCATCCATCACATGTCGTACCTCCATCACGGTTTTGGCCCAAATCACGATGGGTGCAAAACCCCACACTTGGGTTCCAAGCCCACAAGTTGCCCTTGTGGTGCTTTGCTCTCCAAACCCTGAACCCTAGGGCTTGGAGTACCTCCCAAGCTACACGTTGATATTTTTCATAACTTGTGATAGATACTTGGTTGGCTTGTAACCAAATCTTGTTATTAGCACATTATTTTATAATTTTGGGGGCTCATTAGGTTAAATCAAATTAGGAGAGACTCATATAAATAGAGATGAGTCTCATTTGTGAGAACTCATCATCATCACTTGGATTCTTCTCTTGTAAAAGAACTCGCACTTTTTCTTTGGAAGCTATTGGAGTAACTTGGATGCACTATGATATTAGGAGTTGATTTTTATCCTGTCTTGGAGCTACTTCTTGAATATGGATGAATATATTGCATAATTATCTTGTAAGTTCTTTTGTTGATGAAATCTTTCATATCTAATGTATGTAATTGTTGCAACTAATGTAAATGCTATTGTGCCCTAATTTTGTTCATGAAATTTTTTTGGAAGCTATTTAGTTGGCTCTTACATATGTTACTCATGATATAACATGCAATGAATGTTCCTAGTGATAAAATCTTATTTTTCTTCATGAAACTCCATATTCTAATAGCAAGTAATTTTTGAAGGTTATGTTGACAGTGTTAAAAATTCGTCAACCAAGGGGGTCTCCCTGGTATGAAGTCTCAATTAGACCTCACACCATTTGGAGTAGGAGCTCCAACCGAAAATACAGTCGGTTGTCATTACTCTTAGGCATATTCCATGGTTGCAATTATTAACATAAGAGATTATACAAACAATCTTTGAAACGAGCAAGTTTTCACCGTGAGGCATACAATCACAATGCAAATATGGTACTTTCATGGCAAGGAAAGAGACAGTGTATCTCTAGAAGAAAAATAATAGTACTATCCTAAAAGAGACACACAAGAGCATGGAAAGAGATAGTTAGTTAACCTACAAAGTAGTTCATAAGACAACAACAATCATTAAAGCAGTAAAAATGCACATTCAATTTGATTTGAGTGAGCAGATTTTGATTATGATTCTTTAAGCATGAGAGTTCTTCATTTTCTAATTTGTCAACATTATTTTTTAATGTTCT
The DNA here is from genome assembly GCA_031772625.1 of Pinus tabuliformis. Lineage (NCBI taxonomy): Eukaryota > Viridiplantae > Streptophyta > Pinopsida > Pinales > Pinaceae > Pinus > Pinus tabuliformis. Next base: position 427,242,802 of record CM062812.1, on the reverse strand, counting down.
AATTTCTTCCAAGAACATTTGACTAAGGCTTTTCAAGCGAAAATTTTCTTCATCTTGTTCTAAATTTTGCTTCGTAGTCTTGAACTTCTTGACTTGTGCAAGTAATTTCTCATTGTGATCTTTTAAGCAAGAAAATTTCTTGTTTTTATCTATCTATGATAACTCCATTGAATTCTTTTTGCATTTTGATATTAACTTTTGATTTTCTTGAATGATCACCTTTGATATATCTTTTAGGTCTTTTGATAAAGGTACTACCAAACCTGACTTCAATGTAATGACTTGAAAAATCACTTTCTTCTTCTTATAGAGAAGAGTCAAAAACTTTTTTTGTGTTTAATATGAAGAACCCAATGTTCCAAACCATGGTAAACTATGAATTATGTCAACCTCTTCTTTATGCTTAGTTGCAACATTAAATTGAGATATACATTCATAATCATCAGTTGTCACTTGCAAGTCCTCTCTTGCAAAAAATATCTTTCTTTTCAGCTATAATTGGTTTTGGAATTAAATAATTGATTTCCAAATCAATATCAATATAATTTTCCTTGTCATTCACGTTGATAATTATATTAATCCTTTTCCCTTGAATACTTCTTTTTAGTGTTAGTAATCCACAACATGATGAAATTGAACAAGTTTTAGAAGAAAATCTCTTTCATTTTCAAATGCCCTTTTATAACTTGAATTTACAACCTGATTGAGCTTGGGATTATTTTTCTGATTAACTTGGAACTTTAAAGTATATCTTTTATATTTCAAACTCTATATATAAAATATTTTCTTCACCTTTTCAGATAATAAAGTTCCCTTATACTATATTAATAGCCTTCAATAAACTTGAAAGTAGTATTAAAATATTACTTTTGTATTTACCTTGATATATAATACTTTTCTATATGTTTTTCAAATACTTCTTATTTGAAGAATTTTTAGAATAGAATCTTCCTTCTTTCATTTTCAAATTCCCTTTTATAACTTGAATTGAGCTTAGGATTATTTTTTTGATTAACTTGGAACTTTAAAGAATCTCTTTTATATTTCAAATATATATATATATATATATATATTCTTCACTTTTTTATAATAAAGTTCCCTTGTACTATATTAATAGCCTTCAAAAAAACTTGAAAGTAATATTAAAATATTACTTTTATATATATCTTGATATATAATAATTCTTTATATCTTTTTCAAATAATGTCTTCATCAATATGACACCTTGATTACAAATCTTGTTCACTTTATAAATGCCCTCTGCCCTTTTCATTATTAAAATATCTATGTTCACTTTATAAATGCTTTATGCCCTCTTCAACATTAAAATATCTATATTGATCACTTGATAACATTGACATGGAACTTAATCACTGTTGTTACAAAATCTAGCAGGCCCAGTGCCAAGCCTCATTGGGTGGGGCCACCAGACATTATGGCAACAAGAGAAAGTGGTGCCATTGACCACAAGGGAGGCTTCCCCAGATCACCTAAAGGATCTTCTAATGCTACAGCTTAAGGTGATGTATAAGAGGTCTATAGTACGGCTTAGTACCGGCAAGGCCTAGAAAGGCCTCGATGTTCTATGTTAGGGTTCTAATACTCTATGCCTAGACCAAAGATAAGGTTGCTATAAGTTAGGGTTTCATTGATATGCAATAATGAGGTGCACAATGTCATATAACAACCAAGGAAAACACCTTCCAATGATAATCAACAAGGGAACAAATGCCTTCTAATAGAGACTAGGGTTAGCGCTAGGAATTAGACCTAGTATGCATAAATAGCAAGAGAGGGATGACGCCGGCCCTAAATAAGGGAGATTAACCATGCACTATGCTAGAGTTTGCCCTTATTATTTATAGATGCAAATCCCAATTTAAAAGCCACACCATCCAACAAAAATTCACTTCTATGCATAAATCTTCCCTAGAAACCCTAGCACCGAACCGTTGACGTCTAGGAATGAGAGAAGATGAAATTTAAAAAGTTTTATGGATGATTAACACAACAAAGATTAGTGACTTATCTTGCAAGGGTTTAATGGAATCTTCTAGAGCTAAATTTGTTGGTGAAGACTTTAATGGAGTAAGGGGGGATAGTTAGTGCATACAAAATTTTAAAACCCTAACTAATTTTCTTGTGAGAGGAGAATTAAATATAGGTAATGCACATTCAGAGTTTCCCTATAGCCCTTAAGGAGAACAATTTTGCATGTAATAATGTAGCCAGATTTCAACATAAATTAAGCATTTAGTCATGGCACAAATAGAAACCCTACTTCATACATTCAATACGCAAAAATATCAATGATAAAGCATTTAACTTACAAAATCCTCCAAAAAAAATCTCCATGGAAAAAAATCAAGTCAACACAGGCTAGTGAAGGGACGTGTCCCTTGGGTTATCACACCCATTCAACTTGTATAAATAGACATTGTGATGCCTCATTTCAACATCAACAAACAACAATTTTTCTCCATCATTCTTATCTCTCTTGGACAGTTGCATGTGTGAGAAGAAGGGTAAGTTTTGACTAGTAAGTTGATTTATGTTTTTGGACCGAGTTGACCAAAGTTTACCAAGTTTGATTGGGAGTTGACCGCAGGGCCGCAATTGACCTCAGGGTCACCACTGATTATAGAGCCACAATTGACCTCAGGGTCGTCGCTGACTGTAGGGCCACAATTGACCTCAGGGTTGTCGCTGACTGTAGGGCCACAATTGACCTCAGGGTCGCCACTAACTACAAGGCTGCAATTGACCGTAGATTTTGACTGCAATATAACGACAGAATTTGACTAGTCTAACCGCAAGGTTTGACCAGTTTGACTGTAGAGTTCATACGTGATTTCTGACAGATTTGACTAAGGTTGACTAGCATCAATTTGACCAAGTTTGACTGGTATTTTGACTTTGATATTAGCACAAATTTCTAGAAAAATCGTTGATTTGTAAGCCTTGCTAAAGAATAATTTCTCCTAAAGAAAACTAGTTGGGTTTTCTCCCAAGGTTGGGTTTCGCGGGGTTAAATTTGTTGTCTCTATTATGCATGGTTGTCTTTTTTATGATCTTTACTGTTTTCGCTGCATTTACTATTGAGATTTTCTGAAGTGTAATTATTCAATGATAGTAGTATAAAACACTGGTTGAAAATCATTAGGAAGTAATTATCTGGCAAAAAATCGTATTCCACTGTACATCTAGAATTTCAACATGGTACCAAAGCTTTGTTGAAAGAGGAGCCATTGAAGTCAGCCTAAGAGACAATATTCAACAGCTTGATTGGATTTTAGATATCTTGTCAAAATGGTGCCAAGTCTTAGAGTGGAAGACATGTTGGATGGTGCTATCAATTTCAGATCTTGGAAGACCAAGATACTCCTTGTCTTCGCAGAAATGAGGTTAAGTATCATGTGGAGGAATTTATTCCAAAGCCAAAGGGAGCTGGGGAGAAGCCAAGCAAAAGAAGTCAAAGGAATATTTCTTGTCTCCACTTTATTACCTATAGCAGTGACGTTTGGTTGGTGGACAGTGGTGCTTCTAGGCACATCACTGTTTTTCAAGATTCTCTCTCAGATTTGACAAAGAGGGATTCAGCATTGTAGGTGAAACTTGGAGATAATGCCAAGTATGCAGTGAAAGGAGTTGGGTCAATTTCGTTTCAATTGGTATGGAGATTCTCTACATATGAAAGATGTTTTCTTTCTACCAGGATTGAAGAAGAACCTACTCTTTATCTCAGCATTGGAGGGTAGAGGTTACAGAGTTACATTCATTGATGGTAGGGTTCTTGTATGGCCTAAGGGCTCAAGTATAGGCTCAGCAGAAGCAATTGGTGTTAGAAGGGGAGGGCTATACAAACTGATAGAATGACCAACCCAGGCATTGGTATCATTTTATGTGAGTTATGGCATTGGATATTTGCTCATCTACATTCCAAGACAACGTAAAATCGAGGTTAGTCGAGATGTTACTTTTGATGAAGAGGTGGCCTTCAAGAAGTCCAGAGAGACCCACATGGAGATTGATAGTGACGAGCAAGAGGCTTCGAAGGATGCAAGTACAGATCCCTCTATTCCAGTTATTCATCCTTCAGACTATCAAGAGGAGTTCGTAGAGCCAACAGAGCTAGTGGACCCTCCTAGAGATGTTGTCATGACCAAGAAGAGGCCAGCATGGCCTTGTGATTCTTTGCAAGATATAGAGGAGCATGCAGCTCCCCGTAAGGAGAGTAGATGACCACAAAGGTTCTCCAGTTATATGGCATTAAGCAACCACATCATTGATTTTGGGTCGTCCAATTATGAGGAGGCAGCGTGACAGCAAGTTTGGAGGGATGCCGTGATGGAGGAGTATCATTCCATCATGAAGAATGATCAGTGGGAGATAGTTTTGAGACCAAAAGGGAAGTTTGTGGTGACTTCCAAGTGGATCTATAAGGTCAACCATACAACAGATGGTGACATCGAGAAGAGCAAAGCGAAGCTTGTGGCAAGAAGGTTCTCCTAGAAAGAGGGAGTGGACTATGAGGAGACGTTTGCTCCGGGCACCAAGTACACTTCTATCAGAACTGTTGTTTCTCTTACTTCAGTTATGGGTTGGAAGATACATCAAATGGATGTAAAGAATGTGTTCCTCAATGAAGAGGAATTGTACATAGAGCAACCTCAAAGCTTTTGAGGTACATGAGAAGGAGTCCCATGTTTGTAGACTAAAGAAGCCATTGTAGAGACTCAAACAAGCACCCAAGGCATGGTATTCCATGATCGATGGATACTTGATGAGTTTGGGCTTCACCAAGAGTGTTGTAAATCCAGGCCTTTACTTCATGGTTGTTGATGGTGATCTGTTGATCTTGGTGTTGGATGCTGATGATCTATTTCTTATTAGAACAGAGAGACTCATCATCAGGTGCAAGAGGGAGTCGGCCTCGAAGTTTGAGATGAAGGATCTTGGCTTGATGCATTATTTCTTAAGATTGGAGATGTGGTAAAGATCAGATGAGATCTTCCTTGAAAAAGGCAAGTACATTGTTCAGTTTTTTGAGGAGAATTGGCATAATAGACTACAAGTCCATGGCTACACCTATGTTGACAAATTTGAAGAAGTTGAGTCATTCCACTTTAGATTTGGATTTGGTGGATCCCACAATGTATAGACAGTCAGGCAAAGTGGAAGGAGCATCCTTCCAAGAGGGTGTCATGGGATTGAGATTGTCAGACTAGATGCTCAAAGATGGGAAGTCTCTAGGAGCAGTATGCCTTCTATGAGGAGACCATGCCAGACAGCAGGTATGCTTCAGTAATAGAGGGAGCAACAATGGCAGGAGGATTTGCTTCCGCAAGAAGGGGAGTAGCTAGGATTTCCACAAGAGGATTTGCTTCAGTGTCAAAGGGAGCACCCAGTCAGGGTGACCAAAAAGCAGTTGTGGTGATGGACCCAGTGAAGGAAGCTTTACAGTTTATGGTTGAACCTGTTGAATGGTGTTGTCATTGATGCCAACATCGATTCTTAAACGCTCTTAATATTTGTCTAGATTTCATCAGTTGAAGCTCCAATGGTCAAGACACCCTAGAAATCCCTAGAAGCCCTGCACTTATTGATGACTTTGAGGATGAAGGTCAATGGATTTGCTCCTAATATCGCCACCATTGGATGCTCCTTGTCGGGCCAATTCCAATGGTATATGGCACACTTTGTGTCTCCTCACAATTGTGGAGATATGCTCGATTAAAGATTGGAACCCCATTCAGTGACCAGGGAACCCCTAGGGAGATGCTACAAGCAAATTTGATTATCCAAGGAAAATTAAATTAAATGAGCTTCCCCTATTCTAAGTCAAAGTCGAGGGAGGGAGATTTCTTCATAAACTATTTATCAAAATTCAAATTTAAGTGGTCCTAATGTTTGGCGGGTTTTTGGCTCCAAAAGCCAAAATTTAAATTTCAAATTTGAAAATTGACTGAAGTGAGTTTTGGCTCCAAATAGAAATTTCAAATTTATTTTCCCTCCTTCAAGTTGGCTCCCTCCAAAATATGAAGGCCATCTAGCCCTCCTACATGCCGCCCTCTTGATCACTATAAAAAGGAGGCTCGGTTGCTCACAAAGGTAGAACTTGAAAGTTTATCCTGTGCAAAACCCTCTGAAATATCTCTGTGGCCAGGATAGCCAAGCAGATCCAGAGAAGACCAAAACTCTTGTATGTTTAAGAAATTCACTAGGGTTTAGGCATGTTCTGAAGCCATACAACTCTCTCAAGGACAGAATGATGCAATATTTATTGAGATCTGAAGCAGTTCTTTTGAAAAAAAAAAATTGGTTAAGGGATTCGTTGAGGGTCTGAGATCATTCGGCCTCCTCATCTGGGCTTATCTGAAATGTTTTAGGGCTCTTTCACACTAAGGCTACATGTGAAAAATTCGGCCCTGTGACAAGGCAATTTCTGGACATATTTAAGGCAATTTTCATGGGATGTGTGACAGCTATCTGAGGGATTTTTTAGGAAACTGTATCAAATCTCTATCTGAAGATCAGAGGCATCCTTCCTTTCAGCCTAAAGCTTATCAAAAGTTCATCACACAAGGAAATCCAGTAGGATAAATTAATAAATTTCATGTGATCTGTAGCACATTCTAGAATCTGCGCTAAAGCAATTCTGGGCAGTCATTTCTCTATTACATCACTAAAAGATGGCACCTACCTGAACCCTTTTCCTCTTGATGATAATACTGCATCAGTTCGGTGGCAAAAGATCTTGGGTCTCTCAATCAGTCTGGTAAATCATTCGTTGTTTTCTCAGTGCATGATCTGATGCTTATTGTGTGATCCTCAAAAGCGTGAGTTTGACTCCTTTCTGAAACAAATCTGAATGTGTCCTATAGCATCCTTTATGAGCTGATATTTGTATATATACCACTGACCAGAAATATCTTTGACTGAGACGGATTATCTCTGAAATCTTTATTACATATCTGAAGTCAAGTTAAAATTACCTGAAGCAGCCCTCTGTGGGAAACTCTCTTCTTACACTGCCCAAAATATTAATCTATTCTTCCTAGTGAGGAGCAGACTTTGGAGACAAGTCTAAGGAAGACCTAAGAATTGTTATAGCATATACAAATAGTCAACTTTTGATCATTATTCAGAGGAGTTTTAGAAGCATAATATTGTTAAAGGACTCTTCATCTTCAAACAGAATACTTGGCAAGTTCTAAGGAAATTTACATTGGTATATCTTCATCCGTTAGTGGGAGAATAAGAGCATCTTAGCATCCTTAATCAGCAAGACAAAGCAAATTTTACAATGGCACTACATGCAACATCAGATCTAAAGGCATCTTCAGTAGCACATGTTGCTTCAGCAGACATCCTCAGGTACTATTGCATCAGCAGACACCTTCAGGTAGAATATTGGAATTTCTTGTTTCAGTATGATTTGATTGCAAAGTGTTATCGTGTCAAGACGCAGTTTAGAGGTACATCAAGTATTTTGAGATTTGCACTGTATGTCTGAAGTATACATCAAGTGATCCTCAGGATAAATCTGTTGAAGCAAATCACAGGGCATACATTCTTGTAGAACAATCTGTGCACAAATTTGAAGTATATTGAGTCATTTCAAAACCCTTTTTCAGAAGTTCAAATTTGCAGAAGAAATATTATATGCAGGGCCTAATCATTGTCATGAGCTATCCCTGGAGTCTCTCTTGAAAGCATTGACAGGGCATTGTTGAGAACAACTGGATATATTGCCATTCATAACTCCAGGACATGATACCTTTAGCATACTAAGATGTCTTCACTGTAAGCACAGGTCAATTGTTGATTCATCACTAATGACCAACATAGTTGGAGCTGCTGTAAAAGGTTGCTGAGCAGAGCTACCAAGGTTTTTATGTATGTACCAGAGAGGTCTAGCTAAGCAAGTTATTGAAGCAGTTTGTTTGATAGAGATATGTGAGCAGAGCTATCGTTGCAAAACATAATGTTGTTGCAAAAGTAAGGGCACTTCATATGTGCATAAAGCCCGTCTTTGTATTACCACATCGCTGCCAGGGCCTGTTGGTTGAGGTTAGTATATGCAATATTGAAAATGTTGTTATGCCCTTGAGAATTATTGTTGGTGCCAGTGTTATTTGGTCAAATTGTCTTGTCAGCAAAGAGTATTGTGTGATGATGATGTTGAGCAGTGCTAGGGCTTCATAGTACTGCAGAGATCAGATTAACTGTCAAGCAGAGATTTCATGCAGCTAGGGTTTTGGTATTTGATTTGAGCAGAAGCTTGTATTGCAAGATCTAATGATGAGCTAGGGTGATTGGGTTGAATGGTCTGATGAGAAGATTTGATCATGGAGCAGAAGTTGTGTTGCAGTTCGTTTTGTATTTATATTGAACACAGGTGGATCCAGTCAGAAATTTGTGAAACGTGGTCCGCTGTGGTGAGCTGAATATTGGACCATTCAGGGCAAGTAGCAGCTTGCGGAATAGGATGGCAGGGTGGTGCAATGCAAGAGAGTGGGGTCTCCTTCAAGTCGGAGCCTGAGAACACTTCAAGGTGGCAGGGTGGTGTTAGCACAAGTTGGAGTCTATCAAGGCGTCCTTCCAGTTGGAGCTGATAAAGAGGGTGTTGGAGCATCCTTTTAGTTCGAGTTGATAAACTTGGAAGTTGGAGCTTCCTATTGGTGTAAATTATTGAAGACAAATATGAAGAAGCATTCAGTGGTTTTTCTCTCGGAAGAGTTTCCACCTAAAAATCTCTAGTGTGTTGTTTTTATTGTTGTGCATTGTTGACTGGTGTTGATGATTGTTTTATGTTTATCTGATGTTAATAATAATTAATGCTCTGTGAAGATAAAATTAACTACTTGAAGAGAAATACCGATTCACCCCCCTCTCAGTATTTCCACCAATAATAAATGGGTATCAGAGCAAGTTCCTTCAGTTGCAGTTTAACAACAAGAAGGTAGATCTCTGAGTGCAAAGATGGGAAAGTCAAAGAAGCAAGCCACCAAACATTCAAAAGAATCAAAGTAAGTCTCCAATGTTGCAGTTAATGAAGTGAATCAAGTTGTTCTACCAGCTCCTAAATTCAATGAAGCCAAATATGAAATATGGGAATCTAGAATGAAAGTCCATTTGCAAGCTCAAGGATATGGTGTATGGCAATATATTGTTTCTAGAGACACATCTTCTGACAAATCTAAAAGGTACAATACAAAAGCCATGAATTTCATTTTTAGTGCTTTGTCAGACCTTATAAAAGCCAAAGTTGATCGATGCTCATCAACCAAAAGTATTTGGAAGAAGCTCCATGATCTCTACTCAAAGAAGCATGCAAGTCAAGATGAAAATGATGATGAAGATCGTGATTCAAATAAAGAAGACTCTCAAGTCAAAGAATCTGAAAAAGATGAAGAAGAAGAAGCAGAAGTGGACATGGAGAAAGTACTAATTAGTCCATTGAAAGAATTGAAGAACACAGAGAAGGTAAATCGCAAACTCAAAGAAGTTGCTCTCTTAAAACTCCAAGTGCAGGAAGCAAAAAATAAAGAGAAAAACTCGTCAAGTCAATTAGAAGAATATGTTCAGAAGTACAAGGGTGAAGTCAGTCAAAAGAAAAAGGAACTTGATGCAGCTCTAACTAAAATCAACCGGCTCAAGGAACGGCAAAAGGAACATTTGCAGGATGTTGAAAAGAAGGATCATATCATTGAAATAGACTTCAGTCATCAGGTAGGAAAACTAGAAGAAGAGAACATATATCTAAAGACCTAGGTTGAAGAAGCCAAAAGAATTGAAGACGAATAGAAATGTCAAATTCAGAAGAAAGAAGAAGATTGCATGAAACAAGAAGAAGAAATCATATCATTAAAGGTTGAAGTTGACAAGTTGAATAAAAGGTTGCAGAGCTCACAGACTTTAGACAATATTCTCAGTTGCCAAAGATCTCCATGCATTAAAACAGGTATTGGTTATACAAGTGAAATTTCATCCAAGGGAGTTGCAAGCTCCAAGACCTCGCATAGCAAAATTGGCAAGAAGCCTGACAACAAGATCCCTCAAAGGCCAAATCGATTTGAAGGACAAAAGAAGATTGATAATGTTGTCA